>JASDDO010000010.1:374866614-377266614 GCA_030015575.1 Agapanthus africanus
CGGATAATACTAGTGAGTTTTGGTTTAAGCCGGATCCTAGTATTATATTGTAGGAATATTTTTGTCTCATTGTGTTTGTATTCGGTCGGAATACAAATGCGGGTATGTATATACGAACAAGGGGTAATCTCGTAATTCGTTACGGGATTATTTTCGGAGTTGCCAGATTCCTTTTCCGTCTTAAATATCTTGATCCATGTTTAATTCATGTGAGCATTGACCTTTGACCGCTTTTGCCATTTCTTGTTTGCACTGAAATTCTTGGAGTGGTGGGGGCTACCCATTTCGAGAGAATGGGGATGGTATGGGCAGCATGGTTATTTGGGTGAGGTGGCATTTGTAGTGATGGTTTGAGGATGGTGGCTGTTGACTTGAGTGGGGGTTTTTCTTTTGTTGCTTATATTATTCCTCACCCTATATATCATGTGCTGTCAAATCTTTCACTCACTAATTTTTGAATCCTTACACTCACCACCTCATTACACATTATAAAGTGAGCCAAAACAAAAATTCCACAGAGAAGTTTTGGGGCTCGGCCAAGTGATATGCTAAAAGAAACATATGCACATATTGAGATAGAATTAAACCAAGTAGCATATTACCATTTTGAGCAAGACTATTATTATATCTGTGAATATCTCAAGCTTCCAAAATGTAATATACAATCCAGTACTTTACAATAATGGCCTCTAGGGCATATATCACTAACATTCTCCCACTTGCACTAAGGCCATGTATTGGCATATCGCAGACCTATCATCTCGATTAGCCTCTCGAACTGTGTCTGAGAGATGGCCTTTGTGAGTGGATCTGCAGTGTTGTTCTCTGTCTTTACTCTCCGTACCTTGATCTCCTGGCGATCAACGATCTCCCTGATCAAGTGGTACCGCCTTAAGATATGTCTGGACTTCTGATGGGACCTTGGATCCTTTGCTAAACCTATAGCCCCGTTGTTGTCACAATACAGAAGTATTGGATCAAAAATAGACGGAACCACTTGAACTTCTTCATCTAGACTGCTTCCTTCACGGCGTCACATGCAGCGATATACTCCACTTCCATCGTCGAGTCAACAACAGTGTCCTGCTTGGAGCTCTTCCAACAAACCGCCCCTCCATTGAGGGTAAAGACATAACCCGACATGAACCTGGAGTCATCTTTGTCACTCCAGAAGCTGGAGTCGGCGAAGGCCTTGATCTGGAGGTCTTCACTGCCGTACACCAAGAACATCTCTTTAGTCCTTCTCAGATACTTGAGAATGTTCTTAACTGTTGTCCAGTACTTCTCCCCTGGGTTTGACTGATACCTGCTTACAACGCTCAGTGTATAAGCTACATTTGGCCTGGTACACAACATCGCATACATTATAGAGCCTACCGCATAAGAGTAGGGTATAATAGTCATGTGATCCCTTTCCAAATCAGTCTTGGGAGACATCTCTTTGGAGAGGGTGATTCCGTGACAAGCCGGTAGATTACCGCGCTTTGAATCTTCCATACTAAATCTTTTCAGTATGGTGTTGATGTACCTTGACTGTGAAAGTCCCAATATCTTTTTAGATCTATCATGATAGATCTGGATCCCCAGAATGTAGGAGGCATCACCCAGGTCCTTTATGGAGAACTTTTGTGACAAGAATCCTTTGACTGATTGTAGCATAGGAATGTCATTTCCTATCAGGAGAATGTCATCCACGTACAAGACGAGGAATACCACAGTTCTCGCTACAATCTTACTATAAATACATGGTTCATCTGGATTTTCGATAAAGTCGAATTCCTTGACCGTCTCATCAAAACAGATGTTCCAACTCAGTGATGCCTGCTTTAATCCATAAATGGATTTAAGCAACTTGTATACCTTTCCGCTGCTCCCACTCTCTATGAAACCCTCCGGCTGATATATATAAACACACTCTTCCGAATTTCCATTCAGAAAAGCGGTCTTTACGTCCATCTGCCAAATTTCATAATCGTGGAAGGCAGTAATGGCATGTAGGATCCGAATGGATTTGAGCATGGACTATGGAGAAAAGGTTTCATCATAGTCCAAACCAGGTCTTTGACGAAAACCTTTTGCAACAAGTCTAGCCTTATAGGTTTCAACCTTTCCATCTACACCAATCTTCTTTCTGAAGATCCATTTGCAGCCTACGGGTTTTACCCCTTCTGGAGTAATGTCCAAAGTCCATACTTTGTTGGTGTACATAGACTCCATTTCGGTCCGTATTGCATCCAGCTATTTTACCGAGTCTCTGCTCCTAATGGCTTGCTGGAAACTAGTTGGCTCATCATCATCGATGATGCAATCCTCTCTATCCCTGTCTATGAGAAAACCGTAGTATCTCTCGGGCGGATGAGACTGCCTACTAGTCCTGCGGAGTGGCACATGGATGTCCGGTTCTTTCGAAGCTACTGGTTCCTCCATGCTTTCAGTAATAGCTTGTGGTTCTAGAATTTCTTCCAGTTCTATTGCGCTCCCACTTATTTATTTTTCAAGAAATTGAGTTTCCAAAATGTGGGCATGCCGAGAAACAAAGACCTTTTGTTCCTCCGCGTAATAGAAAGATACCCCCCGGAATTCTTTGGGTATCCCACAAACATACACAGTATTGAGCGTGCCTCGAGCTTGTTCGCATGCTACTTTTTTACAAAATCTGGACATCCCCATATTTTTAGATAGTTAAGATAGGGTTTCTTCCCACTCCACATTTCATATGGTGTGGTAGGCACAGACTTAGTAGAAACCTTGTTCAAAATATATGCAGCTGATTCTAGTGCATAACCCCAGAAGGGTCACGGTAACTCAGCGTTACTCATCATGGAACGCACCATATTCAATAAGGTTCGGTTTCGCCTTTTCGATACACCGTTGTGTTGAGGTGTGTATGGAGGAGTAAGCTGAGAGAGAATTTCATTCTATTTTAAGTAATCTAGGAACTCATCACTTAAGTATTCACCACCTCGATCAGATCTAAGTGTCTTAATACGTTTGCCGGTTTGTTTTTCCACTTTATTCTTATATTCCCGGAATTTCTCAAAGTTCTCGGATTTATGTTTCATCAAGAATACATGTCTGTACCTTGAGAAATTATCCATAAAAGTAATGAAATAGGAATAACCACTTCTTGCATGTGTAGACATTGGACCACACACGTCGCTGTGTATGAGTCCCAAGAGCTCGCTGGCTCTTACCCTGTGTCCAGTGAACGGAATTTTTGTCATCTTTCTTTTGAGACATGATTGACAAGTTACATAAGACTAATATTCAAACGGATCCAAATATCCCTCTTTATGTAACTTCGTCAACCATTTTTTATTGATGTGACCCAATCTACAATGCCATAAGAAAACCAGATTTAATTCTGGAGATTTTCTTTTAAGTGTGTTCTGGACATTGAAACCTGAGCTTGATTTAATATGTATATACCGTTATCTGGTGTACCTGACCCAATCAAATCTTAATTAAGGTGGATGTGGACGACATCGCTTACAAATGTAAAATCATAACCTTTTTTAGATAGTAAAGATACAAAGATGATATTACATGCCAAACTAGGTACACACAAACAGTTACGCAAAATCAAAATATGCCCACTTGTTAATCTTAAGTGATATTCCCCTACGGATACAGCATCCACGCTCATTCTGTTAGCAACCCTGAGAGTAATATCATTGGCCTTAATAACTCTACAATTTCTCAGAGCCTATAATGAATTACAGATCTTGATCCGATATCTAGTACCCAAGAAGTAGAGTTAATTGACAGACAGTTTTTAATCATAAACACGCCTGAAGCCGAAGCCACAACGTGCTTCGAATCTTGGTTTCTGGCTTTCCAAGCCCTGTAGACCTTCTTCCAATACCCTTTCCCGTGACAATAAAAACATTGCTCCTTCCCTACTGTCAGCCCCGAAACTTTTTCCCTTCCCTTTCCCTCTACCTTACTGACACCGCCTTTCGGCTTGGTGGAGGCCTTCTTCTTCTTCCTTTTGGCTTTCTCCTTGGATCTAGAAGAGGAAGATTCCCTAATAAGCAGAGCATGTGTCTTCCTGGATTTCTGCAGGGTGCCCTCAGTGCTTCTCAATATGTTGAGGAGTTCTGGAAGTGAAACTTCCTTCTCTTGAATGTTGAAATTCAAGATAAACTGGGCGTAGGTAGAGGGGATGGACTATAGAATCAAGTCAGTATATAACTCGTTCTCCAACGTGGTCCCAAGGTTCGTGAGCTCTTCAATAAAGTCGATCATCTTAAGGACGCGGTCCCCTACAGATGACCCGACAGTCAATCTCGCCTGAAACAATTTATTCGATGTCTCATATCTTGCGATACGAGATTTCTCTCAATATAAATCTTTGGTATGGAGGAAGATGGAAGCTAAGTCCATCTTCTCGTGCCGTCTCTGGTGTTCATTATCCATTAAGGCCAACACGAAGAACTTGGCTCTCACATAGTCTATTTCCTATGTCGTACGGATTTCAACATCCGCGACGGTGGAATTTGGACCTGGGACGGCGGAGGCTTTGATAATAAGGAGGTAACCCAGTTTGTCATAGGTAATGGCCATCTGGATATTCCTTAGCCAATCTTTATAGTTTATCCCAGTCAATTTATTATTATCTAACAGTAACTTAAGCCCGGTTATTTTGGTCGCTACAATTAGGAGAGAGAGAAGAAACACTCAGCATGATACCCTTGCAAGTTTAGATTGGTTATTAGTTTATCTAAACAGGATGGCTCCCACTGTTTCTCGAATCCTCCTTCAAACCATAAAATAAGAATTAGTCAGGATTAATCCCACCCTAAAATTCTTGCTTAACCTTTCGGTCAGGCTAGTGTTAGTACTTCGAGGGAGGTTTTCAAACGCTTTCACGAAATTCCTTAATTACGTAACCTCTTTTCTCTGGACGCGTAGCCCCGCTAACACCATTCTAGGCACTTACTTGGTTTATAGCATTGATTGTAAAGTGAAAAATTCTCTCGAAGAGTAGCGGATACTCATAGTAGGATCGGGATCCAAATATCATCGTGTGATAACTTTGAAGGAATCCTACCAAAATCACCACACTCCAGATGGTATGCAACACTAGAAAGTTTCATTTTCCTTTGAAACTCCTGATGTGGATTTTTGCCCCAGGCGCTTATGACCTTAATGAAGGCCAATATATCATAAGATGCAAGTCAAGTTCTACCCGTCATTATCCAGGTTAATTTGAACCCATCTATACAAACCCTTGACGAAAGCCAAAATAGCTGTACGACCGTCCCAAATCAACGTATCTATCTATACTACAGATGAATACCTAGCAGCTACCAATCACTATGCCTTGGCGAAGGTCAAAATACATAGCTTTAATACTGCTGAATACTCATATGAAATGACGGAGGGCTACGGATGGTTTTGGCGAAACCGTGAACATAATGAACATGATATAGTCGAAAGAACTATGATAGCTTTTAAAAAGAGTGGTTTAGGCTCCGCATTTAAAAGTTATTTTTCAAGAAAACCGAGTGGTTTTGAAATTGTTCCAACGATTTAAACTTTAGTTTGTTTTCCTTGCATTAATCAATATTAATATGGTCCCATCATTTAACCCTATCATTGCAGAAAAGAAACTAAAATAGAACGTACGCTTATACCATCCGCATTCGCCACGAGGCCCCGTCATGCACCGTTAGGTTACTTAACTAACGACAGAGCGGGGGCTAGACTAGCGTGGGTGCAAAACATAAGCAACGTTTATTATATACACATAATATATATATATATATAGCCATTCATCTCACGCAATAATAGACATTCCAGATCACAAATCACAGATGAATATATTGGATATACTAGGAATTTCGTGCTTCGTTTTAGCCTAGAACGAAAGACGGATTCTGCGGCCGTGATGAATAGCCAGATCCCACCCTAGACCCCTACGGATACAGCAAACTACCCGCCAAATTCCCAAAGTGAAGCAACCTCCCTCAATAAAATGAGTAGGCCACTCGGCACTTCAAGAACCCAGTAGTTTGTGCACCCCACCTTGGGTCTATCCTAGGTGCAAGAAAAAGTAAATTAAATAATACAACGATGGCTACAATCTCAACCCAGATGTGCCCCGCAAAAATAATATTATATCAATTTATAAATTTACATCAATGAAAGAAAAGAAAACACTCTTCTCACATCCCCCGGCTATTCATCCACGACGATCCAATACTTCATATACACAAATCATCACAATACAGATATGTGCAACTCCCACTAATCGACATATATCGATTAGTAGACGTTTAACAATACATATATAAACACAGAAACACCGATTAGCCAAGAACTTAGAATTTCGATTGATAATACTTGTCCGTGTTTACCCCATGCACAAACCAGTACATAAACAATCTGGGTAAAAACCAAATATACCAAAAATCATAATTCCAAGAACCAAAACCACAGAAAAAATTGGGAGCAACTCGGCCACAACTCGGCGGCGATTCCGCCACCAAATGACCTATTTGGCAGCGGTTCTACCGCAAAGTTGATGAGATAGGTGCTTAAATTTTTTTTCTAGGTCATAGAAATGCCTGCATGTATGTTTAAGGTCAATAAAATAATTTTTTGAACAGTTTTAAAAAATCGACAGCAAGCATATCTTGGAATTTAATTTTGGGTATTTTTTCTGTCGATCGAAGTTCAAAGCACTTGCTAATAAGCTAGTTAAGGTTTAGTATGCTCTGATACCACAGTAAGTCGATGTCGCACAACCCGCGGATTCGCGGGAAGGCGGAATTTACAAAAATGATTTTTTCATACTATGCAACACCGACCTAAACTCCAGGATCTTAACAGAAACCTTAACTAGCTATATCTACTAGGAGGTTCTAACTACTATGTTAGGATTTTATACCTCCTTGTTAACAGGTCCTTCGGGTCTTTTTCTCCTCCTTTCCTTGAGCACCTCAAAGATCCGGATCGCGCTTGATCGTCGGCCTCCTCGTGCCGAATATGATCCACCCGAGAGTCTATACTTTAAGCTCCAACCTCTAAACTGAGGTAACTAAGGTACCTAGTTTGCTAAACTAGATACCTTAGAAGATGTAGAATATCTAATGGAGTATTTAATCTCACTTTACCCTATGGTTCACAACTCATGTGAGGGATTAGGGTCTTGAGGAAGAAGGAGAAAAAAAATGGAAAGAGAAAGTAAAACTACAAATGAGCTAGTGTAAAGGTAAGTGAAGAATGGATCCTACACTCATCTCACTCAAGCATGCAATATTTTCCAATTAAAAATATCAACCATGCTTGAATAGTGAGTCCAAACCAATAAAATAAACCATGAGCCATGCTTCACTCAATGCCACAAATATCTCTATTTTCCACCTCATTAATCTATTTCTTAAAATTGATAAATCCAAATAATGAGGTGTCCCCTTTTAGTAGCATCTCTTGTGAAATTACAAGAATGCCCTCACCGTATATACATACCCGTATTCATATTCCGAAAAATACGGATACAATGAGATAATAATAATCCAATAATATAATACTAGAATCCGGCTTAAACCAAAACACACTAGTATTATTCGTCCGAACTACATCCGTGCAGCCAGTGCATGTATGTGATCGGAACCCTGCCGTAAAACCATACGGCCTCTACATCATTTCATCCGAAGCAAGGAAACCCTCTGTGCGGGACTCTAAAGACTCAACAATACGCTGGCAGTTGGTTTAACAACAAGTCCGTCAACGGTACTAGCTGCACGTAACGACTACCCAGGTATCTGTCGATAAGAAAGCCGATGAGCAAACTCATCCGAACTCTTACTGAGCCTATCTGTGACAATCTCCGTACAATCCGATCTGTTCATCTAAGATACTCGCATATCGGGCCTAGGAGGATGGTAACCATCAGACCCCTAATTGCGCAATAAGTCGTGCCAGGGTAGAGCCCAATACGCCCTGAGAAACTACTAGACTACCTACCAGTAAATCTCGCTTTCTCTGGCCAGTGACTTTGTGCAATGGCTTTCCGAACACGGCACGATATCAACCCTTAATACCGGGAGAGACAAATCCTATCTAACCACTATTGCCTCCCAGTGCTTCGGGACAGCACCCAACAACTACCTGTTTGCACAACTCCTTTGAGCCGTGATAAGATAGTAATCTAAGTACAGTGGGAACACACTCGAGAAGAATATTAATGTCAAGTCAACGGACTAACCTATACGCATGCCATCCGGGAACTGCTACCTGACGATAGGTATAATACCAACCAGCAGTTCCCAACGAGTCTGTCCAGTGTAACTCATAACCCAATGAGCACCTGTATACCATCTCCGGTACGACATACCAATGGTTGTGGGACAGACCATCTCCCCTGCTGAGATGAGAAGCGTATACACTAGTCTACTCTGAAGTATCGATGCCCCGTCTCGATAATCCTACGACTAGGGACCTGTATTAGGATGTGCTTATAGACTACACAACCCCCACTAGTATGACTGTCATCACAACGCTGGTGGTCAAATAAAGATCCTAAGGGCTCAACCAATATGTATTAGTGATATACTAAAAGAAACATATACACATATTGAGATAGAATCAAACCAAGTAGCATACTACCATTTTGAAAAAGAATGTTATTATATTTGTGAATATCACAAGCTTCCAAAATATAATATACAATCCAATACTTTACAATAGTGGCCTCTAGGGCATATATCACCAACAGGATTAATATCTGCTTACTACGCTAAGTGCAAAAGCAATTTCTAGTCTGGTACTTGACATTGCATGACTGACCCAATTGGCAAAGCAATTGGTATGTTATTCATGCGAGTCTCTCTTCTCATTAGTCTAAAAGACATCTTTTTAGAGAGAGTGGCTCCATAACCTGCGGATACTCCACCACGCCAGGAGTCCTCCATTCTGAAATCCCTTAGAATGGTGTCTAAATACCCAAATTGGGATGCTTCCCAAATCTAGACAGATCTAGTCACCAGAATTCTTGATATATAATCCAGATCCCATATGGAGAAATATTTGTGACAACCACAGTTTAACCGATTGTAGTATAGGAACAACACTTCCTATATGGAGTACATCCAAATCCCATGATAGTACTCCGTACAACCTTCTTACTAGGTTCATATGTTCTTTTGATGAAATCAAACACCTTGACTATCATATTAAAACAGATGATTCACCTCCGCAATGCCCGTTTTAGTCTATAAATAGACATAAGAGCCTCGCACACCTTCCACTGCTCCCACTGACTACGACAACCCTCTGGTAGAGTCATATACACGTGCACTTTTAAATTCCTATTTAGAAAGCCGTTATAGTCATCCACCTTCCAGATCTCATAGTCACGAATATCAGCAGTGGCAAGTCATATCCGTATGGATTTCAGTACAGACACCGAAGTAAAAGTTTCATCACAATCCACATCGGATATTTGATGAAAACTCTTTACTTCAAGTCTAGCCTTATTAGATTACTACCTTTTCATCTGCACTGATTTCGAAAGATCTATTTTCTCTTAATGGGTTTTATCCCTTCAGGAGCACCCAGCAAATTCTATAATTTGCTGAAGTGCGTGGAGTCCAACTTGGATATCTGGTATCTGGCCATCATACGGAAGTCACCACTTTCTAATGGTTTGCTGATAACTAGTAGAGTCATCATAACCATGATGCAAATCATTTTGTCACCGTTTATAAGGAAACCGAATTACCTCTCGAGTGGCTGATGTTACCTACTAAAATTCACGGAGTGGCTATGGTTTGTCGAATCCAATTAAATCATTAGATTCTACTAAATTTTCAATAATTGTTTGTGGTTCTGGAGTCACTTCCTGTTCTACCATACTCCCGCATAATTCTTTTTGCAAAGAAGTCCTTTTATAAAATAGGTGGCGAGTCGAGAACAATGCAACTATTGATCTTGCAAATGGTAGAAGTTAAACCCTTGCGGAAGCTTGGGATAACCCACAAACTACCATAACTGAAGCGTGCCTTGAGTTCTTCCGGATTTTGTTTTTAAACAAAAATCAGATAAATCCATATCTTAACATCCATAAGATATTCAACCAATCTATATCCATATAAAATCAAAGGCACTAATTTAGATAGAACCAGATTCAAAAATTATGCAACTGAGTCCAGTGCATATCCCCAAATGGAAGAAGGCCATACATCATTACTTATTAAGGAGCGCACCCTCGGACAAGTAACCTGATAGAGAAATAATATTCTCATTAAACTATAATGGATTACCTAGCATAAGTATCTATATTTTCGATCATCTCGAAGAATCCTAATACTTCTAACGTACGGTTCTCTATTTTATTCTTATACCTATAACTTCTCAAACTTTGAACCTTATATTTCAATGAAATACATGTCTAAAACCATAGAAGTCATAAGTAAACGGAATATAGTACGAGTACCAACCCCTTGTCCTAATAGACACTGGAAAACATACATTATAATGTATAAATCCCAAGAGTTTACTAACTCAAAATCTGTGTGTCGTTAGTCGAAAACTGTATTTTGGTCAAGAACGACTATACCGTTATTCAATATACCTTACCCTATCCTCAACTGATAAAGTTAAATGTCCAGGATATAATTTTAAAATTCATATCTCACTTTATAAAATAAAGATACAGATATTTTATTTTAAAATTGGTACACAACAACGGCTGTTAAAATAACCAAAAATTTGCTCCAATTACAAAAAATTCTGATATTGAGGATCTAATCACCCAATTCCCAATAGTTTGCTCCCACTTATCATCTGTAACATCATACAGATGTGAGAATCTCAATCGGTATATACATACCCTGGAGTCAGAATGTAATTAGGAAAGCAGTTTTCAATCACTACTGCACAGGAATACTGAAACATTAAAATATTTCGAGGGGTGGCCGGGTATTCCTAGTAATGCCCTTTCCAATGCTCAGATTTACAACAGTAGTTGCAATTTCTTTTTCCATCACTTCAATCCTTTTATATGTTTCCGCATCTTACCTTCTGTACAACATACTTAGGCTAGTTGGTTTTCTTCCTTCCCTATCTGTTAGCACATGTCTAAGATTTGGAAGAAGACTATCCAACAAGCATAACTGGTGTACTCTCCTTATACAAGGAGCTCACTACTTGAGAGGAGAAGAAGAAGGGGAGACAACCGAATTATACAATTCAATTTTCCAGAACACTTGGTCATTCTCGACTGAAGAAACTTCTTCGAGTTTGTATGTAACTATACGAGATGGTTGTTCCAAGCAATATGGATATCCGTAGTGATACGGAGTGTTCTGGAGAAGACAAAGAATAAAGTAGCAGCGGCAAAAATATATACGACTTAGTCGTGAATCATGACAAACCAAAACCAAGTTTGTAAAAAGGTTCGGTCAACTTGGTTTATAAGTTTTAGGTTAAGGTCAGTCATGGTTACTGCCAAAGAGAGAGAGAAATGAAATACTCGGCGTGCACTCTATCAAGATTAGATTGGTTAATCACTTTATCTAATTAGGATGGCTCCCACTATTTTCTCGAATTCTCTTCAAACCCTAAAAGGAGAACTAGTCGGGATCATTTACACCTTACAAGTTCGCTAATCGTTCAGTCAGACGGTGTTGGTACTCCGAGGGAGGCTCCCCGTGCTTTCGCATGGACCAAATTAAATAACCCCATTTTCGTAGAAACGTAACCTCGTTAACACTTTCTAGACACCTAATAGGTTAGCTAGTTGTGAAGTGAAAAATCTCTCAAAGAGTAATACCTACTCACAGTGAGAATCGGGACCCAACTATCATCGCGTTATGACTTTGATGAAAGCCGACCAAAATCACCACACTCCAGAAGGTATGCGCATACCAGGAAAGTTTCCTGTATGTTTGAATCTCCCAATATGGATTTTACCCCAAGCGTCTTATGATCTTGACGAAGACCAAAATATCATAAGTCGCAAGTCAAGTTCAACCCGTCATTGTCCTGATTAATCTAGACCCACCCGTACTAACCCTTGACGAATACCAAAATAGTTGTATGGCTGTCCTAAATTAATGCATTTCTATGCTGTAGAAAAGTAACACATACCTACCATACACTATGCCTTGACGAAGACCAAAATACATAGCATGAATACTAGGCGCTACCCGTCTTAAATGACGGAGGGCTACGGTTAGTTTTTGACCAAAAAACCTTTAACATAATGAACTTAATATCGTTGAAAGAACTTGAGTGGTTTTGAAAAGGAGTGATTTAGACTCCGTTTTTAAAACAAGTGGTTTTGAAGAAAACCGAGTAGTTTTAAAATTTTGGTTCCGATAACATCATTTAGATTTGTTTTCCTTGCATTAAACTTATAATGTTGTCCCATCAATCTATGTTTCTAAGCCACACAGAAATATCTAAAATAGCTTGCTTTTATATGCCATCTGTATTCGCTACGGGATCCCGGGTCTTCACCCTAAACTTACAAAACTTACGGCAGGACGGGGAGAGGGTTAGCGTGGATGCAAAATATATAGAAGCATCTAATAATATATATATATATATATATATATATATATATATATATATATCACAGGCAAGTAATAAACATCACAGGCATGCGATAAACGATAAACAAGATGGAATATCAGATAAACTAGGAGCCCCGTGTTTCGTTTGAACCGCAAATGAAAACCAACGTTCCCCAGTCATGTGGATAGCCTGTACCATCTCGAACCAAAACCCCTACAAGTACGGCAAGCTACCCGCCAATCCTAAAAATAGGATACCCCTCACTTTCTAGAATCCGGTAACTTGAGCACTCCTCCGTGGGTCAGAGCTACACTACCTATAAGTGCGGCGAGTAACCCGCCAATCCGAGAATGAGGTGGCCCGGTCTCAACTCCATAAGATGGTCACCTGTTGCATTCTCGAATTCGGCTACCCGAGCACTCCATCGAGTGGTATCCTAGTTTAAGCAATGAAAAATATATACAACGGTGACTATGCCCGTAACCTGGAAGTATCCCGAAATGAATATATATCAAGCGGTAACGATGGCCACAATCCGGTCGCTCGTCCCGAATAAACAAATACAAAACTTGTACAAACAAATCGCACGAGAGGCTATCCGTCATGATAATCCATCTAAACCATCATAACATATATATATATATATATATATATATATATATATAAACAACGTAACAAGTAACCAGTGTGTAACCCCGTCTAATCGAACATATAGCAATTAGACAACATTAACAAACAAACAAACAAAGATACGGATTATAAACGATGTTTTAATTTCGACCGAAAAGTTTCCCGAACTTGCCCAAATATAAAGATAACACATACTGACATCTGGGCAAAAACAAACATCGCCAAAAATCAAGTTTTCTATCAAACAAGCACCTCCAAAAAAACCCAGGGACTAAATTGAAAAATGGGCCGACGGAATCCCAAAATGGGCGGTTTTCTAGCGGGGGTTTTATCTCGAATTTTGAGCCATGGTTTTATTTTAAAAGTGTAGTTCTCGGCAATTGTTTAAAAAAAAATTTAAGTGTCATTTGAAAAACAACATAAACATGATATTTCGGTGATCGAATACGGTTAAAATTTCGGTTTTGAAACGTTTGCGTCGTCTACAACTAGTTAAAATGTTTTGTTTGGCTCTGATACCACTGTAAGGACCCTAGTGCTCGAGCCGCAAGACTCGCGGCGAAGGCGGAAGTGAAAACAAAAATTTAAAGCGAGCATTAGCGATCTATACCCTAAAATCGATACTAAATACTAACTAGATAACTTAAATATACAAAGTTAGGGGGCTAGCTACCTTTGTAGCCTGTCCGTGCAATTGCGGAAGACCCCTACACCGCTCCATTGACTTTGGTTCAGCTCCAAAGATGTTTGGAACGAGCTTGGTTGCCGGTCTTTCTTGTTGAAGATGATACGCCCAAGAGAACCCAAATCGAGTTTTAGCTTCACATCCAGAAACCAAGTGAAGAAACTCACAAACAGAACTTTCTAAGAATTGTTTGTGAGATTGATGTAGTAGTAGTAATCTCAAGTTTCTCTCTTTGCGATTTTTCCTCTTAAAAATGGAAGCTCAAAAGAGAAGAAGAAAGAAGAAAAAGAATGAGTGTATGAATAATAATTCATTAGCCATTCTGTTCTCTCTTTTCTCTCATATCAAAAATAGAGTTATGAAAACTTTTTGTGACCCACCATATGAGTCATCTCATGAGTCATGAGCCACACACAACTCCAAACTTCAAAATACAAAATAAAAAGTTGTGTGTAATAATACACACACATGCATACATACACACACACACATAAACCAAGTATGTATCAAAATGCATGTATCCGTATTCTTATCAAAATACGAATAACGTATTCGTATAAAAATGTGAATACCCGTATTTGTATAAAGATAAAAATACCCGTATTCGTATTAAGATACAAATATCCGTATTTATACAAATAGTAGTATTCGTATAAATATTGTATTTGTGTCAAAATACAAATACCGTATTCATATAAAAATACGAATACGAAAAGAGAGATAACGAGAGATATATAATACTAGCTCACAATGTTTGTTCATCTCAGAAAACTGCATTTTAATACCACTCATTCATTATCTGTTTTGTTATTTATCGGTACTATTAACCAGTGTCTGCTCAGTAAATACAGATTACACGTATCCATAACACAATACTGGAAACATACTCAAAATCACGGATATAACATTTGTGAGCCGACACTGCAACCGGAATTGCAAACCGATCAATATCCAAAGAGTTCTTTTGCAACAAATAAAGTGTACACATTTTTGGTCCAACACAATACAAATGTGCACATAAACTCTTTGGCACATGGACCATGGTGAGGCTGCCCATGGCACACACAAATGATGACTTGTGCAAGTAGTAGGCACATATGGGGGGACATGAATAATAAATGCAAAAAGTTGTGATGTGATATAAAACTACATGTTTCCCTCCAAATCCCTCAATGCAAACCAGATTCATATAGACAAATCAAACAGCACCAGTGGAGTTGTCGAGAGAACACAATATCACACAACCAACACGAGCCAAGTAGCTCAGACTTGGACCGGAGACATGCTCCAAAAACCCGGCCCTACCGGTTTTTGCTTGCCCAATGCTCCCCATTTTTCTTCTGTCTATCCCTTACTATCACATCATCTTATTTTTATTAATTGTTTAATCTTATTTTGTGCATATAAAAGCTAGATCAGTGAGCAAGGGAAGGGAGAACACACTTGGATACACAACTCTTTTTCTTTTTTCCTTTTTGTTTTAGTTCTTGTACATAGCTTGTTCACCTTGAGCTCTTTTCCTTCTCTTGATCTTGCAACCTCTTCATTGAGCTTGCAAGTTTAAGTTTTGGTTATTGAACTCAAGGTTTGTATCATCACTTGAAGATTAATAAAGCTTTCATTTTTGGGTTCTTAGTATTGTCTATCTCTTTTACTTACTTGCATTTCATTTCTTGCCATTTACTTACTTGCTATTTATTTTTTGCCATTTACTTATTTGCAATGTTGTTTTATTCTTTTCTTTTATCATTTCATTTGCTCTTTCTTTTTGTTGTTTTGATGTTTTGTAAATAACGGTGTTGTTAGGAAAAAGAATGGTATTATAAGTTAAGGTTTTTGCTCATTTTCTTTGCCCGATATTTTCCAATTGAACTCCGTCCAAACCTTACGCAAGCGCTCCGTTAGGCACCCTACCCTACCAAGGTATTGGTGATCCCTAACCGTGACCGGTTGCGTTCGGTTTGGCCGGAGGCGAAAGCTAAGAGACAAGAACGGACGGACAAGAGTCAATAAGCCGGATTTCATAAATACCGTACTTAAGCACCATAAGCCACGTTGTTGCCGATTGCTCTAGTTTCAATGGTCAAGCTCGGCTCAAAGGATTGAGTACGGATTTTCCTAACTTACATTAACCTATCTATTCCTAACAAACTTATACTTGCATTTACAACACTTAGGTTAGAATCGAACCATTCTGACCCGTGCATTAATCGCTATAACAAGAATGCGAAACGCACCGTCTCCATGCGGACGACCCGTACTCATCACGGCTAACTACACGCATCGTCGTCTTGATTGCGGTTAACTTTAGAACTTAAAAACGACACGCCAAAATCATGCCAGTCAAATGGTGCCGTTGCCGGGGAGATGGTAACGTTTTTATTCTTGTTATTTCGGGTTAATCTCTGTAAATCTTGTTTATAAATCTAACACCGTTCTAAAAGCAAAACTAAAAATAAAAAAAAAAAATTCAAAACCAAAACAAAAAATTAACAAACCTAACTTTTTGCTCTCTGGAAAGTGGACCTGCTACCATTCTGTGACTAAATAGAAAAGTTAAACAATATCATTGAGACAATAGTAAAACACTGAGATATCCGTATAAATTTGGAGCCCCGATTATCAGGGAAGTCCGGCGAGATCCATCATTGGCCCGGTACCGCCGTCCAAGTCGCCCCTATTTGCTCCCAAATTTTGTACTCTGTGCCACTGTTCTATCATTGTCCCAATTTTATTATTTGATTTTTATAATTTTTAATGTGCAGGTGTTTGGGAATTCATATCGCTTTTTCGCACTAAAAATCTATTTTTTCCGACATTTGCAGATTTGGATCGATTTGCGAACTGCGATCGTGTGGAGAAAAGTGTACATTCAAAATTAAGGTGATTGCGAAGTACAGTGCCAAAGATCCGGGTAGTTTGATTATCGCAAGCGAACTTTTCAAGCTAGCCGGATTCAATTCAACGAGGGTTTCTTAACCCGAAAACTTATCGTTACGTATTTCCTAACACTTTCTTCTCAAATCTGACGCATCCAATATACTATCTTTGCATGATTCTTTGCAAGTTCGCTGTCAAACGCCAAAATGGACTAACCCGTATTTGTTGCAGTGCCGTGCCTAAACATAAAAAATGGTTGTTTGATATTTTGAATAACTTTTTTATTAACTTGCGCATTTCATCCATTAATACGGACTTAAGGGCAAGCGAACCCCACAACATACGGTAAAGGATCTCACCACCTTTTCCGTGGCCCATAAATCACGAAATTAAACATAACGTTTACCCGCACAAATTTTAAAAGAAACTAAATTTTAAGCCTTTAAGGATTTCGCGCTCATTAGGAGAAGTTAACTGTGTTTAGAATACCGTTTAACGGTATATCGTTCACGGGGTGTCTAGCAAAGTGTTCACGGTGAAACCGCCAAAAGAGAAAGGGTTATCTAATTAAGGACCTTCGCGAAAGCGTTGGAAAACCTCCCCTCATATCTGCACTTAACTGGCCTTGTGATCAGTATATCTTGAGCCCGTTTCTCGACACAGTTTTACTTCAACAATCAAGTTCTTGAGCAGGTCTAGTTGACCTAGGTGAACCCTAGACCGATTAGGTGTGTGGTATTGTGTCGTTATTATTCTTTTGTGTGTATATTTCATACTTTTGTTGATAACTAACAAAAAACAAATTTAAAAAATAAAACACATTCGTTTTCATCTCCTTTTCTTCTTTTTCTTCTCTTCATATCATGGGTACCCCACATAGACCAACTCTTGCCGAACTATGGTACCCACAACCAGACATTACTTCCTACGGTTTTTACTTTGGTCGAACGACAAACGATCCATCCATGCCAAAAATCTCTTTGAAAGATCGGATAGATACTTCTAGGAAAACCGCTTGGACACAACAATCCACGTCTTATCAACCTTTTCAAACTTTCAACCCTCCTCATGGTGATACCCCTTCTGAAGGAAACGTGGCAACTCTTAAACCGTTGTCCATTGCTGACCGAATTGAACAATCTCATAGCCAATCTTTCACTCTTTTCACCACTTCCAATTCTTTTGATCAACAATTCCAATCACCTTCTTATCATAACGTTGATCTTATTCCTGTCCAACCATTCGATTCCCCTACCAATCCTACCCGACTTTTACACCTTCCCTAGACATTGCTTTTGATCAACCATTTAGGAGTTTCACGTATCCAAACAACTTTGAATTTTTTACTGAAACCCCTCCACAACCCATGTCTAGTCTAAAACAGTCATTGGAAGACTTTCGGGTAGCGTCATGCCAATAGATGATGGATTTTAATGCGTCAATGGCCATCCTCATACAACCTAACGAACCGGCAGTTAGTTTCCAACTAGCTCCAAATTTTCCAATGTATGATGAGGCGATACGACAGATTGAGAATTTGAGTAGTGAGAGTGAGCAGTACACCCTTCCAAATCAAACCTACCCGTTCTAAATTGAATTCCACAACTCCGGTTTTGAAAGTCTATCGAGTATCCCAAATGAATCACAAATTGTAGATAGAACGTTTAATGAGTTGTGCGACTCTGTACTGTTTGATTTACCCGATTGTGAAGGGTCCATTCCAAAGGAAACCAATCTCAATCCTTTTGATCTTTACACCTCCACTCTAGAACCTGAATTGATTAAAATCCATGCTTTTGATGAGGTGTCGAAATTTGATTTTCACTTGATTGAGTATATCGACGCTGGGAATATTTTGGATGATGAACCCACAGCTTTGGATGAGTTTTCTCTCCAATTCATCATGTCCTTTCACTTCGGTGTGGACATCAACCCGAGTCATTAACAGTTTTTCCCGAACCCCATATGCGTCTAAATTTTGATGATGATAAATACATGGATAAGCTTAATTTTGAGGAAAATATTGAGGAAATTTTTTAGGATGAACCAGTTTTACTTGATGAGTCGGATTTTTCAATTCATCCTATCCCTTTCATTGACTGTGTACACTCTCCTAAATTTTTAACCGATACCATTCCTCGATCACTCCCCTCCATCCTTTCCATCCTTTCCACCTCGCAAGACACCGTATCACTTTCATTTCCTGTGTCTGGTTTGCCAAGTTCGGTCTACCCATGTTTTCTCATGAATCTTGAGAGGCTTGACCCTATTTCTCGACGGGTTAATAAATTAGTACAATCGCTTTTTATACATCGGTCATTACAAATTGTACTAATTTATTCACTCCATTTCCATCCTCAAGATCGTATTCCATTTCTTTCTCCCTTCCATGATTCTTCTCCTCATATACCGGGACCATATACCACTTCTATCCTCATACGGTCTCGCGTATTCTCCATTTCTTTTCTCTCCGCATTCTTTAACCAACCTGCACATTATCACGATAAAATTTTTGAATGGTTGGTGCTAACTTTTGGCCTATGTAAGACCTTGTATAGATTAATATTGTTCTCTCCCCCTAACTTGAACTTCAACGCTTAACAGTGAAAACACTGTTTCATTTAAGTTTGGGGGGGGGGGGGCTTTTTGCGTATATATATTTTGTTTTCTTTTTCTATTCATAAATAAAACATAAAAAAATAAGGGAGCGCCGACAATTTTGACCCTTTTGGTGTAACTTGACAGTGAGGGCACTGTTAAGTTTAAGTTTAAGTTTTGGGGTATGCTCGGTAAACTTTCTATTTTTGTATTCATGTATATATTTTAAATTTGCATACTTATTTAAAAACCCATAAAAATCAAAAAAAATTACAAAAATATAAAAATTTTGTCGTCAAGTTAACTAATAGGGTAACTTAGATATTTTCCGAAAGTTTAGTTAATACGTTAGAAATAAATAAATCCTAGGCCTAGGAATTGAAAACCCTAAAAATAACCCTTCTTCTGTTTAACCTTGGTAATTATACGCCCTTGCAGTTTTTTTTAGAAGTAGCTAATCTTGAGTTCAGTTCTTGAGTTAAGTCGAGATGAATGGAAAGTATTGAAAGCTTTACTGAAGGATAAGTCTGAAAAATAATTTCTATTCTTGAGTTCAAATTTAGAAAGTATATACCCTACAAACTGCACATACACGCACCTTGAAACTTGGGATAGTAAAGGATACCTAGAAATACTCTTGCCTGAAAACCTAGTATGAAAGAAAAAACGGTATTTAAAGCTAACCACCTGAAGAGCATCATTGAAAAATATATCCGGTCTTGAAAAAAAGAAAAATAAATAAAGAAAAGAAAAATAAATAAATAAAGTCAAGACCTGGAAACTGCTATTTACGCTTTAAGCTCACACATTCAGTAATCGGCTGTTAGTACCTCAAGAAGCATTAATAGTCGCATGAAAGGTGTGTGAGCAAAACCGTCCATTATTAATGAAAAGAAGTAGTATTAGGCATTAGGACAAGGGTACTATAGCTTGAATTGAATTCTTAAGTATAAGGGTGAAATTTTACACACACGTAGGGGTATACAATCGATATTTGGAGGAAAGATAGGGATAAAGAATAAGATTTATGTTTTCCGTAAAGATGATAAAAATCCTTGATTGGAGACCGCACTTTAGAAGGAAAACTCAAGAGAAGTCGAGATCTTTCTAAACTGTAAAAACGTATAGGATCTGAGGTTGAATAAATAGGAGGCGTGAAACATAAGGGTTAAATATTTCTAACTTAGGATGATAGAATTTCTAACCTAGATACTAAACCGTAAGTGTAGAATCGAAATTAACTTATGAAACTAGCTTGACGGGATTTTGTGGGTGTAATCCGCTGAAAACCCTCAGTAGACAACACTCCTCCTACTAGAGACATCTAGAGATTTAACGGATTGTTGCACGAGCTCGGTGCAATCACGTTCCCTGCGAAAGTGAGACTAGGATTTTTTTTTTGCTCGGAACGAGCAAAAGATAAATTTGGGGGTATTTGTTCATCTCTAAAAACTGCATTTTAATACCACTCATTCATTATCTGTTTTGTTATTTATCGGTACTATTAACCAATGTCTGCTCGGTAAATACAGATTACACGTATCCGTGACACAATACTGGAAACACACTCAAAATCACGGATATAATATTTGTGAGCCGACACTGCAACCGGAACTGCAAACCGATCAATATCGAAAGAGTTCTTTTGCAACAAATAAAGTGTACACATTTTTGGTCCAACACAATACAATTGTGCATATAAACTCTTTGGCACATGGACCATGGTGGGGTTGCCCATGACACATACAAATGATGACTTGTGCAAGTAGTAAGCACACATGGGGGATATAAATGATAAATGCAAAAAGTTATGATGTGATATAAAGCTATATGTTTCCCTCCAAATCTCTTAATGCAGACCAGATTCATATAGACAAATCAAACAGCACCAGTGGAGCTGTCGAGAGAACACAACCAACACGAGCCAAGTAGCTCGGACTTGGATCGGCGACACGCTCCAAAAACCCGGCCCCGCCGGTTTTTGCTTGCCCAATGCTCCCCATTTTTCTTCTGTTCATCCCTTGCTGTCACATCATCTTATTTTTATTACTTGTTTAATCATATTTTGTGCATATAAAAGCCAGATCAGTGAGCAATGGAAGGGAGCACACACTTGGATATATAACTCTTTTTCTTTTTTCATTTTTGTTTTAGTTTTTGTACATAGCTTGTTCACCTTGAGCTCTTTGCCTTCTCTTGATCTTGCAACCTCTTCATTGAGCTTGCAAATTTAAGTTTTGGTTATTGAACTTAAGATTTGTATCATCACTTGAAGATTAATAAAGCTTTCATTTTGGGTTCTTAGTATTGTCTATCTCTTTTACTTACTTGCATTTCATTTCTTGCCATTTACTTACTTGCTATTTATGTCTTGCCATTTACTTATTTGCAATGTTGTTTTATTCTTTTCTTTTATCATTTCATTTGCTCTTTTTTTTGTTTTGATGTTTTGTAAATAACGGTGTTGTTAGGAAAAAGAATGGTATTGTAAGTTAAGGTTTTATTTGCTCATTTTCTTTGCCCGATATTTTCTAATTGAACTCCGCCCAAACCTTACGCAAGCGCTCCGTTAGGCACCCTACCCTACCAAGGTATTGGTGGTCCCTAACCGTGACCGGTTGCGTTCGGTTTGGCCGGAAGCGAAAGCCAAGAGATAAGAACAGACGGACAAGGGTCAATAAGCCGGATTTCACAAATACCGTGCCTAAGCACCCTAATCCATGTTGTTGCCGATTGCTCTAGCTTCAATGGTCAAGCTCGGCTCAAAGGATTGAGTACGGATTTCCCTAACTTATACTAACCTATCTATTCCTAACAAACTTATACTTGCATATACAATACTTAGGTTGGAATCAAACATTCCGACCCGTGCATTAACTCGTCATAACAAGAACGTGAAACGCACCGTCTCCCTACTGACGACCCATACTCATCGCGGCTAGCTACACGCGACGCCGTCTTGATTGCGGTTAACTTTAGAACTTAAAAACGACACGCCAAAAGCGTGCCAGTTAATGATCCAGCTATCTTTCAAACCTTCCAGTATTATCAAAATGCTCGATTAAAGTACATACACTAAATACACGTATTTAATCGAATCTGAGTGCGTATCAAAATACACACGTACTATATCGTTTCGTCTAAACCGGGAAACCCTTTGTGTGGGACTCTAAAGACTCAACAATACGCTGGCAATGGGTTTAACCACATGCACGCCAGTGACACTAGCTGTACGTAACGGCTACCCAGATATTGAACGAAAGGAAGGCCAATGAGCCAACTCATATGCATGCCTACAGAGCCTGTAAGTGACAATCTCCGTACAGTTTAGCCTCTTCGTCTAAGAGTATCGCATATCGGGTCTAGGGGTGGATAAAGTCAAACCCCTAATAACACGATAAGTCGTGTCGGTATGAAGCTCATCACCTACCGAGAAACTACTGATCTACAATCAGTAAATCTCATCCACCCTGGCCAGAAATTTATGGTGATAGCCAACCGAACACAGTGCGACATCAACTCCCTATACCGGAAGAAACGAATCCCTGACAATCGCTCACTGCCTCCATGTGGCTCGGGACTGTACCCAATTAAAACATGTTTGCACGACTCATCAGAGCCGTGGTAGGGTAGTAATCAAAGTACAGTTGGAACCCACACGAGACAAATGACGATCTCAGGTCAACAGACTATCTATACTCATGTCACCTGAGAATTGCTATCTGACAATAGGTATAGTACCATCTAGAAGTTCTCGGCGAGTCCGTCCGGTGTACTCATCTCCAGTGAGCACCTGTATATAACTTAGGTGCAACACACCAATGCCTATGAGACCTGCCGCCACCCCTCTTCGGGATCTAGAAACGTATAAACTAGTCTGCTTTGGAATATCGATACCCAGTCTCGATACTCCCACGACTAGGGACATTTAAAGAATGTGCTTATGGACTACCAAGCTCTCACAAGTATGATCGTCATCATAACTCTGGTAATCAAGCAAAGATCTTACAGGCTTTATCATTATGTATTAACGATACGTAATAACCAGTAAAACGTATATATATAAATGATAAAGGCAAACCAGATAGTATACTATCATATCGAGCAACACTATTCTACCTGTATAGGTCCTTCTTCAATTATCATAATCGTCAACTTTCGATTACTATAATTGCCTTGAAGACACTATAGCCAACAGTAGTAGTAGTATGTTGAATTTGTGGTGATTGATATTGTGGTGGTTGCATTTATCGATCTTTGCGGTGGTAGATCTCTATTGGAAGATTAATTGGTTGTCATTATTTGATTAGAAGTTGGAAGAAGATTGCGGATGAACCTATTTACTTTTTTTAAATGGTTATTATGAAAAGCATGAAATTTTGATTTGAAGGTAAACTTGAAAACCCTAAATTATAAATTTAAAAACTTAAAAACCCTAAATTATATATTTGAAAACTTGAAAAACCCCTAAATTAAATTTAATTCTTCCTTCATTTTTTCCCTTTTCGTCTCTTTAGTTTAATTTTCATTAATAACTTGAGTTTGCAAGACAGAGATGTCACAAAGCTAGGACTGGATGGATTCCTTAGTTCAAAGATATCCACACTCCTTGCTCTCAAGGAACTATAAGTTTTTCTTTTTGATAAGTTTTCTTCTTAATTTTTTCTCCAAAGATGTTGATTTTTAAAATAAAAAAACTTTTCAAGGACATGAGTCAAAACAAAATCCCTAATGAATTTCCTGATGGTTTGCTGCCGAATGCTACCTACATGTGTGTTTTTAATTGTTTTTCTGCTTTCTTTTCTTTTCCGAGCTACGCCATCGTTTAAATATCCTTACCCATTAATTAATCTCTTTTCTCTTACAATGTGTGCAGCGATTTGAGCGACAACCTCTTTTATGGTCGTGTTGGAAATGCCTTCCATAGTCTAGAGCGGTTGTAAGTTTCGGTTGAACTATTCATTGATTTGCTTGGCAAACTTTTTCTTTTATTTTATTTTACTTGAAGTGATTGGTTCCAGTTAATTATTATGTTATGTTCAGGAATTTTTCATTCAACTATTTAGCTTATCATTTACCGGCTTCACTATGTTCTTTAGTTAATCTTCATGAGCTCTAAGTCTTATACTTGTGGAAACCGTCGACCATTGTATTCAAATCGAAATACATGTATGATATATCTCTCACCAACGTAAATTGTACTCTCACAGGTACATTGAGTATAACCATTTTGTCGGTATAGCGCCACCGAAGTTTGATTTCATGCCGAACCTGATGTAATTTTTTTTTCTAATGCTAATCTGACTTGTGGTGTAACTTTTATTCTCAGTTTTAGAATAAATAAATACCATACAATTATTTTCATATAATTTAACTTCATTGTTTACAAACATGCCATTGATGTGACTTCATTGTTTCAATACATTTTTCATATAATTATCGATAATATTGTATATTAATACTTGTCTATTGATAACACCGTGGTATCTGCTCGATTTCAATGACTTTTCGGACGACGAGTAAGCTGGAGATAGAGTGAAAAAGCACAAGAAGCAAGTGCATCAACGAATGACTGCATTTCGTACGATTTCACGTTTTAAGTTGTAAAATACGATTAAATGAATGACATGGTAAATATATTTCGTAGTCGATTCTCGGATTTTATAATTTCGTGAAGTTGTATTAAGTAGGTATCGGATCGGATCGGATTTGTATGTATTATCTAATTTCTTTGTTTTGAATTGATTGTGAAATGGATTGACTTTGTATGCGGCACGCGATTAATATGATGTGTTTTGGTTGTTTGTTGGCTACGATATCGGAAAATTGAATTGAATTTGTATGGAATGTCCAAAATCTGCTCTCTATTTTTTTCTCTGTATGCAATTTATTTCGTCAGTTTTTTTCCGACGAAGTAGGTTATTCCATCGGAAATTAACCGACGGAATAAGTTGCATACAGGGAAATAAGCTTAGGTTTTTTCACTTTATTCCGTAGGATAAATTCCGACGGAATAAAGTAACCGACCAAATAAAAATTTCTCCCGACGAATAAACTTTATTCCGTAGGGTATCTCCCGACGGAATAAACTTATTTCATCTGGAGTCCCTTTATTCCGTCGAACCTTGCACAACGGAATAAAGGGCTGATTCTTGTAGTCCGACACCCGCAGAGCGGTCACCACTCCCGCCATACGTTCACTGATGCCCATGGACCGGATGTCGTCCACCGGTCGGCCACCGATGCCCGTTGCTGACGCCCGTCGACCAATGGTTGACACCTGCTGACTGGTAACCATGCCGACACCCGTTCAATATTAAAGTTATCCTCTTAATTTACATATGGATATAGAAATTAAATGAATACAATTTTGAATAGACTTAAATTCAGGATAAGTTAGGTCAATCAATGTAGAAACTAACGGCTGAGGTGCTATTTTACGGAAGGCAACATCAGGAAATTTTGGTGATGGGTTTTAACCGGGGGTTTGGCGCATGTCGGGTAAACACTATGTAACTTTGATGTTCCTTCTCGGAAACAATCATAACTTTTCTTTCTTTTATATATATATATATATATATATATATATATATATATATATATATATAATGCTAAATAATTAGAAGCATGAGATGCTGTTCCAAAGAACACCTGAATTTTTGCTTATAAACACTTTTAATTTCAACAAATTAAGATAAAAATGGCTAAAATTGTTTGTACTATATGAAAAAATCTATACGAGAAAATGGAATTTTGATTAAAACCGAAAAACAAAACAAAATTAAGTGATCAAAACACTTTACTATGCGCCCTAAATTTTTTCCGTTTGATTTGTCGACCCAAAAAATAATTAAAACGTTCTAGATGAAAGTAATCCATTGCTTAACTTGACATTATGATAATTCGGTTGAAATTCAATTGTTATACATGGTAGCATTAATAGAAGAAGAAAGCAACTTTTGATTTTCAATTTTGAGAACGGTACTAATTTTGAAATAACCATGTTAAAAGATAAAGAAGTAAATATCAGATTTTGGGAAGGGGTAAAAGGTAGTTTGCTAAAGTTTTTTTTTCTTTGGGCGGGGGCTCTATTTGTTCTATTCTATTCATGATTACCGGTTAATCAAACTCCTAATTCATGAATAACTAATTTTTGAAGAAAAAATACATACTTAAATAAAATATATGAAAATTTTAAATTGCATTTGTTCAATTAATAACAGGCTAGTTTGAATTTGTTTTCAATTCATATTACCAAGCCAACGATCGTTCGTTCGACCATCAAAAGCAAATTATTTTTTGTACTTTTTCCCACAGGAATACTTAATTATGGATTTAGTATTTTGCATTTAGATCCCTAGTTTTCTGTTTAATTAAATTTTCGTTTGTCATGAGAATACCTATTTGATTTTGCACTAATATATATATATAGAGAGAGAGAGAGGGAACGGGGGTAATGATCGATCCAGTTAGACGCTTTCTTATGTGAGACAAATGAGACACACTCTATAACATCCTACCCACGTATATTTCATCGATACAGACCGTTCACCGTGATCTGCATGTCACGCATACGCTAAGTATCAACTTTCATGAGATTCCTACAGCTCTAGCATGCACAATCGATGATATCATTTTTCAGACTACCGAGAGACGTTCATTTTTCGTTCACTTGATCGCATGTACTAGAGGTGTAGCAATCTCATGAAAATTAATACGTTGGATATACATGACATGCAGATCACGGTGAATGGTCTGAATCGGTGAAATACACGGAAGGTAGGGTCATAGAATGCGTTTCATTTGTCTTACATAAGAAAGTGTCTCACTGAATCATTACTATATATATATATATATATATATATATATATATATAGAGAGAGAGAGAGAGAGAGAGAGAGGGAGGGGGGATCCGTTAGGATGGATTCGTGTTTTTTTCAAATGCATGAACTTTTTTGCATGATCTCCTTTCAACGATCCACTCGTTCAAGGTGTTCTACATGTCCTAAATAGTGTATGGATGAAAAATGAACGTTTTTCGATTATGCAATATATATTTAATCCGAACACATGCATCGAATGAATGCAAAAATGAACGTTTTTCGATTATGCAATATAAACTTCATCTGAACCATTCAAGTTGATCATCCTACCCTCAAATATATGTACACGAAAAATCAAAGGATTTGAAGACCTCTAACCTATCTATCGGATGAGTGCAAAAATGAGCGCCTTTCGATTATGCAATATAAATTTCATCCGATACATAGGTTAGAGGTCTTCAAATCCTTTGATTTTACATACACGTAGACTTGAAGGTAGGGTGATAATCAATTTAAACGGTTCGAATCATTCAAATATGTCATGGATCGAGGGTTTCCGTTTTTAAAAAATTCGGACTGGTTTGCAATAGAACGATCTTCTATATATATAGGGGAGTGATCTATTGCAAACCGATCCGCGTTTTTTAAAAATGGGAACTCTTGATCTACGACATATTTTAACGATCCGATCCATTCAAATTGATTGACATACCCTCAAATATAGGTGTATGAAAAATCAAAGTATTTAAAGACCTTTAACCTATGGATCGGATGAAGTTTATATTGCATAATCGAAAAACATTTATTTTTGCACCCATCGATCATAGGCTAGATGTCATCAAATCCTTTGATTTTTCATCATGCACATATATTTGAGGATAGGGTGATTAATTTGAATGGTTCAGATCATTAAAATATATTGTAGATCGGAAGTCCCGTTTTTAAAATATGCGGACAAGTTTGCAAAGGAGCATCTCCCTGCACACACGCTTAAGCTTATATTACACCTACTTGCTAAAAATTAGAGTTATTGCTGACTTAATTGTTGTAAACATAACTACAGATAACTTCAAAGGTTTCTGTATATAATACAACAGAAGATTTAGGCTTTCATACTTCCTTTTTTTGTCTTTTGCACCGGCTCGTAAGCACACAACACACATAAGCGTTCCGGGGACCCATGAATTTTCCCCGAAAGTATTAATTTGTGGCCAATTCCCCTTTACGATTCATGGGATTCAAAATCCGCACTCTTCTCAAAAGGAGAAGTACACATACCAACTGAGTTAGTGCTCATTGATGTATAACATATAAATATGTGCAATGCTTCTGTAAGTGCATGCAGATCCATCTAATATAGATAGAGCTAGCATTTATTTGTTGCCGAAATAATGTCCTTAGCGATATGTTTTACAAAATACGTGTTTGTACGCGCGTGCATGGTTGTTTTCAGGTCCAGCTATCTTTTCTTGTTATTAATAGTGTTTCAGTCTAGGTAGTTGGAAAAACTTTATGTATATATCTACATGACATTTTGATTAATTTTAGCACAAATGGCAGTTTCAATTATTCGGTGGAGCAACAACTACTTAAAAATAAGCCCTTATTTTTAGATTTTGAAGCAACGAGTCATCAGAGTAATTAGAAATAAAAAGCAACCCATGCATCAAAGAATTCAAAATATATAAAAGACCAGGTTAATGAAGATGTGGATGTTCAAATATAGCCAACTGGCTGTGAACAACAAACATAGCCCTCTCGGTCTTTCTGTTTAAGTTGCAGGGATCCAAAGAAAGGTTGTGTCAGTCGTTCATGACAAGTTGGCTGTGAACGGCCACGACTCCATTTTTACCTTAAAAGAATCAGGGCAAAAAAATTAAACAAACAAACCTAGGAACCGGAGGAGACAATGAAGAAGAAGAAGAAGAAGAAGGCTTTGACATCTGATGATGAAGATGATGAGCTTGTTCAAACATGGCCTTCTGTTGGCGAGCAGCCAAGCTCCATGGATGAATGAAGCCAATATTGCAGCTGTTGGGTTCATGAGCAGCAAACCACTTGTTGGCCCCACCACCACCACTTGTAAACCCATTAAGGGTTGTGGCCATCAACCTTGTAGCAGTTCGACTTGGACCAGTTGCAGCTTTATTGATCAAACTTGTTTCACAAATGTTCGTGGTTTTGCTGATCACCACCTGATCTTTGTACTCTTTGTTCAAAGAGATGCCAAGGCTTAGCTCTAAGTTGTTTGCTTGTGTTGTTGTTTCCTTGTTTGGTTTGTGGAGTTCATGGCTTGTTTCATGTATTGTGGAGTTCATGGAGAGGGAGGGGGAGAGAGAGAGAGAGAGGAGTGAAGAAGATCAAAGAGGAAGAAGAAGAAGAAGAAGAGCTTGAGCAGAAGAGAATCTTTTATGGGGGTGGTGAGAAAAAGGAGGAATATAAATGGAAAATAAGAAAAGGATGGAGGCTTTGTGGGGACTTGGAGTGGGGAGTGGGGGTGGGCGGGGGGGGATAGAATTGCCAGTCATGACTAGCATTTGTGGGGACTTGTATATGGACTTTTTATATATGTTTGATCCTCGATCATATATAATGCAATGTTTCTATTCTTTTCTTTTCAACATTTGTATATTGAGTAGCTAATTATGATGACAGTATATATTTATCTCTAGATTGTATGTTAAATCCTCTCTCTACATGAATATTCCTAGTTAAGAATACATCATCATGCTGGCAAATTAAACTCTCTTTAATTTGCAAGAGAGTGCAATAGATAATCTTGAAAGATGAATGACTCTTAATTAGCATGAAAATTACGAGACAAAAAGATTTGAAAGTTAGGTGCAATCTGATTAAGGAGAAGGGTAATTTTATATCCATTAACTAGTGTGCGATAATTAAATTAAACTAAACGTGGATTTCATATTTTTCACCTTAGCATGCATGTTCCCGCGTTTCATCAAAAGAACAATGACAAGATCAAAATTCTTAATAATCTTGCTTCTATAAGATGTGTATATATATGTTGCAAATTTCAAAATAAGGCTCTTGATAGTTGAGTTCAAGAATTTCTGTCATTCGAGATTACCGACAGCTTTACTTACTTGTCTGGTAAAATTAAAGACAAAATGAGTAGTCAAATATGATTTAAAAAAAATTGGCTCCATATAATTTATATATATCCTATCACTGCACCAAAATGGGTGCAACAAGGGAAATTTTTTTAAGATTTATTTCGAAGGTATATTCCTGTAGAAAAAGGTTAAAAAATTTGAACTTTTGTTGATTTCGGTCAACAGTTATTTCAAGGCAAAATTCCGTCGAAATATAATTGACCGAAGTCAACAAAATTTTTCCCTGACCTTCCCCTCATTTTCCCCATACTAAATTTTATTTTCCCCCATTTATTTTTCATTTCGCTCCTAAATTTTTCACCCCTTCGGCTCCGATCCCCCTCCTCCTCTACCCTTCCCAGCCATCCAAAAAACTTCATCGGCCGCCCAAAAAATCTCCTCCGGCTTCCGATCAGCCCTCCACCCGCCTCCTCAGTCATCCAAGTTCCTTCGTCGATGATCAACGGTCTCCCCCGGCCGTCTCCTAGCCTCCTCCTCTTTGACGATCTCCCCCGGCCGCCTCATAGGCTTTTCTTCATCGAAAACATCTACCTGGCCTCCTCTTTTCCAAGCACCTTCGGCCTCCGCCTCCGACACCGGTGCATTGGTTTATTTATTTATTTAGGTTGTTTGAAATTTTGTTAAATTTAAGTAATTTTAGGGTTAGTGTTAAGACTAATTTTAGGGTTAGGGTTAATTTTAGAAATAGTTTTAGTATAAGGGTTAATTTTAGGTTTAGAATAAGGGTTAATTTTAGGTTTAGGGTTAGGGCTAATTTTGAGGTTAGTTTTAGGGTTAATAATTTTGGAGTTAGGGTTAACTAATTTTGAGGTTAGGGTTAATTTTGGGGTTAGTGTTATGGTTAATTTTATGGATAGGATTAAATTAGTTTATTTGTTGAAAATTTTAGGTTTAGAACTTGGATTAGGTTGTTAATTTTAGTTAATTATTGTTAGGAGTGTGTGTGTTTTGTTGTTATTGATAGAGAATAGAAACGTATGTAACTAAAAATTTGTGATTGTAGGGCAGACGTGGGCATGATTGCTCTTGTTTCTTCGCTTTCTATATACGTCAGTCTGCGGTACACAACTTTATCAATTTTAATTCTTAAGTACTAAAATTAGTCAAAGTCATCATACCTAGATTAAGTCACCAATTAAATATTAATTAAACCAAAAACATATATGCTTGACAAGACATAAACCAATTAGCTATATAAATACTTTCTTTTACGAGAGTAAAATCAATTAATCATCATTCCTTAAACAAATAGTCAATGTCGAGATCGAATGTCGATGTATGCGTACTGTGTGTGTAATATATTGTGTATGGAAATGTGGTTGTGTGAGAGAGAGTGTGACACTTACCTTTATGTAATTTTCATTGTATTGATGTGTGTTTATTTTAATGAATGCAGATGTTTCGTTAATAATATCAATTGTTTGAGAGCTTACCATTCAAACTGAAAATTCCAAAACCTTAAACAAAATAGTTAAATAACCGACGATACTGAAACGATAACCATCAAAACCAATCTAATTAAGTGCATGAAACTCGATGATGAAAACAAGTAAACCAATACATATCGTCATCGAGTATTTCACATTGAAAAAATTTCACGACTTAGAACCCGTCTATCAGTTATATGCGTATGGTTATTTTCGTGATATAAAACTAAGCGTGCGTTGTCAATCTCGAACGTTAATCGTTCTTCGTTGAAAACCATCTTGTAGTTTATGCGACAAGAATACTAGTCGTACTATAACCGATAGATTTGTCCTATTTTCGACAAGTTAAGAATGTATAATGTATACACTTCTCTGCATACTTATGCTTTTCATTCATTTTGAGATGAGTTTCGTCAGTACCTTTCTGCTTGTTCTCCGTGTATAAATATAGTTGAGATGATCGTCTCAATACTGTACCTTTCTACTTGTTCTCCGTATACAAATATAGTTGAGATGATCATCTCAATACTGATAGTATTGAGATGTTTATCTCTTCTATTGCAGTGTACTCGAAGAACAATGGGAAGGTACTGCTGAAATTTTCTCAAAGCAAATGAAAGCATAAGTTCAAAGGGTGTATACATTATATATTCTTAATGGGACAGAAACCTTACCCCAACAGTCGTTACTCATTGACATCCAAGATAGAAGCGTTAAGATTATTTCCTGTCATGATAAATTCTACAAATGTATTTCCGAGACACTGTTGCCATTATCTTCTTTGTTTATGACCATCTCGTTCTTAGCTTTCTCACTGCGGATTAAAATTGTTAATATTGTGTATGATTTTAAAATGTTTGTCATGATATAATAATTAATTGTGAACTGTATTAGGTTTTACGTATCGTCCAATAATGGATATGACTATAAGAACAAGTTTGCTCTGAATTTAAAATCGGTGTAAAAGAGTTTATGCAATTCTCATCAAGAGTGGGTGGTAGTCGGATCCCCTGTCCCTGTAGAAAATGTTATAATGGTAGAAGTGGTAGTCCAGGGACGGTTCGACTGCATATACTTGCTAACGGATTCTGTGAAAGTTACACTATTTGGCATTTGTATGGAGATGTCGTGAACTATAGAATCGGTGCACATTGTCTGTTACCGCCACCTATGAGAACCCCATCAACCACCGGTTTAAATGATATGATGGACGAATTATATGATGGCATGAATGATGATACCCCTACTGATGATGCGGTTCCAGATTCCGAATCTGGTAGTTTTTTTTATGTATATGGAGGATACTAAGAAATCTCTTTATGTGGATGCGACAATGACGAAATTGGATTGGATGGTTCACATGTTTCATCTTAAATGCAAAAGTTTATAGAGAAACAAGCCAGTCGATGACTTTCTAAAGATAGATAAGGAGGCTTACCTAAATTCCGATCTCCCTATAAATTTTCAAGAGATGAAGAAGATTATTACCGATATCGATTTCAGTTATCAAAAAATCGATGCATGTCCAAATGACTGCATATTATTCATGACATATGATGACAGGAACTTAAATAAGTGTAGAACTTATAGGGAATCGAGGTGGATATTACCTAAAAGGCCCCCAAGGGATGAGGAGTCAATTCCGAAAATTCCTGTGAAGGTGTTGCGTTTTTTTCTATTAAGAAAAAACTACAGAGATTATTTATGTTGTCTGAAACCGCCGAACATATGACCTGGCATGCAGATGGTCGCAGGAAGGATAAAGTCTTACGGCATCCCGCTGATAGTGAAGAGTGACAAAAATTTGACGCTCAATTTCCCGCGTTCACTGTGGAAGGTCGTAATGTGTGACTTGGATTATCGGCTGATGGATTGGAACCGTTTAAAGGAGGTGCATTTCACAGTGTATGGCACGTTATACTAGTGGTTTATAAACTCCCGCCATGGATGGCTATGAAACAATCTTATATTCAAATGCCTCTGTTGATCCCTGAAAGCAACTCTCCTGGTATTGATATCGATATTTATTTGAAGCCGTTGATCGATGACTTGAATGAGCTGTGGGAGACCGGCATCGTTGCTTATGATGTCTACAGAAAGGAGAGATTCACAATGCGCGCGGCGTTGCTTCGGACAATAAACGATTTCCCGACATATTCCATGTTGTCGAGATGGAGTACGAAAGGTCATCGTGCTTGCCCCTATTGTCAAGAGAACACCGTCTGTGAAACGCCAGTAAATCGGATTTTCTGTTACACTGGACTTCGTCGTTGGATAGATGTTGATCATCCTTATCGACGCAATAGAATCAAGTTCAATGGTGAGCAGGAGAATCGACCTCCTCCTCCTAAGCCAAATGGGATAAAGGCGTTTGTGGACGTAGAGCGCATCAATATTGTTTTTGGTAAGAAACATGAGCATATTATTCCGAATGAGATATCAAATAACTGAAGAAAAATATCTATATTTTATGATTTGTCGTATTAGCCTTTTCTTAATTTTCGTAATAACTTGGACGTCGTGCACATCGAGAAGAATGTCTATGAGCTCTTGCTGGATACCCTGTTGAATACCAAATTCAAAAACAGAGACACATTAGCGATACGACAATGATTTGCTACAAAGAATTTGTGGCCAGAATTGCTTCCAACTCCGAAAGAGAATGGTAAATGGGCTATTTCACCAGCAAAGCACACGATATCCAACAATGAGAAGCTGAGTTTCCTTAAGGTACTTAAACAAGTAAGGGAACCGAATGCATATTCTGCGAATATTAGTAAATGCGTAAACTTGAAAAAAAAACTCTCATCGGCCTGAAAAGTCACGATTGTCATGTGATCATGCAACAATTGCTTCCCATTGCTGTTAGGGCGTTAACAGATAACGACGTTGTATTAGTTGTGACTGATTTGTGTCATTTCTTCAGAGAGCTATGCTCCAAAGATTACTCAGCAAACAATTTTAGAATCCTGAAGAATAAAATACCTCGCATACTTTGTAGAATGGAGATGTTGTTTCCGCCTTCTATTCTCACCGTAATATTGCATCTCACGGTTCACTTTGCTCAAGAGGCACGTTTAGGTGATCCCGTGAATTATCGGTGGATGTATCCGTTCGAGAGATAAAACTTATATAACAACCCTTTACTGTTCATAATAAATCAAATATTTATAATAAAACGAATTAAATTTATTTGCATCCGTCAGGTTCATATACAAAATAAAACGGTACACCCGTAACAGGAGTCGGCCTGAAAGGTCGATCGCTGAAAGGTTTCTCGCGGAGGAATGTATGACGTTCTCTTTTATATATCTAGAGAGTATTGAAACTGCATTTAATAGGCCGAGACATAATGAAGATATGGTTGACAATAAACCTTTAATATTCGTCTTCCGGACCCAAGGAAAGTAACTGGGTAAAGTGAAGTCGGATCACATTGCATCTGAGCAGCTTGACATGATTCACCGTTACGCTTTATTTAACTGTTCAGATGTGAACGGTTTTATTGGGTAAGTATTTATTATTTTTTTCTTAACATAATTATAGAATATTTTCAAGTCAAAATTAAATGTTTATTTGCGATATATACAGCATTTGGAATACTCAATACCATCCACCTACTAAATGAACTAAGTAATGGGATATCAATAAGGAGCGACATAAATACTTTCCCGCTTAGTTGAAACTACGTGTAAGCCGTAAACTATAAAAACTAAACTACAATTCATGTTGACACACACACACACACACACACACACATAACTTAATCCATTTTACCCTAATAAGTTGAAAGAAATCCCAATAATAAACATGTTTCAGAAGATATAAACGCGCTAGCATATTGTCCAGATGAATAAACTGAGTACCTCTCCGGTTACGTTGTTAACGGTTTTAGATTTCACACCAGGAAAAGCGATCAAAATAAAAAGTTTCAGAATTGCGGCGTCTTTGTCACACCACCGTTACTGGATATTCATCTTCTAGAGATTCAAATCCAAGCATAGGAAAATTGGACTATTACGGGGTACTTAAAAAAATAATTCGGATGCGTTATCATGAACAGACGTTTGTCATGTTCAAGTGTCTGTGGTACGATATCCATCATGAACATACTGGGTTCAAAGTTGAAAATGTCCTACTTTTACTCAATTCATCGAAACTCGCTTTTGGTGAAGAGCCTTATATTCTCGTCATCCAAGCCCGTCAATGCTTTTATGTCGCAGACCCTAGGGATGCCCGGTGAGATATTGTTGTTGTGAGAAATCCACGAGACTATTACAATATGGGTGAAAGTGATGTAAGCGAGATTACTTGTTCTACAACCCTGGTTATACAAGATGATGCTATTCTTATCGAATTCAACAGCGGTTTATAAAGAACAGACATAGAGTCGGAAATAGTCTCCGATGTGCCATCGATGGTTGTAAAACCAGAAGTCTAATTAAGACTTTAAATATCTTGATATATTAACCCGTTCCTGTATGATACTCATAACTTAAATAATGAGAAATTTACAATTTATTGCATCTTTCTTTCCGCATATTATTTCATACATTTTATCTTTTTCCGCATATTATTTCCGTATATTATTTCCTACAGTTTCGAATTCTAATATACAGGGATTTCAAGTTAATTTATATTATTTCCGCATTTCATTTTTTTCCCTGCATATTATTTCCACCATTTATTGCTCATGTATGATATTCATTTTAGCAATAATTTTCACTATTATTTTTTTTTATCTAATATATTAAACTTTATTCCATGAAATTGTTTTAGATATTCAGGTTCAGATAGCAAGACTGATCAGTCTACGGGGACGAGGGGCAGTCCTTTCAGAAAAAGAAACAGACTGGAAGAGCACCCACACGGGCCAGTGATATATGGAGGAGAATGCCATATGCTCCTGGCAAGCCGATTGCATACCTTGCGTTCACAGGAGACGTTGTGACAGGAGCCAGTAAAGAAGTGAAAAAAATGACGTCGTCAATAGTGAACAGTGAGGACCGCATGCCACATTTGTTGAAGGAAGAAAATGACGAGTGGGAGATCTTAAATTGGGACAGTGAAGCGTTAGGGATAAAGAAACAAGTCACTATATGGGAAATGATGGTTAGATTTCTTTATACAATTCAATACTGCAGTTTTTTTTATATGCACACATGTACACACACATACGCGTATATCACAAACACACACACACACACACACATACATACACATTTACTAAATTACTATAAAATACCTATATAATGATGAATTATCCCATTTCGCAGGCTCCGTACGAGTTTCGATGCCCCCAGGAGGTTTGCGATGAACGCGCGGTTTATGATAAGATGTGTAGTCATATGGCGAAGAATTGGAGAGGCCATAAGAACGAAATCTTTAGAAAGCTTGAAAACTGCGCTTCACCGGATGAGATGTATTCGATTAAGCCTAATCCAGATTAGTTCGACGAATACTGGCATGCCTTGGTCGATCATTTCTTGTCCAGAGAGTTTAGGGTATGTCTTTGACGATACCATTTTACTATTTTATAGCAACTCAGTAAACAATATTTGATGTAACTGCAGTAAAAGAACGAGCGAGGAAAAGTATCTCATGCTCAGCTGTATAATGTTTATAGGGGTGGGAGCAAGAATTCCCAACAGATTGCCATCGAACATGTAGGTATCGTATTTGATATTAATACGTTAAAATTATCTTAGAAATTTATATATGGTATTTATAAATGTTATATGCAGGAAAAAAGTCATGGTGGAGAGTCCCTTAATCGTATCGAAATCTACTGGGCTCAATTTTTATGGGAAGACGGCGTGCCTGCATCGATTGAGGCACATGGGAGATATGTAAGACTCTACGTATGCCAAACATTTTAATTATTTCAGAAAAATTATTGTGTAGCTTTTAGAATAGCAGTAATACATTTCTTCTACAAAGAGGCGGCGATGGTGGCTTAAAGATATCGGTTGATCCAGACGATGGAGGCGGAGCAGGGACACCCGGTTGATGACGCACAGAGAACATTCATCGTAGATAGGGAATTCATGGTGTTTAGGCCGGATTGTCAAGGGAGAGTACAGTGCGTATCTTCCAAGATCACTATAATACCCTAGTGCATTTATACTATATATTTTAATATTTTAAATCTTGCGGTAAAGTTCTTTACTATTGTTGCTATTGGGTTGCGAATGATGCAATTAGTAGTTGTGGTCATTATCCGACCCGACCCGCATGTTTGAAAGCTAATATGGTGGGAGGTTATATCAAATATTTACCAGTATAGTGTATCCATGTGAATCGAGTACTAAATATATATAGAATATATTATAAGCTCTACATATCTCTTTATAATATAAAATATAAACAAATAATGTCATTTTGCTCTCTAGCCTCATATGGCAAATCACCCTATATTAGGTTGTTGCGTCTATATATCATGTTCATATCCTAAGAGATAAACATCAAATAATTTAAAATTCTCACGAATATTTACGTAGATTTTAGTGAGGTATGGGTATTTAATTATAGATATTTGCATTATGGTTGAAATTCTTACGTATGCTCTTTATATTTAAAAACTATATTTTTGAACGGATACGGGTAATATTTGGAGTAATCTGGTATTATGTGCAAACATCCTATCTCGTTGCCGTTCCCTCTCATCGCCGACACCACTTCTTCATCCTCACATCCCCGTCACTATCACAGGCCACATCCCCTCTTCCTCCTTCCCTGAAGGCTCATCTGAGCCAACCCACCCAAGAACCCACCTCTTTTCCCCTCGTCAACCTCGTCGCCGGAACCCGACCACCACCCGCACCCCCCATCGCCTTTCTCTTCTTGTCAATATCACCAAAGCACTCACATTACCACCGCACCATCTTCTTCTTCTCCTTCTTGTTTCCCCGATCACCATCCAACACCTCGCCGTCGACCTCGGTCCCTAGCACCTCGTCGCCGACCAACTCCCTCTTTTTTCCTCACCCAAGTTAAAACCCCAGAACCAACATCGTTTTCTTCTTCTTCTCTCTTTTCTCGGTCTCCGACTAGTTTTCACCGGAGTTTCTCACGTCGCCGAAGATCCAGACGACCCCAGTCACCGTCGTCATCTACTCCAGTCACTACGTCACGCAGTTGCTCAGTTCAGGTCAAGTCCTACGTATGTGGGTTTTGCCTCGTGTCGTTATTCGATGTTCGGAACATGATATCCGTATATTCATCATGAGATTTCGACCAGGCAAGTTCTAAACTTGCAACATGCTACTTTATTTATATCAATATTTATATGATTAATTATAGTACATGTATTTTAATGTTCAGCAAGTATTATTAATTTATAGTTTATAGCATCAGTCTGTATCCGTATCAATAATGGTTTTATCTAATTGCATGTCGGATCATCACAATATTATTATAATACTACATCAGTTCAGTATTTTATCTAGATTTCTATATACCTAGTAACAGACATAAAACGGTTATTGCAGATAGATACATATACATCCTGGGCATTAGTTATGTTTACCATATTTAGGTATTGGTTACGGTTTCCATCTTATATCTATTTTTGTTTAATATACGTTGCCTGACTTGTTCACAAGATATTACTAGACATGTTACTTGGATTATTACTAATGCCGAAAATCCTGACTTGTTGTCCTAACGGACGTAACTTGATGTCTACATAGACAAGACATGTATCTACTTAATCCTGTGTTGATATTAGATTGATATCATCAATACCTGACTTGAACACAAAACCTGGAGGGAAAGGAGAAATCAATAATGAAACCTGACTTGTAACCGAACAGTTCACTACTTTCCAGAGACTGATCAGTTGATACGCGCTTCGGCTCCGGAATGATGATGCTAACATCATTCGTCTGTACATGATACCCCGTTTTTACTGTTTAGTGGCATGTCTCGGATTCAGCCCCAAGATTCTTGACCGAGGTCCCGGGCACGCACGGGATACTATTGAGTTACATCGATGATTCTATTTAATTGATTTCAAAGACTTGTAGAATAGATAAGCTAGAAGCACAGACTTTAGGGTACACATCACATATCTATACCTCACTGTTTTATACCTATGTTTATTATTTACACTCATGTTTAATTATGGCATCATATCCTGGTTATTACTATTATTTTTTATATTTATGACACTGACGTCTGGGTTTTACATGGCTTAGTTCCTTGACCTTGTCACAGGAAGATCAAGAGTATTTTAACAAGCAAGCCGCGCAGTGAGGAGCTTGATGATTAGTTTTAGAGATACTTAGTTTATTTTATTTCCGTAGTTTTATTTATCGATGTGATCTCATAAGGGACGTGATTCAGATATTATTATTTATTGGATCTTTATTCGTTTCCGCTATATGCATTTCTTGACTTTTATTCACTATGGAAGATGGACACGTATTAGTTAGATTTTATTTACTGTTATTAATATCTGATTGACAGTCGTAATGTGACTATGGAGGGATTATTCCTGGCCATAGGTAGCACGGTTGGCTCTATCACGTGCTGTATTTATGTATTTTGGGAAGCGGGGCATGACAGGGTTTGTTTGGAATTAAAGCCATAGGATTTAGGGTTAGTCAGGTTTGGTTCTTTTGTAGTTGGATATTGAACCCAAAACACTAACCAGGAAACCCGGAATTAAGAACATGTCCTGCCATATTACTATCTTGCCAGTCTTGAATCTATAGCTATCAATATCTTGTTTATTGAATCATGTTTACCGTTACTAATCCCTTTCAGTGTCTTGGCTTCAGAATCATGGCAGATAGATATTTGCAGTCATACCGGAGGCATGTAGATAATGCTATATTATTTGGAGTTGTACGTGGTATGTTAGAAAACCAGAAGCGTCAAACTGAGCTGAATCAGCAGCAGTCCGAGGCTTTTCAAGATAGTCTGAGGACGATCCAGCAGTCTGTTGCTACAGCAAATGAGAGGGCAGCAGCTCCCAGACCAACATAGCGGGAGGGCACTGTGGCAGACTTTAGGAAGCTCGATCCGTCCACATTTACAGGATTGGAGGAGCCATTACCAACGGAGCAGTGGCTAATTGATACAGAGAACCTGCTTGTTGCCGCGCAGATTCCAGATGAGAAAAGGGTGGATTTCGTACGCATCCAATTGATAGATTATGCACGCGAGTGGTGGCTCGTAGAGGAGACCCGTCTGATCAAGCCGATTAGTTGGGCAACTTTTCCGCGAAGTTTCTTGGAGAAGTTCTTTCCGCAGTCTGCTCGAGAGGAAATGGAAAAGAAGTTCATTATCTTGAAGTAGAATTGCGGATCCGTTGATACACATGTGGCTGAGTGGACCCAGCTCAGTCGATTTGCAGGGCCTTTGGTTGCCAATGAGGTAGATAGGGAAAGGCGGTTTATGCATAGTTTAGATGTGGAGATTCAGAGACATATCATATCTCTGGGATTGACCACCTTCTCCCAAGTCCCCAAGGCGGCTAGGGAACAGCAGAGTTTGTCGATGAAAGTCAAGGGTTCTACCGCAAGAGGTTGTAGTGCGGAAGACGGCGTTTATGCCAAACAGAGCTCCTGTACATAGAAGCATTCCATTAAACAAGCGATGGACAGTACTCATGAAGAAGCCTTTTGTATCGGATCAGAAAAAAGGGGCGATTTGTGACTTTTGCCATCTACCCGGACACACACAGAAAGAGTGTCGAAGGAGACTTGGACTTTTTTTAGTTTGTGGATCAGCTGACCATACCATCAGTGCATGCCCTTCGAAACTATGATCGAGAGACAATATTCAGAAACCACCGCAAAAGTAGATTTATGGCCAAAATCTGATCACTCAGAGGCCTAATCAAGCATGGGCATTCACCTTGACGGCCGAGGAGGCTAAGGCGCCAGACAATGTTGTTTCAAGTATCCTACTTGTTTATAATTTTCCCGCATTTGCATTATTTGATTCAGGCGCGTCCTATTGCTTCATGTCGTCCAAGTTTATTAGTGCACACTCTATTCTACACACGTCCCTGTCTAGTTGCTGGGACATACACACTGGGAATGAGAGAATTATATCTAGTAGGGGGTGCAAGGGTTGTTCGATTTTTATTTGCAGACGAGAGTTATTCACGGATTTCTTGGTGATTGATACTTGCAGTTATGATGTTGTCTTGGGAATGGATTTTCTTGCCATTTTCCACGTTCATATTGATTGTAGGGCAAAGAAGGTGATTTTTCAGATTCCCGGACATCCGAAGTTCATATTTTTGGGAGGTAGTAGATCTGTCGGGCCAGTCGAATTTAGGGCTAGCTCGACTAGTGTCGTTCTTTCGTCGATGGAAGTAAAAAAAGAAGAAGCACCAGCAGTAGTTCCGGATTTTATGGATGTGTTCGAGAACATCTCGGATTTACCGCCAAAACGAGATGTGGAGTTCGCGATTGATCTTATTTCTGAAGCAGCGCTGATTTCAAAGACTTATTATCCAATGGCGCCGGTGGAACTGGAAGAGGTAAATAAACAAATCGCTGAATTACTATAGAAGGGCTGGATTCATAGCAGCAGTTCACCATGGGGAGCTCCAGTTCTTTTAGTCAAGAAGAAGGATGGTACGCGGAGGATGTGCATCGACTATCAGGAGTTAAATCAGGTGACTATTACGAACAAGTACCCAATCCCTCGCATAGGCAAATTTTTCAATCAACTCAGTAGCGCGAGAGTATTCTCGAAGTTAGATTTGCGATCTGGGTATCATCAAGTTCGGGTGAAAGCAGAAGACATTTGCAAGACGGCGTTCCGAACTCGATATGAGCATTACGAGTACTTAGTAATGCCATTTGGAGTTACTAACGCACCGGTGATATTTATGGACTTGATGAACCGAATCTTTTCACCATATCTGGACCAGTTTATGATTGTTTTCATTGATGATATTCTGGTCTATTTTAGGAGCAAAGAGGAGCATGAAAAACACTTGAGGATCACACTGCAAACGTTGAGACAAGAAAATTTATATGCTAAGATGAGCAAGTGCGAGTTTTGGCTCGAAGAAGTGAAGTTCTTGGGTCATGTTGTATCCAGAGATGAAATTGCAGTTGACCCTGAAAAGATTGCAGATGTTCATGATTGGCCAATTCCAAAGAATATGGGTGAGATCAGAAGTTTCCTTGGGCTTGCTGGGTATTATAGGAGGTTTGTGGAGAACTTCGCTCGAATAGCTGAACCATTGACCAAGCTAACACGAAAGGAGCTACCGTTCGTATGGACCGAGAAGTATGCATCGGCTTTTGAAGCGCTGAAGTAGAGATTGATCACTGCTCCTATTCTGACAGTGCCAGATGGTTCCGAAGGACTAGTTATTCACAGCGACGCATCTTGGAAAGACTTGGGATGTGTTCTAATGCAGCATGGGAAGGTCGTAGCTATATGCGTCGAGACAATTTCAAACTCATGAGAAGAACTACCCAACTCATGATTTGGAGCTAGCAGCAATGATTTTTTCTCTGAAGATTTGGAGACACTGCTTATTAAGCGAAAGGGTGGAAGTATTTACCGATCACAAAAGTCAAAACTATGTGTTCATACAGAAAGAGCTCAAGATGAGGCAGCGTAAATGGTTAGAGCTGATGGCTGACTATGATCTTGATCTAAAATACCATCCGGGGAATAGCGCCGGATGCTCTAAGTCGGTTGCCAGCGATTCGGATGATGACTGCACAGAAGGAAATTATAGCTGATTTTAAGAGGTTCGAATTGGAGATGGTACTACCAGATTCTTCGGGACAGTTGGTGAAGTTGCAAGTACAGTTATCTTTGATCGATAACATTAAGGCAGCACAGTCGCACGATCCAAGATTGCAAAAGTTTCGAGAACATATAAAAGCGGGACTTCGAACATATTTGTTGATTCATGAAGATGGTTCGGTACGATATGAAAGTCGTTTATGTATGCCTAAATGAGATGTTCATGAAGAAATCATGAAGGAAGCTCATAGTTTCACGTATTCAGTACATTTGGGAGACACAAAGATGTATAGAGATCTGCGACAACATTTCTGGTGGGAAGGCATGAAAAGAGAGATTGCTCGCTATATATCGAAATGCTTGGTGTGTCAGCAAGTCAAGGCTGAATATCAAAGGGTAGCTGGTTTGTTGCAACTACTTCTGATTCCTTAATGGAAGTGGGAACATATAACCATGGATTTCGTGACAGCTTTACCACAGAGTCCAAAGGGCAATAATACAGTTTGGGTGATTGCCGATCAACTGACCAAGGCAGCTCATTTTATACGATTTCGAATTGGTTAGTCGATGGAGACTTTGGCAGAGCGGTACATGCAGGAGATTGTGAGATTACATGGAGTACCCATGAGAATCGTTTTCGATCATGATACTCGATTTCTACCACACTTTTGGAGGAGTCTACAGAAAAGTTTGGGAACTCACTTGAAATTTACCACGGCCTATCATCCTCAGATAGATGGCCAGTCTGAAAGAACGATCCAAACTCTTAAAGATATGTTGAGAGCATGCATGTTAGATTTCAAGGGTTTATGGGAGGATCATTTGCATAGTGTGGAGTTTTCATACAATAACAATTTTCAGGCGACTATACAGATGGCTCCATTCGAAGAATTATACGGTCGTAAGTGTCGATATTAGAGAAAGAAGATTATTGGGACCGGATATTATTGTGCAAACGGTGGAAAAAGATAACGTGATCCGAAATCATATGAAAGTTGTAACGTTTTGAAAATCGTTTCGGTGAATTTTCGAAAAAACGGTAAAATAAGGGGGTTTTCTGTAAAAAAGTCAAAATGCAAATATTTTTATTATAAAATTAAATATACGTATTCTAGCTATGTAATTACTAGTATTTGATGTTTATTGAGCCACTGCTGAAATTTCAAATTTTCTGAAATTTTTTCCGTTTTAAGGTAAAATAGTCAGTATTTTCCGTTTTAACCCGATCGTGATCAAACGTCCGTAAAAACTTACCGGCACCTAATTTAGCTAAAATAAAGCTAGTGCGCAAACTTTGGGGGTATATGGGAGGTTTTGGTTCAGATAAAAATTTTCCTAAATTAAAATATTATTTTAATTAATGGGTGATGTTTGTGCATATTTTTTTTTCTTTTAACTGTATTTCCCTCATCCATTTGTCATGGCCGAATCCTATTTCTAGTGGGCTTCATTTATTTATTTTTTTTTTGAATGTGAGTTGTTAATATTGCATTAAATTATGTTGCTGCATTAATTTATGTTACATGCATTATGGTGTATGCATTAATTTATGTGGATGCATTTTGTTTACTTTTCTTTTGAAAATGGGCTGTCCATTTTCGTTTGGGAGGGGCTGTGAGAATGGTGGGCATTAGTTAGAATATTTATTCTTGCTTTAAGTGATTTGTTAAGAGTTTGTGTTGATTTTTTTATTTGGTGAAACATTCTACACTCACATTAAATTAACCTTATCAATTTCTAGTGACCTTTTAAAGCCCCCCACTTCATTGTGGCTGATGTTGGCCGGCCCAATTGGTAATGGATTAATTTATTTGTTGCCATATTAATTTATACACTTCACTTCCTTAAATCTTGCTCCTGCTCTCTCCACTAGAAAATCCCCAGAGAAGCTCTCCCATTCTTTTTTCCTTGACTGAGAAAATGGTCGACCCCACTTGTTGTGAGCATGGGTAATTTCGAAATTTGGTTGCTTTAATTAATGTTTGTATTGGTGAGGGATGTGCTGGCCATTCAAATTGGTGAGGGATATGCTGGCCATTCATTTTGGTTAGGTATTAAATTAAGGGTAGAAATTCCACACTAGATCACCTCCTTAAATCCAAAGAGCACCAACCTCATTTCCCCTCTCTCTGTGTATGGGCCGAGCCCCTCCCATTGCACCATTTTCCCCCTCCAATGTAAAATACATGTTGCTCACAAATCCATTCCAATGCAACTTCTTTTACCTCCACCGAAATCCTTGGGTGCATTGAGACAAGTATTTTCGATGTGCGACCTTTTTGACGAGCTTGACGCGAACGTTGTCGAGGCAGCCGTAGCATGCTGAGGACCAAGAGCAAAGACCGAAGGACACGGATCGATCGATACCTTCGCGTGGATTCCGAGACGACGTAGCGTATCGACTACGGCTTAGCGAGGAGTTTATCAGGTGAGTAGATTTATATCTACGGGGAGAAGTCGGGTGGATGGCGTATAGCACCCCCGCTGTCCGAGGAGGTGTATACGGATGCGTATAGACACCTATAAACATTATTGTCGTTGGGATTATTTATAGATGTTTAAATGGTAATTGGTGGACTTGGATGATTTTGGTTACGGAACCTTAGTGTAGAACTAGTTAGTTTAACTAGAGTAGGCAAGAATTCCAAGTTCGCTAAAAGCCTCGTACTATGTGATTTGTTTCTTAAAGAAAATAAATCTAAGCAAAATGTTTCAACAGTAAGTACTTAATTCTAAAGTAGCTGCTTTTATCTCTACTGGATATAATGAAATCTATTATATTATTAAGTCAGGTGAAGTTGAAGCCATCAATTTTAAGAGTAAAAAAAAAAAATATACCACCTTTAGCTAAGCTAAGCCAAATAATAATTTCTTTAAGCTAAGCCAAATAATAATTTCTTTAGGCTAAGCCAAATAATAAATTTCCTTTTGCCCCAAATAACTAATATGATAGTGTTGCATAACTAATATGATAGTACGGTTCATCGTGCACCCGCAGGCTAGTAGTGCGAGATTCAGACCTCCGCAAGGAGCATTCGGACTCGAAAGGTTTAAAATACGATAATTAAGGAAAGTGATATTTTTGTAAATAAAATATTCATTTAAAAAAAATTAGTTATATGTTTAATTATATATAATTATCATTTAAACATTTATTTTGTTATAAATAAAGTTTACACTTTTTCCTAAAATTCATAGATTAAAAGTTACATTAAAATACCACGAAATTCTAATAAATAATTAATTCTTTTATTAGGATATATTCACTAGAATAACACAAATAAAATTCACATTCATTATAATAATAAAGACGAACATTAAATACTTGAGGTGTATTTTGAAAACTATACAAAGTTACTTTTTACGTAAAACCCCCTCAAGTTTCACAAATTACAATAAGGCCCCTAGCCAATACTAAACTTCAAACTATCTTCTTTTAGTCTGACTCGGGTTAGAGTCCGACTATTTCTGACTTGAATATAATTCAAGTCAATCTATATTCAACCATATTCCAACACCACTTGAATACATGAATCCCTGAATACAGTTAACAACATATACATTTTTGACTGAATCAAACCATGGATATTCATCCGTTATCTCAATATTCCATTTTCCTGATATTACAGTTGCAACATATTACTGATATCATGGTTTTGGTCAGTCACACAATTTACATATTCCATTACTACAACATTGTTAAAACACCACGGGGTTTAAAGGGGTAGATTGGTACGGAAGATGTTAAAAGTGACATGAGGTGGTCAGATTAAGACACCTAACCTATATTCAGTTGCTGTTGTCCCGTGGCATAAACGGTTCCTTGTACTATACGTGCCCTTAGTCTCTGGCATATAGAGACTCCCTTCGTGTACACTGGCATCCTTCTGTACCAACTACAAACAACTACGTTAAACAATGTTCCATAACATACTGCAGCATAATACCTTAGAAAATACTTTACTCTGTCACTCTCATTCTTCATTCTTCTTTGGGACTCACCGAGCGATCTGTTCGCTGACGACATTCTATTTCTCTCTTATTTGAATGTCGTCAGGTGCGTTGGACCAAGTTGAGGCCGAGCCTATAAGTGAAGATTTGGAGCAGTTTCAGGAAGACCCAGAGCTCTAGTCTTTGTACTTATCCTTCCAGTATTACCTTTTTATTATTATGCCACTGTTTAGGCATTGCTTTATCATTCCAGTTGTATTTTCATTTCATGCATTGTATGAAGAATGTTATTAATAAAAGTTGCTGTTATTTCAATTTCTTTCGTCTCTTGTGATTATTTTATATTGCTTAGTTACGCTTAGCGTATGTACTTCTGAGTACATACGTAGCGGGCCTCGTCACGTTCACTTCGCCGTATACTGGGAAGCGGGGCGTGACAGGTTTTGTTGGTGGCCCATGCAGGTCAGAGCTGTATGAATCCCTGTCATGCAGTTCTGGTCGGTGTGAACAACTTAAGCAATATAACACAAGAAACAGCAACTAAAACATTCTTTACAATTCATGTTATTTGAATCTTACAAGTCTTTATTCCTTGAATCTTATCATTTCATGTATTTGAATCTGTCCTAATCCAAATTTTTCTTCAGGATTATGGATTCCCCAAACAATTCCCCGAACAACACCAGCACCAATGTCAACAACACCCCTTCAGCCCTACCTCTCACTCCAGTTGTTCCCGCACCATCCACTGAGCAAAGCATGCTTTTCGATGCGATCCGCAGTCTGCTAGAGGGACAGCAACAACTTTTGAGCCGTCCTGAGGCAGATACACCGGGAATAAAACAGTTCAGAGCTTTGCACCCGAAGCAATTCTCGAGAAAAGGGAGCCCTCTCGAAGCAGAAGAATGGGCGCAAAGTATTGTAGATGATCTGGCCGCAGCTCAAGTGCCAGATAATGCTTGGGTCCGTGTAGCTAAGCTACAGCTCACGGACAACGCTCGAAACTGGTGGAAGGCAGAAGAAACCCGTCTGACCCAGCCGATTGAATGGAAAACGTTTCGCGAGAAGTTCGACGCGAAATATTTCCCTGTGACCGCCAGGTTCGCGATGGAACAGCAATTTATTCACCTACAGCAAGGATCAATGTGGGAGAAATCTGTAGATGAATATGATGCTGAGTTTACTATGTTGAGCCGATTCGTGGCACACCTGATACCGACGGACGAGATCAGAGCCCGTCGTTTCCAGCAAGGTTTGGACACCGAGATCAAGGCTGCTCTAGCCACCGGGAAGTTTATGACTCATGAGGAAGCCCTGGAAGCTGCCCGCAGTTACGAGGCAGTGATAAAAGAGAGGGGAAGACCTCACTCTGTAGGAGTCAAGCGTCCTGCCAACCAGATGGCAGGTGGAGCCACGTCCAGACCACCCTTCGTGCCGAGGCGACCCGGAGTGCCAACTCATCGTCCTAGTCCAGCTTTTTGCAACTACTGCAAGAGATCTGGGCATGCAGTGAAGGATTGCCGTAGAGCCAACCGCCTTTGCTTGATCTGCGGTTCAGCCACTCATGACATTGGATCCTGTCCTCAAAGGCAGAACTCGGTTGCTGCAACCCGGCCAGCAAACAACTTTCAGCAGCGACCAGCTCTTCCAACACCTGCTACCAGACTTGCACTACCTGCACCACCTAGAAGACCACAAGCTGCACCACCTCCTCGACAGTTCCATCAAGCACAAAGGAACGTTCAGAGGAATGCTCCTCAAGCCAGGAGGAATGTGCCGAAGCGTCAGGCTTTTATGATGTCTGTTGAAGAAGCTGAGGCTACTGGCCAAGTCATTACTGGTAAATTTCCTTCCCAAATTTATCTTCTAGTTTTGGTTACCTACACACTTTCCCTATACCTGAAACCTATCCCATATACCTTAGGTACAATCCTAGTAGCTTCACTACCTGCACTTGAACTGTTTGATACTGGAGCATCCCACTGCTTTATGTCGCAACGGTTTGTCCGAACCCATGCGATTCCAGTCTCACCGCTTGTATCCTGCTGGAACGTCAGTTCTGGAAATGGTGTTCTAAAGGCAACTATGGGATACAGCATGTGTCCAGTCATCGTCTGCAGTCGAGAATTTTACGCTGACTTCAAGGTACTGGACATACCGAACTTCGATGTGGTTCTAGGAATGGACTGGCTTGGAACTTTTTATGCTACCATCGACTGTCGTCAAAGGAGGGTAGTATTTGAGATTCCAGAACATCCGATCTTTTACTTCAAGAGTGGAGACCGTACATTGGAGCCAAGCACTTACAAAGTAAAGCCAAGGGAAGCAGTAGTAGCAGCAGCTCATGCAGAAGAAGAAACAAGACCGGAGGTAGTTCGAGAGTTCGAGGACGTATTCCCTGACGATATATCAGGTTTGCCTCCTGATCGAGCTCTTGAATTCAGTATTGACTTAGTACCAGGAGCACAACCAGTGATCAAAGCACCATATAGACTAAGCCCAGAAGGTTTGAAGGAAGTACGAACACAGTTGGACGAATTACTGGCGAAAGGATGGATTCGTCCCAGCACTTCGAGTTGGGGAGCACCTGTACTACTGGTGAAGAAGAAGGAAGGTTCTTATAGAATGTGCATCGATTATAGAGCCTTGAACTAAGTTACTATTAAGAACAAATATCCACTTCCGCGTATCGACGATTTATCCGATCAGCTAAGTGGATCTTGTGTCTTCTCTAAACTAGATCTTCGTTCAGGTTATCATCAAGTGAAGGTCAAGAAAGCTGATATTCACAAAACAGCTTTCAGAACTCGTTATGGACATTACGAATTTTTAGTAATGCCATTCGGAGTGACCAATGCACCAGCAACCTTCATGAATCTTATGAACCAAGTTTTCCGGGAGTATTTAGACCAGTTCGTTGTCATCTTCATCGACGACATCCTGGTATATTCAAAGAATCGGAAAGAGCATGCGGAGCACTTACGAATTGTCCTGGAAACTTTACGTCAACATCAGCTTTATGCCAAGTACAGTAAGTGCGAGTTTTGGCTATAACAGGTTGGTTTTCTTGGACACATCGTATCAGGAGAAGGAATTTCTGTGGATCCAGCAAAAGTCTCAGCAGTCAGCGAATGGCCTACACCAAAGTCAATGAAGGATATTCGGAGTTTCTTGGGTTTAGCTGGATATTACAGAAGATTCATTGAAGGCTTTTCGAAGATAGCAACACCCCTGACCAAGCTCACACGAAAAGATGAAGAATTTGTGTGGTCAGAAGCATGCGAGCAAGCTTTCGTAGAACTTAAGTCGAGGCTGACTTCTGCACCTATTCTGGTAATACCGGATCAATCTGGAGGATTTGAAGTGCATTGCGATGCATCCGGTAAGGGATTAGGATGTATTCTACATCAGCACGGTAAGGTTGTGGCTTATGCTTCAAGACAACTGAAGACTCATGAGCGCAATTATCCGACGCATGATCTAGAGTTGGCAGCCGTTATTTTCGCTCTCAAGATTTGGCGCCACTACTTACTTGGTGAACGAGTGAACATCTACACAGATCACAAAAGTCTGAAGTATGTATTTACTCAGAAGGAGTTGAATATGCGGCAGAGAAGATAGTTAGAACTTATGGCGGACTTCAACATCAATTTGCAATATCATCCAGGAAAGGTGAACGTGGTACCGATGCTCTTAGTCGCCAACCATTAGCAATGAATCTCACCGCCCAGTGGAAGCTTCAGCAAGACCTACATCAGATGGAGATAGAACTAATCATGCCAGGTGATGTTTCAACTTTGATGAATCTACAAGTTCAATCAACTATTTTCAATCAGATCAAAGCAGCTCAAGCCAGCGATGCTAAGTTGTAAAAGATCAGAGAACAAGTGGAGAATGGACTCAGAACAGATTTCATCATCCATGAAGACGGATCTTTGAGATACGGCAGCAGATTATGTGTACCAAAGGGTCCTGTTCGGGAAGAGTTAATGAGAGAAGCTCACAGCTCTCCCTACTCAGTACATCCTGGAGGTACTAAAATGTACAAGGATCTACGTCAGAATTATTGGTGGCATGGTATGAAGCGTGAAGTAGCCAGAAGCGTCGCAAAATGCTTGGTGTGTCAGCAAGTAAAGGCTGAACACCACCGGACTGCTGGATTACTTCAACCGTTACCAATCCCTGAATGGAAGTGGCAGCACATTACGATGGAATTTGTAACTGCTCTTCCTCGCAGCATAAAAGGTAACGATGCGATTTGGGTCATTGTGGATCGACTCACAAAGTCGACCCACTTCATCCCATTTCGAGTTGGCCAATCAACTGAGACATTAGCAAAGAAGTACATGGAGGAAATTGTGAGACTTCATGGAGTACCAGTCTGCATTGTCTCCGATCGTGACACCAGATTCCGATCACAATTTTGGCAAAGTCTGCAAGCTAGCTTGGGAACAAGTCTGAACTTCAGCATGGCTTATCATCCACAAACAGATGGTCAGTCGGAACGGACTATTCAGATCTTGGAGGATATGCTCAGAGCATGTATGCTCGACTTCAAAGGATCGTGGGAAGATCACCTGCATCTTGTGGAGTTTTCGTACAACAACAGCTACCAAGCAAGCATATGAATGGCACCTTTTGCAGCATTATATGGAAGGAAGTGTCGATCGCCATTAAGTTGGGACGACATCGGAGATAGGGAACTTCTTGGACCAGAAATGATAGTAGCGACCGTTGATGTGGTACGTACTATCAGGGAAAGAATGCGCATAGCCCAAGATAGACAGAAACATTGGGCTGATGCGAAGAGGCGACACTTGGAGTTCCAGCCAGGAGAGCATGTATTCTTGAAGATATCTCCGAACCGCGGAGTGATCAGATTCGGAAGACGGGGAAAGTTGAGTCCGAGATACATTGGACCGTTCGATATACTCGAACGAGTCGGTGAAGTGACATACCGATTAGCACTTCCACCCTCATTGGAAGGAGTGCATAACGTGTTCCACATATCTCAACTCAGACGGTATGTGAGTGACCCCAGCCATGTACTTGATCATTCCGAGCTCACAATACAGCCTGATTTGTCCTGTGAACAACAACCTGTGGAGATCCTGGACAGAAAAGTGAAAACACTTCGGAACAAAGAAGTTAATTTGGTCCGGGTGATGTGGAGAAAAGACACTCCAGGAGAATCCACGTGGGAAAGGGAAGATGAGATGCGTGCAAGATATCCGCACCTTTTTGTAAATTAGTCCTCAAATAAAAGTAGTAAATTTCGAGGACGAAATTTTTGTAAGGAGGGAAGATTGTAACGTTTTGAAAATCGTTTCGGTGAATTTTCGAAAAAACGGTAAAATAAGGGGGTTTTCTGTAAAAAAGTCAAAATGCAAATATTTTTATTATAAAATTAAATATATGTATTCTAGCTATGTAATTACTAGTATTTGATGTTTATTGAGCCACTGCTGAAATTTCAAATTTTATGAAATTTTTTCCGTTTTAAGGTAAAATAGTTAGTATTTTCCGTTTTAACCCGATCGTGATCAAACGTCCGTAAAAACTTACCGGCACCTAATTTAGCTAAAATAAAGCAAGTGCGCAAACTTTGGGGGTATATGGGAGGTTTTGGTTCAGATAAAAATTTTCCCAAATTAAAATATTATTTTAATTAATGGGTGATGTTTGTGCATATTTTTTTTTTCTTTTAACTGTATTTCCCTCATCCATTTGTCATGGCCGAATCCTATTTCTAGTGGGCTTCATTTATTTATTTTTTTTTGAATGTGAGTTGTTAATATTGCATTAAATTATGTTGCTGCATTAATTTATGTTACATGCATTATGGTGTATGCATTAATTTATGTGGATGCATTTTGTTTACTTTTCTTTTGAAAATGGGCTGTCCATTTTCGTTTGGGAGGGGCTGTGAGAATGGTGGGCATTAGTTAGAATATTTATTCTTGCTTTAAGTGATTTGTTAAGAGTTTGTGTTGATTTTTTTATTTGGTGAAACATTCTACACTCACATTAAATTAACCTTATCAATTTCTAGTGACCTTTTAAAGCCCCCCACTTCATTGTGGCTGATGTTGGCCGGCCCAATTGGTAATGGATTAATTTATTTGTTGCCATATTAATTTATACACTTCACTTCCTTAAATCTTGCTCCTGCTCTCTCCACTAGAAAATCCCCAGAGAAGCTCTCCCATTCTTTTTTCCTTGACTGAGAAAATGGCCGACCCCACTTGTTGTGAGCATGGGTAATTTCAAAATTTGGTTGCTTTAATTAATGTTTGTATTGGTGAGGGATGTGCTGGCCATTCAAATTGGTGAGGGATGTGCTGGCCATTCATTTTGGTTAGGTATTAAATTAAGGGTAGAAATTCCACACTAGATCACCTCCTTAAATCCAAAGAGCACCAACCTCATTTCCCCTCTCTCTGTGTATGGGCCGAGCCCCTCCCATTGCACCATTTTCCCCCTCCAATGTAAAATACATGTTGCTCACAAATCCATTCCAATGCAACTTCTTTTACCTCCACCGAAATCCTTGGGTGCATTGAGACAAGTATTTTCGATGTGCGACCTTTTTGACGAGCTTGACGCGAACGTTGTCGAGGCAGCCGTAGCATGCTGAGGACCAAGAGCAAAGACCGAAGGACACGGATCGATCGATACCTTCGCGTGGATTCCGAGACGACGTAGCGTATCGACTACGGCTTAGCGAGGAGTTTATCAGGTGAGTAGATTTATATCTACGGGGAGAAGTCGGGTGGATGGCGTATAGCACCCCCGCTGTCCGAGGAGGTGTATACGGATGCGTATAGACACCTATAAACATTATTGTCGTTGGGATTATTTATAGATGTTTAAATGGGAATTGGTGGACTTGGATGATTTTGGTTACGGAACCTTAGTGTAGAACTAGTTAGTTTAACTAGAGTAGGCAAGAATTCCAAGTTCGCTAAAAGCCTCGTACTATGTGATTTGTTTCTTAAAGAAAATAAATCTAAGCAAAATGTCTCAACAGTAAGTACTTAATTCTAAAGTAGCTGCTTTTATCTCTACTGGATATAATGAAATCTATTATATTATTAAGTCAGGTGAAGTTGAAGCCATCAATTTTAAGAGTAAAAAAAAAAAATATACCACCTTTAGCTAAGCTAAGCCAAATAATAATTTCTTTAAGCTAAGCCAAATAATAATTTCTTTAGGCTAAGCCAAATAATAAATTTCCTTTTGCCCCAAATAACTAATATGATAGTGTTGCATAACTAATATGATAGTACGGTTCATCGTGCACCCGCAGGCTAGTAGTGCGAGATTCAGACCTCCGCAAGGAGCATTCGGACTCGAAAGGTTTAAAATACGATAATTAAGGAAAGTGATATTTTTGTAAATAAAATATTCATTTAAAAAAAATTAGTTATATGTTTAATTATATATAATTATCATTTAAACATTTATTTTGTTATAAATAAAGTTTACACTTTTTCCTAAAATTCATAGATTAAAAGTTACATTAAAATACCACGAAATTCTAATAAATAATTAATTCTTTTATTAGGATATATTCACTAGAATAACACAAATAAAATTCACATTCATTATAATAATAAAGACGAACATTAAATACTTGAGGTGTATTTTGAAAACTATACAAAGTTACTTTTTACGTAAAACCCCCTCAAGTTTCACAAATTACAATAAGGCCCCTAGCCAATACTAAACTTCAAACTATCTTCTTTTAGTCTGACTCGGGTTAGAGTCCGACTATTTCTGACTTGAATATAATTCAAGTCAATCTATATTCAACCATATTCCAACACCACTTGAATACATGAATCCCTGAATACAGTTAACAACATATACATTTTTGACTGAATCAAACCATGGATATTCATCCGTTATCTCAATATTCCATTTTCCTGATATTACAGTTGCAACATATTACTGATATCATGGTTTTGGTCAGTCACACAATTTACATATTCCATTACTACAACATTGTTAAAACACCACGGGGTTTAAAGGGGTAGATTGGTACGGAAGATGTTAAAAGTGACATGAGGTGGTCAGATTAAGACACCTAACCTATATTCAGTTGCTGTTGTCCCGTGGCATAAACGGTTCCTTGTACTATACGTGCCCTTAGTCTCTGGCATATAGAGACTCCCTTCGTGTACACTGGCATCCTTCTGTACCAACTACAAACAACTACGTTAAACAATGTTCCATAACATACTGCAGCATAATACCTTAGAAAATACTTTACTCTGTCACTCTCATTCTTCATTCTTCTTTGGGACTCACCGAGCGATCTGTTCGCTGACGACATTCTATTTCTCTCTTATTTGAATGTCGTCAGGTGCGTTGGACCAAGTTGAGGCCGAGCCTACAAGTGAAGATTTGGAGCAGTTTCAGGAAGACCCAGAGCTCTAGTCTTTGTACTTATCCTTCCAGTATTACCTTTTTATTATTATGCCACTGTTTAGGCATTGCTTTATCATTCCAGTTGTATTTTCATTTCATGCATTGTATGAAGAATGTTATTAATAAAAGTTGCTGTTATTTCAATTTCTTTCGTCTCTTGTGATTATTTTATATTGCTTAGTTACGCTTAGCGTATGTACTTCTGAGTACATACGTAGCGGGCCTCGTCACGTTCACTTCGCCGTATACTGGGAAGCGGGGCGTGACAAAAGTGGCACAAGATCGGCAGAAAAGTTGGGCTGATACTGGAAGAAGACCACTGGAGTTTGTTGTTGGTGAGCTTGTATTCTTGAAGATATCATCGACCAGAGGAGTGATCCGATTTGGAAGTCGAGGCAAGTTTATCCTCGATTCGTGGAGCCTTTCGATATCATCGAGCGTGTTGGAGAGTTAGATTATCGATTGGCTTTACCACTATCCTTGGCGGGCGTTCATAACATATTTCATGTATCTCAACTCCGTAAGTATGTTCGAGATGAGACGTACGTCCTAGATCACTCGGAACTGACAGTAAAAGAAGATTTAACGTATGAAGAGCGACCAATGGCTATTGTAGATCGACGAGAAAAGGTCCTTAAGAATAAAGTAATCCCACCAGTACTCATTTCATGGGGGAATCGTTGGTATGGAGAATCTACTTGGGAACGTGAAGACAAGATTCGACAGAAGTTTCCACATCCCTTTCCTTAGATCCGTATCTTCTTGTCTTTTCCTTATTCCGTGAATTTGTAAGGATGTCATGCACTGAGCTAGAGCAAAAAGCACGATGCGGAATGGTAAAATCAAAAAAAATCTAGCTTGCATAACATGCTTCCCTTAGTGATCATCCTAAAACTATAACTTGCAAGGAAAAACTATGAGCTAAGAGAGAAAAAGCGTACAATCTTTGATGCTCCTTCTTTAAAGCTCCAATATGTGTAGGAAGGTGGCTCTTTTGATTTGAACTCCTAGTTTAGTCTCCTAGAGTTCACCGGTTGAAGTCCCGTTGTCGGTCCTTTCCGTCGAAAATGATCCACGGCGATGAATGACGGCTCGGGCTACTCTTTTTATCTTACTAGGTGCTAAGTAGTAGAGAGAAGTATTATGTAGTTGTAGATGATGAAGGATTTCACTCCTTTTTCTCTCTATCTTTCTTTTCTATCTTTTTCCTTTTTCTTTCAAGAGTTAGCTTGAATCCAAGAGAGATAGTGATGGGTTAGGTTATGGTTAATCGCAACATGCTACCATAGCCTAAGCCATGCCACCTCTTTTCTATCATGCTAACACAAATCCTAGGGTGCGTGAAATGGTTACACATCACCCTTAGCCATGCACAAATGAGAAAAAGAAAAAAGATAAAAAGGAAAAAAGAATTTATCATGGTTAGAAAAGATATTAGCCATGATAAATGAAAGTGTTCACATCACATGGAACATTAAAAATAAAGAGAGAAAGTAAATAATGATATTATGTTAATTATATGTATTATCACATAATATCATATAATTAATCTTTTCATTAAATTAACAATTAATTCAATGACCCGGTTTAGTCGAAAAATCGGCTAGTATCATAACCCGTCCAGACAAAAACGAATGTCTAACCGGACCCTGCACGCATCCCATGCGCGCACTATATTCTTCCGCTCGAGTGGACAAAACATCTGTGTGGGACTCTAAAGACCCCTCATGTAACACTTTGAAATTTCGTTAGAATGTTTTTCGTGTTAATTAGTAATTGTACGTGTTATTATATATGTGTATATAGGATTATTAGTTATTTTAGTCGGGTTTACCCTAATTGGAAAATTTTCCTTTGTAGTGTACACTTGCACACTTAGCCATTTTGTGACCTAGGTTAAAAGTGTTAACCATTTCATTTCATTCTTGCATGGTTCATGGTTATTTTCCCTACCCTTTTATCAAAAACAAAACCCTTTTTAAATTGTAAAATTTGAATTAGAAAATGAGAGCATGGTGTTAGGTGAAAAAGGTTGACTTTTGACCCCATTTCCTTCTCTTCTTCTCACTTCAGAAATTCTGCAAAATTCCAGCAGAAAATCCTAGCTTTTCTTCATCTTTTCCTCTCCTTTTCACTTCTCTTTGATCTCTACACAAATCCTACACAAAAACTACTCATTTCTTCACTCAAAACCTTAGAAAAATGACTTTTGGGGGGAGTTTGGAGGCAAGTCTGTGTTTGTGAAAGAAGGAGCAGAAGTTTGGGTTTCTTTAGGGTTTTGGAAGGTATATATCTCACACTTAACACTCATTTTCATAACTTGTAGTAATTCTAGCAAAATATCACTTTTTGTGCATTGTTTTGTGCTATTGAAGGGATTTTGTGATGATGTGTTAAAATTAGCATTTTTAGGGCTTGATTAGCTTGGTGATGGGTTATTAGTGTGATTTTAGACTTGGGTTTGCTTCAGATTTCAGAAAAATACCATAAAGTATCATTTGTGTAAAAATGTGATTTTTAACTTGAATTAGGGCTCTGTGGAATCCGCTTCTACCCGGGGTGTTTCAGAATAAAATTGGATTTACTGTAGCATGTATAGGGGGTATAGAGTGCACACAAAAAACCTGGGAGCCCAATTCCCAAGACAGGCCGCCGGAATATTCATTCTGGCCGCAATTTGCGGCCAGATGGGTGAGTTGGGGGTTGGGGGTTGGGTCACTGGAGTCTGCTTCTATGTGTAGTATTGTGGTATATATAGTTTTGTAATATCTGTTCTGTATCAAAATCTGGAGTTGAATACCCTATTTCCCGTATTTTTAATCTTTCGCGACACGTGTGATACGTGTGTGTGGGTTTGGGGTTTCTGCGTATCGCGACGCGTCGGAGTGACTTCATGCGCGTAATCACACGTTTTAGTGTATCGCGCACACGCGTGCTTGGTTTGCGACACGGGTTTCTAGTTGACTTAAATGTCGTGTTTGCATGGTTTTGAGCTTATGTGTGATATTCTGTGAAATTCTAGGTTCGCCGGCGAGTGCAACGGACGCCGCGAAGAAGGGGAAACAAGTCATCGGCTATACCTAGCGAGAGACTACGGTGAGTAGATTTAACATCTACGGGATATCGCCCGCATGGCGTTATGCGTCAGGGCTGATAGGACCTTATAGCAATATGTTTTGCATTCACCTACATGACTACTGTTTATTGCATACCGCATTTCCCTGCTATGCGTATATAAACTAGAATTGATAGAACACCGCATTATTACTAACGGTTCAAGTTGCACGAGCACAATTTATATGCTACACTCACACCGTTAGTGATTGCCATGACACTCACATTATAGGATTGCTATAAATCATATGTCAGATTGTTTCCGCATTATTGATGTTTGCCATGATTTACCGCATAGCAGCAGATGTTATATTCATACTTGGACACATCTACATCACATATTCATACATGTGCCATGTATATAATGATATTCTCATACCTGCATAGATTTACGCATTGAGATATGTTGTTTCCATATTATTTCTGGATTTGGGAACCGTGGATATTTCAAAAGAGAATAGGTAATTATTTAAAAACCCGGTTTCCCTTGATATGATATTTCAGTGCATCCACCATGTGTTTTCTCGGTGCTAGAACCCGATATATAAGAGAGAGAGGGCTGACCCGGACTGACGGATGCCCGATATATGAGAGAGAGGGCTGACCCGGACTGACGGATGCCCGATATATGAGAGAGAGAGGGCTGACCCGGACTGACGGATGCCCGATATATGAGAGAGAGGGGGATGACCCGGACTGACGAATGCCCGATATAGGAAGATTTGCGTGTCGATGCTGGACACGAGTATTTATGATATTTGCGTGCCGATGTTGGGCACTCGTGATTCTCAGAGATTTACAGGGATTGGAGGGCCGATGAGAGTGCCGGCGCCTGAGCTATTTGGGGTATATGGGTGCATTGATGGACACCGATTATATATTCCACGTTGACATTCCGTGTAGATGTTATGTTCCCATGCTCAGCATTCATTATTGTATCTCATCCTGTAGTTATATTACCTGATAGATCACTTGCATGATTATTGCACATACTGCTTATCACGCATTGATATCATCTGCCGGCATATGATAGAGTAGCGCAGTACGTGCATGCTCGCAATTACCTTTATATGTTATTTCTATTCACGAGTTGGCAACTCACCCCCGTTGTGCCACAGTATTTGCAGGTTGCCCCTCGGAGTAGTCGCGGCAGGCTGCTTTCTTACATTTTTTGGCTACAGATACCACTACAGTTGGTGCGTGAGCTGTTTTGCTGTTAGGTGGGTTGTGGTATCTGGTTACTTTTATTGTACACACTTTTGTATCTAGTATTCTCCATCTACCTTATATGTATTTGACTTAGAGACAGTGTGAGGACGGGGATGTATATTATTTGTATTCTGGTGTCGAGCTCGTTGTGAGCAGACTTTACTTATGCAGTTTATTCTATCAGTGATGTTCCCACTTGTTGCTCATTTTCTTTGCTACGGCGTCGTATATTGCTATCTTGGTGATTGTTTACTTGGATCTCTTAACATTTAATAAATGCTTCCATTTAATGCTTAAAACACTCTATACTTTTACTGGTTTGATTTCTGGGTTTTCAGTTCACTTAGTCGCGTTACGCCTGTAGACGTTACGTGGTTAAGTGCCGGTCACGGGCCAAACTTTGGGTCGTGACACCTCAATATGCTGGCAGTGAGTTGTCAGATCGCATCCTCAACTTACAAGCACATCAGCAGTACTAGCTGTACATAACGGCCACCCAGGTATTGAACGAAGGAATGGTCGACAAGAAAACTTGCCCGTATCCTACAGAGCCTATCGATGACACTTGCCATACAGTTCTGTCTCTTCGTCTGAGAATGTCGCATATCGGGTCTGGAAGGTGGTATTTGTCAGACTCCCAATAATCCGATGAATAGTGCCAATATAAAGCTCAAAACTATATGAGAAACCACTGATAACGATTATCAGTAAATCTCGCTTGTCCTGACCAGAGACTTATGGTTATAGCTAATCACACACAGCGCAATATCAACTCCCTATACCAGTAGAGACGAATCCCTTCCGATCGCTCATTTCCTATACATGAACCGGGCTGTTCCCAACTACTACCGTTTGCAAAGCCCTTTAAGGCTGTGGTAGGATAATAAACTAAGTACAGTGGGGATCACATGAAACACTATGTCACACCCCGCTTCCCGGTATACGACGAAGGGGACGGGACGAGGCCGCTACGTATTTACTGTGAAGTAAATACATTAAGCGTATCTAAGCAATATAAAAGTAAAGCACAAGAGACAAGATATAATTAAAAACAACAACTTTATTTATTCACATTCTTTCTGTACAATGCATGGAAAGTAAATACAGCTGATAAAAAAACAATACCTAAACAATGGCATAACAGAAAAAGTACTGAATGGAAAGTGTACAATGACTAGAGCTCGGGGTCTTCACTGAACTGGTCCAAGTCTTCAGCAGTAGGCTCGATCTCTGACGTGTCCAGATCACCTGACGACATTCAAAGAAGAAAGAAAGAGAATGTCGTCAGCGAACAGATCGCTCGGTAAGTCCCAAAGATAAGGGAGAAATAGAATAGACAGAAAAGAAGGTAGCTTTTAAAGTTGTGTTATATGGTTATAATGTTGTGTTAACGCTGTTGTTTGTAGCTTGGTACAGAAGATACCAGTGTATACGAGAGGAGTCCCACTTACACCGGAGACTTTGGTAACTCGTAGTACAAGGCTCTGTCGATAATACCACTGAACAATGGCATGGATGTAATTACGTCTTAAGTGACCACCTCGTTCCACGTTTAACATATTCCGTACCAATCTACCCTTTAAACCCAATAGTGTTATCTTGATTGTATTGTTGTATTGTATTGTCTTGTATTGTAAACTGTATAGATTGTATAATTGGATGACTGACCGAAACCATGATATCAGTAAACGGATGTAACTGGAGAATCATGTATGTAATTGTAGAATCATGGATGTAACTGTATAATCATGTAAATGGAATGTATATCCATGGTTCGGTTCGGTCAAGTTGATAGATTGAGTATCTGGAATAATGGATTCATGTTGAATTGTAATATTGTAAATTGTAGATTGTAGATTGTAAATTGTAGATTATACTTGAATCATATTCAAGTAAGATTATAATGAGACTCAATCTGAGTCAGGCAATTAGAAAAGTAAATTGAAGCCCTGATTGTTTTGATATTATCGGTAACCGCTGCACAAGGACGACAGGATTTGTGTCTTTTTTAAAGACGATTACCGTGTTGATAACACCGTTTGTTGATTGTCTACCTTAGATAGGCAAGCACCCACTTCTCCGGCTCCCTGAGGCTCAAGAGATTGGTCCCGCTTAAACCTATGTTTACTAGGGTCCTTATTGTACTTTATAGAACTTGAGGGGTTTCATGTCAAATACTTTTGTATAGTTTTCAAAATACACCCCAAGTATTTATTAATCGTCTTTAAAGTTGTAATAATTGTAGATTTTATACTTGTGACAATTCAAATGAGAATAACCTAACTTTCATATTATATAGTATTAAAGTGTAATATTAAACTTGTATGGAATTCATGGTATTTTAATGTAAAATGAATCTTGTGATTTTTAGAAAAAAAGTGGAATATTTATATTATTACAAAATAGATATTATAAGGATATATATACATATATTTATACAAAAATAATTTTAATATATATTTTATATTCTAAAAATCTCATTTTCTTAAGATGTCGTATTTTAAATCTTTCGAGACCGAATGCTCCTTGCGGAGGTCTGAATCTCGCACTACTAAGTCCGAGGATGTGCGATAATCCGCACAATCCCGAACGGGTTCCCCAAATGGGTTGTAGCGGCGCTTTGCAAAGATTTGTATAAATACTAAATTCTTTAGAAAACGGTTTTATTAAGTAAATGGTATTTATTTGTAATGATGTCGTTTTCCCGTATTCTATATTCCCAAGGGTATTGTACCATGTTTCATATGAGTGTGTGAGAAGGTAGGTCATTACCTCATGATCTACTTAAAGGTATAGCAAGTTTTGTGATGTTAAATGTAGAATTGAAACTATGTGGTTCGTAAACGAAAATACGGTAAAATGAAATAGCAATTACTTTTGATTATGAAACTTGATCAATATTGTTGATTAGTGTTTAATAGTCAACATGAAAATGTTCAAGCATAATTGTATTAAAGAAAAGTGAAGTTTTATAAAGAAACCGAATCGGAAATCAGATTTGTTCCGATTCCGTCGGGTTTTGTAATTCCGTATTTTAGAATAAGAATAGCGAAGATAAAATTGGGACATACGGGTTTAAGACAACCAGAAGAAAGAGAAGGATCGGTAGGAGTCGCCGGTGCGTCGTTTCGTCGCCGGGAGCTCCTAGAGTCGTCGTCGGAATTTCCGCCGGAGAATTCGCCGGAGCTTCGCCTTTCGCTCACTTAGATTACACATAAGGTTTCTAATGATTTCTTGAGAGTTGGCTCAGAGTTTTGGGGTGAGGGGGTAGTGTGTAGGGCTGGTATTTATAGGGTTAGGCTAGGTGAAGAGTTTAAATTAAAAAATGTAAAAATACATTAAAAATAGAGTAAATTAGGTTTAATTGTGTCTCTGGAACTGATCTGGGAATTTAAACTATGCAGGGGGTATAGAAGATGAAAAGGCCCACTTTTTGTTCAGGGGACTCGGCCGTCCGGCCGAGTCCAGCCGGCGGCGCCGGCCCGAGTCGGTCGGTCCGCCGGCCGATTCGGCCAAGTTGGGCCGAGTCGGAGGTCAGGGAGGTGAGGGGTGTTCCCCTCCGAACGGCGGCCTGCGACGTTAGGACGTCACGTGCCTGAGGTTCGGGACAGATGCTATTTGGTTTTTATCCATCTATCTCTCCGAAGATGCCAAGTTGATTTATGGCACCGTGTATCGGAGGTTTAGACGGATGCGGCCGATGTAGCAGACTTCGTCAGATTCCCCCTCAGGGTGAGGGGTTTTTGATTGTGGGGACGCTCTTCCCTGCAGGCGCAAGCCCCTGCAGTTAATTACGCTACCGCATAGCGGTAACAACTTTCTCCTACTCCAGAATTTCACTTCGTGTCGTGTGTGTTTGTTTTGTTTGTGATTGCCTGTGGATTGTATACGGAGACTGAGTGATGTCGTCACCCGTAGGACGTAAATTAGTCCAAATCCGTATTTACTTAGATTTGGGTTTGGTGTTTTTAGTTTAAGGATGCATTAGTCGCGTTGCGTCTAAGATCGACTTAAACATTTGTTAAGGATACGTTAGTCCTGTTTTAGACTAAGATCAACTTAACATCATGATTGATTTAATTATCCGGCCGTCGGGACTCGTCACCTCTCTGACGTCGTTGAGGGATTACAACGACAGGCGTCTGAGGAGTTCAGAGATGTACCCTTGAACCAAAGTTAATTTGGAGTTTTGTTGTTTATTTAAATGTCTAAGGACACGTTAACCGTATTTGGGGTTAAGATCAACTTAGGCGGGACCGTTTAGATCCGACAAAAGAGCGTTTGAGCCCTATTGCGCCAGTTTAGGGACGTGGTGGTCCGTCGCCAGTTTAGGGACGTGGTGGTCCATTATTAGTTTAGGGACGTTTCGGTCCGTCGCCAGTTTAAGGACGTGGTGGTCCATCTTTAGTTTAGGGACGTTTCGGTCCGATATTAGTTTAGGGACGTTTCGGTCCGTCGCCAGTTTAAGGACGTAGTGGTCCATCTTTAATTTAGGGACGTTTCGGTCCGATATTAGTTTAGGGACGTTTCGGTCCGATATTAGTTTAGGGACGTTTCGGTCCGTCGCCAGTTTAAGGACGTAGTGGTCCATCTTTAGTTTAGGGACGTTTCGGTCCGATATTAGTTTAGGGACGTTTCGGTCCGGTATTAGTTTAGGGACGTTTCGGTCCGTCGCCAGTTTAAGGACGTAGTGGTCCATCTTTAGTTTAGGGACGTTTCGGTCCGTCGCCAGTTTAAGGACGTAGTGGTCCATCTTTAGTTTAGGGACGTTTCGGTCCGGTATTAGTTTAGGGACGTTTCGGTCCGTCGCCAGTTTAAGGACGTAGTGGTCCATCTTTAGTTTAGGGACGTTTCGGTCCGTCGCCAGTTTAAGGACGTAGTGGTCCATCTTTAGTTTAGGGACGTTTCGGTCCGATATTAGTTTAGGGACGTTTCGGTCCGATATTAAATGAATGGTCGTTGGGACTCGTCACCTCTTTGACGTCGTTGAAGAATTACAACGACAGATGTCAAAGGAGTTCGGAGATGTACCCTCGAACCGGTCATGACTTAGTTCATGAAAGGCGTTTAATTTAAGGACTTACAGCCAGGATTGGGTTAAGTCCAATTTTTATTTTAGGCTCTGCCCGATCAATCTAAACAGGGCTCTGCCTCTTTTTATTCTTGCAGTTTGATTTGGGCCAAGCCCTCAAGCATTTCCAAACAGGGCTCTGCCCTTTGTATGATTGGGCCAGGCCCTCAAGAATTTTTCAAATAGGGCTCTGCCCTTTTATTTCTGATTTGGGCCAGGCCCTCAAGAATTTTTCAAATAGGGCTCTGCCCTTTCATGATTTGATTTGGGCCAGGCCCTTTTAAATAATGAGTTGCAGGAACTCAAGAATATTCTGATTGAAGAACAAAAGTGCATAGCACTTTTGATCTACATTTAGATCAAAAGAAAACAAGTTTTTCTTCTTGTTTTCTTTTCACAGAACCAAGGGTTCATATCAAGTGCAAGGCACTATTTATTATTCTTTTTCCTTTTTAGAACCAGGGGTTCATATTAAGTGCAAGGCACTATTTTTTTATTTTCTGTTCTTCAGAAATTTTACCTTCTTCTTTTTTTTTTGTTCTTGATTAATCTTCAAGAGCTCTCTTTTTCCAGAAGTTTTTTCCTTCTCTCGATGATGATTGATGATCTGATTATCTCATTCCTCCCTTTTGAATGAGGCTTGGGGTCTTATTTATAGTGCCCACAAATTTGTTGGATTTGTTAACAAAATCTTTCCTGAATAATTTTGGGAATTTTCCCACCATTGGATCTTTGATCCAAGGGTTCCTGTTTTACAGGAGAACAGAAAAGATTTATCTAAATCTTCATTCAGTTGTTGCGCAACTCACCAGCACATGACACGTGTCGCGCATCCGAGCGCTTGCGGAGTTGCGACTGCGCAACTGCGCAGACACGTGTCGCGCATCCGAGCGCGCGGTCACGTGTCGCGCATCCGAGCGCTTGCTCAGTTGCGACTGCGCAACTGCGCAGACACGTGTCGCGCATCCGAGCGCTTGCGCAGCTACGACTGCGCAACTGCGCAGACACGTGTCACGCATCTGTGCGCTTGCGCAGACACGTGTCGTGCATCGGTGCTTTTGCGCAGCTTAGACTGCGCAACTGCGCAGACACGTGTCACGCATCTGTGCGATTGCGCAGACACGTGTCGCGCATCCGTGCGCTTGCGCAGTTGCGATTGCGCAACTGCGCAGACACGTGTCGTGCATCCATGCGCTTGCGCAGACACGTGTCGCGCTGCCATGCATTTGCGCAGTTAAGTCTTTAATTAATTATGTTTTCTGAAGAGCCTTGCTCTGATGGGACGCACTGTCTCGGGCGTTACGCTGCCCATTCAGCTTCTGCCACGTGGCAAATTGCGCGCTGCGCACGGAAACCGAAGCGTTGCTTCGAATTTTGAATTTTCAAATTTCAACAGAGCCTTGCTCTGATTGGGGGAAACAAGGGGTCTCCTAGTGTACACACTGATATATTTACTTTTTCATGTATAGTGGAAAATTTAGGAGTTATCACGTGTTGGCTGTTGGACTTCTAAAAAATTTAAAACAAAATAATATTAAAAATAATGTGGGGTATGGGATTTGAACTCTGGTGGCTTGGTTCAGCAGTGCAAGGTATTACCAATGATCCACAAGCTCATTCTTATAATTATGGAGCTATTTAATTACTTAAAGTAGTCATAGAAAATGTAAATACCCCAAGTATACATTAATTTTTAAGCAAATTTTGTACACTAAAATGGAGTTGTTACATTCTTTTAATTTGTAAGTAATAAGCAAAATAATTACTTATATCTTGTACTCGGGCTAAAATACCCCTTCATGGATTTTTGAAAAAAATGTGTACAAAAGTTGTATAGGAAATTTGGGGTTGTTACATTCTACCCTCCTTATAAAAATTTCGTTCTCGAAATTTGAAAAAGAAAAGTGTAACAATTTCAAAGAAAGTTTGGTGACTAATGTACTAACAGTATATGAAAAATAACAAGGTGGTGCAAGGGTTTAAAAAAATGTGAAAGAGTCTTACTAGTGTTACCTTGGTCAACTGTCTTGGCTTCTATGGCTGCTAAGGTGTAAGCCTGTCGCCGTGGCACGTTCCTCCTAGCTAGAGGCATATTCCCCTGTACTCGAGACATGTTTCTCAGTGCCTGATGGAATGTCGATTTGGCTAAGCAGGAAATCCACGTGGAGGTGGTGCTGGAAGTGCAGGACGAGTTGCAGGAGCCTGGATAGCGAGCTGCTGCGGGTAGTTGACGGGTGTGTGAGCTGGGTTGCGTCTATAAGGACAGTTTCCAATTCCGTGATTGGACGCACCACAAATCAAGCATAGGCCTTTTGCGCGCCTACAGTCCTTCCACAAGTTTCCTTCCCTCTTGCAATAAAAGCAAAAATCGGGTCTTGGCTGATCATTGGTTTCTTCCAGTCTTCTGAGTTCAACAGCTGGCCTTGAAGAGGCCCCTCCTGCCATTTGAGTGGCAGGGTTTCACTCCTGCAGACTGAGGTCTGCCCCTTGCCTTTATCACTACCTTATAACTGCGAGCAGCTTCCAGAGAATCTTCATGAATTGGAAATTTCCCTGTGGCTAGTGTAGCCTGGATTTCCGTGTCCAAACCTTGTTGAAATCGACGGGCTCTGATCTCATCCGTCGGTATCAGGCGTGCCGCAAATCTGTTACGGTCTTATGTTAGCTGTGTAGTATGTGATATCTAAAAATTTGAATTACTGAGACATATCTTACCGACTTAACATGGTGAACTCAGCGTCATACTCATCTACTGACTTGATCCACATAGAACCTTGTTGCAGATGGATGAACTGTTGTTCCATGGCAAACCTGGCAGTCACAGGGAAGTACTTCGCGTCGAACCTATCGCGAAAAGTCTTCCATTCAATAGGTTGATGAAGACAGCTTTCTTCCGCCTTCCACCAGTTGCGAGCATTGTCCGTGAGCTGTAATTTTGCAACACGAACCCAAGCTATGTCTGGCACTTGTGCTGCCGCCAAATCATCCTCGATACTTTGTGCACATTCCTCAGGTTCAAGTGGGCTTCCCTTTCCTGAGAACTGTTTGGGATGTAAAGCTCTGAATTGCTTTACCCCAGGTGCTTCAGTCTCGGGACGGTTCAAGAGCTGCCGATGTCCCTCAATGAGGCTGTGAATGGCCTCAAGCAGAACAGTTTGTTCGGTGGGTGGAGCAGGAACAACAGGTACGATTGGTAGTGGAGGTGGAGTGTTGTTGAAGTTGGCGATTGTGTTGTTTGGTGAATCCATAATCTTGAAGAAAAATTTAGGTTAGGACAGATTCAAGTACATGAAATGATAAGATTCAAGGAATATGAAATTGTAAGATTCAAGGAACATAAATTGTAAAGAATGTTTTAGTTGCTGGTTCTTGTGTTATATTGCTTAGGTTGTTCAAGCAGAACAGAACTGTATGATAGGATTTCATACAGCTCTGACCTGCATGGGCCACCAACAAAACCTGTCACGCCCCGCTTCCCGGTATACGGCGAAGGGGACGGGAGGAGGCCGCTACGTATTTACTGTGAAGTAAATACGTTAAACGTATCTAAGTAATATAAAAGTAAAGCACAAGAGACAAGATATAATTAAAAATATCAACTTTATTTATTCACATTCTTTCTGTACAATGCATGGAAAGTAAATACAACTGATAAAAAAACAATGGCATAACAGGAAAAGTACTGAATGGAAAGTGTACAATGACTAGAGCTCGGGGTCTTCACAGAACTGGTCTAAGTCTTCAGCAGTAGGCTCGATCTCTGACGTGTCCAGATCACCTGACGACATTCAAAGAAGAAAGAAAGAGAATGTCGTCAGCGAACAGATCGCTCGGTAAGTCTCAAAGATAAGGGAGAAATAGAATAGACATAAAAGAAGGTAGCTTATAAAGTTGTGTTATATGGTTATAATGTTGTGTTAACGCTGTCGTTTGTAGTTTGGTATAGAAGATGCCAGTGTATACGAGAGGAGTCCCACTTACACCGGAGACTTTGGTAACCCGTAGTATAAGGCTCCGTCGATAATACTACGGAACAACGACATGGATGTAATTACGTCTTAAGTGACCACCTCGTGTCACCTTTAACATATTCCATACCAGTCTACCCCTTAAACTCTGTAGTGTTATCTTGATTATATTGTTGTATTGTATTGTCTTGTATTGTAAACTGTATAGATTGTATAATTGGATGACTGACCGAAACCATGATATCAGTAAACGGATGTAACTGGAGAATCATGTATATAACTGTAGAATCATGGATGTAACTGTATAATCATGTAAATGGAATGTATATCCATGGTTCGGTTCAGTCAAGTTGATAGATTGAATATCTGGAATAATGGATTCATGTTGAATTGTAATATTGTAAATTGTAGATTGTAGATTGTACTTGAATCATATTCAAGTCAGATTATAATGAGACTTAATCTGAGTCAGACAATTAGAAAAGTAAATTGAAGCCCTTGTTGTTTTGATGTTATTGGTAACCGCTGCACATGGACGGCAGGATTTGTGTCTTTTTCAAAGACGATTACCGTGTTGATTACACTGTTTGTTGATTGTATACCTTAGATAGGCAAGCACCCAATTCACCGGCTCCTTGAGGCTCAAGAGATTGGTCTCACTTAAACCTATGTTTACTAGGGTCCTTATTGTAATTTATAGAACTTGAGGGGGTTTTATGTAAAATACTTTTGTATAGTTTTCAAAATACACCCCAAGTATTTATTAATCGTCTTTAAAATTGTAATAATTGTAGATTTTATACTTGTGACAATTCTAATGAGAATAACCTAACTTTCATATTATATGGTATTAAAGTGTAATATTAAACTTGTATGGAATAATGGTATTTTAATGTAAAATGAATCTTGTGATTTTTAGAAAAAAGGTGGAATATTTATATTATTACAAAATAGATATTTTAAGGATATATATACATATATTTATACAAAAATAATTTTAATATATATTTTATATTCTAAAAGTCTCATTTTCTTAAGATGTCGTATTTTAAATCTTTCGAGACCGAATGCTCCTTGCGGAGGTCTAAATCTCGCACTACTAAGCCCGAGGATGTGCGATAATCCGCACCATCCCGAACGGGTTCCCCAAATGGGTTGTACCGGCACTTTGCAAAGATTTGTTTAAATACTAAATCCTTCAGAAAATGGTTTTATTAAATAAATGGTATTTATTTATAATGATGCCGTTTTCCCGTATTCTATATTCCCAAGAGTATTATGCTATGTTTCATATGAGTGTGTGAGGAGGTAGGTCATTACCTCGTGATCTACTTAAAGGTATAGCAAGTTTTGTGATGTTAAATGTAGAATTGAAACTATGTGGTATTTAAATGAAAATACGGTAAAATGAAATAGCCATTACTTTTGATTATGAAACTTGATCGGTATGGTTGATTAGTGTTTAATAGTCAACATGAATAGGTTCAAGCATAATTGTATTAAAGAAAAGTAAAGTTTTATAAAGAAACCGAATCGGAAATCGGATTTGTTTCGATTCCGTCGGATTTTGTAATTCCGTATTTTAGAATAAGAATAGCGAAGATAGAATTGGGACTTATGGGTTTAGGACAACCAGGAGAGGGAGAAGGATCGGGAGGAGTCGCCGGTGTGTCGTTTCGTCGCCGGGAGCTCCTAGAGTCGTCGTCGGAATTTCCGCCGGAGAATTCGCCGGAGCTTCGCCTTTCGCTCACTTCGATTGCACACAAGGTTTCTAATGATTTCTTGAGAGTTGGCTCAGAGTTTTGGGGTGAGAGGGTAGTGTGCAGGGTTGGTATTTATAGGGTTAGGCTGGGGTTAGAATAGGTGAAGAGTTTAAATTTAAAAAAAAGGTAAAAATAGAGTAAATGGGGTTTAATTTTGTCTCTGGAACTGATCTTGGAATTTAAACTATGCAGGGGGGTATAGAAGATGAAAATGCCCACTTTTTGTTCACGGGACTCGGCCCTCCGGCCGGTCCGCCGGCTAAGTCGGCCGAGTCGGAGGTCGGGGAGCTGGGGGGTATCCTGGTGTACACACTGGTATATTTAATTTTTCATGTGTAGTGGAAAAATTGGGAGTTATCACGTGTTGACTGTTGGACTTCTAAAAAATTTAAAACAAAATAATATTAAAAATAATATGGGGTGTGGGATTTGAACTCTGGTGGCTTGGTTCAGCAGTGCAAGGTATTACCAATGATCCACAAGCTCCGTCTTGTAATTATGGAGTTATTTAATTACTTAAAGTAGTCACGGAAAATGTAAATACCACAAGTATACATTAATTTTAAGCAAATTTTGTATACTAAAATGGAGTTGTTACATTCTTTTAACTTGTAATTAAAATACAAAATAATTACTTATATCTTGTGCTCAGGATAAAATACTCCTTTATGGATTTTTGAAAAAAAATGTGTACAAAAGTTGTATAGAAAATTTGGGGTTGTTACACACTATGACAACTTCAGGTCTAAAAACTAACATGTACTTGTGTCTCCTGAGAACTGCTATCTGACGATGGGTATAGTACCATCTAGGAGTTCTCGGCGAGTCCGTTCGGTGTACTCAGTCTCTAATGAGCATCTGTACACAATCTTTGGTTTCAAACACCAATGGTTGTGGGATAAACCATCGCCCCGTACGGGGTCAAGAAACGTATACACTAGTCTACTCTGGAATATCGATACCCTATCTCAATATCCCTACGACTAGGAACTTTTAAGGATGTGCTTATCGACTACACATGGCCCACTAGTATGATCGACATCATAGTCCTGGTAGTCAAGAAAAAGATCCCAAGGGCTTTATTAACATGTATATTTGAGAGAAAGAATAAATGTGTACATATTAAGATAAACTCAAAACCATATAGTTTACTATCATTTTGAGCAAGATTGTTCTATACATACATATGTCCCAATCATCCAATAATATACAATAATGGCCTCTAGAGCATACATATTTAACAATCTCTCACTTGCACTAGGGTCAGTTATTGGCGTATCCCATACCCAACAACCCAAAAAGTCGCTCAAACTGTAATTGGGGAATGGCCTTCGTGAATAGATCCGCTGGGTTTTCTTTTGTATATACCCTCCGTATCTCGATCTCTTTTCGATCAACGATCCCTGATTAGATGATGGTACCTTAGGATGTGTCTGGACTTTTGATAGGACCGTGGTTGCTTCGGTAATGCTACAACTCCATTGTTATCATAATACAAGGTATTGGATCTGCAATGGTCGGAACCACCTCAAACTCTGTTATGAACTTACACATCCAAACCGCTTCTTTGGCAGCATCATTGGCAGCAATATACTCAGCCTCCATCGTCAAGTCTGCAACTGTATCCTGTTTGGAACTCTTCCAACAGACCGGCCCTCCGTTGAGGGTAAATACATAACTCGAGTTGGATTTGTTATCATCTTTGTCACTTTGGAAGCTGGAGTCGGCAAATACCTCCATTTGGAGATCACCGCTACCATACACCAAGAACAAATCTTTAGTTCTTCTCAAGTACCTAATTATGTTTTTTACAGCAGTCCAATGTTTCTCCTCTGGGTTTGATTGATACCGGCTTACTACACTAAGTGTATAAGCCACATCTGGTCTGATACATATCATCACATACATTAGACCCTATTGCCGAAACATAGGGTATAATGCTCATGTGATCCCTCTCCTCATCAGTCTTAGGAGATATCTCTTTGGAAAGGGTGATTCTGTGACAAGCGGGCAAATTACCTCGCTTTGAATCTTCCATACTAAATCTCTTTAGTATGGTGTCTATATACCTTGATTGGGACAATCCCAAAAGTCCTTTAGATCTATCCTTATAGATCTTAATCCCCAGTATGTAGGAGGCATCACCCAAGTCTTTCATGAAGAATTTTTGTGACAGAAAAAAGTTAACTAATTGTAACATAGGAATGGCATTTCTTATCAGGAGAATATCATCTACATACAATACGAGGAAAACAACGGCTCTCCCAACAATTTTCTTGTAAATACAAGGTTCATTCATAATTTTGATAAAATCAAACTCTTTGATTGCATTATCAAAGCAGATGTTCCAACTCCGCGATACCTGCTTTAATCCATAAATGGATTTAAGCAACTTGCATGTCTTCCCGCTGCTCCCGTTGTCAATGAAACCCTCCGGCCGATCCATATAAACGCACTCTTCTAAATCACCATTTAGAAAAGTGGTTTTCACATCCATCTGCTAGATATCATAGTCGTAGAAAGCAGCAACAGCAAGTAGGATCCGAATGGATTTAAGCATAGCCACGGGAGAAAAGGTTTCATCATAGTCCACACCTGGTCTTTAACGAAAACCTTTTGCAACGAGTCTAGCCTTATAGGTTTCTACATGTCCATCGACATCAATTTTCTTTTTGAAGATCCATTTGCATCCAACGGGTTATATCCCAGGAGGTGCAATGTCCAAAATCCAAACTTTGTTGGTGTGCATGGATTCCATTTCGGATCTCATAGCATCCAGCCATTTCACTGAGTCCCTACTCGTGATAGTTTGCTGAAACTAGCAGGCTCATCATCATTGATAATGCAATCCTCTCTATCCCCGTCTATAAGAAAACCGTAGTATCTCTTTGGCGGATGAGATTGCCTACCAGATCTGCGGAGTAGCTGAGGTTCGTCTGTTTGTTCTTGAATTAGTGGTTCTGCCAAATTTTTAACTACTTCTTGTGGTTCTGTAATTTCTTTCAATTCTACCGTGCTCCTACTAATTTCTTTTGCAAGAAATTCTTGTTCTAAGAAGACAATGTGCTGAGCGACAAACACCTTCTGTTTCTCGGTGTGGTAAACAAGATATCCCCTTGAATTCTTAGGATATCCCACAAACCTAAATAATACTAAACACGCATCGAGTTTGTTCAGATTTAGTTTCTTAACATAAACCGAATAACCCCATATCATAAGAAACTTAAAACATGATCTCTTCCCACTCCATATCTCATATGGAGTGGTAGGCACATATTTGGATGGAACCCTATTCAATATATAGGTTGTTGTTTCAAGTGCATAACCCCAAAAAGAAAACGATAACTCAGTGTCACTCATCATAAAGCGCACCGTATCCAATAAGGTGCAATTTCTTCGCTCCGATACACCATTGTGTTGTGGTGTATATGGAGGAGTAAGACGAGAGAGAATCCCATTCTCTTTTTAGAACTCAAGGAAACCAGTACTCAAGTATTCACCACCTCGATCCGATCGAAGTATTTTGATACTTTTTCCTGTCTGTTTCTCTACTTAATTTTTATATTCTTTGAACTTTTCAAAAGCATCAGACTTATGTCTCATCAAGAACACATGTCCATACCTTGAGAAGTCATCAGAAAAAGTTATGAAGTAGGAATCTCCACTTCTTGCATATGTAGACATTGGTCCATATACATCACTATGTATGAGGTCTAAGAGCTCGGTAGCTCTTTCTCCGTGTCCAGTAAATGAAGTTTTGGTCATTTTTCCTTTTAGACAGGATTGACAAGTTTCATAAGATTGATATTTAGACGGATCTAAATACCCATCTTTATGCAACTTATTCAATCTTGTTGCATTTATATGACCAAGTCTATAATGCCATAAAAAAAGTTTTATTTATATCTGAAGACTTTCTTTTGTTGGTGTTTTAGATGTTGAAAACCATGTGTTGATTTAGAGTATATATTCCATTATTAAGTGTACCGGTCTCAATCAACATTTGATTGAGGTGAATGTTCAAACATTACTTTCTAATATGAAACTATATCCTTCTTTATCCAGTAAAGTAACTGATATAATATTACACATCATTGTTGATACAAAATAACAGTTCTTCAAAATCAAAAAGTTGCCACTTGGCAATCCAAGATGATAATCCCCAACAGCTACGACATCAACATTTGCACCATTTTCAACTCTGAGTGTCATATCTCCTTTCTTCAAAAACTTGCTACTTCTCAACGCCTGCAAAGAGTAACAGATGTGAGAACCCGATCCGGTATCCAATATCCAGGAAGCAGCGTTAATGGAAAAAAAGTTTTCTGTTACAAACACACCTGAAGCTGAAACATCATCATGCTTCTTGTTCTTGAGGCTGGCCATATAAGCCCTTCAATTTCTCTTCCAATGCTCTTGCTTGTGACAATGAAAACACGCTCTTTTCTCCGATTCCACAACCCCAGCTTTGTCCTTGCTTTTCGCCTTTTTGACACCACCTTTCGATTTGGTGGAGTTCTTCTTCTTCTTTTCTTCGGCTTTAGACTTGGACTTGGAAGAAGAAGAATTCCCAACAACTATAACGGGTGCTTTCTCTTTCTTTAAACTGCTCTCATCTACCCTCAACATATTGAGGAGTTTTGGAAGATCAGCTTCCATTGCATGCATATTGTAATTCAATACGAACTGAGCATAGGCAAAAGAAAATGACTGCAAAATTAAGTCAACGTACAACTCATTCTCTAACACGAACCTCAGGTTTGCGAGTTCTTCACTAAGACTGATCATCTTTAAGATGTATTCTCCTACTGATAATACGGGAGCCATTCTCATTTGAAACAATTTCTTTGAGGTCTCGTATCTTACGATGCGAGAGTGCTCTCCATACAAATCCTTGCAATGGAGGAATATTGATTGTACGTCCATATTCTCATGCTGCTTCTAAAGTTCATTATTCATTGAAGTCGGCACTATGCACTTGGCTTTCGCACAATCTTAGTCCCATATTTTACGAATCTCGATGTCCGCAATCGTAGCATTGGGACCTGGGATCTGGGGTGCTTTACCGGTGAGGACATATGCCACTTTGTTATAAGTGAGGGCAATGGTAACATTTCTCAGTCAGTCCTTATAATTAGGTCAAGTCAACGTATTCTTTTCTAATAAGAGTTTTAGTCCAGTCATGGTCGCTGCCTGTTAGAGGGAGAGAAAAGAAAACACTCAGCGTATGTTCGTGCAAGATTAGAATGGTTTATTATCTTGTCTAATCAGGATAGCTCCCACTGTTTTTATCAAAGCTTTCTTAAAACCTTAAAAGGAAAGATTAGTTAGGATTAATTGCACCCTACAAGTTCGCTTAATCGTCCGGCCAGGCCAGTGTCGGTACTTCGAGGGAGTTTTTTCAAGGATTTCGTCAAGTTCCTTAATTACAAAGAACCTTTTTTCCTTAGAGGCGTTGCCCCATTAACACCTTTCTAGACACCTACTTGATTTAGCTAATTGCAAGGTGAAAAATTCTCCGGGGAGTAACGCTTACTTCAGTGGGAATCGGGACCTAACTATCGCATAGAAGGTATGCAATCTCATTGTAAATTTCTAATCTGAAACTCCCGATATGGTTTTTACCCCTAACGGCTTATGATTTGACGAAGGTCAACAAACCATAAGTCGCTAGTCAAGTTCTACCCATTATTTCTTGATTTATTATAGATCCATCCACACAAGCCCTTGACAAAGGTCAACAAGGCTGTATGACTGTCCTAGATAATCGCATCATATGCTACAGATAAGACATCACTTAGTTACCGAACACTACACCTTAACGAAGGTCAACAAACGCAGTACGAATACTAAGTACTCTACTCATCTGAAATAACGGAGGGTTACGGCTGGTTTTGATGAAAACCTTTAACGTAGTGAACTTGATATCGTTGTTAGAACCGAGTGATAATTCAACAGGAGTTGCTTAATCTCCGTATTTGAAAAGTTTAGTTTTGATAGAAAAAAACCTAGTTTTCAAATGTGGTTCTTACAACATAAATATTAGGTTTATATTTTTTCATTAATCTCATTAATGAAGTCCCATCATTTAAAAACCTATCCACACCAGAAAAGAAACGAAAATAGAATGCACATTTATGCTATCCGCATTCGCCACGGGGCCCCGTCATGCACCGTTAGGTTACTTAACTAACGGCAGAGCGGAAACAGGGCTAGCGCGGATGCAAAACATAAATAGCATTTATTTATATCATATATAGCATTCTTCTCATATATAAGCATTACAGAAACATAACAGAATAATGGAAAAAATGGATATACTAGGAAATAACGTTTTTGATCAAGCCATCAACTGAAATATGGAATTCCACGTTCGTACGAATAGACACAACCACATATATCCTAGACCCTACGAGTGCGGCAACATACCCGCCAATCATAGAATTGGGTGGCCCGAATCTCAACTCCATGAGATGGTCACCCACTGAATTCTAGAATCCGGTAAATTGTGCACCCCTCCGTGTGTCGCTCCTAGATGCAGAAAAGTAAATACAAATATACATCAGTCAGTGGTAACTACCTCACTCCTGAAATTTCCTTGATAAAAGAATAGTACAAATTTATACTTGAATAAATTACATATAAAACATTACACAACCAGCTATTCACACGAAAATTCGTTTCACCATCACAACAACAACAACATCACGATTTGTTGAATATATAACCCCTTCTAACTGATCTATAGCAGTTAGATAATGTTTAATAACATTTTAACACAATACGGAACAACTTTGATATTTTGATTTCGATCATCAAGTTCATTCGCAAAACCAAAACAACCGCAGATTAACCTGGGGAAAAAATAAACAAACCAATTTTCTAGTTTCAAAAGAACGGAGCAACACAAGAAGACAGGGGGCCATCAGAGCAAGGAAAACCGCTGGTTACCCGCTACCGGCGGTTTTCCTTGCTCTTTGGGCCCCCGGCCTTTTGGTGGATGCTCCGTGGTCCCTGCATACCCCTATAGTATTATTTAAAAAATTATTAAAGCAATTTTAAAAATTGAACAGAGAACTGCTTATGGAAACTATAAAAATGGACTAAATTTGATGATTCGAAACCAAAACGTCGACAAAAGAAAGTTAAAGTTCTAGGGTAGGCTCTGATATAACGTAAAGATGTCATGCACTGAGCTAGAGCAAAAAGCATGATGCAGAATGGTAAAATAAAAAAAATCTAGTTTACATGACATGCTTTCCTTAGTGATCATCCTAGAACTATAACTTACAAGAAAAAAATATGAGCTAAGAGAGAAAAAGCATACAACCTTTGATGCTCCTTCTTTAAAGCTCCAATATGTGTAGGAAGGTGGCTCCTTTGATTTGAATTTCTAGTTTAGTCTCCTAAAGTTCATCGGTTGAAGTCCCGTTGTCGACCCTTTCCGTCGAAGATAATCCACGGTGATGAATGGCGGCTCGGGCTACTCCTTCTCTCTTACTAGGTGCTAAGAAGTAGAGAGAAGTATGATGTAGTTGTAGATGATGAAGGGTTTCACTCCTTTTTCTCTCAATCTTTCTTTTCTACCTTTTTCCTTTTTCTTTCAAGAGTTAGCTTGAATCCAAGAGAGAGAGTGATGAGTTAGGTTAGGGTTAATCTCAACAAGCTACCACAACCTAAACCATGCCACCTCTCTTCTATCATGCTAACACATGTCCTAGGGTGTGTGAAATGGTTACACATCACCCTGACTTGCACAAATGAGAAAAAGAAAAAAGATAAAAAGGAAAAAAGAATTTATCATGGTTAGAAAAGATATTAGCCATGATAAATGAAAGTGTTCACATCACATGGAAAATTAAAAATAGAGAGAGAGTAAATAATGATAATAGGTTAATTACATGTATTATCATATAATATCATATAATTAAACTTGTCGTTAAATTAACAATTAATTCAATGACCCGGTTTGGTCGAAAAACCGGCTAGTATCATAACACGTTCGGACAAAAATGAATGTCTAACCGGACCCTGCATGCATCCCATGCGCACACTACATTATTTCGCTCGAGTGGAAAAAAATATCTGTGTGAGACTCTAAAGACCCGTCAACACGCTGGCAGTGAGTTGTCGGATCACATCCTTAACTTACAAGCACGTCAGCGGTACTAGCTGTACGTAACGGCCATCCAGGTATTGAACGAAGGAAAAGTCAATAAGAAAACTTGCCCGTACCCTACAGAGCCTATCGATGACACTTGTCGTACAGTCCGGTCACTTCGTCTGAGAATGTCGCATATCGGGTCTAGGAGGTGATGTCCGTCAGACTCCCAATAACCCGATGACTTGTGCCAATATAAAGCTCATAACCATATGAGAAACTCTGACAACACTTATTAGTAAATCTCACTTGTCCTGGCCACGGACTTATGGTTATAGCTAATCACACACAGCGCAACATCAACTCCCTATACCGGGAGAGACGAATCCCTTCTGATCGCTCATTTCCTCTGCATGATCCGGGACTATACCCAACCACTACCTATTTGCACAGCCCTTTAAGGCTGTGGTAGGATAGTAATCTAAGTACAGTGGGGACCACATGAGATACTATGATGACCTCAGGTCTACAGACTAACATGTACTTGTGTCACTTGAGAACTGCTATATGACGATAGGTATAGTACCATCTAGAAGTTCTCGGCGAGTCCATTCGGTGTATTCAGTCTTTAATGAGCACCTATACACAATCTTTGGTGTCAAACATCAATGGTTGTGGGATTAACTATCGCCCCATACGGGGTCAAGAAACGTATACACCAGTCTACTCTGGAATATCGATGCCATGTCTCAATATCCCTATGACTAGGAACTTTTAAGGATGTGTTTATCGACTACACAGGGACCACTAGTATGATCGACATCATAGTCCTGGTAGTTAAGCAAAAGATCCTAAGGGCTTTATCAACATGTATATTTGAGAGCAAGAATAAATGTGTACATGTTAAGATAAAGTCAAAACCATATAGTTTACTATCATTTTGAGCAAGATTGTTCTATACATACATATGTCCTAAACATCCAATAATATACAATAATGGCCTCTAGGGCATACATATCTAACACATGACGTGTTTCATGTATCTAAACTCCGCAAATATGTTAAAGATAAGACGCACGTCTTAAATCACTCGAAATTGATAGTAAGAGAAGATTTACCGTATGAAGAGCGACCAATGGCTATTGTGGATCGATGAGAAAAGATCCTCAAGAATAAAGTAATCCCACTAGTACTCGTTTCATCGGGGAATCGTTCGCATGGAGAATTTACTTGGGAACGTGAAGACGAGATTCGACAGAAGTTTCCACATCTCTTTTCTTAGATCCATATCTTCTTGTCTTTTCCATATTCAATGAATTTCGAGGACGAAATTCTTTTGTAGTTGGGTATAATGTAACACCCTAGTACATTTATACTATATATTTTGGTATTTTAAATCTTGCGGTAAAATTCTTTACTATTGTTGCTATTGGGTTGCGAATGATGCAATTAGTAGCTGTGGTCCTTATCTGACCCGACCCGCATGTTTGAAACCCAATATGGTGCGAGGTTATATCAAATATTTGCTAGTACAGTGTATCCATGTGAATCGAGTACTAAATATATATATAATATATTATAAGCTCTACATATCTCTTTATAATATAAGATATAAACAAATAATGTCCTTTTGTTATCTAGCCTTGCATAGCAAATCACCCCATATCAGGTTGTTGCGTCTATATATCATGTTCATATCCTAAGAGATAAATAGCAAAATATTTTAAAATCCTCACGAATATTTACGTAGATTTTAGTGGGGGTATGAGTATTTAATTATAGATATTTGCATTATGGTTGAAATTCTTACTTATACTTTTTATATTTAAAAACTATATTTTTGAAGGGATACGGGTAATATTTGGAGTAATCTGGTATTATCTACAAAAATCCTACAATATATATATATATATATATATATATTAATAAATTTAATTTTATAAAACTCTCTTCCTCTCCTCTTTCCCGTCTCAATCTCTCTCCTCTTGCTCTCTCTTGCGCCCGAAACCTAACCCATGTCGTCCCCATCTCATCACCGTCCCCTCTCTTCGCCGACACCACTTCTTCATCCTCACCTCCTCATCACCATCACCGGACACGTCCCTTCCTCCTCTTTCCCCGAAGGCTCATCCGAGCCGACCCTGATCCGAGAACCCACCTTCTTTCCCCTCGTCAACCTCATCACCGTACCCGCACCCTCCATCGCCTTCCTCTTCTCGTCAACATCACCAGAGCACCCACACCACCACCGCACCTTCTTCTTCTTCTCCTTCTCGTTTCCCCGATCACCATCCAACACCTCGCCGCCCACGACACTTCGCCGTCAACCTCGGTCCCCAGCACCTCGTCGCCGACCAACTCCCTCTTCTTTCCTCGCCCACGTTAAAACTTCTTCTTCTATCTTTTCTCAGTCTCCGACTAGTTTTCGCCGGAGTTGTTCATGTCGCTGACGATCCAGACGACCCCAGTCACCGTCATCATCTACTCTATTCACCACATCACGCAGTTGCTCAGTTCAGGTCAAGTCCTGCGTATGTGGGTTTTGCCTCGTGTTGTAATTCGGTGTTCGGAACGTGATATCTGTATATTCGTCATGGGATTTCGATCAGGCAAGTTCTAAACTTGCAACATGCTACTTTGTTTATATCAATATTTATATGATTAATTATAGTACATGTATTTTATGTTCAACAAGTATTATCAATTTACAGTTTATTGCATCAGTCTGTATCCGTACCAATAATGGTTTTATCTAATTACATGCTGGATCATCACAATATTATTATAATACTATATCAGTTCAGTATTTTATCTAGATTGCTATATACCTGGTAACAGACGTAAAACGGTTATTACAGCTAGATACATATACATTATGGGCGTTAGTTATGTTTACCATATTTAGGTATTGGTTACTGTTTCCATCTGGTATCTATTTTTGTTTAATATATGGTTCTTGACTTGTTCACAAGATATTACTAGACCTGTTACTTGGATTATTACTAATGCCGACAATCCTGACTTGTTGTCCTGGTGGACTTGACTTGTTGTCTACATAAACAAGACATGTACCTGCTTGATCATGTGTTGGCATTAGATTGATATCATCGATGTCCGACTTGAACACAAAACCTGGGGGGAAATGGGAAATCAATAATGAAACCTGACTTGTAACTCAACAGTTCACTACTTTCCAGAGACTGATCAGTCGATACGGACTTCGGCCTCGGAATGATGATGCTGACATCTTTCGTCTGTACATGATACCCTGTTTTTACTGCTTAGCGGCACGTCTTGGATTCGGCCCCGAGAGTCTTGACCATGGTCCCGAACACGCACGGGATACTACTGAGTTACATCGACAATTCCATTTAATTGATTTCAAAGACCTGTAAAATAGATAATCTAGAAGCACATACTTTAGGGTACACATCGCATACATATACCTTACTGTTTTATACCTATATTTATTATTTACACTCATGTTTAATTATGGCATCCTATTCTGGTTATTATTATTATTTTTGATATTTATGACACACTGATGTCTGGGTTTTACATGGCCCAGTTCCTTGACCTTGTCACAGGAAGATCATGAGTATTTTAACAAGCACGCCGAGCAGTGAGGAGCTTGATGATTAGTTTTAGAGATACTTAGTTTATTTTATTTTTGTAGTTTTATTTATCGATATGATCCCATAAAGGACGTGATTCAGATATTATTATTTATTGGATCTTTATTCGTTTTCGCTATATACATTTCTTGACTTTTATTCACTATGGCAGATGGACATGTGTTAGTTAGATTTTATTTACTGTTCTTGATATCTGATTGGCAGCCGTAATGTGACTATGGAGGGATTATTCCTGGTGATAGATAGTATGGTTGGTTCTGTCACATACCGTATTTACGTATTTTGGGAAGCGGGACGTGACAATCACTCCGCATCAGTATAACACTCCTTTCCAGCCGATCGGGCATCCACCTCCTAGGTTTCAGCCGGCAGACAAATCACCTTCGGAGATGCCGATACAGACCAGGGCTTCTAGGACCAAGACCCCGGTGTTTCATGGATCGCCCCAGAAGCGGACACCGGAATCCGGCGGTTCCTCACACCGATCTACTGCCGCTCCCGCTCCCGCTTCCGATCTAATTGATGGTTGGACTCTCGAGCAGAGCCTCTCCCGCTCCCATTGTCGATCTATTTGCTGGTTGGAATCTCGAGCAGAGGCTTAATTTTATCGACGCGTATGTCCAGGCTGGAAGGCCTGTACCTCCGGTAAGTTTGATAACCCTTACATATATACACACATACACACATATTACAAATACACACAATCATACATACACACATGTTCCCTTCCGAAACGCGGAGATGCGATAAACGTCTTGCCTGAATTTCGGAACAGATGCTAATTGGTGCTATCCGTCCACCTCTCCAAAGATACCAAGTTGATTTATGGCACCCTGTATCGAAGGTTTAAACGGATGCGGCCGATGTAGCAGACTTTGTCAGATTCCCCCTCGCTTGAGGGGTTTTTGATCGTGGGGACGCTCTTCCCTGCAGGCGCAAGCCCCTGCAGTTAATTACGCTACCGCATCGCGGTAACAACTTTCTCCTTCTCTAGATGGTCACTTCGTGTCGTGGGTGTTTGTTTTGTGTTTGGTTGCCCATGGATTGTATACGGAGACTAAGTTATGTTGTCGCCCGTAGGGCGTGGACTAGTCAAAATCCGTATCTTTCTTAGATTTGGGTTTGGGGGGTTGGGTTTAAGGATACGTTAGCCTCATTTGAGACTAAGATCAATTTAAACGTTAGTTAATGATACATTAGTCTCATTTTATACTAAGATCAACTTAACGGGACCGTTTAGATCCGACAAGAGAGCAATTGGGCTCTATTGTTTTGTTTAGTGACATTGCGGTCGATAATTAGTTTAAGGACATTACGGTCCAATGTTAGTTTAAAGACATCGCGGTCGAGGTTAAGGACATCATAGTCCCTGGATTTAAGGGCTCCACAGTCCGTTGTTAGTTTTAAGACATCACGGTCGAGGTTAAGGACGTCATAGTCCATGAGTGTAAGGACCTCACAGTCCAATGTTAGTTTTAAGACATCACGATCGAGGTTAAGGACATCATAGTCCATGAGTTTAAGGACCTCACAGTCCAATGTTAGTTGTAAGACATCACGGTCGAGGTTAAGGACATCATAGTCCATGAGTTTAAGGACCCCACAGTCCATAGAAATGTATGGTTGTCGGGACCCGTCACCTCTCTGAAGACGTTGAAGGATTACAACGACAAATATCAGAGGAGTGAAGAGATGTACCCTTGCACCAAAGTGGATTAAATGATCTGTAGTCCAATTTGGAACTGAGATCAATTAATTAAATTATGAGCACATTGGCTCAGTTGAGTCTGAATTGAGGACTTATGGCCAACTTGGGCTAAATCCAATTAAGTTTGAAGTATTGGCCCTCTGTTGGACCATTAGACATTTGTCTGGGTTCAAGCCCACATTATTTAGCAATGCTAAACAAGAGTTTGAGGGCTTTGATAACATTTGGGTCTTTGGCTGAGGATTAAACATTATACCTCTGAATTTTTACTCAATTTTGAGATTCAATTGAAGGGGAGGCTTTGCCTCTAGAAAATTAGCCAATTTGGATAACACTAGAGAACAACAGTGTTAAACACTAGAAATAAAATTATCAAATTAGTGTTAAACACTAGAAATGTGATTCTCAAATTAGAGTTAAACACTAAAAGATAGCAGTGTTAAACACTGGAAACAGAATTGTCAGATTAGTGTTAAACACTAGAAGGAGAAGGGGTCATGTGGGAGCACGTGATGGCATCAAAAGCGGGGCCAGATCTCCTTTATTTTGTTCTGCAAACAAGTGCTAAACACTTTTAATTTTCATAGCCATCACGTGTGGGCACGTGATGTATGCTCATGCCCTGATTTATTAGAACATTTATTAGGGGTCACGTGGTAACACGTGAGAGCGCCCAAGTCAGATTTTGCCTTTCCTTTTGTTCCATTTACAATGAGGGTCACGTGGGAGCACGTGAGGCATTGCCTCAAAGCTAATTTTTTCTCATTTGTGGGGATCTTTTCAGGGGTCACGTGGGGACACGTGACCCTAGTTCTTTGCATGTATAGAGATCTCTTTAGTCTCTTTATTTTATTTTGAGAATTAAATTCTCAATTAGGATTAAACCCTAGTTCTGTCCATCTTGAAGGAATTAAATTCTCAATTAGGGTTAAACCCTAGTTCTGTCCATCTTGAAGGAATTAAATTTCCGTAGTTTTTGGAGAATTAAATTCTCATATATGGTTGAACCCTAGTTTTTATCTTGGAGGAATTAAATTCCTATAAATTTGGGAGAATTAAATTCTCATATAGGGTTAAACCCTAGTTTTGTTTTGGGAGAATTAAATTCTCTAAACTCAATTCCCCCTCTAAGTTTCGGATCTGCATAGCAGGATTTCAACCCGATGAGAATTAAATTCTCAACTTATGGGGAGATATGCTCTTTGCAGATCTTCAACCAGAGGATGTACTAAGTTCTTTTGTGCAGAAGAGTTAAACTCTTAGATTTGAGAATTAAATTCTCTGTTTGAAGTTTTGATCCTCTTTCTTTTCTCACATAGGGTTTTTCTTTGTTGAGACTTATATTCTCCTTTCTTTTCTCTCTGAGATTTCAAGATTCCAAAACTTTATCTCCAAAAACTCTCTATCCTTTTTTTTTAATTCTTCCTCTTGGCTCCTATTTATAGGAGAAGGAAAAGAATCAATTTGTTTAGCAAATCTTTCATTGAAAGGTCTTGTTTGTTTTCGTAATTGATATGAGCCTTTAGATCATTAAGTGAATTTTATTCACCGTTGGATTTTAAATCCAAAGATATTCTGTTTGTTATTCTGGTGAGATTTTCAGTGAAATCTTTCCTTGTCTAAAATCTTTCCATAAATTGGTGATTTTTAATCACCCTTGGATCCTTAATCCAATGGTCCCCATAATCCTTTTCCATTTGAAAAGATTTAGAAGCTTTTAGAATTTTAATTCTATTAACTGTAAGGCTTTCGAAGCCAGTCACGTGTGAACACGTGACTCCCAATTGAGTCCTTTTCTCAGCGTTTACTTACGCTTCAGTTTTAACCATCACGTGTCAACACATGACCATTGGTCACGTGTGAGCACGTGACACCTCTTTGAGGTATTTTCTTCAGACGTTTGTTATTTTATTTCTGTTTTAATTGTCACGTGTCAACACGTGACCGTTGGTCACATGTGAGCACGTGATACCTCATTGAGGTAATTCCCGATTTTTAGAATTAAATTCTATTAAGCTGCAAGGCTTTCAAAGCCTGTCACGTGCTGGCACGTGACCCTTGGTCACGTGTGAGCATGTGACCCCCAATTGAGTCATCTTTCAGCCGTTTGTTTTCCTTTCTACTTGATGGGGTTTTATCCATCACGTGACCATTGGTCACGTGTGAACACGTGATACCTCATTGAGGTAATTCCTGATTTTTTTAATCAGGAAACAAATTCCCCCACAGCGTTGCTCTCACGTGTCTGCACGTGAGTGCAACGCTGTCACTTTTGTGACCGTTGGATCCATCTAGGGAATCGGGGAAATGAAGCATTTCCATCATATCCTATAAATGCAAGGGTCTCTTCAGAAGCGCCTCCACTCTTTCATCTTCCTCCTTTGCTAACTTTTTCCCTTTTGAGAATTTAATTCTCGTTCCCAGAGCTTAGTTCTCTGCCTTGAAAATTTTTCAGAGTTTAACTCTGTTGAAAGATTTCCTTTTCTTCAGGTAATGATCTTGAACGAACGAAGAACTTTCACAGAAATCACCATGGGATTTTAAATCCATACCAAGGGTTTTCCCTCTTAACAAGAACCCATTTTTAAGTTCTTTAAAATAAAGAGAAAATTATTCAATCTTTCATCAACAGACCCTTTAGGGTTTCTCTGATCTTCAGGGGGCTAATGGTGGCGGTTGTCTTTTTCATGGAATTTAATTCCATCTCAAAAATGTTTCTGGGAATTTAATTCCCCTTTTTTCAAAAGGAATTTAATTCCTACGAAGAACTTAGTTCTTCCCAGAGAACTTCTTGGGGTTTTCTCGTCCTGAATTGTCTCTTTGCAACCGAGAAGAAGAGGCATGTATTGGTGCTCTCTGGGAATTTAATTTCCTTGATTCTGTTTGATTTGTTACAGAGTCTAAGATGGATTTCTCTTAGGGGAATATGTAGGGTCATTTGAAATCCACTGTTTATTTAATGAGAATTTTCCTTTTGTCTCATTATGATTGCTTGGCCTCATTATTAGCAAGTCGTCATCTTGATTTTATGGGGACCCATGTGTTTTGTAACCAATGGTCCCATAAAATGAGTCCGTTGTCGCTTTCTTCCACTGTCTTTATATATATATATATATATATATATATATATATATATATATATATATAATCATATATATATACACTGTTGGCTTCGCTTTTAACAGTTTCTCCTTATTTTATTTCAGGTACAATGACTTCTGTTCCGTACTTTCCTTTCACCCCCTTGGATGCCTCTTTTCCTCATTCGTCCTCTGACGAGAAAGTGATGGCGATGATCAGGGCTCATGACCCGAACTGCACCAACTTGCTTTTGTGGGAGACCTGGTATGGTCACATCATCCGTGGTCGCCGAAGCTTCCTTTGCGAAGTACCGACGGAGCCTACCTTTCCGTTCCTGCCGATGGATCCTCCAGGGACAGTTTTTGCTGTAGAGATGCCTACTTGGACTCCGATGGGACGACTTGAGCCTTCAACGACGGGTATCCCGAATCATCCTATCCCGGCTATAGATATTCCGGGACGCCGTATTTTCCAGGGCAAGGCCCAACCGTGGGGGCAGATCTATAAAATAGGGCTCACCCCTCGACACCCCACGGGCTACCTTCTTTGGGCTCGCTACATCCTGTCCGCCCATCACGTGCGGCTGCAGAAGGTCGGGCTTTACCAGGCGATCTATGCGTCCCTCTTCCACTACCCATCTCCTCATGTCTGGTGGGTTAAGGCCTTCCTGAACCAGTGGAATCTCCCCACCAACACTTTCCTCCTAGGGGACCACGAAGTTTCGATTTCCTTGGAAGAATTCCGCGAGATCTCGGGGCTACCAATCAGAGGGACATTTTATGAGGAATTGCTGCCTTCTGACGAGTACGTCTTCGAGACTGAGCCCGCAATGCTCGACAGCTTGTCCACTGAAACTGCCGTCCGCCACAAGTGCTCGAGTTTGATCAAGGCCCTGGGCATCTTTGACAAACTGTTCACAGAGTCGGAGGAACAGGGCGTCACCTTTAAGAGCTTCATCGCTTGCTTCCTTCGCGAGGGCGCCCTATCGAAGACGGCTCCAAAGTTTGCAAACATCAATGACCCCTTTGGGTTTGGTTTGAATAGGCGGACGACTAAGGAATCGGATTTACCGCAGTATTATATTCCCATTATACCGCCGGTATCTTTCGAATCGATTGCAGCTCCCGGCATGGACGAGGAGACATTCTTTGTGGGTTTTATCAGTGTCTGTCTTAGCTGGTTCATTATCCCCATGCATCGCCGCTTCATGAGAGTCTCGGTTATCTATCCGGCTCATCGTATCGCTGAGGGGACACGGCTGGCCATAGGCATCCCGGCGCTAGCGCATCTTTATCATGGATTAGGCGCCGCGGCTAATACTTCGACCCCCGGTGTGGACGTAGTAAATTTTTCTCTCCATTACTTCACGTCTTGGATCGAGATGCACGTGTTGGGAGCTTTTGCTGCGCACCAGAGACCTGCATTTTATGACGCCTACACTTTCCCGTAGCTCATGCGGCTAGTGGATGGTTCTTCCCCTGACCCGACTCAATTTGGGGCCATTCATGCATTGATTGCTCCTTACGCTACCACGGGCGGATTGGTATTCGTTGATCGGGTTCTATCCTCTCCTTCGGGTCCAATCCAACAACTCCATGACTTGTCGAAAGAGGAGGCGCCTTCTCTGAAGCCCTGGGAGGCCACGCACTTGTACACGATCAGACCAGGTTATCTCGTATTCCGTCAGAACAGTGCGGCTCTTTTTATGCGGTACAATCCGCATCGCTTCGCCCGGCAGCTCGGATGGGCGTTCCTTTCGAGGCTTTTACAGTTGCGCCGGTCCCTTCACCCGAAGCTGTTCGTGATGCTGCTCATCACTTCGTGAGGCTAGACACTGGTTCTTACTTCATGATCCCCGAAGCTGATCATATTCCCCGATGCGTGGGGTCCTTTACGGGCTGGTATCTTCATCGGGTCAACCCAGTTATTGCTGAGGAGAAGAGGTTGCTTCTTGGCTATGGCGCTCCTGCTCCGGCTCAGGCCATGGGAGTTCCGCTGCAGCCGCGCGCACCGGTCCGCTTCCACTTGAGGGACACCAGTGTTGCGCTCATTCCGGGGGAGTTAGAGGTGGACCTTACTCCCACAGTTGGTATGCCATTGGATACCCGGGCTCAGTCAAGGGGTAAAAGGGCGCCAGTAGCAGTACCACCGCCGGCGGCGTCAACAATGGCCGTGTCGTCCTTGGCAGCACTGCCAAGCGAGGGTGCCGACAGCGAGGGTGGTGAAGGTGAGGTGGGTCGGCGTCGTGCCAAGGCTCCACGGGGGAGGAAACGGTCGTCTTCGACGGTCGGTTCTGGATCCAAACGGCGGAGGAAAACGGCTACTGATCTGCTCGACTCTTTAGTAGAGTCTGAGCCCATTCTTCCAGACGAGCCCTTGGCCATGCCAGAGTCGGATGCTGGCCTGCTTTTTCCAAGTTCAACTGCCGAGGAAGCCGCACAATTAGCTGAGGCTATAAGACGTTCTAAAGATGAGTCTCAGAACATAAGGGTTCCGAAGAAGCCCTATCCCGCCGTAATCTTTTATGAAGACCCTTCGTGGATCCGGCGGCGATTTATCGACCCTTTGGAGGAATGGGGTGAAAGGGCCCTTAAACAGGCTGCTTCGGAGGATGCTGCGGATGCGCTTTCATTGTGGACTGGCGGCCACGAGTCCACCCTTGAACCTCGGCGAGCACACCTTCTTGAGAAAGAGCATCGGCTTGAGCAAGCCATACTGAGAGCTTCCTTGCGCATCGGTATGTTCTTGTATTTCTTTGTAATGCTTCATATTGTCTGCAATTGTATATTTATTTTCTTATTCTTGTGTGAACTGTGCAGCGACTTCGGCGATGGGGGAGGTTCCCACGGGTTTGTTGACCGTAGAGCCTGCTGATACCCCTTGTGAAACACTGCTCAATATGGATGGGGTTGATGAAACGGTCCCTCTTGTGATAGAGCCTCCTGCAGTGGTTCTTGCTCCCGAAGTACTCGCTCCTTCGGGAGAGGCACCCTTGGTGGTCTCCGTCCCAACGGATCTCCCTAGGGGCGGCCCGGAGGCTAGGATGGAGGTAGTCGAGACTACCCCCCTTTGTTGGAGTCCGAGGTCGCGGCGGAGGCCGTTGAAGCTGCTATCCCTCCTATTCAGAATGGGAGAAGTATCGAAGGTAACCTTCTACATTATGAATTAGTATCCTTTCCATTATCTGAACTTTTTCTGTCTTTTCAGAGTTGCGCGGATTGGCGGCTTCGATTGCCGACTTGTCTCTCAGGCAGTCTTTTCAGCACCTGTTGGAGATGGCTGCTCCACAAGCGATATCTCCTCAATGCATCGTCCTCTCGTCTGGGCAAGGTTAGTGTTGTCCACCATCTTTTCATAGCATTGTTGTTATTTCGCAAAATGATAATGATGTCCTTTACAGTTCTGGAGGCCGACGACGAGGTTAAGGTTCTCGAAGAGCCAAGGGAGCCTTCAGCTCCTTTTTGCATGACTGTGGGTAAGTAAAGTCTCAATTTTGTTCCACTTGTTCTTTTGCTTAAAAGTTTCACTGATCTTTTATAAATATGAATAGCCCTGCCAGTTCTCACAGCACTGGAGTCGCGCATCGCCATGCCGCCCGGCCCTTATATTTTGCGAGCCTCAGACCGTCTGGCAAAATTAAGCCTCGACTCCCTGTCATCCCTGATCGAGGAGCTTCATGCGGGCAGTGTAATCACGGCCGAGGCGTTTGCTGCTGAAGCTAACGGCTCTCTTCCCTTTCTTGCCATCTATTATAGCGAGGCAGTGGTGCGAGTCTGGGTTGAGTTTTGTCGGCAGGTGAAGGCTTGTCTGCACGTGGTCGAGTGTACCCGCCTTTCTTCGGAAGCTGTGGCTGCGAAAGCGGGCTTGCGGGGTCTGATAGAGCGGTGCGCGGCGAATATGGTTTCGTGCGAGAAGAGGCTTGGTCGCAAATTCTTGGAGAGGGAGCTGGCTTCGAAAGCGATGAACGAGATCCAAGCCAACCTTACAGCCAAGGCCAACAAAGCGTATGATTTCTGACGAGTGCTTCAAGAGGCCATCAAGGAGGTGGTGGCCATCGACAAGGCCGCCGTGTTTACTCGCGAAAGGGTTGAGGCTCACAAAGCCACCGAGAAAGAGCTCGAAGGCCGGCTTGCCTCTTGTCAGGCCCAGCAGGCTCAGGCGGAGGCCCGTCTTCTGGAGATACTGAATCACGAAGGCGTGGCCCAGCGAAAGAGGGATGAGCTGACCAAGCTGCTAAATCGCCCGCCGACCTGAAGACTTGTATATCTTCTCCTTTTTTTTTTTCTTTTGTACATACTCCTGAATAAGAGTATATTTTTGTTCTTTTACGAATTGTACTTTGTATCTATTTTGGTTCATGAATAAAAGACATATTTTTCTTCTCAATAGCGTGTCTCTTTTTATTGAATGTATTCCGCGGATAGTCTATCTTGATCTCTTTGCAGGACAACGATGGCTTAGGATTCAGGGTTAAGATCCGCCTCCTAAGACTTTTCAAGTTTATGAGCCGTGAGGGTCTTATAAAGAGTTTTTCTCCCTACAGGTCGAAGGGATCCCGTAGGTGTAATTTCTCCTTAAGAATCGTGAGGATTCCTAAGCGTGTTTTCTCTTGAAAGTCAAAAGGATCTCATAAAAGAATTTGCTCCCTTGCGAGTCGTGAGGACCCGCAAGTGATGGGTGAAGTTGCCCTTATCCGTATTTCACGAGGTCAGGGGTTGCTCTGGATGCTTCCCACGGGTCCACTGCCGAGTTTGGCGAGGACCAGGCTCCGCTCTGGATGTTTTCTAGGGTACCGTAGTTTAAATACATCGTGGTCGAGGTTAAGGACATCATAGTCCGTGGATTTAAGAACTCCACAGTCCGTCGCTAGTTTTAAGACATTGCAGTCGAGGTTAAGGACATCATAGTCCGTGGATTTAAGGACTCCACAGTCCAAATTTTTTTTGCTCTGGATGCTTCCCACGGGTTCACTGCCGTGTTCGGCGAGGACCAGGCTCCACTCTGGATGCTTCACACGGGTTCATTGCCGTGCTCTGCGAGGACCAGGATCCGCTCTGGACTTTTCCCACGGGGTCATTGCCGCATTCCACGTAACCAGGAATTTTGCTCTAGATGCTTCCCATGGGCTCACTGCGGTGTTCGGCGAGGACTAGGCTCCGCTCTGGATGCTTCACATGGGTTCACTGCCGTGTTCTGCGAGGACCAGGATCCGCTCTGGACGTTTTCCACGGGGTCAGGAGTGACATAATCCGCGTTCCACGTAGCCAGGAATTTTTCTATGGATGCTTCCCACGGGTTCACTGCCGTGTTCGGCGAGGACTAGGCTCCGCTCTGGATGCTTCACACGGGTTCACTGTTGTTCTCTGCGAGGACCAGGATCCGCTCTGGACGTTTCCCACGGGGTCGGGATTAACATAAGACGCGTTCCATGTAGCCAGGAATTTTGCTCTGGATGCTTCACACGAGTTCACTTCCGTGTTCGGCGAGGACCAGGCTCCGCTCTGGATGCTTCACACGGGTTCACTGCCGTGCTTTGCGAGGATTAGGATCCGCTCTGGACGTTTTCTACGGGGTCAGGAGTGACGTTGTCCGCGTTCCACGTAGCCAGGAATTTTCTCTGGATGCTTCCCACGGGTTCACTGCCGTGTTCGGCGAGGACCAGGCTCAGCTCTGGATGCTTCACACGGGTTCACTGCCGTGCTTTGCGAGGACCAGGATCCGCTCTGGACGTTTTCCACGGGGTCAGGAGTGACATAATCCGCGTTCCACGTAGCCAGGAATTTTTTGATTATATCCGCATTTCACGGAGTTGGGGTTTGACACTTGGTTATCTGTGCACCGCCGAGTCATGGAACTGGGGGTTGCCGCTGTTCTGCTTTGCTTGATGTTGTGTCTGTTGCAATGAGACGAATGCTGAGATGATCTCCAGGCTATCTGTGAACCGTTGAGATTTGGCCTCTCCTTCTGATGAAGCTTGGGGAGGAAGGGTGTGATTCTCTCTTTGTTTGCGCCCCTGAATTGTATACAGGGATTGACATGATATCACATGTAGGGCATAAATTTCATTTTTATTTTTATTTTATTTCTTTCCGCGATGCTCTATCATTTCAGCTTTTATATCGCGAAGGTCGCGACTGCCCAATCATTTCGGCTATTTTTCGCGGTGCCCAATCATTTCGGCTATTTATTTTATTTTTACTCGCTATTTTTTATTGCGAGTTGCCCAATCATTTCGGCTATTTTGCATGCATACATTTTTACTTGCTGATTTTGTTGCAAGTTGCCCCATCATTGTGGCTATTTCGTATGCATGTGTGGCCCGCAAACTTTTTGCTGCAAGCTTGTGATTAGACACCGATTTCGGCATCAGCACCGCTACAACTGGGATATTGCCAGGAGCGAATCATCATTTGCCTCTGTCGATATCGAACAAAGGTGGCTTAGCGAACAGGGTTAGAATCCTGTCGACTAAGGCTTTTGACTTCATGAGCCGTAAGGGTCTTATAAAGGTATTTCTCCCTGCGAGTCATGAGGATCTCGTAGGCGCGTTTTCTCCTTAGGAATCATGAGGACTCCTAAGTGTATGTTCTCTTATAAGTCGTAAGGATCTTGCAAGAGTGTTTTCTCCTTATAAGTCGAGAGGACTCACAAGGGTTGTTCACCATATCCCTAGTCACGGGTGGGACTTCGTTAGGGAAATGTTTATTCGCGCCCGTGGATTGTATACAAGGGTCAGCATTGAACCGCTTGTAGGGCAGTAGTGGAGGTTGTGGGGACTGCTTAAGAACAGGTTCAGATCTCTGTAGTTTAAGACTTTCAAATCTTATGAGCCGTGAGGGTCTCATAAGAAGGTTCTCCTTACGAGTCGTGAGGATCTCGCAAGTGTAATTTCTCCTTAGGGGTCGTGGGGATCCCTAAGTGTGTTGCTCCCTTGTGAGTCGTAAGGATCTCACGCGGGTGATTTCTCCTTACAAAATCGAAAGGACCTTGCAAGTGTCTTTTAACGAGGTTGCGCCCTTTCGGGTTTTCACAAACACTCGCCGGTAGCCTTGCTGTTTTTACTCACGGAGCCCTTTCGGGTTTTCATCCGTGCCCTTTTTGCTTATGGACATACCGTTGTTTCTTCTTCTTCTTCTTCTTTTATTCTAACGAGGTTGTGCCCTTTCGGGTTTTCACAAGACTCGCCGGTAGCCCTGCTGTTTTTACTCACGGAGCCCTTTCGGGTTTTCATCCGTACCCATTTTGCTTATGGACATACCGTTTTCTCTTTTTTTCTTTTTTTTATTCTTTCTTTGTATCAGCTTTGGGATGCTGCAATCCACCGTAGTTTATCGACATCTCGGTCAACGGCTAGTTTTAGGACATGGTGGTCCGTTGTTAGTTTAAGGACGTTTCAGTCCATTGTTAGTTTAAGGACGTCTCGGTCCGTCATTAGTTTAAGGACGTTTCGGTCCGCTGTTAGTTTAAAGACGTTTCGATCCGTTGTTAGTTTAAGGAGGTTTCGGTCCCATGTTAGTTTAAGGACGATTCGGTCCGCTGTTAAGGAAACCGGTCACTACTTACAGAGTTTAGGCTTAGGAAGATAGCGAGCGGACATAGTCGTCGTCATCTATCATTGACCTAGGCCGTGACTCGTCAGGCGTAGTATTTCTTCAGGAAGCAACCATTTGTTGGCCTGAAAGGTCTTTCACCATGCATGTCCATGAGTAGATAGGCTCCACCCTGGTAGACGTTGTCTATGATATACGGGCCTTCATAGTTTGGCTCGAACTTCCCCCGTTTGGCGCGATTAGGGATCATAGGTCTTTTAACCACTAACACGAGTTCACCTTAGCGGAATGTCCTCGGTCTAGTCAACCTTTCATATGAGCGCGTCATCTTTGCTTTATAAGCCTCTAGATTTTGTTGCGCTATGAGCCGGGTTTCGTCAAGGGCGTCGAGCTTCTCAAGCCGAAGGTGAGCATTCTCTTTATCCGTCAGCTCGTAATGAACTGCCATTCGTAGAGAGGGTAGCTCTATCTCGAGGGAGAGTACCGCTTCTATACCGAATACCAATACGTACGGCGTTGTGTTCGTGGCCATCTTGAACGTAGTCCGGTACGCCCAGAGAGCTTCATGCAGTCTCTCGTGCCAGTCCTTCTTATTCCGGGACACCGTCTTTTTCACGATCTTCGTCAAGGTCTTGTTGAAAGCCTCAGCTAGACCGTTAGCTCGGGGATTATAGACTGAAGAGTATCTCCGGTCTATGTTGTGTTGTTGAGCGAAGCGGCTGATCTTATGGCTTTGGTAGGCTGGCCCGTTATCGGAGATGATCCGTCTCGGAGTTCCAAACCGATAAATGACATGTGTCTTGAAGAAATGGAGGATGTTCTCGGTCATCACTTCCCTCAGCGGTATTGTTTCTGCCCATTTGGAGAAGTAATCAGTTGTCGCCAAAATGAACCGATGTCCTCTGGACGATGCTGGCTCAATGGGGCCAATTATGTCAGTTCCCCACATCTCGAACAGCCAGCTTGCCATCGTTGGATGTTGTGGATTTGGATGCTGGTGGATAAAGTCCCCATGGATCTGGCACGAGAGGCATTGCTTCGCATACTCAAGGCAGTCCTGGATCATCGTGGGCCAATAGTAGCCCATCCTTTTGATTTTCAGCTTCATCTTTGGCCCAGCTTGGTGAGAACCACAGAGTCCATCGTAAGTTTCTTGGACGACTCTCTTTGCTTCTTTGGGTCCCAGGCATCTTAGCCACAAAGAATCAAACGACCTCTTGTACAGGGTATCATTGACGAAAGCGAAAGACATAGATCGTTTCATAAGCTGATGTCTTGAGGATGGATCTTCAGGTGTTCGACGGGATTTGAAGTAGTTTATGAAGACTTCTCTCCAATCCTCAACCTTTTCCTGGTCTTTTACTTGCAGAGCCATTTGCTCGGTCGCTCCCTTTTCTTTAGACGACTCTGGAGATATTTCCGCCGGTGCAAGAACCCGACGGCTTTGTACTACGATTCTTACGTCATCGAGGTTCTCATCAGCCAATTCTTTAGCAAGCTTGGCTAATGCATCCGCTTTGCTATTTTCCGCACGCAGTATGCTTTGCAAGGTGTAAGAAGGGATTTGAGTCAGCAGTTGCTGCACTCTCTCGTCGTACTTCACCAATTCTGGTTTGCACGTCTGGTAGTCGCCATTTACTTGACTAACGACCAGCTGGGAGTCTCCGTATATGAGGAGGTTCTCAATCCCTATGTCGATGGCGATCTCGAGACCTGCTATCAAAGCTTCATACTCGGCTTCATTGTTCGTCTTCAACTCTGTTAAAGAGAAGGCAAAACGCATTATCCCTCCTTGCGGACTTACGAAGATGAGGCCTACCCCTGATTTGATTATGGGGGTGCTTTGTTTGCGCTTCTTCATGGAAGACGCTCCATCAAAATAAAGTTCCCACCGGGTATCACTTCCGTCGATCGTGTCAAACGCATGTTCGTCTGGCAGTTCGCAATTCAGAGGGGAATCGGCAGGTATCGGATGATCATCGAGGAGGTCGGCGATGGCCTGGCCTTTCATTGCCTTAAGAGGCTGATAAGTTATTGAGAACTCCATCAAGAGCAAGGACCATTTAGCGAGCCGTCCCGTCAATATGGCTTTTGACATCAAATATTTGAGGGGGTCCACCTTTGATATGAGACGGACTTCATGCGTCAACGCATAGTGCCTGAGTTTCGTTATCGCGAAGATCAACGCCAGGCAGTGTTTTTCAATGGGAGAGTAATTGCTTTCTGCCCCTAGTAAAACTTGACTCAAACAGTAGAGCTCTCTCTCCTTCCCTTGGTCGTTCTCTTGTGCCCATAATGCGTCTAAGGAACCTTCAAGGGAGGTTGTATACAGAATGAGGGGTTTTCCTTTGACCGGAGCAGCCAGCACTGGCGGGTTCTGCAGATACTGCTTGATTTCGTCCAGTGCGTCTTGGCATTTGTGATCCCAAACAAACGGGGTCCCTTTCTTCATCAAGTGACTGTACGGGCGGCACTTTCCTGAGAGATTGGTTATAAATCGCCGGATATACGCGAGCTTCCCTTGGAGAGATCGCAATTGCTTGAGAGTCCTTGGCGGGGGCATCTCCATAATTGCTTTGATCTTTGACGGATCTATCTCGATGCCTCGGTGTCGGACAATGAATCCTAGGAATTTGCCCGAGGAAACTCCGAATGCACATTTGAGAGGGTTCATCTTCAAGTTGTATTGCCGAAAGCATTGAAATACGGTCTTCAGATGCTCCAGATGTCCCTCATATGATTTGCTTTTAACTACGAGGTCGTCGATATAGCATTCGACGATTTCATGTATGAGGTCATCGAAAATCTTCGTCATGGCCCTCTGATAGGTGGCACCGGCGTTCTTTAGACCAAAGGGCATCACCTTGTAGCAGAATTGCCCAGAGGGGTCCGAAAAGTGGTGTGCTTCTGGTCCTCGGGATGCATCTTTATCTGATTGTATCCCGACGAACCATCCATAAAGGAGAAGACCTCGTGAGTGGACGTATTGTCTATCATCAGCTCGGTGACCGGTACTGGGAAGTTGTCTTTCGGGCAGGCTTTATTGAGATCCCGAAAGTCCACACATATGCGCACTGTCCCATTTTTCTTCATCACCGGGACGATGTTGGCAATCCAATCTGGATACTGAACCTCTTGGATGAAACCGGAGTCAATTAGCTTCTTGACTTCAGCATTGATGCTCATCTCAAGCTCGAGCCGCATTCTTCTCGGCGCTTGTTTGCTTGGTTTGACGTCCGGGGATATGGCCAGTTTGTGAACCGCAATCTCTGGATCTAGTCCTGCCATCTCGGAATAATTCCATGCGAAGCAATCTTTATGCTGCATAAGCACTTCTTTTAGGGTAGCCACCCTTTCTTTAGACAGCAATTCGCTGACGAACGTCGGCCGCGGGTCACTTGCCGTCCCCAAATCAATTTTCTTGAGATCATCTGCAGTGGTATGTATTCCATCTTCCAGCTCTTTCGGCGCCGGTGGAAACTCTGAGATCACCTCATCATCATTGTTTTCGAAGCACCATGGGGGGTCATCCATATCCTCGGGCTCTTCTCTTGATAGCGTTATCATGTGACAGGTATGAGCTCGCTTCCAAGACCGACATTGATCTGGTTCTACCCTCATGGATTTGGGTTCATGCTTCTGTGGCGGGGTTACCTTCCAGCTGTTGGATAAAGCGAACCCGCCTTGCTAATATTGATCTTCGACCCAGTTCTTGAAGGTGAAGCAATCTTCGAGGACATGTCCTATTGCTCGATGATAAGAGCAATAGTCTGGGTGAGAGACTTCGTTGGCTTGCTCGGGGTGTTTAGACTCCGGAAGTGTAATCATTTGATGTCTTATGACGAGATCAAGTATCTTCCGTGTTTTGCTCTGAGGGAAAGAGTATGCTCGACTCATCTTCTTCATAAGGGACGAGTCCGGATCGCTCGATTCCCGATCGCGTGGCTTCATGGTCCCGCTTTGTCGCTGTCGAACGCCTTTCCCGTTCTTTGGTTTTTTTCTGCCTCTACGTCGGGACTGTTGTATGACGGGCTGGCGACGAAGGGCATCGTCACTTTCTGCAGCCTGTTGAAGAAAGCGCTGCATCCTGGCTTTCTCGTAGATGGCCATTTCGCGATTATGGTCATCTCGAACCTTTTGACTCGCTTCCCTTATAAGCTTGTCCATTTGTTCTTCGAACGACGGAATGGGCATTTTTACGTCGGGAGCTCTTTCTGGTTCAGGTTTAGCATTTTCCCAAAAAGCATCTCCCTCTTTATCAAAGTCATGTATGACGTAGCAGTCGCGGCGTAGCTCCCGTTTCTTGGATTGAACATACCCAAGTCCGGTCGTTTCCATTCTTCCGTTGGGCAATTTCCGCTGAGTTCCAGGAACGTTCTAGATCCTGTCATAAAACTTAGCTCTCCGAGCGGTCTGTTTGAAAGGTACGCCTTGGCGCCTTAACAACCTTTTTAGTCCGTTCGTGTAATATCTGGGCAAACGGATGTGCTGGAGCCTGTCAAGTGTAGAATCCGCACCGTGCCAGATTTCTTTCTCCACTTTGGTTTCCCCGGATCGGTAGAATAGGATCGCCTTTTCACCTTCTCGCCTGGGAGGGACATAGAACGTCTGCAGCTCTTCCACACTGCAGGTATCAAGCGCGTCTAGTTCTTTATGATGTTTGGGCGGAACCATGACAACTTGCAAACTTTGTTCTTCGTCAGCGAAGGTTTGTATTGAAGGCCGAGCAGAGAATACGGCGTGGACCTCATCTTCCGAGTCGCTGCCGAAAATAAGCATAGGAGCGGACGGTCTCGGCTTGTTGTACTTGGGTGGCCCTGAATAAACTATCTCTTCCTCTTCCTCGGTATCACTCCCGAAGACTGGGATGGTGGTGATAGTTTTGTTCTCCGGTTTATGACATCTCTCTGTGTCTTCAAAGTCTGGCAATAAGTATTTTGCATCCTCGTACTTTCGGACTTCGTTTACGGAGAATGGGTTCAATTCCCCCGTTACAGTGTATTCGAGACCATCCTTGAAGTATTTCATACACTGATGTTATGTAGAAGGGATGATGTTGTACCCGTGTAACCAAGGCCGGTCGAGCAAAGCATTGTAGCAAGTCTTAGCGTCAATGACGTGAAATTTAATATTCGTGATAAGTAGCCCAAAGAGCAGCGTCGGTATCACAGACCCGAGAGTCCGTGATGACTGGGAGTCGAAACCAGAGATGGTGATTTTATCACGAGCGAGGTGTTGAACACTCATGCAGATTTCCTTCAACACTCGCACATTGAGGAGGTTGACGGAGGACCCATTATCGACCAGGGTTTTACCTATCTTGATGTCATGACAGTACCCGGAAACATATAGGGGACGGTTGTGCTCGCACGTCCCGAGGAGGAGATCTTCATCCCCGAAAGTAATATCGGCTGTGTGTACTTCTTCCAGCTCGTCCTTCATCTTTTCTTCGGCGAGAAAAGCTTGGAATTGCTCTGGCTCTTGTAGCGCCTTGATCAATGAGTCCCTTGCTTCTTTTGATAGTAAAAGAGCGTCGAGAATGCTGAGCTGCGATGGTAACTTCCTCAAGTGTGCCAGAATGTTGTAGTTCATCTTACTTTTCCTTGGCGGGTTTTTGGCGGTCAGCTCTTTCATGACTTGGTCATCTATGGCGATGTCTTCAGAGACCTTTTTTTCCCTTATCTTTTATGTTTGTGGGTCCGAGATTCTTTTCTGGAAGTGTACGATTGCGCAGCTGGATATATCACAGGTCTTCGACTCTTCCTCTTTCCCCGAGGTGGATTCTTTGAAGAGAGGGCTAAGAGTCATCTCTTCGTCGGAATCGCTCCCGAAGGTGAGAATCTGCGATCCCCGGCGTTGACCGTACGACAGTTGCCGGTAGTTCTTTTATGCTCCTCTGTCGTACTTCTCTGCTCCCGACGAGTTTTGCGTTTCATCCGCTTAAAATGTTGTCGGTGAGCAACATATCCCTGCCACCATCTATTAAAAGCGTTGCACTCTTCGGTGGGGTGTGCGATCTTTTGATGATATGAGCAGTGGTTAGGATGCATTTCGGCTTCACCAAGAGTACTTCCTTCGGAGGGTGGTAGCTTCATTCCCACTGATATGGCTTTCGCAAACTTTTTCCTCATCTTGAACTTGTTTTTATCTGCGACAGATGTCCTTTGATTCAGCGGGGATGTCTCGACTCTTTCGTCCAGTCGCCGGCGTTTGGCCTTTTCAAATATAGTCATCTCACGCTCCCGATCAGCTTTACTTTTCAGAAGAACTTCGTTCAGGAATGTGTCGATCATTTCGTCTGATGGCCCTGGAAGCTCCGGCTCAGGACCTGCCCTCAGTCTCTCGGTGCAAGGAGCTTCTTCATCATCCATCGACGAATGAAAGATCGCATGGAAACTTGCTACGCAATCCTCAGATTCATCCGACGAGTCTTCTCCATCATCTCCGTCTTCAAGGACGTAGCCAAGGAATTCTTGGAGCATGATTGGAGTTCGTGCCTTCTGGTTGTACTCTTCCAGCGCGTCGATCTGTTTCTGCAGGTCCGTGCACTTATCGCCAGGCTTCACGGGTTCTTGGTTTTCTTCTTCTTTTTCGAAGATTTTAATGGTTGTGTGTGAACACTTTGGCTATCACCACCAATCTTTGGAGTTGGGTGCGGCTTCAGCATTCCTTCGATGATCTGGGGTTCTAGCGGATTCTTCCACCTGATCGCCGGGCATGTTTAGACATCATTCAACATTCTTTTGGTTTTGGTCGAAAGAACGACCTCCCATGGAGCTTCTTCAACAAAAGAGCACGTTGCCCCCGGTGTGTCCATCTTCTTAGGAGTATGTGGTTGTGGTGGGCTTACTTTCCACTTCTCAGAAAACGCAAACTTGCCTTGTTGGTACTGATCCTCGATCCATCCCTTAAAGACGAAGCAATCTTCGATTGGATGGCTTACCGTTTGGTGGTAAGGGCAGTAATTGGGATTATTCGCTTCGCCGGGTTGCAATGGTCGCTTTGGATTCGGCAGATTGATAAGCCTGTTGCGCATCGCCAGCTCGAAGAGTCTCTTCGTTTTGTCCCGTGGGAACGAGTAAGGACGCTTCATTTTCTCATTATAATAGCGATGTCTCTCTTCCAGTTGATCCAATAATTTTGGGGCACTGGGCTGCTGTTGGGTATTCGCAACGAAGGTCGCCTTCCCTTTACCTTTTTCGTTTCGCGACTCCGGGTTCGGAGGAGACGGTCTATGCCCCATCTGGTCCATTTGGGCTAGCTTGTCGATTAGAGCCTGAAACGTGGTCGGTTTGAAGAACATCATGAACTGTGAAATAGTTGCATGAGGGTCTAGGGTGCCCACGAACATGCCCACCGCTGGTGCTTCTTTGATGCGTTGTTCGCACTTTGACCACAGATTCCGCCATCGGAATGCGTACTGAACCCAGGTCTCGCTCGGCTTCACCCTGGCATTGATCAATGTCGTTATTGGGGTGCGTTCACTAGCACTTGCGAATCGCTGGGTGAACAACAACTCCATTTCTGCGAAATTTTTGACGTAGTCGTTTGGAAGTTCGGAGTACCACTCAAGCGCCGTCTCCGACAAGCTGCCGACGAATTGACGGAGCAAAAGCTTATCGTCACCGCCAGTGTTCCCGCAAAGAGCCCTGAACTGAGCGACATGTTGATGGGGATTGCCTGTCCCCTTATATACGTGGAATTTGGGGATCGTGTAGCCCGGCGGGTGCTTTATCTGATCATACCAGCCTGGATACGGTCGCCCAGTTTTAACAACTTGGCCGGCCGCTTCATTGCCTGGTGAACTTTTATTTACTAAGCAATATAGTCATCCAGTGCAGCTTTGAAGATTGTCTCTTCTTTGGCTGTCGACAGAGCCGGCAAAGGGTTTGATGTTTCTCCTCTATCATCTTTAATTATCACTGGAGGATCTTCGGCTGGAGGATCCGGCTGTAACATCATCCCGACCATGTCTTGGAAGAGAAGTGTCATTCGCTTTATGTTAGCCGCTTGCTCTGCGGCTTCTTTGTCCTTCTTTTCGAGGACTCTGCGAAGGAAGTCAGCATCAGTTTCTTGTTCATGACGCTGCTTGATTGATCATTTCTTTGTGTGTCGTTTTTAGAAAATGAATAGAATTACAATCAAAGAATTATTTTTGACCGCAATCAACTACGGTGTCGGATGTAGTTTGTAAGTGAGTGCGGATCGTCCACAGGGATTGTGCGATTCGTTTTTATATTTGATTAGTTTGAATTGAAAAGTTAATAGAAAAGAAAAGAAAATATGATTCGAGAGTTTAATTGATTCAAGTGTCACAATGTTTAATCAAGAATCAATAAACTGATAAACAATCAAGAATTGGGTTTTGATAATATTTCCAAACAAAAAGTCAAGAATCTAAAAAAGGCTCGTAGGAATCGATCGGATCGATAGACGTGATGTAATCTAAAGATTTCGTGTTCTTGTCCTTCGAAGGATTGATACTAGATCGATGATGATCGACGAGAGTTAGGGTTTTCTCGTGAAACTAGGGTTTCATCTTATCCCCTGTTCTTTTGTCGATATCATTCACATTCTAGCCTCTAGCAATTTCAAGAAACGATCGGAACTCCCCAATTTCGAGCGATATCATTCAAGAAAACATCGTAACGAAATGGGTCGTCGTTTCTTGAACTAGCCAGGGTTTTCAAAACACGTAGAATTCAAGAATCGATTAAAGCTATGTTACATCATCATTCTATTGACCGTCTCGACTCCTCGACGAGCGGAGTTTTATTCACACATCACCACACAGAAAATATTTACGAATTGTAAAGATATCATGATGCAGAATTTAAAGAAAACAAGATAAAAGAATATCACCTTTATTTATCTCAACAATTTTGATTACATTCGCTTCAAGAACTACAAGAGGAAGAATCTAGATTGTTGATCGGGCGTCGCTCGGCTTCGTGAGTCGCGGATCGTTTGGACCACTTGCTCTGTTGAAGATCGGCTCGGCTCATAAAAGGTTGCAAGGCTTCTTACTTGATGGGTACTCGGGATCTTGGCTTCTTGAGTGGGAATTAGGGTTAGGGTTTCACACAAGTTCTCTCACTAAACTTGTGGAAGAAGAAGAAGAAAGAGAATGGTTCTAGTTTGATACTAGATTTAGGATTGATAATGGGATTTTTCCAAGATGAATAATAAGTGAGCCTAGGGTCTTATTTATAGAACACCCAAACCCTAGGTCTAGGTTTGAAACTAAAATTCCCTCCAAAAGTTTGTTGAAAGGTTTCTAGAAGGAGTTTGTTAGGCTTAGCTTAGGGTTTAAGCTAGGGTTTAAGAAGAAGGTTCTAGATTACAAAGCTTAGTTTAGTGTAGAAACAAGGGTTTGCTGATCTGGCAGAAATATCTGGAATCTTCTGGAACTTAGAGTACATTTCTGAACTGTAGCCACTGATGTAGGAGTTTTGGTGCAAATTTGGGAGGCTAATTCCTTGAACCCACCGCGGATCCGCGGCACAAGCAAGCCATTGCCGCGGATCCGAGGCTCTTTGATGAGCTTGGGCTTTGGGTCTTCTGGTGTGGCCTTGTTCTGTATTTTAGGGCTTCTTCTGATATATTGATTTGTGATTGCTCCTTTGAGTTGATACCAGATCTGAAGTTAGTGAGTTGGCGTATCTTTTGAGCAGCGTTGATTCGAGCACGCTTCTAGTTTCCTGCACAGACTTCAAAACACAGGTTTCGACATATAGAAATATTGCGATGCCATGCAATGCAGTCAATTTCCCTAGAAATGTCGGTTTTAAGGTCTAATACATGTAATCTGATAATCTGTGATAGATTTTCTAATATGTAGAATATGAATGCCGAACACTTCTATATGAATGTAAATGATGAGGAAATTGCCAGTAAAAATATACAATATTTTCGACTAATCAAATTCCCCCAAACTTAATTTCGATCGTCTCGAGCGAACTGTTTTATTAAAAAGAGAAGGAGAAAATAAAGAATGAGAAAAACTAAGTAGCACACTTTCGTAGGCAACACGATTGCACTGAGCATGTGCAACAAGCCTTTAAACCTCTAGGTGTCCCTAGTAGGAGGAGTGTTGTCTCCTGAGGGTTTTCAGCGGATTGCACCCACAAAATCCAATAATAAAAGAAAGATCATGAATATTACATTTAAAGAAAAGAATTGTAAAAGAAAAGCCTTTGAAAATTAGGGTTTCCAACTAAGCTAGCTTTTCGGTTGTCACGAGCCCTATCTTAATGGTCATGAAAAAATGTCAGAAATCACGTCCTCCCTCAATAAAACATCGTCTTATTTTTCATTCCTATCTTTCTTCCAAACATCGATCATATAACCCTGCGTGTGTGTAAAGACATCCCTACACCCGGAGAATTCAATTCAAGCTATCATACTCTTGCCCATCAGCCTCAGTACTTTTTGATTAATGAATATTTAGACGAATTTGCTCACACACTTTCATGCGACCGTTAATACTTCTTGAGGTACTAACCGACCGATTACTCCTGTGCTTGCTTACTTGGTGTTTTTCCTCGTCTTGCACTACCTCAGGCATAGCAGTGACTCCCAGACCAGTTGGCCTTAGGGCACTAGGTGAAGAAGCACCCTCGCTACATATTTTTTTATTGCCCTCGGTGATAACAAAACCAGTGTCCATTTTTCTCACCACTTTATATTTTCTTCATTTTTTTATTTTATTTCCTTCATACTTTTGGCTTTAAGACAAGAGCATTTCAAGGTATCCTCTACTATCCCAGGCCTTAAGACGTGTGTAAGTGCGAATAGCAGGGTATCAACGTTCAAAATGTTTGGCTTCCAGAATAGAAACTATTTTTCAGACTTATTTTTATCCTCAGATTAGTGACTTCCTTCATCTTACTAACCCTTGGGACAACGGCTCATAACTACTTATTACTAGTTCGTATAAGAAAACTTCTAATTTTCTTAGTTTTCTTAAATTTTTCCAATCTCATGGATGTAATTGTTCACTATCTAAACTTTCATTATCTTATTTATATACAAAAAAAAATGTAAATATTAAAATTATTTTTATACTTGAAAATTTTTAAATTTTTATGGGTTTTGAAAATTTTTCAATTTTTATAGATTTTTAAAAGAAATGTTTTGTGCTTATGCAGATGATATGCAAATGATGCGAAAAAAACTTGTTTTCAACAGTGTCCTCACTGTTGCCGACAGTTATATCTACAAAAACCTGTAAATCTGGGAGGAATTATTAGTGGGGGCAAAATATTTAAGTGAAGATCTTCCCCCAAACTTATTTTTGGCTCATCATTTTGTAAAAATTCTTTTTAGGAGCCAGAAAAACATACCCCCCCAAACTTGAGTTATGCAATGTTATTCTTTTAAAATCACAAGTGGGGGTCAAAAATCATTGGTCGATGCCAAGCTTTGCAAAGACCGAAAGTTAACACCAACCATTCAAAAATTTTATCAATGCAGTGCTCGGGTTGGTGGAAGAAGAAGTGGGAAAAGGTCAAGTGTTGGAATAGAATGTGTGTGAGTCTCATTTTGGAGAGACGATGCAGTGAATGTGATGGATTACTCGCATTCTTTTTACATTTCAGAAGAAGGGGTGGAGGTTCAATTTCATTGATTGGGACATGATTCATCTCAACACCCGTGCTTTTTAGAAATGCGAGTTCATTAGCGAAGATCTCCTCAAAAGTTTCATCTATACCCCGAAGAATAATGTCATCACAAGGTGCGGGGTGATCTTCAGACTCTAAAATCAGTTCATAATCAGTGTTAATTGTTGACCCGGACATCTCGGTGGAAGAGTCCGTATGTGTATGATACATAGTTGGGTCAAACAATAACGTATGAAAAGAGTCAAGATCGGTATCAGGAGGATCATCAAATTCGCTGCTGTCGACATCCATTAAGTCGACAGAACAGACCTGAGCAGTAGGTTCGGAGGGTACACTTCCTAACTTGTAAATGTTCATCTCAATCGTCCTCTTCCCGAAGGATAGGGTCATAGAACCGTTACGACAATTGATGATAGCATTGGAAGTGGCCAAAAAGGGGCGACCTAAGATCACCGGAATTTGATTCCGTGAGTTTGCTACAGGTTGTATATCAATTACAATAAAATCCACAGGGAAGATAAATTCCCCTATTTTTATTAACACATCCTCTAGTTCACCCCTAGGTCTGGTGATTGATCGGTCAGCCATCTGGAGAGTGCAAGGAGATGGTTTCAACTCTCCGATTCCTAACTGTTCATAAACTGAGAAAGGAAGCAGGTTAACACTTGCCCCAAGATCTAGTAGAGCACGGTTGATGTGTTTCTCCCCAATAGAGATGGAAATAGTAGGATATCCAGGATCCTTACGTTTCCTCAGTAATTGCTGGGGGAAAGCTGTGTCTACTGTTTTTGCCATGAATATCTTCTTGGGCATTTGTTTCTTCCTCTTTCTAGTGCAAAAGTCTTTAAGAAATTTTGCGTATGCGGGGACTTGTTGGATAGCATCTAGAAGAGGGATATTGATATTAACCTGTTTGAACATCTCAGTGATCTTCTCCATATGTGGACTTGGTGTGTTAGCCCTTAACCGATTAGGATAAGGTGCTTTAGCAATAAGCGCTGGGTCCATCATAGGAGAAGGAAGTGTGTGTGGAACCGATCCCAAAATAGAAGTGGGGATCGTCCGTGGAGGAGAAAAAGAGGTGGGCTGTAGTGGCGAGCCTTTTGGGAAATGGAGAATAGGCTCGGAAGACGGTGGTAGGGTAGAAGAACTGGGGTCAGAATTAGATGTGTGTGTGTGTGTGGAAAGGTCTCAGCCGGGGTGTTGATATGATTTTCAGTATCATCAACTTCTTCCCCAACATGATTGTCAAGCACTCTTCCAGATCTCAACGTGGTGATTGCATTCACATGATGTGAATAACCAGGATTGGGTAAGGATTGAGCTGGAAGTTTCCCTTTCTCTCTTGCACTCATTTCGGCTTTTAATCGTGCAATTTCTTCTTCCATCGATTTAATACTCTCGTTTTGGACCGCAGAGTTTTTCTCAATTTTATCGACAGAAGACTTCATTTCAGCCGAAACTTGCATGATATTTGTTAAGACCAAATTCATGTATTGTGCAAAAGAAGAGGATTCATCAGTTCCGGTCAACTGTAAAGGACTAGACAGTGCAGGTGTGTTGACCTGATTTTGAAAATTATGTGCTTGAAAGGGGTGCTGACTCAATTGAAGTTGTGCTTGCTGTTGTGGTGGAGGGAGAGCCCTTTGAAAATTGTTTTGGTTTGGAACCGTGTTTTGTGATTGTGATTGGTTCCAAGCAAAATTAGGGTGATTCCTCCAACCCTGATTATATGTGGAAGAAAAAGGATCGTTTCTAGGTCTTTGAAATGCGGCATTGGTATGCTCACGGCCTTGAAACGAACATTCTTCCGTCAAGTGAGACGGATCAGAACAGCAGCCACATACAGTTTTGGAAAGTGACATTTGATTAAGGGAAGCAGCTAAAAATTTATTTTCTATAGTCTCGAGTTTCTTGTGTATAGCTGAAATGTCAGCTCTAACTCCTATGGAAACATCCGATTGGTTATTGCCACTCCTATGACTTTCCCACTGTAAAGACTTTTCAGCGAACTCTTCTAAATATCGCCAAGCTTCCCCATCATCCTTAGACATGAAGGTGCATTGACACATATTTTCAAGGCTCTGTTTAGTGTTAGGGTTACTGCCCTCATATATGATTCGGCAAAGCTCCCATCTCGGGATGCCGTGATGAGGACATTGAACCAATAGATCCTTGAAACGTTCAAAGCATTTTGAAAATGGTTCAGCAGGGAGCTGGGCAAATTGATTCAGTTCGCTACGGATTCGAACTGTCTTTTGTATTGGGTAAAATTTCTTAAGGAATGCAGCGACGAATTCTTCCCAATTCGTAATAGAGTGTGCGGTAGTGTTATATATCCACTTCTCGGCTATATCGCACAAAGTAAATGGAAGAAGTCGTAAACGCATCGCATCCACTGAAAGTTGTGACGTACCCATCATTGCGCATACGTTTTCAAATTTGGTAATGAAAACGTAAGCGTCCTCAGTCTCGAGTCCGTGGAATTTAGGTAAAAGATTGATATACTGGGGCTTAATTTCAAAGTTATCCCCATTGGCTGGTGGTGTGGATAAGCAGGTCGAAAGAGGACCTCTAAGTGGATAGCATCTCTCCTGGAGGGAGATGCGGGGTGGATTCTGCGCACGAACGGACGGCGGCAGATTAGGGTTAAAGAAATTTGATGGATTCGGATCCATCGGTGTGGGTGTGGTAGTTGGTAAAGAAGAAGTAAATGGAGAAATACCGACTTCGGAGTCGATAAAAGGTACGCGGACTAAACGGGCACTAGAATCCCGTGTCCAGCCTATCTTGTACTAAAAAGGGTTAGTACAAGTGGCAGCGTTGGCTTTATAATTAGGGGTAAATGAATGAATGCGGTGTTTGCTTTTGAAAAAGGGACGGATTTTTTTGAAAATATGATGCACACCCAAAATGCAACAAGCAAAACCCTAGAATCTAGTGGTCACCTAGGTCCGGCTCTAGACCGCTCCTAACTGCCAAAAGACAAATCGCGGGATAGAATCCTCTACTGCCTCTTTGTCCCCCTATGGCCGGATAAGTGCCATGTAAGTGGGAAGGTACTCCACTACGTAAATAGTGGGCCTAATTAATAACCACTAGCCTTAGACACACTCGCCTTAGGCACCACAGGAAAACGCGGATAAGCAATAAATTACCCACGGCCTTCTTCTGTCCTAATTGAGCGCGACAGTCCTTCGAGTCATCTCTAGATTTCTTTTAGTTAATGTGGGTCAATGCGGGTGCAAGTTTGGTGGTTTTCGGGGCCTAGGAAGGGTAATGAAATCCCCACCTAATTTGGATTTGGACGTGCCCCTTAATATCCGTATTTATAATGCAAACAACCAAGAAACAAAATCACGCCAAATTTAATTTTGCAATTTGCGAGCTGCGATTATTTGCAAAGAATCCTACAGCAAAGTATTAGTTGGAGCTAAAAAAAGGAGAGAGGAGAAGGTAATAAATCACCTGAAGCAAAAATTTTGCAGAGAACCCTCAAGGCTGTCGCGGTTCCGTCGCAATTGCCTTCAAATGCCGCGCTTCCGCGGTCTCTTGATGAGATCACCCCACCAAAATTTTTCAGGGAGCTACTGTAGACTCCTTCAGCTCTCTGGTATTTTCCAAAAAATTTTCTCAATTGCCAAACAGCTCCAGATTTTCTCGCAATGAAACACAACAAATTGTTTAGGGTTTGCACGAATTTTGATCTCAAAAATCACAATGAAATAAATCTTTCAATTCAAAACTATAATATGAAACGAATTAGCGCGTAATCCCCGGCAACGGCGCCATTTGATTGATCATTTCTTTTTGTGTCGTTTTTAGAAAATGAATAGAATCACAATCAAAGAATTATTTTTGACCGCAATCAACTACAGTGTCGGATGTAGTTTGTAAGTGAGTGCGGATCGTCCACAGGGATTGTCCGATTCGTTTTTATATTTGATTAGTTTGAATTGAAAAGTTATAGAAAAGAAAAGAAAACATGATTCGAGAGTTTAATTGATTCAAGTGTCACGATGTTTAATCAAGAATCAATAAACTGATAAACAATCAAGAATTGGGTTTTGATAATATTTCCAAACAAAAAGTCAAGAATCTAAAAGAGGCTCGTAGGAATCGATCGGATCGATAGACGTGATGTAATCTAAAGATTTCGTGTTCTTGTTCTTCGAAGGATTGATACTAGATCGATGATGATCGACGAGAGTTAGGGTTTTCTCGTGAAACTAGGGTTTCATCTTATCCCTTGTTCTTTTGTCGATATCATTCACATTCTAGCCTCTAGCAATTTCAAGAAACGATTGGAACTCCCCAATTTCGAGCGATATCATTCAAGAAAGCATCGTAACGAAATGGGTCGTCGTTTCTTGAACTAGCTAGGGTTTTCAAAACACGTAGAATTCAAGAATCGATTAAAGCTATGTTACATCATCATTCTATTGACCGTCTCGACTCCTCGACGAGCGGAGTTTTATTCACACATCACCACACAGAAAATATTTACGAATTGTAAAGATATCATGATGCAGAATTTAAAGAAAACAAGATAAAAGAATATCACCTTTATTTATCTCAACAATTTTGATTACATTCGCTTCAAGAACTACAAGAGGAAGAATCTAGATTGTTGATCGGGCGTCGCTCGGCTTCATGAGTCGCGGATCGTTTGGACCACTTGCTCTATTGAAGATCGGCTCGGCTCATAAAAGGTTGCAAGGCTTCTTGCTTGATGGGTACTCGGGATCTTGGCTTCTTGAGTGGGAATTAAGGTTAGGGTTTCACACAAGTTCTCTCACTAAACTTGTGGAAGAAGAAGAAGAAAGAGAATGGTTCTAGTTTGATACTAGATTTAGGATTGATAATGGGATTTTTCCAAGATGAATAATAAGTGAGCCTAGGGTCTTATTTATAGAACACCCAAACCCTAGGTCTAGGTTTGAAACTAAAATTCCCTCCAAAAGTTTGTTGAAAGGTTTCTAGAAGGAGTTTGTTGGGCTTAGCTTAGGGTTTAAGCTAGGGTTTAAGAAGAAGGTTCTAGATTACAAAGCTTAGTTTAGTGTAGAAACAAGGGTTTGCTGATCTGGCAGAAATATCTGGAATCTTCTGGAACTTAGAGTACATTTCTGAACTGTAGCCACTGATGTAGGAGTTTTGGTGCAAATTTGGGAGGCTAATTCCTTGAACCCACCGCGGATCCGCGGCACAAGCAAGCCATTGCCGCGGATCCGCGGCTCTTTGATGAGCTTGGGCTTTGGGTCTTCTGGTGTGGCCTTGTTCTGTATTTTAGGGCTTCTTCTGATATATTGATTTGTGATTGCTCCTTTGAGTTGATACCAGATCTGAAGTTAGTGAGTTGGCGTATCTTTTGAGCAGCGTTGATTCGAGCACGCTTCTAGTTTCCTGCACAGACTTCAAAACACGGGTTTCGACATATAGAAATATTGCGATGCCATGCAATGCAGTCAATTTCCCTAGAAATGCCGGTTTTAAGGTCTAATACATGTAATCTGATAATCTGTGATAGATTTGCTAATATGTAGAATATGAATGCCGAACACTTCTATATGAATGCAAATGATGAGGAAATTGCCGGTAAAAATATACAATATTTTCGACTAATCACTGCTCCGCAGATGTTTCCGGGCTTTCTTTTGGTCCGGTGAGTGCGGCCATCGCAGTCAGCATCTCCTGAAGCTTCTGCTGCTGTTGTTCTTGAGCTCTGGTAAGGGATCGGGTGAGTAGTCGGTGGCCCGTAGAAGCCCGGCTATCCTCTTTCCCGGATGCCATATAGACGGTATGCACCACCATGCCCCAGACTTAGGTCGTTTGGGCTCAGTGCCTTTGACATTTGCCGCAGGCATCGGGACTTTCTCCGGCCTCCTTCTTTTATGAGCGGTCGAAGTTGAGGGGGCCGTTGCAGTGGGCACCCAAGTGGTTGTCGTCCGTTGTGTTTTGATAGGACGGTGCTCTTCCTTCTGAGCCTTCAGCTTCTTCTGTCGGCGGAGATAGTCCTCATCCACCACCAACTCTCGGACTTGTCGCCAGATCTTGTAAACTTTGGAAGAAAGCCGTTGAGGGGACTGCTTCGGCTTTATTTCCGTGACAGTCTCCACCGGTGGCGGAGATCTTTTCAGTACGGCAGTGGGCGAATTCCTACGTATTCTGTTCAGCGGCTCAAAACGGTTCCCGGTTGGGACAGCAGCATTAACTTCCACCGTTGGAGCTGGTGGCATTAGCCCAGAGGGGGAGTTGCCCCCGTCCTTCCTTACTCGGCGCCAGTGGCGACGTCGAGCGTATCGAGCTGATGGAGTTGGTTCGGTGATGGGGATGGCTTTGTCTTGCCCCCTGTCCATGTGAGGGGCTGCTGCTGGCGCCAGCCTGTTGAAGACTGATGTCCTTTGAGAAGCAGTATCCAATCGGTTGAAAACAGTCTTCTGAGCAGGGACAGGAACCGTAGCGGGAGCCGGAACAGTCAATCTTGTAAAGACCGACCCTTTGGTAGGAGAAGCCGCCTTGACGACTTCAGGAGCAGGGATGGCTACCCTTTTCGGAACAACCTTCTCTGGGATTGCAAGCTTCATTATTGGCCCACAGGAATTTTGGCCCAGTCTGGCGAAGACCGAGGAGCTGGAGTTGGACGACCCGTTAAGAGGGGTCGCAGTAGCTGTAAGCCGATCGAAGACCGACTTCTTGGGAGCTTCCGGTGTTGGCACAGGAGCGGTGAAGCTCATTGGCGGGAGCATGGTCCCGAAAAACAATCATGTGGTGGCTTGAGTGACCTGTTCCACCGGCATTGTGAACAGGGAAGCCGCCTGGGTCCCATAAGATATACCCCCATTTGAGGCAGGACGTGGGTTGCAGTTGCATGTGAAACACTTTGAGCAGGTGAATGTCATTGATCCTTTGCTTTCTGCACTAAGCAAAACGCCAAATCTTAGTACCTCGAAACCCACGGGCAACCATTAGCAAACCGCGATTCGTTCGCGAACACGACACACGAAGTGTGGAGTGGAAAGAGGAAAAGGTCCCACCGGGCATGCCAGAATCCGTTCCCCTCCGAAACGCGGAGACGCGATAAACGTCTTTCCTGAATTTCGGGGCAGATGCTAATTGGTGCTATCCGTCCACCTCTCCGAAGATACCAAGTTGATTTATGGCACCCTGTATCGAAGGTTTAAACGGATGCGACCGATATAGCAGAATTCGTCAGATTCCCCCTCGCTTGAGGGGTTTTTGATTGTGGGGACGCTCTTCCCTGTAGGCGCAAGCCCCTGCAGTTAATTACGCTACCGCATCGCGGTAACAACTTTCTCCTTCTCCAGATGGTCACTTCGTGTCGTGGGTGTTTGTTTTGTGTTTGGTTGCCCGTGGATTGTATACAGAGACTAAGTTATGTTGTCGCCCGTAGGGCGTGGACTAGTCCAAATCCGTATCTTTCTTAGATTTGGGTTTGGGGGGTTGGGTTTAAGGATACGTTAGCCTCATTTGAGACTAAAATCAACTTAAACGTTAGTTAAGGATACGTTAGTCTCATTTTAGACTAAGATCAACATAACGGGACCGTTTAGATCCGACAAGAGAGCAATTGGGCTCTATTGTTTAGTTTAGTGACATTACGGTCGATAATTAGTTTAAGGACATTACGGTCCAATGTTAGTTTAAAGACATCGCGGTCGAGGTTAAGGACATCATAGTCCATGGATTTAAGGGCTCCACGGTCCGTTGTTAGTTTTAAGACATCACGGTCGTGGTTAAGGACGTCATAGTCCATGAGTTTAAGGACCTCACAGTCCAATATTAGTTTTAATACATCACGGTCGAGGTTAAGGACATCATAGTCTATGAGTTTAAGGACCTCACAGTACAATGTTAGTTTTAAGACATCACGGTCGAGGTTAAGGACATCATAGTCCATAAGTTCAAGGTCCCCACAGTCCGTAGAAATGTATGGTTGTCGGGACCCGTCACCTCTCTGAAGACGTTGAAGGATTACAACGACAAATATCAGAGGAGTGAAGAGATGTACCCTTGCACCAAAGTGGATTAAATGATCTGTGGTACAATTTGGAACTGAGATCAATTAATTAAATTATGAGCACATTGGCTCAGTTGAGTCTGAATTGAGGACTTATGGCCAACTTGGGCTAAGTCCAATTAAGTTTGAAGTATTGGCCCTCTGTTGGACCATTAGACATTTGTCTGGATTCAAGCCCACATATTTAGCAATGCTAAACAAGAGTTTGAGGGCTTTGATAACATTTGGGTCTTTGGCTGAGGATTAAACATTATATCTCTGAATTTTTACTCAATTTTGAGATTCAATTGAAGGGGAGGCTTTGCCTCTAGAAAATTAGCCAATTTGGCTAACGCTAGAGAACAATAGTGTTAAACACTGGAAATAAGATTATCAAATTAGTGTTAAACACTAGAAATATGATTCTCAAATTAGTGTTAAACACTAAAAGATAGCAGTGTTAAACACTGGAAACAGAATTGTCAGATTAGTGTTAAACACTAGAAGGAGAAGGGCTCACGTGGGAGCACGTGATGGCATCAAAAGCGGGGCCAAATCTTCTTTATTTTGTTCTGCAAACAAGTGTTAAACACTTTTAATTTTCATAGCCATCACGTGTGGGCACGTGATGTATGCTCGTACCCTGATTTATTAGAACATTTATTAGGGGTCACGTGGTAACACGTGAGAGCGCCCAAGTCAGATTTTGCCTTTGCTTTTGTTCCATTTACAATGAGGGTCACGTGGGAGCACGTGAGGCATTGCCTCAAAGCTAATTTTTTCTCATTTGTGGGGATCTTTTCAGGGGTCATGTGGGGAATTAAATTCTCATATAGGGTCTTTATTTTATTTTGAGAATTAAATTCTCAATTAGGGTTAAACCCTAGTTCTGTCTATCTTGAAGGAATTAAATTCCCATAGTTTTTGGAGAATTAAATTCTCATATAGGGTTGAACCCTAGTTTTTATCTTGGAGGAATTAAATTCCTATAACTTTGGGAGAATTAAATTCCCATATAGGGTTAAACCCTAGTTTTGTTATGGGAGAATTAAATTCTCTAAACTCAATTCCCCCTCTAAGTTTCGGATCTGCATGGCAGGATTTCAACCCGATGAGAATTAAATTCTTAACTTATGGGGAGATGTGCTCTTTGCAGATCTTCAACCAGAGAAAGAACTAAGTTCTTTTGTGCAAAAGAGTTAAAATCTTAGATTTGAGAATTAAATTCTCTGTTTGAAGTTTTGATCCCCTTTCTTTTCCCACCTAGGGTTTTTCTTTGTTGAGAATTATATTCTCCTTTCTTTTCTCTCTGAGATTTCAAGATTCCAAAACTTTATCTCCAAAAACTCTCTATCCTTTTTTTTAATTCTTCCTCTTGGCTCCTATATATAGGAGAAGGAAAAGAATCAATTTGTTTAGCAAATCTTTCATTGAAAGGTCTTGTTTGTTTTCATAATTGATATGAGCCTTTAGATCATTAAGTGAATTTTATTCACCGTTGGATTTTAAATCCAAACATATTCTGTTTGTTATTTCTGGTGAGATTTTCAGGGAAATCTTTCCTTGTCTAAAATCTTTCCATAAATTGGTGATTTTTAATCACCCTTGGATCTTTAATCCAACGGTCCCCATAATCCTTTTCCATTTGGAAAGATTTAGAAGTTTTTAGAATTTTAATTCTATTAATTGTAAGGCTTTCGAAGCCAGTCACGTGCTGACACGTGACCCTTGGTCACGTGTGAGCACGTGACTCCCAATTGAGTCATTTTCTCAGCGTTTACTTACGCTTCAGTTTTAACCATCACGTGTCAACACATGACCATTGGTCACGTGTGAGAACGTGACACCTCATTGAGGTGTTTCCTTCAGACGTTTGTTATTTTATTTCTGTTTTAATTGTCACGTGTCAACACGTGACCGTTGGTCACGTTTGAGCACGTGATACCTCATTGAGGTAATTCCCGATTTTTAGAATTAAATTCTATTAAGCTGCAAGGTTTTCAAAGCCTGTCACGTGCTGGCACGTGACCCTTGGTCACGTGTGAGCACGTGACCCCCAATTGAGTCATCTTTCAGCCGTTTGTTTTCCTTTCTGCTTGATGGGGTTTTATCCATCACGTGTCATCACGTGACCATTGGTCACGTGTGAACACGTGATACCTCATTGAGGTAATTCCTGATTTTTTTAATCAGGAAACAACACATACACGCACAAGCATACAAACACACATGCATACATACGCATAGGCACAAACACACATGCATACATATGCACATCACAAACAGACATGCATACATACACACAGACACAAACACACATGCATACATATGCATATATCACATACACACATGCATACATATCACATGTCACATACACACAATCATACACACACATGCATACATACACACAGACACAAACGCACATGCATACATACGCAAATATCACATACACACATGCATACATATCACATGTCACATACACAATCATACACACACATCCATACATACACACATATCACATACACGCATACATACACGCACACACACATGCATACATACATACAGACACAAACACGCGTGCGTGTGCACAAGCATACACACAAACAAACAAACACACGTGTGCGCGCACAAGCACACACACAAACAAACAAACACACGTGTGCGCGCACAAGCATACACACAAACAAGCGTGCGCGAGCACATATGATTAATATGAAATATCTATACTAATTCATGTATTTTAAACTTTTAATCGCAGGGGTTTTACCCAGAAAATCCATGAGCGTCTCCTTCATGATCGACTCTCCCTTTCCGTGTTCGTCCTCTGTTGATTTTTCATTTTCCGTTTTTGTAAATTTATGATGTTAAGATTGTAAAGGAACGCGTAGTATGTATTATAATCGTATTTGGATAATCGATATTTGAATGGAATGGAATTTGTATTAAAATTGTTATTTGAATGGAATGAAATCGATATTAAATTGAAATAAATTGGATTGGAGATTTTCTTTGCTCTTTTAAATTTTTTTGACTGTAATCCACTCCGTTTCGACCGAAAATTTCCGTCGAAATAGACTATTTCGACGGAACTGGCCCGTCGAAAGAGACTTATTTTGACGGCAATTTCCCGTCGAAATAGAGAAAAAGATTTTTAAATGATTCCTGAAATAATTTTTTTAACTTAAAAAACTTATATATTTCGACAAAAATTACCCGTCGAGAAAAAAAACTACTTCGATGGGAATTAGCCGTCGAAATAGGTTTGATTATTGCGACGAACGTTAGCCGTGGAAATAATCTATTGCGACACAACCTATTGCGGCGTTCTTTCGTGGCTATTTGGTATCACCCGACGAAATAGACCTATTTCGACGGTAGATTGCCGTGTGACCATTTACTGTAGTGTGTAAAAACAAAATTACTTTCTTAATTTATACTTTGGCATCTTTTTCCTAAATTCCTTCTGCATGCCTTTAGTCCTTAATATACTAAAGTTACCCTACTTTGTTCATCATAAAAATCTATATTTTTTCTATAATGTGAAGCCTAAATTGAAGAATTCAAGACAAAGTGAGAGTAACCTTTAATTATCCTTTTATCTTTTTGCCAAAGTGAACTAGCAAAATGCATGATTAAGTGACTAAATATTGTAAGGTACCAAAGCTATAGAATCATTATTGCTTGGTGATATGTAGCAATGAATGCTCATCCTTATCATCTCTCAATGTAATGCAAACACTTTATCACATGGATTTGCGGCTAATAGTGAGAATGATATATTTTAATTAACCAGTCCCAAGTATGATACCTTGGTCCTCTTGAAAATTACTTTAATAATTACTAGAATCTCATCTTTATGATTAAAGAGAATTGTTAAAGGGGGCCACTAGAAACCAACACACTCTTTTTGCCTACCCAAGCATCATTACCAAAATAAAAACTAGGGTTAGTCTTGGTTTAAGGTTAAGGCACGCACGCGCACGTGTTTATCATGAGTAGCCCAAAATTAATAAAATTTTGTCTTAGTTTGGATTAAGAACAATGGATGTAGTTTCAAGATTTGATCTCTGTTTTAGGTTATTTTTATCTTTTTGGAGGGCAATTAGGTTGGTTTAAAATAATAAATTTGTAGGATGATATCACCAAAAAAGCGGTGGCAATATCTTGCTTTCTTTCCATATTTCTTAAAACTGAAACTCACTTTGCGTTTGTTAATGAATTTGTGATCATTTTCATTAGATATAAGGTATTTTGGTAAAAAGAGCTTATAGTGTCTTTATAAGATGCACCACACAGGGAAGCTTGTATGGAATACTTGGATTTTGCATTGTATTTTTGTAAGTATAAAGCACATTGCAAAGTTCGGTTAAATCATGTGAAGTAACCTCCTCTGCAGGGTGCTATAAATATAGGGACACTTTAGGCTCTTTTTATCCAATAACAGGTTCTAGGTGATCTGCCTAAGAGTTTTTACTCAAACGATAATGACATTCCACCGCTGGTGGGAGGTCTTGGGTTCGAAACCCCCAGTTGGCAAGGGGGATTTTCAACCAATTATATGGGAAAAGTTTCTATGGGCCCAGAGGCTCAATCCCCCTCTCCTGAAGCTTACGGGTTGTTGCCAAAAAAATGTTATATATGATCTATCTAGTTCTTTTTTAGAGAATTTGAAAGTCTCAAAGATTAAAAAAAATTGCACATGTCTAAAAATTAGAAAGAACTAATTAAATTTGTCACTTTATACAACTTTATATTGGATATGAGGAAGAAGAACTTGTCACTTTACATTTGATTTGAGGACATGGTGATTATTCAAGTGCACTAATTTCGGAAAATTGCATTCCAACCTTTCGAATTTAATTCCCTACCAATTTTGATGTTACTGTACTGGGCTTTAATTGCACTCAAACTCAAATGGAACATGATTTGAAAGTTGAGTGTAACAATTTGGAAAAATTATAAATATTAATATATAATTTTAAATATGAATATAATAAGTTTATAAAATGATATAGCTTATGAAATTTGATGTCGAGATTATATCCGTAAAAATGTAATTATTTTAGTAACTTTGAAGAAAAATGTGTGATATCATAAAAATGATATTTTTAATTATTTTAACATGACATTGTATTTTACGTTAAGATAATGATATTTAAGTGATAGATTAATTATCTCATATCTTTTTATTTTACATGGATTTAAATTGTAACATGAAAGGTTTTCTTTTGTTGTAATTCTTTTAATAGTTGGTATATCTTATCCTAGTTCAAACCCTCACACCAACACACCACCACCCATGCTCAACTCCTTCCACCTCCTTCTTCTCACTTTACACCTCCTCCTTCTCAGTTGACACATCCATCTTGCAACCCTCCACCTCATGCTTTCTCTACACAAACACAACATCTCTCATCTTATATTATCACAATACTTAGTAAATTCTTTTAGCTTTTCTAAACTAAACACAACTAGTTTCTTCAGGTCCAAACTAAAATTCTTAAGTTTTTATCACATCCAAACAAGAAAACCTCGACCCTTTCATCAAGTTTATGCACATCATCAAGCTAGGAACTCTACAAACCCTTGATGCTTCCACATACAATTCTTGAGCTGGTGTTTTCTTGTGAATTATCTTTATAGGTATATTCTTTCTTTCTTTTCAATATCAAATTTGTTCAATATCTGTTTTTTTATGTGCAATGTCAAAAACATAAACTTTTGTGATATTTGTGAGAGTTTAATTGAATCTGGAACCACTAGGTGTAACCACTAGGAAAATTAACAAGACCATAGCATCATGAGACCACTAGAAGGCTTCACTTAAAGCCCGAGACCCTATCTCCATAATTCGACCGGCGAAAACTTCAAATTTGCCGATATCGCCGGGTCATTGGTAGGATTTGGTGTTGATTTTTCTTTTGTAGCTTTATTTGGGTAATTTATAAGTTACTGTATTGTTTAATTTGTTCTAGTATTCATACAGAAAAATCTGGAGTATTCTAGTAAGGTTTTATTAAGTTTCCGATATTCCGATATGGTTTTTCGTATTTCTGTACCGCGACTGAAACGTTGACGTTCGTACGTTAATTTCAGGGGCAATTGTTCGTTTCTGAAGAAAGTAAGCTATAGGTTATAACCTATGGATGCTTAGCTCGTTGTTGATTTTGATATAATATTTACGCCGATATTTCCTAACTACGATTTTAGGTACGATCACGAAGGTTTCCGAGACGGAGTTAACGGACATAGAAATCGTGGATTCAACAAGCTCGACAAGTTGGTGAGTAGATTTACATCTACAGGGGAAGTCGGATGAATGGCGTACAGCACCCCCGCAACCTTATAAATAGCATAGTATGATATATAGTTAGTTTATAGTGTTTATTCAAGTTAATGATATTGGAGTTATGTTGCATCTAATATGTTATTCATGTGCATATAGTTTTATTCATGGGTTGGTGGATTCGTACGAAAGATCATGCTATACTTGAGATGATTTAGATATTGTGTTAATATGGATATCGTATGAGGAATCATAGCGTACTTGTGATGACACGATTAGTATGCCGAATAGCGGTCAAGTTTCCTTTAAACTCGTAGAGTTATACTTTATTTCGTTTTAGAATGTAATACTTGAGCGAGCTATATTCTTTTAAAACCTAACGATTCGTTTCCTTTTTTATTGATAAATGATAAGGATGCGATGCCAATTTCCGAAACGAATATCTATTTTCAACCCAAGGCAGCTTCCTTATTTCAAAACCAACGTTTCGTTTTATTTTCAAACATAATGGTATAGCTCATAACAAGTAATTACATTTAATAGTTACGCTTAGATTTATTATACATGCTCGCAGTGTATTCATCGATGTTATGTGTTTCCTTTATACGAACACAATGATAGAACACTGCACAACTACCAATGAGTACTATATTGCACAAGCACGTACACACATGTTACACTACACCTCATTGGTACTGTCATGTCACTGTAGGACCGTTATACTACCTAATGCGTATGTAGATATCGATACAAGTATGACTTATACACTTATAGAACACTAGCACAAATACTAATGATTGTCATTCTGCACGAGCACAGACGCATATGCCACACTACACATCATTAGTATTGCCATAACACAGTAGGATTGCTACGTTTATTGCTTGTATGATTTTATTTACGTATTTTACCTATATTACATGTTAATCATTGCGAATACCAGTACCCTGGGTATTCGTATTTGATTCTTATGAGTTTTCAGGATACTTTACTTTTGATGATATATATCAGTGGTATGGGACGTTGTTATATATGTATATATATAATATATCATCAGAATGATCTATGCAAGTATTCTTATTCTCTACTTGATATATTTGGATATGATGAGTTGATGTCCACCATGAGTCGTTTTTATGTTTTGTTTTACTCCGAACTGAGTGGGGGCTATACGGTTACGGATTTCTACGTTATCCAGACTGAGTGGGGAGGAATATACAGTCAGATAGATGGTGGACCTGGTCGAGACCGAGAGGTAGGATAGACGCATTAGAGACGGGGAGCCTAACGAAAACACTCGATACCGGAGATAGAGATGAGCACGACATATATCCGGGGGATACTGACCGGGGATCGATTTGGGCACGGCGGATATCCAGGGGATACCGATCGGGGCCAGAGATATCGGGTGGCGATCATCTGTTGAGATGGTGTCGACGGTATCTGCATTTGCGTGTCGGTGATGGATACGAGAGATTTGAGAATTTGCATGTCGGTGCTAAACACACGGGATTTCTGATTTCGAGTGTCGATGTTGGACATCCAGATATTGATATGTTGCTATCATATGAGATATACAGTTATGTTATGAGTTATTGTAGCCGATTAGGACTGATCCGGGGGACAGTACTTGCATATCTTTTTACGAGTAATTGCATATAAAAAGGAAATTCAAAATCGAGCTATAATCTCATTATTTTGACGTGTCTGATATGATACTAGAATCTTTTAAATTGTAAACCTCTTAACACTCTTCACTAAAACAGCAGAACGTATATCTTAAATAAAATACCTATTATATTTCATACTATCACGTCTGCTTTTATACCGTGACATATGTATTCCGCGGCTATTTTAAAGAAAAGGGTTACATATATATTTTCGGTTACCTATGGGCATATACCTAAATACAGGTTATTTGTATTGATATATTCTATTTTGGGTTCAGGTGAAGGATAGAGTTACATTTATAATGCATATGCATATCATATATTATATTAGTGTGGGATATGATAGTATTATACTTATGACCTGTAACCCGCGGGGGCGCCCCGGCCGTCGATCCGACGCCGGAAACGCGGAAAACAAAAACTTTGCGAACTTTGCAAAACGGCACCACCGCGGACTTTTTACCCGGATCGGGCCATTAACCTAGCTACTAGCAAAATAAGAAAAGAGTAGAGATGTATACCAAGCGATCCGTGTCCTTCGGTCTTCGTCTCCACTCCGATCTCCCGCGGAATCTCCGTCACCTCCTCGCTCGTCGGAAAGGGCACCACGTAGCCGGAATCTTTTACGGGCTCCCGTCTCTTGACCGAGGCAACTCGGGCGCGAAGTTGGCTAGCCGACGCGTCCAAGGTTTGCTATAGATATAGTGTAGAAGCTTGTCTCTTTTGGGGTTATGAGGTTGCCATGGTTGGAGGAATTTTACACAAGAATTTTCATGGATGGATGCTTGCTAAGAGAAACAAAATGAGCATGCAATCAAAAAGAATGAGCATCTCATGAAAAGTGCTCGGCCAAAAAACTGAATTGTGTTCTCTGGAAATTAATGGGTAGTGTGTATATAATGTATAATTAAAACCTCTCATCTCACCAAAATAACTCCAGCACACTCATATAGGGGGGGTCCACTAAAATTACATGAAACAATAATCCATACACAAATTAAAACCTCACACCCATCCCTACACGGTGGCCGGCCCAACCAAAAGTCCAAGTGGGAAAAAGAATGGAATAAATCCAATTAAAATAAGAAATGTGGGTGAAGATAATGATCAAAAAATAGTCACCACATTTCTAATCCAAAGCCAAATCAATAACTTCCTCATTAATGCAAGAGAAGTGACTAGAAAAGGATCTCATCATGATGGAGGCACTAATGCAATAAAGCCCTCCACAAATAAGTTAATTGCAAACTTGCAATTAACCCCCCTCCATGGAAAAGTCCGGCCGTGAAGGAATGAAGGAAAACCGGCCGGAACGGAATGCAAACTGGCAACTTCAGAAAAGCGATCCCGTAATAAATTACAGGAAAACCCCACAACTGCAAATATATGCCCGCATTTGTATTCCCACTGAACACAAATGCAAAGAGACAAAACTACACTATCAAATACTAGGATCCGGTTTAAACCAAAGCCGGCTAGTAAAAACCGTCCGATCACGATCCGTGCAATACCGCACGTATCTGATCGAACCCTGCCATATCTCCATACGGCCTCTACAGCGTTTCGCCCGAAAGCTTGAGTAACTGTAAGTGTGGTGGACTCTAAAGACTCGTCAATACTATGGCTGTGGATTTAACCACTAGCACGTCAGAGGTATAAGCCAATACGTGACGGGCCACCAGCTATTGACCAAAAGGGACGTCGATGAGGAAGCTCACCCCGACACCCAACTGAGCCTGTCAGTGACAATATCCGTACAGTCCGGTCCGTTCGTCTATGAGTATCGCATGGCGGGCCTAGGGGGTTGGTGAAAGTCAGACCCCCAAAAGCGGTACAAGTCGTGTCGGAGTGTAGCCCAGAACACCCAGAGATACTACTGGAATACCTACCAGCAAATCTCCTGCCTTGGCCAAGGACTTTTCATGTTCTGGCTCTCCTAGACACAGCACGACCTCACCCCCAAACCGGGAGAGACGAACCCCTGAAGATCCGCTCACTGCCTCCATGTGGCTCGGGACTGTACCCAACTAAAACCTGTTTGCACGACTCCTTTGAGCCGTGGTAGGGTAGTAATCAAAGTACAGTGGGAACACACACGAGACAAATGACGATCTCAGGTCGATGAACTAACCTGTACACATGTCACCAGGGAACTGCTATCTGACGTCTGGTATAATCCCAACTAGCAGGTTCCCGGCGAGTCCTGTCCGGTGTACTCATAACCCAATGAGCACCTGTATACATCTTAGGTGAACCAACTGACACCAGTGGCTTGTGAGACCGGCCACCGCCCCTCGTCGGGGTCTCGACTGTATACACTAGTCTACTAATGGAGTATCGATGCCCTGTCTCGAAACTCCTACGACTAGGGACCATTTTAGGATGTGCTTATAGACCCCAGCTCCCACTTATATGATCGCCCTCATACTGCTGGTAGTCAAGCAAGAATCCTAGGGGCTCTATCAACGTGCAATAGCGACTCGTAAGGTCACCTAAAGCAGTACACGATGATAAAGGTAAACCAGATAGCATACTATCATATCGAGTAAGATTGTCCTACCGGGATAGGTCCTCCCTCAATCATTGCAATCACGTGCCTGTGATCCAATAATTGACTCTGAGGGCACTATCTCCAACAATCTCCCACTTGCACTCAAGGCTAATTATTGCGATGTCGCATACTCACAGCCCGTGTGATACCGAACACCCAACTCCTCTACTAGTCAGTCTCACAAAGCTCGTTTGCGAAACTATTGCGTTCGAGGAATAGCCTCAGTGAGTGGATCCGCTTTGATGTTTCTTTCTATGTCTCTCTGTATCTCAAGTTCGCGGAGAAGGCCATCTCCCGAAATGAGCAATACCTGTCTTAGAATGTCTGGATGTCTGATGGGACCTAGCTCATAAGTGAACTCCAAATCCAAACTTCTTAGACTGTATTGTCAACTGAACTTAATCAGTATCCTGCGCTATGCCTTCCCTCAGTATCCACCTGGACCACCTGTCCAAAATACTGCCCCTCGTCAGAGGGAAAACTATAACTCTGACAGCCACTCTGCCATCCAGGTCACCTTGGAAGCCTGGAATGATAACCGTCTCCTAAAGGAGGCTGCCGTTATCAATTCCCTAGAACATCAACTTATGTTCTAAAACTGCTTCCGATTGTGACGACCAAAGTATAACCGATCGTAGTATAGGAATATTACTTCCTACTCTGTGTATGTCATCAAAAACCAGGACATCACACCCTACTACCTTCTTAACAGATCCATCCCCTATTCTGATGAAGTCAAACCTATGACTGTCACATCAGAAATAGATGATCTATCTCCGCTATATCTGCTCTAGTCTATAAATAGACATAAGCCTGATGTCCACCAATGCTTCCGCTGCTCCCACTGACTATGACAACCCTCTGGCAGAGTCATATACACGTACACTTCTAAAGCAAGTTTAGAACGACGCTATACTCATCCTCCCGCCGGGTCTCACAGCCTGGAACAACAGCAATGGCAAGTGTGGGTAAACAAGAACCTCCCTGCCACCGTCCTTGAGCATACCGAAGTACCTCTCGAGCGCCTGAGATTACCTACCATATCTGCGGAGTGGCCAATGGAATGTCAAACCAGATTGAATCTTTAGGTTCTTATCAAATCTTCAGTAATCGTTTGCGGTTCTGGAATCACTTCCAGTTCTACCATACTCCCACTACTGTTTTCTGAAAAAAATCCACTTTTGATGAAACTGTGGCGAGTCAAGAACAATATTTCTATTGATCTTCCAGATGGTAGAAAATCAACCCTCGTCATAGCCCGGGTCAACCCACAAACGGCCATTACTGAAACGTGCCTTGAGTTGTCCAGAGTCTGGTTTTAAGCATAAGCCGGACAACTCCCCGTATCTTAACAATGTCAAGATATGAACTGTTCTATATCCAAGAAACAGAGGCACTGATTTAATTGAACCAGATTCAAATCATGCAGCTGTCTCCAGTGCATGTCAACTAAATGGAAGAGAGACCGATCAGCGTTACTCAACTTAGGAATGCTTCCAATTATGAGTAGCCTGAAAGAGAAGCAAGTTCTCTTAACCATTACTATCAACTAAATACCATGTACAAGTATCTACGTCTTCGATCACTTTGAAGAATCTCGATACTTGCAACACATGGTTCTCTACTTTATTCTTATACCTATAACTTCTCAAAACTTCGACCCTGTGTTTCTACGAAACACCTGTCTAAGAACTAGAGAAGTCATAAGTAAACAGAATACAGTACGAGGACCAACCCCTCTGTCCTCATGGACACTGGACAATATACAATACTCTGTATAAGTCCCCTGAGTCGAATGACTCATTCACTGTGTGTCGTAGGTTGAAAACTGTACTTTTGGTTAAGAAGAATCACACCGTTGTTCAATGCTCCTTACCTAACCATCCACTGGTATAGGTAAATGTCATAGACATAATTTCAAAAAGGTATGTCTCACTCTATAAAAATAGACGTACAGATATATCAATTTGAAATTGGTGCACAACAACGGATATTCAAAACCAAATATTTGCCGACCGGCAAACAACCCAGGTGGCTTCCTCAAATATCACCAATTCCAACGAATCCCGATATAATGAGGATGGTCACATAATTCCCAATAACTTACTCCCACTCATCATCTGTAAAACCATACAGATGTGAGACTCATACCTGGTAAATACATACCCTGGAGTAAGTATCTAATCGGGAAATCAGTTTTCTTTTAACAGTACACAGTGAACCTGAAACATTTTAATGTTTCGATGGGGTATCCTGGTATTCCTAGTAATGCCTCTTCCATTATCCAGATTCACAACTATAACCGTATAATTCTTTGCCATCTTTCCAAATCCCTTTACATGTCTTTAGTCATTACCTTCTGTACACCCCTTTAGGCCAAATGGTTTTCTTCCTTCCCTACCGTTCGGCACCAGCCTATGGTTTGGAAGAAGACTAGCCAATAAGCATAAAGGGTGTACTGTCCTAATCCCAGGAGCACTCGCAACGCGAGAGAAGGTGAAGATAAAAGATACCTGAATGTACTTTATTCCTATTTCTCCTGAACCAGGATCCATCCCCGAACTGGAACAAGTTCCTTTCGAGTTCGTATATAACCATACGATGGATTATCCAATAAACTGGGATCTTCGTAGTGATACGGAGTGTCCTGGAGAAATACAAAGGTGATTTGGGATTGGCGAAGAAATACTTGGTTTGGTCGTGAATATCAGTCGCAATTTACTTTGCCCTCTTACTAATCCCTTGCTTTGTCTGAACTTAATACCTTCTGTACACCGTTTAGGCTAAATGGTTTTCTTCATTCCCTACCGGTCGGCACCAGCCTATGGTTTGGAAGAAGACTATCCAATTTGCATAATAGGTGTACTACTCCTAAACCAAGGAGTACTCGCAACCTGAGAGAAGGTGAAAAGAAAAGACAACTGAATAGTCCTATTCGTTTTCTCCAGAACCAGAAACCATCCTCGAAGTCTTTCGAGTTCGTATATAACCATACGATGGTTTTGTCCAATGGAAGTGGACGTTCGTAGTAATACGGGGTGTCCCGGAGAAAAGAGTAAAAGTAGGAGTGGCAAAGAGGTCTGCAACTCTGACAATCCAAAAGAAGGTTCGGTCAACTTGGTCACTGAGTCATAGTCTAGGGTCGGGTCAATGGTCGCTGCCAAAGAGAGAGAGAAAAGAAACACTCAGCGTGCACTCTAACCTAGATCAGAATGGTTGTCACTTTATCTAATCTGGAAACCTCCCACTGTAACGTCAAATTCTTCCCCAAACCTGAAAGAAGAATTAGCCGGGATCACCCGAGGAGTAAACCAACTCATCAGTGGGAATCGGGATCCAACCATCATCGCATGATAACGTGACGGAATCCGCTCATGCTATCACACTCCAGAAGGTATGCGCATATCTGGCAAGTTTCAGTACTTTTGAAACTCCCGATGTGGATTTCTACCCCATGCTCTTATGACCTTGACTTTGGCCAACATATCATAAGTCACATGTCAAGTTCTACCCGTCATTTTCCTGGTTAATTTGAACCCACCCGTACCTACCCTTGACTTTGGCCAAAATGGCAGTACGACTGTCCCAAACCAACGCATCTATCTATGCTGCATATGAATACCCAACAGCTACCAAACACTGTGCCTTGACTTTGGCCAACATACACAGCTTGAATACTATTGACTATCCATATGAAACGACGGAGGGCTACGAATGGTTTCTGGCGAAAACCTTTAACGTAATGAACTTGATATCGTTGAAGGAACTGATAGCTTTGTAAAAATATAGTGACGAAAACCTTTGCTAAAGAGGTCACTCCCGGTGAAGGGATCTCGGCTCTTTCCCCGTAGAATGAGGTGCAGGATATTCCAACTGAATACCACGATGCAAAGCAAAAGTAAACAGCTATAGTGAATTATTGCCCTGACGCAAAATTCTGTCCAAGGGGTCACTCCCGGTGAAGGGATCTCGGCCCTTGCCTCGTCGACTGAGGAGCAGGATATTCCAACTGAATACCACTGTGCAAAACAAAAGTGAACGTCCTTGCAATAACAGCTTTTGAAAAAGTGTTCCAACAACATCAGAATAGGTTTGTTTAACTTGCATTGATCCGAATCAACGCAGTCCCATCAATTGATCACACCACAAAGAACGAAAATATACTGACGTACGTATATGCCATCCGCATTCGCCACTGGGTCCCGTCATCACCCGTTAGGTTAGCTAACTAACGACAGAGCGGGGACTGGACTAGCGCGGATGAAAAACATATACAACATCTACTAGTATATATATACAATATATAATTTTCGCTCAAGGCGTGATAAAAAGCAGCACAGAAATGTATAGCAACACAGAACAATACAGATATATGGGATCCCCGGGTTTCACAGAGCCGCTGAAACCCGACGTTCCCCTGGTCGTGTGGATAGCCTGTGCAATGAAAATCCTAGACCCCTATGGGCGCGGCAAGTTACCCGCCAAAACCTGAAGCGAGGCAGCCCCCTTCAGCTACATGAATGGACCACCCAGCACTTCACGGAATCCGGTAACTTGGGCACCCCTCCTGGGTCAACCCTATACCCCCTACGAGTGCGGCGAATAGCCCGCCAATCCTAGAGTGAAGCCCCCTCCGTCTCAATGCCATGAGATGCGAGCTTGTTGCCCTCTAGAACCCGGCTACCCGTGCACCCCTCCGCGGGGTAATCCTAGTACAGAAAGTAAAATATACATACAACGGGTACATCGACCGCAACCTGGTCGTGCCCCAAAAGAATAATACAAACAGGCAGTGACGGCAGTCCACATGTCGGACGCTCGCCCCGCAATAACAAATGTACATATAAAACAAAACTGTACTATATTGCAACCAGGCTATCCCCCACGACCGATCCGCAACAACACAGCAAAAACACAGAACATCAACGTGAATGTCACGTTCGCAAATCCGTCTAAAAGGGCTATAGCAGATAGACTGGATTTACCGATCGAGTGACATTCACGGTCGCAGATATAATGTAAATACTGTGAACTAGCATGTTTAAAATATCCGATCGAACAAATTTATCAAAGTGGGCCCCCAAAAAGAACTGTACCACTTACAGAAAACCTGGACCCAAATAAAATATCCCAAAAGCCCTATTTCTAACTCATAAGCTTACTGGGAAAATATGGTGCCACGATTCCTCTTATCAGCCGCGGAACCGCGGCCAAACTAGGGCTTTGGCCGCGCTTCCGCGGTCGAAGTGAGGAATCAGTGGATCGTATTTTTCCAGAATTCTTAGAATTTTTTGTACATGCCTCTGCAACAACCTGAAAAATTTTAGGAGCTCAAAAAATTTCAACAGAGAACACATGTGCACAAAAATACGATTTTTGGAGATTTTTTCGTTCGATCGAGTACTAAACATACTAGAGCAAGCTAGGTAGGTTAACGGCGTGGCTCTGATACCAATGTAACCCGCGGGGGCGCCCCGGCCGTCGATCCGACCCCGGAAACGCGGAAAACAAAAACTTTGCGAACTTTGCAAAACGGCACCACCGCGGACTTTTTACCCGGATCGGGCCATTAACCTAGCTACTAGCAAAATAAGAAAAGAGTAGAGATGTATACCAAGCGATCCGTGTACTTCGGTCTTCGTCTCCACTCCGATCTCCCGCGGAATCTCCGTCACCTCCTCGCTCGTCGGAAAGGGCACCACGTAGCCGGAATCTTTTACGGGCTCCCGCCTCTTGACCGAGGCAACTCGGGCGCGAAGTTGGCTAGCCGACGCGTCCAAGGTTTGCTATAGATATAGTGTAGAAGCTTGTCTTTTTTGGGGTTATGAGGTTGCCATGGTTGGAGGAATTTTACACAAGAATTTTCATGGATGGATGCTTGCTAAGAGAAACAAAATGAGCATGCAATCAAAAAGAATGAGCATCTCATGAAAAGTGCTCGGCCAAAAAACTGAATTGTGTTCTCTGGAAATTAATGGGTAGTGTGTATATAATGTATAATTAAAACCTCTCATCTCACCAAAATAACTCCAGCACACTCATATAGGGGGGGTCCACTAAAATTACATGAAACAATAATCCATACACAAATTAAAACCTCACACCCATCCCTCCACAGTGGCCGGCCCAACCAAAAGTCCAAGTGGGAAAAAGAATGGAATAAATCCAATTAAAATAAGAAATGTGGGTGAAGATAATGATCAAAAAATAGTCACCACATTTCTAATCCAAAGCCAAATCAATAACTTCCTCATTAATGCAAGAGAAGTGACTAGAAAAGGATCTCATCATGATGGAGGCACTAATGCAATAAAGCCCTCCACAAATAAGTTAATTGCAAACTTGCAATTAATCCCCCTCCATGGAAAAGTCCGGCCGTGAAGGAATGAAGGAAAACCGGCCGGAACGGAATGCAAACTGGCAACTTCAGAAAAGCGATCCCGTAATAAACTACAGGAAAACCCCACAACTGCAAATACATGCCCGCATTTGTATTCCCACTGAACACAAATGCAAAGAGACAAAACTACACTATCAAATACTAGGATCCAGTTTAAACCAAAGCCGGCTAGTAAAAGCCGTCCGATCACGATCCGTGCAATACCGCACGTATCTGATCGAACCCTGCCATATCTCCATACGGCCTCTACAGCGTTTCGCCCGAAAGCTTGAGTAACTGTAAGTGTGGTGGACTCTAAAGACTCGTCAATACTATGGCTGTGGATTTAACCACTAGCACGTCAGAGGTATAAGCCAATACGTGACGGGCCACCAGCTATTGACCAAAAGGGACGTCGATGAGGAAGCTCACCCCGACACCCAACTGAGCCTGTCAGTGACAATATCCGTATAGTCCGGTCCGTTCGTCTATGAGTATCGCATGGCGGGCCTAGGGGGTTGGTGAAAGTCAGACCCCCAAAAGCGGTACAAGTCGTGTCGGAGTGTAGCCCAGAACACCCTGAGATACTACTGGAATACCTACCAACAAATCTCCTGCCTTGGCCAAGGACTTTTCATGTTCTGGCTCTCCTAGACACAGCACGACCTCACCCCCAAACCGGGAGAGACGAACCCCTGAAGATCCGCTCACTGCCTCCATGTGGCTCGGGACTGTACCCAACTAAAACCTGTTTGCACGACTCCTTTGAGCCGTGGTAGGGTAGTAATCAAAGTACAGTGGGAACACACACGAGACAAATGACGATCTCAGGTCGATGAACTAACCTGTACACATGTCACCAGGGAACTGCTATCTGACGTCTGGTATAATCCCAACTAGCAGGTTCCCGGCGAGTCCTGTCCGGTGTACTCATAACCAAATGAGCACCTGTATACATCTTAGGTGAACCAACTGACACCAGTGGCTTGTGAGACCGGCCACCACCCCTCGTCGGGGTCTCGACTGTATACACTAGTCTACTAATGGAGTATCGATGCCCTGTCTCGAAACTCCTACGACTAGGGACCATTTCAGGATGTGCTTATAGACCCCAGCTCCCACTTATATGATCGCCCTCATACTGCTGGTAGTCAAGCAAGAATCCTAGGGGCTCTATCAACGTGCAATAGCGACTCGTAAGGTCACCTAAAGCAGTACACGATGATAAAGGTAAACCAGATAGCATACTATCATATCGAGTAAGATTGTCCTACCGGGATAGGTCCTCCCTCAATCATTGCAATCACGTGCCTGTGATCCAATAATTGACTCTGAGGGCACTATCTCCAACATGACCTAGGTATCGTTGTGCATTTCGATTTCTACCTTGTGATGTACTTTTATTTATTGAGTTGGCAACTCACCCCTGTTGTGCCACATTTTATTGCAGGTTTTACCGCTTGGATTATCAGCGGTTTGGGGCACACATTCCTTTCGGTGATTGCTTTGGTAGGTGGGTTACTGTTGTATCGTACTCACACTTGTATATTTATATGTTCTTGTATCTAGTGAAACTCCATCGACTTAGAATCGGTATATTGTGGACTTAGAAGCGAGACTTAAAATTGTGTGTTTGTGAGCGTCGTACTCATTGGAGTCGACCTTTTTATATTGTCGATGTTGTTTCACTTTTCTTTTCTTCGCCATTGTGCGTCGTATAGTGTTTGCTTAGTTGCTCCGCCGTTTGGGCATGAAAGATGGCTCCCGTTGGGATGCTATTTTTATTGTTATATTTGTATCGGGTTTTATTCAAAAATTTATAAAGGATGTGTTGTCGAATTTCAAAACGACATAGATGTTTTTTCAGACATACTTAGTTAAACTTAAATACTTATTTTAAACCGATCCCATCTGATGACTAATTTAAACCTCACCTCCAATATTTTCAAAAGGATTTAGATTCCGGGTTTTCGGCTTACTTGGACCATGTTGACGTTTTTAGATGTCACGTGATTTAAATGGCGGTCATGTGCCACGTTCGGGTAGTGACACTGAGGAATTGGATCTCTCAAGGTTTTCGGAATGAAATAATGCAATCCAAGAATCCATCAATTGGAAGAGACCTAAATGGAATCAATTGTCTCCCATTCTCTAAAGTTCAAATAGTTGATTAAATCGTGATTTCCATGAAGATTGTACTTTTGTCAACGCAAGCAAGGGTGTGTTGGGATGAGCTTTTAAGCGATAAGGCAATAATCACTTATATAAGTGATTATTTTTTGAAAAAAATAAAATAATCACTTATAAGTGATAATAACAAATAAGTTCTTTGATGTTTGAATGATTCTGTATGAGAAGTGATAAAAATGTGATTATTGAGTGTAAAATGACCAAAATGACGTATCATTAATGTCATTTTAAAATTTAAATAAAAGGATAAGAGGTATTATGGTATATTACTTGGTCAACTTTACTATTCCATAATCAATTATGAAATAAGTTAGAAATCCTAACTTATTTTTAAGTGAGAAAAGCTGTTATTTTTAAGTGGAAACATATAATTCAAGGCAATAATCACTTATCTCCATGATGGATCCTAACAAAGTTATTGATGCGGGACCTATATTGATGGGAAAAATTAGTGATTGTTGACCAAATTATTTTGCATCCAAACATACCCTAAATCAGGTGCCATCACATCACAAAAATGTTTTGGAAGATGAGCTCTTCATTACTATTTTTTGCACCCAAATTTAGGCATGAAATAATAGTTGGTATGCTCCACATATTCCAATTGATTATACAGCAGAAGAACAAAGTTATAAGCCGAACATGCTTTTCAACTGGAAAGCAAGATATGGCTGAATATGATCGGCGCCAACAAGCAAAACTTGATCAAGAATGTGGTTTGAATCATGCGAGTTGTCGATGCCACATAGTCACGTTCAAAGAACAACATGGGAGTTAGTATACCCCTTAAGAGAGACTGTAAATATGACAGGATTCGAAAATCTCAAAACCACAATCTGATCATTCTAACTTTTATCATATTTATGCCTTAATTTATCCTATGAGTAGAAGACCATAATTTGGCCTTGTCACCGGTAAGACTTTGTTTGCGGCCGACATTGGTATTAGAATTCTCTTAAATGTCTGGTTTTGGGTATTCAGCTGAAGTGAAGAGAAGGATGCTATGGGGTGAACATTCATGCACGACTTGTACATTTCAAATCCCTGCAAGTAGACCCCACATACAAAGTGTTGTTGCCGGTTACACTACCATTTGATCTCGCATATTTAAATCCCAATCTAACATGAACGATATTATCACTAATATAGACATGCCATCAATCTCTTGCTCTTTATTGTGGTTCCACTTGCAACCAACTGGTCAACATACCCTTCATTTTTTTATTCTACTTTGAAAACATAAGAATTCATATGAAGGGAAAGATGGTTGATAATTCTATTTAAAAATCCACTAGGTTGACAAAAGGGCTAAAGCTTACAAGTGCCTCATTGAATGGATCCCTATCAATTAAAAGGCAATCACCATATTCAAAGTGGGGAGATTTTAATCAACTTGGATTAATAGGACTAAGGCTCTCAACACCATTGCATGTCTCTTGCTTTGTCTTTTTTTATTTTTCTTTTCCCATCTTTTTCCTTTGGCTTTCTTGTAGATTGATATGACAAAACAAATGAAATCACTTCAAATTTGACAATAGCCTTGTTGTGTGGAGGGCCAAGGTTGTGAGTGCCATGATGTGAAGGGCATGCAAAAGTGAAGGTAAGTCATGATTGTTCACAAACCAATTGGGGTATGCATCTAAACTACCCTACAACAATTATAGCTCCCAAGCTCTCCTATATTTTCCCTTGGCACCCCATATCAATCATCTTCTTCTTCTTCTTCATCATCATCTAGCTCGGATTCAACCAAGAAGCAAAACCTAATAAAAACATAATAAAGCATAACAAATGGGTACCGATCTAATGCTGCATTAGTGTGTACAATTTCTTGCTATGAAAATCGCAAAGGATGCGCTTTCTATAATCTTAATTACAACTTTCAAATCTTCTAAAATAAAAGAAACCATCATCACATCATCATAATTACCACCACCAACATAAACATGAGTTGTGTACAAAGCAACCATCCTTGAAAGATTTATCATGATTTTACAACCAACTGTCGATCTAACATCATCTTTCTCTTAATTAATATCATATTTCCATCAATAATTGAAAGAAGTGAAAATGACTGGAGAACACACTCCAAAATTTTCAAGGAAAAAAAACCAAGCACAAAAAAACAGATGAGGAAAGCTGATAAATTGTTGTAAGAAATTATGTTGCCAGCACAATAAATAAAGCCAAGAAGTAAAAATAAAACACATATCACATCTTAGGGTCCACACCCACACTACAAAGATGATATGACACCTTTTTAACAACCCAGCAGTGAAAAATACAGTCTTTACAGTAGAGAAAAAGTTACCTAATCATCCCTTAGAGAGAAGCATGCATGCAAATCCTAAAATGCCCAAATGCTCTTTTCCTTTTGTTTGGACTTTTGCTTCTGCTGTGAGTGCAAAGTGGATGAAAAATGACACAGAGAGGGATGTGTCATGATAAAGAAAGAATGTGATGAAAAATATTAAAGGTATAAAAAAAAAAAGCTAATGTGTGTTTCTAACACATTGATATTATACACAAGTATAAAATGATAATTAAGCAAAAACCTAACCAATCTAAAAGGAACTTTTGTTAACAAGAGGCATATGGGTTTGTTCTTGAGTCCTTGACTAAACATTCAGTGCCTCAACTCATAAGATTTTACTAGTTTGAACCCTCCAAGACTTAGAAATAATCATCAATTAATACCTTGGATGATTTTTGTTGCGCCTATTTGAAGATGCAATGTATTTTCAATTGCATGTAGCTCTAAACAACCCTTAACAATGTATTTATAGAAATACCAGAAGATATCCATCTAGCCACAGTACTTTCCTCTAGAAATGAGAGATCGCCTATTTGAGTCCTAAAAACCTCTGATAAAAAAGTTATAAATATGCTATGTGGAAAAAAAATTCTTTATGTAAATAATTAATGTTGGAATTGATGTCAATGCGTAACATCGAAGAAAATCACACACGTATGCTCATGCAATTCTAAGTATCGATAAAAAACGGTGGTGTTTCCATCTACATAAATACAAATTCAAACTTCAAATCAAACGCCGTATTTTAACACTACACATGGTTGAAACCACACAGAACCCCTAAAGATGAGTCAAGTATGCCCTTGATGCACATGCATGCAATTGCAAAATGGCTAGGTACAAATTTCTAACCATAGAAACTAAACATACATTTCTTTCTTTCTTTTTTAAATTTTCTTTCTCAAAATTGCATTTCAAAAGTACTCATAATAAGCACTGGCCCCAAATATAACAAAAAAAAACCACGGGTTTGTGGACGAGGAATAATAGACCTTTATTTCTACATCTCTATCCCCAATAACCCTTTTGTTTATGTTTAGTTCTACATCTCTATCCCGAAGTAACAAATTGAGTTCGTATAGGCATTTTGCACGCAGCTATTGAAATAGCTGTTCTGGCTACAGTTTCTGATACTCCTCCCATTTCATAAAGTATTCGACCTGGTTTAACAACGGATACCCAATATTCAGGGGATCCTTTCCCCGAACCCATGCGCGTTTCCGTATGTCTTACTGTAATAGGTTTGTCGGGAAATATGCGTACCCATATTTTTCCACCACGACGCGCATATCGTGTCATTGTTCTTCGCCCTGCTTCTATTTGTCTAGCTGTAATCCAAGAGGGTTCAAGCGCCTGAAGAGTATATCTGCCAAAACAAATACGATTGCCTCGACAAGATATTCCCTTCATTCTTCCTCTATGTTGCTTACGAAATCTTGTTCTTTTGGGGTTATAATTGATGGTTTTTTCTTAATCCCACCTCTACTACAGAACTGGACATGAGAGTTTCTTCTCATCCAGCTCCTCGCGAATGAAAGGATTCGATAATATTACAGATACGCATGTATTTAACAACTAATACACTTAAACTAAGTAATGGGATTTATTGATATTTCATTTATTACATAGGAAGCTGTATATACGGCCACATGTGTATATTTCTAGATAATGCTTATTTTTTATATTATAACGAATCCTTATTTTTTTCTCTCTTATTGAATCAAGAAAATATTGTAATACAATAAATAAAGGTTTCGCGGGCGAATATTGACTCTTTCCTGCTTCATTCGTAGGATCAATCCATGACCTTTCAGAGTAAATCAATTTATTCTTGGTTCGTTCCGCCATCCCACCCGATGAATCGTTAGGATTCGTTTTTAATAGAATCCTATATAGTCACAGGTTTCATCGTTCCTATAGCTTCTCCATTAATGGTTAGGCCTGAACTCTGCAATGGAGCTCCAAACAAAATCCGTTACGAGTCAATCTTCTCAGTTTCTATTAACCCGAGGCTCTTTATTATTTATATTATTATTTATATCAATATCAATATTAATATTAATGCTTTATCACACTGCCTTTTATGAGGGGATTCATAGACCATACATATTGGAATCATCTATCGTTGATTTTTTTATTCACTCTTTCTATCACCTTTCCATTTATCCACATCCCTTTAGTTATTTTTTTCCTTTGAAATTTATAATAGGATTTTTTTTATGGAAAAATTTCAGTTGTTACAACTATATGATTGATCCAGTCATATAGTGACTGTTTCTTGGGATCTCGACAATACGAAGCAATAAGTTGGTTATTAGTTTTTAGTTTATATAGTGGGGGTCGGTCTTTTTTTTTTGAAGCCCAACTCTAAACTCTAAAGAAAAAATTAACGAGTCATACACTAAGCATAGCAATTATATCAAAAAAAGGTTAATCTATTTTTTATTCAACCCTATAGAATTAGAATTGTTTATTTTTGTTTGGTTTAACAGAAAAAAAAAAAAGAAAAGTTTCTAAATTTTTGTTCTATCACTGGACAGAATGACAAGATCAATAAATGTCTATTATTCCTCGTCCACAAATATCCAAATTTTTAGTCCTAATACTCCATGAATAGTTCGAATTGTATAGGAACAATGATCAATTTTAGCGCGAATTGTTTGTAGAGGAACAGGGGAAAGATTTTCCATTCCTTAGCCGTAAAGATATGTGGCCATGAAAAAGGGATTAAGTGGAACAGAATTGGCCGGGTGGTAGAGTCGTGAAAACACTTGTTTATTCCATATTTTGGACCTTAGCTCCATGGAACAATATGCTACTGCTGAAGCATGAAAGAATTGAAATCTTACATCAAAACACTATGTATAGATGATATGAACTGCCTAAACAAGAATTCTTGAACGGTAAACAATCAGAGCCTATTACTCACTACGTCAAAAAAATTCCATTAATGAACCCATGGAAATCCGTCGGAAAATAAAAAATGCGCATGCCCGATGAAATGGTTGTTGCTATCTGCTCCAATAACGAATCATTGGTTTAACTGAATAACTAAAGAAAATAGATAGACCTTTCTCTTCGTCTCAGGTCGATGGATCTTCTCAATTGGAAGATCTCCCATATGGATAATACATATTCCGGTTGACCGAGCCTAATTCTAATTGTTTTGTTCCGAAGCAAAGATATCCATGGAGACGGTTCGTCCTATTCAGATATTCTTCAGATATTCACGACCAAGAGGTACTGGATTCTCTTTCGGATAGGACCTGAAAAAAGAAGGAAGGCTGGAATGCCAACAGGCGTTTGTCTATTCTCTAATTCACCCGACCCGATAGAAACGGTGGTGTTTCCATCTACATAAATACAAATTCAAACTTCAAATCAAACGCCGTATTTTAACACTACATATGGTTGAAACCACACAGAACCCCTAAAGATGAGTCAAGTATGCCCTTGATGCACATGCATGCAATTGCAAAATGGCTAGGTACAAATTTCTAACCATAGAAACTAAACATACATTTCTTTCTTTCTTTTTTAAATTTTCTTTCTCAAAATTGCATTTCAAAAGTACTCATAATAAGCACTGGCCCCAAATATAACAAAACAGGGACCAGATACCCAAGTCCCAAAGAATGAGGGTTGGTGAGATTTTCTACAAATTAGTGAGAGCCATCATTCCAATATCCATTCTACTCATCAACCCAAAAAAGAAAAGAGAAGAGATATCCTCGCGCTTTTTGCGCTTTTTGCTCGTGCTCTGTCTTTTCTTCACAAGTGGCAATCCTATAGCTAATTCAAGAGAGGAGAAAAAATATCTAAGTGGATGCTGATTATTTTCATTCCCTATCCTAGACTTGGGTCTTCTACTAATCTCTGCTCTCACTTTCACTATTGCTTTCATGTGTTTCTTCGTTGTGCTCTCTTTCCAATGCAGCCTTCTGCTCTCTTTTTGTCAAACTAAGGACCATGTAATATACTCAAGGGGAGAAGGACACAATGTATGCATTCATTACTTCATAATATATCCAGTTAAGTTTTACACTGGCTACCATTACGTAAGAAACCCGTCTTGTTCATCCTAACTTAATTGTATTCACTCGCAACTTGTTCATCACACTTTGCGCTAACTATTTTAGTAGAAAGAATATATTTTTGAGACAGGAAATGCAGTGGAGCATTCAGAAGAATTGATTGATCTTAGGTGCTCCACAAACCATTCCAACACAGCAACCTTCAAAGGACAAGTACATAGAATTTATCTCATATCCTAAACAGTTTTTGATAGTTATTTGCAACCATTAATAAACTGTTCTAGAACTGATTGCTTCAAAGCTATCCTCAAAAAAATGCACTTGCCTTAGATTAGCATACATGAAAGGAATCTCTTCAGCAAACTTAGAACACAAGGGGAGATTTATGATTTATCAATGAGATTTCCCAATAGTTGGCGATAGGCTCATCAGAATTTGCATTTCTGAGAACTACTAATATTTAACTAAAATACAAGTTTCCCTAGTTTCAATAGAGATTAGAGAGGTAAAACTTTTTGGGTACAAGTTTTCTGAATACGGTTCATCTCTCCCAACGATTCTATTATATATTACAGTTTTGCGACTAACTCATATCGATTGGCTAAGGAGCAAAATGATCGGAGATATTTGAAACTAAGCATTCATCCGTCCTTGTGAAGTATATGTGCATTTAATTATAGTTCACTCTTTCTAACCCTTTTACATGCAACACCTAAGCCATTGAGAATGCATCCCAACTCGAGAGATCATATAATATCTTCCTTCTTATTACATTTGCAGTCTCTTTCATAGCATGGTGACATCCTAAAAGCTATAAATGGACTTTAACGAGTAACCACCTTGCCGCAAATCACATTCCTCAATATAATTGGAGACCTTAGCAAAGCTAGACAGGTCCTTAGAGAACGAATATGGGAACAAGAGGAACAACCAGCTACCTAGCTAAGATACCAATAGCAAAGATATGGGCACACATCAGATGCACAAAATTATAGCAAACCAACACTTCTTTCAATTCTCACATTATGATCTCCAATACCCCCATGGTTAGCATTCGGAAGCTCTCACTAAAGCCAGCACACTACACAGCAACTTGAAGTTTGCACCTACACACACACTCTCATTTCACCCAGCACTCTCCCTATGAGATATAGGGATACATAACTTTTAAGGAATATAGACAATAAGCTTAAGCTTTAAGTAGTTAGATTGATAATGACTTCTCTAGAGAAACACCTAGATGATCCGCATGTTTCAACTGGTAATCGGCCAAAACCCTACTCTATATAAAAGTTCTCTCAAAAAGCATAGAATATTCAACAAGTTGTTGACTCTTTTTAAACAGGTCCATTAACAAATATGCTCAAAGATGAAGTCAACCCTATAGCAATATCCCATCAGTCCACTTGTTGCATTTTGATGTATTGGACAATAACACATGTATAGTAATTAGATAGCACATATGACATGCTCATATAGCCAAGTTTAAATCACAAGACAAAAGCATATAATAATCTCAATTCATAGTGCATGAAAATTTGATAAGATTACACAAGGATGAACACATGCGCCAAACAATGATGAAATTCGAAGAGCCAAAAAGAAACCAATATTACATTTGAACTGAGTGATGAAATATGAAGAGCATTATTTCTATCAAAATTTGATAACTAAGATTTACAGAATTTACTGGTTGCTTAAACTGAGTGACAAAAATAAATGAAAGGTGATGTCAAATGTATATTTATGTCTGATAGATGCTAAAGGGAAAAAGAAAACCAAAAACATCTGAACAACTGACCAATAGCTAAATCTGAAGTGGAAAAGAAATGATAAAACCAACACCATGATTAATAATTAAGTACCTTGCCATGAAATTGAGTTGCTTTAATACGAACTTCTGCTCACAGGCAATCAACTGTTGACAAATGGTCTCTTGGTAAAGTTAGTGGGATAATACTTTGATGCAGGAAGTGGTTGCGTTGCTCTTGCTGACATGCTCATATTTTCGAAGGACGATTCCAAATAATCCTGCATAGAATATTAATCCAGATGAGACAATATAGAAACTCAGCAGAACAAAGACGGGAGCTAGAAATGAAACTTATGGCTTCCACGGTTATAAATACAACTGCTATAAAGGATAGAAGATTGCAGCAACACCTATCGGAGGGATATCATAATTTTATAATCATAATATAACAAATAGATGCTGGTACTCCCATGAGAGAGTTGGTAGGGCATGAAAATTTTGAGGGGGAAAAAACCCTCAAGTTAACTAAGGTATTTAGGGCATTTACCATCGAAATATCAGATATCTTCTATTTGCCAAAACATTATTCGCAGAGTTTCAACATATGTAAATATCAGCTGATAAAAAGAGATCTAAAATGCATTGCAATCCAGCATAACCTTAAAGTTCTACCAAGAAACAGATATGTTGGATAAAATTGTTCAAGTACCTTTAATTTAGGTAATGAGGATATTTACCATAGAGCTATCATTGACAAAATCCACATTAGAGAGTTCCAATGCCGTTCCGCTGCTCCTTTTGGTGAGCGATAGCTTTTCATTCTCCTCGTAATAGTCAAGATCATCTAATATTGATGTTCCTATTTGGTAAGCCTTGAAAATCTCAAGCATGCTCAAACCTTGTGGAAGCTTTATCTACGACCAAAAAAAAGCATAGACTTATTAGATACTCAATGACCACAGTTTGTTCTGCCATGAAAAGTATATTGAGTAGTGATTGTTTATACTTTTTGTCATTATTTTCATCAAATGTAAGTAATATGTACTAATAACATTTTTTTTATTTTGAGTGGTAAAAAATTTCACATTTTGTATGTATCGACCGAAAACTAGCTGGCAACTGCGGAGTATCAAATATGGGACACAAAAAAAAAGGAATACCTCTTGTGTATCCCTACTAAAAGTGACAGCCTTGTTATCATTGTATTCAAGAATAATATTCTGAAAAATCCTATTTGGAATGTCTTTCATTATGTGCCAGTCCATTTATCTTGTTGCCAGAAGTACATTTTCTTCTTGAAATCAACAGGCCCAATCATCTCTGCTAAGCCTACAAATTGCCTGCTTGCATTCACCTGAAATCAGCCACCAACAAATTTATCAACTGTTAAAAAAAAGGCCAATCAATTGAACCTCAGAAAACAAATAAAAGAAACAATAGTTTCTAATCTAAATATTACATTAGCACACTTTCCAGTTTCCAAATTATCTAAAATAGAATGTATGGGCAGTGCTTCTTTAGAGTTCAACGATCGCTCTGTGAGTGAAACATCAGAAAATAGAGAGCAAAACATACTGCAAAGGTATAATGTAAGAACTGTAATATTAGAGAAACCGATGGGGCAGTTACTCAAGCATCTAGGATATAAAAATATATAATGATTTAAATGTGCAAGAAGAGTAGGACTATATGTAAACAGAAAACATACATGACATAATAAAGAATTCCGATAAAAAAAACTACGAGACAAAACCAAGGAGATGGTAGCACCATTAGCAAATGAGAGATAAAGCACACACAAAGTCAAAGGTCGTTATGTTGCAAATTCAAAATAATAAATTAAGGAAAATACCTAAAACAAGATTATGTGTATCACACTTCAAAACTATAAAAATAGACCTACAAATCTCATGCAAGACCGGCCGCAAATTCCTACCATTAAAAACTTGCAAGCCCTGACAAAAACATAAATTTCATCGATAATACTCAACCAACTCCAAACGATGCAATACCAATGGCAATGTAAAATTCCAAACATTGTTATTCGCTTAAATATATAAAATCTTCTATCCCAAAAAAATATTAATCTACAAAAGTTATATATACAAGTACTATAGACTAAACTCTTCGCTTGCTGGATTTTCTTCTACAAAAGTTATATATACAAGTACTCTTCACTTGGTAGATAATCCAAAAGTTAGTCACAAGTCCTCAAACCTTATAACAAATATAAATCCAAGCATTGCAACTAAGTTGATTGTATACTTAATCTTCTATCATCATCTCTTCACAGTTTTAATTCCCTCGAATTTGATTAGCAGCAACATAAAATGGATGAGCTTCACAGCCTAGTAATAGGATAAATTCATGTTCAACAATTTATGTAAATAAAATATTATTCATGAACAATATATATCATAATAAAAGTCTCTTAAATTAGTAGGGATAATAAAACGATGATCTTGCCAAAATAACTAATGCTCATCCAAGAGAGGATACAATACTATCCAAAATATCATTTTCATACATAGGAAGATCATTAATTAGATTATGGCCAAGGACAGTCAATATCTCTAGCCCGGTTGACATAGCCGAAATGCCAATATAGTAACCAGTGGTAGAGATAACCGATATCTATGGCCTGTGGTAAGGATACCAAACGGCGTGTGCAATAATCCTAGCCGGACATCACTGCTAGCCATTTTTGTAACTCACTCAATATTTCAACTCATATCGGTATTGATATATAATATACATGCAATACATAGGATAGATATAAACTCGTATAATTTAACGAGCTCAAAGTACATGCGCAATGCATAAACCATTTACCAACAATTCCAACCATGCCTCCTGAGTATGCATCTCACTAAACGAAATACTCACATAAACTTCATTGTTAAAATATCAAACCACTGCATCATGTCATGTACATAATATACATCATGTATATGCTCACAATCAAATATTAGCATAGCAATAATAAACTAATGAGCATGAGGCATTCAATATAATTTGATATATGTAAATAACAGATCATATTTATATGTTTTCACAGAGAATGAGTTGAAATTTGAAGCGTGGGTTTGGATCCTTAAGAGACTTCAGAGATCCATATGTATTGTTAGTGGTGATGAATTGTGAGACATTATTGCTAGGATTTTTCTGATTTCACATAACACCCAAAACTTCATAATTCTAAAAAACACCCAATTCTTCGAACTAAACTAAATTACTCTCCTTGGTTAACCTTCATGCAGTTGGCATACAAATTATGTTAGATTCAAGTTTAATACAATTGTTAGGGACAATAAAAGACCAAATTCCCTTCAACTTTCAACACGTCCCTTTCTCCTCCAAGACATGACTTCTTAGGTCTCTCTCTCTCTCTCTCTCTCTCACACACACACACACACACTAGAAAACACTACAACAAGCATAAAGTGTTCTACTTCTACAGCCTGGACCAAGCTTGGCTTGTTTGTTCAACTACCCAATTGTTCAACTAAAAATAAAACTTCAATGTTCTTTTCCTCTAATAGCACATCTGAAATGAAGTACACATGAACAAAGCAAAACTTCCTACGCTATAAGATCATCCTTCCACTACACATATATGTTTGGCACCGATTATAAGATATAAGAGGATGAGATGAGATGGAGTTTGCCAGCTTCATTCAGGAAGGGGTTTAGGGTTTTCAGTGAGAAGAGAGAGTAAGAATAGGAGAAGTCTTGACTGGATTAAGACTTTGCTTTTTAGAATTATAAAGTTTTGGGTGTGTTTTTAGAAATACAAAAAGATTTAAGGATGAGAAATTTTAAAAAACGAATTAAAATTATATTAAACAATTGGTATTCATGCTCTACAAATGATGAGTGATTGATGATTTATGTATCCGATGCTTGCTAGATAATATATATAGCATATGATTGCTCTTTGTAGTTAGTGTTTTAAAAACAAAAGGCAACGTCAAGACGAAGAGGCTTGTCTATCGTATAGAGACGCAAAAAAAGAGACCGCCCGAATGAAATGAGGTGATAAGCATTTAAACCGCTTACAATATTTTGCTATGTCGGTTTGAGAATTGAGGAAAGAATGTGCAAGGAAGTAAACTTTTATTTGGAATTTAAAACCTAGTTTTTCGTCTTTTTGGTTCAATTATTTTATCATAGAAGATTTCTCTATGATTAAAAAGAAATCAAGTATAAATGAACAAAAAGGATAGTGAAATAACATGAAAATTATTTTATTTTTATTTTTTAAATAAAAACCACTCAGACAACCTTAAAGGCTCGCCCCTTAGACACATGAAGCAAGAGCCTAGGCACCTAAGGCAATGGCAGCTCAGATCGCCTAGTACGGGCGCCTAAAACGCCAAGGCGTTTCGCCTTTCAAACACTGCTGGTAATCTTCTTAAGGAGTTGATTGCAACATGTCACACTTGCAATTTGTAAGTTTATATGCGGTGCTGGGATATGACAATACACATAAGTGCAAATGCACAAAAAACGTGTGCGCGCACTGAGAGAGATCATTTGAATAAGATATAAAAATCCTTCCTGTTCAATCACATTTTTGTTGGGTTTTGAATATTAAATATGTGGTTTATATGTATAGGATTTTCTAATAATTCTATGTGTATAGCATATATTATACAATACAATATGGCCAATATTGAATATTCGTATCAGGCATCTAATACATTAAAATCACACATACAAATGTTTCTCGGTACAAAGTAGTTTAATGTCTATATGACATCTATTATACAAGAATATTCAAACTATATGTGAAGGAATTTGAAAACAATATACGTTTGTGAGTCTGTAACATACTTCAATAAAAATTAGAAGATAAAAATCACTAGACAATTAGCTTATACAACTTGCGCTTGTTAGGGTTTATTTGTTACTAGTTACAAGCTATATAAGAAATGCAATCAAATAACATGGTTTACTTTGCAATTCGTTGAATCCAATTTTTTTGCCAAGATTGCAAACATTGGCCGATCACAATCCATCTCGTATGCAATGTTTTAAATATCCAATGTCAGCGTTGTGCCCGGACGAAAAGCATCATTTCAAATAGAAGTTGTCTGCATATACGATGAACATTTTCTATATTTGTGTTCTAATTTAGACCTTAACAAGGTTAACATTCACCAAATATTATATATAATATTCAATCTTTCGCTTTGTCGAAGATGAGAAACGAGACCGCAAAAGTCAAGAATTTCGTCTAAGACGTTCAGATGTAGGATGTTCAAGATTTTTCAGAAACGAGGGAATGGTTTTATCAAGGATTAATCAATAAAAAAATAGAATAAAGAATCAATTTTGATTGTTTTGGAGTAATCTTAGCTATTGGATTTTGTAAGTTGCAGGACAAGTTTTGATTTAGTACCAAAAAACCCAAAGTAAAACATGATTAAAAAAATGTCGCAGTTTTGACTCGATATCAATGTTTGACACATTGGCCAAAATTTCTCAAAAACGACACAGCATTAAATCAATAAATCATATGATTTCCTCTCTATTCCTAATATATCCGCCAACATCTGAACTTTTTTGGGGTATAGATCATCGAAAATCATAGATTTTGTGTGGATTGGCAAGGATCGATTGGTCCATACCAATCCAAACGATCTAAGTAAGAGGAGCTCATTGATATTGGTTGGAAGACGATAATCATGAGTAAGCGATTAGACGGTGGCTTGTTGCAGAAGCGGTGGCGGCAACAAGGTTGAGTAGCACGGCGACTTAGTGCAAAAGAGATGCTCAGATCCTCTAACACTACTAAAATAGGGGGTTGGCCCTACGGATATTGAAATCCATAGGCGCAGATTTATGTTGGCCCTACGGATTAATCCGTAGGGCTAGAAGGTTGTCCCTACGGGCCAAGACGTTCAAAAATAAAAATATTAATTCTTAATTTGGTGTTTGCCCCTACGGAGCCGCAAACCAAGGACCTACGGACAAATCCGTAGGGGCAACTAAATAGCGATTTAATAAAGGGCACAGATCGATCGCCTATGCTCGTTATCTCTTTCTCCCTCTCTCGATCGCGCGCGAAACAAAATCCCCAAATCATTCCCGCAGTTCTCGTCGTCGCCACCACCGTTCTCGTCGTCGCCACCACCGTGCAGGTTAGTAAATCTTCAACTAAATTAAAGAAATTTTTGATTATTTAGGGCTAGGGTTCATGGCTGGGGCTGGGGTTGCGGTTGGAGTTAGGGTTCGGCAGGGGTTGCGGTCGGGGTTGGGGTTGGGGTTGGGGTTCGGCTGGGGCTGGGGTTAGGGTTTGGCTTAGGGTTGGGGTTGGGGTTTAGCTGGGGCTGAGGTTAGGGTTAGGTTGGGGCGGGGCGGGGCGGGGCTGGGGCTGGGGCTGAGGCTGGGGCTGGGTTGGGATTGGGGTGGGGCTGGGGCTGGGTCTGGGATTAGGGTTTGGCTTAGGGTTGGGGTTGGGGTTTAGCTGGCGCTGGGGCTGGGGTTAGGGTTAGGTTAGGGCTGGGCTGGGGCTGGGGCTGGGGCTAGGGTTAGGTTGGGGTTGGGGTTGGGGTAGGGCTGGGTCTGGGTCTGGGTTGGGTCTGGGTCTGGGGTTAGGGTTAGGTTGGGGTTTGCTGAATTTGGCAAACCTGAGAGGAATTTCCAGCAATTTTAGCCTAGTTTGATTACTAAAATTATTGTTGATCGAGAAAATCTTGGGTCCTTCTAATCAAACATTGTTTATTACTATATGTCAATGAGTACTGATAAAAGAAAAAACCGATTTCAAGTGGAAATTAGGTATGTACAATGTTCTAATATAATTTGTATTTCTTGCCATCATCAAACATATAAAAGTACTAATATGAAATGGAAAATAAATAAATAAATAATCAAAACTTTGGCATGTATGTAAAATCCCTTGTTACTTTTTCTTGGTTGCCCAACTTTGAAAATTCTATCTATTAAATTAGACATACTCTAAAAAGAATGATATTGCAAGAATTTGACTTGGTGAAGACTTGCATCATTAATAGAAATATGAAAGTGTAAGGACGTTCTTTATCTTCGATAGGGTTCGGTTAGGGTGGGGCTGGGCTAGCTAGGGCTTGGGCTTCATCACCTGATATAGCGAAATACAAAGCGTGCTTCAGTACACCCGACCTTATTGAGTTTCCTATTGAAGTTCTCGGTCAAACGGCATATGCATATTTTTATTCGCCATGAAATCCCAATTATCAAGCTACCGAGGACGAAAAGCCACCTTTGTTAGTCGAGAGTCATGATAATAGATTTGTCATTATAGATCATAGTCAATTGTTTTCCTATCATTTTCTTGATCCAGATGCTAATCAACTTGTTAATTAGTTACTGATTTTATAACGTATTTGTCTATATTTGTTGACAGTGGCCTTTCTTTTGGATGAACATGTTTTTTTGATACATGTTTCAGTCATGTAAATTCATATGTTGCGTATAACGCTTTATGATATCAGTATCCTACATTTGTAGTTTTAATTGTTGATTGTTATAAATGAATGCCGTTGCAATAATAGTTTTTTGTTGATGAATGCTACTGCAATGTAGGATGATCAATTCTATCAAATCTTGATCTCAATTGTTTAAAATCATGTTACATATACAACACGAATGCACAACAAACGCATAATTAGAGAGCGATTCGAGATGTTCAGGTTAAAACCAATATATGATACTCGATGATAATATGAAACCTTCGTATTCCCATCGATACTCATATATGAAACTAAAAGCGCCACTTAGTCTCCGTCTATCGGTTAACATACGTGCGATGCTCATCGTGACATAGAACTATACGAAGGTTATTAAATATCGGACGGTATAGCTCGATACTAACAACCGTCGTATAGTCTACGCGACGAGAAAATTCAATCGTATGGTAACCCATAGATTTGTCCCGTGTGGACAAGTTAAGAATGTATAAAACAAACGCCTTTATTCACTTGTGTTTTCATCTGTTTCGAAATATTTCGTCGGTACCTTTCCGCCGGTTCTCCGTATACAAAGATAGATTAGATGTTCATTTCAACGTTGTTTCACAGCTTTGAAATGATTATCTATTCTATTACAGTGTACTCGAAGAACAGCGGGAAGGTGCTGCCGAAATTTACTCGAAACGGTTGAAAGCACAAGTGATGGGTGTTCGCTCTATATATTCTTAATGGGATAGAAGCATACCCCCGACAGCAGGAACACACACATATAATAAGAATACACAACAAACGCATAATTAGAGAGCGATTCGAGATGTTCGGGTTAAAACCACTATATGATAATATGAAACCTTCGTATTCCCATCGATACTCATATATAAAACTAAAAGCGCCACTTAGTCCTCGTCTATCGGTTAACATACGTGCGATGCTCGTCGTGACATAGAACTATACGAAGGTTGTTAAATATCGGACGGTATAGCTCGATACTAACAACCATCGTATAGTCTACGCGACGAGAAAATTCAATCGTATGGTAACCCATAGATTTGTCCCGTGTGGACAAGTTAAGAATGTATAAAGCAAACGCCTTCATTCACTTGTGTTTTCATCCGTTTCGAGATATTTTGTCGGTACCTTTCCGCCGGTTCTCCGTGTACAAAAATAGATTAGATGTTCATTTCAACGTTGTTTCACAGCTTTGAAATGATTATCTATTCTATTACAGTGTACTCGGAGAACAGCGGGAAGGTGCTGCCGAAATTTACTCGAAACGGTTGAAAGCACAAGTGATGGGTGTTCGCTCTATACATTCTTAATGGGATAGAAGCCTACCCCCGATAGCCGGAACACACACATACAACAAGAATACACAACAAACGCATAATTAGAGAGCGATTCGAAATGTTCGGGTTAAAACCACTATATGATAATATGAAACCTTCATATTCTCATCGATACTCATATATGAAACTAAAAGCGCCACTTAGTCCCCGTCTATCGGTTAACATACGTGCGATGCTCGTCGTGACATAGAACTATACGAAAGTTGTTAAATATCGGACAGTATAGCTCGATACTAACAACCGTCGTATAGTCTACGCGACGAGAAAATTCAATCGTATGGTAACCCATAGATTTATCCCGTGTGGATAAGTTAAGAATGTATAAAGCAAACGCCTTCATTCACTTGTGTTTTCATCCGTTTCGAGATATTTCGTCGGTACCTTTCCGCTGGTTCTCTATGTACAAAGATAGATTAGATGTTCATTTCAACGTTGTTTCACAGCTTTGAAATGATTATCTATTCTATTACAGTGTACTCGGAGAACAGCGGGGAGGTGCTGCCGAAATTTACTCGAAACGGTTGAAAGCACAAGTGATATGTGTTCGCTCTATACATTCTTAATGGGATAGAAGCCTACCCCCGACAGCCGGAACAGACACATACAACAAGAATACACAATAAACGCATAATTAGAGAGCGATTCGAGATGTTCAGGTTTAAACCACTATATGATAATATGAAACCTTCATATTCTCATCGATACTCATATATGAAACTAAAAGCGTCACTTAGTCCCCGTCTATCGGTTAACATACGTGCGATACTCGTCGTGACATAGAACTATACGAAAGTTGTTAAATATATGACAGTATAGCTCGATACTAACAACCGTCGTATAGTCTACGCGACGAGAAAATTCAATCGTATGGTAACCCATAGATTTGTCCCGTGTGGACAAGTTAAGAATGTATAAAGCAAACGCCTTCATTCACTTGTGTTTTCATCCGTTTCGAGATATTTCGTCGGTACCTTACCGCTGGTTCTCCGTGTACAAAGATAGATTAGATGTTTCATTTCAACGTTGTTTCACAGCTTTGAAATGATTATCTATTCTATTACAGTGTACTCGGAGAACAGCGGGAAGGTGCTGCCGAAATTTACTCGAAAAGGTTGAAAGCACAAGTGATGGATGTTCGCTCTATACATTCTTAATGGGATAGAAGCCTACCCCCGACAGCCGGAACACACACATACAACAAGAATACACAACAAACGTATAATTAGAGAGCGATTCGAGATGTTCAGGTTAAAACCACTATATGATAATATGAAACCTTCATATTCTCATTGATACTCATATATGAAACTAAAAGCGCCACTTAGTCCCCGTCTATCGGTTAACATACGTGTGATAATTTATTCTTTTCAACGACAAACGCACACACAAACCATATACACGGATTTTCTCCCTTGTCGGTAACTATCTCGTTCTTATATTTCTCAATATAGTCAGCATAACCTACAATTTATATGTTATATAGTCTAACATGGCCCATGAGTACGTCAGAGTTAAGGACTGGATGTATGTGGATTAGAAACAACGTATGCAACCTAAGTTTGTGGCAGGAGTTGCTACTTTCCTTGAATTTGCACGCACACATAATAAGATCATAATAGAGAAGATTCTCTGTCCGTGCGATAGATGTGGCAATAAGTACTGGCAGAAGGTAGAATTGGCAGAGCTTCATATATTGTAAAACATGGGTTTACTAGACTTTATACAACTTGGAAATATCACGGGGAAGGAAAGGAATGCAGTACTGTGGCAGAAGAAGTAGAACACGATAATGCAGTAGGAGAAGAAGAAGAATTCGGTAATGCGGCAGAAGGAGAAGGCGGTAATTTATTTCCATCAGAAGAAATGGAGGATGTGGTAGAGACTGTCCTAGGTGAATCTATTCGTACCGAAGATGACATTCCTTCCGGTCAAGGACCGCGTGCGGATAAATATGAAAATTTCATGAATGATGTTACGAAACCAATTTATGAGAATGCGAAGTATTCCACCCTCTCATGGTTCGTCCAACTTTTCCAGATTAAGTGTCTAAATTGATGGAGCAACAAGTCATTCACAATACTTCTTTCGTTCTTGAAAGATTCTATGCCTCCGGGAAATAATGTGCCCGACAGCTGGTACGAAGCCCAGAAGATGATGTCTGATTTGGGTCTAAAGTGCGAGAAGATTCAAGCATGTCCTAAAAATTGCATGTTGTACCGGAAAGAGAATTCAGATTTGAAAGAGTGTCCAACATACGGAGAGGCCAGGTATAAGCCGAAAGATTCTGATAAGAAGCATGATATACCTGTGAAGATAGCACGATACTTTTCCATAACACAGAGGCTACAGAGACTATTCAGGTGCAAGAAAACAGCCGAGGCAATGATTTGGCATCACCGTGCTCCTCCAAGTGAAGATGGAAAAATGAGCCATCCAAGAGATTCACCGGCATGGAAGGATTTCGATAGGAGGTACGCAATATTCAGTAGCGATCCTCGCAATGTCCGGCTCGGACTGACTACTGATGGCTTCTGCTCATTCAACTATATGGCTGGAAGTCACAGCACATGGCCCGTTGTAATGATAATTTATAATCTGTCGCCTTGGTTGGTTATGGACCAATCATACTTTATGATGGCTCTTCTTATCGACGGACTAAACTCACCGGGGAACAATATCGACGTCTATCTCCGACCTCTGATCGAGGAGTTAAAATCTTTGTTCATTGATAGTGTAGAGACATATGATGCAAACACAAATACAACTTTCATACTGCGTACGGCTTTAATGTGGACAATTAATGACTTTCCTGCGTATGGAATGCTATCAGGTTGGTCCGTACATGGTCACAAAGCATGTCCTCATTGCCATGAACACACAACATCGAAATTCTTGAATTTTAGCAGGAAGGTTTGTTATTGCGGCCATCGACGTTTCCTGCCTCCAGACCACCCCTATAGGTTAGACACGGTTCACTTTGATGGTCATCAGGAGCTTCTTGAACCTCCATCCCCATTGTCCGAAGAGGACGTGACTGCTAAATGGGATGGTTACAATAACGTGACCTTCGGGATGGATCCGACGAAACATGTCAAACCACCATATTGGAACATGTTAAGCATTTTCTTCGAGCTTCCGTACTGGTCTACAAATTCAGTGCGTCATTGTCTGGACGTCATGCATATAGAGAAGGGAGTATCAGAGCACATACATAACTTGCTTCTTTGTAAAGACGGGAAATCTAAAGACAACATGAATGCTCGGATGGATCTACAAGAGTGGGGAATAAGAAGTGAATTGCACCCTAGACCGGTAGCGGATAAACCGGGCAAGTTTGTACTTCCCAATGCCGCTTATCATATGTCACAACCGGAGAAGAAAAGATTCCTGCAGGTGTTGCATGATTTGAAAGTCCCCACAGGTTTCTCAGGATCATTCAGCAAGAAAATAAAATTTGTGAAGGGCAAGATCGATAGACTGAAAAGTCATGATCGCCATATTATCTTGGAGCACCTTCTTCTCTCAGCCTTCAAGACTTTTCTCCCCGACTCGGTTGGTCTAGTAATCAACGACCTATGTTGTTTTTCAGGGAGTTGTGTGCTAAAACACTAGAGGTTGTGACGCTGGATAAACTAGAAAATTCTATTGCGTTGATACTTTGCAAGTTTGAGCGTATTTTCCCACCGTCATTCTTCGATATCATAATACACTTGACGGTTCATCTTGCAACTGAGGCGAAATTAGCCGGGCCGGTACAATATCGATGGATGTATCCTGTCGAGAGGTACGTGTGATTTTTTGTTTCGCGCAATTTATAAATTTATTGTTGTCCTGTATGCCCGTATTTATTTATTCAACATATTTTCATTAGGTACCTCTACACTCTTAAGAAGTATATACGCAATAAAAATCGACCAGAGGGTTCTATCATGCAAGGTTATTTTCTTGATGAAGCAACCAAATTTTGTTCCCGTTATCTGGACGAGAACATTGAGACAAGGCTTAACCGACCACGAAGAATTCAAGACGGACCATATGATAAAGCCGAGTATAAGAGGGTAGACACTATGTTTATCAACAGGATATACCGGTTTATCTTGCTTAATTGCGCATGTCTTGAACAAATTAGAGAGTAAGTTTTTTTGGATTAATTGTTATATTTGTGTTTGTGTTGTAGGGTGTTTTTCGTCACCCCATTGAGATGGGAATACGCGCGCGCTTGTCAGGCGCACTACAGATTCCCCCTGCCTAGGGTAGGCCGGGGGTTAATGATTGTGGCGATCCGAATCTCCGGCAGCCGCGGACTAAGCTGCCGTTAATTACCCCTCGCTTTTGGAGCGAGGGAACCTCCGATTGACGGGTTAAACTGGTCATGCGAACTCAATGTGCAGTGTACGTGTGTTGTGTTTTGGAGGGGGTTATGGATATATCGAGGGCCCCGCAGAGTTTTTACGTGGGTCCCGCTACCCGGATAGCGGACTGGAGGTCAAGGGGGCCAGCGGCCCCCTTGCGGGGTGCGGGGCAGCGCCCCGTTAGAAATTTTTTCTAACGGGGGAGGCATATTTAGTGTGGAGTGTATAAAAAAAGGGGGGAAAAAGCGTCTTAAAGACGCGTGCGCAGCATGTGGGCATGGTGCCCGGGGTCACGTGTGCGTGCATGGGGGCTTTAGTGCCCGGGGTCACGTGGCGCACACGTGACCATTGGGCGCCTCAGCGCCCGGGGTCACGTGGGCACACGTGACCAAAGAGCGCCTTGGCGCCTCGGGGTCACGTGGGCACACGTGACCGAAGGGCGCCTCAGCGCCCGGGGTCACGTGGGCACACGTGACCCAAGGGCGCCTTGGCGCCTCGGGGTCACGTGGGCACACGTGACCGAAGGGCGCCTTGGCGCTCGGGGTCACGTGGCGCACACGTGACCATTGGGCTCCTCAGCGCCCGGGGGTCACGTGGGCACACGTGACCTATGGGCGCCTTGGCGCCCTTGGGGTCACGTGGCACCCACGTGACCACGGGAAGGGGGCTTAGCCCCTGGGTTGGGGAGTTGAACTCCCAAAGGAGATTTTTGGAGTTAAACTCCTAGCAGAAATTTGATTTATGGAGTTAAACTCCAGCAGATCTAGAAAGGAGTTAAACTCCTAGGAATCTTTGGTTTTTTCTTTTGAGCCTTGGGTCTGTCCAAAGTTAGACTTTTGGAGATGGGTCTCCTTCTTCTTCTTGTCTTTTGGCCGGATCTTGAAGATCAAGAGATGTGAGATTTTAAAAATCTCTTCTTTTCGAGATCTGGTGGGAGATCTGAGTTCCCCTTTGTGGGTTTTGTGGTGAAAAACTATTTATTTTGGGAAAAAGGAAGAGTTAAACTCTTGATTTAATTCAAAAGAAAGAAGAAGGTTTTTGGAACCTTGGAGAAGGAGCAGTAGGCACAAAGAACCCTAGTTTTTGGGGGAATGAAAGAGTCTTTTTATTATTCATCATCATGTTGCCTTTTATAGGCTTACACATTTACATATAGCCCCTTGGGCTTTTCAAAATGGCTTTTTGCCTATTCCATGGCTTATGTGTCATTTGTTTTTGCACATAAGCCATGAGCTTACAAAAATTTGGCTTTATGCCCATTTTGCATACATTCATGCACAAAAATTACATAAAAATTATTTGTTACATGATTTTTGTTGTTGGCATGGAGGAGGCTGGCCGCGGGCTCGACTTGGGCATGGGCCCGCTTGACCTAGGCTTAGGCCCACCTGGCTTGGGGTTGACCTTGACTTTGACTCGGTCAACGGGGGTGTAAATTTTTACCGCAACAAAGTGCCCCTCAACAATAAATGCACACAGCATATATGGGTCGTGTGCATGAAATTGATGGATCTTCTTTCACGTGGAGGCGACTTGCTTTGGTTCCCACTTTTTGGGACGTACTGCCCTTTTTACGACATGGACGGTCGACGCTTGACGCGTCTCAGAGACGGAGTGTCCGTGGTAGACGTTTCCCTGACCCGGAGTGATTTGGTTCCCGATTTGTGGGGAGCTTGCACTGCCCGTTTTACGACATAGACGTTCGACGCTTAACGCGTCTCCGAGACGGAGTGTCCGTGGTAGACGTTTCCCTGACCCGGAGTGATTTGGTTCCCGATTTGTGGGGAGCCCGCACTGCCCGTTTTACGACATGGACGGTCGACGCTTAACGCGTCTCCGAGACGGAGTGTCCGTGGTAGACGTTTCCCTGGCCCGGAGCGATCTGGTTCCTGCTTTGTAGGAAGCCTGCACTGCCCTTTTTGCGACATGGACGGTCGACGCTCTGATCCGGAGCGATTTGGGTTCCCAATTTGCGGGAGCCTGCACTGCCCTTTTTGCGACATAGACGGTCGACGCTCTGATCCGGAGCGATTTGGGTTCCCAATTTGCGGGAGCCTGCACTGCCCTTTTTGCAACATAGACGGTCGACGCTCTGATCCGGAGCGATTTGGGTTCCCAATTTGCGGGAGCCTGCACTGCCCTTTTTACGACATAGACGGTCGACGCTCTGATCCGGAACGATTTGGGTTCCTAATTTGCGGGAGCCTGCACTGCCCTTTTTGCGACATAGACGGTCGACGCTCTGTTACGAAGCGATTTGGGTTCCCAATTTGCGGGAGCCTGCACCGCCCTTTTTGCGACATAGACGGTCGACGCTCTGTTACGAAGCGATTTGGGTTCCCAATTTGCGGGAGCCTGCACCGCCCTTTTTGCGACATAGACGGTCGACGCTCTGATCCGGAGCGATTTGGGTTCCCAATTTGCGGGAGCCTGCACTGCCCTTTTTGCGACATAAACGGTCGACGCTCTGATCCGGAGCGATTTGGGTTCCCAATTTGCGGGAGCCTGCACTGCCCTTTTTGCGACATAGACGGTCGACGCTCTGTTACGGAGCGATTTGGGTTCCCAATTTACGGGAGCCTGCACTGCCCTTTTTGCGACATAGACGGTCGACGCTCTGTTACGGAGCGATTTGGGTTCCCAATTTGCGGGAGCCTGCACTGCCCTTTTTGCGACATAGACGGTCGACGCTCTGATCCGAACCGATTTGGGTTCCCAATTTGCGGGAGCCTGCACTGCCCTTTTTACGACATAGACGGTCGACGCTCTGTTACGAAGCGATTTGGGTTCCCAATTTGCGGGAGCCTGCACTGCCCTTTTTGCGACATAGACGGTCGACGCTCTGATACGAAGCGATTTGGGTTCCCAATTTGCGGGAGCCTGCACTGCCCTTTTTGCGACATAGACGGTCGACGCTCTGTTACGAAGCGATTTGGGTTCCCAGTTTGCGGGAGCCTGCACTGCCCTTTTTGCGACATAGACGGTCGACGCTCTGATCCGAAGCGATTTAGGTTCCCAATTTGCGGGAGCCTGCACTGCCCTTTTTGCGACATAGACGGTCGACGCTCTGTTACGAAGCGATTTGGGTTCCTAATTTGCGGGAGCCTGCACTGCCCTTTTTGCGACATAGACGGTCGACGCTCTGATCCGGAGCGATTTGGGTTCCCAATTTGCGGGAGCCTGCACTGCCCTTTTTGCGACATAGACGGTCGACGCTCTGTTACGAAGCGATTTGGGTTCCCAATTTGCGGGAGCCTGCACTGCCCTTTTTGCGACATAGACGGTCGACGCTCTGATCCAAAGCGATTTGGGTTCCCACTCTGCAGGAGCCTGCACTGCCCTTTTTGCGACATAGACGGTCGACGCTCTGATCCGAAGCGATTTAGGTTCCCACTCTGCAGGAGCCTGCACTGCCCTTTTTGCGACATAGACGGTCGACGCTCTGATCCGAAGCGATTTGGGTTCCCAATTTGCGGGAGCCTGCACTGCCCTTTCTGCGACATAGACGGTCGACGCTCTGATCCGAAGCGATTTGGGTTCCCAATTTGCGGGTGCCTGCACTGCCTTTTTTGCGACATAGACGGTCGACGCTCTGATCCGGAGCGATTTGGGTTCCCAATTTGCGGGAGCCTGCACTGCCCTTTTTGCGACACAGACGGTCGACGCTCTGATCCGAAGCGATTTGGGTTCCCAATTTGCGGGAGCCTGCACTGCCCTTTTTGCGACATAGACGGTCGACGCTCTGATCCGGAGCGATTTGGGTTCCCAATTTGCGGGAGCCTGCACTGCCCTTTTTGCGACATAGACGGTCGACGCTCTGTTACGGAGCGATTTGGGTTCCCAATTTGCGGGAGCCTGCACTGCCCTTTTTGCGACATAGACGGTCGACGCTCTGATCCGGAGCGATTTGGGTTCCCAATTTGCGGGAGCCTGCACTGCCCTTTTTGCGACATAGACGGTCGACGCTCTGATCCGGAGCGATTTGGGTTCCCAATTTGCGGGAGCCTACGCTGCCATTTTTGCGACATAGACGGTCGACGCTCTGTTACGAAGCGATTTGGGTTCCCAATTTGCGGGAGCCTGCACTGCCCTTTTTGCGACATAGACGGTCGACGCTCTGATCCGGAACGATTTGGGTTCCCAATTTGCGGGAGCCTACACTGCCCTTTTTGCGACATAGACGGTCGACGCTCTGATCCGAAGCGATTTGGGTTCCCAATTTGCGGGAGCCTGCACTGCCCTTTTTGCGACATAGACGGTCGACGCTCTGTTACGAAGCGATTTGGTAGACGTGCCCCCGGCACGGAGTGTCGCTGTTTGACGCAAAGGTCGATGTTGGAATTGGATGGTTTGATTTGTTTGACTTGAGTTGACATCAGCATCGCTATACTGGAATATGGTACCAGGAGCGAATCATCATTTGTCATGAGAGAATTTTGGGATTGGTATTTTTGTCGGCATCTGCATTGCTGCACTGGAATAATGCCAGGAGCAACTCATCATTTGCCCCGGGAGGATTTGGATTTTTTTTTCGCTTGGTATCTGCATTGCTGCACTGGAATAATGCCAGGAGCAACACATCATGTGCCCCGAGAGGATTTGGATTTGGTTTGTTTGGCATCTGCATTGCTGCACTGGAATAATGCCAGGAGCAACTCATCATGTGCTCCGGGAGGATTTGGATTTGGTTTTTTTCGTTTGGCATCTGCATTGCTGCACTGGAATAATGCCAGGAGCAACTCATTATGTGCCCCGAGAGGATTTGGGAATTGGTGGCTTACGAGACAGGTTTAGATCCCTGTCACCTAAGGCTTTTCAATTTTATGGGCCGTGAAGGTCCCATAAAAGCATTTTCTCCCTACGAGTCGAAAGGATCTCGTAGGTGTATTTTCTTCTTAGGAGTCGTGGGGACTCCTAAGTGTATTGCTCCTTTGTGAGTCGTAAAGATCTCACGCGGGAATTTTCTCCTCACAAAATCGAGAGGACTTTGCGAGTGCATTTCATTTCTTTTTTTTTACGAGTTTGCGCCCTTTCGGGTTTTCACAAACTCGCTGGCAGTCCTGCTGTTTTTACTCACGGAGCCCTTTTGGGTTTTCATCCGTGCTCGTTTTGCTTGTGGACATACCGTTCTTCTTTTTTTCTTTTTCTTTTTTTTTGGAGAGATCGGGATTGTTTTACGCCCGTGGATTGTATACGGTTTTGCAGGATGTATGATCCAGACCGTAGGGCCAGAAACATTTCAGGACTTTGTTGGCGTCTGCATCGCTGCACTGGAATATGGTACCAGGAGAGACTCATCATTCGCCGTTGGGGTATGGAATTTGGAATTTGGTTGGCGTCTGCATCGCTGCACTGGAATATGGTACCAGGAGCGACTCATCATTCGCCACTTAGGGATTGGGGAGCGATGGCTTAGGAGACAGGTTTGGATCCCTATCACCTAAGGCTTTTCAATTTTATGGGCCGTGAGGGTCCCATAAAGGTATTTTCTCCCTGCGAGTCGTAAGGATCCCACAGGTGTATGTTCTCCTTAGGAGTCGTGGGGACTCCTAAGTGTGTTTTTCCTTCGTGAGTCGTAAGGATCCCACGAAGGTTTGTTCTCCTCATGCATCGTAAGGACACATGAGTGGGTCTTCTTAATGGAGCATAATTCCGAAGGCGGAGACCTGCCGCGTAACTGGTGGTTGCGGTGGGGAATGGGTATGCTGAGAATTATTTGAGCCCGTGGATTGTATACGGCAGTCAATTTGGGGACTGGCCGTAGGGCCGGAAGAATTTTGGAAATTTGAATTTTTGTTGGCGTCTGTATCGCTGCACTGGAATATGCTACCAGGAGCGACTCATCATCCGTCGTTTTTTTTTGTTTTTGTTTTTTTTACCGCGATTGCTCTATCATTTCAGCTTTACTCATCGCGAAGGTCGCGATTGCCCTACCATTTCGGCTTTTATTCGCGGTTGCCCCATCATTTCGTCTTTATTTCATCTTTATTTTACTCGCTGATTTTTATTGCGAGTTGCCCCATCATTTCGGCTTTATTTCATCTTTATTTTACTCGCTGATTTTTATTGCGAGTTGCCCCATCATTTCGGCTTTTCTTTATTTTTCTTTTATTTACACATTTTTTTTATTTACATTTTTTTTACATTCCCAGTTTAACGACTTAGAGGTCGACTGTTCCCAGAGAAAGGCGGGTGTTTGAGAGAATCAGGTCCGTGAAGGACTTCGGTCCCCGTTTGTATGAAATTGGCGATCGCAGCTTGATTGTTTGTTAACACGCCAGGGGACAATGATATTTCTCCCGCCTTGTATTGTTTCTCGACCCAATCCTTGAAGATGCAACAGTCTTCAATAGTGTGCCCCAGCACTCGGTGGTATGGGCAAAAGTTGGGATGATCAGTCTTGTTCGCTTCACTTAGCCTTTTCGGTTCTGGTAGCCGCAGGCCATTCTTCAGAGCATCTTTAAAAATTTTGTGGATCTTGTCCCTTCGGAATGAGTAGACCTTATTTCTTCTTTCCTCCAAAGTTGGCTCTCGAGACTGGTCAGTTTTTGCTCCGCCCGTTCTCTGCTTATTTGGAGAATTGGTGATGTTAGAACTTCCGCCTTTTCGGTTGTCGTCCCCTCAAGGTTTCGGTCTGTTTGTGAACTGAAGATCCTGAGCAGACTCGGGCTTTGAGCGTTCCAACGTTTGGACCTTTTTAGTTAGCTCTTGGAATGTTTTGAGACCCGCGGTACATAGAAACGGGGCCATCCAGTTGTTGAGATTTCCGACAAGGAGACTGACAGATTGGTTCTGCTCTATCGGCGGTTCGCATTTGACGGAGAGATTACGCCATCGGGTTATAAAATCCGTGCTGCTTTCGTCGCTCTTGGGCTTGGTCCTTACGAGCTCGGCAATGGTAATCTTTTCGCTGACGCTCATGAACCTCTGCCAAAACAGAGACTCCATTTGGACAAAAGTTGTGACGGAGCCATCCGGTATGCTCGCGTACCAGTCGAAAGCAACATCGGTCAGGCTATTAACGAACTGGCGGAGGAGAAGCGCATCATTGCCCCCAGTATTCCCGCATGAGGCTTTGAAGTGGGCGATGTGCTGATTCGCATTTCCCGTCCCATCAAATCTTCCGAATTTGGGGATGACATAGCCGCTAGGGAATTCCACCAGATCATACTGAGCAGGATATGGTCTCCCACTACTACTGATATCTTTTTGCGCTTCGGCTTCGGCCACCAATGTTTTGACTTTGCTGGCAACCAAATCCATGATTTGATCTTGAGTTAGCGGGCTACTGTCATCGGTAGCCAAGACATTTCCCGAGATAGGATGCGACTGATTTTCATGTAGTTCGCCCACTTTTGGATTTGAGGGAATAGGCGTCGGCTGCTTTGGGACACCACTTCCCGGTTCACGAGCAGAGCCCTCCGCTTGATTGGGCGGCTGAGAGGCAAGTCGGACCGTGAGCCGCATCACGACATTCGTCAAGTCATCGATTTTGGAGTAGAGTTTGGCAATCTCCTTGTCTTTGTTTCTGAGCTGCTTTCGGAGCTCTTGAAGCAGCTCTTGCTCCGCGGTCCTGGGGCGGAAAGCCGGCTCTTCTTCACTTTCCGAGCCCGACTCCTCATGGACCGAAGGGTGTTTCTGCCTATCATTCTCATCGAGAGGGTCTTCATCACCCAGCAGAGGCGGCTGTTCTTGGGAAGCGGCCACCACATTCAAGCCAGATTGGATTTGAGATGTAGTGGCTCCGTTCTTGCTCTTGCTGCGCGTGCCCACCATGTAGACAGTGTGGACCTCATATCCAGTCATCTCTTTCTCATTGGCGGGGAACTTAGAGAAAGCACTCGATCGAGCAGTTGTTGAGGGTACCGTTGGAGCTTGCTCGAAACGCCTTACAGCTTTGTTGGTGTCGATGGCCTTGCCCCCAGCTGTGGCCATGGAGAGTCATTCGGGAATGGACTTGCGCTTGGGCTGAGGTGTCCTCACGACCACCACATTTGGTCTCCTGCCTTTCGAGACCGGTTTGTCTGCCACCGGGGCCTGAGGAGCTGGGATGGCGCCAAGTGGCATGAACATAATAGAGCCGAATGGTAGCAGCGGCTCCTCCCATTGTCGCCCGAGACTGGCCGGAAGGACCGTCCTGGAGTCTATCTTCATCGTGTAGGAGACAGGAGCTGAGTTCATCATCGAAGACATCGTAGGAAGGTGATTGCTTGAAAATCTACATGAAAGAGCATTATTTTAGTATAAATATAGACATGTAAATTGATTGAGTTCGCATGAACGTTTAATCCGAAATGTGGGAGGAGAGATTCGTCCCACCGGACGTGCCAGAATCTGTAGGGTGTTTTTCGTCACCCCATTGAGATGGGAATACGCGCGCGCTTGTCAGGCGCACTACAGATTCCCCCTGCCTAGGGTAGGCCGGGGGTTAATGATTGTGGGGATCCGAATCTCCGGCAGCCGCGGACTAAGCTGCCGTTAATTACCCCTCGCTTTTGGAGCGAAGGAACCTCCGACTGACGGGTTAAACTGGTCATGCGAACTCAATGTGCAGTGTACGTGTGTTGTGTTTTGGAGGGGGTTATGGATATATCGGGGGCCCCGCAGAGTTTTTACGGGGGTCCCGCTACCCGGATAGCGGGCTGGGGTCAAGGGGGCCAGCGGCCCCCTTGCGGGGTGCGGGGCAGCGCCCCGTTAGAAATTTTTTCTAACGGGGGAGGCATATTTAGTGTGGAGTGTATAAAAAAAAGTGTCTTAAAGACGCGTGCGCAGCATGTGGGCGTGGTGCCCGGGGTCACGTGTGCGCGCATGGGCGCTTTAGTGCCCGGGGTCACGTGGCGCACACGTGACCATTGGGCGCCTCAGCGCCCGGGGTCACGTGGGCACACGTGACCGAAGGGCGCCTCAGCGCCCGGGGTCACGTGGGCACACATGACCCAAGGGTGTCTTGGCGCTCGGGGTCACGTGGCGCACACGTGACCATTGGGCGCTCCACGTGACCATTGGGCGCCTCGGCGCCCGGGGTCACGTGGGCACACGTGACCATTGGGCGCCTCGGCGCCCGGGGGTCACGTGGGCACACGTGACCTATGGGCGCCTTGGCGCCCCGGGGGTCACGTGGCATCCACGTGACCACGGGAAGGGGGCTTAGCCCCTGGGTTGGGGAGTTGAACTCCCAAAGGGGATTTTTGGAGTTAAACTCCTAGCAGAAATTTGATTTATGGAGTTAAATTCCAGCAGATCTAGAAAGGAGTTAAACTCCTAGGAATCTTTGGTTTTTTCTTTTGAGCCTTAGGTCTGTCCAAAGTTAGACTTTTGGAGATGGGTCTCCTTCTTCTTCTTGTCTTTTAGCCGGATCTTGAAGATCAAGAGATGTGAGATTTTAAAAATCTCTTCTTTTCGAGATCTGGTGGGAGATCTGAGTTCCCTTTTGTGGGTTTTGTGGTGAAAAACTATTTATTTTGGGAAAAAGGAAGAGTTAAACTCTTGATTTAATTCAAAAGAAAGAAGAAGGTTTTTGGAACCTTGGAGAAGGAGCAGTAGGCACAAAGAACCCTAGTTTTTGGGGGAATGAAAGAGTCTTTTTATTATTCATCATCATGTTGCCTTTTATAGGCTTACACATTTACATATAGCCCCTTGAGCTTTTCAAAATGGCTTTTTGCCTATTCCATGGCTTATGTGTCATTTGTTTTTGCACATAAGCCATGAGCTTACAAAAATTTGGCTTTATGCCCATTTTGCATACATTCATGCACAAAAATTACATAAAAATTATTTGTTACATGATTTTTGTTGTTGGCATGGAGGAGGCTGGCCGCGGGCTCGACTTGGGCATGGGCCCGCTTGACCTAGGCTTGGGCCCACCTGGCTTGGGGTTGACCTTGACTTTGACTCGGTCAACGGGGGTGTAAATTTTTACCCCAACATGTGTGTGTATAAAATGATATAATATTAATGTCACCATTATTTATCGAAAACAGAATTCATTTTAACGAGGTACGTGAGGAGCATCCTGATTGGAATGAAGAACAATTGGAAAAATATCATCAGGATAATTTTTGTGATTGGGTCACAGATCATGTAAGTTATTCGAATAACATTTTATTGCTAGCAGTTTTAATCTAAACTTGTATCGTTATGTATTTGTCGTAAAATTTGTTTTATTAGAATCACGATCCGAACTTGTCTGCATCATTTGAGAGTGATTCAAGATGTTTAGCTCAATTTCCTAGTACGGAGGTTGCATATTACAAAGGATTTGGTGTCCTTGGATACAAATTCGAAGTTAAGGAATTAGAAACATCTAGAACCACTCAGAATAGTAGGATTGCGACGGTAGGATCGGACGGTGTAATTTATTATGGGTACTTAAATTGTATGCTCAGCATCCACTATCCCGGACGATCAGAACCCTTTTATATATTCCAGTGTACTTGGTACGATACGCGAACTGATACGGACAGGTGGAGAAGCAATCTTGGGACTTGGAAAGATGAATATGAATTGACCAGTATGAACACACTTCGATTTTACGGTCAGGAAGATTCGTTTATCTTTCCGAACCAAGCGTTCCAAGTATACTACTCACAGTGTTTGAAGCATCCGGGGTGGAGTGTTGTATGCCGATGGAAATCCAGAGATGTCTACGATGTCTCAGAATACGAGAACAGCGATGAGGACGAAGAAGAGAGAAGGCTTAAAGTGCTACGACCGTCTGTTTCGAAGGACGGGTTGTGTTCGACCGATCATGAAGTTACGTGGGTTAGAAATGACATCGACGATGAAATCCAAGTAGATATGTATAATGCGCCCACGAAACGAAAAAGGTTATCAGTAATGTTATATTATTACTTCACATTTTACGCTCTATATATATATAGTCAATACTTTTAATGATTATCTAATGCGCCCACGAACCGTTTATCTAGATTTGATGACGATGTTGGGAGCAGCGAGGGGCGGCAGGAGCTCCAGCCGCGGCAGAGGCAGGGGCAGCGAAAGGTTCGGCCGGTATATGGGGGATGAGAGCCGGCTCGTGAAGAACTATCCACTTCACGTTGAGTGGGGCGAGCAGCACCGGCGCTCATTCGCCCTCTTCTTTGATCAGGCTCGGGTACGTATTAACGGCCTATTTTTATTTGATTTATTCAATATATTTATTATTAACACTTGCAATCTAATAACAATGTTTTTTTTTGTATTTTCAGTCGGATTACGATTTTCAGGCTGTACCCGACCCTGATCACCCTGGGAGGGTGCTCGACCTTCATGCTCTGTACAATGGCCTGATGAAGAACATGCAGACCAAGGTCCGATACAACAGGAATGAGCTGAAAGCAGACTGCTACTCCCTGTGGATGGCGACCCCCGAGGCAGAGAGAGCGGCCCTCCTATCTACTCCGGCGTTTGCGAGAGTCGACGTAGAGACATGGCCTCTATTGTGCAATTATTTCGACTCCCAACGCAAACAGGTATGTATTTTAAATGTAATTCATTGTTTATGATATAATTTATTTCTTTGTGTTCCTTAATTAGAAAACTAAATGTTAATACGTTGTGCAGAAACAGACCGCTCAGAATACAGAGAACAGAAAGTCGGCGAAGAGGGATCGCCCCACTTACACAGGTGGCTCGAGGAATATTACTCGAGCCATGGAGTTATCGGTAAATTACAATAGACCGACCTTTCTGATATTCTGCAATATTAAGAGTTATTTTCTAATATTTCTAATATTAAGAGTTATTTTCTAATATTGCAGACAGCTCAGACCGTGGCGCAAGGTGGTACACCGAGCGTGCTGTCCGCATATCTTGCCGTCCACGGCATCTCGACAGATCCCGCCACGGGCGAGCTTCGATATCCCGACGTCGCTATCCAGGAGTATTGCGTAAGTGTTAAATATTTATTCTACCCATATTTGAAATTTTAGTTTTGGAAGCTTCAAGTTTAAATTTTATACTTATACTTTACTGCTTAATGTGGGTGTAGGAGCGGGTGGTTGAGCAGGCCGAGGCCTCAGGGATCGATTTTACCGGACAGAGCGATCCGAGGCTGCAGACCCCAGTTCTGGACGCCGCACACGGAGGGCACCACGGAGGTTGGGAGAGACGCCGGGGACTGGGCCTTAGCAGGGCCCATATGAGGTTGGACTCCACCCCGGCGGTTACTTCCTCCGTCTACAGTGAGCGACGTGTCCAGCAGGAACTGGAGAGCTTGAGGGCCACCGTTGAGAAGTTGAAGGAGATGCTGATATGTATACTACTTTATAGTAAAATATCATGTCATATTATAGATATCAACATATCCATAATTAGTACGTAGCTTGAGCTTATTTGGTTTTAGACTTAGGTTTGATTAATCATACATACATATGTAATTAAAATAAACAACGGTTTTCCAAACTAGATATCCAAATAGGATTTCGAAATAACTTGATAATGATACGAATTCGAATAATACACAGTTCTTACACGCTTCTTACACACGTTTGGTCCAGACGCGACAGGGTGCATGGCATGCATCTCCTTCGGCTGCGGCTCCACAAGCCACTACATCGGCTGCGGTTCCTCAGACAGCTCCTATAGCTCCAGCGCCCGCTCAGACTCCCGCAGCCGCGGCTCCGCAAGCGACTCCCTAGACGGCGGCTGCATAGACCACATCGCCAGCTCCACAGGACGCTCAGACTCCGCTCGCGCCGAATTGCAAGGTTTATTGACCGAGGAGCAGGCGCGCGTTATTCTATCGTTATTCAGAGGTGGAGCTGGACCGAGCTAGGGTAGCTTTTTGATTCTTATTTTTTGAAACATGTATTTATTTATATCATACATATTGTACTACATTTTGAAACGATATTGATATTGATTTATATTTATATCATATTCAGTATTTGGGTTTCTTTTGTATATTATATGCGTGAGATGTGATTATGAATACTGCGATATATGTTGTGTGATAATTAATTTTATATTTTATTGATATATATATTATTGTGCACAGGACGTGAAAAAATAATGCAGCCCTTTTTTTAAAAAAAAAAACAGATAATGTGTACCTACGGATTAATTCGTAGGTACACATGTTGCCCCTACGGATTAAGCCGTAGGGGCAAAATATCAGCAGTAACTGATATTTCCCCCCTGATCTCAGTGTCAGGGGGGTTGGTCTTGCCCCTACGGATTTATCTGTAGGGGCAAAAAAAGACCCCTACGGATAAGTACCTACGCATATATCCATAGGGGATACTACTTAGCCCTACGGATATATCCGTAGGTACAGTTAATATAATTAAAATAACCGTAAATAAAATAACTTTTTTCCCCTACGCCCTAATCCGTAGGTGCAAATGTACCTACATAGAACTCCGTAGGGGCAAGTTTTTGACCGTAGGGACAAGTTCAGGGCTTCAACTAGTACCTACGGCGTTTGCACCAACAGATTAATTTTTTGCCCCTATGGGTAAATCCGTAGGGACAACCCTTATTTCTAGTAGTGTAAAGAGAAAAAGGTAAAATTTATGGTGTTCTTTTATTTCCGTACATGTAGACATGTGCATGTAGATGGATGAGATTTGGGTTTATTTACAAGTTGGGTATTTAATCTGGGTCAGTTTCATTTAATTGTTATAGATTTATTTAATTTACGTTGGTTTTATTTTAATGGTCATAGATTTATTTAATTTGGTTTAGTATTCTTTAGTTAGGTTTATTTAATTTTAAAGTTTGGTTCATTCATTTGATAATAAAAGTAATAAAAACATAAATAAATTGAGTCTCTAAAGATCATCAAAATTATAAAAATGTGAAAATATTCTAAATACTTTAACTATTTTTTCATAATTTTAATAACATTATAATAAATTTAAAACAACCGATACAAACAAATCCAATATTTCCGATCCAAGCTGTGATAGCTGATATTGTCAATTCATATCCAAAAATGAAAGTCCCATACTGGTACCGAGATTCCAAACCTGGTTTTAGCAAGTTTGAGGTATGTAATTAATTATATTCAGTCTAGTACCACCATCATTCTTTATCATTACAAGGTTATAAATTCCTAACAATTATTTATTTGATTCCAATGCCATTTGAAAATCACTATAAATCCCTAATAAAATTTGTATCGTCAAAATAAAAGGATATATCAATATATTTCCGACAATCTATTGATAAATATTTCTGACTGTATCACGACGTAATCCAAATATCATATGACATATTCTCAAAACAATATGAATGATATTTTAAATCATACCGTAATGGCACGCCTATGAAATAAATATATCAACCTTGATTAAAACAATAGTTCCTAAAACATACGAATTAATTTGATTTTGGTTTTTCGGTACTTTAAAAATCATATAGATAAACTTTAATGCAACTTATTTTAGCTAGTATTCCTTCAAAAGTCTATCAAAAAGAAACCTTGCTATTAGTGATATTCTATCAACTTTAATGATGGCTACCTAAGGACCAATCAGGTCACAAGTTCTATTGAGAAACTTGTTTACCAAATTAAGTGTCATATCTAAGTTATATATTTCATAAGCTAGGATTTCAAATAAAAATTGAAAACATTCACATTGCAATTCAAAGCAAAGAAAAACTGTAGATGGCTAAGTATGAAGAAACAAAGGGTTGACAACTTATTGTTACAGGATAAGGTCTATCAAATTGGCTTCATCAGCTTGAATACAGAGTAGATTCCAATAATAAAACTAGTTTAATTGAACCAGTAAATGTAAGCTTCAGTAAATGTAGGCAACCATCACAAGCCGCCAAGGTACAGGTCTAAGAATATACTATGTGAGGTACAAAAATCCTCTCTGATTTTCTAGCTATAATATTTTTTTTATTTTTCTACAGTGGTATTCTGGAATTTGTTTAATAATATTGTACTATATTTTGCAGTGTGAACGATGAGAAGCCCATTCTTAATCTCTTTTATGTAGAAAAGAAAAGAAGATATTATAACTCACCGAAAAGAATAGAAAAATTGGGCATGGTCCACCCTTGTCATTTTTTTCCATCTCTGCCATTCGATAAGCAGAATCCAACTTATTGTTCCCATTTGGAGTACTTGACCAAACGCTATATTTGATGCTCTTATGAATATCATCCTCACTATATGATTTTATCATACAGAATTTTGCTTGTTCATACTTAACCTGAAAGTCAGGTTTATTATATTGGTCTCTTCGTGCACAAGAACTCAAGTTAAATTTATCCGTAAATGAACTCGAAGCTTGCTTCACTCTAGTGGCACAAGGACCACAAACTAGCTCGCTAGTGACTCCATAATTTTTCTGCAAGTTGGGGTTTTCTCTCGTCTGAAATCTATAGTTGTTGTTTGCAGTTGGGTAACATGATCCGTATCCAGAGAAAATATTTTTTAGGAATCGGAGAACTGTGCCCTTGATAAGAAGACTGCATCTTTGTTAAATGGTGAAATCCATTAAAGAACCTTACTGGTTGACCACCAGGACATAATTGAGGGGCGTGAAACCATAACACTTTTAGTGATTAGTAGTTTGATCCAAAATTACAAGTTAATAGCTCTATAGAGGAAATCTATACAGAACATCACAAGTTGATACTAGCAAGAATAAAGTTGAATAGTTTGGCCAAAAGAAAAAAGAATGAACTTAAATAAAGAAGAGGAACATACATATAAACTTCTTCTAAAATAGTGAGCAATGGTCTAAAATTGAAATAGACAACCCACAATGAAAGGCAATACAATATGGAGTGGATTTTTTAAATGACTAATTTGACAAAATAATAGAAAATTCATATGGGTTAAGGTAAAATTTCCTGCACTTCATCAAGATATTGTATAAAAACAATAATGTACTTAGTTAAAAAAGCAGATGAGTGCAAAATTTCAGTTGAACCCATAAAAATGGAGACGCTTATCAGGAGGCTTGCTCCGTCCCTTTCGATTAGAATTGAGAGAAATCAAAAAGATGATGATGGTGATGATGGTGATGATGATGATGATGATAAGGTTTAATATTCACGTAGATGCTATAACCACTACTCCATCCACATTTGCAGGTACTTCTATGGGTCCCTTAGATAACGAAACAGGTGACTTCTAGTACCATACTACAATAACAGCGATATCAGTTTATGAACTGCTGCCCATGCATACAGATGTGCTGCTATTTTATTGGTTTCTAACATATGCTTTCATCTAACCAAAGATAATTCATGTTTATCAATTAATATTGGAGACTGTTCAAAGCCAGTTCAATGATATGTCGACTAATTTGGATTCTAGCTTTTTTCCTAAATCTATAAACAGTATTAGACCTCATCTTTGGAAGGGAACAAATGTGACTTCATTAAACATGATGTATAAGCAAGTATGTTAGACTTAATAGAAACTATCACTGTAACAAATTGGGCAAAAAAATTCATTGTTTTAAGCATTTAGGGCAATGCAAAAATAATGATCGATTAGCCCCACTGATTTTAAGCGGTACCCCGATCTTGGCGAAATTTCAACAGGTATAGAAGACTAGGGCTCTATTTAACCGGTGGGCTAGGCCTGGGTAAAATCCCAACAGGTATAAAAAAAACTAGGGCTCATAACTGGTGATTTTACAGGTGCAGGGAGTGGGGGCATTACAGATCCCGGTCTGTTTTTTACACCTCAAGCAACTTAAACCTTTCCTTAACAGATATAGAGCAAAAAGAAAAATTACATTGTACATCATCATACATATGTATAAAGAAATTAGTAAATAAAGAAATAAAAGGAAGAAGTATACCTTAAGAGGTGTAACAGAAGGACCAGAATAGTTAAAAGAGGAAGTGGGCTGACGTGTCTGTAGGGTGTTTTTCGTCACCCCATTGAGATGGGAATACGCGCGCGCTTGTCAGGCGTACTACAGATTCCCCCTGCCTAGGGTAGGCCAGGGTTTAATGATTGTGGGGATCCGAATCTCCTGCAGCCGCGGACTAAGCTGCCGTTAATTACCCCTCGCCTTTGGGGCGAGGGAACCTCCGATTAACGGGTTAAAATGGTCATGCGAACTCAATGTGCAGTGTACGTGTGTTTTGTTTTGAAAGGGGGGTTTTGGATATATCGGGAGCCACGCAGAGTTTTTACGGGGGTCCCGCTACCCGGATAGCGGGCTGGGGGTCAAGGGGGCTAGCAGCCCCCTTGCGGGGTTCGGGGCAGCGCCCCGGCCCGATAATTTTTTGGAGGGGGAGAATGTGGCGGAGTATGTATATGTGTGAATTTGTATACATATGTATATGTATATGTATGTACATAAAAAAAGGGGGAAAAGGCATCCAAGGGATGCGTGGGGCAGCACCTTGGGCGCTGTGCGCTTAGATGCTGTGCGCTCAGGCGCAAGCGCGCCACGTGTCGGCACGTGGGCGCTTTGCGCATGAGCGCTGCGCGCAGGTGCGCAAGCGCGCCACGTGTCGGCACGTGGGCGCTTTGCGCATGAGCGCTGCGCGCAGGTGCGCAAGCGCGCGCGCGCCACGTGTCGGCACGTGGGCGCTTTGCGCAATGCGCGTTGCGCGCAGGTGCGCAAGCGCGCGCGCCACGTGTCGGCACGCGGGCGCTTTGCGCAATGCGCGCAGGTGCGCAAGCGCGTGCGCTTTGCGCAATGCGCGTTGCGCGCAGGTGCGCAAGCGCGCGCGCGCCACGTGTCGGCACGCGGACGCTTTGCGTAATGCGCGTTGGCGCGCAAGCGCGCGCGCCACGTGTCGGCACGCGGGCGCTTTGCGCAAGCGCGCAGGTGCGCAAGCGCGCGCGCCACGTGTCGGCACGCGGGCGCTTTGCGCACTTGCGCTGCACGCCGGAGAGGACAAGAGGCTTTTAGCCTGAAAAAAGATTTCTCAAAAGAGAAATCAGAAAGGAGTCGGGCTCCTGAATGTGTTTTGGGTTTAATGGAAATGGTTCTTCTTCTTCCTCCTGTTGCTTGCTGGATCTTGAAGATCAAGAGATGTGAAATCTCAAAATCTCTCCTTTTTAAGATCTGATGGCAGATCCAAGTTTCCCTTTGTGGATTTTGTGGTGAAAAACTATTTTGTTTTGAAAAAGGAAGAGTAAAACTCTTGATTTAATTCAAAAGAAAGAAGAAGGTTTTGGAACCTTGAGGAAGGAGAAAAGATCTCAGATCTAATTTTTGTGGAGAGAATGAAAGGTATATCTTTTTTCATCATCATTTTGCCTTTTATAGACTTACATATTTGCATATAGCCCCTTGGGCTTCACAAAAATGACATTTTAGCCATCTCATGGCTCATGTGCCATTTCATTTTTTGCACATAAGCCATGGGCTTACAAAATATTGGCTTTATGCCCATTTTGCATACATTCATGTATAAAAAATTACATAAAAATTATTTATTACATGATCTATATCTTAGCATGGAGGAGGCGGGCCGCGGGCTCGACTTGGGCATGGGCCCGCTTGACCTGGGCTTGGGCCCACCTGGCTTGGGGTTGACCTTGACTTTGACTCGGTCAACGGGGGTGTAAATTTTTACCCCAACAGTGTCCTTGACTCTACTTGCTTTGGAGATGCTTTGGACGCAAATTCATTTTCAGACATTATGGGATTTACATCTTCAGAATTCGAAGGACCAGCCCTAGGGGAGATGTTTTTATTTCTGAAACATTAACACCTTAAGGTTCAGCTTGCAAATCTTCAGATATTGTTTGTTGAATATATTCTGTTGAAGACAAGTGCTGCTGCTGAAAAGAAGATTGCCCTTCAAATGATGATTGCTCTGGGGCAAACGTAATATGGCCAGGCATACAGTAAACAAAGAATTATTCTCTAATTGAACACCCTGTAAGAAATATGTATAATGAGAAGATACAGATGCTGTACTTTGAGACTCAATGCTATAGCAAAATTGCCGACGAGAACAGTCATCAAAGCTCAACTGTGCCAGGTTAAATTGCTCTGAAGCTAAAGAGTAAATCATTTATATTTTTCAGAAAAATAATTTTACTGATCAAAATTTCAGATGGAATAACATAAACATGTTCCTCAATTTATTTAGACAATAACAAAGAATGATGGTGATAACAATCTTGCCTATTTAAAGAGAAAATGGTCCCCAATCATTTTTCTTTTTGAATAATCGGCGCAGTTCATCTTGATCTCTATTACCTAACAGATGTTTAGACCAATTTTCATGTGTATTCCATACTTTTGGTCCTGTATTGGATGGTTGCAGAATTAACGGTTTTTCAACTGTTTAGCATCTAACACTTTTAGGTCAATAAACAAAAAGTATCCAAAACACATGGAAGTTGATGTGTCCATGCATCAGGCTATAAATAACAAGATGAACATTGTCGATTATCTGGAGAAAAAAAAAAGTTGATGTTGATTTATTAAGTCGTTCTCAGAAAACTTTTACCGAGAACGGTCTCCGGACAATATAACTATTACATAAAAGTTATTAAGGTTTGAGGGATTTGGCAGTTTCGTATCGGTTTCAGTACAACCCCATCCGAAACAACCCTATAAATTTCAAGTCCATATCACAACAAAAATTCGATTTTAACCCAAAAAATTGAAATTTCTGGTTAAAAAAGTAACTTAAAGAGAAGATCTACTCTTGGTGGCGAGAAGGAGAGAAGATTCCGAGCAGTGGAAAATTGCGATTTCAAGCTCGATCACGAGCAAATTTGCCATCACAAGGGGCGGCGGTGGTAAAAAAGTAGGAGTCAGGGTTTTGCAATAGGGGTTCATCATCATATTGTGTTTAATCGAGGGTTGTTGGATTTTTTTAACTTGGTTTGTTGGTTGGGCTTTTGGGCCACCATCAACAAGTGGTTATTGGGTATGAATTGATTGTTCCATCTTCATGTAGACATGGTTGTTTGTTTATTTGGTTATTATATGTACTAGTATTCAATTAAAGATTTGATGTAGGTATCTTTGTCATCTTAACTAAAAGTCTTTAAAAGATCTAGTATCTTAGCCGAAATCCGTTAAGAATCTTTTCAAATCTTATAAATTTTTATTGATTCTGAGTTTTATCAAAATCTTTAAAAATCTACCATTCTTTATTATCTTAATTAAAAAGTATTTTAAAGTTTTTTATTATTTTAACTAAAAGCATTTAAGATATTTCTCACGGAAAAATTAAAGTGGTGCAATATATATCTACTATCATAACCGGACGATGAGGGATGGGTCGTGTAGCGCTCTCACAATTAATTGGAATTAAAAATTCAAACAAAAGAGAAAATCCTTAATTCTAAGACGGTCCAAGTCATCAACTTTTTTGTTAAGAAAATCCTATAAGATTAATAACCGTAAAAGGCTAAAAGCCTTGAAAATAATTTTTAAATAAAAATATATTTGAAGAGATTATCATACTTAACAAAAAGTTAAACAATTATAACAAATTTAGTCAAATCCATTGTCAACCAGCTTTTAAGAAATTAAAAGATATTTAATACAATAATAATAAATTAAAATAATACATTGTAGATATGGCTAAATTATAAAATTAACAAATGCACTTATCTTCTTGATATTTTTTAATATAATCATGTGCACCGCACATGTCGATACGCTAGTGTTTATTTAAACTAACGAACTAAAAAATCTCTTTATTTTTATATCTTATTAATTTAATTACATGCATCGTGCATGCCATAACAAGTTGATACATCATCGTTGCTTAATGATAACAAATTAAAGGGTTGTTTTTTTACATGCTTCCTAAATCCCTCCTTGGCATTAAAATAGTAGGGATAAACCAATAATGAAACCTACCGGAACTTGTCAAAACTGAAAAAACTAAAACCGACTTCTCAAACCTTGGAAATAATATTTAGGCTTATTTATCAAAAACTATCCTAAAATTTCAAAATGACTGATAACCAACATTTTTAATTGTCAAGTTTTAACACGTCAACAAGCTCGCTACGTCAACAAGCTCGCTACGTCAACAAAAAAAATTAAAAACCCAAAAATACCTCATTTAACCCTAAAACAATTTCTAAAAAAATTAAAAATTATATTTTTAAAAAAAATCATCACCAGCAAGGGCTCCTCATCCATCGTCACCACCTTCGACCTCCTAGTTCAGCCGGTACCACCACCCGCTTTTGGCAACGCTACCCCCACCTCCATCCTCGTTGCCCCCTCCTTCATCACCATCATCTTCTTCATCCCTCACCCTCTTTCCCAATCACCACCACCATCACCCCACCCCACCGTCCCCTACCCACTTCTCCTGCCCCCTCACCCCCGCCCTTCCATCGTCGTCATCCCCCGGTGTGGGATCACCACCACCTTTATCAATCAAATCCAATCATAACAATCACCATCATCTTCTTCATCCCTACACCCCTTTCGTCCCCTCCTCCTTTGTCGCCACCCCGATCACCACCATCATCAAAATCATCTTCTTCATCAACCCCCCACCACCACCATCACCCTACCTCACCTCCTCTCTTCTCCATCACTAGAATCATCCTTCACCATTATCATCATCAATTTTCTTCTTCTACCTCCCCTGCCTTCCTCCCGACCTCCCCGGCCCCCACCCTCTGCCATCTCAACACCGCCTCCTCCCATCGCCTCTCCAACACCGTCTCCTCCTCCTTCCATCGCCCCCAGCCCTACCCCCAGCCCCTTATCTCATCTCCAAACTAATAATCATTTATTTAATTAATATTTAATAATTTAAATTTGTTAATAATGTATTATGAGAAGGGCAAAATACTCTTTTGATATGGAATTTAACAATGTTAAATTTGACCGTTAAAAATGGGGGTTATCTATCATTTTGAAACTTTAGGGTAGATTTTTGAAAAACTCGAAAACTTTAGGATAGTTTTTTGGTAAATAAGCCTAATATTTATGCCAATTTCCTCTAAGAATAAATATCATACAAGTTTGTTTATTTCAATATGGTAGTAACTGCAGGGCATATAATAGACCGCTAAGGTTCTGTTTGGGTATAGAGTTAGGAAAACTATAGTTTATTTTTAAGTGGAGCTAGAGAGTATGCAAACTATGGTTTGCAAACCCCAAACTCCGTTTTCAAATAAACTATGGTTTTGTATGTAGAGATGTGTTTGGGAAAATGGAGTTTGCTAAACTTATAACATATTGGAGTTTAGATAACCACGGTTATCTAAACTTTGGAGTTGTGATAACCGTGGTTATCTAAACTCCAAAATGGATGCCAAACATGATGAAGTTAGCATTTTGGAGTTAAGTTATGCTAACTTTATGTAACTCCAGTTTAGAAAACTGAACTCCATTCCCAAACAGGCCCTAAAGCAACACAAACTTAAAACTCATAGTTATTACTAAAGAGAGAATCCTCATAGAGAGAGCTGGAGCGGAGAGAGGGACCTAAGGATTCATGTAGGTAGAGAGAAGTAGGATGTCAAAGAATGGAGTCGCAGGAGATTAAAACATGAGAGATGTTGAAGGTAAAAATTTGCAAACCATAGGTTTAAGGCCATGATTGACGCCAATATAGCAATGCCTGATCTAACCTGTTTGATAAATGGGCTTGATGAATCTCACATATACCGTCGGCACACATGTCGTGTTTAGCTCAAGTTATCGGCTTGAGTAAAAGTTGTAATACATATTCTGGTCAAAACCAATTCACAGTACAAAGCTCTTCCTACTCTGTGACAGATGTAGCCCAATACTAAAATATAATTTTCGAATTCCACATTGATATACATCCACTTTTACAATCTTCTCATACTTTAACTGCAGTGGGAAACCTTTTTTGGTCAAGAAAAAAAGAATAGAAAAAAATAAGAAGAAAAGAAAGAAAGGAGCAGTAAACTACGAGTAAAAGACCAAGCACTAGCTATTCACATGAGAACTTAGCCTATTATTGCATGTCCTTGAGAGATGCATATGTTTCATGTGCAAGAGACTTGAGAGTTGGTTTCTTGTTGATTTTTATTAGGGGCATAATTCTCATTGGTGATGGTAAGAAATAAGAAATTGAATGAAAGGGTTGCGATGGGCTTAATTAAGTTCTCATTGATTTTCTAGAAGAGATGAACATGGGTTGGTGCTACAACTTAAAGCATCAATGTTCATGTCCAAATATTGTCTTCATTTTAATCTCTCACTAACCGAAAATGCTTCCAAACCCCTCATCTATATTGTATCCACCATCCTCTCAACTCCCTAACAAAGTCACCTCATAACCCCATCAAAATCTCCCACGTAAATACCAACTTCCCAATTTTCTCTCTTCAACAGCAAACCTATAATCCTCAACATCTCTACTAATTGCTAGCACATCTCTCCTCCATAAAACTGAATATAACTTCACTTAGAGAGAATGAGCTCTTCTTGGCATCATCGGCCAAAGATAAATGCAGTCTCAACATATATTTTGACTTCTCATCAACTCACAAAAACAGAAAAAACCTTCTTGCTCATTCCTTGTGAGCGGTTCCAAAGTACCAACAAGTCATCATTATATCAAGTCTTCATCTTAAAAGCAAAAGAACAGAGCCTACTTTTCATCTCAATTATGTGAGGCTCGACGGCCACAACAATGGCAACACCGCTGCCATCGATGTCTGAACATCGACGCTTCTACTACGAATGCATTGATGAAGTCTCTACAACAATGTCATCAATGACGTCATTACATTGCCATCGATAATTCCTCTACAATGAAATCAACAAGGCATCCACAACGAAATCTAGGACTTCTCTACTAAATCGTCATCAACACTGTCCCTAAAACGAGGCCATCGACAACGCCGCCACGACGACCTTGTCGATGCAGCCTCTAAAATGAGGCCATCTATGCCGCCATCAATGCCACCTCTAAATCGGAGCCAACTACAATGCCGCCGCCGATGCCGCCCCTAAAACAAGGCCATCGACAACGCCACTACAATGACGCGGTCTACACAGCCTCTAAACAAGGCCTTCAACAACGAATCTACGACGACGCCGTCAATGTCTCCAAATCGAGGCCATCAATGCAGCCTCTACGCCGCCATTGACTACAACCACTACAACGACACCATCGACGATAACGACGTTGAACTTTCTACGCCTACCAATTTGCATCGTGTACTATTCTTGGGCTACCACCTACATGATATCTGGCACGCCGCCGCTACGGCATATTGGCTAACATTTCAAACCATGGTATCAAGTATGCATATGAAAATTTTAACATAAACATATAGTTGGTTCCCATAAATAATTTCATATTTGGAGTTTTAATTTTCTAAGATAAAAAAAAAAATCAAAGAGAGTATCCATCTGGACCAAGAGCTTATTCCCCTTCATGTCTAAGAAGGCAACTTTGCTTTGCTTAAAACGCATTCCGATTGGTTTTCAAGCAGAATTATGGCCGAACCGCAAATATTCCTCAAAATTGTTCTTCTGGTTCCTGGCTAATTTCCAACTGATTTGATTATAAAGTGCCCAAAACTAAACATAAACATGTGTTTAGTTAAAAAAAATTACAGATTTGGTGTTTTGTAATTGGCTTGCACTATATACACAGTAGGATTGTTTCCGCAAATATTCCTCGATAAAATTTAAAGTTTTTTCTTCAAAATATACGAATTATTACAACAAAGGAAGACACTTTCAGCAAATCTACAAACCCTAAGCATATCAAAGAACAAACCGCCATTGTCGCGTCTCAACGCATCAACAGAACTCCACAGTAATAGAACGGAAACAAAATAAAATTAAACAGCGAGAAAAACGAAGCAATCACTGACCTAAAAAAGATGAGGATTCGAGATCGGAAAACCGCTGTCGACGAGCTCGGCGGTTCATCGACGAGCGGTTTTGACAGCGAGAGAGAGAGAGAAGCGGCGATGAGAAAAAGAGGAGGAGGTCTATTTTTTGGCTGGGGATTCATTGGACGGACGAGATTTGTCCGTTCCTAAACAGAAGAGGATCTCAACCGTTGGATCGAGATGTGGGTTTGTGACGTCAGCAGGGGAATTGGGTTTTGTTTTTTGGGGAAGTTTATTTTGGGTTTGGAGCCCAAGTAATTGCAGGTCATGGAAAGTTGATGGAGTTATTGAACAAATCGGTTGTTTTCATAAATAATTGTATTTTTAAGTATTGGGTTTTCTTAACTATTTTGGGAATACCTGGGTTTGATCATAAGTCATTTTCAAACTGGATCCGGAAATTCCGTACTATTTAACGCGGGGTTTTTTTGTGTGCACGATTGCTTGAAGTTGGAACTACATGGTTTTTTCAACTACATGTAGTTGCAACAACCGTAATTGGATTTGCATTCCGGTGTTTGGTAGGGCTGCAAATCTAACTATCATGTGTTAGAAAAGCAAAAAGCAATGTTTGATAGCTTTGTACTTGTGGTGGTGTCTACTTGAAAGAACGATAATTAAACATCTAAGACTAATTAATCAGTGAAAAAAATATTCCAGACTTTTCTTAACCACAAAATAAAAATTGTTAAATATATTTCTAATTAAATTATGTTTCTATATGGAATCCAATGGGGTGGAAGTTTTTTTTTAATTCTTTTCATTTCATACATTAGACTGTTGGTAAGAGATTGGGTAAATTTTACTGAACCCCATACATCTTTTGGGTTTTTTGAGACAACCTCATTAAACTTTAAAAATGTTATATACAATATTGTATGAAATCAGTAGTTTGATTAACTCGTGCAAACCACAATTGAACTGAATAACACCAAAATATAATAGATTGAATAGACTCAAAATTGACGTAATATAATATTTTTTGACAAAAGTAACTTTTATTTTTTTTACGAAAATACTCTTCAATAGGGTTTTATAGTATTTTTAGAGTTCAATGGGGTTATATCAAAAATCTCAAAAGGTAGATGGGATTTAGTTAAATTTACCCGAAATAAATTTAAAGAATATGGATTGTTGAAAAATAAATAATGACAAGGATATTTTAATTTTAATTTAATTTAATTTATTATTTTTTTTAAAAAAAACTTTCTGTAGTAAACTCTTTATGGACATGAGTGTGCGGACACATCCATATGTGTGGCATGTAACACTCGCATTATCCATCCACTTTTCCCTGGCATTTGACATTTTAATGTTCCAACACAAAACTACCATAAACTTTATATGGCAACCATTCATTGGAATCAAGATGGAAACTCAATAAACTGCATTTGGACTTCATCTTCTTCTTCTTCTTCAATTTAGAGTAGTTGAGTGAAGATGGCAACTTTGGCCTCTCCATTTCCAATCACTCCACGAAACTGTGCTCCTCATGTATGGGTTTCAAGAACAAAGATTACAAAAATTTCTGCATCAAGATCAGGAGGAGTACCCTTTAAACCGGTATATACGAATTTACCGGGAAAAAACCATGTTCATTGCCTTAACATCAGTTAACTTTTTTCCGTTTCTGCCAATTTCTCGTCTTAAATTCATTCCTTTGGTTTTATCCGCTTTGCATAAAAGAATCACATTTTATATTCTAACGTTTTTAAACGCCGAAGAGGTACACTGGTGTGTAGGCACAACGTCGAGGGAAGTTAATTTCTAGCCTTCATTTTTTGATGCATGAGATGCTAGCTAGCTAGGGAGTGTTATTCATCCCCAGTTTGAGTTGCAAATCTAATGGATGTAAGAATAATTAATGCAGGTTTCAAAGGGATGCAAAACTTGTAGAGGTGAAGGTGCAGTTGAGTGCCCAGGGTGTAAGGTGCTCTTGGATTAGTTCTCACTTCTCTATTAATTTCCCATTACTGATTATAAGTTGTAAATGACACCCTAAAAAACGCTATATGGGTAATCAAAAGAATGATCCTAAGTACATATTTCATTTCATTTTACTGTTTGCGCATGTATAACTGAGGTTAAAATTTACTTAATTGTGCGATGAAGACCAAAGATAGGCGACTTAATCGAAATTTGACCGATGCACTTCAAAAAGAAAATATGTTGGTTGTTGATGTAGTCAATGAAATGACCCTTAACATAGCTGAATGGCAGAAAATGAATTCTGTGGTTGATTTAGAAAATGTAGGGATGATAATCTTTTTTGTTATAATTGAAGCAAATTAAGTTGGATTTTACATATTAACCTTCAAAACATGAAATTTAGAGATTTTACTTCCATTAGATTAGCACGCTATTCAAGTATTGTATTTGGATGACCTTTTATTTAGGTACTTCAATATGTCAATGCTCTAATTCCATTATTTAAATAAGTAACTGTTGAAGCCTCTCATTGTTATTTTTGTTTTCCTATTAAATTGAGTTCAGGGAACTGGAAGGAACAAGAAGAATGGAAACATCTTTGAAAGATGGAAGTAAGCTTCATTGTCCTTAATTTGCAAGACAATAAAAAATAGCAAATCTACTAAATTCAATTCAAATGTTATGGAGCATTTTCTAGGGTAAATTTTCAAAAAGCCCCTGGCCTGTACAGGAGTTGTTTAAAAACCCTTGATATTTTCAAAATTGTTGGAAGGGGCCTACTGTTCAAAATCTTTGCAAAAAACCCATGGTTGCATTTTATTTAGGCATTTTATTCCTTCCAATTGCTTAGATATTGCAAGCAGCCTCTTAGATATTACAGGCAACCAGAAGGATGAAGAGGGTTTTAATTGGGTTCAGGGGGTTTATACACAAGTTTGAAGCGTTCCGGGGGCTTTTTGACAATTTACCCTTTGTTTATATAAACTATCTTCTCAATTTGTGGATTTATATGATCAACAGGTGTTTTGAATGCCAAGGATTTGGTATGAAGAGCTGCCCCAATTGTGGCAAAGGAGGGCTCACACCAGAGCAGAGAGGAGAGAGATAGGAGCCAAACCCTTTGTTGCATGAACATATCAATGTTTTATTCCTAATATTTTGTTGATGTAAAATGTATCAAGATAAAATCTATTCGGCCTTTGAGTTACTCATTGGAGCTGAACTAACCTTTCTCAAGTTGAAGGTCAAAATTATTTATTAGAGATATAATAACTTTTTCTTAAGAACTTTTTATTCCACAATGTGATGAGGATTAAGAGAGAGTACAGTTGATGCCAAATTCGTAGTTTATTATAGTTGGCTCTGGGGGTTAAAATCGGGAAGGTTTGTTAAACCTGAACCCGACCTGTCCAAAAATACTATGTTTTTTCATATAAAACACCCATTCTAATCCATTCGGACATGTGCGTCCTGGTCCTAGCCCTCAAGTTGACATATCCTTTTTTAAAACCTACCACAATTTGGCATTTAGCAAACATATATATTCCAATTAGGGCATTTGCCAACTTCTTTTAAGCATATTTTTAATTCTTGATTGATCATCATCTTTTCTCTCAAGATATATTTACTTTAGATTTTCCCTCCATTTTATACAAAAAAAAGTTGTGATTTTTAGTTTTCAATTGCTTAAATTTTTTATATCATTTCATGTTTTATGATTATTTGTAATCGGATGTGTTAGAATATATGTTAAATGGGCAAACCAGAAAAAGCTTTATCCAACTCCATTAGGTTGTGCTCAGGTGTCTTACTACACACGAATGTAGCATATACCTTGAATTCTAAAAAAAAGTTGCAATGTTGCTGTTGAATTTGATTTAAATTTGAATTTGTTAGGATTTAAATTTAATCTCTATAGTTTAGATTTAAATCTAATCTATACATTAAATTCATATTTATCTTTATTTTAAATATAAATTTATCTCCTAGCATTTATTTAATTACCCTATAAATATGAAACTTTCTCCTGAGATTTTTGTAAATCCATAATTCTCTAATTCTCTAAAAACCTAAGATTTGATTAGAGTAGCAGAGGCAGCCGAGTGCAACCGCGGATAGAGAGAAGTTTTGTAAGAGAGGATATTTCTTTGTAAAGTAGGGTGAGAAGTCTGTATAATCTCTTATAATTTTTTTTCATAAAGGAAGTTTTCGTCGCGGTTTGCAGGATTGAGTGCTAGTTGCGCCGAACCTGGATAAATCTTGTGTATTGTTATTGGTGTGTTCTTTTCATATGATTTGGCATCTATCGGATAGTTCTTTTTTAATCTACTCTAAAATTAAGGTATTGGGTTTCCCGCTGCGCATGGAAACGTAATCTTTACAACAAGTGGTACCAGAGCATCAAGTTCACGTTTTGAAGTTGATTGGGTAGATGGTGTCTACAAATTACGAGATCGAAAAGTTGATAGGCGCAACAGTTTCAGCCTATGGAGATCGAAGAAAACGGTGCTGCTAAAGCAATAAGGTGTGCACAAGATTGTCTTTGCGAAAGACGGGATTCCGGCAACAACCACGGCAATGGAGAGTGAAGAGATGGAAGAGAAAACTCACAATTCGATCCAGCTTTTAATGGCCGATAAGGTTCTTTGCAAAGTGGCGCAAAAAACAACAGCGGCAGGATTGTGGAACAAGTTGGAGTCTTTTTAATACAGAAATTTATTACTAACCGATTCTATTTAAAGCAGTCCGGAAAGCGCATAGAGGTTCTTCGGTTCGGATTAGCCGGAGGTTTCGCTTCGCAGAAGATTGCAAGATCGTGCATGCCGGAGAGGATCGTGCATCAATACACCATATTGAGTGATCCTCTGGCAGATGATATTGCAGGACGAATGGTTCGGACAGTTGGGAAAAACAAAACTTTACGGCTTACAGTTGGTTTTCCGAGGGACTTTCGGGCTGATGCCATATTAACTGCCGAGTACCTCATCGATCGGTCACCATCGACGGTGGTAGATATGAGAATTTCCGATGAGTTATGGACTGGAGGGGTTGGAAGTTACTCAGGATTTCGTGGAATTCGATGTATCGACGAGCCGAGGATCGAGAGATGTTCACTTGTCAGCTTTGGAGGCAGAGCAAAAGGGTACATGTCGTGGTGTTCTGGGACCCAGAGTGGAGTAATCAGCAAAGTGACAATCATTAAGTCTGCGATACTTCGAAAAAGACAGACTCAGTCAGATGTTGAACGGAGAACAAATATGCCGCCAAGGGAGGTGGAGTTCGAAATGCTAGTCTAGATTACGAGAGATGGGGTGGTTGGTACTTTGATTCAGGTGGAGAGTCCAGTAGACCCAGTGGTGCAGAGGTCAAGGACGATTCGGTGTACAAGAATGGTTAGGGATGAGTCTCCAAGACAAGAGTGTTGGGTTTCTAGATACCTCCAGTAGGGTTTAAAGTACGGCAGAAGCGGTAATTTTAAAAATCTAGAGAGTATTAGCAAATCCAAACCAAGAATCAAACCAAACTATTAAACTTGTCACTAAACTAGTAAGGTAAAAATAAGAGTTTAGCGGTGTATGGTGTTTTTCGTCACCCCATTGAGATGGGAATACGCACCGCTTGTCAGGCATATACAGATTCCCCCTGTCTAGGGTAGGCTGGGGTATTTATTACTTCATTCTTGGTATGGAGCCGTCCCCTTCCATGCTTGGTCCTGACTTAGGCTTGGGCCCACTTGGTTTGGGGGTTGATTGATTTTGACTTGGTTGATCGGGGTGTAATTTTTGACCCCAACAAGCGGACTAAACCTTTGTAGCGCGTTAGTCACCTCTTCTTGGACTCCAGCTAGACTCCGCGAAGTCCAGAACAAGCTTGCTCGATGATCTCCTCGCCGAAGATGATCCACCTTGAGATAACTCCAACACAGGCTCTAGCTTCAAATCGATCTCATCAAAATGAAGCAACCCACTAATTAAACTTGCTAAGAATGATTAGTAGGATATATCGAATAATTAGCACACTTAATTTTTCATTTTTCATTTTCCATTCCTCACTTCAAGAAAATCAAGAGAGAAAGCCATGGTCATGATAAGAATGAGAAGATGAAGATTTTTCTAAGATGAGAACAAAATACAAGAATGAGTCATCAAGTCTACAAGCTTCTTAACCCATGACTCATCTCATATCATATCTTTCATATAAGTCTCATACTCCCATCACCCATGTATCATCATACATGTCATAATATTTATATCAAATATAAATATTAATAAAGAAAAGAAAATAATTAAGTGAACATGATATTAGTTAATATATAAATATATCAATATATAAATATATATTTTAATTATTAAATCAACACTTGATTTAATAATCCGCCTATATCATATATATATACCGTTTAATATCAATAAACACCAGATTAAAATACGTGATCAAATACACGCGTTTAATCGAATTCATGCATGTATCTCTATACGTGCCCTACATCGTTTCGCATGTGCTGGGAAACCTCAGTGTGGGACTCTAAAAACTCAAAAATACGCCGGCAGTAGGTTAAGGTCATATCCATAGCCCACAAGCACATCAGCGGTGTTTACCGCCGAAAACAGAGACGGACTGGGATTGATCGTCTTTCCTGAATTTAGGGGCAAATGCTATTTGGAACATATCTATCCACCGCTCCGAAGATACCAAGTTGATTTATGGCGCCGTATATCGGAGGTTTAGATAGATGCGACCGATATAGCATATTTTATCAGATTCTCCCTCATTTGTGAAGGGTTTTTTATTGTGGGGATGCTCTTCCCTGCAGGCGCAAGCCTCTGCAGTTAATTACGTTATCGCGCAACTTTCTCCTGATCCGGCAGGTCACTTCGTGTCGTGTTGTATTCTATTTATTTTTGGTTGCCTGTGGATTATATACGAACACTAGTTTATGTCGTCGCCCGTAGGGCGCGGATCAGTCCAAATTTGTATATTAAATTTAGGTTTGAACCTAGATTGTATGTTCCTTCAGTTTAAGAGATATTTTATTTTATTTAAAGACCGTTAATCTGATTTTAGATTAAGATCGACTTAACTATATGAGCATATGGGCTCAATTTATTTTAACTAAGTACACGTTAGTCTTATATGATACTAAGATCAACTTAGAAATATATTTAAAAATTATTAAATTTTGTTAAGATCCACCAACAGAGCATATAGGCTCGGTTGCAATGAACAATATGTGTTCCAGGAAGTTTCAGAAACTTAGCCAATTTTGGACTCAGTCTTGGGCTTTTTCCATAGCAGTGCTAAACACTTAGTCTTTTGACTATGAATATGATATCCAATTGCTGCTCTGGCGCTCACGTGTATATCACGTGAGGCGCTCAGACTTGGACGTTGCCCTATCAATGCTAAACACTTAGTTATTTTGACTATATAGTGCTAAGCATTTTTGTACAACGCTCATGTGTGTTTTACATGAGGCGCTATCTTCCTTTTTCCCGCTCACGTGTTTCTGCGTGAGGCGCTGAGTTTTTAAGCGCCCACGTGTGTTTCACGTGAGACATTAAGTTCTTAGACACTCACGTATGTTTCACGTAAGGTGCTATCTTTCACTTCTTTTAAGCGCTCACGTGGATATCACGTGAGGCGCTGAGTTCTTAGAAATTTAATCTCTGTTGATATTTTTAGAGAAATTAAATATCTGTTAATGGTATTTTGACCATTAACGATCACCAAAGACCACTGTTTTAAGGATCTGGGTTCATGTTCTTTAAGAACTAAGTTTTTGATAATAAAGGAACTAAGTTCCTGGAGTATTATGAACTCCATCTTCTTCATGTTCTTCTCTCATGTCCTTTTCAACCTTATTCTTCCCTAAATCCTTGATTCTTAAGAACAAGATCTTCCCGATAAGAATTAAATTCCCAACTTATGGGAGATTTGTCTTGCGAATCTCAGATCCAGAGAAAGAACTTAGTTCTTTTCGAAGGGTTAAACCTTTCGATATGATATGATAGGTAAAGGAGATATTTTGATCTCTGCTTTTTTTTTTACCTAGAGTTTTAAGGAGGAAGACGATCTTTCTTCTTTATCGAGAATTAAATTCTCTGTTTTTTTATGGAAGCTTTTTGAGAGCTTTCTGTATTTTTTTAACAGAAGCTTATGCGGGGTCTCCTTTCTCTCCTGGTTTAATCTCTTTGCTTATAAGAGAAGAAAAAGATCAATCTGTTTGAGAAAATCTCTCATTGAGAGATCCTGATTGATTTCATAATCAATCAAAATGATCTTAAAGATCAATCGGTGGATTTTATTTACCGTTAGATTTTTAATCCAAAGGCTCTTTGTTTAACATAGAAGTTCATTCTTATTTGTTTAACAAAATTAGAAAAATATTTTTCTAAGATACAATTTAATTCTGTCAGATGATCGATTGGTGATTTTATAATCACCGTTGGATGTTTGATTTAAGGGTCATCTGTTTAACAGAGAAGATCTTTCTAGTTTGAAAATGATCAGGAAAATGTTTCCCACATAGAATTTAATTCTACATATAATTTAATTCCATCAAAAAAAGAACACTCACGTGTATTGCTCGTGGGGACGTTGGCCTATAGCGCTCACGTGGATATCACATGAGGTGCTGCCAAGAAGCTAGCAATTGCGCTCATGTGGATATTGTTTACCGCCGAAAACAGAGACGAACTGGGATGGATCGTCTTGCCTGAATTTGGGGGCAGATGCTATTTGGAACATATTCATCCACATCTCCGAAAATACCAAGTTGATTTAAGGCACCGTATGTCAGAGGTTTGGATAAATGCGACCGATGTAGCTGACTTTATCAGATCCCCTATGAGGGGTTTTTGATTGTAGGGACGCTCTTCCCTGCAGGCGCAAACCCCTGCAATTAATTACGTTATTGTATTGTGATAACAACTTTCTCCTGCTCCGGTAGGTCACTTCGTATCGTGTTATATTTTGTTTATTTTTGGTTGCCCGTGGATTGTATACGGAGACTAGTTTATGTCGTCGTCCGTAAGGCACGGATTAGTCCAAATCTGTACATATATTTTCATGATTTGGGTCAAGCATTTGCTTGATGGGGTCCGCATTGGTAGCCTGGTTTGCCAACGGGAATGAACTTAGGATACATTTCTCACATTTGTAAGGTCCATCGGTTCATATGAAACTTGGGTTTTTTCTAAGGATCGTTAGTCTTATTTGAGACTAAGATCAATTTGGATGTTTTGGGTCAAGTATTTACTTGACAGGGTCTGCATTGGTAGCTTGTTTTACCAACGAGAATGAATTTAGGACGCATTTCTCATATTTGTAAGGTCCATCTGTTCACGGGAAATTTAGGTTTGATCTAAGGATCGTTAGTCATATATGAGACTAAGATCGACTTAGGAACAAATGAGCATATAGGCTCAACTGATCATTAGATCATATATAAAGTGCCCATAGATAGTATACAATAGTTAGTATGGAGACAATCCGCAGGGCAAAACATATTAGTTTAAGGACATTTCGATCCAATATTAGTTTAGCTACGTTTCGGTCTAACATTCCCATGTTTGGGACGAATATTGGTTTAATGACATTTCGGTCCAACATTCCCATGTTTGGGACGAAATATTAGTTTAAGAACGTTTCGATCCATTATCGCTGTATTTGGGACGAAATGCTAGTTTAGGGACGTTCCGGTCCATTTTTAGTTTATGAACATTTCGGTCCAACATTTATCTTGCGCTCACGTGTATATTTTACGTGGCGAAATGAACGATGATAACATGGGATGTATAAGACATTCCCTGTCTTGATGAAATCTCATATCTTTCATCAAGTAGGGACAAGAAATGAGTTGTTGGTTGTTGGGACCCGTCACCTCTCTAAAGACGTTGAGTAATTACAACGACATATATCAGAGGTGTGGAAAGATGTACCCTTGAACCAAATCCCGTATTTGAGGAAAAAGATCATGGTGGATCTAAGAATCATTAGTATTATATGAGACTAAAATTAACTTAGAAGATATGGAATGAAGATCATTAGTTGTATATAGGACTAAGATTAGTTTGGATATGATTGATGAAAGATCATTAGCCATATATGGGACTAAAATCAAAGAAGAAGCTTGAACTTCTCACAGATTTAGCCAATTTGGACTAAGAATGGGATTTTATACCACCCAGCAGTGCTTAGCACTCAGTCACGCAGCGCTCACGTGAGTATCACGTGAGGCACTGAGTCTCTGGCGTTTTTCAAGCGCTCACGTGTATGGCATGTGAGGCGCTGAGTCCCTGTTTATGAGCACTCACGTGGATATCATGTGAAGCACTATGTTTCTTGGCACTCACGTGCTATCATGTAAGATGCTACAATGGTGCTAAACACTAATCTGGCACTCACGTGCCATCACGTGAGGTGCTGTCTTCATGAGCCTTAGGTGCTCCCGTGCCTTTCCTGTAAGACGCTTTCTTCATGGTTTCTTTTGAGTGCTCAAGTGCTTTTCATGTAAGCCGTTGAATTCTTAGAGATTTAATCTTTGTTGATGTGTTTAGAGAAATTAAACGTCCGTTGATAGTATTTTGACCATTAACGATCACTAAGATCGCTATTTTGAAGATCTAGGATCAGGTTCTTAAAATCTAAGTTCTTGATTATGAAGGAACTAAGTTCCTGGAGTATTATGGATTCCATCTTCTTCATGTTCTTTTCAACCTTGTTCTTCTCTGAATCCATGATTCTCAAAAACAAGATTCCCGAGAGAATTAAATTCTCAACTTATGGAAGACTTATCTTGTGGATCTCAGATCCAGAAAAAGAACTAAGTTCTTTTAAAGGGTTAAACCTCTAGATATGATATAATAGGTAAAGGAGATATTTTGATCTCTCTACTTTCTTTACCTAGGGTTTTGAGGAGGAAGACGATCTTTATTATTTATTGAGAATTAAATTCTCTGTTGTTTTATGGAAGCTTTTGGAGAACCTTCTGTATATTTTTTTACATAAGCTTATGGGGGTCTCCTCTTGAGCCTTGAAACCTCGGGTCTGTAGAGATTTTTTCGTCACCCCATTGAGATAGGAATACGCGCTGCTTTTCAGGCGTATTACAGACCCCCCTGCCTAAGGTAGGCCGCGGTTTATTTATTGTGGGGATTCGAATCTCCGGCAGCCACGGACTAAGCTGCCGTTAATTACCCCTCGCCTTTGAAGCGAAGAAACCTTCGATTGACGGGTCAACTAGTCATGCGAATTCAATGTGTGGTGCTTGTGTGTATGTTTTTGGACATATCGGGGGCCCCGTAGAGTTTACAGAGGTCCCGTTATCCGGATAGCGGGCTGGGGGTCAAGATAGCTAGCAGCCTCCTTACGGGGTGCGAGACAGCGCCCTGCTAGAAATTTTTTTCTAACGACGAAGGTATTTTTAGTATGGAGCGTATGGGAAAAAAGGGTGAGAAGCGTCCTAAGGACGTGTGCGTAGCACGTGGGCGCTGGGCGCTCGCGGGCCACGTGAGAGGCGCGTGGGAGTTGGATGCCAGCGCCTCACACGCCCGACACATGGGCACTGGGCGCCGGTGCTTCACATGCCCGGCACGTGATCAGGAATTAAACTCCTGCAGAAAAAGGGGCTTAGCCCCGGGATTAGGAGTTAAACTCCCGAAAGGATCTTGAGTGGAGTTAAAATCCCAAAAGGGTTTTATTTAGGGAGTTCAACTCCTAAAAGAATTTTATTTATGGAGTTAAACTCCCAAAGATTTTGACAAATGGAGTTGAACTCCCAGAAATCTTTGAAGATGGTCAAAGGGGACCCCTTTCTTCTTTCCTGAGCCTTGGATCCTCTTCTAAGTCTCGGATCTTCTCCAAAGTGGGATTTTTGGAGATGGGTCTCCTTCTTCCTCCTTTCTGTTTGCTGGATCTTGGAGAAAAGGGAGTGAGACTTAAAAATCTTCCCTTTTAGAGATCTGAGCTCTCCTTCGTGGGTTTTAGGGTGAAAACTATTTCTTTTTGGAAAAAGAAGAGTTAAACTCTTAATTTAATTCAAAAAAAAGGAAGAAGGTTTAGAACCTTGAGGAAGGAGAAGGAGACACAGAAACCCTAACTTTTGAGCGGAATGAATTCTTCTCTTTCATTTCATTATCATGTTGCCTTATATAGGCTTATACATTTACACATAGCCCCTTGGGTTTTACAAAATGGTATTTTACCCATCTCATACCTCATGTGCTCATTTCTTTTGTACATGAGCCATGGGCTTTACAAAAATTTGCATTTATGCTCATTTTTCTTACATTTATTCATAAAAATTACATCAAAATTATTTATTACATGATTTTCATTTTGGCATGGGAAAGGCCGGCCGTGGGGCTCGGCTTGGGTATGGGCCCACTTGAACTGGGCTTGGGCCCGCTTACTTGGGGTTGACTTTGACTTTGACTTGGTCACCAGGGTGTAATTTTCGACCCCAACAGGGTCCTTTATACAGGTGTTGAAAAATTGTTGATTAGTTGGGTTAATCTATTTATTTGAGAGATCTCAATCTGATTTAATTGATCTCAAAAATCATTCAGGAAAGTTTGTCCGCCGTTGTATTTTTGATCCCATGGCTTTCTATTTAACAGAATATATTTTCTGTTAGTTTTAATATGATTAGGAAAATATCTTCCTAATAAAGGGTCTTTTGATTTGATCGGTGACATTGTCACCGTTGGATTTTTAATCCAAAGGCCCTCTGTTTAACAGAAAAAATTTCATGTTTGTTTTGACAAAATTAGGAAAATATTTTCCTAAAATATAATTTAATTCTATCAGATGATCGAATGGTGATTTTATAATCACCGTTGGATCTTTGGTCCAAAAGTTCTATGTTTAACAGAGAAGATCTTTCTTGTTTAAGAAAAGATCAGGGAAATATTTTCCCCGTAGAATTTAATTCTATCAAGAAGAACACTCACATGTATTGCACATGAGGCGCGTGCCTATAGCGCTCATGTGGATATCACGTGAGGCGCTTCCAAGAAGTTGGCAAGTGCGCTCACGTAGCTATCACGTGAGGCATTGCAAAGAAACTGGCAAGTGCGCTCACGTGGATATCACGCGAGACGCTCATGTGTTAACACATGGGGCTGCCCTCTATTTTTATAGAGGGAACAGTAAGCTCTGGGCCAAAAATTTTGGCGGGAACATATATCACGTGAGGCGCTGCCAAGAGTCTAGCAAGTATGCTCACGTGGATATCACGTGAGGTGCTGCCAAGAGACTGGATTAGAGTTTCACATGGGTATCACATGAGACGCTCACGTGTTTAACACGTGGGGGCTGTCAAAAAATTTAAATCTATCTGAAGCCGCTATTCACATACTTTGCATGTGAGTGATCACGTATTTAACACGTAGGGGCTGCCCTCTGTTTTTATAAAAGGAACATCAAGTTTTGAGGTAAAATTTTTGGCAGGAATAAATGCCCCCCACTATTTTGCCCACGTAGGTATGTACGTGGGTTAAATAGTGCAAAGTTATGCATCTTCGTAGAATTGATGACTCAGGAGACAGGTTTAGGTCTCTGCCGCCTAAGACTTTGTCCATCTTCATGAGCCGTAAGGGTCTCAAGAAGGTTTTTCTTCCTATGAGTCGTGAGGATCTCATGCGTGCATATTCTCCTTAGAAATCGTGAGAATTCCTAAGTGTCTATCGCCTCCATGAGTCGTAAGAATCTCACTCGGGTATTTTTTTTATTTTTTTATTTTATAAGTCATGAGGACCCGTAAGTGACCTTTTCATTTCAATGGCATGCAACTTTGAAGAATGTGGCCCGTGGATAGTATACAAGAGTCAATCTTGACCTCCTTGTACGGCAACAATGGCTTAGGAAACAAGATGATATCTTCGTCGCCTAAGCCTTCAACTTTATGAGCCGTGAGGGTCTCATAAAATTTTTTCTCCCTACGAGTCGAGAGGATCTCATAGTTGTATCCTAATATGAAATATAGATAACCACTTTCGATATAGGAGTCCGTTGGGTTTGTAGTACTAGGTTAAATCCACCGTACTGTCGCGTTGGCTGATATATTCTCGACATGCAGTCCCTTAGGTTTCTGCTCGAGTAGCATCGCGTCTGTCGTGTTTCTGGTCCCTTTTGAGACTGGACAAGACGTCATCAAGAAGTCATCTTAGTATGGAATATCCGTATTACCATCAGAAGATCAAGTGTTAGGTAGTGTCGTGGCGCTTTACTTGAGGTAGGCTCGATTTGGAGCCCCGATGAGTCATAACCGCACCCTTCTGGGGTGGGATGACATCTAATGGTCCTTACGCTTTGTATGTATTGCCATCAAGACCCAAACTTAGGAATATGTCATCACTTCACTTTTGCTTTGATGTCGTACCGATTCTTTGCTAAAATAAGGTAGACATCTGTATGTCCTCTAGGCCGTATATATCACCATCGAGGTCTGGAGCCAGGATTTTGTTGTTACTACATTTTTATTTGATCGTTGCGTCCGCACTTTGCTGGAATGAGGAGGAACGTTGATTGGTCAAAAATATTGCACATTTGTATGAACATTTTCCCTACTGTTATTAACTACTAAAAGGCATTAGTTGTAAATTAAGAACATATATGAGTTTATTTGTAAAAAAAGTATTATCATATGTTTCTTCATTTATAATTAATATAATTAGGGAAAATATATGCATATAATATTTAAATGAAATATTAGTAATTAAAATATGCATATCATGTCAAAAATTCCTAATCAATATTCTTAAGATATTATATCATATAAATGGTTGGAATTATGTCTCAAAAACACCAAATACTACTAACAATGTGATTTGAGATATTGTGCAGGTATTAGCCCAGGTCTGAAATCTAAGTAGAAGATCCAAGTCAAATCCGAATATCAAACAGAATCATGCCCTACTTAATTGGCTCTCCAGTTGTAGTTTTCACCGATCATTCCGCCTTAAAATATCTTTTATCGAAGAAGGATGCTAAATCCAGGCTAATACGTTAGATTCTGTTGTTACAAGAATTTGACCTTGTCATACGAGACAAGAGTGGATGTGAAAATGTCGTAGCCGACTATCTTTCACGACTTTCTTCTTCGCCAACGTTGACCTTATCAATAAAGGATTCCTTTGCAGACGAACATCTCTTGACCATATCCTGCGAACCTTAGTTCGCGGATATTGTGAATTATTTAGCAACGGATTTCTACCCAGCGAATGGTCAAAACAAGACAATAACCGATTTCTATCCTAAGTAAAACACTTTTACTGGGACGAACCCTATTTGTTTAAGTATTTTCCCGATCAGATCATTCGCCGATATGTCCCTAATAATGAGTTCAAAAGTGTATTTTCTTTCTGCCATGATCAAGCATGTGGCGGTCACTTTGGTCCAAACAAAACGGCGGAGAAAGTTTTGCAATGTGGCTTTTATTGGCCAACGTTGTTTAAAGATGCATATGATTATTGCAAAACTTGTTCACGGTGTCAACAAATGGGTCGGATTTCACGGAGAAATGAGATGTCGCTCCAACCTATCTTGGGTGTGGAGATATTTGATATATGAGGAATTGATTTTATAGGTCCGTTTCCCAACTCTTTTGGGAATTTATATATTTTATTAGCAGTTGATTATGTCTCCAAATGGGTGAAAGTGATACCGTGTCGTACTAATGAAAACAAGGTTGTTGTTAAGTTCCTTAAAGAAAACATATTTTCACGGTTCGGGCACCCTCGCGCTATAATTAGCGACAATGGGACGCATTTCTGTAATCGGTATTTCGAGCCTTTGATGCGGAAATATTCAATCAACCACAAGTTTTCTACGCCCTATCATCCCCAAACGAGCGGGCAAGCTGAGATCTCCAATAGACAGATCAAACAAATTCTAGAGAAAACGGTTTCTAAGAACTATAAAGATTGGACCACCAAATTGACGGATACTCTTTGGGCATTTCGTACGGCATATAAGACCGATCTTGGTATGTCTCCATACCGGCTAGTGTTTGGGAAGGCTTGCCACCTTCTTGTCGAGATCGAACATAAAGCAATGTGGGCTATTAAAAAACTTAATTGTGATTTTGATCAAGCCAGTATCTATCGGAAGCTGCAATTAAATTAGCTAAGCGAACTCCGCGATGAGGTTTACGATAATGCGGTTATAGTAAAGAACCGGACAAAGGTGTTCCACGATAAACACCTTTTGAGAAAAACATTCACACTGGGACAACAAGTCCTTCTTTACGATTCCCGTCTCCATCTTCACTCGAGTAAGCTAAAATCTCATTGGAAAGAACCTTTTGTGGTGCGGTATGTGTACTCGCACGGTGCAGTGGATTTAGAAAATGTTTAAAACGGTTCTATTTTTAAAGTAAATAGGTATAGATTAAAACCGTACTTTTCTGCTGACCCATCGAAGGAGCTCTTGTTCTTGCAAGAGCAGCTTTATCATGACTAACTTTCCTCTGCCTCACCTCCATATTTTGGTAACACTGTTTCATCTAAGAATGGAGGTGTGTTAAAAAAAGAAATAATATCCATGCGTGCCAAAGAACAAGTTTGGGGTAGTTTTTCATTTGACTATCTTTTGTCCCTATTATTCTTCACCCAAGTTTACAGGTTTATGCGCTCGAAGAACAATATCAGTGAGGACACTGCTGCAAATAGGTAAGGAGGGAGGTTTGTGTTTGTTGAAATATCATTTAGCACTAGGCACTACTATATATGAAAATAATAATAACAATAATAATAAATAATAAATTTTGAAAATAAAAGTTAGAAAGTGAAAAATACATATGAAAGAGAGAAAGAAATTTAAGAAATGCAAGAAAACTAGATGTTTTAAAATGAAGATAGTAATAAGTAATCATGAGCTGTTCTCCCAAGGGTTAGTAAGATGAAAGGAATCACTAATCCGAGAATAGAAATAAGTCTGAAAAATAGTCCATATTCTTGAGTCCAAACTTCTGAACGTTGATACCCTACTATACGCACTTCCACACATCTTGAAACTTAGGATAATAGAAAATACCTTGAAATGCTCTTGTCTAAAAGCCTTAGTATAAAGAAAAAAATATATAAATCAACAAAATATAAATGACATAAAATAAAATGGTGAAGAAAAATGAACACTGATTTTTTAATTACTTAAAGCAGCATAAAAAAAATATAGCGAGGGTGCCCTATCACCTAATGCCTTAGACCAACTTGTTTGGGAGTCACTGCTAAGCCTTAGGTGTTGCAAGACTAGGATATTGCTAATTACGTATTAATAAGTGAGCACATTCGGTAATCGGTTGGTTAGTATCTCAAGAAATATAGTTGCATGAAGAATGTATGAGAAAATCCATCTAAAACATTCACCGACGAAAAAGTACTAAGAAATATGGATAAAGGGTATGATAGCTTGAATTGAGTTCTCCAAGTATAGGGATGTCTTTTACACACATGTAGGGATATATAATCGATATTTGGAAGAAAATTAGGAAGTAAGACTAAAGACGATATTTTATTGAGGGATGATGTGATTTCCAATATCTTTTCAAGACCATTAAGATAGGGCTCATGACAACTAAAAAGCTAGAATAGTTTGAAACACTTATTTTCAAATTCTTTCTTTTATATGTTGCTATCTTTGCATGTAATTTTTGTCTTCTTTCTTTTATTTTGGGATTTTGTGGGTGTAATCCGTTGAAAACCCTCAGGAGACAACACTCCTCCTATTAGGGACACCTAGAGGTTTAAAGGCTTGTTGCACGAGCTGAGTGCAATCGTGTTGCTGAAGAAAGTGTGCTAGGTTTTTCTTTTTCTTTTTAATAAATAGTTTGCTCGGGACGATCAAAAATAAGTTTGGGGTATTTGATTAGTCAAAAATATTGCAATTTGTATGAACATTTTCCATACTGTTATTAACTACTAAGAGGTGTTAGTTGTAAATTAAGAACATATATGGGTTTATTTGTAAAAAGATTATTATCATATGTGTCTTCATTTATAATTAATATAATTAGGGAAAATATATGCATATAATATTTGAATGAAATATTAGTAATTAAAATATACATATCATGTCAAATATTCCTAATCAATATTCTTAAGATATTATATCATATAAATGGTTGGAATAATATCTCAAAAACACTAAATACTACCAACAATGTGATTTGAGATATTGTGCAGGTATTAGCTCATGTCTAAAATCTAAGTAGGAGATCCAAGTCAAATTGGAATATCAAACCGAATCTGCCAAATATTAGAAGCAAATCAAAGAATCTAGCAACGGCAGAGATTAAGAACAATATTTTCAGAATCTATATATCAAGAGGATCTCCGAATATCGAGAGAAAAATCTAGAAAAAAATCCCAAGTCTTAGACCCACTAGGAGGCGGCGGATCCGCGGTCAATAGGTGGCAAGGGCAGCGGAACCGCGGTTGGATAGCAACCGTTGGATGTGGAAATTTGGGGGCATGATCCAAACTTCACCTACTCCAACAAGGCATCTAGGGTTTGTACTTTCATGGGCTATATAAAGGACCGAGAGCCGTGCATTCCAAAATTATCTAATCAAGTCATACATTCATCTATCTCTCGATCAATAGAGAGCTCTACGAGCAAAACTAGGGTTCTTGTAATCTACCTTTTTAAGAAGAAAAGCCGCAATGCAATAGTTGATAAATAAAGGTAGCTTTTTTATTTTAATTTTTTTCGCATTTACTTTCCGCATTACTTTTCTGCATTACTTTCCGCATTACTTTTCCGCATTACATTCAGCATTACTTTCTGATTTCAAATATGGTTTCATTCATCTTCCATCTCTCTTTTAATTCGCTAATAACCATGAGCGAGTAATTTCATGCTTGTTAGGGTTTGTAGGATAGAGTAGAATAATGGATGAAAAATCTCTTAATTTCTTTTGACGTTTTAATGTTTATAAACCTTCACAAAATAAATGTTAACTATCTTATCGGGCGCAGTATCAATTAATGATAGTCACGACTACGATTTGAGTTAGTTAATATTTGGTTTGTTAAGGGTTTGAGATAAATAGAGATCAATGGAAGAACAAGGGGCAATAGTAGGAAACTCTTGTTCGCTTCAAGAACCCTAATCCACATTCATCGCTATCTCTCGAGTTTTAAACAATTAAAAGATAAAAAAAATCATTTATAAATCTTCGTCCATTAACTACTAAGTCCTATAAACCCTACAAGCCTTTCTATCATAAAATTTTCTACCAATTTTAATTTAAAACGACAACAATATCTCCTTTCTTTTATCAACTCGTCTAAAACAAGAAAAGAAATTCACGTTTCTCTGCGGACGACCCATACTCATCGCGGCTAGCTATTTACGACACCGTCTTGATTGCGGTTATTTACAGCATATGTTTACACACCTTTATCCAACCAATCAAACATTAATATGATCTCTAGGCTGTAGTTGTTGCTATTGAGATCTAGAGTTAGGAATATGTCATCACTCCACATTTATTTCGGTGATGTCATGCCAATTCATCACTGAAAAGGGTTAGACATCTATATGACATATATGCTATATATATATCTCCATCGAGGTCTGGGGCTAGAACTTTTCCATTGCTCCGCTTTTGCTTTGACTCTTTGGTCCATATTGACGTTGCATCTACTCCATGCTGGAATGAGAAGAACGTAGAGACGATCTTTAGGCTGTAGACATTACCATCGAGATCTGGAGTTAGGAATATACCATCACTCCACTTTTGTTCGACCTTTGGGTCCTTATTAACGTCGCATCTGCACCGAGAAAGAACGTCGAGCTGGAGCTAGGATTTTTCCATTGCTTCTCTTTTATTTGACCCTTTGCTCTTTGATGATGTCGCGTCTGCATCCTATTGGAATGAGAAAAACGTCGAGATGATCTCTAGGCTGTAGATGTTGTCATCAAGATCTAGAGTTAGGATTTTTCCATCACTCAACTTTTGTTTAATCCTTCTATTCTTGTTGACGTCGCATCAGCACCGAGAAGGAACGTCGAGCTGGAGCTAGGATTTTACCATTACTCCACATTTGCTTTGGCTCCTTGGAGCTTTGTCGATACCACGTCTGTATTTTGCTGGAGTAAGAGGGGCGTCCAAATAGTCTCTATGTTGTATATGTGCCATCAAGGCTCGATTCTTCTTTTGACAAAGCATGGTGGAAAAATATAGTTCCTTTTCCTTCATTTGTACCCATGGATTGTATACAAGAGTCGATATGGACCTACTTGCATGGCAGATTTTTTTTGCGATGCACTATCATTTCAGCTTTTCATATCGCGAAAAGTCACGATTGCCTAATAATTTCGACTATTTTTTCGCGGTGCCCGATCATTTCGGCTATATTTTTTATTTTTGACTCGCTGTTTTTAATTGCGAGTTACCCCATCATTTCAGCTATTATGGATATATATATTTTTTTATGACTCGCTGATTTTTATTATGAGCTGCCATATCATTTCGGCTATATATATATATATATATATATATATATATATATTTGCTCGCTGATTTTGTCGCGAGTCGGTGACTTGGGTCCTGATACCAATTTTAGCATCATCATCGCTACAACTAGAATATTGCCAGGAAAGAATCATCATTTACCATAAGAGGACTTGGAGTTTGACACTTGTTTAGGCATAGAACTGGGATATTGCCAGGAGTGAATCATCATTTGCCTTTATCGATTTGAACAAAGGTGGCTAAGCAAACAGGGTTAGGATCCTGTCGACTAAAACTTTTTGATTTTATGAGCCGTAAGGGTCTCATAAAGATATTTCTCCCTACGAGTCATGAGGATCTCATGGGTGTGTTTTCTCCTCATGAATCGTAGGGATTCTTAAGTAGTATTTTCCCTCGTAAGTCGTAAGGATCTTACAAGAGAGTTTTCTCCTTATAAGTCGAAAAGACTTATAAGTGTCGTTCACTATATAGGGATCTTTTTTTTACTATTGATGGACATGTTGGATATAGTGCCCTCAAGGAAATTATTGTGATCGCAAGTAGGCGATCATGATAATTGAGGGAGGACCTATACAGGTATAACAGTCTTACTCGAGATGATAATATGCTATCTGGTTTGTCTTTATTGTTGATAAAGTCCGTATGACAGTTGCTTGACATCCATCATTATGATAGCGATCATATATGTGGGAGCTAGGTTGTCCATAACCACATCCTCAAATGTCCCTAGTTGTGGGAGTATCGAGACTGGGCATCGATATTCCGGAGTAGACTGGTGTATACGCTTCTAGATCCCGACGAGGGGTGGTGGCCGGTCTCACAAGCCATTGGTGTTGTGTCACATAAGATAGTATACAGGTGCTCACTGGAGGTGAGTACACTGGACGGACTCACCAAGAACTTCTAGATGGTATTATATCTATCGTTAGATGGAAGTTCTAAGGTGGCATGAGTACATGTTAGTCCTTTGACCTGAAGTCGTCATTTGTCTCGTGTGAGTTCTCACTGTACTTTGATTACTACCCTACCACGGCTCAAATGAGTCGTGCAAATAGGTTTTAGTTGGGATAGTCCTAAGCCATATGGAGGCAGTAGTCGATTGTCAGATATTTGTCTTTCTTGATATTAGGAGTTGATGTCGCGCTGTGTTCGGTTGGTTATCACTAGAAATCCGTGGCCACAGTAGATGAGATTTACTAGTAGTTGATCAGTAGTTTCTATGTTAGTTATGAGCTTGACTCAGACACGACTTATCGGGTTAGTAGGGGCCCGACGTTATCTACCCCCTAGACCCGATATGCGATGCACTTTGACGATGAGACCGGACTATACGAAGATTGTCACATTCAGGCTCAGTAGGGTAATGATGTATTTGATTATCGATCCCCTTTCAACAAGTACCTGTGTAGCCGTTACGTACAGCTAGTACCGCAGACGTGCTTGTGGTTAAACCTACTGCTAGCGTATTGTCGAGTATTTAGAGTCCCACACAGAGGGTTTTCCCGGTTCAGGTGATAAATGTAGGAGCTATACGTTGGTATGTTCAGGGGTCTGATTAAATACGTGTACGAGATACACGGATTTTAATCGGACGAGTGATAATATTAGCCGGTTTAGGATTAAGCCGGATTATTAAATTAGGTTTTGATTTAATAGTTTATATATGTATTTTGATGCATATATTTTAGTTGTCACGTCCTGCTTCCCAGTAGATGGAAACGATGACGCGGCAAGCCCGCAACGTATTTATTATGAGAAGACCGTTTCTTGAAATAAATACGCTAAGCGTCTATAAGCAACATAAAGTAACAAGAACAAACAAAATGATGAAATCCAACTCTGATTTATCACATTCATGATTCATAGTAGACAAAATATCTGAATACAAGATATTTAACATGATAAGCTTTAACAAGGAGGCATACATAAATAAGGTGAAATGAAATGAAAAGCTGGATGAAACTATACGTCCGTTTGTGATGCAAACTGGTTGTACTTCTTTTCGACCGCTTCTATCTTCGTTATCTCAATGCCACCTGATGAACATTCCAAGAACAGAAAGAAGTGGGTGGAATGCCCGTCAGCGAACTAACGCTCGGTAAGTCCCCAAAAGGATGGTGTGATGTATATAAATGAAATTCTAGGTGTAATGTGATATATGGTATAGCATGGATATAAATCATGAACATATAAACAGGTATAGTAGCGTGCGTGATAATATGTATGTCAACTATATCAGTATGGTAAACAAGTATAATATGGCCGCAGAGTGTAAGTATAGTGAATATGAAGTGAATGTAAGTGTCCTAAAAGGTCTCTAAAAGAGTAAAAGTAACTAACGTGAGTTCAAATGTGAATGTCAACCAATCTCAAGAGTATTCTCGAACCCAAGACTATCGTCCAGGGGCAAGAAATCACGGGCCTAAAATAGCGGGACTTCAATTGTTATTGAAGTATTCCAAACCCAACAGGCTATCATCCAGGGGCTTGGAAACATGTACCCTCATTCGTGAATTCGTGATTTGTACCGTTTCAGCCCGGTACCACAGCAACATGATTTGTATTAATGGGACTCATGAGATTTGGTTGGATTCATACTCAAACTACCCCAACACCCCGTGTATATTAGTCTATGATTAATATTATGAGTCTTAATCGAATCCATGAATACAAAAAGTAATGTATGATATCAAGTTTTTAAGATTGAGTTCATGTAATCATGTCAAGTGCAAGTCATGCCAATTGTATTCATGGTTCGAGTCAATTTGGTTCAAGTGTACATATTGGGTTCAACTATTCATGATTGAGTCGTGTCAAGATCAAGTCAATTCTAGCATATAATGGTTTGATCACAAGTCATATAGATAAAATAAATAAGCAATCACAGAACATGATATAAGATAAATATACTAGTAACGTCCAAAAACAATGTTGTAAATATATAATATGTACGACTAGTTAATCAAGTCATTTGAAATCGAAATATAAACGAAAACATAGCCTTAAGTGTTATACACATGTGAGTTCCATTCTCGCCTAAATACGACTAACGATTTGGGAGATATACATGTTTTCGTATCGTCACGCAAAACGGATCAGATTCTGTTCGGCACCGTCACACATTTTTAAAACGCAGTTTGAGTTAATTTCTATCGGGTTTCAGGTTACAAAAATTATTATAAAATTGTATATATTTCGGAGTACTTATCGAAAACACCAATATTCGCGCAATTTGGATTTCTGAAGCTCTAGTTATGATCGTTTTAATATCAGCGTTTAAAACATAAATTCAGATTTCTGAATAGCAACTATATGTTATATTGCAAAGCCTATATCGATTTGTTTCATGCGTTTATAAGTAATATAATATACAGGAAATTATAGTTCTATCAATTGAGCACCTACACATCTAAATTTTGTCACGAATGGACATCGGGTGTTCGAGTTATATCCTATTTAAAATTAGTGTGCGAATCAGGACAGATTCTGTTCAGATTCGTCGCTTAATATTATAACGCAGTTTTCTATATTTTAAGTCGATTTTCAGTAAAAAAATTAAAACTAAGAAAATCTAGATCTTTCGATGTAGATGTTCAAAACATCTGAAAATACTTAATTTGGATCAAATATTGCAGAGTTTTGGTCTCTCGAAGAAGACCCTTATTGGCAGTTCTCTGGTTTTAAAAACAGTGAATAAAAAACTACGTAACTGCTAAATCGTTATTCGGTTTGATATGAAATTTTTACTGTAGATTTGGAATTCTATTTATTATTTTATCCTAATGTTCCAAGAATTTCCTTAAGTGGAAATTAATTTATAAAAATATTTTAAAAATAAAGGTTTTGTAAGATCGTATTTGAAAATGATAAATCTATGGTATTTATTTATAACTTTGTTTTCTTGTATGCAAAAATAAATATAAATAAATAAAATTTCAGCGATAAATAACATGAATTAACATATGTGAAGCAAACATATGATCCGGTCATGGTTAACCGTCTAAAACAATAATACTTAATATGTTATCAACCATTACATGCAAGATTTTATAACTAAACATATATAATTTATTTCAACCATTTTTTAATTTAACAAAAAACTTTATCATGAGACTAACTAGTTATCTCAAAATTCTGCATGATGGAGGCATGATAAGGGGATGAATTTCAAGTAGAGAAAAGGAGGAGGAGAGGGGACTTACAGGTTGTGTGAGTCGGTATAACAACTGGCTCACCGTTTAGATAAAATCTTCAACCGTGTCTTTGAAACTTGATGGAACCGGTGCTTCTTTAAGCTCAAGGTAAAAGAGATTTTTTTTTATAGAATTTATCAAAAGGAAATAACTAAGGTGTGATGAAGAAGAGATGAACAGAGAGATAGGAAATGATAGAAATATGAAATAAAAAAAGAAAAAAGAGTGACATATAAAAAAGGTTTATAGCCACCATAATTCTAATAAATTATAGCTTATAACCATTCTAATTATTTTGAGAGTTAAAAAGAAAATGAAATGAAAGGTCTCATTTGCAGGTTATGAGAAAGATAAAAATTGATATAAAAAAAAATAATTGCAAAAATGAGGATTTGAACATATGACCTATGGAATAACAATACAAGGATTTAACCAATGAGCTATAAAATTGTTCATGGACATATTTAATTAGAATTAAATATATGTTGTTGCTTGATAAGAAATTGGGCTTTTGAGCTCATAGTTTTATAAAAGAAAATGAAAATGAGATTGTATTTGGGTTATGGGCTCGGTCAAGTCTTGCGTTTAATTTGAAATAGGTTAAGATTTAGTTTAAAGAAATGAGTTTGGGAAAAATATATGAAATAATAAAATAATATATTTAATGAAAAACAAAATATACGGAAAAATACTAAGAATAAATAAATACAATATTTTACTAAAAAAAGAAAACACGAAGGTATAGTAATATTAAGGTCGTTACATTAGTATTATTATTCACCATTCATTTTTTCTCTTTGGTGCTATCCGTATTTTTATATGGATACGCATATGTGTAGCGATATATATACCGGGTGGAGTATTCCGTATTTATACAGGAATACTTCTAGAAGAAGAACACCTCATATTTGATTTTATTTTTATAAAATTAAATAAGAAAATGAAGTGGAGGCATGGTGGTATGAGGCATGTAAAGAGGTATGGTTCTAGCATTTATGGTTGATCATTTAAGGTGCACTATTGATGCATGGTGGCTTATATGTAGTCATTCTCATTACTTTTGAGAGTTGATGATTTTTCTTCATCCCATGTCTCATACTTCATGGTTGTAAGAGTGAGCAACCATCATCCTCATCTCTTCTCCTTCTTCTTTCTCTTACTCACTTGAGCTTGAGAATAAGAGAGAAAACTATAGTGAAATATTGCTATATCACCGACCAACCACACCTAGCAAGTTTGGATCATCGGTTAGAGTCTCCTCCGGTTTCCCTCGGGTGGATCGTCTTCGGCGAGGGTGGTCGATTTTCAAGCACGATCCCGGCGGTTACGAGCTTGGAGGGGTCTTCTACAATTGGGTGGACACGTGACAAAGGTTATAGTTTCACAACCCTTGCATTTCTAGTTAGCTAGTTTAGGTTTTTGGATCGTATCTTGTGTTTTATGGGTGTTTGGTGCTCGCATAAATTTTTATTTTCGCTTCTGCCTCGGCCGCGGTTTGCTCGGCGCGGGCACCGAAACCCAACATGGTATCAAAGCCACTCCATAAATCTTAACTAGTTAGTTTGCATTTATTTAGAGTTTTGATCAACAGATTTTTCTGAATCACATTTCTAAATCATCACTTACTGTTCGAATTTTAAACTTGTTCAAAAAAAATTTGTTCTGGTTGCTTTTAAATTATGCTCAGGAAATACTAGAGGAGACAAAGAAATTGGAGCACATGAACCCAAAGTTTGGCCGCGAAACCACCGCCTAACATGGCATTTGGCTGCGGTTCCACGGTCAACTTTGGGCCGTTGTGCCCCAAATTTCTTCTGGTGCTCTATGATATGGAAATGTGATTTTTGGGATATTTGGTTTTAGCCCAGATTTGTTTGAGTACTGGTTTGTGATTTGGGCCAATGCGGAAAGTTTTAATCGATCGAAATTTTGAATTCATGGTTTTCAGTGCGTTTGTTAGTTTCTGCGACCGTGAATATCATAGCCCAGTACAATCCGACTAATTGCTATATGTACAATCAGACGGGTTTATGAACACGATATTCACATTGATGTTCTGTGTTGCACTGATGTTATGGATGGATTGTCATGATGGATGGCCTTGTGTACAATGTTAGATGTACAGTTCAGATTTATTTATATATTCATTATTGCGGGGCGAGCGTCCGACATGTGGATTGTCGTTTCTGCCAGTTTGTATATTCTTTTATTGGGGCACGACCGGATTGAGGTCGATGTCACCGTTGTATAAATATTTTCTTTTCTGTACTTGGATTACCCCACGGAGGAGTGCTCGAATAGCCGGGTTCTAGAGGGCAACGGGCCCGCATCTCATAGCGTTGAGATCGAGGGAGCTTTACTCTAGGATTGGCAGGCTATTCTCCACACTCGTAGGGGGGTATAGGTTGACCCACGAAGGGGTGCTCAGATTACCGGATTCCTTGAAGTGCTGGGTGACCCATTCACTTTGTTGATTGGGGTTGCCTCACTTCGGGGATTGGCGGGTAACTTGCCGCACTCGTAGGGGTTTAGGTTCTTCATTACACTGGCTATCCACACGACCAAGGAACGTCGCGTTTTATTTACGACTCAAATGAAACGCAGGGCTCCTAGATTATCCGCTATTCCATATTGTTGTTCGTATGCTTGTGATGATTTTTATCTGCCTGTGATGACTATTATCTACCTGAGATGTTGATATATATATATATATATATATATATATATATATATGTTTCTATATATTTTGTATCAGCGCTAGTCCTGCCCCCGCTCTGTCGTTAGTTAAGTAACCTAACAGTGCATGACGGGGCCCTGTAGCGAATGTGGATGGCATATAGATAACATGTTATTTTAGTTGTTTCTTTTGTGGCTTGAAAACTTAAAATGATAGGAACACATTATCTGAATAATGCAAGAAAAATAAATCTAAATGATGTTGTCGGAACCAATTTTAAAACTACCCGGTTATCTTCAAAACTCATAGTCATATTCTTTTGTTTTGCATAGAGGTATTCGGTTAGGAATATCACATACCTCATTCTATGTAACGACCCCAAAATTCCTTTACCTTCATATAATTCTTCTTTTTATAAAAATACCATATTTATTTGTTTTTGGGTATCCCCATATATTTTATTCTCTATTAAATATATTAGTTTATCCCTCCTTCTATTTTGCCTATTTTATAATTTTTCAAAGCCCAAAACCCAAGTCAAAACAGTTCTATTTGACTTATTTCTTTTCTATTTCCTTAGCCCACTTTCTTTTCAAGCAACAACATATATTTAATTCTTGTTAAATATGTGCATGAACAAGCTTGTAGCTCAATGTTTAAGTCCTTGAATTGTTATTCCATAAGTCACATGTTCAAATCCCTATTCTTGCAATTATTTTTATCTATTTTTTAAAATCCCTCTCAAATGACCTTTCATTTCATCTTCCTTTTAACTCCCAACATAATTAGAATGGTTATTGATTATAATTAAGTAAAATTATTATGAAGAGTTTCAATTTTCTTTTAATACAAATATCTTTTCATTTCTTCTTCATCCCACCTTAGCCATTTCCTCTTGATCAATTCTAAAAATAAAATAAAATAAAATCTCTTTTCCCTTGGGTTTGGAGAAGCACCGGGTCAATCAAGCTTCAAAAACTTGGTTGAAGATTTTATCTAAACGGTGAGCCGGTTATTATACCGACTCACACAACCTGTAAGTCCCCTATTCTCATCCTTTTCTTTACTTAAAATTCATCTTCTTCCCATGCCTCCATCACTCCGAATCTTGAGATAACTAATTAGTCTCATGATAAAAATTTTTGTTAAATAAAATGGTTGAAATAAAGCATCTATGTTTAGTTATAAAATCTTGCATGCAATAGTTGATAATATATTAAGTATTATTATTTTAGACAGTTAATCATAACCGGATCATATGTTTGCTTCACATATGTTAATTCATGTTATTTATCGCTGAAATTTTATTTACTTATATTTATTTTTGCATACAAGAAAACAAAGTTATAAATAAATACCATAAATTTATCATTTTCAAATACGATCTTACAAAACCTTTATCTTTAAAATATTTTTATAAATCAATTTCCACTTCTGGAAATTCTTGGAATATTAGGATAAAATAATATATAGAATTCTAAATCTACAGTAAAATTTCATATCAAACCGAATAACGTTTTAGGAGTTACATAATTTTTTATTCACTGTTTATAAAATCAGAAAACTGCCAATAAGGGTTTTCTTCGAGAGACCATAACTCTATAATATTTGATCCAAATTAAGTGTTTCGGATGTTTTGAACATATAAATTTAATGATCTGGATTTTCTTAGTTTTAAGTTTTTACTAAATATTGACGTAAAATATAGAAAACTGCGTTACAATATTAAGCGACGAATCTGAACAGAATCTGTCATGATTCGCACACTGTTTTTAAGTAGGACATAACTCAAACTCCCGATGTCCATTCGTGACAAACTTTAGATGTGTATCTGGACAATTGATAGAACTATTTCATGTATATTATATTACTTAGAAACGCATGAAACAACTCGATATAGGCTTTTGCAATATAACATATAGTTGCTGTCCAGAAATCTGAATTTCTGTTTTAAATGCTGATATTAAAATGATCATAACTAGATCTTCAGAAATTCAAATCGCGCGAATCTTAGTGTTTTGGATAAGTACATCGAAATAGATACAATTTTTTAATAATTTTTGTAATCTGAAACCCGATAGAAATTAACTCAAACCGCGTTTTAAAAATGTGTGACGGTGCTGAACAGATTCTGATCTTTTTTGCGCGACGATACGAAAATATGTATATTTCCCAAATCGGAAGTCGTATTTAGGCGAGATTAGAACTCACGTGTGCATAACACTTAAGGCTATGTTTTCGTTTATATTCTGATTTCAAATGACTTGATTAACTAGTCGTATATATCACACATTTACAATATTGTTTTGGACGTTACTTGTATACTTATCTCATATCATGTTCTGTGATTGCTTATATATTTTTATTTATATGACTTATGATTAAATCATTACATGTTAGAATTGACTTGATCTTGACACGACTCAATCATAAATACTTGAACCCAATATGTACACTTGAACCAATTTGACGCGAACCATGAATACAATTGGTATGATTTGCACTTGACATGACTACATGAACTCAATCATGAAAACTTGATATCATACATCACCTTTTCCATTCATGGATTCGATCAAGACCCATAATATTAATCATAAACTAATAAACATGTGGAGTTGGGGTAGTTTGATAATGAATCCAACGGAATCTGTAATACCCAGCCCCTTTTTATACCAATATCTATATTTATGTTACTCTTAAAGTTTATTTATTTTATAAATATTGTTTTTATTATTTTAAAATACCTAACCCTAATTTATCTAAACCCTTTTTCCCCTTTCATTTTAACCTAGCCAGCCCAACACATATTATTTTGAATTTAACTCGTTAAACCCCGGCCTAAATTTTCCTCAGCAGCCCAGCTCCCTTTTCATAGTTTACCTTACTTATTTTGTTATTTTTCTCGGCCCAATCTCTTGGCCCCAGCCCATCAATAAATGAAAAAGGAATTCATTTTATTTAATACTTTTTCCCTCAGCCCAGCAAACCCAGCCCACTCTTTTATTTCTTATCAATTTCCCAGCTCGGACCCTTTCGTTTTCTTTTCTTTTTATTTTCCGGCCCAGCCCGCCTTCACCTTCACCCGCTTCACTCAGCAACCCGACCCGCTTCTTAAAACTCCTCCTCTTCCCCAACGTTTCCCATCCGTTGCGCTTTTCCCAATCATTACTGCGCCTCCACCCACGTCGCCAACGCTCGCGGCCACGACACCCACGCCCACGCTCGCTCCGTGCCCTGCTCCTCGCACCCACGACGCGCGCGTTACCCCACGACGCGCACCCTTCACCCCCTCACACCACGAGCCCGAGACCTTTCTCCACCCACACACCTACCTCCTCTGTCACAGCCGCGCCCTTGCCTGCCCTAGTCGCTGACGTTCATCCCTTCGTCGTCGACCAGCGCTTCCTCGCCTTCATTCTCTCCACCTCCTCTCTCCCTCCACTTACTCCCCCGACTCACTCCCCTGCACTCTCAAACCACTGCACCCGAGCTCAAGCACCACCAGCGCCCCTCTTCTTCCCGACGACCACCATCGTCGACCGCCAACTCCATCAACACCGATCCCTCCCTCGAGCCCACGACCGCGCTCGTCCCATCACCTCCGCCACCATCGCCGGTGTCTCCCCTCGCCCCTCTCTCCTCTCTCCATCGCTCCCAACTCCCAGCCGCACCATCTCACTTCCCTTGCCGGCCCTCCTCCTCCGAGCTTCGAACTCCTTCCCGACGACTCAACTCCGAGCCACCTCCAGCAACCTCCACCTCACTACAACCACCACCCATTACCCTAAACCCACCGAGCACCCCTCGCTCGAACTCCAACTCTCCCGACACCCTGCTCCGGCCACCTGCTGCACGCCGTCGCCGAAAAGCCGCTGCCTCTAGCACCGAGATACCAACCCAGAAACACCATCACCTCGCCATCATTGTCTTCCTTGGCCAGACCACATCACATTTGAACTCCATGCCCGAACCCTAGCACTTCTTGTCGCGACCTCATCGCCGACTGCCACCTTCGCCGGAGCTCCTTGGACCCTCGCCATCACCACTCCCTGCATCGCCACATCGCTGCAGATCATCGCTAGCAACACTGAGTCTCCAACTCCGACACTCTCGAACCAAAATCGTTACTTTCATCACAATTGTGCCGTGACGTGCCGGAATCGTCGTTGCCGTGCCGCGCGTGTGTCGTTGCCACTGCCGTGTGCCCCAAAACGTTTCCATACAAGTATTTTACTTGCTACATGCTAATATATTCATGTTACAAACTTAAATTGTATAGATTACAAATTTACAATTTCCGGTAGATTATGTGGCATACCTGTTCGATGCATGATCCCAATGAAAATACTCACTTAATTTGACGGAATTAGATTGATTATGTTGGCCCATGTAGTGACGAATATCTTGTATAAATCTCACTGGAAAATACTACTGTTAGTGACTAAAATGAATACCCCCAAATATACCCGTAAAACTAGAAATTTCCCGTATCTGAAAATTATTAAAATCACCATAAATTATGTACACACTGAAATGATGCGTTCGAGGGCTTAAATCGAAGACGACTCGACGAAATATAACCCTATACAAGTTTCTAATGGTTTCTGTACTTAAATTGTGACAATATTTGGGTCGGAGTGCGACTCTGGACTGCAGTCCAGAGCGACTCTGGTTACTGGTTACTGTCCCGTAATGCGTGCCACCTTGTTTCTTGAACTCGTATGTTGCGGAACTCCACATTTTATTAAAGGTGAATCTGTTATCTAGATAACACAAGTGGTTTCATTCCGTTTCATCGTCGTTTGCTATTTAAATGGTAAATTAAAAGGGCAGGACGTATAACAGTCCAGAACAGATCCAGAAGTGACAAACTAGGGATAAACAGTGTGTAACTTTCGACGTACTGACACGATTGAGAATCCTTCTATTGCGTTGAATACCCTACTGAAAACCCTAGACATCATTCAACTATAGTGTCGCTAAATTCTGATCCCAACTGGGATTAAAATGCGTTGCGAAACGGACTTCCGATTCTGAAACCGGATTTCCAGTCGTGAACGCTTAAAATGAAATGGCCATAACTAGTGATCCTGAAACCCGATTGACGTGAAACCAAATTCGCTGGATAGATAATCAAACATACTATTTATTCCCCGTTCATCGTTTTGCTAAACTGTACACGTATGATTTATGATAAATGCAAGTGGTAGAATACTGATTTATGACATCTTAATCTTGCTTTACATACTGTTTCCTCATCATATCATACATATGTCACTGCATTGATAACCTAGTGATCATGTGCATTACCCAGTGTTAGGTATTAGTGATGATTGCGGCAAGTAAGTTAGTGTTCGTGCATGAGTGGATAAGTGAAAGTGACACGTACTTGTACACAATCAGTGAACCCTATTATTCTATTGCATTGTCGACGTCTGTAGGACGCGTGTAAGTGTGACTATAAGTGGTATGGGACACTTATGGAAGCTCTCACATGGGTGTCACAGATAATCATTTATCTTGGGTATTAGTCGGGACGTGCTTGATGGAGATCCTGTCTCCAGTTCTCGTGCAGACTTGTCATGGACCGACCGATATTTGAGGTTATAGTTGGCGTTTGATGTAGACCACGGGGTGTGGGGTAGTTTGAGTGTGAGTTCAACAGAATCTCGGGAGTCCCATGCCGGCTTATATATATGGAGATATATGGAGATTTACAGGGTACATGATTATTACCGTGAGTTATATTTTGGGCCCGTGGTCCCTTGCCCTTGGGTCCTACCCTTGGGTGGAGGACACTCGCGAGTGGTTGACTTTCACACTTGGACTGACGATAGGCTTAGTGACCTGTACCGTGAGACTTAGAGACTGATAGGGATAATGGCATTGATATACATTACTTACGGTGTTGACATACCTGGCATACTAGTTTACTGCTTTTACTATTCCCCTGACCTATTAGACACTGCATTGGTTACTCCATGTTCACATCTTTGCTGTCTTGATTTACTGTTATATATTTATTATCACTGTTCGAGTTACAACTGCATATATACATATATATTGCTATCGTGTCGCTCTGACGACCTGAGTATGCATGCTCAGAGTGAGGAGTGGATCTAGCCTGGACCAGGACTAGACGTACATCGCAGACATCTTGATCAGCTATCCAGAGTTATACTCTTTTTACCTCCATCAGGTCAGTTCTTTGTATTTGATTTGTTTCAGTTACTGCATTTCTCATTACCTGCACATTGTTTACTGATTACCACGTAAAGCTAGAAGCCGAAGTGTGACTACGGCAGGACATTTCCTTGACCATAGGAGCATGGCTGGCCTTGTCAACCCCTTGTATTCCATAATTTTGGAAGCGGGACGTGACATGGTTTTGTTGGTATCAGAGCCAGGTTTTGCTTCGATTGGGATTGCAGTTTTCCGTGTAGTGCTTGACAATCTAAGACATCCCTCGGTCTAGATTGTAAACTTGTTATTCTTAATCCTTATTCACACTGTGTATCCTGCTATCCATCCGTTTGGGTTTCGGGCGACTTGGCAGAGTGACGTGGTTGTAATTGTGAACTACCTCATAGTTACAATACTATACTCGGTTTAGGTGACTTAGATCCTTACAGTTGATTTCCACTTGTAATGAATTTCATCACACCCCCGATGTTCTTGATTCCTTGCCCAATCCATATTATATTTTAATTCTTATAGCTTATGCCTTATATCATTCTCAAAATTATTGTTTCAGGATCATGTCGTCCAACGACTTTTCCTCTATCTCCACTCCCCAGAATCAGACCGTTGAGATTCTGAGTATACTGCAAGGTCTGAAGGAAGTCCAGGAGCGAACGAACGACTGGTTAGTTGAAGGACTGAGAAGGCAGGTGAATCAGGCACCAGCGGGAGTCTCCAATCGTAAAGGGATCTCTGTTAGACGAGGAAAAGAGAAGAAGATGAAGCGCCCATTTGTTTCCCCGCGACAGAAGCAGCAGAAGACCCAATGTTGTGGGTACTGTAAGAGGCCATGACATCTTCAGAGGGATTGTCGCCGCGCCCAAGGGAAATGTCTGATTTGCGGATCCAACGAACATCTTATCAACGATTGCCCAAAAAGGAAGGAGCTACAAGGAGGAGACTCGTCCACACTCTCCACTTCTGCCAAGTGATGATTATTGCGTAGTTTGAACTTCGAGGATAAGACGGACCCAGCGCAGGATTCAACTCGCGTGACGAAAATGCAGCGGCCTAGTAATCGAAGAGGAGTTATCACATTTTCTGCTTTTAATAAAATGTTGTCATCCTCTTGTAAATATTTCTTTTCGTTTGAAATCTTGTATCCGTCGAACTTTTAGTTGAATGCAATAAAAACTTTGAATCGTAATATATGTATCATTTTCTTGCTTTCCCCCTTATTTATACTATTCATTACCACAACATTTTTTTATTCTGACCACCGCATATTTTCCTATACTCTGTACCCTTAGCTGTCTTCTTGATGTGTTCCACTGTCTAATCATGACTCTTTCTTTTCAGGCCATGGCCCACCCTGGAGCAGCGCCGCATCTAGATGAGGATGCACAGTCATGCGTTTTCTTAGACCGCACGCTGATGAGTTCTGAAGATGAGATCAACGGTCCCCAGGTCATCTTCGGAATCAGCGATTCCGAGGACGAAGGAGCCGCCGCCCCAGAGGTTGACATGATAGACGATTCCGACGAATAGGAAGGAGACCCTGAAGAGAACCCGATAGAGGAAGATCCCGAGGAAGGCCCGATAGAAGAAAATCCAGTGGAGGAAAATCCCATGGAAGAGAATCCAGAAGAAGAGAATCACATGGAAGCAGACCTCGATGAAGAAGCTCCAGCCGAGGAAGGAGGACCAGAAGGACAAGACCCTGCAGTGGAAGAACTCCCAATGGCGGTCCCTGCGAGGCGCTATGGGAATGGACGCCCCTACCTGAGCGCGCGAGCCTACCGCAATCTGCTGAATCTCCACAACCGCGACTGACGGGATTTTTTAGATGTTGTCTTCTCTGGCCAAATAAATCTGTGTATAGTTTAGGGCCATCTGTTACTTTTCGAGGGCGCTTTGTTTCGAATTTTCTAGAATAAAATAAACTTTCTGAGTTCGGAAATCTTTTGATTACTGTTTCACTTGATGCTTTGACTTTTCCCCTATACCGTTATTTCCTCCTGAGACCCCTGACTGTCCACCCCTATACCTTGTGCTGTTTCGACCCTCACTCAGATTAACAAGTACCGCACCCTGATCTTTTGAATAGGCCACCCTTCATCCTTCGTATATGCCTCGTTTGAGATCCTTCTGGGAGGGGAAATTGATAGTAAAATTTCCGAGTTAACTGACCTTTCGGATTTTTGATTCACATGATGTATCGACCGTTATCCTTCCTATACATTTTTCCCTTTGTAGTCCTTTGCTGTTCACCCTTACTTCCTGTGCTGACCCGACCCCAATCTTTTTGACCTTCAGTCTAAAGCCGTCACACTCCGACCTTTTGAATGAGCCACACTCCATGGTAATCCCTACCCTAGCTAGCCCTTTACATATTTGTGTTTTTCCCTGTTACCCTAACTATATTTAGGGATATTATTATTCGAAAATTTAGTTTTCATCTTTGTATTTATCGAAGAGTGCGTGTTATTGACTACTCCGTTTATGTATTTTAAGCACACTACTATTCTTCTCATTTTTGGTAGCACGACCATATGTTTTACACATACTATTTTGGTGCCATGCTTCTTATTTTCACCATGTGGTTTTCTAAGCTATGTTAAAATGGTTTGATTGATACGTTATTCTAAAAATGTTTTAAACCACCGACAAGTTCTTCACTGTTTCATTATGACTATGCCTTATACTCATTATTATTTCTGCTGTGCTACTTTTAATATATTTATATGTGCACATATTTGGGTTTCGATTTTATCGAGCACGCCTCGAATATTATTGTCGTTATTGTTGTTTTTATTCTCGTATACATGTAGTTTGCCCTATAGTTGTTCCTGCCTTATACTTATTTAGACTTATTCTTTTGTATGTTGTTCTTACATTTATATACCTTCAAAATTTTATCCACCAGTTTTAAGTAAATCACTATGTACTAGTGTTCGATGTGGTAACTTTTCGCTTATTATTTTATAGCTTGTCGTTCTTTTAAATTTCGAGGACGAAATTTTTGTAAGGGGGGTATGATGTAATACCCAGCCCCTTTTTATACCAATATCTGTATTTATGCTACTCTTAAAGTTTATTTATTTTATAAATATTGTTTTTATTATTTTAAAATACCTAACCCTAATTTATCTAAACCCTTTTTCCCCTTTCATTTTAACCTAGCCAGCCCAACACATATTATTTTGAATTTAACTCGTTAAACCCCGGCCCAAATTTTCCTCAGCAGCCCGGCTCCCTTTTCATAGTTTACCTTACTTATTTTGTTATTTTTCTCGGCCCAATCTCTTGGCCCCAGCCCATCAATAAATGAAAAAGGAATTCATTTTATTAAATACTTTTTCCCTCAGCCGAGCAAACCCAGCCCACTCCTTTATTTCTTATCAATTTCCCAGCCCGGTCCCTTTCATTTTCTTTTCTTTTTATTTTCCGGCCCAGCCCGCCTTCACCCTCACCCGCTTCACTCAGCAACCCGACCCGCTTCTTAAAAATCCACCTCTTCCCCAATGTTTCCCTTCCGTTGCGCTTTTCCCGCTCGTTACTGCACCTCCACCCACGTCACCAACGCTCGCGGCCACGACGCCCACGCCCACGCTCGCGCCGTGCCCCGCTCCTCGTGCCCACGACGCGCACGTTACCCCACGACGCGCACCCTTCACCCCCTCACACCACGAGCCCGAGACCTTTCTCCACCCACACACCCACCTCCTCTGTCACAGCCGCGCCCTCGCCTGCCCTAGTCGCCGACGTTCATCCCTTCGTCGTCGACTAGCGCTTCCTCTCCTTCATTCTCTCCACCCCCTCTCTCCCTCCACCTACTCCCCCGACTCACTCCCCTGCACTCCCAAACCACTGCACCCGAGCTCAACCACCACCGGCGCCCCTCTTCTTCCCGACGACCACCATCGTCGACCGCCAACTCCATCAACACCGATCCCTCCCTCGAGCCCACGACCGCGCTCGTCCCATCACCTCCGCCACCATCACCGGTGTCGCCCCTCGCCCCTCTCTCCTCTCTCCATCGCTCCCAACTCCCAGCCGCACCATCTCACTTCCCTTGCCGGCCCTCCTCCGCCGAGCTTTGAACTCCTTCCCGACGACTCAACTCCGAGCCACCTCCAGCAACCTCCACCTCACTACAATCACCACCCATTACCCCAAACCCACCGAGCACCCCTCGCTCGAACTACAACTCTCCCGACACCCTGCTCCGGCCACCTGCTGCACGCCATCGCCGACAAGCCGCCGCCTCTAGCACCAAGATACCAACCCAGAAACACCATCGCCTCGCCATCATTGTCTTCCTTGGCCAGACCACATCACATCTGAACTCCATGCCCGAACCCTAGCACTTCTTGTCGCGACCTCATCGCCGACTGCCACCTTCGCCGGAGCTCCTTGGACCCTCGCCATCACCACTCCCTGCATCGCCACATCGCTGTAGATCGTCGCCAGCAACACTGAGTCTCCAACTCCTACACTCTCGAACCAAAATCGAGACTTTCATCACAATTGTACCGTGACGTGCCGGAATTGTCGTTGCCGTGCCGCGCGTGTGTCGTTGCCGCTGCCGTCTTCCCCAAAACGTCTCCAGGCAAGTATTTTACTTGCTACATGCTAATATATTCATGTTACAAACTTAAATTGTATAGATTACAAATTTACAATTTCCGGTAGATTATGTGGCATACCTGTTCGATGCATGATCCCAATGAAAATACTCACCTAATTTGACGGAATTAGATTGATTATGTTGGCCTATGTAGTGACGAATATCTTGTATAAATCTCACTGGAAAATACTACTGTTAGTGACTAAAATGAATACCCCAAAATATCCCGTATCTGAAAATTATTAAAATCACCATAAATTATGTACACACTTAAATGATGCGTTCGAGGGCTTAAATCGAAGCCGACTCGACGAACTATAACCTATGCAAGTTTCTAATGGTTTCTGTACTTAAATTGTGATGATATTTGGGTCGGAGTACGACTCTGGACTGCAGTCCAGAGCGACTCTGGTTACTGGTTACTGTCCCGTAATGCGTGCCACCTTGTTTCTTGAACTCGTATGTTGCGGAACTCTGCAGTTTATTAAAGGTGAATCTGTTATCTAGATAACACAAGTGTTTTCATTCCGTTTCATCGTCGTTTTCTATATAAATGGTAAATTAAAAGGGCAGGACGTATAACAGTCCAGAACAGATCCAGAAGTGACAAACTAGGGATAAACAGTGTGTAACTTTCGACGTACTGACGCGATTGAGAATCCGTCTATTGCGTTGAATACCCTACTGAAAACCCTAGACATCATTCAACTATAGCGTCGCTAAATTCTGATCCCAACTGGGATTAAAATGCGTTGCGAAACGGACTTCCGATTCTGAAACCGGATTTCCAGTCGTGAACGCTTAAAATGAAATGGCCATAACTAGTGATCCTGAAACCCGATTGACGTGAAACCAAATTCGCTGGATAGATAATCAAACATACTATTTATTCCCCATTCATCATTTTGCTAAACTGTACACGTATGATTTATGATAAATTATGCAAGTGGTAGAATACTGATTTATGACATCTTAATCATGCTTTACATACTGTTTCCTCATCATATCATACATATGTCACTGCATTGATAACCTAGTGATCATGTGCATTACCCAATGTTAGGTATTAGTGGTGATTGTTGCAAGTACGTTAGTGTTCGTGCATGAGCGGATAAGTGAAAGTGACACATACTTGTACACAATCAGTGAACCCTATTATTCTATTGCATTGTCGACGTCTGTGGGACGCGTGTAAGTGTGACTATAAGTGGTATGAGACACTTATGGAAGCTCTCGCATGGGTGTCACAGATAAGGCACCAGACACTGTCATTTATCTTGGGTATTAGTCGGGACGTGCTTGATGGAGATCCTGTCTCCAGTTCTCGCGCAGACTTGTCTCGGACCGACCGGTATTTGAGGTTATGGTTGGCGTTTGATGTAGACCACGGGGTGTGGGGTAGTTTGAGTGTGAGTTCAACAGAATCTCAGGAGTCCCATGCCAGCTTATATATATGGAGATATATGGAGATTTACAGGGTACATGATTATTACCGTGAGTTATATTTTGGGCCCGTGGTCCCTTGCCCTTGGGTCCTACCCTTGGGTGGAGGACACTCGCGAGTGGTTGACTCTCACACTTGGACTGACGATAGGCTTAGTGACCTGTACTGTGAGACTTAGAGACTGATAGGGATAACAGTATTGATATACATTACTTACGGTGTTGACATACCTGGCATGCTAGTTTACTGCTTTTACTGTTCACCTGATCTATTAGACACTGCATTAGTTACTCCATGTTCATATCTTTGCTGTCTTGATTTACTGTTATATATTTATTATCATTGTTCGAGTTACAACTGCATATATACATATATATTGCTATCGTGTCTCTCTGATGACCTGAGTATGCATGCTCAGAGTGAGGAGTGGATCTAGCCTGGACCAGGACTAGACATACATCGCGGACATCTTGATCAGCTATCCAGAGTTATACACTTTTTACCTCCATCAGGTCAGTTCTTTGTATTTGATTTGTTTCAGTTACTGCATTTCTCATTACCTGTGCATTATTTACTGATTACCACGTAAAGCTAGAAGCCGAAGTGTGACTACGACAGGATATTTCCTTGACCGTAGGAGCATGGCTGGCCTTGTCAACCCCTCGTATTCCGTATTTTGGGAAGCGGGGTGTGAAAGAATCTCATGAGTCCCATTAATACAAATCATGTTGCTGTGGTACCGGGCTGAAATGGTACAAATCATGTTGCTGTGGTACCGGGTTGAAACGGTACAAATCATGAATTCACGAATAAGGGCCCGTGTTTCCAAGCCCCCGGTTGATAGCCTGTTGGGTTTGTTATATTTCAATAACAATTGAAGTCCCGCTATTTTGGTCTCGTGATTCCTTGCCCCTGGACAATAACCTTGAGTTCGAGAATACTCTTGAGATTGGTTGACATTCATACTTGAACTCACGTTAGTTGCTTTTACCCTTTTAGAGAGCTTTAAGGACACTTATATTCATTTCATGTTCACTATACCTACACTCCACGGTCATGCTATACTTGTTTGCTATGCTCATGTTATATTTCCATGCTTACATAGTTGTCATTTTCATTATCATGTTTTTTCTTGTCATTTTATATTGCTTATATATGCTTAGCATATTTGTTTCGAGAAAGGACCTTCTCGGAATAAATACGTCGTGGGCTTGTCACATGCTGTTACCGCTCTTTTGGGAAGCAGGGCGTGAAAGGTTTTATTGGCAATCCATGCAGGTCCGTTCTGCATGAAGTCTTAAGCAATATGATATAAGAATGATGAAATCCGACAATTTTTACATTCCTTCCCCTTTCATTTCCATTGAATCTATCCTTATATCTCTTTTCTATCAAAGGTGATGGCTTCCTTAAACCCGATCAATATCAACAGAGAGACACCACCACCACCTATTGCTGCAACTCCCTTCACTGAACAGACGTTGTTCCTCGAGGCTATCAAAAGCCTACTTGAAGGTCTGCAAGGGCAGACTGCTCTCCTTCAACAAGGACTAGCCCGTCCTGAAGCAGAAGCACTAGGAGTGAAATAGTTCTGAGCACTACATCCAAAGAATTTATTTGGGAAAGAGAACCCTTTAGAAGCTGAAGAATGGAATCAAAGTATCGAGGATGACTTGACAGAAGCTCAAGTTCCAGAAGTGGCTTGGTTTTGAGTAGCAAAACTCGAGCTTACTGATAATAGCAGGGTCTGGTGGAAGGCCGAAGAGAGTCGGATTACCCAGCTTATCGAGTGGAAGACGTTTCGTGAACTTTTTGACGCCAAGTATTTTCCTGGGAATGCTCATTTTGAGATGGGGCAACGATTTATCCACCTACAACAAGGATCCATGTGGGATAAGTCAGTAAATAAATACGACGCCGATTTCACTATGCTCAGCAAGTTCGCTGCCCATCTGATTCCTACCGCTGAGATCCACGTAAGATATTTTCAGTAAGGCCTAGACCTCCAGATTCAGGCTGCACTAGCAACATGCGATTATCGGACTCATGAACTATCCTTGAAGGCAGCCCGTCGTTATGAAGCCATTGTCAAGAAGATGGGAAGGACATAGTCGGTCGGAGAGAAACGCCCAATTAACCAGATTATTGGAAGAGCCTCCACAAGACCAGAATCTACAGCGCCACCCAGGAGGCCAGTAGGATCAAAAGTCTGCAATTAATGTAAGAAGTCGGGGCACCTGGCGGAGCATTGCAGACGAGCTAACAGTCTCTGTCTGATCTGTGGATCTCCCACGCATGCTATAGAAGCTTGCCCATAGTACAGAGCTAGCACAACCCTCGCACCAAAACCGACTATACAAGCTCATGCTCCTCGTTTAGTTCTTCCTGCACCAACTCAGCATGGACAACCCTTACCTCCTCTGCAACAAGTGTACCATCGGGCACAAAGGATAATGCCGAGACGCCAGGCTTTCACTATGTCGGCCGTAGAGGCCGAAACCATGGATCAAGTTATCACCGATAAAATTTCTTTCTATCTTTTTCAGCTATTTTAGATTCTTTTGGTCTTCTGTCCTTTCTTTCCTCACACAACTATAGTACGATTTTAGTAGTCCCTGCCCCTTGTCTATACGATTGCTTCAACCTAAAACACCCTTGCTAGGTTACAACATTCTTCTTGTATAAATTTCGAAGACGAAATTTCTCTAAGGGTGTAACGACCCCAAAATTCCTATACCTTCATATAATTCTTCTTTGTATAAAAATACTATATTTATTTGTTTTTGGGTATCCCCGTATATTTTATTCTCTGTTAAATATATTAGTTTATCCCTCCTTCTATTTTGCCTATTTTATAATTTTTCAAAACCCAAAACCCAGACCAGAACAGTTCTATTTGACTTCTTTCTTTTCTATTTCCTTAGCCCATTTTCTTTTCAAGCAACAATATATATTTAATTCTTGTTAAATATATGCATGAACAAGCATGTAGCTCATTGGTTAAGTCCTTGAATTGTTATTCCATAGGTCACATATTCAAATCCATATTCTTGCAATTATTTTTATCTATTTTTTAAAATCCCTCTCAAATGACCTTTCATTTCATCTTCCTTTAACTCCCAACATAATTAGAATGGTTGTTAATTATAATTAAGTAAAATTATTATGAAGAGTTTCAATTTTCTTTTAATACAAATATCTCTTCATCTCTTCTTCATCTTACCTTAGCCATTTCCTTTAGATCAATTCTAAAAATAAAATAAAATAAAATCTCTTTTCCCTTGAGCATGGAGAAGCACCGGTTCCATCAAGCTTCAAAGACTTGGTTGAAGATTTTATCTAAACGGTGATCCGGATGTTATACCGACTCACACAACCTGTAAGTCCCCTCTCCTCCTCCTTTTCTTTATTTAAAATTCATCTCTTTACCATGCCTCCATCACTCCGAATCTTAAGATAACTAATTAGTCTCATGATAAAGTTTTTTGTTAAAAAAAATGGTTGAAATAAAACATCTATATTTAGTTATAAAATCTTGCATGTAATGGTTGATAACATATTAAATATTATTATTTTAGACGGTTAATCATGACCGGATCATATGTTTGCTTCACATATATTAATTCATGTTATTTATCACTGAAATTTTATTTACTTATATTTATTTTTGTATACAAGAAAACAAAGTTATAAATAAATACCATAGATTTATTATTTTCAAATATGATCTTACAAAACCTTTATCTTTAAAATATTTTTATAAACTAATTTCCACTTCTGGAAATTCTTGGAATATTAGGATAAAATAATAAATATAATTCCAAATCTACAGTAAAAATTTCATATCAAACCGAATATCGCTTTAGGAGTTACATAATTTTTTATTCACTGTTTTTAAAACCAGAAAACTACCAATAAGGGTTTTCTTTGAGAGACCATAATTCTGTAATCGTTGATCCAAATTAAGTGTTTTCAGATATTTTGCACATATAAATCAAATGATATATATTTTCTTAGTTTTAAGTTTTTACTGAAAATTGACGTAAAATATACAAAACTGCGTTACAATATTAACCGACGAATCTGGACAGAATCTGTCCTGATTCGCACACTGTTTTTAAATAGGACATAATTCGAACTCCCGATATCCATTTGTGACAAACTTTAGATGTGTAGATGGACAATTGATAAAACTATAATTTCCTGTATATTATATTACTTAGAAAAGCATGAAACAACTCGATATAGGCTTTGCAATATAACATATAGTCGCTGTCCAGAAATTTGAATTTCTGTTTTAAATGTTGATGTTAAAATGATCATAACTAGAGCTTTAGAAATAAAAATCGCGCAAATATTAGTGTTTTGGATAAGTACATCGAAATAGCTACAATTTTCTAATAATTTTTGTAACCTGAAACCCGATAGAAATTAACTCAAACCACGTTTTAAAAATGTGTGACAGTGCTGAACAGATTCTAATCTGTTTTGCGCGACGATAAGAAAACATGTATATCTCCCAAACCGGTAGTCGTATTTAGGCGAGACTACAACCCACATATGCATAAAACTTAAGGCTATGTTTTCGTTTATATTCTGATTTCAAATGACTTGATTAACTAGTCGTACATATCACAAATTTACAAACATTATTTTGGACGTTACTTGTATACTTATCTCATATCATATTCCATGATTGCTTATTTATTTTTATTTATATGACTTGTGATTAAATCATTACATATTAAAAATGACTTAATCTTGACACGACTCAATCATAAATACTTGAACCCAGTATGTACACTTGAACCAACTTGACTCGAACCATGAATACAATTGGCATGACTTGCACTTGACATGACTACATGAACTCAATCTTGAAAACTTGATATCATACATCACCTTTTGTATTCATGGATTCGATCAAGACTCATAACATTAATCATAAACTAATAAACACGGGGTGTTGGGGTAGTTTGAGTTTGAATCCAACGGAATCTCATGAGTCCCATTAATACAAATCATGTTGCTGTGGTACCGGGTTGAAACGGTACAAATCATATTGCTGTGGTACCGGGCTAAAACGATACAAATCAAGAATTCACGAATAAGGTCCCATGTTTCCAAGCCCCTGGATGATAGCCTATTGGGTTTGGAATACTTTAATAACAATTGAAGTCCCGCTATTTTGGGCCCGTGATTCCTTGCCTCTGGACGATAGCCTTGGGTTCAAGAATACTCTTGAGATTGGTTGACATTCACACTTGAACCCACGTTAGTTGTTTTTACCCTTTTAGAGACCTTTTAGGACACTTACATTCATTTCATGTTCACTATACCTACACTCCACGGTCATGCTATACTTGTTTGCTATGCTCATGTTATATTTCCATGCTTACATAGTTGTCATTTTCATTATCATGTTTTTTCTTGTCATTTTATATTGCTTATATACGCTTAGCGTATTTGTTTCGAGAAAGGACGTTCTCGGAATAAATACGTCGCAGGCTTATCACATACTGTTACCACTCTTTTAGAAAGCGGGGCGTGACATTCTATGAGGGAAGTGCCTTGATCCCTTCACTGGAAGTTCGCTCTTAAGCAAAAGTTTATGTCACTACTTTTAAAATACGGAGCTGAAGCCACTCCATTTCAAAGCCACTCGAGTTCTTTCAATGATATCAAGTTCATTACGTTAAAGATTTTTCACCAAAAACCAGCCGTAGCCCTCCGTCATTTCAGATTAGTATTATTTAATATTCGTGCTGCATTTATTGACCTAGTCAAGACATAATGAACGGTAGCTAAGTGCTGCTTTTATGTGCATTGTAATGCGATTGGTTAAGACAGTCGTGCGGACTTGTTGACTTAGTCAAAGGCACGTGCGGGTGGGTTTAATGCAATCAAGAAAATGACGGGTTGAACTTGACTAGCGGTTTATGGTTTGTTGACCCAGTCAAGGTCATAAACCGTTAGGGGCAAAAACCATATCGGGAGTTTCAAACATACGGGAAACTTGCCAAGCATGTGCATACCTTCTGGAGTGTGGTGACTTGAATGGATTCCGTCAAGTTATCACATGATGATAGTTGGGTCCTAATTCCCACTGATGAGTATGTATTACTCCTCAGGAGATTTTTCACTTCACAATTAGCTAACCTATTAGGTGTCTAGAAAATGTTAACGAGATTACACCTCTGCAGAAACGGGATTATTAATTGGGTCTATGCGAAAGCACGAGGGACCTCCCTTGGAGTACCAACACTGGCCTGGCAGAACGGTTAGCGAACTTGTAAAGTGTAAATGATCCCGACTAGCTCTCTTTTTAGGGTTTGAAGAAGGATTCGAGAATACAGTGGGAGCTATCCTGATTAGATAAAGTGAAAACCAATCTAATCTTGATAGAGTACACCCCGAGTGTTTCTTTTCTCTCTGTGGTACAACGACACATGACTTACCTTAAAAACTCATGAGCCAAGTTAACCGAACCTTCTTACACCCTTTGGTTTTGGCTTGTCTTAATTCGCGACAAAGTCGCATATATCCCTGACACTCCTACTTTACCCTTTGCATTTTTTTAGAACACTTCATATCACTACGATGATCCATATTGCTTGGAACAACCATCATATAGTTACATATGAACTCGAAGAAGTTACTTCGGCCGAGAATGGCCACAGGTACTGGAGAAATTGAATAGGATTATCCGGTTGTCTCTTCCCTTTACCATATCTCAGGTTGCGAGAGTTCCTTACATTAAGAGAGTACACCTGTTACGCTTATTGGATAGTCTTCTTCCAACCTTAGGCCGGTGCCGAAAGGTAGGGAAGGAAGAAAATCAATTAGCCTAAGGACGGTGTACAGAAGGTAAGATGTAGAGACATATAAAGGGATTGAAGTGAGGGCAAAAAAAATTGTGACTACTGTTATGAATCTGCATAATGGAAAAGGCGATACTAGAAATACCTGACCCACCCCTATGAAACATTTTTATGTTTCAGATTTTCTGTGTAGTTGTAAAAGAGAACTGTTTTCCCAATTAATTCTGACTCCAGAGTATATATTTACCAGTTTTGGATTTCACATATGTACGGTATTACAAATGTTGAGTAGGAATAGTATATTGAGAAATGGGCGATTTGATCCTCAATATCGGAATTCATTGCAATTGGTTATATTGGATTAAATCACCCGGTTTTGCTTAACGGCAAAATTTTGGTCTCAAATAATCGTTGTTATGCACTAAATTTTAAAATGAAATATCTGCACCTTTATTTTATAAAGTAGGATATATATTTTAGAAATTGTGTTGTAAACATTTACCTTTATCAGTTGAGCATAGGGTAAGGTGCATTGAATAACGGTGTAAGACATTCTCGACCAAAATACGGTTTTCAACTTACAATACATAGAATTTGAGTTAGTATATTTTTGGGACTTATACAAGAAAATGTATGTTGTCCAGTGTCCTTCGGGACAAGGGGTTAGTACTCTTATTTCATTCAGAATTACCTATGAGTTCTCTGGTTTTAGATACGCATTCGTTATAATGCAAGGTCAAAAATTTTGAGAAGTTTATAGCTATAAGAACAAAATAGAGAACCATACGTTGGGCGTGTTAGGATTCTTCGAGGTTATTGAAGATGTAGATACTTTTGCTAGATATTTCATTATAGTAATATTGAGAACTTGATTCTCTCGCAGGTTGCTCATCCGTGGATGCGCTCCTTGATGATTAATGTTGTATTGGCCATTTTCCATTGGTAAAATGCACTTGAAATAGCTGCATGACATTTGAATCTGGTTCCATCTAAATTATTGCCTTAATTCTATATGAATATAGAATGGTTGCATATCTTAAGGTTGTTAAGATATGACGTTATCTGGTTTCTGTTTAAAAGCAGAATCCAGACAAACTCGGGGTACGCTTCGGCAATTGCGGTTTGTGGATTGTCCCAAGGATTTGCTGGGATTTTGTTTCTACCATTTTCAAGATTAATAGTTACATTGTTCTTGACTCGCCATTTTTTTATAAAAGGAATCTTTTTACAAAAGAAACTAATGGGAGTATATAGAATTGGAAGTGATTCCAAAACTACAAACGGTTACCGAAAATTTAGTAGAACCTAAAAATTCAATTGGACTTGACATACCATTAGCCACTCCATAGATTTTAGTAGGTGACCTCAGACACTCGAGAGATACTTTGGTTTTCTCATAGACGGTGATAGGGAGGTCAGCATCATGGTGATGATAGTCCTACTAGTTATCAGCAGGTCATACGAAGTGATAACTTCCATGTGACTAGATGCTTATAATCAAGATGGAATCCACGCACTTCAGCAAAATTATGGACTCTGGACTTTGCTGGGTGCTCTTGAAGGGGTAAAACCCATAAGGAGAAAGTAGATCTTTTCAAGATTTATGCAGGTGGAAAGGTACTAACCTAATAAGGCTAGACATGTTGCAAAGAGTTTTCATCAAATACCCGTCGTGGATTGTGATGAAACTTTTTTTAGTGTCTATGCTGAAGTCTGTACGGATATGACTTAGCACTGTTGTTTCCCCTACTTGTTATCAGCAGGTCATAGAAAGTGGTAACTTCCAGATGATCAGGTATTTCATACCCAGGATGGACTCCACGCACTTCAGCAAATCATGGATTTTGGACTTTGCTGGGTGATCCTGAAGGGGTAAAACCCTTTAGGAGCAAGTAGATCTTTCGAGATCTGTGCAGGTAGAAAGGTACAAACATAATAAGACTAGACTTGTTGTAAAGAGTTTTCATCAAATATCTGTTGTTGATTGTGATGTGAATTTTACTTCAGTGTCTACGCTGAAGTCCATATGGATATGATTTGGTACTGATGCATTTCATGGCTATGATATCTGGCAAGTGGGTGACTATAACGTCTTTCCAAATAGGAATTTAGAAGTGTACGTGTATATGATTCTGTCAGAAGGTTATCGTAGTCAGTGGGAGCAGCGGAATGTGTGCAAGTTGCTTATGTTTATTCGTAGACTAAAGCAAGGATAGCGGAGACGGATCATCTGCTTTTGATGTGACGGTCAATCTGATTGACTTCATCAAAACAATAGATGAACCTAGTAAGAAGGATGTAGGGAGTACTGTCCTGAGATTTAGATAACATACTCCCAATAGGAAGTGATGTTCCTATACTACAATCGGTTAACCTTTGGTTGTCACATAATGTTTTCTCCATGTTGGATGTGGATAATATATCAGGAACTCTGGTGATTAGATCTAGATTTAGGAAGTTTCCCAAATCGGGTACTTAGACAGCATTCTAAAAGTTTTTTAGAATGGACGAATCCTGGGTGGTAGTATACCCGCAGGTGATGGAGTCACCCTCTCTAAAAAAGATGTCTCCGAGACTGATGAGGAGAGAGACTGACATGAATAACATATCATTTGCTTAGACAATTGAGTCAATCATACAATGTCTTGTACAAAACTAGATAGATAATATATCAGGGATTCTGGTTTTAGATCTAGATTTAGAAAGTTTCCCGATCGGGTACTTAGACAGTATTCTAAAAGTATTTTAGGATGGATGACTCCTGGTGTGGTGGTGTACCCGCAGGTGATGGAGTCACCCTCTCTAAAAGGGATGTCTTCTAGACTGGTGAAGAGAGCGACTGTCATGAATGGCATATCATTTGTTTAGGAAATTGAGTCAATCATGCAATGTATTGTACAACACTAGATATTTCTTTTGCACTAGTTGAAATAAGCATATATTAATCCAATTCTCGAGAAACAAAGGGAAGCTATCATGAACATAAGAGGATGTTCCATGTATAAGATAACGGCAGCCTCCTCTAGGAGGTGGTGTTCCCCGCCGAAATATGGGGACGCGACCGCGCGGGTCCGTCTTGCCTGAATTTCGGGGCAGATGCTAATTGGTGCCATCCGTCCACCTTTCTGAAGATGCCAAGTTGATTTATGACACCATGTATCGAAGGTTTAAACGGATGCGGCCGATGTAGCAGACTTCGTCAGATTCCCCCTCATTTGAGGGGTTTTTGATTGTGGGGACGCTCTTCCCTGCAGTCGCAAGCCCCTTCAGTTAATTACGCTACTGCATCGCGGTAACCACTTTCTCCTTCTCCAGATGGTCACTTCGTGTCGTGGGTGTTTGTTTTGTTTTTGGTTGCCCATGGATTGTATACGGAGACTAATTTATGTTGTCGCCCGTAGGGCGTGGATTAGTCCAAATCCGTATTTTCTTAGATTTGGGTTTGGGGGTTGGGTTTAAGGATACGTTAGCCACATTTGAGACTAAGATCAACTTAAACGTTTGTTAAGGATACGTTAGTTTAATTTCAGACTAAGATCAACTTAACAGGATCGTTTAGATCCAACAAAAGAGTGTTTGGGCTCTATTGTTTAAATTAGGGACATTGCGGTCGATTACCAAGGACATGGTGTTCCAATGTTAGTTTAAGGACATCTCGGTCCATGAGTTTAAAGACCTCACAGTCAAGGTTAAGGACATCATAGTCCGTAAGTTTAAAGACCTCACAGTCAGGGTTAAGGACATCATAGTTCGTGAGTTTAAAGACCTCACAGTCAGGGTTAAGGACATCATAGTCCGTGAGTTTAAAGACCTCACAGTCAAGGTTAAGGACATTATAGTCATGAAATGTATGGTTGTCGGGACCCGTCACCTCTCTGAAGACATTGAAGGATTACAACGACAAATATCAGAGGAGTTCGGAGATGTACCCTTAAACCTATGTGGGTTGAGAGACCTGTAGTCCAATTGGGACTAAGATCTGTGATTTATGAGCATATGAACTCAATTAATCTGAATTGAGGACTTATGGCCAATTTGGGCTAAGTCCATTCAATTACAATGTTCAACATTCGATTTTGAGTTATTAAATGTTTGTTTGAGCCCAATCCCTTTGAAAATGCTAAGCATTGGTTTGATATCTGACAATGTTTTGTCTTTAGTTGAATGCTGTGCATTTATCATAGCTCCGGACTTATTCAAAGAAAAGTTTACGTTCTTTCCAAGCGCACATGAAAGCATGTGGCGCACTTGGCACTAGCGCCAGTCGATGAGCGCAGTGCGCTATGGTTAAAGCGCTAGTGCGCTTAGCGCTTTGCGCCAGATATGGAGCGCTAATGCGCTTAGCGCTAGATGTAGAGCGCTGATGCGCCATAGTTGAAGCGTTGAGGCATTTGGCGCTGGTGCCATATAATGAGCGCAAAGCGCTTTTAGTAATGCAGCGCACACATGAGGAGCACGTGGCGCGCTTAGCGCTAGCCAATGAGCACAGTGCGCTGTGTTTAAAGCGCTATGGCACAGCAGCGCTTTGCGCTAGATGAAGAGCACTAAGGCACTTTTAAATTAGGAGCGCTAAGGCTCTTCTTAGATCAGGAGCGCTAAGGCTCTTCTTAGGTTAACTTTGTGCTCTGAAGATTATCTTTTCTTTGATAAGACTTTGCCTTAAGATTCTAAGAACAAAGTTCTTAGTTTATAGGAGATATTTCAATCTCTTTTTGATGAAAGGCTTTGCCTTTATGGATCTGTGATCCTCAGAGAATTGAATAATTCTCTCCCCTTTTATAATGAGATGTTCATAATCTCTTTTATGAAAGACAATTTGTCTTATGGATCTATGATCTGTGAAAGAAGTAAATACTTCTGTTTATATTGAGACGATTTCGTCTTTCTATTTTTTTTTTACCTTGAAAAGAATTGTCTTCTTTTGCCGAGAACTTCTTCTTCTCCTTGAGATTTTTCTCAAAGTTTATGGGAGGGGGGGTTCCTCTGTTTTTAGACTTGAAGTCTGGGGGTCTTTATATAGGGCAAGATGGTTTGTTTAATCAGTTAAGGAGATCTTTTCTCCAATTGATTTAGGAATTTCCCCACCGTCGGATCTTTGATCCAAGGGCTTCTGGTTTACAGAAGATAATCTTCTTGTTTTAACAAGATTGAGAAATCTTTCCCCTTTATAAAATTTATTCTGTATTTTAGTGATTTTCAATCACCGTTGGATCATTGATCCAACGGTGTTCCAAATTCAGGGCACAATCTTTTCTGTTTGGAAAGATTCAACGAAATTTTATTCTTGTTAATTGATGATTTAATCATATCCGTTGGATATTTCATCCAATGGTGAGGAACATTTAGTTCCAGCGCTAGCGCTTATGCGCTCTGCCCATGGTGCGCTACTTGGAGCGCAGCGCTCTTAGTGCTAGCGCACACATGCTTTGCACGTGGTACGATACTTGGAGCGCAGCGCATCTAGCGCTAGCGCCTATGCGCTTTGCATGGGGTGCGCTAGTTGTAGCGCAGCGCTCTTGGCGCTGCATCTGAAGCACTGCTTTATTGGAGGTGTCTTTTTACCCTCCTTTTAAGTCAAACTTATATTCCCCAGAACTTTCATTTCCCAGGTCTTGGAAATAGCTCCACTATGCACAAATTTTCCTGTGCCTAGTCTTCATAATCTGAAGCAAAGCTTCTTTCTTTTCTCGTCTCCAAAGAACCCTCTCAACTATGGCTTGTAACCGCCCGCATGCTTGTCGACAACCATGGTAAGTGCCCATCCAGGACATTGTCCCTCGCTTTGCTGTGCGCTTGGTGGATCCTGCTCTTACGGATGACCAATGCGATGCAGCGCTGTACGAGCTCTTGACTCGTGTAGGGTCTCCTCTCCCCCCACACTCTATTTGTTTTCGGATGATCCTTACGTCCGTGCTCGCTAATATTCCCCCTCCCCCAGCAGAGATGACCTTGGTAATGCTCGATGTTGCTGAAGACAAGATCGAGTGCTTCTTCGAGGCGCATTTGATCACTAAAGCCTTGAGGGATTGCTCTGTCCATTTGCTGAGCCAGATATGGGCTCGTCGGGTCGTTATCTCCACTTTCTCTGGTGAGTGCGGCGCTGATCGATGGGCGGCTACTCCTCGAGAAGATCGCCGTTTTGACATGGTGGAGAAGACAGAGAGGGAACTAGATAATCTCATTTTTAGATTTGCAAACCCCTGTCCTTTTGATCCCATGTTTGGCGATCTGTTTATATTGTAAAAAAAGTCTAATTAAGTATTTTATTATCTGCCAAGTGCTCCTCTTATTTTTAATTCTTTGTTATTCTTTTGTCAGGCGCTTATGCGTTGCATAACTTAACTTGTTATAACCAGGTGCAAGTAATGAAGCGCTCTTGGCGGTTAGCGCACTTGGCGCTTAGCGCTCTCGTACTTTGCACGTGAGAGCCGTTTCAGAGTCTTTGACTCTTAGTGCTGGCGCATTCACTGCTGGCGCTCTTCACGAAGCGTCGCTTCATTTCAAACCTCGGAATTTGAACAGAGCTTTGCTCTGATTGGGGAAACAGGTGGTTATCGGTTCAGGCTTCCAAGATGACCTAGATGATAGAGATGCTGTCAGGGTTTTGAGTTTAGCCTCTTCCGAGGATCAGTATATTGGATAATGGTCTAATAGGGATACTGAGGTAATCATGGTGCAGGATGCTGGTTATAACTCAATAGAGGATACAACCCAAGAGATTTATTGGATGGAGTTGTTTATTTATGAACTTGGTCTCATCAAGTATCCAGACAAATTCTTAAGGCAGGGTATCGCTCAGTTTGGGAGATTGTTAATCTTCGCAAAGTTGAGATATAGAGAGATGAAGTTGGAACATTGTAGCGGATCCACTCACTAAGCTATTTCTCGAACAAATTAAGTTTCATAAACATAGTTTGTGAAACTGATTAGTAAAGAAGTTGGGTATTCGGTAGCACACGAGCTGTGGGTACGCGATACCGCAATAATTGGCCTTGAGTGCAAGTGGGAGATTGTTGGATATAGTGCCCTCAATGCAATTATTGTGATCGCAAGTAGGCGATCATGATAATTGAGGGAAGACCTATACAGGTATAATAGTCTTACTCGAGATGATAGTATACTATCTGATTTGTCTTCATCATTGATGAAGCCCGCAGAATAGTTACTTGACATCTAGCATTATGATGGCAATCATATATGTGGGAGCTGGGTTGTCCATAAGCACATCCTTAAATGTCTCTAGTCATGGGATATCGAGACCGGGCATCGATATTCTGGAGTAGACTATTGTATACACTTCTAGACCCCGACGAAGGGCGGCGGCCGGTCTCACAAGCCATTGGTGTTGTGTCACCTAAGATAGTATACATGTACTCACTGGAGGTGAGTACACAGGACAGACTCGCCGAGAACTTCTAGATGGTATTATATCTATCGTCAGTTGGAAGTTCTCAGGTGGTATGAGTATAGGTTAGTCCTTTAACCTGAAGTCGTTATTTGTCTTGTGTGAGTTCCCACTGTATTTTGATTATTACTCTACCACGGCTCAAAGGAGTCGTGCAAACAGGTTTTAGTTGGGTACAGTCCCGAGCCATATGGAGGCAGTGGTCGATTGTCAGGGATTCTTCTCTCCTGGTATTAAGAGTTGATGTCGTGTTGTGTTCAGTTGGCTATCACTAGAAATCCGTGGCCACGGTGGATGAAATTTACTGATAGTTGATCATTAGTATCTCTGTTAGTGATGAGCTTGACTCAGACACGACTTATCGGGTTAGTGGGGGTCTAACATTATCCGCTTTCTAGACCTAATATGCGATACTTTTTGACGAAGAGACCGGACTGTACGGAGATTGTCACATTCAGGCTCAGTAGGGTAAAGATGTACTTGATTGTCGACCCCCCTTCCGATAAGTACCTGGGTAGCCGTTACGTACAGCTAATGCCTGTTCACCGCCGAAAACAGAGATGAACCGGGATGGATAGTCTTGCCTGAATTTGGGGGCAGATACTATTTGGATTTATCCGTCCACCTCTCCGAAGATACTAAGTTGATTTATGGCACCGTATATCGGAGGTTTGGACGGATGCGGCCATTGTAGCAGACTTCATCAGATTCCCCCTTGTTTTCAAGAGGATTTTGATTGTGGAGACACTCTTCCCTGCAGGCGCAAGCCCCTGCAGTTAATTACGTTACCGCATAGCGATAACCACTTTCTCCTGCTCCGAAAGTTCACTTCGTGTCGTGTGTGTTTTTGTTTGTTTAGGTTGCCCGTGGATTGTATATGGAGACTAATTTACGTTGTCGCCCGTAGGGCGTGGATTAGTCCAAATCCGTATATTTTAGATTTGGGTTTTTTATTTAAGGATCGTTAATTTGGTTTGAGATTAAGATCGACTTAAATGTATGTGAGCATTTGGGGCTCGATTTGTTTTTGTTAAGGATACGTTAGTCCAATTTGAGACTAAGATCCACTTAACATTTTTTTTCGGATCATGTTTATTTCAGATCCAACAAAAGAGCATTTAGGCTCTATTTTTTAGTTTAAGGAGTTTGGGTCCATTATCGTCATTTTGGAGGCGAATATTAGTTTAGGGGCGTTTCGGTCCGTTATCTCCATTTTGGAGGTGAATATTAGTTTAAGGACATTTCGGTCTCTTGTTCATCCTACGCACACGTGTATTTGTTATGTGACGAAGTGAACGATGGTGATATGGGATGCACCCAATTTGGGGTGTAGTTTGATCTGAGGTGTGCATGTTGGTTTGGACGGTTTGGGAATGCACTGAAGAAGTGTTGGTTGTCGGGACCCGCCAACTCTCAGAAGACGTTGAAGAATTACAACGACATATATCAAAGGTGTGGAGAGATGTACCCTTAAACCAAATCCCGTATTTGAGGGAGAAGGGTTATGATGGCCCTAGGAATCGTTAGTCATATTTGAGACTAAGATTATTTTAGGAGATATGGGATGAATATTATTTTGGATATCATCAGTTGAAAGATCAATAGTCATATGTGAGACTGAGATCGGTTTGGGAAATCATGAGCATATGGGCTCGATTGATTTGAATCAAGGAGGTTCTATCCTTAGAGGACCTAGCCAATTTGGGCTTGATCTGCTCGGTGGTCTTTTTTTATTGAAAAAGTGCTAAGCACTTGCTTGGGCTTTGTTTAATCAGTCCCCTTTTTATGCAAAAAGTGCTGAGCACTTATATAAGTTCTAACGCCCATATATGATCATGTGGAGTTTTCAGTCATGGGGGATTACCCAATAAGTGTAAAACACTTCACTCCTTTTGTCTTTATATGGAGTGCTAGGCGCTTGTTTACCGCCGAAAGACACGACTGGGACGTTAGGACGTCTGGCCTGAATTTTGGGGGGCAGATACTATTTGGATTTATCCGTCCACCTCTCCGAAGATGCCAAGTTGAATTTTGACACCGTGTATCAGAGGTTTGGACGGATGCGGCCGTTGTAGCGGACTTTGTCAGATTCCCTCGTTGTGAGGGTTTTTTGATTGTGGGGACGCTCTTCCGTGCAAGTGCAATCCCCTGTAGTTAATTACGTTACCGCATTGCGATAACCACTTTCTTCTGCTCCAGAAGGTCACTTCGTGTCGTGTATGTATTTGTTTTATTTTTGATTGCCCGTGGATTGGAGACTAATTTATGTTGTCGCCCGTATTGCGTGGATTAGTCCAAATCCGTATTTTTTTAGATTTGGGTTTGGTTGATTTAAGGATCGTTAACCTTGTTTGAGATTAAGATCAACTTAAATATTTGTTAAGGATACGTTAATCCGATATTGGACTAAGATCTACCTAACGGGGGTTCGTGATCATTTTTGATCCAATAAAAGAGCATTTGGGCTTTATCGTTTTAGTTAAGGACATTACGGTCCATAGCTCACCATTTTTGGTATGGGGGTTTAGTTTAAAGACGTTGTGGTCCACAGCTAGTTTAAGGACAACGCGGTCCATGGACTAGTTTAAGGACATTACGGTCCATTGAGATATGCTCATGGGTTTGAGAGTGCATCCAAGAACTGTTGGTTGCTGGGACCCTCCACCTCTCTGACATCGTCGAAGAATTACAACGACATATATCAGAGGTGTGGAGAGATGTACCCTTGAACCAAACTCCAGATTGAAGAGAGAGATCATGGTGGAACGAAGATTATTTTAGATGCCATGTGTCAAGAGATCGTTGGCTAATTCTGGGACCAAGATTGATTTGGGGGGGACCTGAGTATAGGAAGGCTTCGGTTGATTGATGGTCAAAAGGTTTTAGGCCTTGAGATACTTGGCTGATTCGGGCTAAGGTTGGCCTCTCACAGTGTTAAACACTGCTAAATGTTTGGCGCTCACGTGCTCCCACGTGAGGCTCTTAAGCAGTGTTAAGCACTGAAACTTGGAGCACTCACGTGTGGCACGTAATGCACCTAAATATTGGGCACTATTTCCTTGGGTTTATTCCCTCGTTGTGTACATGTAAGTGTTAAACACTTAAGTCTTGCAACCATCACGTGTAGACATGTGAGGCGCCACTAAGTTAGGTACTACCTCCTTTGAATTTATCTTCCTATTCTTTTCTAAGTGCTAAGCACTATTGGAGGTCACGTGGGATCACGTGACCCAATCTCAGTTGTTCCTTTTTGTTTCTCAGAGGTGTTCACGTGGGAACACGTGATCTGTCGTTGTAGCGTTTAAACGCTAATATGCATGGGGCTTTTGATCTTAGTCTTGAGAATTTCAAGTCCTTTATTTTATAAGAATTAAATTCTTATATAGGGTTAAACTCTAGTTTTATCAGAGGAATTAAATTCCTATATCTTTGGAAGAATTAAATTCTTCAAACCTAATTCTTTTCTCTAAGTTTTGGGACTGCATAACAGAATCTCCCGGGTGAGAATTAAATTTTCAACTTATGGGGTAATCTGCTTCAGCAGACCTCAACCAGAAAAAGAACTAAGTTCTTTTTTTGGAAGAGTTAAACTCTTGTAAAAGAAGATAAAATGATCTCTGTGTCTCTTCCTCACCTATTGTTTCCCTTTCTCTAAAGAGCACTCCTCTTCCTTTTATTTTCTCCAATCTTATAGGGGGTCTCTCTTTTTCTCTCTGTCCATCTCTTTCTCTTCAGTCTCGAGTCCTTTATATAGCAGATGCTTCTTGCAAGAGCTTCTTCGATGCGTTGTTCGCATTTCGACCATAGGTTCCGCCATCGGATTGCATACTGAACCCATATTTCTCCCGGCTTCACCCTGGCATTGATTAATGTCGTGATTGGGGTGCATTCACTGGTGCTTGCGAACCTTTGTGTGATCAGTAGATCCATTTCTGCAAATGTCTTAACGGAGTCATTCGGGAGCTCGGAATACCACTCGAATGCTGTTTCCGACAAGCTGCCAACGAATTGGCGATGCAGTAGCTTATCGTCACCTCCGGTGTTGCCGCACAGAGCCCTGAACTGAGCGACATGTTGATGGGGATTGCCTGTCCCCTTGTATACGTGGAAATTAGGGATTGTATATCCTGGCGGGTATTTTATTTGGTCATACCAACCCGGATATGGTTGTCCAGTCTTGACGAATTGGCCAGCCGCTTCGCTCGCCTGATGAGCTCGTATATGTTGAGCTATATAGTCTTCAAGGGCGGATTTCGAGATCGTCTCCTCTTTGGCAGTTGAACAAGAAGGAATAGGGTTTGACGTCTCCCCTCTGTCGTCTTCAAGGATAATCGGAGGGTCTTCAGCTGGAGGATTCGGCTGTATCATCATTCCGACCATATCTTGGAATAAAAGCGCCATTTGTTTTATGTTGGCCGCTTGTTCCGCGGCCTCTTTGTCTTTCTTCTCGAGCATTCTTCAGAGGAATTCGGCATCGGTTTCCTGTTCTTGGCGCTGCTCTGACGATGTCTTCGGGATTGCTTTTGGCCCAGTGAGTGTGACCATGGTTGTCAGCATCTCCTGGAGCTTTTGCTGTTGTTGCTCCTGAGCCTTTGTCACTGATCGGGTGAGTGGTCGATGGCTCGTGGAGATACGGCTATCCTGGTCCCGGATGCTATATAAACAGTGTGCACCACCATGCCTCCAGACTTGGGGCGTTTAGTTTCAGTGCCCTTGAGATTCGTCGCAGACACGGGGATTTTCTCCGGCCTTCTCCTTTTGTGGGCGGTCGAAGTCGAGGGGGCCGTTGGAGCGGATACCAAATAGACGACATTGTTTGTGGTATGACAGGGTGGTCCTTCTCTTGCCGAATCTTCATCTTTTTCGTTCAGCGGGAGTATTCTTGATTGATCACCGAGTCTTGGATCTGTCGCCAGACCCTATGGATTTTAGAGGATAACCGCTGAGGGGGCTGCTCCGGTTTTGCCTTTGTGATCTTTTCAGCAGGTGGAGGAGACTTTTTCAGCACGGAAGTTGGCAAATTCCTGCGTACCCTGTTAAGTGATTCAAAGTTGTTCCCAGTTGGAACAGCAGCATCAATTTCCATCGTTGGAGCTGGTGGAGTAAGTCCAGAAAGGGAACTACCCCCAGCTTTCCTCACTCGGCATCAGTGGCGACGTCGAGCATGTCTTGCAGATGGTATTGGCTCAATTACGGGGGTAGCTCTATCATGCCTCTTGTTCTGGTGAAGGGTTGATGTTGGTGCCGGCCTATCGAAGACAGACGTCCACTGAGAGGGGATGGACAACCTGTCGAAGGCAGACTTTCGAGCAGGGGTAGCAGCCTTGGTGACTTCGCCTGGAGCGGGAGCTGGCATGGCCAGTCTTGTGAAGACCGACCCCTTAGCAGGAGAAGCCTCTCCGACGATTTCATTTATTGGAACAGGGATGGCTATCCATTTCGGGATAACCCCTTCAGGTATTGCAGGCTTCTTCATGGGCCCATTGGAGCTTTGGCCCAGTCTGTTAAAGACTAAGGCGTTGGATTTGGGTGACCCGTTGAGAAGGGCTGCGATAGTTGCAAGCCGATCAAAGACCGACTTCTTTGGAGGTTCTTGCGATGGCACTGGGGTGCTGAAGCTTGTTGGTGGGAGCATGGTCCCGAAGAACAATCCAGTGGTGGCCTGAGTCACCTGTTCCACTGGCATGGCGAAGATGAAGGCCGCTTGGGGCCCTTAAGTCACTCCTCCGACGAGGACGGAGTGGGAGTTGTTGTTGCTAGTGCAGCTTGAAGCCATTGACCTCTGCACGGGAGCAAGACACCAAATCTTAGTACCTCGAATCCAGGGGCAACCACATTAAACCACGATTCGTTCATGAACACGACACATGAAGTGTGGAGTGGAAAGAGGAAAAGGTCCCACCGAGTGTGCCAGAATCTGTTCGCCGCCGAAAACGGGAGACGAAACCGCGTAGGTTCGTCTTGCCTGAATTTGGGGGCAAATACTATTTGGTTTTATCCGTCCACCTCTCCGAAGATGCCAAGTTGATTTATGGCACCGTGTATCGGAGGTTTAGACGGATGCGGCCGTTGTAGCAGACTTCGTCAGATTGCCCCTCATTTGAGGGGGTTTTGATTGTGGGGACGCTCTTCCCTGCAAGCGCAAGCCCCTGCAGTTAATTACGCTACCATATCGCGGTAACAACTTTCTCCTTCTCCAGATGGTCACTTCGTGTCGTGTGTGTTTATTTTATTTTTGGTTGCCCGTGGATTGTATACGGAGATTAATTTATGTTGTCGCCCGTAGGGCGTGGATTAGTCCAAATCCGTATTTTCTTAGATTTGGATTTGGGTTGGGTTTAAGGATCGTTAATCTCATTGAGATTAAGATCTGGTTAAACGTTTGTTAAGGATACGTTAGTCTAATTTTAAACTAAGATCTACTCAACGGGGGTTCGGAATCATTTAGATCCAATGACAGGGCATTTGGGCTCTATCGTTTTAGTTTAGGGACGTTGCGGTCCAGTGGGTTTAAGGATTGTTAATCTCATTGAGATTAAGATAAACTTAAACGTTTGTTAAGGATACATTAGTCTAATTTTTAGACTAAGATCTACTTAACAGGGTTTTGGGATCATTTAGATCCCACAAAAGAGCATTTGGACTTTGTTGTTTTAGTTTAGGGACATCGCGGTCCGGTGGGTTTAAGGACATCATAGTCCATGTCAGTTTAAAGACATCATAGTCTGTAAAGTTTAAAGACATCATAAATTTAAGGACCTTATAGTCCATAAAGTTTAAGGACATCATAGTCCATGTGTTTAAGGACCTCATAGTCCATAGGGTTTTAGTTTAACCAGTTTGGGGATGCATCAATAGTTATTGGTTATTGGGACCCTCCATCTCTCTGAAGACATTGAAGGATTACCACGACATGTATCAGAGGTATGAAGAGATGTACACTTGAACCAATGTCCCGATTTTGGGAAGCGGGATGAACATCAGTTTGGATGTCATTTGTTGGGAGCTTATTAGCTGTCTTGAGATCGGCTTTGGAAACCCCGAGCATGAAGGGCTTAATTGATGGTCCTTGGAACATTTGATCTGAATCTGGCTAATGTTAGCCCATCATAGTGTTCAACACTAACATGTTTATTCAGCGCTCATGTGCTCTCACGTGATGTGTACAAAATGGTGTTAAACACTAAAATTCATAGGCCCTCACGTGAGGTCACGTGAGGCTCTTGAAGTAATATTAGACTTCAAGAATTTGAGGTGCTGCCTCTACGGGTTTATTCTTTTGTTCTTTTCTGAGCGTTAAGTGCTATTGGGTCACGTGGGAGCACGTGAGGCGCCTCAAAAATGGAAAATGCCTTTGATGTATTCCCTTTTGCTTTGTAAGTGCTAAGCACTACTATGAGGTCACGTGTGATCACGTGAGTCAATTTCTTTTATTCTTTTTTGTTCATCACAGGCGCTCATGTGGGAGCACGTGATCGGTAGTTATCATGTTGGGTGCCAATCCTCTTACGTACATGGAGATCCTGAGTTTCGAGGCTTTCAAGCCCATTGTTTTATGAGAATTGGATCCTTAAGACTTAGTTTTTCTCTTAGGTTTGGGATCTGTATGACAAAATCTCCCTGGTGAGAATTAAATTCTCAACTCGTAAGAAGATCTGCTTCTGCAGATCTTTGCCATAAGAGAGAACTAAGTTCTCATATGAAGGGTTAAACCCTTATTTCATCAGAGGAATTAAATTCCTATATACTTTTTGGGAGAATTAAATTCTCTGAACTTAGATCTCTCTCTAGGTTTTGGATCTGCATGGCAAAATCTCCCTGATGAGAATTAAATTCTCAACTTGTAGGGAGATCTGCTTCTGCAGATCTTAACCAGAGGAAGAACTAAGTTCTCTTTGGAAAAGTTAAACTCTTATGGAGGTGAAAAAAAGATGAGATATTCTCTGTTTTTTTTCTTCTCTTATCTAGAGTTTCTTTTTTCTCTTTTTCCCTCTGGAGAATTAAATTCTCTTTTCTTTTCAGCTTACCAAGGGTTTCTCTTTTTTTCTCTCTCTTCTCTTCTCTTTTCTCTGTCTCTCCTCTCCCTTTTTTCCTTTTTTGTTTGTTTCTTTGCTCTTATTTATAGGAAAAAGAAGTGAATCAATTTGTTTAGCAAATCTCTTGTTGAAAGATTTTGATTGATTTTCTAATCAACCAACATGATTTTTTTGATCACTTGGTGAATTTTATTCTCCGCTGGATTTTTAATCCAATGACTTCTGTTTTATAGAAGATATTTCTTTTGTCGTTCTTAACAAATTTAGGAAGATATTTCCTTGCACAGAATTTCTCTGTAGATTGGTGATTTTTAATCACCATTGGATCTTTAATCCAACGGCACTCTGTTTTACAGAGCGTAATCTTTCTTGTTTAGAAAGATCGAAGGAAGTATTTTCCAAATAAGGCTTTTAATCTCTTTTAATTAGAATTTATTTTTATTAGTCTAGAAGGCATAGGAGTCTATCACGTGTAGCACGTGACCCCATCAAATTAAGTCGACCCAAGGGTGTCACGTGTTATCACGTGAGTTTCTTTTTGTCTCACTTGTTTGCTGTATTCAGGCGCCTGTATTCTTTGCTTATAGGGGTCACGTGTCTGCCCGTGAGGTTCAGTTTTGGCTTAGTTTTGTTAAGCGAAGCACCTATCACGTGTGGGCATGTGATGCTCCCCTTGGAGACTTTCTCCTTTATTTATTTATTTATTTTCCGTAAGGGAACAAATACCCCCACAACGTTGTTCTCACGTGGTTTACACGTGAGTGCAACGCTGTCATTTTTACAGCTGTTGGATTATCTAGGGGAACAGGAAAATGAACCGCCCTAGTCATGTCTTATAAATGCAAGGGTTTGGTTTCTTAGGCAGCCATTGTTTCTTCATCTCCTTCCTTTTTAATTTTCTTTTGAGAATTTAATTCTCTTCCTCAGAACTTAGTTCTCTGCCATTGCAAATCCAGAGTTAAACTCTGTCAAAAGAAACCCTTTTTCAGGTAACGCTTTGTACATCAGAAAACTTTCCTTCTTTGAGAAAGTTTCTGGATTTTAAATCCACTATGAGAGCTTTGCTCTCCTCAAAAACCCATCTTCCAAAGATGTGATCTTTGAGCAATAACTTCCATATCTCGAACATTTCCCTCTGATTTTGAGGATTCATAGGATTTTTTTCTCATGTATTTTTATGAATTCTTAGAATTTAATTCCATTACATAAAGGAATTTAATTCCTCCGGCGAAGAGCTTAGCTCTGAAAGATCAATGGGACCCTTCGGGAATTTTATTCCCTGGTGTTCCTGAAAATCTCTTCATAGGGTTTTACCCTTATTCGCACAGATATGAATTTTGTCGGTAGCTTAACAGAACTTGTCTTCCCAAGAATTTGTTTAATTCCCAATGCTTGTTCAATGAGGGTCTTCTTTATTGCTAATCTTTCACTGATGTCTCTTTTCAGACACTATGGCTGCTCATTTGTATAGTCTTAGCGAATTTATTTCTTATGAGGACATTCGTGCACAGGGCCGTTGTCAAAATCAGGAGTTTACAAACGCCCAATGTGCTGAGATTATGAATCGTTTCCATGAACACAACGGTCGACTACTTCCTCGTCGCTCCGCTCTTTTGAAGATTATAGTGAGAGCAATTTGGGGAGCACTTCCTGGATTTCACGAAGCTATGCCGCTTGAGGTACTGGATGATGCTGAAGATAAGGTGCACTCAGTATATCTGACGGGCCTGATCTCGAGAAAACGGCGAGATAATATCATTGATATCTTGCATCAAGTTTTCCAACAGACGACGATAATCGCTGCTTATCAAAGGGCAGAGGACATTGGCGAGGATTCTGACGCTTGCGATTGTAAGAGGATGCACACGAGAATGGTCAGAAAGGCCAGAAACATTTTAGACGGCCTTAATTTTGAATTTCTCAATCCATGTCCCGGATTTAATGTTTTACCATTGTAAACATTTTCTATTATTTTTGTATGAATCTTCGAAGTATGAATGATAAAAATTTTCTTTCTTTTTATGTTCACACGCGTTCTTTATGAAGTTTTGTCACACCGTTGTTGGTGCTCACGTGTTTGGTGCATGAGACACTGCTGAGGAATTCAATCTTGTATTGGCGCCTGCTCACATGTTATGCATGTACGTGTTCTCCGCCGAAAAGACGCGACCGGGACGTTGGGACGTCCGGCCTGAATTTCGAGGGCAGATGCTATTTGGTGCTATCCGTCCACCTCTCCGAAGATGCCAAGTTGATTTATGGCACCGTGTATCGAAGGTTTAAACGGATGCGGCCAATAAAGCAGACTTCGTCAGATTCCCCCTCGTTGACGGGTTTTTTGATTGTGCGGACGCTCTTCCCTGCAAGCGCAAGCCCCTGCAGTTAATTACGCTACCGCATCACGGTAACCATTTTCTCCTTCTCCAGATGGTCACTTCGTGTCGTGGGTTTTTGTTTTGTTTTTGGTTGCCCGTGGATTGTATACGGAGACTAATTTATGTTGTCGCCCGTAGGACGTGGATTAGTCCAAATCCGTATTTTCTTAGATTTGGGTTTGGGGTTGGGTTTAAGGATGCGTTAGTCTCATTTGAGACTAAGATCAACTTAAACGTTTGTTAAGGATACGTTAGTCTAATTTTAGACTAAGATCAACTTAACGATTTGTTAAGGATACGTTAGTCTAATTTTAGACTAAGATCAACTTAACATGATCATTTAGATCCAACAAAAGTGCATTTTGGCTCTATTGTTTTAGTTTAGGGACTTTGCGGTCCATTAGTTTAGGAACATTACGGTCCAAGGTTAAGGACATCACAGTCCATGGGTTTAAGGACCCCACAGTCCATGAAATGTCTGGTTGTCGGGACCCGTCACCTCTCTGAAGACGTTAAAGGATTACAACGACACATATCAGAGGAGTGCAGAGATGTACCCTTGAACCAACTTTGGTTGGGAGATCTGTAGTCCAATTAGGACTAAGATCTGAGATTTATGAGCATATGGGCTCAATTAATCTGAATGAGGGGTTTATGGCCAACTTGGGCTCGGCTCACTCAGTTAAAATGTTAAACATTTGATAATGTTGAGCATTGATTTGGGTTCTGACAGCCTTTCTGTCTTTTATTGAATGCTGAGCATTCATCATAGCTCTAGGGCTTTATTTAAAGAACAGTTTATGTTCTATCAGCGCACGTATGAGGAACACGTGGCGCGCTTGGCGCTAGTGCCAGTTAATGAGCGCAAAGCGCTTCTGTGATATAGCGCACACGTGAGGAACACGTAGCGCGCTTGGCGCTAGCGCCAGTCTATGAGTGCAAAGCGCCGGTTTATGAGCGTAAAGCGCTATTTGTCCAATGGCGCACACGTGAGGAGCACATGGTGCGCTTGGCGCTGAGCGCCAGTCCATGAGCGCAAAGCGCTATTTATTAAGTGGCGCACACGTGAGGAGCACGTGGTGCGCTTGGCGCTGTGTGTCAGTCCAAGAGCCCAGAAGCTCTTCTGATCAGTTTTATGATCTGAGAAATAAATTCTCATTTATAAGAGACTTTGTCTCAAGGTTCTAAGAATAAAGTTCTTATTTTGTAGGAGATATTTCAATGTCTTATTTTGGTGAAAGGCTTTGCCTTTATGGATCGGTGATCCTAAGAGAATTGAATTATTCTTCCTCCTTTTTATAATGAGATGTTCATGATCTTTTTTTGTAAAAAGACCTTAGTCTTATAGATCTATGATCTGTGAGAAGAATTATGTTCTTCTTCTTTAATGAGATTTTTCTTATCTCTATTTTTTTTACCTTGAAGAAAAGTTCTTTTTCTACCAAGAGCTTGCTCTTTTTTCTGAGATTTCTCAAAATTTATAGGGGGGTTCCTCTATATGAGACTTAAAGTCTTGGGGCCTTTATATAGGGCAAGCTGATTTGTTCAATCGATTAAGGAGATCTTTTCTCCAATTAGTTTGGGGATTTCCCCATCGTTGGATCTTTGATCCAAGGGCTTCTAATTTACAGAAGGCAATCTTCTTGTTTTTAATAAGATTGGGAAATCTTTTCCCATACAGAATTTATTCTGTATTTTTTTAATCACCATTGGATCATTGATCCAACGGTGCTCTGATTTACAGAGCACAACCTCTTTTTTTTTGAAAGATTTTTAGGAATCTTTCCATAACAGAATTTTATTCTGGTCAATTGATGATTTATCATCTTTATTGGATGCTTGATCTGACGGTGGGGAACATTTAGTTCTAGCGCTAGCGCACTCGTGCTTTGCACGTGAGCGCTGCTTCAGAGCGTTGGCGCTCTTTGTGCGAGCGCACTCGTGCTTTGCACGTGTGTGCTGCTTTAGAGCGCTGGCCCTCTTTGCGCGAGCGTACTCATGCTTTACACGCGAGCGCTTCCTCAGAGCGCTGGCGCACTTATGAAGCGCTGCTCATTTCAAATTTTGAAAACTTGAACAGAGTTTTGTTCTGATTGGGAGAAACAAATGCGCCCCCACCGTTGCGCTCACATGGCTCACATGTGAGTGCAGCGGTGGCAGCATCTCCACCATTAGATCAACTTTGAAGTTGAAACGGCTCTCAGTGCCTATAAATAAGGCCTTTGGCCCTTGAAAAGACCTCTGTTCATCTCCTTTCTTGTTTTCTGAGAATTAATTTTCCTTCAGAGCATAGCTCTTTCTCTTAAGAAATTTCTCAAGAGTCAAAACTATGCCCAACTTAGGTAAAAATTGAACTTTTTAACAGAGTTTTGCTCTCCTTAGATCATAGATCTAAAAATATATCTTTAGGGTTTTACCCATTAACAGAGCTATGCTCATCTCCAAAATATAATATTTTTAGGGCGATTTTAACCCATGAACTGGAATATTGTTCATGAAGAACTTAAGGGTTTATTCACAAATCTTGAAGATCTTGGAATTTTTGATTCATTAAAAGCTTTGTTTTAAGTTTTCTGATGGATTATTACATCATTTTACAGAGCATGGCCTTTAGAATTTTTCTTGGGGAATTTTTATTCCCTTCATAATTGATTTTGACAAGTGTCACTCTTGTCTGCAGAGCGTTGCTCTCGAGGAGTTTAACTCCTTGACTCGAGAAGTCTCTTATTAAATGAGAATCCTTTATAGGATCCCCCCTTAATTGCACAAATTTGAAGCTGTTGGGTGTTTTAATCAGCACTTGTTTTCTTCATGCGGATATCAAGAGTTGTCTAAATCCCCGTGTTTTGATCAGTCTGTCCGTTAAACTCCCACTGGTTTTCATTTTCAGGTGCTATGGCCGCTCATTTGTATGACCTTGATGAAATTATTTATGGGGACATTCGCGTATTAGGCCGCTGCCAAAATCAGGAGTTCACCAATGCTCAGTGTGCCAAAATCATGCGTTGCTTTGATGAATATAATGGTCGACTGCTTCCTCGTCGTTCCGCTCTTTTGAAGCTCATTGTGAGAGCGATCTGGGAAGCACTTCCTTTATTCTATGCGGGCATGCCGCTTAAGGCATTGTATGATGCCGAAGATAAGGTACACTCAGTGTATCTGACGGGCCTAATCTCAAAGAAAAGGCGAGACAATCTTTTTGATATTCTGCATCAAACTTTCCAACAGGCGACGATAATCGCTGCCTACCGAAGGACGGAGGACATCAGTGAAGATCCTGACGCTTGCGAGCGTGAGAGAAAGCATACGGGAATGGTCAGAGAGGCCAGAAACATTTTAGATGGCCTTACTTTTGAATTTCTTAATCCATGTCCTGGATTTGATGTCTTGCCATTGTAAACATTTTAATGATGCTTTTGTTTACTATTTTCATCAATGTAAGAATTTTCTGAAGTATGAATGGAAAATTCTGCTTTTCGTTCTTTTATTTTCTGCGTTAAACCTTTTCATATATACATGAATGGGCGCGCTCTGAATGCTTAACTGAATGCGAATCGAATGTTCTCTTTATTGTCTTGCATGGTATGTGGTTGATGCCTGGAGGTTATGCCTTTTGTTTTGACTTGGCGCGAAGCAGTTTGCGCGTTCTTGAGTAGCACCTCCATTTTTCTAGCATGTAATTTCGGCAAAGGTGGTCTTTAGGTGAGAACAATGCATCTTGCACTCTTTGTAGGGTAGCGATGGCTTAGGAAACATATTCAGATCTGCCGCCTAAGACTTTTCAACTTTATGAGCCGTGAGAGTCTTATAAAGACTTTTCTCCCTATGAGTCGAGAGGATCCCGTAGGTGTATTTTCTCTTTAGGAGTTATGAGGACTCCTAAGTGTGTGTTTTCTCTTGAGAATCGTAAGGATCTCATAAGAGAATTTTTCCCGCTTGCAAGTCGAGAGAACTCATAAGTGGTTATTTCCCTTCTTTCCGATGTTCGACTTCGGAGAATATGGCCCGTAGATAGTCTATCTTGACCTCCCTGCAGGGTAATGATGGCTTAGGAGACAGAGTTAGGATCTGCCACCTAAGACTTTTCAACTTTATGAGCCGTGAGGGTCTTGATTGATGTATTTTTCTCGGTTCGTGTCGGTAGAAAATTGTATAGAAATCACAACTAAAAATTATTTGACTGCAATCAATAACGGTGTCGTATATAGCGCGTTAGTAAGTGCGGATCGTCCATAGGGAAAGTGTAATCGTTCGTGTTTCGAATTAGATGAGTCGAAAATTTAAAAAAAAGAAAAGAAACAATTCATGATTTATAGAATTGAAGTTCAAGAACTAGCAAAATTTAGATCTAATAACTAGAAAACATTAAAATCAAGAATTGAGAATTTATGATTTCCAAACCAAATATCAAGATTCGAAGTGAGGCTCGTAAGAATCGATCGGATCTATAGATGTGATGAAATCTAGCGATTACGTATTCTTATCCATCGATGAATTGATACTAGATCGATGATGATCAACGAGAATTAGGGATTTCTTATGAAACTAGGGTTTCATCTTCTATCCCTTGTTCCTTCGTCGATATCATTCACATTCTAGCCTCTAGTAAATTCAAGAATCGATCGTGGATCCCTAATTTCGAGCGAACACAATCAAGAAAGCATCGCATCGAAACTAGGTCGTCAATTCTTCAATTTGCTAGGGTTTACAAAACTCATAGGACTTAAGAATCATTTCAAGATTTGTCACATCATCATCTATTGATCGTCTCGACTCCTTCACGAGCAGAGTTTTACTCAAACATTATCACAAAGAACACATTCAAGAATCTAGATTGAATCATAATGCTTGAATTAAAAAGAATAGCAAGATATAGAATTGTCACCTTTATTATATCAACAATTTAGTTACAACTCTCAAGAACTACAAGAGGAAGGAACTTGATCGTTGAATTTGGCGTCGCTCGGCTCCTTGAGTCGCGGATCTTCTTGGATCACTTGCTCCGATGAGGTCCCTGAAAGGTTTCTAGGCACCCTATAGAGGTCTCACAAGGCATTGAACATGCCATTTTACAAAAATTATGGTGCCGAGAAACCCTAACACGGATCTTAGACTAGAATTCTAGGCGAAAAACTAAACTAGTTAACATATTAACTATAAGTTGGATGCTACAACCTTTGTAGATCCGGCTATCCTCTTCCTTGGCTCCACGTAGGCATCCTCTCGCTGTCCATCTCGATTCCCAAACTCGAACGTCGGCTTCACCGGAGAATAAGGCGGACTAGGTCGTCGGCTTCGTGCCGAAGATGATCTACGTCGAGGCATCGCAAGTTCAAGCTCCGACTTCAACAAGTGGTGAAACTTGTGAAGAAAACACCCAAAACAACTTGGCAAGAGGTAGAGGGTGAAGAAATAGGAGGTGGGTTCACTTTAGAATTGGATTTCTCACTTTAGAAATCAAGTTGCCATTGATGGCATCAAGCTTTCTCTTTGAAGAAGAAGAAGAAGATCAAGAAAGAATGATAAGTGTTCTATTTTAAAAATGAAACTAATATGAATACTTATCATATCTTGACCATGGTCAAGTGTAGAGATTAAACTAAGGTTAGTTGGAGTGGTTAGGGTTAAGGATGAGATAAGGATGGTGGACTTTGTCAAAGCTTCAAGAAGCTTCAATATAGCTCCAAAATAAGCCACCATTCTTAACTTAATCCTTTCCAAATAAATAAACAAATAAATAAATGAAAAACCAAAACCCTAATCATCACTTAACCATGGTTTAATCCTTTACACTTAACCACATTATCAAGTATCATCAAACATGATACAAAGTAGTGCACAAAAGTATATCATATATACTTCTTGCACATCGAGTGAGAAAATCCATATAAAGTGAACCAATACTAGCTAATGCAAAGTAATATATCATATATATAATTATGCATTAAATCATTAAATCAACATTTGATTCAATGATCCGGTCATGTCGCACATAACCGACTAGAATCCAATGTATCGATTTATCGAATCAATGATTCGATAACTAGGTCATATCGAATATAACCAATCGAAACATATATCGCGAGAATGAAATGCGGTATCACATACACGCATTATTCTCGGTCCTGCACATATCTCATATGCGCTCCTATTTCGTTTCGCTTGAGCCAGGAAACCTCTGTGTAGGACTCTAAAGATTCGTCAATACGCCGGTAGCAGATGATGATCATATCAAGCATCCACAAGCCGCAAGCGGTCTGCTAAACGTAACGGCCATCCGGGTATTGAGCGATCAGAAGATCGCCGAGCTAGCCCGCTCATACTCCTGTGAATCCAACCAGTAACACTTACCGTACAGTCCGGTCTGTTCGTCTGATACGTCGCATATCAAGTCTAGGGGTGGTAAACGTCAGACCCCAATACTCGATAAGTCGTGCCGATGTGAGGCTCATAACGGGTCGAGAAACTACTGGTAACACTTACCAGCAAATCTCTGATCAGCCTTGGCCAGGGACTTCCCTGTTACGGCCAATCGAGCACAGCGCAACATCAACCCCCAATACCGGGAGATACGAAACCCATCCTATCGCTCATTGCCTCCATGTGACTCGGGACTGTACCCAAAGACCACCGTTTTTCACGCCCTCATGGACGTGGTAAGGTGGAGATCAAAGCACAGTGGGAATCACACAAGACTCTATGACGATCTCGGGTCTACAGACTAACCTGCACAAGTGTCACCAGAGAACTGCCATCTGACGTGAGGTATAATACCATCTGGGAGTTCTCGGCGAGTCCGTCCAGTATACCCAGTCTCCACTGAGCACCCGTACACCATCTCTGATGTCAAACACCAATGGATATGGGATCATCCATCGCCCATCTCATGGGTCGAGAAGCGTATACGCTAGTCTACTCTGGTATATCGATGCCCCGTCTCGATACACCCACGACTAGGGACCTTGAAGGATGTACTTATGGACTACCATGTCCCCACTAGTATGATCTGCATCATAGTCCAGGTAGTCAAGTACACATCCTAAGGGCTTTACCAACATGTAACCATAAGACAGTTTAAAGAGAAAAGTGTACATGTTAAGATAAAGAGTAACCAGATAGCATACTATCATATTGAGCAAGAAAGACATCTCTATATATGTCCAAGCATCCAATATAATATACATCATCTGTACAATACTGGCCTCTAGGGCATACATACAACTAACAATCTCCCACTTGCACTAAGGCCAGCTGCTATAGTATCGCATACCGAGCATCCCGAAGAGTCTCTCAAACTGTATCTGGGGAATGGCCTTCGTGAGTGGATCCGCCGTGTTGTTCTTCGTGTCAACCCTCCTGACCTCGATCTCCCGGCGATCAACTATCTCCCGGATCAGGTGATACCGCCTCAGAATATGCCTGGATCGCTGATGGGACCTGGGTTCCTTGGCCAAAGCCACCGCTCCATTGTTATCGCAATACAAAGGTATTGGATGCTCAATGGATGGAACCACTCCAAGTTCAGTAATGAACTTCTTGATCCAGACAGCCTCTTTGGCAGCATCGTTGGCAGCGATGTATTCAGCCTCCATCGTCGAGTTTGCCACGGTTTCCTGCTTGGAACTCTTCCAGCTAACCGCCCCTCCGTAAAGGGTAAAGACAAATCCCGACTGCGACTTAGAGTCGTCCTTATCACTCTGGAAGCTCGAATCGGTAAAGGACTCCACTTGGAGCTCCCCGTTACTATACACCAAGAACATATCTCTAGTCCTTCGCAAGTACTTGAGAATGCTCTTCACAGCTGTCCAGTGACTCTCTCCAGGATCAGCTTGATACCTGCTCACTATACTTAGTGAGTATGCTACATCGGGTCTGGTACATAGCATCGCATACATGATAGAGCCTACTGCCGAAGCATAGGGTATCCCTTGCATGCGAGCTCTCTCCAAATCAGTCTTGGGAGACATCTCTTTGGAGAGAGTGACTCCAGAGATCGTGGGCAAGTTCCCACGCTTGGACTCTTCCATACTAAACCTCTTTAGTATGGTGTCAATGTACCTGGATTGGGACAATCCCAAAATCCGTTTGGATCTATCTCTATAGATCCTGATTCCCAATATGCAGGAGGCATCACCAAGATCTTTCATTGAGAATCTTTGTGATAAGAAGAGCTTGACCGAATGCAGCATAGGAATATCATTTCCTATCAAGAGTATGTCGTCCACGTACAATACGAGGAAGACAACCTTACTCTCTGCCACCTTCTTGTAGATACAAGGTTCATCTGGGTTTTTGACAAAATCAAACTCTTTGATAACGACGTCAAAGCAGATGTTCCAACTCCGCGATGCTTGCTTTAATCCATAAATGGATTTAAGCAACTTGCACACCTTCCCGCTGCTCCCACTGTCTACGAAGCCCTCTGGCTGAGTCATGTACACGCACTCTTCTAAATCACCGTTTAGAAAGGCGGTCTTAACATCCATTTGCCAGATTTCGTAATCATGATAAGCAGCGATGGCAAGCATGATCCGGATGGATTTAAGCATAGCCACTGGAGAAAAGGTCTCGTCATAGTCCACACCTGGTCTTTGACGAAAACCCTTTGCTACAAGTCTAGCTTTGAAAGTCTCCACTTTCCCATCTACACCAAGTTTCTTCTTAAAGATCCACTTGCTCCCAATGGGTTTTACCCCTTCAGGAGCAACTTCCAAAGTCCATACTTTGTTGGTGTACATGGAATCCATCTCAGACCGCATAGCATCCAGCCATTTCACTGAGTCCCCACTCGTGATGGCCTGCTCGAAGCTAGTTGGGTCATCATCCTCCATGATGCAATCCTCGCTCCCACCATCCATGAGAAAACCGTAGTATCTCTTAGGTTGGCGAGGAACCCTACTAGATCGGCGGAGAGGCTGGGGTTCATCGGGAACTACGGAATCCTCTGGTTCAACCAAATCTTCTGTTGTAGTCTGTATTGCTGGAACCTCTTCCAGTTCTACCTCAATGCCACTTATCTGTTTTATAAGAAAACCTTTTTCTAAGAAAGTGGCATGTCGAGAAACAAACACTTTTTGTTCCTCGGAGTGGTAGAAGATATACCCTCGCGAATGTTTGGGATATCCAACAAACTTACATAGAACAGACCTTGCCTCGAGCTTGTCCGGATTTTGTGTTTTAACATAGGCCGGACAACTCCATATCTGAATAAAATTAAGACATGGTCTCTTGCCATTCCATATCTCATATGGAGTGGTAGGCACTGATTTGGTCGGAACTCTATTCAGTAGGTATGCAGCAGTCTCCAGTGCATATCCCCAGAAGGAAATAGGTAACTCAGCTGCACTCATCATAGAGCGCACCATATCTAATAGGGTGCGATTTCTCCGCTCCGATACACCGTTGTGCTGTGGTGTATAAGGAGGAGTAAGCTGAGAGAGAATCCCATTCTCTTTTAGGAAGTCCAGGAATTCATTGCTCAAGTATTCACCTCCTCGATCGGATCGTAGGATTTTAATACTTTTTCCGGTTTGGTTCTTAACTTCTTGTTTATATTCCCTAAATTTCTCAAAAGCTTCTGATTTGTGTTTCATCAGGAACACATACCCGAACCTAGAGAGATCGTCAGTGAATGTAATGAAGTATGAAGAACCATCCCTGGCATGTGTAGACATGGGACCGCATACATCACTATGTATCAGTCCCAAGAGTTCGGTAACTCTTTCTCCGTGTCCCGTAAACGGAGTTTTGGTCATCTTGCCTTTGAGACATGACTGGCAAGTGTCATAAGATGAAAATTCAAACGGATTTAAATATCCATCTTTATGCAACTTAGCTAGTCGTGTCACATTGATGTGACCCAGTCTACAATGCCACAAGAAGGATTCGTTGAGTTCAGAACTCTTCCTCTTGTGTGTGTTTGTTATGCTCAGAACTGTTGATTGATTTAGAACATAAATGCCATTGCACAACGTGCCTGATCCAACCAACTTTTGGTTACGGAAAATTTTCATAACATTGTCCTGTAATACAAAATTATATCCCTCTTTACTTAATAAAGAAACCGATATAATGTTGCATATCAGGTTCGGCATGTAATAGCATTCGTTCAGAACCAATGTATTACCAGTTGGTAATACAAGGTGATATTCCCCGACAGTCTTAGCTGCAACAATTGCACCATTTCCAACTCTAATGTCTTTATCACCTTCTCCAAGTTCTCTACCTTTTCTGAGCCCATGTAACTGATTACATATATGGGATCCTGACCCGGTATCTAATACCTAGGACGTAGAGCAAATGGAGAAACAATTCTCAGTAACGAACACACCCGAAGAAAATGCATCAACATGTACTTTCTTCATTCGGGTGGCATGGGAATCCTGGCATTCCCCTATATCCTGTTCATTCCTATAACTCTTATAAGAAAGAACGGAACCAACGTTCCCCAGCACAGTATAATATGCGGGTTCGGTCAATACATCCATATTATTATCTTGATTAAGGCATGAACTGGTCGCTACCTGGAGAGAGAGAGAAGAAAACACTTTAGCGTATGCTCGTGCAAGATCAGATTGGTTATTATCTTATCTAATTAGGATGGCTCCTACTGCTTTTTATCAAATCTTCCTCCAAACCCTAAAAGGAAAGACTAGCCGGGATTAATTACACACTACAAGTTCGCCAATCTTTCAGCCAGGCCAGTGTCGGTACTTTGAGGGAGGTCCCCCGTGCTTTCGCACGAACCTAATTAATGTAAACCTCGTTTTCCCAGAGACGTAACCCCGTTGACACCTTTCTAGACACCTACTTGATCGGCTAATTGCAATGTGTAAAACTCTCCCAGGAGTAACTCTTACTCGCAGTGGGTATCGGGATCCAACTATCTCATAGAAGGTATGCAATCTCATTGCAAATTTCAACACTTGAAATTTCGATAATGCTTTTGCCCCTAGCGTCCTATGACCTTGACGGAGGCCAAACAACCCATAGTCCGCTAGTCAAGTTCAACCCGTCATTTCCTGATTGAATTAAACCCACCCGCACGACCCTTGACGGAGGCCAAACAACGCCGTACGAATACCCTAATCCAATCGCATCATATGCTAGCAAATAAGCATTAGTTAGCTACCGTACACTGCGCCTTGACGGAGGCCAAACTACCGCAGCACGAATACTAACTAGTACTTATCTGAAATGACGGAGGGCTACGCAGGTTTTTCATAAAAACCATGAGCGTAATGAACTTGATATCGTTGTAGAATCAAATGAAGTTTTGAAATGGAGTGATTTTGAGGCCCTTTTAGTTTTGCTAAAGGGGTCACTCCCAGTGAAGGGATCGTCGGCCCTTTCCTCGTCGAATGAGGTGCGGGATATATCATATATATCACTGTGCAAAGCAGAAACTATAGAAGCAATCAAAAGTCAAACCGAGTGTGTAGCATCTGCCAGTTATTGCTAAAGGAGTCACTCCCGGTGAAGGGATCTCGGTCCTTTCCTCATCGAATAAGGTGCAGGGTATATCATATATACCGCTATGCAAAGCAAGAACTGTAGCTACCTGTTTTATTTTAAAATTCGATTCCACAACATCTTAGGTTTCTTGTTTTTCATTAATCACATTAATGAAGTCCCATCATTTAAATACCTAAACATCACAGATAGTTATGACGTACACTTATGCCATCCGCATTTGCCTCGATGTCCCCTCGTGCACCGTTAGGTTAGGTAACTAACGACAGAGAAGGGCAGGGCTAGCGCGGGTGTAAAATATAAGTAACGTCTATATAATATATCATATATACTATATACTATATCCATCACAGTTATCGCAGCAGAATCAACATATGAAATATTGGATATACTAGGACGTCCGTGTTTTCAATACGAGCCAGTATAAAACACGGATTCCACGGTCGTGACGAATAGCCAATCCCACACCCCTAGACCCCTACGAAAGCGGCAAGCAACCCTGCCAATTCTAGGGTTAGGAGACCCGGACTCGACTCCTCGAGTTGGTCTCCCACTGGATCCCAGAACCCGGTTACTTGTGCTCCCCTCCTTGGGTCTATCCTAATGCGGAAAAGTAAATAATATACAAGAGGTGACATCTTCCGCTACCTGGAAGTGCCCCAAATTAAAAGAATAATACATACAAGTTTTTACATGAATGAAAAGGAAAAACACTCATCTCACATAAAAACCCCCGGCTATTCAAACACGACGATCCAATATAACATATCCAGCAACACATAACATCACATGTCATCAACGTAAGTAAATATGTCCATCCCAATTGTCGTTGACATATAGCAACGAAACCGCCGATATCACATATTACACTTACGGTCACAGAAAAGAAAGTGTAAAACTACAACAATTGGAATCCGCAACTTCTTTAGACATCGCATGCCTAATCAAATGAAATACTTATATATCACATGCCTAACAGATATAAATCCCGCATTTTAGTCTCTTTATCGAAAACTCTTTTCAATATTATGTGGGACTAAACTGCTAGATTTATAACATTCATTCAGTTATCTCATAACTGTTTTTGAATTCCAATTATTGTATCACATTCCAGATAAACAGAAAATGTTAAATTTTCCGATCGAACAGTCGAATACCCAAGTTTTCCCGATACAGTCCAACACATGAAATAAGTCTAGCAACATTCAGTTCGTGCCTCAGTACCAACGGTCCAGCCATAGAAGGGTCAAGCCAACGCCTCACATGTGGCACGCCGTACTGCCCCAAACCCGAAGGTTCAAAGGGCAGTTCAAGACGGTCACATAATCGAGTTAAGGTTTGTTGTCTTCTAGAGGGTCCATCGCGTTACTTGCACTACTTAGAACGTCGTTAAACTACGGAAAAATCCAACACTAGGAAATTTCCCGACAGGGGAAAAGTTGGGTATTTATATCCGGTCGAACTTTTTAACATATTCTAAAAATTATCCGGAAAACACTTAGACAAAGTTCGATAATCCGATCGAATTATCGATTCCCTATTCAACCCCAGAACACTGTACTCTGGAGTCAATTTAAAAATCCCAGAAAACTCAGAACAATTTATCAGGAATTACTGTGCAAAAACAATGGGATGACGTCATCAAACAGCCGCGGAACCGCCGCAGAAGGCATGCTTCTGCCGCGGTTCCGCCGCACATTTCACTGTTCATGGGAAACTTTTTGCACCGTAATTCTTGTATTTCATTCCTGAATTTTTTAAGCATTTTTAATTGATAAAAAACCACAAATTTGAAAAATTTCCAGAGAGCATTATCGGGTTAGGGTTTCGGGTTCGTTCGGGTTTCAAACTCCGTCTAGACTTCGCCTAAGGCTCTAGCTAGGCTCTGATACCACTGAAAGGTTCCTAGGCACCCTATAGAGGTCTCACAAGGCATTGAACATGCCATTTTACAAAAATTATGGTGCCGAGAAACCCTAACACGGATCTTAGACTAGAATTCTAGGCGAAAAACTAAACTAGTTAACATATTAACTATAAGTTGGATGCTACAACCTTTGTAGATCCGGTTATCCTCTTCCTTGGCTCCACGTAGGCATCCTCTCGCTGTCCATCTCGATTCCCAAACTCGAACGTCGGCTTCACCGGAGAATAAGGCAGACTAGGTCGTCGGCTTCGTGCCGAAGATGATCTACGTCGAGGCATCGCAAGTTCAAGCTCCGACTTCAACAAGTGGTGAAACTTGTGAAGAAAACACCCAAAACAACTTGGCAAGAGGTAGAGGGTGAAGAAATAGGAGGTGGGTTCACTTTAGAATTGGATTTCTCACTTTAGAAATCAAGTTGCCATTGAGGCATCAAGCTTTCTCTTTGAAGAAGAAGAAGAAGATCAAGAAAGAATGATAAGTGTTCTATTTTAAAAATGAAACTAATATGAATACTTATCATATCTTGACCATGTTCAAGTGTAGAGATTAAACTAAGGTTAGTTGGAGTGGTTAGGGTTAAGGATGAGATAAGGATGGTGGACTTTGTCAAAGCTTCAAGAAGCTTCAATATAGCTCCAAAATAAGCCACCATTCTTAACTTAATCCTTTCCAAATAAATAAACAAATAAATAAATGAAAAACTAAAACCCTAATCATCACTTAACCATGGTTTAATCCTTTACACTTAACCACATTATCAAGTATCATCAAACATGATACAAAGTAGTGCACAAAAGTATATCATATATACTTCTTGTACATCGAGTGAGAAAATTCATATAAAGTGAACCAATACTAGCTAATGCAAAGTAATATATCATATATATAATTATGCATTAAATCATTAAATCAACATTTGATTCAATGATCCGGTCATGTCGCACATAACCGACTAGAATCCAATGTATCGATTTATCGAATCAATGATTCGATAACTAGGTCATATCGAATATAACCAATCAAAACATATATCGCGAGAATGAAATGCGGTATCACATACACGCATTATTCTCGGTCCTGCACATATCTCATATGCGCTCCTATTTCGTTTCGCTTGAGCCAGGAAACCTCTGTGTAGGACTCTAAAGACTCGTCAATACGCCGGTAGCAGATGATGATCATATCAAGCATCCACAAGCCGCAAGCGGTCTGCTAAACGTAACGGCCATCCGGGTATTGAGCGATCAGAAGATCGACGAGCTAGCCCGCTCATACTCCTGTGAATCCAACCAGTAACACTTACCGTACAGTCCGGTCTGTTCGTCTGATACGTCGCATATCAAGTCTAGGGGTGGTAAACGTCAGACCCCAATACTCGATAAGTCGTGCCGATGTGAGGCTCATAACGGGTCGAGAAACTACTGGTAACACTTACCAGCAAATCTCTGATCAGCCCTGGCCAGGGACTTCCCTGTTACGGCCAATCGAGCACAGCGCAACATCAACCCCCAATACCGGGAGATACGAAACCCATCCTATCGCTCATTGCCTCCATGTGACTCGGGACTGTACCCAAAGACCACCGTTTTGCACGCCCTCATGGATGTGGTAAGGTGGAGATCAAAGCACAGTGGGAATCACACAAGACTCTATGACGATCTCGGGTCTACAGACTAACCTGCACAAGTGTCACCAGAGAACTGCCATCTGACGTGAGGTATAATACCATCTGGGAGTTCTCGGCAAGTCCGTCCAGTGTACCTAGTCTCCACTGAGCACCCGTACACCATCTCTGATGTCAAACACCAATGGATATGGGATCATCCATCGCCCATCTCATGGGTCGAGAAGCGTATACGCTAGTCTACTCTGGTATATCGATGCCCCGTCTCGATACACCCACGACTAGGGACCTTGAAGGATGTACTTATGGACTACCATGTCCCCACTAGTATGATCTGCATCATAGTCCAGGTAGTCAAGTACACATCCTAAGGGCTTTACCAACATGTAACCATAAGACAGTTTAAAGAGACAAGTGTACATGTTAAGATAAAGAGTAACCAGATAGCATACTATCATATTGAGCAAGAAAATCATCTCTATATATGTCCAAGCATCCAATATAATATACATCATCTGTACAATATTGGCCTCTAGGGCATACATACAACTAACAGTCCGGCGTCGCTTCCTAAAGGATCGAAGGCTTCAAGCTTGATTTGGTACTCGGAATTCTTGATCTTGGCTTTGGAATTGGAATTAGGGTTAGGGTTTTGAGGCACAAGTTGTGTCACTCAACTTGTGGGTGGAAGAGGTGATAGAATCAACAACCTTCAACAACCTTTAGAAGTGAAGCCTAGGGTCCCTTTTATAGCCTTAAGAATGATTAGCTTCCTTAAGAAGTTAGGATTCGGTTAGCTTCCCTTGTAAGCTAGTTAGTTAGGTAGAAGCCTCTAAGTAGTTAGTTAGGGTTTAGCTTCCACCTTAAGCTAGGAGGTTAGGGAGAAGGTTCTAGGCTTTAAGGTAGTTAAGGAGAAGCTTGCTTTGGAAGCTTGGAGTGTTTAGCTTAGATCAAAGGGCTTGCTGTACTGAAGAAGCTTCTGGAGTTTTCCTGAACTTGCAGTGGCTTGATGAGGTGTAGGATATGAGATAAGCATTCTGCAGTAAAGATCAGATGATGACGTGGCAATATGGCTGCGGATCCGCGGCACGTGCTTGCTCAGGCCGCGGATCCGCGGTCACGTGAGGGCCTCAGTGTGCACACTTTCTTGTACTGCTTTCTGATATCTTCCTGGTTTTTTTTTCTGATATATTGAATCTCACAATTTCTTCTAGATTACTACCAGATCTCAAGTCCTTGAGTTGGCGTATTTTTAACAGCACTGTTTCACAAATTTGGCTTTTCTCCTGGAATTTCCTGCACAGACTTCGAAACAAGTGTTGCGCTATACAAAAATTATGAGATGCAATGATAAACACTCAATTTCCCTCAAAATGTCGGTTTTAGTATACAACACAAGTTATTTGGTATTTTACAGCTGTTTTGCTAATATATGCTATATTAATACCGAACACCTCTAGATGAGTGCAAATGGTAGGGAAATTGTCGTGTTAAAAATACATTATTTTCGACCGATCAAATTCCCCCAAACTTAATTTCGATCGTCTCGAGCGAACTGTTTTATTAAAAAGAGAAGGAGAAAATAAAGAAAGAGAAAAACTAATTAGCATACTTTCGTAGGCAACACGATTGCACTGAGCACGTGCAACAAGCCTTTAAACCTCTAGGTGTCCCTAGTAGGAGGAGTGTTGTCTCCTGAGGGTTTTCAGCGGATTGCACCCACAAAATCCAATAATAAAAGGAAGACCGTGAATATTACATATAAAGATAAGAATCGTAAAAGAAAAACTTTGAAAATTAGGGTTTCCAACTATGCTAGCTTTTCGGTTGTCATGAGCCCTATCTTAATAGTCATGAAAAAATGTTAGAAATCACATAACCCCTCAATAAAACATCTTCTTGTTCTTCATTCCTATCTTTCTTCCAAATATCGATCATATCACCCTACGTGTGTGTAATATACATCCCTACACCCGGAGAATTCAATTCAAGCTATCATACTCTTGTCCATCTGCCTTAGTACTTTTTAATTAATGAATATTTAGATTTGCTCACACATTTTCATACGACCGTTAATACTTCTTGAGGTACTAACCGACCGATTACTCCTGTGCTTGCATATTAGGTGTATTTCCTCGTCTTGCACCACCTAAGACTTAGCAGTGACTCCCAGACCAGTTGGTTTAAGGCAGAAGAGGCACCCTCGCTATATTTTTTTTATTGCTGCCTTGGCGATAACAAAACCAGTGTTCATTTTTTTCTTCACCATTTTTTTTAATTTCCTTCATACTTTTGGCTTTTAGACAAGAGCATTTCAAGGTATCCTCTACTATCCCGAGTTTCAAGATGTGTGTAAGTGCGTATAGTAGGGTATCAACGTTCAAAATGTTTGGCTTCCAGAATAGAAACTATTTTTCAGACTTATTTTTATCCTCAGATTAGTGACTTCCTTCATCTTACTAACCCTTGGGACAACGGCTTATAACTACTTATTACTAGTTCGTATAAGAAAACTTCTAATTTTCTTGGTTTTCTTAAATTTTTCCAATCTTTTGGATGTAATTTTTCACTATCTAATCTTTTATTATCTTATTTATGTACAAAAATATTTTTATTTATTTATTTTTTTGAATTTTTTATAAATTTTTTTATAGGTTTTAAAATGTTTTGTGCTTATGCAAAGTGATATGCAAATGATGAGAAAATAAGCACAAACCTCCCCCAAACTTGTTTTCAACAGTGTTCTCACTGTTGCCAACCGCTATATCTCAAAAAACCTGTAAGCCTGGGAGCAAATTTATTAACGGAGGCAAAATATTTAAGTGAAGATCCTCCCCCAAACTTATTCTTGGCTCGTCATTTTGTAAAATTTTTCTTTTCAAGAGCCAGATTATACCCCCCCAAACTTGAGTTAAACAATGTTAAGCTTTGAAAATCACATGAGGGGGTCAAAAATCATTGGTCGATGCCAAGCTTTGCAAAGACCGAAGGTCAACGCCAACCATTCGAAAATTTTATCAATGTAGTGCTCAGGTTGGTGGAAGAAGAAGTGGGGAAAGGGTAAGTGGTGGAATAGAATGTGTGCGCGTCTCATTTTGGAGAGACGATGCAGTGAATATGATGGATTACTCGCATTCTTTTTACAGTTCAGAAGAAGGGGTGGAGGTTCAATTTCAATGTTTTGATGTGGATTCATCTCAACACCCGTATCATTCAAAAATGCGAGTTCATCAGCGAAAATTTCCTCAAAAGTTCCATCAATACCCCGAATAATAATGTCATCACAAAGTGCGGGGTGACCTTCAGACTCCAAAAACGGTTCATAATCAGTGTTAGTTGTTGACCCGGACATCTCGGTGGAAGAGTCCGTATGTGTATGATACATAGTTGGGTCAAACAACAACATGTGAAAAGAGTCCAGATCAGTATCATGAGGATCATCAAATTCGCTGCTGTCGACATCCATTACGTCGACAGAACAGACCTGAGCAGTAGGTTCGGAGGGTACACTTCCCAACTTGTAAATGTTCAGCTCAATTGACCTATTCCCGAAAGATAGGGTCATAGAACCGTTACGACAGTTGATGATAGCATTGGAAGTGGCCAAAAAGGGGCGACCTAAAATCACCGGAATTTGATTCCGTGGGTTCGCTACAGGCTGTGTATCAATTACAATAAAGTCCACAGGGAATACAAATTCCCCGATTTTTATTAACACATCCTCCAGTTCACCCCTAGGTTTGGTGCTTGATCGGTCAGCCATCTGGAGAGTGCAATGGGCTGGTTTCAACTCTCCGATCACTAACTGTTCATAGACTGAGAAAGGAAGCAGGTTAATACTTGCGCCAAGGTCAAGTAGAGCACGATTAATGTGTTTTTCCCCAATAGAAATGGAAATAGTAGGATATCCAGGATCCTTACGTTTCCTCGGTAATTGTTGGGGGAAAGCTGTGTCTACTGTCTTTGCCATGAATATCTTCTTGGGCACTTGAGTCTTTCTCTTTCTAGTGCACAAGTCCTTAAGAGTTTTCGCATAAGCGGGGACTTGTTGGATAGTATCTAGAAGAGGGATGTTGATATTAACTTGTTTCAAGATTTCAGTGATCTTCTCCATTTGTGGACTTGGTCTGTTTCCCCTTAACCGATTCAGGTAAGGAGCTTGAGCAATAAGGTCGGTGTCCAACATTGGAGAAGATCGTGTGGGTGGAAACGATCTAAGAATAAGAGTGGGGATCGTTTTCGGTGGACTAGAAGAGGTGGGCTGAGGTGTCGAGCCTTGTGGGAAACAGAGAATAGGCTCGGAAGAAAATGGTAGGGTGGACGAACTGGGGGCAGAATTAGAAGTAGAAGTAGAAGGAAAGGTCTCAGCCGGGGTATCATCGATAGATTTTTCAGTGTCATCAATCTCTTCCCCAACGTGATTGTCAAGCACTCTTCCAGATCTCAACGTGATTGCATTCACATGATGTGAATAGCCAGGATTGTGTAAAGGTTGAGCTGGAAGTTTCTCTTTCTCTCTTGCACTCATTTCGGCTTTTAATTGTGCAATTTGTTCTTCCATTGATTTAATATTCTCATTTTGAGAGACAATGATCTTCATCACATTATCGAAGGAAGATTGCATTTTTGTCGTCCCTTGAATGGATTGTTTCATGAAAGTATCCAAGGTTTGTGCTAGTGCAGAGGTATTATCTGTACCGGTCAATTGCAAAGAGTTTTCATGTGGTGCAAAAGTGTTGGCCGGATTTTGGAAGTTTTGTGATTGGTAGGGGTGCTGACTCAATTGAAGTGGTTGCTGTTGTGGTGGAGGGACCCTTTGGAAATTGTTTTGATTTGGAACCGTGTTTTGATTTTGTGATTGGTTCCAAGCAAAATTAGGGTGATTCCTCCAACCCTGATTATATGTGGAAGAATATGGATAGTTTCTAGGTCTTTGAAAAGCGGCATTAGTATGCTCTTGACCTTGAAACGGAGAATTCAATGGACATTCTTCCGTCAAAAGAGAAGGATCAGAACAGCATCCACATACAGTTTTGGAGAGTGACATTTGATTTAGGGCGGCAGCTAAAAATTTGTTTTCCATATTCTCGAGTTTCATTTGTATAGCTGAAATGTCAGCTCTAACTCCTATGGAACTTCCGATTGGTTATTGCCACCCCTAAAAGATTGACTCTCCCACTGTAAAGATTTATCAGCGAAATCTTCTAGGAATTTCCAGGCTTCCCCATCATCTTTGGTCATGAAGTTGCCTTGACACATTAATTCAAGGGTCTGTTTTGTGTTAGGATTAATGCCCTCATATATGATTCGGCACAGATCCCATCAGGGGATTCCGTGATGTGGACATTGAACTAACAGATCCTTAAAGCGTTCAAGACATTTTGAGAATGTTTCATTTGGAAGCTGGGTGAATTGATTGATTTCGCTACGGACTCGAGATGTCTTATGATTTGGATAGAATTTCCTAAGGAATGCTTTGACGAATTCTTCCCAATTTGAAATGGAATGTGCGGTTCTGTTATACAGCCACTTCTCGGCTATATCGCACAAGGTAAATGGGAGAAGACGAAGACGCATAGCATCCACAGAAAGCTGTGCAGTGCCCATCATTGCGCATACATTTTCAAATTTGGTGATAAAGACATATGCATCTTCAGACTCGAGACCGTGATATTTGGGTAGAAGGTTGATGTATTGGGGTTTAATCTGAAAATTGTCCCCGTTGGCTGGTGGAATGGAGAGACAGGTCGAAAGAGGACCTCGTGTAGGATAGCACCGCTCTTGGAGAGAGATGCGGGGTGGATTCTGCGCACCAACGGACGGAGGCAGTGTTGGATATAGTGCCCTCAGAGTCAATTATTGGATCACAGGCACGTGATTGCAATGATTGAGGGAGGACCTATGCCGGTAGGACAGTCTTACTCGAGATGATAGTATGCTATCTGGTTTGTCTTTATCATCGTGTACAGCTTTAGGTGACCTTACAGGTCACTATTGCACGTTGATAGAGCCCTTAGGATTCTTGCTTGACGGCCAGCAGTATGATGGCGATCATATACGTGGGAGCTGGGGTCTATAAGAACATCCTTAAAGTGTCCCTAGTCGTGGGAGTTTCGAGACTGGGCATCGATACTCCATTAGTAGACTAGTGTATACAGTCGAGACCCCGACGAGGGGCGGTGGCTGGTCTCACAAGCCATTGGTGTCAGTTGGTTCACCTAAGATGTATACATGTGCTCATTGGGTTATGAGTACACCGGACAGGACTCGCCGGGAACATGCTAGTTGGTATTATACCTGACGTCAGATAGCAGTTCCCTGCTGACATGTGTACAGGTTAGTTCATCGACCTGAGATCGTCATTTGTCTCGTGTGAGTTCCCATTGTGCTTTGATTACTACCCTACCACGGGTCAAAGGAGTCGTGCAAACAGGTTTTAGTTGGGTACAGTCCCGAGCCACATGGAGGCAGTGAGCGGATCGGCAGGGGATTCGTCTCTCCCGGTATTGGGGGTGAGATCGCGCTGTGTCTAGGAGAGCCATTACGCAAAGCCCTCGGCCGAGGCAGGAGATTTACTGGTAGGTATTCCAGTAGTATCTCAGGGTGTTCTGGGCTACACTCCGACACGACTTGTACCGCTTTTGGGGGTCTGACTTTTACCAACCCCCTAGGCCCGCCATGCAATACTCATAGACGAACGGACCGGACTGTACGGATATTGTCACTGACAGGCTCAGTAGGGTGTCAGGATGAGTTCACTCATCGACCTCCCTTTTAGTCAATACTTGGTAGCCTGTTACGTACGGCTAATACCTCTGACATGCTAGTGGTTAAATCCACAGCCAAAGTATTGACGAGTCTTTAGAGCCCCCCACAGACTGTTTCTCAAGTTTCGGGCGAAACGTTGTAGAGGCCGTATGATATATGGCAGGGTTCGATCATATACATGCGGTATTGCACGGATCATGATCGGACGGATCATACTAGTGGGCTTTGGTTTAAGCCGGATCCTAGTATTAGATTTGTTGGATTACTTTAGTCTCATCACATTCGCATTCAGTCGGAATGCGGATGCAGGTATGTATATACAGGTGAGGGGTATCCTTGTGATCCGTCACGAGTTTACTTTAGATGTTGCCGGATCTTTTTGTTGGACCAAACATTTGGATTAATGTTTGGATAATGGAATTAGTGAGCTAGAAATCATCATTAGATGCATTAATGTGACATAGACATATACTATGAGTCATGGTCTCTTTTTTAGCAAACGTGTCACATTAATGGATTGATTAGAGTCATGAAATGAGAAGGAGAGAGAGAGGGGCTGCCATGAATAGATAGTGAGCTCTCATATTATTCTACTCTCTCACTCTCATTTTTGATGATAGCATCACAAGAAAAGAAAAAGAATAGAAAGCCTTCTCTTCTTCTTCTTCTTCCTCTAGCTTACATTCTCCATTGATGGCATCATCTCTAACCTCCATCCATCTCATGGATGCAAGAGACAAAGTGATCACAAACATTCTCTACAACACCTTGGACGTGTCGGCTAGCACACTTCGCGCCCGAGTTGCTTCGGATGAAGCGGGAGCCCATAAAAAGACTTCTCGATGTGGTTCCCTTTTCGACGAGGAAATGAAGACCGGAGTTGCCGCGGGGAGATCGGGATGGTGGACGAAGACCGAAGGACACGGATCGCTCGGTATAGCTCTCTACCCTTTCTCTTGTTTGCTAGTAGTAGGTTAATGGTCCGATCCGGGTTTTAAGCATACGATAGCGCCAGTTTTCAAGTCAAGAAAAATTTTCGTTTCAGCATTTTGGCCTCGGAAAGACGGCCGGGGCGCTACCGTAGTCTTACAGGCAGATTAGTGGTAAAGAAGTTCGATGGAGAAGGATCCATCGATGTGGGTGTGGTGGTGGGCAAAGAAGAGGTAAATGTAGAAATACCGACTTTTGGGTCGATCGGTGAAACGCGGGCTAAACGGGCACTAGAATCCCGTGTCCAGCCTATCTTGCACTTAAAGGGTTTAGTACAAGTGGCAGCATGAATATAATTAGGGAAAATGATGTGATTGGTGTTTGTTTTGAAAAATATACGGATTTTTGATAAAATGATGCAACTCACAACAAATGCAACAAGCAAAACCCTAAGTCTAATGGTCACCTAGGTCAAGGCTCTAGACCGCTCCTAACTGCCAAAAGACAAGTCGCAGGATCAATCCTCCACTGCCTCTTTGTCTCTCCTGTGGCCAGGTAAGTGCCAGGTAAGTGGGAGGTTCTCCACTACGTAAGTAGTGGGCCTAATTAAGTAACCACTAGCCTTCGACACACTTGCCTTAGACACCACAAAAGAAACGCGGATAAACAATGAATTACCCACGGCCTTCTCTTGTCCTAAGTGAGCACGACGGTCCTTAAAGTCATCTCTAGATATTTTTTAGTTAATGAGGGTAATGCGGATGCAAGTTTGTGATTTTTGGGGCTTAGGAAGGGTAATGAACTCCCCACCTAATCTGAATTTGGCCGTGCCCCTTAATTTCCGTATTAATATGCAAACAGCCAAAAATCAAAACACGCACAATTTTTTTATTGTTTTTTGCGGCGCAGCGAATTTTGCAAAGAAACCTGCAGAAAATTTTTAGTTGGAGAAGATTGAGTAGGAGATAAGAAAGTAAGAAATTTACAGAGAAGTTTTTGTGCAGAGATGACGTCAGCCCGCCGTGGATCCACCGCGGGAGCTCGCTATTGCCGCGGAAACGCGGTCTCGTAAGGGGATCACTGCACAGAAAATTTACAGAGAGCTTTTGTTAACTCCTCAAGCTCTCTGGAATGCTCAGAATAATTTTCCTCTAGCTCCAATAATTCCAGATTTCCTCGCAACAAATCACAACGAATTGATTAGTGTTTGTGCGAATTTTGATCTCAAAATTATAATGGAATAAACTTTTCAACTCAAATTTCAAAAACGAACGAATTAACGCACTATCCCCGGCAACGGCGCCATTTGATTGATATATTTTTTTCTCGGTTCATGTCGGTAGAAAATTGTATAGAAATCACAATCAAAAATTATTTGACCGCAATCAATAACGGTGTCGTATATAGCGCATTAGTAAGTGCGGATCGTCCACATGGAAAGTGTAATCGTTCGTGTTTCGAATTAGATGAGTCGAAAATTTAAAGAAAAGAAACAATTCATGATTTATAGAATTGAAGTTCAAGAACTAGCAAAATTTAGATCTAATAAATAGAAAACATTAAAATCAAGAATTGAGAATTTATGATTTCCAAACCAAATATCAAGATTCGAAGTGAGGCTCGCAGGAATCGATCGGATTTATAGATGTGATGAAATCTTGCGATTACGTATTCTTATCCATCGATGAATTGATACGAGATCGATGATGATCAACGAGAATTAGGAATTTCTTGTGAAACTAGGGTTTCATCTTCTATTCCTTGTTCCTTCGTCGATATCATTCACATTCTAGCCTCTAGTAAATTCAAGAATCGATCGTGGATCCCTAATTTCGAGCGAACACAATCAAGAAAGCATCGCATCGAAACTAGGTCGTCGATTCTTCAATTTGCTAGGGTTTACAAAACTCATAGGACTTAAGAATCGTTTCAAGATTTGTCACATCATCATCTATTGATCGTCTCGACTCCTTCACGAGCGGAGTTTTACTCAAACATTATCACAAAGAACACATTCAAGAATCTAGATTGAATCATAATGCTTGAATTAAAAAGAATAGAAAGATATAGAATTGTCACCTTTATTATATCAACAATTTAGTTACAACTCTCAAGAACTACAAGAGGAAGGAACTTGATCGTTGAATTTGGCGTCGCTCGGCTCCTTGAGTCGCGGATCTTCTTGGATCACTTGCTCCGATGAAGTCCGGCGTCGCTTCCTAAAGGATCGAAGGCTTCAAGCTTGATTTGGTACTCGGAATTCTTGATCTTTGCTTTGGAATTGGAATTAGGGTTAGGGTTTTGAAGCACAAGTTGTGTCACTCAACTTGTGGGTGGAAGAGGTGATAGAATCAACAACCTTCAACAACCTTTAGAAGTGAAGCCTAGGGTCCCTTTTATAGCCTTAAGAATGATTAGCTTCCTTAAGAAGCTAGGATTAGGTTAGCTTCCCTTGTAAGCTAGTTAGTTAGGTAGAAGCCTCTAGAAGTAGTTAGTTAGGGTTTAGCTTCCACCTTAAGCTAGGAGGTTAGGGAGAAGGTTCTAGGCTTTAAGGTAGTTAAGGAGAAGCTTGCTTTGGAAGCTTGGAGTGTTTAGCTTAGATCAAAGGACCTGCTGTACTAAAGAAGCTTCTGGAGTTTTCCTGAACTTGCAGTGGCTTGATGAGGTGTAGGATATGAGATAAGCATTCTGCAGTAAAGATCAGATGATGACGTGGCAATATGGCCGCGGATCCGCGGCACGTGCCTGCTCAGGCCGCGGATTCGCGGTCACGTGAGGGCCTCAGTGTGCACACTTTCTTGTACTGCTTTCTGATATCTTCCTGGTTTTTTTTCCTGATATATTGAATCTCACAATTTCTTCTAGATTACTACCAGATCTCAAGTCCTTGAGTTGGCGTATTCTTAACAGCACTGTTTCACAAATTTGGCTTTTCTCCTGGAATTTCCTGCACAGACTTCGAAACAAGTGTTGCGCTATACAAAGATTATGCGATGCAATGATAAACACTCAATTTTCCTCAAAATGTCGGTTTTAGTATACAACACAAGTTATTTGGTATTTTACAGCTGTTTTGCTAATATGTGCTATTTTAATACCGAACACCTCTAGATGAGTGCAAAGGGTAGGGAAATTGTCGTGTTAAAAATACATTATTTTCGACTGATCGGGTCTCATAAAGATTTTTCTCCCTGCGAGTCGAGAGGATCTCATAAGTGTATTTTCTCCTTAGGCATCGTGAAGATTCCTAAGTGTGCTTTTCTCTTGAGAGTCGTAAGGATCTCACAAGAGAATTTTCTCCTTTACAAGTCGAGAGGACTCGTAAGTGATTGATGAATTGACCTGCTCCCGAATCAAAGCGTTGCTTTGATGGGAGGGTGAGGGTTGACTTTGGCCGTATGGGGTCAGGATTGACTTTAGCCATACGGGGTCAGGGGTTGACTTTAGCTATTTGGGGTCAGGATTGACTCTCGGTTGTCTGTGCACCGCCGAGTCCTGGAACTAGGGACTTTACCATGGCTCCGCTTTGCTGACGTTGCGTCTGCTGTAACGAGACAAATGTCGGGGTGGTCTCTAGGTTGTCTGTAAACCGTCGAGGTTTGGAACTAGGGACTTTGCCATGGTTCCGGGGTTGATTGTCACGTCTGAATCCTGCTGGACTGAGGAGGAACGCTGTTGTGGGTCTCCAGGCTGTAGATGTGGCCGTCGAGACTTGGAACCAGGGACTCTGCCATGGCTCCAAGATTGATTGTCACGTCTGAATCCTGCAGGAATGAGGAGGAACACTGTTGTGGGTCTCCAGGATGTAGATGTGGCCATCGAGACTTAGAACTAGGGACTCTGCCGTGGCTCCGTTTGGCTGACGTTGTATATTCCTGCAGAGACACTGATTTCTCTGCGGGTCAGCGCGAATCGAGATGTTTTCGTTAAGGACGCTGATTTTCCTGAATCGAGGTATTTGCCAAGGACGCTGATATCCCTGGGGGTTGAGACGAATCGAGGTATTCCTGCAAAGACACTGGTTTCCTTGCGGGTCGACGCGAATCGAGATGCTCACGCCAAGGACGCTGATTTCCCTGAATTGAGGTATTGCCAAGGACACTGATTTTCTCGGAGTTAAGACGAATCGAGAGATTCCTGCAAAGACACTGATTTCCTTGCGGGTCGACGCGAATCGAGATGCTCTCGCCAAGGATGTTGATTTCTCTGAATCGAGGTATTTGCCAAGGACACTGATTTCCTCGGAGTTGAGACGAATCGAGAGATTCCTGTAAAGACACTGATTTCCTTGCGGGTCGACGCGAATCGAGATGCTCTCGTCAAGGACGCTGATTTCCCTGAATCAAGGTATTTGCCAAGGACACTGATTTCCTCGGGGTTGAGACGAATCGAGAGATTCCTGCAAAGACACTGATTTCCTTGCGGGTCGACGCGAATCGAGATGCTCTCGTCAAGGACGCTGATTTCCCTGAATCGAGATATTTTCCAAGGACACTGATTTCCTCGGAGTTAAGACGAATCGAGGTATTTCTGTAAAGACACTGATTTCCTTATGGGTCGATGCGAATCGAAATGCTCTCGCCAAGGACGCTGATTCCCCTGAATCGAGGTTTTTGCCAAGGATGCTGATTTCCCTGGGGGTTAAGACGAATCGAGGTATTCCTGCAAAGACACTGATTTCCTTGTGTGTCGACACGAATTGAGATGCTCTCGCCAAGGACGCTGATTTCCCTGAATCGAGGTATTTGCCAAGGACGCTGATTTCCCTGAATCGAGGTAGGAGTTGAAACGAATCGAGAGATTCCTGCAAAGACACTTATTTCCTTGCGGGTCGACGCGAGTCGAGATGCTCTCGTCAAGGACGCTGATTCCCCTGAATCGAGGTTTTTGCCAAGGACACTGATTTCCTCGGAGTTGAAACGAATCGAGAGATTCTTGCAAAGACACCGATTTCCTTGCGGGTCGACGTGATGCTCTCGTCAAGGACGCTGATTCCCCTGAATCAAGGTTTTTGCCAAGGACACTGATTTCCTCGGGGTTGGTTGACTTGTTTCCGAGACGGAGCGTTGATCCGACGGGGAGGTCATTGGTTGACTCTAGATTGTCTGTGGACTGTAGAGTCTTGGAACTAGGGACTTTGTCATGGCTCCGTTTGGTGATGTTGTGTCGGAATCCTGTTGGAATGAGGAGGATCACCGTTGCTGATTTTTAGCCTATAGATATTGCCGTTAAGATTTGGAATTAGGGACTTTGCCATGGCTCCGTTTCGTTGTGTCGCTTTCGTGCCCTGCTGGCATAAGAAGGAACGCCGTTGTTGATCTTCTGGGATGCAGATGTTGCCATCGAGATCTGACTTTCCCTTTTGACAGGATCTGGTGGGGGACATATGGTTCCCTTTTCGTTTATGCCCATTGATTGTATACAAGGGTTAGTATGGACTACCTGTAGGGCAAAAGTTTCATTCTTTCATTTTTTTTATTTCTTTCCGCGATGCTCTATCATTTCAGCTTTTTATATCGCGAAAGTCGTGATTGCCCAATCATTTTGGCTATTTTTCGCGGTGCCCAATCATTTCGGCTGTTTTTTTACTCGCTGTTTTTTATTGCGAGTTGCCCAATCATTTCGGCTATTTCATATGCATATATTTTACTCGCTGATTTTTATTGCGAGTTGCCCAATCATTTCGGCTATTTCATATGCATTTATGGCCCACTGATTTTTTTATCGCGAGTATGGAACTCGGAATCTGGTGCCAGTCTCAGCATCAGCATTGCTGCGACTGGAATATTGCCAGGAGCGAATCATCATTTGCCGTGAAAGGACTTGGGATTTGATACTGATTTAGGCATCAGCATCACTACAACTAGGGTATTACCAGGAGCGAATCATCATTTGCCTCTGTCAATGTCGAACAAAGGTGGCTTAGCAAACAGGGTTAGGATCCTGTTGACTAAGGCTTTTGACTTTATGAGCCGTAAGGGTCTCATAAAGGTATTTCTCCCTAGGAGTCGTGAGGATCTCGTAGGTGTGTTTTCTTCTTAAAAAATCGTGAGAATTCTTAAGTGTATGCTCTCTTATAAGTCATAAGGATCTTACAAGAGTGTTTTCTCCTTATAAGTCGAGAGGACTAACAAGGGCCGTTCGCCGTGTGACCATATCCCTAGTCGCTGGTGGGACTCTGTTAGGAAAATGTTTATTCGTGCCCGTGGATTGTATACATGGGTCAATATTGAACCACTTGTAGGGCAGTCTAGGAAATGTGATGGCTTAAGAACATGTTCAGATCCCTGTAGCTTAAGGCTTTTGAATCCTATGAGCCGTGAGGGTCTCAACGGGGAATTCTCCTTACGAGTTGTGAGGATCTCGTAAGTGTGTTTTCTCCTTAGGAATCGTGAGGATTCCTAAGTGTGTTGCTCTCTTGTGAGTCGTAAGGATCTCACGCAGGTATTTTCTCCTTACAGGGTCAAGAGGACCTTGTAAGTTTTTTTTAACGAGATTGCGCCCTTTCGGGTTTTCACAAACTCGCCCATAGTCCTGCTGTTTTTACTCACAGAGCCCTTTCGGGTTTTCATCCGTGCCTAACTCGCTTATGGACGTACCGTTTTTTTGTTTTTTTTCTTACAAGTCTGCGCCCTTTAGGGTTTTCACAAACATCGCCGGTAGTCCTACTGTTTTTACTTACGGCGCCCTTTCGGGTTTTCATCCGTGCCCATTTTGCTTGTAGACATACCGTTTTTTTTTGTCAGCCTTGGGATGCTGCGGTCCGTAGTAGTTTATAGATGTCTCGGTCAGTTGCAAGTTTTAGGACATTGCGGTCCATCGTTAGTTTAGGGATGTTTCGGTCCGTTGTTTATCCTATATGCACGTGAATTGGTCACGTGACGGGATACATGACGCTGATGTGGAATACACCCATTTAGGGTGTGATTTGATATGGTTGGAGTGTTTTGTGACCCATCCCTATCACGGCTTCTCCAACTTGACGCCGATGCCTGGCCCCTTCGAATAGGGCCATTTGGCGTTCTCGATCAGTTTTGCTCTTCTGACGGGCTTCGTTCAGTAGCATGTTGATCTTCTCGTCTGACGGTTCCAAGGATTTTGGCATTGATCCTGCCCCCAGCTCTTCTACATTATCTTCTGATGCCGAGTGAGCTTCTTTGTTATTTAGCAATGAATGAGAGATCATGTGGCAACTTGCCACATAATCTTCTGGTTCCTGTGACGAGTTGTCTCCCCCATCATCGTCGCTATCTCCGCCCTCCAGGATATGGTTGAGAAATTCTTGGAGTGTGATTGGGGTTCGTGCATTTTGGTTGTATTCCTCTAGCGCGTCAATATGCTTTTGCAAGTCCGTGCGCTTGTAATCAGCATTCACGGGCTTCTTCTTCTTCTTTGAAGACTTTGACGGCTGGGCCTGAGTGTTTTGACCATCGCTACCAATTCTCGGCGTCGGGCGCGGTTTTAGCATTCCCTCAATGATCTCAGGCTCTAGCGGGCTTTTCCACCCGATTGCCGGGCATGTGTGAAGATCCTTCAGCATTCTTTTCGTCTTGGCTGAAAGAGCGACCTCCCATGGAGCTTCTTCTATAAAAAAGCACGATTCCCCCGGTGTGTCCACCCTTCTAGGAGTGTGTTGTTGTGGCGGATTCACCTTCCAGTTTTCAGATAGCGCGAACTTGCCCGGCTGGTATTGGTCTTCAACCCAATTTTTGAAGACGTAGCAATCTTCAAGTGGATGGCCCAATACTCGATGGTAGGGGCAGTAATTGGGATCGTTGACATCGTTTGGTTGTAGTGGGTGTCTCGGTTCCGGCAGAGTGATGAGCCCATTGTGCACTGCTAGTTCGAACAGTCTCCTTGTTTTATCCCGGGGAAACGAGTAAGGACGTCTCAACTTCTCATCGAGGGATTGCCGCTTGTTGCTTTGGCGAACAACCGGTCTCGGGCCACTCGGTTGTTGTTGAGCGTTGGTGACGAAGGTTGCTTTCCCTTCCCCCTTCTCATTCCGAGGATCCATCTTTGAGGAGGATGTTCTATGGCCCATCTGGTCTATTTGGGCCAGCTTGTCAATCAAGGCCTGGAAAGTAGTTGGCTTGAAGAACATCATGAACTGTGAAATGGTCGCCTAAGGGTCGAGGGTCCTGATTTGATGATTTTCGTGGATGTGTTTATCGAATCAAATAGTAAAGAAATCACAACCAAAAATATTTGACCGCAATCAAACAACGGTGTCAGTTGAAGTTAATGAATGAGTGCGGATCGTCCTCAGGGATCTCGAGATTCGTTTGTACCTTTATTTGTTTGAAATGAAATGTTAAGCAACAATAAGAGAAAACATGATTCAATTGATTGATTTGTATTCGTGTGTCACTAATCTTTTCTAAAGAATCAAGAACTATAAACAACAAGAATCGGTTTCAATGGTATTTTCCAAACGACAATCCAGACTGATAAAGAGGCTCGTAGGAATCGATAGGATCTTTATATGTGTTGTAGTCTACAATATTTCATATTCTTGTCCTTCGAAGAATTGATGCTAGATCAATGGTTATCGACGAGAATTAGGGTTTTCTTGATGAAATTAAAGTTTCATCTCTTAACCCTTGCTCTTTCGAGGATACCATTTATATTCTAGCCTCTAGTAATTTCAAGAATCGATCGGATCACCCCAATCTCGAGCGATGTTGATCAAGAAAGCATCGCATCGAATTGGGTTGTCGATTCTTGAACTTGCTAGGGTTTACAATCTCGTGGGATTCAAGAATTGATTACAAATTTGCTACATCATCATACTAAAGATCTTCTCGACTCCTTAACGAGCGGAGTTTTACTCGCGCATCACCACATAGACAATATTCAAGAACAGTAAAGATAACATGATGCGGAATTTTAAAAGAAAGCAAGATTAACGAATTTCACCTTTTATTTATATCAACAATTCCGTTACAATCACTCAAGAACTACAAGAGGAGGAACTTGATCGTCGACTTGGCTTCGCTCGTCTCCGTGGATCGCGGATCGGCTTGGATCACTTGCCCGATTGAAGATCGGCTCGGCTCCCAAAAGGTTGAAGACTTCTCGCTTGATTTGGTACTCAAGATGTTGGATTTGGAGTGGAATTAGGGTTAGGGTTTCCTACAAGATTTCTCACTAATCTTGAGGAAGAAGAAAATGGAGAAAGAGAATGGCTAAACTAAAAATGGGTTGAATCTATCACTCTCCAAGATTGAATCAAGATTTTTCCCAAGATTTCTTATTATATAATTGAGAGAGCCTAGGGTCCTATTTATAGAACTAGGTTTAGGTTTGAATTAGACTTTCCCTCCCAAAGTTTGTTGAGGTTTAGCTTAGGGTTTAAGCAAGGGTTTAGGAAAGTTCTAGAAAGATTAGGGTAGTTTGGGAATTTGCTGATCTGGTGAAAGTATCTGGAATCTTCTGGAAGTTTGTGTACATTTATGATCTGAGGGCACTGAAACAGGAGTTGTGGTGAAGTTTGAGGAGTTAAGTCTCTGGATCCGCCGCGCAACCGCCGCGTGAGGTGGCTTTGGGCCGCGCTTCCGCCGCGCCTTGGTGGGCTTGGGCCTTGGACTTTCTACTGTGGCTTTGTAATACTGTATGGGTTATTCTTTGATGTTCAGGATTGCAGTTGCCCTTCTATGTTGATACCAGATTTGCTTTCAATGAGTTTACGAGCAATTGTAATGGTCGAGCAATGAATTGATCGAGCAAGTATCTCTTTTCCTGCATAGACTTCAAAATAGGGGTTGCAAGATATAGAAAATATGCTATGTAATGCACTGCCGTTAATTTCCCTAGAATTTCCGGTTTTAAGGTCGAATACATGTAATTTGATATTTTGCGACCAATTAGCTAATATGTGAATTATGAATACCGTACTCTCCTATATATATGCAGATGACAAGGAAATTGCCGGTTAAAATATGCAGTATTTTCGACTGATCAAATACCCCCAAACTTAATTTCGATCGTCTCGAGAGAATGTTTTATTAAAAAGAGAAGGAGAAAACGAAGAAAGAGAAAAAACTAACTAGCACACTTTCGTAGGCAACACGATTGCACTGAGCACGTGCAACAAGCCTTTAAACCTCTAGGTGTCCCTAGTTGGAGGAGTGTTGTCTCCTGAGGGTTTTCAGCGGATTGCACCCACAAAATCCAAAAATAAAAGCAAGATCATGAATATTACATTTAAAGAAAAGAATTGTAAAAGAAAAGCCTTGAAAATTAGGGTTTCCAACTAAGCTAGCTTTTCGGTTGTCATGAGCCCTATCTTAATGGTCATAAAAAAATGTCAGAAATCACGTCCTCCCTCAATAAAACATCGTCTTATTCTTCATTCCTATCTTTATTCCAAACATCGATCATATCACCCTGCGTGTGTGTAAAGACATCCCTACACCCGGAGAATTCAATTCAAGCTATCATACTCTTGCCCATCAGCCTCAGTACTTCTTGGCAAACGAGATTGCTTACACACTTTCATGCGACCGTTAATACTTCTTGAGGTACTAACCGACCGATTACTAATGTGCATGCTAACTTGGTGTATTTTCCTAATCTTGCACCACCTCAGGCATAGCAGTGACTCCCAGACCAGTTGACCTTGGGGCACTAGGTGAAGAAGCACCCTTTTGCTATATATTTTTCTTACCCTTGGTGATAACAAAACCAGTGTCTATTTTTCTCACCACTTTAAAACATATTTTTCTTTTTTCATACTTTTGGCTTTAAGACAAGAGCATTTCAAGGTATCCTCTACTATCCCAGGCTTTAAGATGTGTGTAAGTGCGAATAGCAGGGTAGCAACGTTCAAAATGTTTGGCTTCCAGAATAGAAACTATTTTTCAGACTTATTTTTATCCTCAGATTAGTGACGTCCTTCATCTTACTAACCCTTGGGACAACGGCTCATAACCACTTATTACTAGTTCGTATAAGAAAACTTCTAATTTTCTTAGTTTTCTTAAATTTTTCTAATCTCATGGATGTAATTGTTCACTGTCTAAACTTTCATTATCTTATTTATATACAAAAAAGTGTAAATATTAAAATTATTTTTATATTTGAAAATTTTTAAATTTTTATGGGTTTTGAAAATTTTTCAAAAAATTTTTTTTTTTTTTTTTTTTTTATAGATTTTTTTAAAAAGAAATGTTTTGTGCTTATGCAGATGATATGCAAATGATGCGAAAATAAGCACAAACCTCCCCCAAACTTGTTTTCAACAGTGTCCTCACTGTTGCCGACAGTTATACCTACAAAAATCTGTAAATCTGGGAGGAATTATTAGTGGGGGCAAATATATAAGTGAAGAACTTCCCCCAAACTTGTTTTATTTACTCACCTTCATTCAAAATATGATACAATGATATACTGGACATGAAAGTGAGACGGAGGAATTTTAATCAAGATAAACTGGCTCTTGTAAGAACAAGAGCTCCTCCGTGGGGTCAGTGGAAAAATACGGCTTTAATCTATGTCCATTTACTTTGAAAACAGTGCCGTTTTTAACATTTTCAACATCAACTGCCCCGTGCGGGTATACAGACCGCACAACAAAAGGTCCCTTCCAACGAGATCGGAGCTTACCCGCATGAAGGTGTAATCGTGAATCATAAAGAAGGACTTGTTGACCAGGCAAAAATGTTTTCCTTACAATGTTTTTATCGTGAAAAACCTTAGTCCTATTCTTTGTGATTACAGCATTATCATAAGCTTCATCGCGGAGTTCGCTTAGCTCGTTTAGTTGCAGCTTCCGAAAGTTGCAAGCAAGGTTTAAATCAAAATTAATTTCCTTTATAGCCCACAATGCTTTATGTTCTATCTCAACAGGTAGATGACATGCTTTACCAAAAACTATCCTATATGGAGACATTCCTAGGTCGGTCTTATATGCAGTCCTGAATGCCCAAAGAGCATCCGTCAATTTGGTCGACCAGTCTTTTCTATTTTTAGCAACAGTTTTCTCCAGGATAAGTTTGATTTGTCTGTTTGAGATCTCAGCCTGCCCGCTTGTTTGGGGGTGATAGGGTGTAGAAAGACGGTGGTTGATTGAATATTTCCGCATCAGAGTCTCGAAAGATCTGTTGCAGAAGTGTGTCCCATTATCGCTAATAATAGCGCGTGGGTGTCCAAATCGCGAGAAGATATTCTCTTTCAAGAACTTAATGACAACTTTCCTGTCATTAGTGCGACTTGGAATGGCTTCTACCCACTTGGAGACATAATCAACCGCCAGCAATATGTACAGATTCCCAAAGGAGTTGGGAAAAGGACCCATAAAATCTATGCCCCAAACATCAAACATTTCAACAACCAGAATGGGTTGCTGAGGCATTTCATTCCTTTGGGATATTCTACCCGTATACTGACATTGAGTACAGGTTTTGCAATGTTCAAATGCGTCCTTGAATAAGGTCGGCCAATAAAATCCAGATTGCAAAACCTTTTCCGCTGTTTTTCTTGGACCAAAGTGACCCCCACAGGCCTGATCATGACAAAATGAAAGAATACTCTTGAACTCTTCATTCGGGACGCACCGGCGAATGATCTGATCAGGACAATATTTAAACAAATAAGGCTCGTCCCAGTAATAGTGTTTTACTTGGGAAAGAAAGCGGTATTTGTCCTGTTTTGACCAATCGCTCGGTATCAATCCTGTGGCATGATAGTTCACAATATCCCTGAACCATGGTTCAGAGGATACGCTCAAGAGTTGTTCGTCAGGGAATGAGTCATTGATCGGCAGGGTCACAGGGGAAGAAACGATGCGTGAAAGGTGGTCAGCTACTACATTTTCACATCCTTTCTTATCTTTGATAACAAGATCGAATTCTTGTAAAAGAAGGATCCAACGTATTAGTCGACCTTTGGCATCTTTCTTCGCCAACAGATGTTTTAAAGCGGAATGATCAGTATATACAACAATAGGTGAGCCGATTAAGTAAGGCCTGAATTTCTCTAATGCGAATACAACCGCTAATAGTTCTTTCTCTGTGGTTGTATAATTGATTTGCGCATCATTCAAGGTCTTACTAGCATAGTAAATCACATGTGGCATCTTTTCAATGTGTTGTCCAAGGACAGCACCTACTGCAAAATCAGATGCGTCACACATCAGCTCAAAGGGGTAGTCCCAATTTGGTGATGATAAAACGGGGGCTGAAGTGAGTGAGTGTTTAAGTGAGTCGAAAGCTGTCTCGCAATCCGAGTCAAAGTGGAAGGTAGTATCCTTGGCCAGGAGTAGTGTTAAAGGTCTAGCAATTTTGCTAAAGTCCTTTATAAATCTCCTATAAAATCCAGCATGACCAAGGAAAGAGCGAATATCTTTGACGCTTTTGGGATGAGGGAGGTTTTGAATGACATCTACTTTAGCTCTGTCAACCTCAATGCCCTTCTGTGAAATGACATGTCCAAGGACTATTCCTTCTTGGACCATAAAGTGGCATTTTTCCCAGTTTAAAGTCAAGTTCTTCTCTTTGCATCGAGTAAGAACAGCGTCCAGATTCGCTAGGCATTCAGAAAAAGAGTCTCCAAAAATCGAAAAGTCGTCCATAAAGATCTCCAGGAAATTCTCTACCATATCAGAGAATATCCCCATCATACACCGCTGAAAGGTAGCGGGAGCATTGCATAGCCCGAAGGGCATGCGACTGTAAGCAAAGGTACCAAAAGGACAAGTAAAAGTGGTTTTATCTTGATCCTTTTTGGCGATGGGGACCTGATTGTAGCCTGAGTAACCGTCCATGAAACAATAGTATTGTCGTCCCGCTAAGCGTTCCAGCATTTGATCAATAAATGGTAAAGGAAAATGATCTTTCCTCGTAGCAGCGTTGAGTTTTCTATAATCGATGCATACACGCCACCCAGTTTGGGCGCGTGTTTGAATCAACTCATTCGCTTCATTTGTGATAACTGTGATGCCGGATTTCTTAGGAACGACGTGTATAGGACTTACCCACTGGCTATCGGAGATCGGGTATATAATACCACTATCTAAACATTTGACGATCTCTTTCATGACAGCTTCCTTCATGACGGGATTTAACCGTCTCTGTGGTTCTCGGGTCGGTCTGGCATCATCCATCACATGTATATGATGTTCAACAATCAAAGGACTGATCCCTTTGATGTCCGCCATACTCCAACCAAACGCCTCTTTATTAGATCTTAATACCGATAAAAGTGCATTCTCTTGCTCTGATGCAAGAGAAGTGGAAATTATAACCGGTAAAGTCTCGTTCTCACCAAGATATGCATATTTTAGGTGAGAGGGTAAGACCTTGAGATCTAATTCAGGCGGAGAAATGATTGAAGGAAGGTTCATAGAATGATTTTTGGATTTACAAAGAAGCTCAGAGCCTGTGAAAGATACAGACTCGGGTGGAGAAAAGTCAGAAGTGCAGGACTCAAGTGTAAGTGTAGTGTCCTCACTAAGTGTAAGATCAAGCAGAGATGTGCTAATGTCATCGAGATCATTAAAGCAAAGTTCCTCGGCTCCACAACTATCGGGAGCGATCTCATGGACAGAACACACATCTAAAATATGAGCACTAGGTTCTGATGGCTGACTCCCAACTCTGTAGATATTTAGTTCAATGGTCATATTTCCAAATGATAAATTCATTGAACCATTTCTACAGTTTATAACAGCGTTGGAAGTGGCAAGGAAAGGACGACCTAAAATCACCGGAATTTGGCCCCGGGGGTTTGCTACAGGATGTGTGTCGAGCACAATGAAGTCTACAGGGAAAACAAATTCCCCGACCTTTATTAACACATCCTCTAATTCACCCCTTGGTTTGGTGATAGATCGGTCCGCCATCTGGAGAGTACAATGAGCAGGTTTCAGCTCTCCAATTCCTAGTTGCTCATAGACAGAATAAGGTAACAGGTTAACACTCGCGCCAAGGTCTAAAAGAGCACGATTTATGTTTTTACCCCCAATCGAAATCGATATTGTAGGACATCCTGGGTCCTTTCGTTTCTTTGGCAGCTGGGGAATAAAAGCAGTGCTGATATTATTAGCCATAAAGATCTTCTTCGGCACTTGAGTCTTCCTCTTCCTAGTGCACAAGTCCTTTAGAATTTTCGCATAAGCGGGGACTTGTTGAATCGCATTTAGGAGAGGGATATTGATGTTAACCTGTTTGAACATTTCTAAAATTTTCTCCATATGAGGACTCGTTCTGTTAGCCCTTAGCCGGTTCGGGTAAGGTGCTTTTGCAATAAGCGCGGGGTCCATCATAGGAGAAGGAAAGGGGGGTAGACGAGATCCCAAAAGAGGTGTGGGGACCGTCTGTGGAGAACTATAAGGGTTGGGTGAAGGTGTTGAGCCTAAAGGGAACTGGAGAATAGGCTCGTGCGAAGGTGGTTTGGTAGAAGAAGAAGGATCAGAAGGAGAAGTGTGTGTATGTGGAAAGGTCTCAGCCGGGGTGTTGATATGATTTTCAGTATTATCAATATCTTCCCCGACATTATTATTCAGCACTCTTCCCGATCTCAACGTGGTAATGGCATTTACATTGTAATGCCCAGGATTCTGTAGGGGTTGAGAGGGAAGTTTCCCTTTTTCTCTCGCACTCATTTCAGCTTTGAGGCGTGCGATTTCAGCTTCCATCGTTCTAATACTCTCAGCTTGTGACGCTGAGTTTTTCTTTATTTCACTGACGGAAGATCTAACCTCAGTTGAAACTTCCATGAAATTGGATAAAAGTGATTTCATGGTTTGAGTAAATTGAGAGAAATCGTCAGAACAGGACTGCATAGGATTAGACTGTGCATGAGTGTTGCCCTGATTTTGGAAATTTTGTGACTGGTAGGGGTGCTGAGTGAGTTGAAGGGGTTGCTGTTGTGGTGGAGGAAGAGCCTTTTGAAAGTTATTTGTGTTTGGAACCGTGTTTTGAGATTGATTTTGGTTCCAAGCAAAATTCGGGTGGTTCCTCCAACCCTGATTGTACGTGGAAGAATATGGATCGTTTCGAGGTCGTTGAAATGCGGCATTAGAATGCTCTTGACCTTGAAACGCCGAGTTTAAAGGACATTCTTCCGTTAAATGTGACGGATCAGAACAGCACCCACAAATAGTTTTGGGGAGTGATACCGGGTTTAGGGAGGCTGCTGCAAATTTGTGTTCCATAGCGTCGAGCTTCTTTTGCATTGCTGCCATTTCTGCTCTAACACCTATGGACACATCTACTTGGTGTACGCCACCCCTATTCAATGGTTGGGTTCCACTCTCCCAAATCAGTGATTTTTCAGCGAATTCTTCTAAGTATCGCCAGGCTTCCCCATCGTCTTTAGTCATAAATGTACCCTGACACATATTTTCAAGGCTTTGTTTCGTGCTAGGGTTACTGCCCTCATAGATGATTCGGCACAACTCCCATCTCGGGATGCCGTGATGAGGACATTGAACCATTAAATCCTTGAAACGTTCAAAGTACTTTGAAAATGGTTCGGTAGGGAGCTGGGCAAATTGGTTCAATTCACTACGAATTCGAGCCGTTCGTTGGACTGGGTAGAATTTCTTTAGGAATGCTGCGACGAATTCTTCCCAATTAGTGATGGAGTGTGCGGTGGTGTTATATAGCCACTTCTCGGCTATATCGCACAAGGTAAAAGGAAGAAGTCGTAGACGCATCGCATCCACAGAAAGTTGAGACGTACCCATCATAGCGCATACGTTTTCAAATTTGGTAATGAAAACGTAAGCGTCCTCGGTCTCGAGTCCGTGATACTTAGGTAGAAGGTTGATATACTGGGGCTTTATTTCAAAGTTATCCCCGTTCGCTGGTGGTGTGGATAAGCAGGTCGAAAGAGGACCTCTAAGTGGATAACATCTTTCCTGAAGAGAAATGTGTGGAGGATTCTGCGCACCAACGGACGGTGGCAGATTGGGGTTAAAGAAGTTGGATGGATTCGGATCCATCGGTGTGGGTGTGGTAGTAGGTAAAGAAAAGGTAAATGGAGAATTATCGACTTCAGAGTCGATAAAAGGTACGCGGACTAAACGGGCACTAGAATCCCGTGTCCAGCCTATCTTGTACTAAAAAGGGTTAGCACAAGTGGCAGCGTTGGCTTATAATTAGGGGTAAAATGAATGCGGTGTTTGCTTTTGAAAAGGGACGGATTTTAAAAAAAATGATGCGACAACCAAATGCAGCAACACAAACCCTAGAATCTAATGGTCACCTAGGTCCGGCTCTAGACCGCTCCTAACTGCCAAAAGACAAGTCGCGGGATTAATCCTTCACTGCCTCTTTGTCCCCCTGTGGCCGGATAAGTGCCAGGTAAGTGGGAAGGAACCACCACTACAGTGGACCTAATTAATAACCACTAGCCTTAGACACACTCGCCTTAGGCACCACAGAAAAACGCGGATAAGCAATGAATTACCCACGGCCCTCTCTTGTCCTAAATGAGCGCGACAGTCCTTAGAGTCATCTCTAGATTTCTTTTAATTAATGGGGGTAAATGCGGATGCAAGTTTGGTGGTTTTCGGGGCCTAGGAAGGGTAATGAAATCCCCACCTAATTTGGATTTGGCCGTGCCCCTTAATTTTCCGTATTAGCAATGCAAAACAACCAAGAAAACAAAATTCACGCACAATTTTAATTTGCTTTTGCGGCGCAGCTATTGTTTGCAAAGAATCCTGCAGAAAGGATTAGTTGGAGCTAAAAGGGGAGAGAGGAGAGAGAGAGAAATCACCTGAAGAAAAATTTTCCAGAGAACCCCCTACACTGCGGCGCTTCCGCCGCGAATACAGGGCTCAGGCCGCGCTTCCGCGGTTCAACAGTGGGTTCACTGTACCAATTTCCTTCAGCTGCTTCCTGTTCCTATCTCCAGCTCTCTGGTATATCCCAAATAATTTTTCCACAGCTCAGAATGCTCCAGATCACCTTGCAATCAATTCACAACACACGTATAAGAGTTTGTACGAATTTTGATTTCAAGAAATGAAACGTAATAATTCTTTCACTTCAAACTATAAAATGTAAACGAATTAACGCGCGATCCCCGGCAACGGCGCCATTTTGGTTTGATGATTTTCGTGGATGTGTTTATCGAATCAAATAGTAAAGAAATCACAACCAAAAATATTTGACCGCAATCAAACAACGGTGTCAGTTGAAGTTAATGAATGAGTGCGGATCGTCCTCAGGGATCTCGAGATTCGTTTGTACCTTTATTTGTTTGAAATGAAATGTTAAGCAACAATAAGAGAAAACACGATTCAATTGATTGATTTGTATTCGTGTGTCACTAATCTTTTCTAAAGAATCAAGAACTATAAACAACAAGAATCGGTTTCAATGGTATTTTCCAAACGACAATCCAGACTGATAAAGAGGCTCGTAGGAATCGATAGGATCTTTATATGTGTTGTAGTCTACAATATTTCATATTCTTGTCCTTCGAAGAATTGATGCTAGATCAATGGTTATCGACGAGAATTAGGGTTTTCTTGATGAAATTAAAGTTTCATCTCTTAACCCTTGCTCTTTCGAGGATACCATTTATATTCTAGCCTCTAGTAATTTCAAGAATCGATCGGATCACCCCAATCTCGAGCGATGTTGATCAAGAAAGCATCGCATCGAATTGGGTTGTCGATTCTTGAACTTGCTAGGGTTTACAATCTCGTGGGATTCAAGAATTGATTACAAATTTGCTACATCATCATACTAAAGATCTTCTCGACTCCTTAACGAGCGGAGTTTTACTCGCGCATCACCACATAGACAATATTCAAGAACAGTAAAGATAACATGATGCGGAATTTTAAAAGAAAGCAAGATTAACGAATTTCACCTTTTATTTATATCAACAATTCCGTTACAATCACTCAAGAACTACAAGAGGAGGAACTTGATCGTCGACTTGGCTTCGCTCGTCTCCGTGGATCGCGGATCGGCTTGGATCACTTGCCCGATTGAAGATCGGCTCGGCTCCCAAAAGGTTGAAGACTTCTCGCTTGATTTGGTACTCAAGATGTTGGATTTGGAGTGGAATTAGGGTTAGGGTTTCCTACAAGATTTCTCACTAATCTTGAGGAAGAAGAAAATGGAGAAAGAGAATGGCTAAACTAAAAATGGGTTGAATCTATCACTCTCCAAGATTGAATCAAGATTTTTCCCAAGATTTCTTATTATATAATTGAGAGAGCCTAGGGTCCTATTTATAGAACTAAGTTTAGGTTTGAATTAGACTTTCCCTCCCAAAGTTTGTTGAGGTTTAGCTTAGGGTTTAAGCAAGGGTTTAGGAAAGTTCTAGAAAGATTAGGGTAGTTTGGGAATTTGCTGATCTGGTGAAAGTATCTGGAATCTTCTGGAAGTTTGTGTACATTTATGATCTGAGGGCACTGAAACAGGAGTTGTGGTGAAGTTTGAGGAGTTAAGTCTCTGGATCCGCCGCGCAACCGCCGCGTGAGGTGGCTTTGGGCCGCGCTTCCGCCGCGCCTTGGTGGGCTTGGGCCTTGGACTTTCTACTGTGGCTTTGTAATACTGTATGGGTTATTCTTTGATGTTCAGGATTGCAGTTGCCCTTCTATGTTGATACCAGATTTGCTTTCAATGAGTTTACGAGCAATTGTAATGGTCGAGCAATGAATTGATCGAGCAAGTATCTCTTTTCCTGCATAGACTTCAAAATAGGGGTTGCAAGATATAGAAAATATGCTATGTAATGCACTGCCGTTAATTTCCCTAGAATTTCCGGTTTTAAGGTCGAATACATGTAATTTGATATTTTGCGACCAATTAGCTAATATGTGAATTATGAATACCGTACTCTCCTATATATATGCAGATGACAAGGAAATTGCCGGTTAAAATATGCAGTATTTTCGACTGATCAGGTCCCTACAAACATGCCTACCGCAGGAGGTTCCTCGATGCATTGTTCGCACTTCGACCATAAATTCCACCACCGTATCCCGTACCGCACCCACGTTTCGCCCGGCTTCACCCTGGCGTTAATTAATGCTGTGATGGGGGTGCGCTCGCTAGCGCTTGCGAACCTTTGTGTGAACAGTAACTCCATTTCTGCAAATGTCTTAACGGAGTCGTTCGGGAGCTCGGAGTACCATTCAAACGCTGTCTCCGACAAGCTGCCAACAAACTGGCGAAGCGGCAGTTTGTCGTCACTTCCGGTGATGCCGCACAGAGCCCTAAATTGAGCAACGTGCTGGTGTGGATTCCCCGTCCCCTTATATACATGGAATTTAGAGATCGTATATCCCGGCGGGTACTTTATTTGGTCATACCAACCCGGATAGGGTCGCCCAGTTCTGACGACTTGGCCGGTTGCTTCATTCACTTGATGAACTCGTATTTGCTGACCTATATAATCATCGAGCGTGGCTTTGGAGACGATCTCCTCCTTGGCTGCTGACAAAGCCGACGGAGGATTTGATGTCTCTCCTCTATCATCTTCAATTATTACTGGAGGATTTTCGGCTGGAGGGTCCGGCTGGATCATCAGGCCTACCATATCTTGGAATAAATGGGCTATTTGTTTTATTTTGGCCGCTTGTTCCGTAACCTCTTTGTCCTTCTTCTCAAGCAATCTCCGAAGGAATTCGGCATCCGTTTCCTGCTCACGACACTGCTCTAAGGATGTCTCCGGGCTTGCTTTTGGTCCCGTGAGTGCGGCCATGGCTGTTAGCATCTCTTGGAGCTTTTGTTGTTGTTGCTCCTGAGCCTTAGTCATTGATCGCGTAAGCGGTCGGTGACCCATAAAGATACGGCTATCCTCTTTTCCGGAAGCCATATAAACAGTATGCACCACCATGCCCCCAGACTTGGGGCATTTAGATTCAGTGTCCTTGCGTTTTGCCAAAGACGCAGGGGTCTTCTCCGGCCTCCTTCTTTTGTGGGCAGTCGAAGTTGAGGGAGCCGTTGCAGCGAGCACCCAAACAGATGACACCTTCTGTGGCTTGACAGGGTGGTCCTTCTCTTGCCGAGCTTTCATCTTCTTTGGTTGGCGAGAGTAGTCTTGATTGATCACCGAGTCTTGGACCTGTCGCCAGGCCTTATGAATTTTGGAGGACAGCCGCTGAGGGGGTTGCTCCAGCTTCTCCTTTGTGGCATTCTCTACAGGTGGAGGAGATCTTTTCAGCACAGCAGTCGGAGAGTTCTTATGGACCCTGCTGAGTGGTTCAAAGTTGTTCCCAGTTGGAACAGCAGCATCAACTTCCACCGTTGGAGCTGGCGGAGTTAGTCCAGAAGGTAAGCTGCCCCCAGCCTTCCTTACTCGGTGCCAGTGACGACGGCGAGCATGGCGAGCGGCCGGGATCACCTCCGCTGTTGGATCAGCTTTTCCATGCCCTCTGTTTTGAGGAGAGGCTATTATTGGTGCTAGCCTGTCGAAGACAGACGTCCGCTGAGAGGGAATGGTCAACCTGTCGAAAGCCGACCTTCGAGTAGGGGGATCAGCTTGGACGACCTCAACTGTAACAGGAGTTGGAGTGTCTTTCTCTAGTATTGCAAGCCTCTTTGCGAGCCCACTTGAGCTTTGACCTAGGCTGTCGAAGACTGAGGCATTGGAGTTAGACGACCCACTGAGAGGGGCCGTGGTGGTTGCAAGCCAATCAAAGACCGACTTCTTCGCAGCTTCCTATGTCGGCATCTGAACACTAAAGCTCGTTGGTGGGATCATGGTCCTGAAGAATAGCCCAGTGGTGGCTTGGGTTACTTGTTCCACCGGCATTGTGAAAAGGGAGGCCGCTTGGGGCCCGTAGGTTACTCCTCCAGATGAGGTGGAACGGGAGTTGTTGTAATTAGTGCAGTTTGAAGCCATTGATCTTCTATTTTTCTGCACGGAGCAAGATACCAAATCTTAGTACTTCACATCCAAAGGCAACCATGTCAAACCGCGACTTGTTCGCGAAACACGACAAACGAAGTGTGGAGTGGAAAGATGGAAAAGGTCCCACCGGGAGTGCCAGAATCTGTTCTCTGCCGAAAAGACACGACCGGGACGTTGGGACGTCCGGCCTGAATTTCGAGGGCAGATGCTATTTGGTGCTATCCGTCCACCTCTCCAAAGATGCTAAGTTGATTTATGGCACCGTGTATCGAAGGTTTAAACGGATGCGACCGATGTAGCAGACTTCGTCAAATTCCCCCTCGTTGAGGGGTTTTTTTATTGTGGGGACGCTCTTCCCTGCAGGCGCAAGCCCCTGCAGTTAATTACGCTACCGCATCGCGGTAACCACTTTCTCCTTCTTCAAATGGTCACTTCGTGTCGTGGGTGTTTGTTTTGTTTTTGGTTGCCTATGGATTGTATACGGAGACTAATTTATGTTGTCACCCGTAGGGCGTGGATTATTCCAAATCCGTATTTTCTTAGATTTAGGTTTGTGGTTGGGTTTAAGGATGCGTTAGTCTCATTTGAGACCAATATCAACTTAAACGTTTGTTAAGGATACGTTAGTTTAATTTTAGACTAAGATCAACTTAACGATTTGTTAAGAATACGTTAGTCTAATTTTAGACTAAGATCAACTTAACAGGATCATTTAGATCCAACAAAAGAGCATTTGGGCTCTATTGTTTTAGTTTAGCGACTTTGCGGTCCATTAGTTTAGGGACATTACGGTCCAAGGTTAAAGACATCATAGTCCATGGGTGTAAGGGCCCCACAGTCCATGAAATGTTTGGTTGTCGGGACCCGTCACCTCTCTGAAGACGTTGAAGGATTACAACGACACATATCAGAGGACTGCAGAGATGTACCCTTGAACCAACTTTGGTTGGGAGATCTGTAGTCCAATTGGGACTAAGATCTGAGATTTATGAGCATATGGGCTCAATTAATCTGAATGATGGGTTTATGGCCAACTTGGGCTCGGCTCACTCAGTTAAAATGTTAAACATTTGATAATGCTGAGCATTGATTTGGGTTCTGACAGCCTTTCTGTCTTTTATTGAATGTTGAGCATTCATCATAGCTCTATGGCTTTATTTAAAGAACAGTTTATGTTCTATCAGCGCATGCGTGAGGAACACGTAGCGCGCTTGGTGCTAGCGCCAGTTAATGAGCGCAAAGCGCTTCTGTGATATAGCGCACACGTGAGGAGCACGTGGCGCGCTTGGCGCTAGCGCCAGTCTATGAGTGCAAAGCGCCGATTTATGAGCGCAAAGCGCTATTTGTCCAGTGGCGCACACGTGAGGAGCACGTGGTGCGCTTGGCGCTGAGCGCCAGTCCATAAGCGCAAAGCGCTATTTGTTAAGTGGCGCACACATAAGGAGCACGTGGTACGCTTAGCGCTGTGCGCCAGTCCAAGAGCGCAGAAGCGCTTCTGATCAGTTTTATGATCCGAGAAATAAATTCTCATTTATAAGAGACTTTGTCTCAAGGTTCTAAGAACAAAGTTCTTATTTTGTAGGAGATGTTTCAATCTCTTATTTTGGTGAAAGGCTTTGCCTTTATGGATCTGTAATCCTAAGAGAATTGAATTATTCTCCCCCTTTTTATAATGAGATGCTCATGATCTCTTTTTGTAAAAAGACCTTATTCTTATAGATGTATGATCTGTGAGAAGAATTATATTCTTCTTCTTTAATGAGATTTTTCTTATCTCTGTATTTTTTTACCTTGAAGAAATGTTCTTCTGCCGAGAGCTTGCTCTTCTTTCTGAGATTTCTCAAAGTTTATAGGGGGATTCCTCTATATGAGACTTGAAGTCTTGGGGCCTTTATAAAGGGCAAGCTGATTTGTTCAATCGGTTAAGGAGATCTTTTCTCCAATTGATTTTGGGATTTCCTCATCGTTGGATCTTTGATACAAGGGCTTCTGATTTACAGAAGGCAATCTTCTTGTTTTTAACAAGATTGGGAAATCTTTTCCCATACAGAATTTATTGTGTATTTTGGTGATTTTTTTTAATCACCATTGGATCATTGATCCAACGGTGCTCTTCTTTACAGAGCACAACCTCTTTTTTTAGAAGATTTTGAGGAATCTTTCCTTAACAGAATTTCATTCTAGTCAATTGATGATTTACCATCTTTATTGGATCTTTGATCTGACGGTGAGGAACATTTAGTTCCAGCGCTAGCGTACTCGTGCTTTGCACGTGAGCGCTGCTTCAGTGCGTTGGCGCTCTTTGCGCTAGCGCACTCGTGCTTTGCACGTGTGTGCTGCTTCAGAGCGCTGGCGCACTCGTGCTTTGCATATGAGCGCTGCCTCAGAGCGCTGGCGCACTTATGAAGCGCTGCTCATTTCAAATTTTGAAACTTGAACAGAGCTTTGCTCTGATTGGGAGAAATAGTGCGGTACCATTTTTAACTTCCAATTAGGATCAAGGCTTGTGCTCACGTATTATGAACACGGGGCTCTGCTTGATGGGGTCGTTTCGTATCCCTGCTCTGATTTCAATGAGTCATTTCTTTTCATTTCCAACGCTCTCTCCCTTTTCCGGGCCTTGGGAATAGTTCCACCATGCACAACATTTTCTGTGCGTAGTATTGAATGCTCTCCTTTATAACCTGAAGCCACGCCTTCCTTCTTCTCTCTAAAAAAAATATTTAGACCTTAGGGTGATTATTTTGAGAATCAGTCCAAAGTTTATGGCTTGCAACCGCCCCCACGCTCGTCGACAACCATGGGAGGTGCCCGTCGAGGAGATGATTACTCGTTTTGCTGCGCGGCTAGTGGATCATCTTCTCACCGATGCCGAATATGACGCGGTGATGTACGAACTCCTAATTCGTAAGGGTTCTCCTCTTCCTATGGGTTCCATTTAGCTACGGATGGTCTTTTCGTCCGTGCTTGCCGACATCCCTCCTCATCCGACAGAGATGACTCCGGCGATCCTCGATGCGGCAGAGGACAAGATCGAATGTTTCTACGAGGCGTGCTTGATTACCCAGGCTCTGAAGGATCGCTCGATTCATCTACTGGGTCAGATAAGTGCCCGGCGAGCTGTCATGTCCGCTTTTGCTGATGAGCATAGTGCTAATCGGTAGGGAGGAACTCTTCGCGGAAATCGTCGTTTCGACATGTTGGAGAAGGCAGAGAGGGAGCTGGAGAATTTTGTATTTTGTTTTGTTAACCCTTGTATCACCGATCCTTTGTTTAGTGACCTTTTCCCTGTAGCGTGGTATATTTAAATCAATGTATTCCTCTTATCATTGGCTATCGAATGCTTTTCTACTAAATTTTTCTTTTCATCATATATCCGTACGTGCATCCCGCCTGAGTACATGAGCGTTATACTTGACCCCTGAGAATTTCCTTTAAGTGCGAACATCGTCGTCGTGTTGTCCATAAATCAGCGCGTTCTAGATACCATAGGCATATAGTCATGAACGCATGCTTAATGGGGTACCTAGCGAAGACTTTCCTTGTTGCCAGAAAGAGAAAATAGTTTGTGCGTGTTTTGGATCGAGGATTGGCATCGAGTGGAGGTCTGTTTACATGATCTCGAGTACACATGCCTTCCCTCTGAGGTTGTGGCTGCAAAGACGAGTTTGCGGGGGCTGATCGAACGGTGCGCTACGAATCTACAATCATGTGAGAAGAGGCTTAACCGAAAATTCTCGAAGAGGGAGCTGGCCTCAAATGCTTTAGGGGAACTTCGAGCCGAGCTCACTGCTAAGACTACCCGTGCATACGAACTTTGGCGGGGGCTTCAAAGAGCTATCAGGGATTTGGTGGCTGTTGATAAAGCCGTTATCTTTACCCGGGAGATGGTTGAAACTCACAAAGTCGCCGGAAGGGAGCTTGAGATTCGGCTCGCCTCGTATCAGACTCAACAGTCTTAGGCGGAGACCCGTCTCATGGCGATAACCAAGCTTGAAGCCGAGGCCCAGCGGAAGAGCAATGAATTGAGGAGCTTATTGTGCCGACCGCCGGCTTAAAGAATTTTTGTAAAAAAAAATTCTTTTCTTGTATCCACTCCTGAATAAGAGGGTATTTTGTATTCACTTTGATTCTCTTTACGATATGTATCTTGTATTCACTTTGAATTCATGAATAAAAGACATATTTTTTTTATCTCGTGCTTGCATGTAGCTCTGATGGATATGGTCCATATGTAGTTTATCTTGATCTTTTTGCAGGGCCGTGATGGATTAGGCAACAGGGTTAGGATTTGCCACCTAAGACCTTTCAACTTTATAAGCCGTGAGGGTCTCATAAAGATTTTTCTCCCTATGAGTCGAGAGGATCTCATAGGTGCAATTTCTACTTAGGGGTCGTGAGGACTCCTAAGTGCTTTTTCTTGTGAGAGTCGTAAGGGATCTCACAAGAGAACTTTCTTTTTATGTTAGGTTTATTGTTGATTTATTTCCAAGTCGAAGCATTGCTTTACGACATGGAGATCATGGGTTGACGTATTTCCGAGACGGAGCATTGCACCGGCAGGGGGGTTAGGAGTTGACATGTATCCGAGTCGAAGCATTGCTTTATGATAGGGAGGTCAGGGGTTGACATGTATCCAAGTCGAAGCGTTTCTTAACGACATGGAGGTCAGGGGTTAACATGTATCCGAGTCGAAGTGTTGCTTGACGACAGGGAGGTCAGGGGTTGACATGTATCGATGTCGAAGCGTTGCTTGACGAGAGGGAGGTCAGGGGTTGACATGTATCCGTGTCGAAGCGTTGCTTGATGACAGGGAGGTCAGGGGTTGACATGTATCCAAGTCAAAGCGTTGCTTGACGACAGGGAGGTCAGGGGTTGACATGTATCCGTGTCGAAGCGTTGCTTGACGACAGAGAGGTCAGGGGTTGACATGTATCCGTGTCGAAACGTTGCTTTACGACAAGGAGGTCATGGGTTGACATGTATCCGAGTCGAAGCGTTGCTTTACGAAAAGGAGGTCAGGGGTTGACAAGTATCCGTGTCGAAGCGATCCTTGACGACAGGGAGGTCAGGGGTTGACATGTATCCGAGTCAAAGCGTTGCTTTACGACTGGGAGGTCAGGGGTTGACATGTATCCGAGTCGAAGCGTTGCCTTACGACAAGGAGGTCAAGGGTTGACATGTATCCGAGTCGAAGCGTTGCTTTACGACAAGGAGGTCAGGGGTTGACATGTATCCGTATCGAAGCGTTGCTTTATGACAAGGAGGTCAGGGTTTGACATGTATCTGAGTCGAAGCGTTGCTTGACGACAGGGAGGTCAGGGGTTGACATGTATCCGTGTCGAAGCGTTGCTTTACAACAAGGAAGTCAGGGGTTGACATGTATCCGAGTCGAAGCGTTGCTTGACGACAGGGAGGTCAGGGGTTGACATGTATCCATGTCGAAGCGTTGCTTTACGACAAGGAGGTCAGGGGTTGACATGTATCCGTGTCGAAGCGTTGCTTTACGAAAAGAAGGTCAGGGGTTGACATGTATCTGAGTCGAAGCATTGCTGGACGATAGGGAGGTCGGGGGCTGACATGTATCCGTGTCGAAGCGTTGCTTTGCGACAAGGAGGTCAGGGGTTGACACTAGGTTGTTTATGCACCGTAGAGTCTTGAAACTGGGGACTTTGCCATGGCTCCGTTTGATGATGTAGCGTCCGTGCTCTGTTGGCATGAGGAGGAACGCCGTTGTCGGTCTCTAGGCTGTAGAGGTGGCCATCGAGATTTGGAACTAAGGACTTTGCCATGGCTCCGATTTGTTGCGATCTTGAGGTCGATTGTTGACGTTGCGTCTGCATCCTGCTGGAGTTGAGAAGGAACGCCGTGTTGGTCTTATGGTATGCAGATATTGCCGCTGAGACCTGACTCTCCCTTTGGTAGAGTTTGTTAGGACATGTATTTCCTTTTTCGTTTATGCCCATGGATTGTATACAGGGGTCAGTATGGACTTACCTGCGGGGCAAAAGTTTCATTTCATATGTTTTTTTTGTTTTCTTTCCGCGATGCTTTATCATTTCAGCTTTTATATAGTGAAAGTCGTGATTGCCCAATCATTTCGGCTATTTTTCACGGTGCCCAATCATTTCGGCTATTTTTCTTTTTACTCGCTGCTTTTTATTGCGAGTTGCCCAATCATTTCGGCTATTTTTATATGCATATATTTTACTTGCTAATTTTGTTGCAAGTTGCCCTATCATTTTAGCTATTTCATATGCATTTCTTTTACTTGCTGATTTTGTTGCAAGTATGGAACTTGGAAACTGATGCCAATCTTAGCATCAACATCGCTGGGACTGGAATATTGCTAGGAGCGAATCATCATTTGCCGTGAAAGGACTTGGAATTTGATACCGGTTTAGGCATCAGCATCGCTACCACTGGGACATTGCCATGAGCGAATCATCATTTTCCTCTGTCGATTCGAACAAAGGTGGCTTAGCAAACAGGTTATGATCCTGTCGACTAAGGCTTTTGACTTCATTAGCCGTAAGGGTCTCATAAAGGTATTTCTCCCTACGAGTCGTGAGGATCTCATAGGTGTATGTTCTCCTTAGAAGTCGTGGGAACCTCTAAGTGATGTGTTCTCTTGTAAGTCGTAAGGATCTTACAAGAGTGTTTTCTCCTTATAAGTCGAGAGGACTTATATGGGCCGTTCACTAAATAAGGGGATTTCACGCCATCGGCGGAACTTGGTGGGGGAGACGTTTATTTATGCCCGTGGATTGTATACAAGGGTCAAAATTGAACCGTTTGTAGGGCAAATTAGGGTGTATGATGGCTTAAGAACAGGTTCAGATCCCTGCAGCTTAAGGCTTTTGAATCTTATGAGCCGTGAGGGTCTCATAAGAGGGTTCTCCTTACGAGTCATAAAGATCTCATAAGTGTAATTTCTCCTTAAGAATCATGAAGATTCTTAAGTGTGTTGCTCCCTTGTGAGTCGTAAGGATCTCACGCAGATATTTTCTCCTTACAAGGTCGAGAGGACCTTGCAAGTGTCTTTTAACGAGATTGAGTCCTTTCGGGTTTTCACAAACTCGCTGGTAGTCCTGCTGTTTTTACTCACGGAGCCCTTTCAGGTTTTCATCCGTGCCCATTTCGCTTATGGACATACCATTTTTTTTGCCGCGTCAGCCTAAGGATGTTGCGGTTCGTAGTAGTTTAAGCACGTTACGGTCCGTAGTTAGTTTTAGGACATCTCGGCCCGTCGTTAGTTTTAGGACGTTGCGGTCCGTCGTTATTTTTAGAACGTTGCGTTCCGCTGTTAGTTTTAGGATGTCTCGGTCCGTTGTTAGTTTTAGGACATCTCGGTCCGTTGTCTTGGAGGCGAGGTTTCGCTGGGCACTACTTATAGAGTTTGGACTCAGGAAGATAGCGAGTGAACATAGGTGTCGTCATCTATCATTAACCTGGTTTGTGACTCGTCAGGCATAGTATTTTTTTCAGGAACCGGCCGTTTATTGGCCGAAAGGGTATTTCGCCGTGCATATCCATGAGCAAGTAAGCCCCACCTTGGTAGACTTTGTCTATGATGTATGGGCCCTCATAGTTTGGCTCGAATTTCCCTCGTTTGGCACGATTGGGGATCATAGGTCTCTTGACCACTAGCACGAGTTCGCCTTGGCGAAATTTCCTCGGTCTAGTTAATCTTTCGTATAAGCGTGTCATTTTTTCTTTATATGCCTCCATGTTTTGCTGCGCCATGAGCCGGGTTTTGTCAAGGGTGTCGAGCTCCTCGAGCCGAAGATGGGCATTCTCTTCATCTGTTAGCTCGTAATGAACCGCCACTCGTAGAGAGAGTAGCTCTATCTTGAGGGGGGTACTGCTTCAGTGCCGAATACCAATGCATACGGCATTGTATTCGTGGCCGTTTTGAACGTGGTTCGATACGCCCAGAGAGCTTCATGCAGTCTCTCGTGCCAGTCCTTCTTACTTCGGGACACCATCTTCTTTATGATCTTCGTCAAGGTCTTGTTGAAAACCTCAGCTAGACCATTAGCTCGGGGATTATCGACCGAAAAGTATCTCCAGTCTATATTATGCTGCTTTGCAAAGCGGCTGATTTTGTGACTTCTGTAGGCTGGCCCGTTGATTGAAAAGAATTCTTGATGTGTAGTATGAAATTGTAAAGAAATCACAACCAAAAAATTGTTTGACCGCAATCAACTACGGTGTCGGATGTAGATTGTTAGTGAGTGCGGATCGTCCACAGGGAAAGTGTAATCGTTCGTCTTTTGAATTAGATGAGTCGAAACTTTAAAGAAAAGAAAACAAAACAATTCATGATTTATATTTGAAGTTCAAGAATTAGAAAATATAGATCTAATAACAAGAAAAAGATAGAATCAAGAATTGATAGTTTGATGATTTTTCCAAACCAAATCTCAAGAATCGAAATGAGGCTCGTAGGAATCGATCGGATCTATAGATGTGATGAAATCTCAAGATGACGTATTCTTATCCTTCGATGAATTGATACTAGATCGATGATGATCGACAAGAATTAAGGATTTCTAGTGAAACTAGGGTTTCATCTTATCCCTTGTTCTTTCGTCGATATCATTCACATTCTAGCCTCTAGTAAATTCAAGAAACGATCGTAGATCCCTAATTTCGAGCGATCACAATCAAGAAAGCATCGCAACGAAACTAGGTCATCGATTCTTGAACTTGCTAGGGTTTACAAAACTCGTAGGACTTAAAAATCGTTTTGAGATTTGTTACATCATCTTTCTATTGATCGTCTTGGCTCCTTAACGAGCGGAGTTTTACTCAAACATCACAACAAGAACAACAATTATAAATTGAGATCTAATCATGATGCAAGAATTAAAAGAAAGCAAGATTCAACAATTCACATTTTATTTATATCAACAATTTCGTTACATTCGCTCAAGAACTATAAGAGAAAGAACTCGATCGTCGATTTGGCTTCGCTTGTTTCCGTGAGTCGCGGATCGGCTTGGATCACTTGCCCGATTGAAGATCGGCTCGGCTCCTAAAAGGTTGAAGGGCTTCTTGCTTGATTGGTACTCAAGATCTTGAATTTGGAGTGGAATTAGGGTTAGGGTTTCGCACAAGCCTTGTCACTAGACTTGTGGAAGAAGATGAAGAATTGAAGAAAACTAAAGATTATTGAACTAATGATTGATTAGCCATTAACCCTAGGTCTAGGCTTCTATTTATAGATATCCAAACCCTAGATCTAGGATTTCAAATTTTAAGTTTCCCTCCAAAAGTTTGTTGAGGAAATTTGAATTTCCCTCCAAAAGTTAGTTAGAGGAGAAGCTTCTAGATGTGATTAGTTAGGAGGGAGCTTCTAGAAATAGTTTATTAGGAGCTTAATTAAGATTAGCCTTGCTTAATGATCTTTGCTGATCTGGCAGTAGCTTCGAGATCCTTCTGGAATTTGACATATCATTTTGAGCTGTGGCCACTGATTGAAGAATTATGCACCAAAAATGGCTTGATGATCTGACCAAACCGCCGCGGAACCGCGGCGCAAGCCGGCTCCCGCCGCGGTTCTGCGGTGCTTTAGAGGCTTTAGGGCTTGCAACTTTTGGTGATGATTTGGGCTGACTTGTGGGCCTTTCTTTGATATGTTGATTTTTATATTTCCTTTTGAGTTGCTACCAGATCTGAAATCATTGAGTTGGCGTATTTTTGATCAGCTCTTTTGGCTTTGCTCCTGCAATTTCCTGCACAAATCTCGACACAAGTGTTGCGCAAATACAGAGATGATGCAATGCCATGAAATGCGGTCAATTTCCCTTAAAGTGTCGGTTTTAAAGTCTAACACATGCAATCTGATATTTAACGACTGTTTTGCTAATATGTGAAATATGAATACCGAACACTTCTAAATGAGTGCAAATGATAGGGAAATTGCCGTGTTAAAAATACATTATTTTCGACTGATCAAATTCCCCCAAACTTAATTTCGATCGTCTCGAGCGAACTTTTTTATTAAAAAGAGAAGGAGAAAATAAAGAAAGAGAAAAACTAATTAGCATACTTTCGTAGGCAACACGATTGCACTGAGCACGTGCAACAAGCCTTTAAACCTCTAGGTGTCCCTAGTAGGAGGAGTGTTGTCTCCTGAGGGTTTTCAGCGGATTGCACCCATAAAATCCAATAATAAAAGGCAGATCATGAATATTACATTTAAAGACAAGAATTGTAAAAGAAAGACTTTGAAAATTAGGGTTTCCAACTAAGCTAGCTTTTCGGTTGTCATGAGCCCTATCTTAATGGTCATGAAAAGATATTAGAAATCACGTCCTCTCTCAATAAAACATCATCTTATTCTTCATTCCTATCTTTCTTCCAAACATCGATCATATAACCCTGCGTGTGTGTAAAGACATTCCTACACCCGGAGAATTCAATTCAAGTTATCATACTCTTGCCCATCAGCCTCAGTACTTTTTAATTAATGAATATTTAGATGAGATTGCTCACACACTTTCATGCGACCGTTAATACTTCTTGAGGTACTAACCGACCGATTACTCCTGTGCTTACTTACTTGGTGTATTTTCCTCGTCTTGCACCACCTTAGGCATAGCAGTGACTCCCAGACCAGTTGGCCTTAGGGCACTAGGTGAAGAAGCACCCTCGCTATATATTTTTTATTTCCCTCGGTGATAACAAAACCAGTGTCCATTTTTCTCACCACTTTATATTTTTATTCATTTTTTTTTATTTCCTTCATACATCGGCTTTAAGACAAGAGCATTTCAAGGTATCCTCTACTATCCCAGGCTTTAAGACGTGTGTAAGTGCGAATAGCAGGGTATCAACGTTCAAAATGTTTGGCTTTCCAGAATAGAAACTATTTTTCAGACTTATTTTTATCCTCAGATTAGTGACGTCCTTCATCTTACTAACCCTTGGGACAACGGCTCATAACTACTTATTACTAGTTCGTATAAGAAAACTTCTAATTTTCTTGGTTTTCTTAAATTTTTCTAATCTCATGGATGTAATTTTTCACTATCTAATCTTTTATTATCTTATTTATGTACAAAATATTTTTATATTTTGAAATTTTTTAAATTTTTATAGGTTTTCAAAAAAATATTTTGTGCTTATGCAAATGATATGCAAATGATGCGAAAATAAGCACAAACCTCCCCCAAACTTGTTTTCAACAGTGTCCTCACTGTTGCCATCTGCTAAATCTCAAAAAAAACTGTAAGCTTGGGAGGAATTTATTAGTGGGGGCAAAATATTTAAGTGAAGAACCTCCCCCAAACTTATTTTTGGCTCAAAATTTTGTAAAAAATTTCTTTTCAAGAGCCCAATTATACCCCCCCAAACTTGAGTTATGCAATGTTAATCTTTTGAAAATCACATTAGGGGGTCAAAAATTAGTGGTCGATGCCAAGCTTTGCAAAGACCGAATGTTAACACCACCATTCAAAATTTTTATCAATGCAGTGCTCTGGTTGGTGGAAGAAGAAGTGGGGAAAGGTTAAGTGTTGGAAGAGAGTGTGTGAGCGTCTCGTATTGGAGAGACGATGCAATGAATGTGATGGATTACTCGCATTCTTATTACAGTTCAGAAGAAGGGGTGGAGGTTCAATTTCATTGATTGGGAGATGATTCATCTCAACACCCGTGTCATTCAAAAATGCGAGTTCATCAGCGAAGATTTTCTCAAAAGTTCCATCCATACCCCGATGAATAATGTCATTACAAGGTGCGGGGTGATCTTCAGACTCTAAGAATGGTTCATAATCAGTGTTAATTCTTGACCCGGACATCTCGGTGGAAGAGTCCGTATGTGTATGATACATAGTTGGGTCAAACAATAACGTATGAAAAGAGTCAAGATCAGTATCAGGAGGATCATCTAATTCGCTGCTGTCGACATCCATTAAGTCGACAGAACATACCTGAGCAGTAGGTTCGGAGGGTACACTTCCCAACTTGTAAATGTTCAGCTCTATTGACCTATTCCCGAAAGATAGGGTCATAGAACCATTACGACAGTTGATAATAGCATTGGAAGTGGCCAAAAAGGGGCGATCTAAAATCACCGGAATTTTATTCCGTGGGTTCGCTACAGGCTATGTATCAATGACAATAAAATCCACAGGGAATATAAATTCCCCGATTTTTATTAACACATCCTCCAGTTCACCCCTAGGTTTAGTGATTGATCGGTCAGCCATCTGGAGAGTGCAATGGGTTGGCTTCAACTCTCCGATACCTAGTTGCTCATAAACAGAATATGGAAGCAAGTTAACACTAGCGCCAAGGTCTAGTAGAGCACGGTTGATGTGTTTTTCCCCAATAGAAACGGAAATAGTAGGATATCCAGGATCCTTATGTTTCCTCGGTAATTGTTGGGGAAAAGCCGTGTCTATTGTTTTTTCCATGAAAATCTTCTTGGGCACTTGAGTCTTCCTCTTCCTAGTGCACAAGTTCTTAAGAGTTTTCGCATAGGACGGAACTTGTTGGATGGGATCTAGGAGAGGGATGTTGGTGTTTACTTGCTTAAAAATGTTCATAATCTTCTCCATATGTGGACTCGGTGTGTTAGCCCTTAACCGATTAGGATAAGGTGCTTTAGCAATAAGTGCTGGGTCCATCATAGGAGAAGGAAGTGTGTGTGGACCCGATCCCAAAATAGAAGTGGGGATCGTCCGTGGAGGAGTAAAAGAGGTGGGCTGAAGTGGCGAGCCTTTTGGGAAACGAAGAATAGGCTCGGAAGAAGGTGGAGGGGTAAAAGAACTGGGGTCAGAATTAGAAGTGTGTGTGTAAGGAAAGGTCTCAGCCGGGGTGTTATTGATTGATTTATCAGTATCATCAAACTCTTTCCCAAGGTGATGGTCAAGCACTCTTCCAGATCTCAACGTAAGTGCATCCACATGATGTGAATAGCCAGGATTAGGTAAAGGTTGAGCTGGAAGTTTCCCTTTCTCTCTTGCACGCATTTCGGCTTTTAGTTGTGCAATTTGTTCTTCCATCGATTTGATATTCTCATTTTGAGAGACAATGATCTTTATTACATTCTCGACGGAAGATTGCAAACTTGCCGTCCCTTGGATGGATTGTTTCATGAAAGTATCAAGGTTTGTGCTAGTGCAGAAGGACTAGACGGTGCAAAAGTGTTGGCCGGATTTTGAAAGTTTTATGCTTGGAAGGGGTGCTGACTCAATTGAAGTTGTGGGTGATGTTGTGGTGGAGGGGCCCCTTGGAAATTGTTTTGGGTTGGAACCGTGTTTTGAAATTGTGATTGGTTTCAAGCAAAATTTGGGTGATTCCTCCAACCCTGATCATATGTGGAGGAAGATGGATCGTTTCTAGGTCTTTGAAATGAGGCATTGGTATGCTCATGACCTTGAAACGGACATTCTTCCGTCAAGTGAGACGGATCAGAACAGCAGCCACATACAGTTTTGGAGAGTGACATTTGACTTAGGGCGGCAGCTAAAAATTTATTTTCCATAGTCTCGAGTTTCTTGTGTATAGCTGCAATGCCAGCTCTAACTCCTATGGAAATATCATTGCCATCCCTAGACGATTGACTCACACCCTCCCACTGTAAAGATTTTTCAGTGAAATTTTCTAGAAAATTCCAGGCTTCCCCATCATCTTTGGTCATAAAATTGCCTTGACATATGAATTCAAGGGTCTGTCTTGTGTAAGGAGTAATGCCCTCATAAATGATTCGGCACAATTCCTATCTCGGGATGCCGTGATGTGGACATTGGACTAACAGATCCTTGAAACGTTCAAGACATTTTGAAAATGTTTCATTTGGAAGCTGGGTGAATTGATAGATTTCGCTACGGACTCAAGCTGTCTTTTGATGTGGGTATAATTTCTTAAGGAATGCTTTGACGAATTCATCCCAATTTGAAATGGAATGTACGGTAGTGTTATAAAGCCACTTCTCGGCTAAATCGCACAAAGTGAATGGGAGAAGACGAAGACGGAAAGCATCCACAGAAAGCTGTGAGGTACCCATCATTGCGCATACATTTTCAAATTTCGTGATAAACACATATGCGTCCTCAGACTCGAGACCGTGAAATTTTGGTAGAAGGTTGATGTATTGGGGTTTTATTTGAAAATTTTCCCCGTTGGCTGGTGGAATGGAAAGACAGGTGGAAAGTGGGCCTCGTATAGGATAACATCTCTCTTGGAGAGAGATGCGAGGTGGATTCTGCGCACCAACGGACAGCGGCAGGGTAGTGGAAAAGAAGTTCGATGGAGACGGATCCATCGATGTGGGTATGATTGTGGGTAAAGAAAGGGTAAATGTAGAAATACCGACTTTTGGGTCGATAAGGGAAACGCGGACTAACGGGCACTAGAATCCCGTGTCCAGCCTATCTTGCACTAAAAAGGGTTAGTACAAGTGGCAGCGTAGATTTATAATTAGGGGAAATGATATGAATGCGGTGTTTGTTTTGAAAAGATACAGATTTTTGAAAATATGATGCAACACAACAAATGCAACAAGCAAAACCCTAGAATCTAGTGGTCACCTTGGTCAAACTCTAGACCGCTCCTAACTGCCAAAAGACAAGTCGCAGGATAAATCCTCCACTGCCTCTTTGTCCCCCTTTGGCCAGGTAAGTGGGAAGGTACTCCACTACGTAAGTAGTGGGCCTAATTAATAACCACTAGCCTTCGACACACTTGCTTTAGACACCACAAGAAAACGCGGATAAGCAATGAATTACCCACGGCCTTCTTCTGTCCTAAGTGAGCGCGACGGTCCTTAGAGTCATCTCTAGATATTTTTTAGTTAATTAGGGTAAATGCGGATGCAATTTTGCGATTTTCGGGGCTTAGGAAGGGTAATGAACTCCCCACCTAATCTGGATTTGGTCTTTGCCCCTTAATTTCCGTATTAATATGCAAACAATCAAAAATCAAAAACACGCACAAATTTTATTTTGCTTTTGTGGCGCTGCGATTATTTGCAAAGAAACCTGCACAAAATATTAATTGGAGCAGATTTGGGAAGAGATAAGAAAGTCTGGAAGTATACCTGAAAATTTGAAGCAGTGATCAAGTTAAACTGCGGCGGATCCGCCGCAATAGCGCTCAAATGCCGCGGAAAGGCGGCCAATTTCACTGTTCACTGAATGAAAATTCTACAGAGGGCTCCTGTTAACTCCCCTAGCTCTCTGGAATATTCAGAAATTTTTTTCCACAGCTCCAATGATTCCAGATTTCCTCGCAATCAAATCACAATACACGTATTAGGGTTTGTGCGAGTTTAGATCTAAAAATTATAATGGAATAAATTTTTCAACTCAAATTTCAAAATGCGAACAATTAGCGCACTATCCCCGGCAACGGCGCCATTTGATTGAAAAGATTTCGGATTGTGTAGTATGAAATTGTAAAGAAATCACAACCAAAAAATTGTTTGACCGCAATCAACTACGGTGTCGGATGTAGGTGAGTGCGGATCGTCCACAGGGAAAGTGTAATCGTTCGTCTTTTGAATTAGATGAGTCGAAACTTTAAAGAAAAGAAAACAAAACAATTCATGATTTATATTTGAAGTTCAAGAATTAGAAAATATAGATCTAATAACAAGAAAAACATAGAATCAAGAATTGATAGTTTGATGATTTTTCCAAACCAAATCTCAAGAATCGAAATGAGGCTCGTAGGAATCGATCGGATCTATAGATGTGATGCAATCTCAAGATGACGTATTCTTATCCTTCGATGAATTGATACTAGATCGAGGATGATCGACAAGAATTAAGGATTTCTAGTGAAACTAGGGTTTCATCTTATCCCTTGTTCTTTCGTCGATATCATTCACATTCTAGCCTCTAGTAAATTCAAGAAACGATCGTAGATCCCTAATTTCGAGCGATCACAATCAAGAAAGTATCGCAACGAAACTAGGTCATCGATTCTTGAACTTGCTAGGGTTTACAAAACTCGTAGGACTTAAAAATCGTTTTGAGATTTGTTACATCATCTTTCTATTGATCGTCTCGGCTCCTTAATGAGCGGAGTTTTACTCAAACATCACAACAAGAACAACAATTACAAATTGAGATCTAATCATGATGCATGAATTAAAAGAAAGCAAGATTCAAGAATTTCACCTTTTATTTATATCAACAATTTCGTTACATTCGCTCAAGAACTATAAGAGGAAGAACTCGATCGTCGATTTGGCTTCGCTTGTCTCCGTGAGTCGCGGATCGGCTTGGATCACTTGCCCGATTGAAGGTCGGTGTTCCCTTCCGAACGGACACGCGGGTCGTCGGGCCGTCTCGCCTGAGGTTCGGGGCAGATGCCAATAGGTGCTATCTGTCCACCTCTCCGAAGATACCAAGTTGATCCATGGCGCCATGTATCGGAGGTTTAGACGGATGCGTCCGATATAGCAGACTTCGTCAGATTCCTCCTCGTTTGAGGGGTTTTTGATTGTGGGGACGCTCTTCCCTGCAGGCGCAAGCCCCTGCAGTTAATTACGCTACCGCATCGCGGTAACAACTTTCTCCTTCTCCAGATGGTCACTTCGTGTCGTGTGTTTTTGTTTTATGTTTTATTGCCCGTGGATCGTTTACGGAGACCGAGTTATGTCGTCGCCCGTAGGGCGTGGACTAGTCCAAATCCGTGTTATCTTAGATTTGGGTTTGGGGGTTTGGTTTGAGGACACGTTAGCCATACTTGAGGCTAAGATCAACTCAAACATTTGTTAAGGATACGTTAGTCTAGTTTGAGACTAAGATCAACTTAACGGGATCGTTTAGATCCGACAAAGAGCATTTGGGCTCCATTGTTCCAGTTTAGGGACATAGTGGTCCATCGTATGTGTGGCCGTCGGGACCCATCACCTCTCTGACGACGTTGAAGGATTATAACGACGGGTGTCAGAGGAGTTCAGAGATGTACCCTCGAGCCAGAGTTAATTAGGGGGATTCATAGTCCAGTCTGCTTGGAGGTTTAAGGATGCGTTAGCTATCTTTGAGGCTAAGATCAACTTAAACAGGACCGTTTAGATCCGACAAAAGAGCATATGGAGGCTCTATGGTTCTAGTTTAAGGACATTGCGGTCCATGGGTAGTTTAAGGACATTGCGGTCCATGGGTAGTTTTAAGACATCTCGGTCAATGGGTAGTTTAAGGACATTGCGGTCCATGGGTATTTTAAGGACATTGCGGTCCATGGGTAGTTTAAGGACATTGCGGTCCATGGGTAGTTTTAAGACATCTCGGTCAAGGTTAAGGACGTCATAGTCCATGGGTTTAAGGACTCCACAGTCCGGTATGTACTCTGGATGCTTCATACGGGTTCACTGCCGCGCTAGGCGAGGACCAGGCTCCGCTCTGGATGCTTCACACAGGTTCACTGCCGTATTCCGCAAGGACCAGGATCCGCTCTGGACGTTTTCCACGGGGTCAAAGAGTGACGTTATCCGCGTTCCACCTAACCAGGAATTTTGCGTTAGGCATGGGTTTAAGGACCCCACAGTCCATATCATGAGTGGTCATCGGGACCCGTCACCTCTTTGAAAACATTGAGGGATTACAATGCCAAGTATCAAAGGAGTGAAGAGATGTACCCTAGAACCGGGGTGGATTAAATAGTCCCTGGCCCAATTTGGGTCAAGACTGATCAATTATGTTATGAGCCCATCGGCTCAGTTAATCACAAATTGAGGACTTATGGCCAGCTTGGGCTAAGTCCAGTCAGGTCTGGAATATTGACTTTTTGTTGGTCCATTGAGGGAGAGGCTTTGCCTCTATCCCTTTAGCCAATTGGGCCAAAGCCTAGTGTTAAACACTTCAGAGCAATCAGTGTTGAACACTAGGAATAGGGTTGACAAGTTAGTGTTTAACACTAAAAGAATAGTTGGTGTTAAACACCAGCAACAAGGCTTTCAAATTAGTGTTAAACACTAAAACAGATTGGTGTCAAGTACTGGCAACAGAGCCCTCAAATTAGTGTTAAACACTAAGGTAGTCAATATTGAACACTGCAAGTAAAGTTTTTGATTAGTGTTGAACACTAAGGCCCAACAGTTGTTTCAGTAACTGGATTCGAGGGTTCCAATTTAGTGTTAAACACTAAGGCAAGAGAGGTCACGTGGCAACACGTGAGAGTGCCTCCCCTTTAATGATTCTGCTGAGATTACTGCATCTTTCAGAGCATCACGTGTCAGCACGTGACGGGCATTCATATGCTCATTTGTTAGAGCTTTTGTTAAGGGTCACGTGGGTCACGTGAGGGATTGCCTCAAAGGGTTTTCTATAGATCTCTTGGGGGGTCACGTGGTGGCACATAACCCTGCCTCTATGTATGTCGTTTTTAGAGGATCTGTTGATCTTTTTTCAGGAATTAAATTCCTCGAGCTTTAGATTTCAGAGGAATTAAATTCCTACTTCCTTTCGAAGATTTATATTCTGAAATAGAGTTGAACTCTGAATTTTCTGTAGGAATTAAATTCCTCGTATATGTGAAGAACTGAAGAGGGTTAAACCCTTAATAAAAGCTTTCAAGGAATTATACTTCCCATTTTAAAGAATTATAATTAAGGGAATTAAATTCCTGTTGTTTCCACAGAACTATATTCTTAATTAGGGTTAAACCCTATTTCTCTTTGTTCTAAAGGAATTAAATTCCCATGATACATGGTCAAGCCCTAATTTTATCTTAAAGGAATTAAATTCCTATAGTTCTGCGAGAATTAAATTCTCATGCTTGCATTCCCTCTCTATGTTTTGGATCTGCATGGCAGGATCTCAACCCATTGAGAATTAAATTCTCAACCTAAAGGGGAGATGTGCACTTTGCAGATCCTCTATCAAAGAGAGAAGAAATATATTCTTCTGTTTTATATATTAGAGTTAAACTCTGTTGAGAATTAAATTCTCATTCTTTCAAAAGGCCTTCCCTTTCTTACCTAGGGTTTTTTTTGCAGAAGATCCGAGTATCAAAGCTCTCCTCCTTTTTTTTTCTTTCTGCGTATGTATGTCTCTCTCTATATATATCTCTTTATGTCTCTTGGCTCCTATTTATAGGAGAAGCAGCTGAATCAATTAGTTTTGGTAAATCTTTCATGGGATATTTGATTTGCATCCATTGTTCATTTTGGACCTTTGGATTATTGGGTGAATTTTATTCACCATTGGATTTTAAATCCAGAGATTCTCCTTTGTTATTTTGGTTAGATTTAGGGGGAAATCTTTCCAAACCCGAGATTTTCCATAGGTAGATGATATTTAATCATCTCTGAATCTTTAATTTGATTGGTCCCAGATAATTACTTTCCTTTGGAAAGATTTAATTCTCCTTCGGAATTTAATTCTGTTGTCAAAAATGGGCTTTGAAAGCCGGTCACGTGTGACCACGTGACCCATGGTCACGTGTAGACACGTGACCACCTTTTTGGAATGAGCCTTCCTCTTTCTCTTGCGTTCTGTCTTCTGATTGCTGCTTCAACGTCACGTGCTACCACGTGACCCCTGGTCACGTGTGAGCACGTGACCCTTGTTTGAACTCTCTTTCTTTGGTTCAACGGGAGAGCGGGTCTGCTGTCTTGAACGTCACGTGGCAACACGTGACCTCGGTCACGTGAGAGCACGTGACCTCTTCTGAGGCTCTTTTCCTTGTCTTGATCGGGGAACTAATGTGTGCTTTTCTGCCGCTTTATATGTCACGTGTCGACACGTGACTGTCAGTCACGTGTAAGCACGTGGCCCCTTTTTGAAGCTTTTCCCGGAAGTTTTCCTGATTTTAAATCAGGAAACAAATGCCCCCACAGCGTTGTTCTCACGTGTCAGCACGTGAGTGCAACGCTGTCACCTCTCGCGACCGTTGGATTCCTTTAGGGATTTGGGGAGATGAAGCGTTTCTATTGTCTTCTATAAATACCGCTGTCCCTTCATAGGAGCCTTCACTTTGCTCATCTTCTTTTCTGAGAACTTCCTCTTTGAGAATTTAATTCTCGCTTCCAGAGCTTAGTTCTCTGTCTTGAACATTTCCCAGAGTTTAACTCTGTCGACGGATCCTTTTCCTCAGGTAATAATGTTGAACGGCCAACGCGCCTTCGTCTTTAAAAGAACTCTTTGGATTTTAAATCCGTATTAAGGGTTTCGCAAAGAACCCATTTTTCTTCAAGTTTTTCCATAAGAACAGGAAACCTTCGAACTGTAGATCTCTTAGGGTTTAGGTGATCTTCGGGGAGATGATGACGGCGTTTCAACTCCATGGAATTTAATTCCATCAAAACTATTCCTGGGAATTTAATTCCCTTTTTTCCTAATAAGGAATTTAATTCCTATGAAGAACTCAATTTCTTCACACAGAGGCTCCCTGGGGTCTCTTGGCCCGAGGCTGTTCTTCTGCAATTAATGCGATGGGGATTTTGCAATGATGTCTCCTGTGGGAATTTAATTCCCTTGATTTTGTTGGGTTCGTTGTAGAGCCCTAGACGGATCTTGTTGAGGGAAATATGCATGGTTACCATCTTTTATTAAATGAGGACATTCCCTTTGTTTTATTGTAACGTTTTGGCCTTATTATTAATGAGCCGTCATCCGGATTCTGTGGGGCCCGTATGTTTTGTGGTCAATGGTCCCAGGAAACCCTGCTGTTGCTTTCTTTAACTAGTCTTCATGTTCATGCATGAATGTACATTGCTGACTTTTCTTCTAACGGTCTTCCTTTATTGGGGTTTCAGGTGCGATGGCTTCTGTTCCACGCTTTCCCTTTTCTCGCTCGGAGGCTGCTTTTCCTCAGTCACCATCTGATGAGGAAGCGATGGCAATGATTCGGGCGCATGACCCGAACTGTACCAACCTTCTTCAATGGGGATCTTGGTATAGTCAGATTATTCAAGGTCGCAGGAGTTTTCTTTGCGCGGTGCCAACGGAGCCCACTTTCCCATTTTTACCGATGGATCCTCCAAGGACAGCTTTTGCCGTGGAAATGCCCAACTGGACTCCAACGGGGAGGCTGGAGCCTTCAACGACCGGCATTCCGAACCATCCGATCCCGGCTATAGACATCTTGGGACGGCGCATCTGCCAGGGTGAGGCCCATCCGTGGGGGCAAATTTATAAGATAGGGCTCACTCCTAGGCATCCTACGGGCTATCTTCTCTGGGCTCGCTACATCCTTTCTGCCCATCGGGCGCGATTGCAGAAAGTCGGGCTTTATCAGGCCGTATACGCGTCGCTATTCCATTACAAGTCCCCGCATGCCTGGTGGGTCAAGGCGTTTTTGAACCAGTGGAATCTTCCCACTAATACTTTTCTTCTGGGAGATCGCGAGGTTTCGATTTCTTTAGCCGAATTTTATGATATCTCGGGGTTGCCGATAAGGGGTAATATGTATGAGGAGTTGCTGCCCCCTGACGAGTACGTTTTTGAACCCGAGTCCGCCCCAGTTGACGGCTTATCTGCTGAGAATGCTGTTCGACACAAGCGCCCTGGTTTAATTAGGGCCCTAGGCATTTTTGATCGATTATTCACCGAGTCTGAAGAGCAAGGTGTTACTTTCAAGAGCTTCATTGCTCGTTTCATTCGTGAGGACGCCTTACCGAAGACAGCCCCGAAGTTTGCCAACATTGGGGACCCCTTTGGGTTTGGTCCAAAAAGGTTGCCGACCAACGAATCAGATCTACCTCAGTATTACATCCCTATTATATCGCCGATCTCTTTTGAATCCATTGCTGCCCCAGGCATGGACGAGGAGACGTTCTTTGTGGGGTTTATTAGCGTCTGGCTCAGTTGGTTCGTTATCCCCATGCATCGCCGCTTCATGAGAGCCTCGGTCATCTACCCGGCACATCGTATTGCTGAGGGGACGCGGTTGGCCATTGGCATCCCGGCCCTGGCGCACCTTTATAATGGATTGGGCACTGCGGCTAATACCTCTACGCCTGGCGTGGACGTAGTGAACTTTTCGCTTCATTACTTCACGTCGTGGATCGAAATGCATATGCTGGGGTCTTTTGCCATGCATCAGAGGCCCGCTTTTTACGACGCCTATACCTTCCCGCGACTCATGCGACTGGTAGGTGCTTCTGCTGCCGATCCAACTCAGTTTGGGGCTATTCGGGTGCTGATTTCCCCTCACGCCACCGCCGGCAGGTTAGCTTCTAACGATCGGGTTCTGTCTTCTCCTTCGGGTCCTGTTCAGCAACTTTGGGACCAGTCAAAGGACAACGCGCCTTCTCTGAAGCCCCGAGAGGCCACACACTTGTATTCAATTAGACCGGGCTACTTGGTGTTTCGCCAGGATAGTGCAGCTCTTTTTATGCGGTACAATCCTCATCGATTTTCTCGGCAACTCGGATACGACCAGGGTGTTCCTTTTGAGGCCTTTATGATCGCTCCAATTCCTTCGCTCGATGCTGTTCGTGATGCCGCTCATCATTTCATGAGGCTGAACACCGGCTCTCATTTCATGGTCCCTGAAGCCGAGTACATCCCTCGATGCGTGGGTGCATTTACAGGCTGGTATCTTTATCGGGTCACCCCAATTATTGCTGAAGAAAGAAGGGTTCTTCTTGGTCATGATGCCCCTCCTCAGGTCTCGAGAGTTGAGTTGCGATCGAGGGTTCCAGTCCGCTTCCCTTTGAGGGAGATTGGCGCTGCCCTTATTCCGGGGGAGTCAGGGGTAGACCTTACTCCGACCGCTGGTATGCCCTTGGGTTCCCGATCGCGAGGTAGACGGGCTCCAGTGGTAGCACCTCTACCGGTGGTGGCACCGCCCCCCGCGGCGTCGACGACGTCGACGTCGTCCTTGGTTGTGGCACCGAGTGAAAGTAACAGGGACGAGGGCGTTGAAGGCGATGTGGGCCAGCGTCGCCCTAAGGCTTCGCGAGGGAGGAAGCGGTCATCTTCAGCGACCGGCTCTGGGTCTAAGCGACGGAGGAAAGTGGCTACTACCCCGCTTGATTCTGTGGTGGAATCTGAGCCTATCCTTGAAGACGAACCCTTGGCCTTGCAAGAGTCAGACATTGGGCTTCTCTTCCCGAGTTCGGCTGACGAGGAGGCTGCACAACTGGCTGAGGCCTTACGGCGTTCGAAAGACCCGTCCCAAAATGCCAAGGTTCCGAAGAAGTCTTATCCCGCTGTAATTTTTTATGAAGACCCTTCGTGGATTCGGCGGCGATTTATCGGCCCTTTGGAGGAATGGGGGGAAAGGGCTTTGAAGCAGGTCGCTTCAGAAGATGCAGCGGATGCACTTTCTTTATGGACCGGCGGTCATGAGTCTACCCTTGAACCCCGGCGAGCTTATCTCCTTGAGAAGGAGAAGCGGCTTGAAGAAGCCATGTTGAGGGCTTCTTTGCGTGTAGGTATGTTGTGCTTCTTCTGTAATCTTTCCGATTATTCATGCTGGTGCATATATATCATTATTCCTATTTGAATCGTGCAGAACCTTCGACATTGGGGGAGCTCCCTACGGGCCTATTAAAGCTAAAGGCCGCCGAAGCTCTTAATGAAGCCTTGCTGGATGCGGAGGGGGCCGATGAGGCTGCTCTTCTCACGATAGAACCTCCAGCGGCGGTTCTTGAACAGGGAGTGCTTGCCCCTTTGGGGAAGGTTCCCTTGGAGGCTGCCGCCCTAATGGTTCTTGCTGAGGTCGGCTCGAGGGCCGACAGCGAAGTAGTCGGGGCTCCTCTCCCTTTGTTGGAGCCTGAGGCCACGGCAGAGAATGCTGAAGCCGCTATCCCCCCGGCTCAGAATAGGAGGAGTGTTGAAGGTATCTTCCTGCGTTTTCATTTAGCAACCCCTTCATAGTCTGAACTTTCTTATCTTTCCCAGAATTGCGCGGCTTGGCGGCTACGATCGCTGATCTGTCGCCTCGTCAATCATTTCAGCGTTTATTGGAGATGGCAGCTCCGCGGGCGATCCCTCCTCAGCGTATTGTCCTTTCCTCTGGGCAAGGTTAGTATCATTCGTCATCATTTTCTACCGCAACATTGTTACTATTTTTACGAAATGACGTTGATGTCTCTTATAGTTTTGGAGGCCGACGATGAGGTCGAGGTCGTTGAAGGGCCAGGGGAACCCTCAGCTCCTACTTGCATGACTGTCGGTGAGTGACGTTTTATTATAGTTCCGTTTGTTCTGCGTTTAAGAGTTTTACTAACATTTGCCAAATTTGGGCAGCCCTGCCAGTCTCCATGGCTTTGGAATCGCGCATTGTGATGCCGCCCGGCCCCTATGCTTTGCGGGCTTCAGAACGCTTGGCCCAATTGAGCCTTGTCTCCTTATCTTCTTTCGTCGAGGAGCTTCGCGCTGGTAGTGCGACTACAGCCGAGGCGTTTGCTGCTGAAGCTAACGGCTCCCTTCCTTTTCTCGCCACCTATCACCGCGAGGAGGTGGTGCGGGTCTGGGTGGAGTTCTGTAGGAAGGTGGAGGCCTGTTTGTACGCTCTCGAGTGTTCTCGCCTTTCCTCGGAGGCTGTGGCTGCAAAGGCAGAGTTACGGGGGCTGATAGCACGACATGCGGCCAACATGACGTCGTGCGAGAAGAGACTCAGCCGCAAGTTCTCGGAGAGGGAGCTAGCCTCCAAGGCATTAAGGGAGCTTCAGGCCAGCCTCACAGCCAAGGCCAATAAAGCGTATGAACTCTGGCGGGTGCTTCAGGAGTCCATCAAAGAAGTGGTGGCTCTCGATAAAGCTGCTACGTTCACTCGTGAGAGGGTTGAGGCTCATAAGGCCACTGAGAAAGAGCTCGAGGCTCGGCTTACTTCGTATCAGGCTCAGCAAGATCAGGCGGAGGCTCGTCTTTTGGAGATCTTGCATCATGAAGCCGTGTCGCAACAACAAAACGATGAGCTGCTAAAATTACTACACCGGCCACCGGCTTGAGGACTTGTATCTTTTTTTTTCTTTTTTGTACGTACTCGTGGATGAGAGTATTTTTTTGTTTCATGAATTGTACCTTGTATCCTTTTTGGTTTATGAATAAAAGATACGATTTTTCTTCTCAATGATGTGTCCCCTTTTTGTTGAATGCATTCTGCGGATATTCTATCTTGATCTCCTTGGAGGACAGCGATGGCTTAGGGTTCAGGGTTAAGATCTGCTTCCTAAGACCTTTGCATTTTATAAGCCACGAAGGTCTCATAAAGAGTTTTTCTCCCTACAGGTCGAGAGGATCCCATAGGTGTAAGTTCTTCTTAAGAATCGTGAGGATTCTTAAGCGGGTTTTCCCTTGAGAGTCGTAAGGATCTCACAAGAGAGTTTTTTCTTCCTTACAGGTCGTGAGGACCTGCAAGTGCTGAATGTGGTCGCCCTTATCCGTGTTTTACGGGGTCAGAGGCTGCTCCGGGTATTGTAGTTTAAAGACGTCGCGGTCAAGGTTAAGGACCTCATAGTCCGTGGATTTAGGGACTCCACAGTCCGATGTTAGTTTTAAGACATCACGGTCAAGGTTAAGGACCTCATAGTCCGTGGATTTAGGGACTCCACAGTCCGATGTTAGTTTTAAGACATCACGGTCAAGGTTAAGGACCTCATAGTCCGTGGATTTAGGGACTCCACAGTCCGATGTTTGGTTGCAGGGACCCGTCACCTCTTTGAAAACGTTGAGGAATTACAACGCCAGGCATCAAAGGAGTGAAGAGATGTACCCTTAAACCGAGGCAAAAATCTGTAAGGAATAGGGGTGGTTGATCGTTAGTTTTAAGACATCGCGGTCGAGGTTAAGGACGTCATAGTCCGTGGATTTTAAGGACTCCACAGTCTGGTATTTGCTCTGGATGCTTCACACGGGTTCACTGCCGTGCTTGGCGAGGACCAGGCTCTGCTCTGGGCATTTTCCGCGGGGTCGAAGAGTGACGTTATCCACGTTCCACATAACTAGGAATTTTGCACTAGATGCTTCACACGGGTTCACTGCCGTGTTCGGCGAGGACTAGGCTCCGCTCTGGATGCTTCACACGGGTTCACTGCCGTGCTCTGCGAGGACCAGGATCCGCTCTGGACGTTTCCCACGGGGTCAAAGAGTGACGTTATCCGCGTTCCACGTAACCAGGAAGTTTGCACTAGATGCTTCACACGGGTTCACTGCCGTGCTCGGCGAGGACTAGGCTCCGCTCTGGATGCTTCACACGGGTTCACTGCCGTGCTCTGCGAGGACCAGGATCCGCTCTGGACGTTTCCCACGGGGTCAAAGAGTGACGTTATCCGCGTTCCACGTAACCAGGAAGTTTGCACTAGATGCTTCACACGGGTTCACTGCCGTGCTCGGCGAGGACTAGGCTCCGCTCTGGATGCTTCACACGGGTTCACTGCCGCGTTCTGCGAGGACTAGGATCCGCTCTGGACGTTTCCCGCGGGGTCAAAGAGTGACGTTATCCGCGTTCCACGTAACCAGGAAGTTTGCACTAGATGCTTCACACGGGTTCACTGCCGTGCTCGGCGAGGACTAGGCTCCGCTCTGGATGCTTCACACGGGTTCACTGCCGTGTTCTGCGAGGACCAGGATCCGCTCTGGACGTTTCCCGCGGGGTCAAAGAGTGACGTTATCCGCGTTCCACGTAACCAGGAAGTTTGCACTAGATGCTTCACACGGGTTCGTTGCCGTGCTCTGCGAGGACTAGGCTCCGCTCTGGACGTTTTCCATGGGGTCAAAGAGTGACATTATCCGCTTTCCACGTAACCAGGAAGTTTGTTGATTGTATCCGCATTTCACGGGATGGAGGTTTGACTCTTGGTGATATGTATCGCCGAGCCATGGAACTTGGGGTTGCCGCCATTCCATTTCGCTTGATGTTGTGTCGTCAAGACGTTGAAGCTAGGAATTTGGCCTTCGCTTCGTTTGCTGGCATTGCGTCCTCTGTATCGAGACGAACGCCGTGGTGGTGATCACTAGGCTATCTGTGAACCGCCGAGATTTGGCTTCTCCTTATGATGAAACTCGGGGGAGGAGTATGATCCCTTCTTTGATCGCGCCCCTGGATTGTATACAGGGATAGATGTAACATCACCTGTAGGGCGAGGATTTCATTTTTATTTTATTTCTTTCTCCGCGATGCTCCCTCACTTCAGCTTTCATATCGCGAAGGTCGCGATTGCCCCATCATTTCGGCTATTTTGTAGGCATGTGTGGCTTGCTAGCTTTTTCGCTGCCAGCCTGGATTTAAGGCACCGATTTCGGTATCAGCACCGCTACAACTGGGATGTTGCCAGGAGCGAATCATCATTTGCCTCTGTCGATGTTTGAACAAAGGTGGCTTAGTAAACAGGGTGAAGGGTCCTGCCGACCAAGACTTCTGACTTCATGAGCCGTAAGGGTCTCACAAAGGTATTTCTTCCTACAAGTCATGAGGATCTTGCAGGTGTATTTTCTCCTTAGGGATCGTGAGGATTCCCAAGTGTGTGTTCCTCTGTAAGTCGTAAGGATCCTACAAGAGGGCTTTCCCCTTATGGGTCGAGAGGACCTACAAGGGTTGCTCATCATATGGACATATCCCTAGTCACGGGTGGGACTTTGCTGGGGAAATGTTTATTCGCGCCCGTGGATTGTATACAAGGGTCAGTATGAGCCGCTTGTAGGGCAATATCGAAGGTTGCGGGGGATTTGCTTAAGAACAGGTTTAGGTTTCTGTAACTTAAGACTTTCAAGTCTCGTGAGCCGTGAGGGTCTCATAAGAGAATTCTCCTTACGAGTCGTGAGGATCTCGTAAGTGTATTTTCTCCTTAGGAATCGTGAGGATCCCTAAGTGTGTTGCTCCTTTGTGAGTCGTAAGGATCTCACGCAGGTGATTTCTCCTTACAAGGTCGAGAGGACCCTATAAGTGCCTTTTAACGAGGTTGCGCCCTTTCGGGTTTTCACAAACACTCGCCGGTAGTCCTGCTGTTTTTACTCACGGAGCCCTTTCGGGTTTTCATCCGTGCCCATTTTGCTTTATGGACATACCGTTTTTTTTTCTCTTTTTTTTTATCATTTCATTTTTTTTATTTTTCTTCCTTTTCTCCCCTTTTTTTTATATCTCGTCAGCCTAAGGATGCTGCGGTAGTAGTTTTAGGGACGTTTCGGTCCGTCGCTAGTTTAAGGACGTTTCGGTCCGTCGCTAGTTTAAGGACGTTTCGGTCCGTTGTTAGTTTAAGGACATTTCGGTCCATCGTTAGTTTAAAGACGTTTCGGTCTGTTGATAGTTTAAGGACGTTTCGGTCCGTCGTTAGTTTAAAGACGTTTCGGTCTGTTGATATGGGAAGGCCAGCTACTGCTGAGTCTGAGCCTAGGAAGGTAGCGAGCGGACATAGTCGTCGTCATCTACCGTTGACCCAGGCTGTGGCTCACTAAGCATAGTATTTCTTCAAGAAGCAGCCGTTTATTGGCCTGAAAGGCCTTTCACCGTGCATGTCCACGAGTAGATAGGCTCCACCCTGGTAGACCTTGTCTATGATGTAAGGGCCTTCGTAGTTTGGCTCGAATTTCCCCCGCTTGGCACGATTTGGGATCATAGTTCTTTTGACCACTAGTACGAGTTCGCCTTGGTGGAATGTCCTCGGCCTGGTCAATTTTTCGTACGAGCGCGTCATCTTTGCTTTGTAGGCTTCTAGATGTTGTTGCGCTATGAGCCGGGTTTCGTCGAGGGCATCAAGCTCCTCAAGCCGAAGGTGAGCATTTTCTTCGTCCGTTAGTTCGTGGTGGACTGCCACTCGTAGAGAGGGTAACTCTATCTCGAAGGGGAGTACTGCTTCCGTCCCAAATACCAATGCGTACGGCGTTGTGTTCGTGGCCGTCTTGAATGTAGTTCGATAAGCCCAAAGGGCTTCCTGCAGCCTTTCGTGCCAGTCTCTCTTATTCCGGGAAACGGTCTTTTTTATGATCTTCGTCAAGGTCTTATTGAAGGCCTCGGCCAGACCGTTGGCTCGTGGGTTGTAAACTGAAGAATACCCCCAATCTATATTGTGCTGTTGCGCGAAGCGGCTAATCTTATGGCTTCTGTAGGCTGGCCCGTTATCGGAGATAATCCGCCGTGGGGTTCCAAACCGATAGATAACGTGCGTCTTGAAGAAATGGAGGATATTCTCCGTCTTCACTTCCCTCAATGGTATTGCTTCTGCCCATTTGGAGAAGTAATCGGTAGTCGCCAGGATAAAACGATGTCCCCGAGATGTTGCCGGCTCAATGGGGCCGACTATGTCAGTTCCCCACATTTCGAATGGCCAGCTGGCCACCGTTGGGTGTAGTGGATTTGGATGTTGGTGGATAAAGTCTCCATGAATCTGGCACGAGTGGCATTGCTTCGCGTACTCGAGGCAGTCCTGGATCATTGTGGGCCAGTAGTAACCCATCTGTTTAACTTTTAACTTCATCTTTGGGCCTGCTTGGTGAGAACCGCAAAGTCCTTCATGAACTTCCTGAACGACTTTTTCTGCTTCGTCAGGCCCTAAGCATCTCAGCCATAGAGAATCAAGTGATCTTTTGTATAGAGTATCATTGACGAAAGCGAAAGATAGAGCTCGTTTCACGAGCTGATGTCTTGAGGACGCTTCTTTGGGCATTCGGCGGGACTTAAAGTAGTCCATGAAGACTTCCCTCCAGTCCTCGGCCTTCTCTTGGTCTTTTATTTGTAGGGTCGTTTGCTCAGTCGCTCCCTCTTTATGTAGTTCCGGAGATAGTTCTGCCGGGGTGAGCACTCGACGGCTTTGTACCACGATTCTTACATCATCGAGGTTTTCATCCGCTAGTTCTTTAGCAAGTTTGGCTAACGCATCTGCTTTGCTGTTTTCCGCGCGCGGTATATTTTCCAAAGTATAAGAGGGAATCTGGGTCAACAGTTGTTGCACCTTTTCTCCGTATCTCACCAACTCCGGCTTGCACGTTTGGTAGTCACCATTAACTTGGCTAACGACCAGCTGAGAATCCCCATATATAAGGAGGTCTTCAATTCCCATGTCGATGGCGATTTCGAGGCCTGCTATCAGAGCTTCATATTCAGCCTCATTGTTTGTCCTCGGCTCTGTCAAGGAGAAGGCGAAACGCATTATCCCTCCTTGTGGAGTTGCAAAGATGAGGCCTATCCCCGATTTGATCATTGGGATACCTTGCTTTTGTTTCTTTACGGAGGACGCTCCATCGAAATAGAGTTCCCATCGCGTGCTACCGCTGCCAATCGCATCAAATGCATGCTCGTCCGGCAAGTCACAGTTCAGAGGAGAGTCGGCCGGTATCGGGTGCTCAGCGAGGAAGTCAGCAATAGCCTGGCCTTTCACTGCCTTGAGAGGTTGATATGTTATCGAGAATTCCATCAAGAGCAAGGCCCATTTAGCGAGTCGTCCCGTCAATATGGCTTTTGACATCAGATATTTAAGAGGGTCCACCTTCGAGATGAGGCAGACTTCGTGTGCCAACGCATAGTGCCTGAGCTTTGTTATCGCGAAGATTAACGCCAAGCAATGTTTTTCAATGGGAGAGTAGTTGTTTTCTGCCCCCAGTAGAACTCGACTTAAGTAGTAGAGTGCTCTCTCTTTCCCCTGATCGTTCTCTTGTGCCCATAATGCGCCTAAGGAGCCTTCGAGGGCGGTTGTATAAAGAATGAGAGGTTTTCCCTTGACCGGCGCAGCCAATACCGGCGGATTCTGCAGGTACTGCTTGATCTCGTCTAGTGCACCTTGGCATTTCTGATCCCAGACGAACGGGGTTCCCTTCTTCATCAGGTGACTGTAAGGACGGCACTTTCCCGAAAGGTTGGCGATAAATCGCCGGATGTACGCGAGCTTCCCTTGGAGGGACCGCAACTGTTTGAGGGTTCTTGGCGGAGGCATTTCCATGATCGCTTTAATCTTTGACGGATCTATTTCAATACCTCGGTGCCGGATGATGAATCCCAGGAATTTGCCCGAGGAGACTCCAAACGCGCATTTGAGGGGATTCATTTTCAAATTATATTGCCGAAAGCGTTGAAATACAGTCTCCAGATGCTTTAAATGATCTTCGTATGACATGCTCTTTACTACGAGGTCATCGATATAGCACTCGACGATGTCATGTATAAGGTCGTCGAAGATCTTTGTCATGGCCCTTTGATAGGTAGCGCCAGCGTTCTTTAGACCAAAGGGCATAACCCTGTAGCAGAATATACCCAAAGGGGTTCGGAAAGCGGTGTGCTTCTGGTCTTCGGGATGCATCTTTATCTGATTGTATCCTGACGAACCGTCCATAAAGGAGAAAACCTCGTGAGTGGACGTGTTATCTATCATTAGCTCGGTTACCGGTACTGGGAAATCATCCTTTGGACAGGCTTTATTGAGATCCCTGAAATCCACGCATATGCGTACCGTCCCATTCTTCTTCATTACTGGGACGATATTGGCGATCCAGTCTGGATATTGGACTTCTTGGATAAATCCAGAATCGATCAGCTTTTTGACTTCGGCGTTGATGCTCATCTCCAGCTCGAGTCGCATCCTTCTTGGTGCCTGCTTGACTGGCTTGATATCTGGGGATATTGCTAATTTATGCACAGCAATCTCTGGATCTAATCCTGGCATCTCAGAGTAGTTCCACGCGAAGCAGTCTTTATGCCGTAGTAGCACGTTTTTTAACTCGGCCACCTTTTCTTCAGAGAGTAGTTCGCTGACGAATGTCGGTCGCGGGTCATCCGCCGATCCCAACTCAATCTTCCTGAGGTTATCTGCAGTAGTATGTATACCGTCTTCCAGTTCTTTCGGAGCGGGCGGAAATTCTGAGATCACCTCATCATCGCTGTTTTCAAAGCACCGGGGAAGGTCATCTATGTTCTCGGGCTCTTCTTTTAATATCGTAATCGTATAACAGGTGCGAATCCGCTCCCGGGACTGAGGTGGATCCGGTTCTGCTCTTGCGGCCTTGGGCTCGTGCTTTCGGGGCGGCGTTACCCTCCAGCTGTTGGATAAAGCGAATCTGCCCCGTCGGTACTGGTCCTCGACCCAATTCTTGAAGGTGAAGCAGTCTTCGATAAGATGTCCTGTGGCTTGGTGATAAGAGCAGTAGCTCGAACGAGAAGCCTTGTTGGTTTGCTCAGGGTGTCTAGACTTTGGAAGCACGATCATTTGATGTTTTAAAGCGAGCTTGAGTAACTTCTCTGTCTTGTCTCGGGGGAAGGAGTACGCTCGGCTCCTCTTTTCCTTGAGGGACGAATCCGAGCCGCGCAGTACCCGTAACCCTCTAATCCGGTATCCTGGTTGTCGGCTCCTCTCTCCGCTCCTTGACTTACTCCCGTCTCCGCATCGGGCCTTTCGTATGACGGGTTGATAAGGACGAGCACCTTTGCCTTTTGCAGTCTGTCGAAATAGACGTTGCGTCCTGGCCTTCTCGTAGATGGCCATTTCGCGGCTGTGGTCTTCCCGACCTTTCTGACCCACTTTCCTGATAGGCTTGTCCATTCGTTCTTCAAATGACGGACTCGACGTCTCAATCGCAGGGTCTGGTTTTGATGAGGGGTCGGCATCTCCTGACAGGGCATCCTCTTCTTCATCAAAGGTATATATAGCGTAGCTGCTGTGGGCCCGCTCTCGTTTTCCGGTTCTCGCGTATCCAAGCCCAAGTGTCTCCATTTTCCCGTTGGGCAATTTGCGTCGGGTTCCAGGGACATCCCAAATCCTGTTGTAGAACCGAGCCTGTCGAACAGTTTGTTTTAAGGGTACTCCTTGGCACTTCAATAGCTTCTTTAATCCGTTCGTATAGTATCTGGGCAGACGAATGGGTTGGAGTCTGTCGCATGTAGCATCTGCGCCATGCCAGATCTCTTTCTCTATTTTCGACTCTGAGGATCGGTAGAATAGGATCACCTTCTCACCCCTACGCCTGGGAGGGACGTAAAACGTTTGCAGGTCCTGCACACTGTGAGCTTGAAGCGTGTCGAGATCCTTGTAGTGTTCTCGCGGTACCATGGTGATTTGCAAACTATGGCCATCGCCAAGGGGTGCTTGCATTGAAAGCCGATTGGAGAATACGGCATTGACCTCATCTTCTGAATCACTTCCGAAGACCAGTATGGGGGCGGGCGTCCCCCGATTGTTGCGTTGAGATGGCCCTGTATAAACTATCTCTTCCTCTTCTTCGGTATCGCTTCCGAAAACAGGGATGGTGGCGGCTTTGTTCTCCGAGTTGCGAAACCTTTCTGTATCTTCGAAGTCTGGCAAAAAGTATTTCGCATCTTCGTATTTGCGGACTTCGTTCACGGAAAATGGGTTCAACTCACCTGTTACGGTGTACTCGAAACCATCCTTAAAGTACTTCATACACTGATGTTGTGTAGAAGGGACGATGTTGTATTCGTGTAGCCAAGGACGACCGAGCAAGGCGTTGTAGCAGGTCTTGGCGTCGATGACATGGAATTTGATGTCCGTGACGAGAAGTCCGAAGCGTAATGTTAGTATTACAGATCCGAGAGTCCGTGAAGATTGTGAATCGAAACCGGAGATAGTGATTTTGTCACGAGCGAGATGTTACACACTCATGCAGATTTCCTTCAACACCCGAACATTAAGGAGATTGACGGAGGATCCATTATCCACCAAGATCTTGCCTATCTTGATATCATGGCAGTATCCGGAGACATATAGGGGACGGTTATGGTCGCACGTCCCGAGAAGGAGGTCTTCATCACCGAAAGTGACGTCGGCCGTATGCACTTCCTCCAGTTCATCCTTCATGCTTTCAGTGGCGAGAAAGGCTTGGAATTGCTCAGGTTCTTGTAATGCCTTAATTAGTGAGTCCCGCGCTTCTTTTGATAATAGGAGGGCGTCGAGAATGCTAAGCTGAGAAGGTAGCTTCCTTAGATGCGCGAGGATGTTATAGTCCACTTTACTCCTCCAAGGAGGGTCTCTGGTAGTTAGTTCTTTCGTGACTTGGTCATCTAAAGCGATATCTTCAATGACTTTTTCCTTTCCCTTATCTTTTCTGCTTACGGGCCCGAGATTCTTTTCTGGGAGTGTGCGATTGCGCAGTTGAATGTTTTCGCAGGCTTCCGATTCTTCATCTTTCCCTAACACGGATTCTTCAAAGAGAGGGCCCAGAGTCACTTCTTCATCAGAGTCGCTCCCAAAGGTGAGAACTTGTGACCCCTCGGCATGAGCCATATAACAGTTGCCAGTAATTCTATTGAGCCCGTCGACAGTGCTTCTTTGCTCGCGACGGGTCTTGCGTTTCATGCGCTTACAATGTTGCCGATGAGCAACATATCCTTGCCACCATATCTTAAAGGCGTCACACTCCTCTGTGGGGTGTGAGATTTTCCGATGATATGCGCAATAGTCAGGGTGCCTCTCCACCCCATCGTGCCTATTTCCTTCCGAAGGTGGTAGCTTCATTCCCATTAACATGGCTTTGGCGAACCTTTTCCTTGTCTTGAATATCTTCTTGTCCATTTCGGATGCCTTTCGCTCTGGCAGGGGTAGCTCAACTCTTTCGTTCAGTCGCCCGCATTTGCTTCCTTCTGATGCTGCCATCTCACGCTCCTGATCCGCTTTAATTTTTAGACGAATCTCGTCTAGGAAGGCATTGATCATATCAGTTGTCAGCCTCGCATGCTCTGGTTCGGGCCCCGTCTCCAGCTTCTTAGTGCTAGGAGTTTTTTCATCATCGGTAAACGAGTGGGAGATCACGTTGCAACTTGCCACACACCCTTCGGATTCATCTGACGAGCTCTCTCCATCATCCCTCTCTTGAAAGATGTGGTTGAGGAACTCCTGCAGTGTGACAGGGGTTCGCGCCTTTTGATTGTATTCTTCCAGCGTGTCGATCTGCTTTTGCAGTTTCGTGCGCTCGTCTCCAAGCTTCGCGGGCTTCTTGGATTTCTTCTTCTTTTTCTTCGAAGCTTTTGACGGATGGGCGTGAGTATATGGATCTTTATCATGAGTCTTCATAGTTGGGCGGGGCTTCAACATCCCTTCGATAATTTGAGGTTCAAGAGGGTCCTTCCATTCGATTGCAGGGCACGCATGAAGGTCTCTCAGCATCCTTTTGGTTTTAGTTGATAGTACGACCTCCCATGGAGCTTCTTCAATAAAGGAGCAGGTTGCCCCCGGTGTATCTGCTTTCTTAGGAGTATGCGGTTGTGGTGGGTTCACCTTCCACTTTTCGGACAGTACAAACTTCCCCTGGAGGTATTGATCTTCAATCCATCCTTTGAAGACGAAGCAATCTTCAATCGGATGACTTACCGTTAGATGGTAAGGGCAATAGTTAGGGTTATTCACCTCGGTGGGTTGTGGCGGTCGCCTTGGATTTGGTAGGTTTATAAGTCTGTTGCGTATTGCCAGCTCAAATAACCGTTTCGTCTTGTCTCGTGGGAACGAGTAGGGATGCTTCATCTTTTCGTTATAATATCGGCGTCTTTCTTCCAATTGATCTGCCGATTTCGGGGCGTCAGGTTGCTGTTGGACATTCGCGACAAAGGTTGCCCTTCCTTTACCCTTGTCATTCCGAGGTTCCGACTTCGGGGGAGGTGGCCTATGACCCATCTGGTCCATCTGAGCCAACTTGTCGATTAAAGCCTGGAATGTGGTTGGCTTAAAAAACATCATAAACTGGGAGATAGTTGCGTGGGGGTCTAGGGTTCCCACGAACATGCCCACTGCGGGTGCCTCCTCAATGCGTTGCTCGCATCTCGACCACAAATTCCGCCAGCGTATAGCATACTGGACCCAGGTTTCGCCTGGTTTTACCCTGGCGTTAATCAATGCAGTTATTGGAGTGCGTTCGCTGGCACTCGCGAATCGCTGAGTGAATAACAATTCCATTTCAGCGAACGTTTTGATAGAATCGTTCGGGAGTTCCGAATACCATTCGAACGCTGTTTCTGATAAGCTGCCCACGAACTGGCGGAGCAACAGTTTATCGTCACCGCCGGTATTACCGCAGAGGGCCCGGAACTGGGCGACGTGTTGATGAGGATTGCCGGTCCCCTTATACACATGGAATTTCGGTATCGTATAGCCTTACGGGTATTTGATTTGATCGTACCAGCTTGGATACGGCCGCCCCGTTTTCACGACTTGACCAGTTGCCTCAGTCGCATGATGGACCCGGATTTGCTGGGCTATGTAGTCGGCCAAGTCAGCTTTAGAGATCGTCTCCTCCCTGGCCGTAGAGAGGGCTGGTGGTGGATTTGACGTTTCTCCTCGGTCGTCTTCCAGAACGATTGGGGGATCTTCAGCGGGTAGGTCCTGTTGGATCATCATTCCTATCATATCTTGGAAGAGAAGGCCCATACGCTGTATATTAGCCGCTTGTTCAGCAGCCTCTTTGTCCTTTTTCTCCAATGTCCGGCGAAGGAACTCAGCGTCGGTTTCCTCCTCCCGGCGCGCGTCTGAGGACGTTTCTGGGCTTTCTTTTGGCCCGGTAAGTGCGGCCATAGTACTCATCATTTCCTGCAACTTTTGTTGTTGTTCCTGGGCTTTCGTCACGGATCGGGTCAGCGGTTGTGGCCCGTAGAAGTGCGGCTTTCCTCCTTTCCAGAAGCCATATAAACAGTGTGTATCATCGCGCCCCCAGACTTAGGGTGTCTGGGCTCATTGCTTTTAGCCGTCGTTGCATGTTGAGGGATCTTCTCTGGCTTCCTCCTTTTATGAGCCATGGAGGTTGAGGGGGCCGTTGAGGTGGGCGTCCCGGCAGCCTTTCGGGGTTCAGCCTGGTGACCAGCTTCCGGTTGGATTTTCAGCTTCTTGTGCCGGCGGGAGGAGTTTGGATCGATGATCGAGTCTCGGGCCTGTCGCCAAACCTTATAGATTTTGGAAGACAGCCGTTGAGGAGATCAGGGCTGTTCTGATTTTATTTCCACAACCTTTCCTGATGGGGGAGGAGACCTCTTTAGCACTGCAGTAGGGGAATTCCTTCGCACCTTATTTAGCATTTCGAAGCTGTTCCCATTTGGAACAGCAGCATTAACTTCTACCACCGGGGCTGGTGGAGTCAATCCAGAGGGGGAGTTGCCCCCAGCCTTCCTTATTCGGCGCCAATGACGACGTCGAGCGCGTCGAGCAGACGGCGTAGAGTCAGCTATAAGAATGGTTTCGTCTTGCCCCCTGTGTGGGTGGGGGGTCGTTGTTGGTGTTAGCCTGTCAAAGACCGATATCCTTTGTGCAGCAGGAGCGGGAGTCGAAGCTGTTAATCTTGTGAAGATCGATTTCTTGACCGGGAAAACCGCCTTGGCGATTTCGGAGGCAGGAGCGGCCGCTTTCTTAGGAGCAGCCTTCTCTGAGATTGTAGGCCCCATGATGAGTTCGCAAGATTTCTGGCCCAATCTAGAGAAGACCGAGGCGTTGACGTTGGGCGACTCGTTGAGAGGAGCCGCGGCAGGGGTAAGACGATCAAAGACCGACTTTCTGAGAGTTTCCTTTGTCAGCACCGGCGCCACGAAGCTTGATGGGGGGAGCATAGTCCCAAAGAACAATCCGGTAGTGGCTTGAGTCACTTGGTCCTCCGGCATTGTGAACAACGAAGAAGCTTGGGGTCCATAGGCTATACCTCCTGGCGAGGTAGAGCGTTGGTCGCAATTGCAGTTTGAGCAGTTGAAGGACTTCGCGGAAGTAGCAGCCATCGATCCTTTGTTTTCTGCAATAGGCAAGACGCCAATTCTTAGTATCTTGAAACCCAAGGGCAATCATTGGCGAACCACGATTTGTTCGCGAATCACGACACACGAAGTGTGGAGTGGAAAGAGGAAAAGGTCCCACCGGGCGTGCCAGAATCTGTTCCCCTCCGAACGGACACGCGGGACGTCGGGCCGCCTCGCCTGAGGTTCGGGGCAGATGCCAATAGGTGCTATCCGTCCACCTCTCCGAAGATACCAAGTTGATCCATGGCGCCATGTATCGGAGGTTTAGACGGATGCGTCCGATGTAGAAGACTTCGTCAGATTCCCCCTCGTTTGAGGGGTTTTTGATTGTGGGGACGCTCTTCCCTGCAGGCGCAAGCCCCTGCAGTTAATTACGCTACCGCATCGCGGTAACAACTTTCTCCTTCTCCAGATGGTCACTTCGTGTCGTGTGTTTTTGTTTTATATTTTATTGCCCGTGGATCGTTTACGGAGACCGAGTTATGTCGTCGCCCGTAGGGCGTGGACTAGTCCAAATCCGTGTTATCTTAGATTTGGGTTTGGGGGTTTGGTTTGAGGACACGTTAGCCATACTTGAGGCTAAGATCAACTCAAACATTTATTAAGGATACGTTAGTCTAGTTTGAGACTAAGATCAACTTAACGGGATCGTTTAGATCCGACAAAAGAGCATTTGGGCTCCATTGTTCCAGTTTAGGGACATAGTGGTCCATCGTATGTGTGGCCGTCGGGACCCATCACCTCTCTGACGACGTTGAAGGATTACAATGACGGGTGTCAGAGGAGTTCAGAGATGTACCCTCGAGCCAGAGTTAATTAGGGGGATTCATAGTCCAGTCTGCTTGGAGGTTTAAGGATGCGTTAGCTATCTTTGAGGCTAAGATCAACTTAAACAGGACCGTTTAGATCCGACAAAAGAGCATATGGAGGCTCTATGGTTCTAGTTTAAGGACATTGCGGTCCATGGGTAGTTTAAGGACATTGCGGTCCATGGGTAGTTTTAAGACATTGCGGTCCATGGGTAGTTTAAGGACATTGCGGTCCATGGGTAGTTTAAGGACATTGCGGTCCATGGGTAGTTTTAAGACATCTCGGTCAAGGTTAAGGACGTCATAGTCCATGGGTTTAAGGACTCCACAGTCCGGTATGTGCTCTGGATGCTTCACACGGGTTCACTGCCGCGCTAGGCGAGGACCAGGTTCCGCTCTGGATGCTTCACACGGGTTCACTGCCGTATTCCGCAAGGACCAGGATCCGCTCTGGACGTTTTCCACGGGGTCAAAGAGTGACGTTATCCGCGTTCCACGTAACCAGGAATTTTGCGTTAGGCATGGGTTTAAGGACCCCACAGTCCATATCATGAGTGGTCATCGGGACCCGTCACCTCTTTGAAAACATTGAGGGATTACAATGCCAAGTATCAAAGGAGTGAAGAGATGTACCCTAGAACCGGGGTGGATTAAATAGTCCCTGGCCCAATTTGGGTCAAGACTGATCAATTATGTTATGAGCCCATCGGCTCAATTAATCACAAATTGAGGACTTATGGCCAGCTTGGGCTAAGTCCAGTCAGGTCTGGAATATTGACTTTTTGTTGGTCCATTGAGGGAGAGGCTTTGCCTCTATCCCTTTAGCCAATTGGGCCAAAGCCTAGTATTCAACACTTCAGAGCAATCAGTGTTGAACACTGGGAATAGGGTTGACAAGTTAGTGTTTAACACTAAAAGAATAGTTGGTGTTAAACACCAGCAACAAGGCTTTCAAATTAGTGTTAAACACTAAAACAGATTGGTGTCAAGTACTGGCAACGGAGCCCTCAAATTAGTGTTAAACACTAAGGTAGTCAATATTGAACACTGCAAGTAAAGTTTTTGATTAGTGTTGAACACTAAGGCCCAACAGTTGTTTCAGTAACTGGATTCGAGGGTTCCAATTTAGTGTTAAACACTAAGGCAAGAGAGGTCACGTGGCAACACGTGAGAGTGCCTCCCCTTTAATGATTCTGCTGAGATTACTGCATCTTTCAGAGCATCACGTGTCAGCACGTGACGGGCATTCATATGCTCATTTGTTAGAGCTTTTGTTAAGGGTCACGTGGGTCACGTGAGGGATTGCCTCAAAGGGTTTTCTATAGATCTCTTGGGGGGTCACGTGGTGGCACGTAACCCTGCCTCTATGTGTGTCGTTTTTAGAGGATCTGTTGATCTTTTTTCAGGAATTAAATTCCTCGAGCTTTAGATTTCAGAGGAATTAAATTCCTACTTCCTTTCGAAGATTTATATTCTGAAATAGAGTTGAACTCTGAATTTTCTGTAGGAATTAAATTCCTCGTATATGTGAAGAACTGAAGAGGGTTAAACCCTTAATAAAAGCTTTCAAGGAATTATACTTCCCATTTTAAAGAATTATAATTAAGGGAATTAAATTCCTGCTGTTTCCACAGAACTATATTCTTAATTAGGGTTAAACCCTATTTCTCTTTGTTCTAAAGGAATTAAATTCCCATGATACAGGGTCAAGCCCTAATTTTATCTTAAAGGAATTAAATTCCTATAGTTCTGCGAGAATTAAATTCTCATGCTTGCATTCCCTCTCTATGTTTTGGATCTGCATGGCAGGATCTCAACCCATTGAGAATTAAATTCTCAACCTAAAGGGGAGATGTGCACTTTGCAGATCCTCTATCAAAGAGAGAAGAAATATATTCTTCTGTTTTATATATTAGAGTTAAACTCTGTTGAGAATTAAATTCTCATTCTTTCAAAAGGCCTTCCCTTTCTTACCTAGGGTTTTTTTTGCAGAAGATCCGAGTATCAAAGCTCTCCTCCTTTTTTTTCCTTTCTGCGTATGTATGTCTCTCTCTATATATATCTCTTTGTATCTCTTGGCTCCTATTTATAGGAGAAGCAGCTGAATCAATTAGTTTTGGTAAATCTTTCATGGGATATTTGATTTGAATCCATTATTCATTTTGGACCTTTGGATTATTGGGTGAATTTTATTCACCATTGGATTTTAAATCCAGAGATTCTCCTTTGTTATTTTGGTTAGATTTAGGGGGAAATCTTTCCAAACCCGAGATTTTCCATAGGTAGATGATATTTAATCATCTCTGAATCTTTAATTTGATTGGTCCCAGATAATTACTTTCCTTTGGAAAGATTTAATTCTCCTTCGGAATTTAATTCTGTTGTCAAAAATGGGCTTTGAAAGCCGGTCACGTGTCACCACGTGACCCATGGTCACGTGTGGACACGTGACCCCCTTTTTGGAATGAGCCTTCCTCTTTCTCTTGCGTTCTGTCTTCTGATTGCTGCTTCAACGTCACGTGCTACCACGTGACCCCTGGTCACGTGTGAGCACGTGACCCTTGTTTGAACTCTCTTTCTTTGGTTCAACGGGAGAGCGGGTCTGCTGTCTTGAACGTCACGTGGCAACACGTGACCTCGATCACGTGAGAGCACGTGACCTCTTCTGAGGCTCTTTTCCTTGTCTTGATCGGGGAACTAATGTGTGCTTTTCTGCCGCTTTATATGTCACGTGTCGACACGTGACTGTCAGTCACGTGTAAGCACGTGGCCCCTTTTTGAAGCTTTTCCCGGAAGTTTTCCTGATTTTAAATCAGGAAACAATCGGCTCGGCTCCTAAAAGGTTGAAGGGCTTCTCGCTTGATTGGTACTCAAGATCTTGAATTTGGAGTGGAATTAGGGTTAGGGTTTCGCACAAGCCTTGTCACTAGACTTGTGGAAGAAGATGAAGAAATGAAGAAGACTAAAGATTATTGAACTAATGATTGATTAGACATTAACCCTAGGTCTAGGCTTCTATTTATAGATATCCAAACCCTAGATCTAGGATTTCAAATTTTAAGTTTCCCTCCAAAAGTTTGTTGAGGAAATTTGAATTTCCCTCCAAAAGTTAGTTAGAGGAGAAGCTTCTAGATGTGATTAGTTTGGAGGGAGCTTCTAGAAATAGTTTGTTAGGAGCTTAATTAAGATTAGCCTTGCTTAATGATCTTTGCTGATCTGGCAGTAGCTTCGAGATCCTTCTGGAATTTGACATATCATTCTGAGCTGTGGCCACTGATTGAAGAATTATGCACCAAAAATGGCTTGATGATCTGACCAAACCGCCGCGGAACCGCGGCGCAAGCCGGCTCCCGCCGCGGTTCCGCGGCGCTTTAGAGGCTTTAGGGCTTGCAACTTTTGGTGATGATTTGGGCTGACTTGTGGGCCTTTCTTTGATATGTTGATTTTTATATTTCCTTTTGAGTTGCTACCAGATCTGAAATCATTGAGTTGGCGTATTTTTTATCAGCTCTTTTGGCTTTGCTCCTGCAATTTCCTGCACAAATCTCGACACAAGTGTTGCGCAAATACAGAGATGATGCAATGCCATGAAATGCGGTCAATTTCCCTTAAAGTGCCGGTTTTAAAGTCTAACACATGCAATCTGATATTTAACGACTGTTTTGCTAATATGTGAAATATGAATACCGAACACTTCTAAATGAGTGCAAATGATAGGGAAATTGCCGTGTTAAAAATACATTATTTTCGACTGATCACCCGTTATCAAAGATAATCCGTCGCGGGGTTCCGAACCGATAGATGACGTGTGTTTTGAATAAATGGAGGATATTCTCTGTCTTCACTTCTCTTAGCGAGGCTGCTTCTGTCTACTTAGAGAAGTAATCGGTTGTCGCCAATATGAACTGATGTCCTCTGGACGATGTTGGTTCTATGGGTCCAATTATGTCGGTTCCCCACATTTCGAACGGCCAACTAGCCACTGTTGGGTGTAGCGGGTTTGGATGCTGGTGGATGAAGTCTCCATGAATCTGGCACGAATGGCATTGCTTCGCGTATTCAATGCAGTCATGAATCATCGTGGGCCAATAGTAGCCCATCCTTTTGATCTTCAGTTTCATCTTTGGCCCGGCTTGATGAGAACCGCAAAGTCCGTCGTGAGTTTCTTGGACGACTCTCCTTGCTTCTTCTAGTCCCAAGCATCTCAGCCATAGAGAGTCGAACGATCTCTTATACAGCGTGTTATTGACGAAGGCAAAAGACAGAGCTCATTTCATGAGCTGATGTCTCGAGGATGCATCTCCAGGTGTTCGACGGGATTTGAAGTAGTCTATAAAGACTTCTCTCCAATCTTTGGCCTTCTCCTGGTCCTCTATTTGTAAGGCTATTTGCTTGGTCGCTTTCTTTTCTTCAGACAACTTCGGAGATATTTCCGCTGGTGCAAGAACCCGACGGCTTTGCACAGAGATCCTTACGTCATCGAGGTTTTCGTCAGCCAGTTCTTTAGCGAGTTTGGCTAACGCATCCGCTTTACTAATTTCCGTACGTGATATGATTTTCAGAACGTAGGAAGGAATTTGAGTCAGCAATTGTTGTACTCTCTCGCCGTACTTTACCAACTTGGGCTTGCACGTTTGATAGTTGTCGTTTACTTGACTAATGACCAACTGGGAGTCTCCATATATGAGGAGGTTTTCGATTCCTATGTCGACAACGATCTCAAGTCCTGCTATCAAAGCTTCATATTCTGCTTCAATGTTTGTCATCGGTTCTTTTAAGGAAAAGGCAAAGCGCATTATCCCTCCTTGCGGAGTCATGAAGATAAGACCTACCCCAGATTTGATTATAGGGGAGTTGTGCTTTTGCTTCTTCATGGAAGATGCCCCATCAAAATAGAGTTCCCATCGAGTATCACTCCCTCCTCTCTCCCTATCAATCGTGTCAAACGCGTGCTTGTCCGACAGTTCATAATTTAAGGGTGAATCGGCAGGTATCGAATGCTCGGCGAGAAAGTTGGCGATGGCCTGGCCTTTCACTGCTTTGAGGGGTCGGTATGTTATCGAAAATTCCATTAAGAGCAGGGCCCATTTAACGAGCCGTCCTGTTAGTATGGCTCTTGACATCAAATACTTGAGAGGGTCCACTTTTGATATGAGGTGGACCTCATGAGCCAATGCATAGTGCCGAAGCTTCGTTATCGCGAAGATTAGCGCCAGACAGTGTTTTTCGATGGGGGAGTAGTTATTTTCTGCCCCCAGAAGAACTCAACTCAAATAGTAGAGGGCTCTCTCTTTCCCTTGGTCATTTTCCTGTGCCCATAGTGCGTCTAACGAACCTTCAAGGGCGGTTGTGTACAGGATGAGAGGCTTTCCCTTGACTAGAGCGGTCAGTACCGGCGGATTCTGCAGGTATTGCTTGATTTCGTCTAGTGCGCTCTGGCATTTACGATCCCAAACGAAAGAGGTCCCTTTCTTCATTAAATGACTGTAGGGGCGGCATTTACCAGAGAGGTTAGCTATGAACCGTCGGATATATGTGAGCTTTCCTTGGAGAGACCGCAATTGCTTGAGAGTTCTTGGCGGAAGCATTTCCATGATCGCCTTGATCTTTGACGGGTCTATCTCGATGCCTCGATGTCGGACGATGAATCCTAGGAATTTGCCCGAGGAAACTCCGAACGCGCATTTGAGAGGGTTCATCTTCAGGTTGTATTTCCGAAGACGTTGGAACACTATCTCCAGATGCTCCCAGTGCTCCTCATATGATTTTCTCTTCACCACGAGGTCTTCAATATAGCATTCGACGATTTCATGAATGTGGTCATCGAAAATCTTCGTCATGGCCTTCTGATAGGTGGCCCCAGCGTTCTTCAGACCGAAAGGCATCACTTTGTAGCAGAATATGCCCAGAGGAATCCGAAAAGCGGTATGCTTCTGTGGTGGGGTTACCTCCAACTACTGGATAGAGCGAACCTGCCTAGTTGATATTGGTTTTCAACCCAGTTTTTGAATGTGAAGCAGTCTTCGAGAGGATGTCCTATCGCTCGGTGATAGGAGCAATAATCCGGATGAGAGACCTCATCTTCTTGTTCGGGGTGTTTGGATTCCAGGAGCGTAATCATTTGATGTTTCATGACAAGATCGAATATCTTTCTTGTCTTGTCTTGGGGAAAAGAATATGCTCATCCCATCTTCTTTATAGGAGACGGATCCTGGCTGCTCAATTCTCGATCGCGTGGCTTCTTGGACCCGCTTTGCTGCCGTCGAACATTTTTTCCATTCTTTAGTTTGTTTTTGCCCCCACGTCGGGTCTTCTGTACGACTGGTTGGAGGTGAAGGGCATCGTAATTCTCTGTAGCCTGCTGAAGGAGGCGTTGCATCCTGGATTTCTCGTAAATGGCTATTTCATGGTTATGGTCATCCCGGGCCTTTTGACCCGCGTCCCTTATTAGCTTGTCCATCTGTTCTTCAAACGACGGACTTGGCATTTTTACGGCAGGATCTCGTTTTGGTTCAATCGCAGTGTCTTCTAACAGAGCATCTCCTTCTTCATCGAAGTCATGTATAACGCAACAGCTATGGAATCGCTCCCATTTCTTGGATCGAACATATCCAAGCCCGATCATTTCCATTATCCCGTTAGGCAATTTTTGCTGAGTTCCGGGGACGTTCCAGATCCTGTTGTAGAACTGAGCTTGTCGAGCAGTCTGTTTGAAGGGTACACCTTGGCGCCTCAACAGCCTTTTTAATCCTTCTGTGTAATATCCGGGCAGACAGATGGGCTGGAGCCTGTCAAGCGTAGAATCGGCACTATGCCAGATTTCTTTCTCCACTTTGGTTTCCGCAGATCGATAAAAGAGGATCGCCTTTTCTTCTTTCTGCCTGGGAAGGGTGTAGAACGTCTGCAGTTCCTGCACACTATAGGTATCAAGTGCGTCGAGCTCTTTGTGGTGTTTTTGCGGAACCATGGCGATTTTCAAACTCTGATCATCTCCGATGAGGGCCTGTATTGATGGCCGAATAGAATATACCGCATTGACCTCATCTTCAGAGTCGCTGCCGAAGATTAACATAGGGGTAGACGGTCCGGGCTTGTTGTATTGGAGCAACCTTGAATAGACTATCTCTTCCCCTCCTCGGTATCGCTCCTGAAAACCGGAATAGTGGTGATAGCTTTCTTCTTATTCTCCGGCTTATGGCATCTTTCCGTGTCTTCAAAGTCTGGTAAGAAATACTTTGCATCTTCGTACTTTCGGACTTCATTCATGGAGAATGGGTTCAGCTCCGCTGTCACGGTATACTCGAGACCATCTTTGAAGTACTTCATACACTGATGTTGTGTAGAAGGGATGATATTGTATTCGTGTAACCAAGGCCTGCCGAGCAAAGCGTTGTAGCAAGTCTTGGCATCAATGACATGAAACTTGATGTCAGTGACGAGCAGCCCAAAGCGTAACGTCAGTATCACAGACCCGAGTGCCCGTGATGACTGGGAGTCGAGCCCGGAGATGGTGATTTTATCCCGAGCGAGGTGCTGGACGCTTATGCATATTTCTTTTAGCACCCTCACATTTAGGAGATTGACAGAGGACCCATTGTCAACTAGGATCTTTCCTATCTTGATGCTATGGCAATACCCGGAAACATATAGGGGACGGTTGTGCTCACACAATCCGAGGAGGAGATCTTCATCGCCGAAAGTGATGTCAGCTGTGTGCACTTCTTCCAGCTCGCCCTTCATCTTTTCTTCGGCAAGGAAGGCTTGAGACTTCTCGGGCTCTTGTAGTGCCTTGATCAACGAATCTCTCTCCTCTTTAGATAACAGAAGGGCATCGAGAATGCTTAGCTGCGAGGGTATCTTCCCCAGGTATGCCAGAACGTTGTAATCCACCTTGTTTTTCTTTGGCGGGTTCTTGGCTGCCAGCTCTTTGACGACTCAGTCATTGAGGGCGATATCTTCAGGGACTTTTTCTTTCCCCTTATCTTTTTTGTTCACTCCTTTGCTTGTGGGTCCAAGATTCTTTTCGGGTAATGTGCGATTACGCAGCTGAATGTTCTCACAGGTCTTCACCTCTTTTGTTTCGGAGATGGATTCCTTGAAGAGAGGGCTAAGGGCTATTTCATCATCAGAATCGCTCCCGAAGGTGAGGACTTGCGAGTCCCCAGAATTAATCATGTGACAATCGCCGATAGTTCTTTTGCGCTCCTCTGTTGTGCTTCTCTGCTCTCGACAAATTTTGCGCTTCATTCGCTTGAAATGCTGTCGATGAGCAACGTATCCCTGCCACCAATTTTTAAAGGCCATGCATTCTTCGGTAGGGTGTGTGATCCTTTGATGGTATAAGCAGTAGTTTGGATGTGCATCTAGTTCGTCAGGGAACATATTTTCTGAAGTGTCTTCTTTGAAAGACAGCAACTTCATTCCCATCGACAGGGCTTTGGCGAACTGCTTCCTTGTCTTAAACTTTCTTTTGCTGGCGGCAGAAGTAGTTCTGTCCAGTTGGGGTACTCTATGACTTCTCAATATCGGAGCATCTTCAACACGACGCCAATGTTTGGCCTTTTCATATATGGTCGTTTCACTCTCTCGGTCAGATTTGCTTTTCTGAAGAGCTTCTTTCGCTCAACAGTCTGTCAATCAATTCATCTGATGGCTCCAGGGATTTTGGTTCTGGTTCTGGATCTTCCCCTAATTTCTCTGCATCGGGAGCTTCTTTGCCCTTTTATTGATGAGTGAGAGATCATGTGACAGCTTGCCATGTAATCCTCTGGCTCTTCTGAAGAATTGTCTCCTTCATCAGCTTCATCGGCTTCATTCTCAAGAACATGCTTAAAGAATTCATCCAACGTGATTGGGGTCCGAGCCTTCTGGTTATATTCTTCCAGTGCATCGATATATTTCTGCTGACCTGTACGGTTGTCTTTGGGTTAGACGGGCTTCTGGGCCTTCTTCTTTTTCTTTAAAGACTTTGGAGGCTTGGCCTAAACGTTTTGTCCACCTTCACCAACTTTCAGCGTTGGGTGCGGCTTCAGCATCCTCTCAATAATCTCGGGTTCCAACGGGCTCTTCAACCTAATCGCCGGACATGTTTGGAGGTCTTTCAGCATTCTTTTCGTTTTGGCTGAAAGAGTGACCTCCCATGGAGCTTCTTCTATAAAAGAGCGCGATGCCCCCGGCGTGTCCACCTTTTTAGGAGCATGTGGATAGGGCGGGCTTACCTTCCAATTCTCAGACAACGCGAATTTGCCCTGTTGGTATTGGTCCTCAATCCAGCCTTTGAAGATGAAGCAATTTTCGATTGGATGGCCTACTGCTCGGTGGTAGGGGCAGTAATTAGGATTATTGGCATCGCCGGGTTGTAGTAGACGTCTTGGATCTGGCAGATTGATGAGCCTGTTGCGCACCGCCAGCTCGAACAGTCTTCTCGTTTTATCCCGGGGAAACGAATAAGGGCGTTTTAGCTTCTCGTTGAAGAATCATTGTCTATCGTTTTGGCGATTAGCTGGTTTTGGGCCGCTGGCTGCTGCTGAGCACTGGCAACAAAGGTCACTTTCCCTTTCCCCTTTTCGTTTCGAGGCTCCATTTTCGAGGAAGACGGTCTATGGCCCATTTGATCCATTTGGGTCAGCTTGTCAATCAAGGCCTGGAAGGTAGTCAGCTTGAAAAACATCATGAACTGGGATATGGCCGCTTGCGGATCGAGGGTACCCATGAACATTCCTACTGCAGGAGCTTCTTCGATGCGTTGTTCGTATTTCGACCATAGGTTCCGCCACCGGATTGCATACTGAACCCATGTTTGTCCCGGCTTCACCCTGGCGTTGATTAATGTCGTGATTGGGGTGCGTTCACTGGCGCTTGCGAACCTTTGTGTGAACAGTAGCTCCATTTCTGCAAATGTCTTAACGGAGTCATTCGGGAGCTCAGAATACCACTCGAATGCTGTTTCCGACAAGCTGCCAACGAATTGGCGAAGCAGTAGCTTATCGCCACCTCCGGTGTTGCCGCACAGAGCCCTGAACCGAGCGACATGTTGATAGGGATTACCTGTCCCCTTGTATACGTAGAACTTAGGGATCGTATATCCTGCCGGGTATTTTATTTGGTCGTACCAACCCGGATAGGGTCGTCTAGTCTTGACGATTTGGCCAGCCACTTCGCTCGCCTGATGAGCTTGTATCTGTTGAGCTATATAGTCGTCAAGGGCGGCTTTCGAGATCATCTCCTCTTTGGCAGTTGAACAAGCAGGAAGAGGGTTTGACATCTCCCCTCTGTCGTCTTCAAGGATAATCGGAGGGTCTTCAACTGGAGGATCCGGCTGTATCATCATTCCGACCATATCTTGGAATAAAAGCGCCATTTGTTTTATGTTGGCCGCTTGTTCCGCGGCCTCTTTGTCTTTCCTCTCGAGCATTCTTCGAAGGAATTCGGCATCGGTTTCCTGTTCTTGGCGCTGCTCTGACGATGTCTCCGGTCTTGCTTTTGGCCCAGTGAGTGCGACCATGGTTGTCAGCATCTCCTGAAGCTTTTGATGTTGTTGCTCCTGAGCCTTTGTCACTGATCGGGTGAGTGGTCGATGGCCCGTGGAGATATGGCTATCCTCCTTCCCGGATGCCATATAAACAGTGTGCACTACCATACTCCCAGACTTGGGGCATTTAGTTTCAGTGCCCTCGAGATTCGTCACAGACACGGGGATTTTCTCCGGCCTTCTCCTTTTGTGGGCGGTCGAAGTCGAGGGGGCCATTGCAGCGGGTATCCAAGTATACGACATCTTTTGTGGTATGATAGGGTGGTCCTTCTCTTGCCGAACCTTCATCTTCTTCGGTCGGCGGGAGTAGTTTTGATTGATCACCAAGTCTTGGACCTGTCGCCATACCCTATGGATTTTAGAGGACAGCCGCTGAGGGGGCTGCTCTGGCTTCGCCTTTGTGATCTTTTCAGCAGGCGGAGGAGACTTTTTCAGCACGGCAGTTGGCGAATTCCTGCATACCCTGTTAAGTGATTCAAAGCTATTCCCAGTTGGAACAGCAACATCAACTTCCATCGTTGGAGCTGGTGGGGGTAAGTCCAGAAAGGGAACTGCCCCCAGCTTTCCTCACTCGGCGCTAGTGGCGACATCGAGCATGTCTTGCAGATGGTATTGGCTCAGTTATGGGGGTAGCTCCATCATGCCTCCTGTTTTGGTGAAGGATTGCTGTTGGTGCCAGCCTATCGAAGACAGACGTCCGCTGAGAGGGGATGGCCAACCTGTCGAAGGCAGACTTTCGAGCGGGGGTAGCAGCCTTGGTGACTTTGCCTGGAGCGGGAGCTGGCATGGCCAGTCTTGTGAAGACCGACCCCTTAGCAGGAGAAGCCTCTTCGACGATTTCATTTACAGGAACAGGGATGGCTATCCATTTCGGGATAACCCTTTCTGGTATTCCAGGCTTCTTCACGGGCCCATTAGAGCTTTGGCCCAGTCTGTTAAAGTCCGAGGCGTTGGATTTGGGCGACCCGTTGAGAGAGGCTGTGTTAGTTGCAAGCCGATCAAAGACCGACTTCTTTGGAGCTTCTTGCGATGGCACTGGGGTGCTGAAGCTTGTTAGTGGGAGCATGGTCCCGAAAAACAGTCCAGTGGTGGCCTGAGTCACCTGTTCCACTGGCATGGCGACGATGGAGGACGCTTGGGGCCCATAAGTCACTCCTCCGACGAGGACGGAGTGGGAGTTGTTGTTGCTAGTGCAGCTTGAAGCCATTGATCTCTGCATGGGAGCAAGACACCAAATCTTAGTACCTCGAATCCAGGGGCAACCACATTAAACCGTGATTCATTCGCGAACACGACACACGAAGTGTGGAGTGGAAAGAGGAAAAGGTCCCACCAGGCGTGCTAGAATCTGTTCGCCGCCGAAAACGGGAGACGAAACCGCGTAAGTTCGTCTTGCCTGAATTTGGGGGCAGATGCTATTTGGTTTTATCCGTCCACCTCTCCAAAAATGCCAAGTTAATTTATGACACCGTGTATCGGAGGTTTAGACAAATGAGGTCGTTGTAGCAGACTTCGTCAGATTCCCCCTCATTTGAGGGGTTTTTGATTGTGGGGACGCTCTTCCCTGCAGACGCAAGCCCTTGCAGTTAATTACGCTACCGCATCGCGGCAACAACTTTCTCCTTCTCCAGATGGTCACTTCGTGTCGTGTGTGTTTATTTTATTTTTGGTGACCCGTGGATTGTATACGGAGGCTAATTTATGTTGTCGCCCGTAGGGCGTGGATTAGGTTAAATCCGTATTTTCTTAGATTTGGGCTTGGGTTGGGTTTAAGGATCGTTAATCTCATTGAGATTAAGATCTGCTTAAACGTTTGTTAATGATACATTAGTCTAATTTTAGACTAAGATCTACTCAACGGGGGTTCGGAATCATTTAGATCCGATGACAGGGCATTTGGGCTCTATCATTTTAGTTTAGGGATGTTACGGTCCAGTGGGTTTAAGGATTGTTAATCTCATTAAGATTAAGATCAACTTAAACGTTTGTTAAGGATACGTTATTCTAATTTTTAGACTAAGATCTACTTAACAGGGTTTTGGGATCATTTAGATCCCACAAAAGAGCATTTGGACTCTATTGTTTTAGTTTAGGGACATCGCGGTCCGGTGGGTTTAAAGACATCATAGTCCATGTCAGTTTAGAGACACCATAGTCTGTAAAGCTTAAAGACATCATAGTCTATGAGTTTAAAGACCTTATAGTCCATAAAGTTTAAGGACATCATAGTCATGAGTTTAAGGACCTCATAGTCCATGGGGTTCTGGTTTAACCAGTTTGGGGATGCATCAATAGTTATTGGTTATTGGGACCCTCCATCTCTCTGAAGACGTTGAAGAATTACAACGACATGTATCAGAGGTATGAAGAGATGTACCCTTGAACCAATGTCCCGATTTTGGGAAGCGGGATGAACATCAGTTTGGATGTCATTTGTTGGGAGCTTATTAGCTGTCTTGAGATCGGCTTTGGAAACCCCGAGCATGAAGGGCTCAATTGATGGTCCTTGGAACATTTGATCTGATTCTGGCTAATGTTAGCCCATCATAGTGCTCAACACTAACATGTTTATTCAGCGCTCACGTGCTCCCACATGATGTGTACAAAATGGTGTTAAACACTAAAATTCAGAGGCGCTCACGTGAGGTCAGGTGAGGCGCTTGAAGTAATATTAGACTTCAAGAATTTGAGGTACTGCCTCTACGGGTTTATTCTTTTGTTCTTTTCTGAGCGTTAAGTGCTATTGGGTCACGTGGGAGCATGTGAGGCACCTCAAAAATGGAAACTGCCTTTGATTTATTCCCTTTTGCTTTGTAAGTGCTAAACACTACTATGAGGTCATGTGTGATCACGTGAGTCAATTTCTTTTATTCTCTTTTGTTCATCACAGACGCTCACGTGAGAGCACGTGATCGACAGTTATCATGTTGGGTGCCAATCCTCCTACATTCATGGAGATCCTGAGTTTCGAGGCTTTCAAGCCCATTGTTTTCTGAGAATTGGATCCTTAAGACTTATTTTTTTTTATAAGAGAACAGCGCTCTTTATGGCATCTACGTGCGAAGCACGTGAGGCGCTATGCGCTGCCTAGTGAATGCTAAGCACTCTTCTTTTCTATGGCACTCACGTGAGGAACACGTGAGGCGCTGGGTGCTGCTCAGTGAGTGCTAAGCACTTTTTTCTTCTTTGGCGTCCACGTGGGGAACATGTGAGGCGCTTGGCGTTGGGTTCTGCCCAGTGAGTGCTAAGTACTCTTTTCTTCTGTGACGCCCATGCAGGGAACACGTGAGGCGCTGGGCACTGCTCAGTGAGTGTTAAGCACTCTTTTCTTCTGTGGCGTCCACGTGGGGAACACGTGAGGAGCTTGGCGCTAGGTTCTTCCCAGCGAATGCTAAGCACTCTTTTCTTATATGGCGCCCACGTGGGTAACACGTGAGGCGCTGGGCGCTGCTCATTGAGTGCTAAGCACTCTTTTCTTCTGTGGCGCCCACGTGGGGAACACGTGAGGCGCTTGGTGCTAGGCGCTACCCAGTGAGTGCAAAGCACTCTTTTCTTCTGTAGCACCCATTAATGATCAACCTTTCATTTTTTTAAGAACCCAGTTCTTTTATGAGAACCAGGTTTCTCTTGAGGAATTCAATTCTTAGTCCTTTACTGAATCTTTAATTCTTAAGAACAAGTTCCTCCCGATAAGAATTAAATTCTTAACTTGTGGGAGACTTGCCTTGTGGATCTCAGATCCAGAGAAAGAACTAAGTTCTTTAATAAGGGTTAAACCCTTTAGATATGTATATGAGATGTTCTTTTTATCTCTATATGTTTTTGTTTACCTAGAGTTTTCTAAGGATGGGGATCTTCTTCCTTGAGAATTTAATTCTTCGTTCCTTTTTTAAGCTTTCTTCTCTTTTTTTTAAAGCTTATGGGAGGTTCTTCTTTTTCTCTTTTTTTTTAGACTTGAAGTCTTTGGTTCTGTATATAGGAGAGGCGGTTTGTAATTAGTTTTGAAGAAATCTCTCATTAAGAGATCCCAATTGATCTGAGGAATTTTACCCACCGCGGGATATTTGATCCAAGGGTTTCTGTTTTACAGAATGCATTTTCTTGTTTCTAACAAGATTGGGGAAATATTTTCCCTTACACAGAATTTATTCTGTAAAACGGTGATTTTTTAATCACCGCTTGATTTTTAATCCACTGGTTCTCTATTTTACAGAAGGCAATGTTTCTTGTTTTAGAAAGATTGAAGGAATATATCCCAAACTAGAATTTTATTCTATAATCCAATTTGGGGGATATTTTCCCCCGACAGAATTTAATTCTGTATTTTTTATGATTTATCATCTCCGTTGGATTTTTGATCCAATGGCTCTGCTTAACAAAGAGTAGAATTTAATTCTACCTGGGTGCTGGCGCTCACGTGTTGTGCACATGAACGCTACTCAAGGTTTTAATTCTTATAATGGGTATTCATGTGCTTTGCATATTGGCGCCCGCGCGAAGAGCACGTGAGGTGCCACCATAGGATTAATACCTATCAGATTGGTCTTGGCGCCGGTGCCCGCGTGAGGAGCATTTGAGGCGCTACCATAGGATTAATTCCTATCAGATTGGTCTTGGTGCAGGCGCCTTCGTGGGAAGCACGCTAATTTTTTAAACAGATCTTTGCTCTTTTATTGGGGAAACAGTGCGATGACGTGTTTGTGGTTAAGCCCACAGCCAGCGTATTGTCGAGTCTTTAGAGTCCCACACAGAGGGTTTTCCCGTTTCAGGCTATAGATGCAGGAGCCGTACGTTGGTACGTGCAGGGGTCCGATTAAATACGTGTACGGGATACACGGATTTTAATCGTCCGGTTAATAATACTAGCCGGTTTAGGATTAAGCCGGATTATTAAATTAGGTTTTGATTTAATAATTTATATATGTATTTTGATAAATATATTTTAGTATTATTGTTCACTGTTCATTTTTTCTCTTTAGTGCTATCTGTATTTTTATACGGACGCACGTATATGTAGCGATACATACACCGGGTGAAATATTCCGTATTTATACGGGAATGCTTCTAGAATAAGGACACCACATATTTGATTTTTATTTTAGAAAATTAAATAAGAAAATGAGATGGATGTATGGTGGTATGAGGCATGTAGAGAGGTATGGTTCTAGTATTTATGGTTGATCATTTATGGTGCACTATTGATGCATGGTGGCTTATATGTAGCCATTCTCATTTCTTTTGAAAGTTGATGATTTTTCTTCATCTCATGTCTCATGTTTCATGGCTGCAAGAGTGAGCAACCATCATCCTCATCTTTTCTCCTTCTTCTTTCTCTTGCTCACTTGAGCTTGAGAATATGAGAGAAAAGTTTAGTGAAATATTTCTACATCCCCGGCCATCCACACCTAGCAAATTTGGATTATCGGTTAAAGCCTCCTCCAGTTTCCCTCGGGTGGATTGTTCATATCATAATTTTTCATTATTATATTCCCCATTCTTATTTATTTTACAAATAAACAGGTGCTTTTGATCCATGTCTGCTACATAGTTACAGGTTCTCGGAACAAAAACAGTGAAAACGATGAAAAGACGATACAAAAGTGAGACTACGACCAACAAATGGAAAGATCTTGATCATGCCTACTGTTTGAAGACTAAACGAAGATCAATGGACAATTTCACAAAATACAAAGGCAGCGCAAGGTTCAAGACTTCGACACGAAGCAAAGGGTAAAAGTCCACGACATTGAAATCTGGAAGAAAACTAGAATACAACCTGAGAAACCAAGTGAAGAAAAAAGAAGCCAAATACCACCAGAAGATGCCATGAAGATTTCAGCTCAAGATCCCTCTGTTTGGCCGCGGAACCGCGGCCAAACATGGCTTTTGGCCGCGGTTCCGCGGCCATGTTGAGCCCGGGTCGGTGCGAACTTTGACGGTGGATGGCGTGCGTTGACTAGGCTTCTTTAGGGTAAAAGTGTAAATGCAGATGTGTATCGGATGTAACCCTAGGGTTTCTATGCTCTATAAATAGAAATCCTAAACCTCTCTTTGAGCTATGCCTCTTCTTGTGCCTCATTGTATTTATCAAAATTCAGAATTCAATTCCTGTAAATGATTGAAGAGAGTATCAAATAAAAATTAGAGTAAGTTTTCTTTTTATTGCCCTAGTTAATTTTCTTTCTGCCCTAGTATAAACTTTTATTATCTGCCCTAGTTAATTTTTATTATCTGCCCTAGTTAATTAGTTTAGAACATGTTTTTCAATTTCCTAATGAGTGAGTAGTTCCTCGCTTGTTAGGGTTAGGAATAGGGAAGGTTTGAGAGATGAAAATCTCTCACCCCTTTTTTTCCCATCACATATTTTTATAGGACTCCATGCATACATACACACACCGCTCCCTACGGCACCCTATCCCACGAGGTAGCGGTGATACCGTAGTTCAAAAAGACTGGTTGTGTATGTTTTCCATAGAGGTTAGGGTAAGAATTAAGAAAGGAAGGACAAGAACCTAGAGGAAGAAATATCGTTTCTTCCCGATGGTACCAATCCACTTTATTAATTATTACCATAACACCTCATAGATCTTAATTAGGGCATAGAAAACGGTGAGGAATATTGATTTTCCAAACTTAACATAAACCTAACCCTAACAAGATTTTAATCCTAGTCTAGATCAGCCTTAGTTTTTTGATTTAATCAATCCAACCCCGTTTGGAATTAACTCGTTAGAACAAATTAAGAATACACAAAATCCCTGTGGACCGACCCGTACTCACTAGCTATCTACCAAGCGACGCCGTTCTTGATTGCGGTAATTAATTCTTTGATCGTAAAACTCAACATCCAAATCAAATGGCGCCGTTGCCGGGGATGGCGTAGTATTTTCTTTTTGCAATTTCGGGTTAATATAAAATCATAAAACTTATAAAAACTGAAAAATTAAAAAAATATAAAAATTTTATCATCTTGTTTTTGTTTGAAGGGTGTTTCGTTGGAATTTTGCAGGATCGACGAACGAGTTCGGATCTGGAAAAATCCAGAGAGTAAAACAGAAAACGGCAGATCTGAACAACAGAGTAAAATAAGAACAGAGGAGCAGAAAAATTCTCGGGACCTGAACCTACTTTTGAACCGCGGAACCGCCGCCAGAGGGACTCTTTTGCCACGGAACCGCCGCGGTCTGCTGACGTCAGCAGACCAAATCCCCACTGTAAGTCTTCTGCACTTCGCTGCAACCCCAATATCTCCTCTGTAAAATTTTCCTGCAGGATTCTTTGCGCCAAAAATTTCTCCCCTTCTCCAATAATTGATCTTGTGCAGGATTCTTTGCGCCGCGCTAAAAAAAATTGTTTGCAAGTGATTGTGTTTACTGCTTTGCATATTTTAATTGACTTTAAGGGGCTTGAACACCAATCCAGATTGGGTGGGGATTTCATCACCCTTCTCAGGACCCCAAAAATCACATAAAGTATATTGCATTGACCATCAAGTAATTAAAAAAAAGAGATCAGACTCAGCCCTAAGGACTTCGCACTCAATAGGATAAAGGAATAGTTGTAGGTATCGACCGTTGATCCTAACCTGACTTTGTGGTGCCTAGGCTAGACAGATAGTGAAAGGTAACTTTAAAAGGCCCTTCTCATGGTGATTCGTGAGCGGATCCCTCCTTTCTCTACTTGTGCTTACCTGGCCACAATTGGCGGTGAAGAGGCGGTTTGAGGTCCTACTTCTTGCCCTTTGGAACAGTTAGGAGCTGTCTAGCTAACCTAGATGACCCTAGATCTAGGCTTGATTGTGCATTTGTGATTGATTGAACGTGTGTCTAAGCCTTTTATCGAAAATCTTTTTTGCAAAAAGCTCCACATAAAAAACACACAAAAAGAAAAAAGGAAAAACTTTTACAAAAACTTGCAACTTGTTGCTAAGAAATCCGTGCACCCCACTTACACCGACTTTCTTTCCATTGACGTTTTCTTACCCCCACCTTTTGTTTTTCGCCTTTTTGACTACACTACCTCTTTAGTGTATGTCCAGTTGGACTAGGGACACTAGTGCCCGATTAGTCCGTGTCTCGTTGGTACCGACTGACAACGCTTTCGACTCCGAAGTCGAAATTCCTTCCACTTCTTTACCTTCACCTTCACATTCTTCGTCTTCTAAGGAGATGTCGGGAATTAATCCTAACAACACCTTACCCACGGGACTGATTCCACCCCCGTTAGGTGCGAATAACCCACAACACCCGCCTGTTGAAGCGCCCCAACGAATCGCGCTCTAGGATCTTTTCTACACTATCCGCACCGCCTTACCTACTTGTCTTTCACTCCCACCGGCAAATGGGGACAATTTTGAGATCAAACCCCACTTCATCAACATGTTGCCAAAATTTCACGGATTGGAATCCGAAGATGCCTATATCTCCATAAACAAATTCCAAAACGTTTGCGCAATGATGAAGACAACACAACTTTCTGATGATACTATAAGGCTAAGGGTCATTCCTTTCACCTTATGTGACCTAGCTGAGAAATGGTTATATAGCACAGCATCACACTCAATTAAAAATTGGGAAGAGTTTGTTAAAGCTTTTCTTAAAAAGTTTTATCCACATCACAAGACCGCGAGAATTCGCAATGAGATTATTCAATTTTCCCAGCTTCCTTCCGAACCCTTTTGGAAGTGTTTTGAAAGATTTAAAGACCTACTTGTTCAATGCCCTCACCACGGTATCGAGAATTGGCAACTTTGCCAAACTTTATACGAAGGATTGAACCCAGCAACGAAGTAGTTGCTGGAAACCATTTGTCAAGGTCGCTTTTTAACCAAATCTAGTAAGGAAGCTTGGCAGTTTCTCGACGATCTTGCTGAACAAACACTTCAGTAGGAAAGCACCAAGACCACCTCATCTTCTGTTGGTCAGTCTAGGGCAGTCATACATCAATTAGATATGTCGATTGCAATGAAGGCCGAGATGGCCGCACTTACGAAAAAGCTAGAAGCAATTGAGACCAAAATCTCATCGCCTTCTCCTGCCCCTGCTTTACCCCCACGAACTGTTTGTGTTTGTTGTTCGGATCCATCACATCTTACCGAAGAGTGTCCTTACAATCCACCTGTTCAAGGACAAGATCAAGTCAATGCTGCCTTCCAGCAAAGATAAAGAAATGATCCATATTCTTCGACTTATAATCCAGGTTGGAGGAGTCACCCAAATTTTGCTTGGAATCAAAATCAACAATTCCAAGGAAACAACAACTTTCAAAGGCCTCCTCCTCCACAACAACAAGCACCCCAACAAACTCAATACCAGCAACCTTTCCAACCACAACCTTACCCAAACCAAATGAACAATTTTGTGCCCAACAACTCTTACCCTCCAAATAATTTTGTTCAACAAAATGATGATAAGGTTACCTCGCTAGAAAGAAGTCTAGATGCGTTTCTACAACAATCTACACAATCCGCAGCAAGGTTGGAGACTTCCATTCAATCTTTGGTGCAAAACAGTGCCTCACACGATCAACGCATCAAATCAATTGAGGCCCAAATTACACAACTAAATGCTGCGTTGAGCGAGCGAGAAAAGGGAAAGCTTCCATCTCAACCATTGCCAAATCCCGGTCACACACACAATGCACATGTTGCTTATGAACAACAAAATCATAATGTAAATGCTGTGACCAAGTTGAGATCTGGAAGAATGTTGCACAATAACGTGGGTATTAGTAATGACACCCCTACCGGTGCTTCTTCCTCTTCATCTTCTTCTTCGTCTTCTTCTTCTTCATCTTCATCTTCCTCGTCAGAGCCTATTCTTCATTCTTCAAAAGGCTTTTCTTCTTCTAATCCGAACGGACCCACATCTCACGTCACGAACACACCAACACTGGAATCCATTCCAACTCCACATTCTACTCCACAGACATTGGACTCAACAAATTTTCAAAATATTCCTTTTCCAAACAGGTTGAGATCCAATAAACTAACTCCACAAATGGAGAAGATTGTGGAGTTATTCAAATAGGTTAGCATAAACATACCTCTCTTGGATGCAATCCAACAAATCCCTTCTTATGCAAAAATCTTAAAGGGCTTATGCATCTCGAAGAGAAAGTCTCAGATATCCAAGAAAGTGCTAGTAGCTAGTGACGTGAGTAATGCTATTAACCAACCTCAACCCTTACCCCAAAAACGAAAGGACCCTGGTTGTCCTACAATTTCAATAACAATTGGGGATAAGAACATCAATCGAGCACTTTTAGATCTTGGTTCCAGTGTTAACCAGCTTCCATATTCCGTGTACGAGCAATTAGGTGTTGGAGAGTTGAAACCCACTCATTGTACTCTCCAATTGGCTGATCGATCAATCACCAATCCTAGGGATGAGTTAGAGGATGTGTTGATCAAAGTAGGGGACTTTATATTTCCCGTTGATTTTATTGTTATGGACACACAACCTGTTGCTAACCCACGGAACTAAATTCCGGTGATCCTCGGTCGACCATTTTTGGCCACTTCCAATGCCATAATCAATTGTCGCTATGGCTCTATGACTCTATCCTTCAGGAAGATGTCTAGTGAGTTCAATATTTACAAGATAGGAAGTCTGCCCCCCGTGCCTAAAGCTAGTATACGAGAAGTTTGCTCGATCCACGAAATCACGCAGGAGGACTGGGAGCTTGAAAAATTTCTGTTCGATCACAACAGTTTTGACGCCACTAGTGCGTTCCTCCTTGAATCTGACACAGTTTGCACAACCGATAACGATTATGAGTGTTTCACTTTTTCGGACGATTTGGACGACTCACCGCCCGAGTATGAGTCCTTTGAATTTTCGGATGAGTTAGTTGAACCATCCGACTCGGTTGCTTGCAGTGATTTCGAACCATTGTTTGAATCCTTCGAGTTCGAAATAGTTTCACCAATTTTACCTTCAATTCCAAAACTCGAACTCAAGTCTTTGCCGTCTCACCTTAAATACGCTTACTTAGGTGAGAATGAGACCTTTCCCGTTATCATATTGGCCTCTCTAGCCCTCGAGCAAGAGAAAGCCCTTTTAATGGTCTTACAAAATAACCGGCAAGCTTTCGGCTAGACTATGGCGGACATCGAAGAGATTAGTTCCCTCATAATTAAATATCATATGCATATGATGGATGATGCCAAGCCAGTAAAGGATCCACAGAAACATCTTGGGGATTTTGTGGTTAATCAACCTCACCCTATATAAGTTGAACCACCCCCTTTTCTTCTAATAAAATACGAGAATGCCAATATTCCACTGATTTCGGATCATTCACATTCTCGTTTTTATTCATCATCACCTCCTATCTCTTCACTTCCACGTACATGCAAACACTTTCCATACCACCACTTATCTCTTCCCCACTTCTTCTTGGTTATGTACAACATGTTCTTCCACCGACCGATACTTTACACAGATAAATTTTTCAACTGGTTGGTGTTGACTTTTGGTCTTTGCAAATTTTAGCATTGACTTGTAACAGCGTTTAACTTAACTTTGGGGGGGACTTTTTTGTATATATATTTTGTTTTTTTTTTCTGTTAACAATAAAAAAATTTATATAAAAAAAATAATAAACAGGGGAGTGCCGACATTTTTGACCCTCTTGGTGTAGCCTGACAGTGAGGACACTGTCAAGTTTAAATTTGGGGATGTGCTCGGTAAGTTTTCTTCCTTCGCATTTATATGTATATTTTTTCATTTGCATACTTATTTTAAAACCCATAAAAATTGAAAATTTTCAAAAATTATAAAAATTGAAAAGTTCAATTTTGGCCATATTTGACTTAAGTTTGACATGACGGTAGACTAGTTAGGAAAAACTAGATCCTAAACTTAGTAAATTAAAAACCCTAAAAAATAACTTTTCTTAAAATTTAACGGTAGAAAATATATGTCTTTGTAGTTTACTTAGAAATAGGCAAATTTTGAGTTCACTTCTTGGACTAAGTTAAAACAAGGGAAGAGTATTGAAATTTTTATTAAAGTATAAGTCTGAAAAATAATCCCTAAGCTTAAATCTAAATTATGAAAATATATACCCTACAAATTGCACAAACACGAATCTTGAAACTTGGAATAGTATAAGAGACCTTGAAATGCTCTTGTCTAAAGTCCTTAGTACGAAGAAAAATAAAATAAAAATACTAGTGTGAATAAAGAGATAAAAAAAATGAACACTGGTTTTTGTAATTACTTAAGGCTGCATTAATAGAAAAAATATTTAGCGAGGGTGCTTCATCATCTAGTGCCTTAGACCAACTGGTTTAGGAGTCACTGCTAAAAGCCTTAGGGATTACAAGACTAGGAATTACGCCTTAATGCGCAAACACATTTTGTAATCGGTCGTTGGTACCTCAAGAAGAATTAACGGTCGCATGAAGAATGTGTGAGCAATTTCATCTAAAAATTCATCAATTGAAAAGTACTTTGGACGATGGACAAGAGTATAATAGCTTGATTTGAATTTCCAACTGTAGGGGTGATATATACACACACGTAGGGGTATGTGATTGGGGTTTAGATAAGAGATAGGAATGAAAAATAGGACTTGTATCTTTAGTAGAGATGATAAAAATTCCTAAGTTGAGATAGAACCCTAGAAGGAAAACTTAAAAGATACTAAAAGCTAAGTAAATTTACAAGAATATATATAATCTTAAGTTAAATAATAAGGAAGCGTGAAAAATACGGGTTGATAATTTGTGAGTCAAAGATAATAGAATTTCTTGTTAGAAAAACCGAATTGGAGAATAAAAATCAATATGCCAAATTGATAGGATTTTGTGGGTAGTATCCGCTGAAAACCCTCAGGAGACAACACTCCTCCTACTAGGGACACCTAGAGGTTTAACGGCTTGTTGCACGAGCTTAGTGCAATCGCGTTTCCCCGCGAAAGTGAGGCTAGGTCTTTTTCGAGAATAAAACTAGGTTTGCTGAGGACAAGCAAAAGATAAGTTTGGGGGTATTTGTTCATATCATAATTTTGCATTATTATATTCCCCATTCTTAGTCATTTTACAAATAAACAGGTGCTTTTGATCCATATCTGCTACATAGTTGCAGGTTACGGGTTCTCGGAACAAAAACTGTGAAAAAGATGAAAAGAAGATACAAAAGTGAGACTACAACCAACAAATGGAAGAATCTTGATCATGCCTACAGTTTGAAGAATAAATGAAGATCAATGAACAATTTCACAAAGAGCAAAGGCAGCGCAAGGTTTAAGACTTCGATACCAAGCAAGCGGTAAAGTCCACGACATTATTCACTGTAGAATTCTGGGAGAAACTAGAAGACCATCTGAGAAACCAAGTGAAGGAAATAGAAAAAACAAAGCAACAGAAGAAGACCTGAAGAAATGATGCATCAAGCTCTCAATATGGCCGCGAACCGCGGCCAAACCAAGCTTATGGCCGTGGATCCACGGCCGTGCGTCGCGCGTGTCGCGCGCGTCGGTGCGTTGGTGCATTAACTAGGTTTTTCTTAGGGTAAAATTGTAAATGCAGATGTGACTCGATTGTAACCCTAGGGTTTCTATGCTCTATAAATAGAAATCATAAACCTCTCTTTGAGGTATGCCTCTTTTCATTGATCGAAATTCAGAAATCATTTGTAATGTTTTGAGAGCATCAAATAAAGTAAGTAGATTTATTTTTATTGCCCTAGTTCTTAAATTCTTTTCTGCCCTAGTATAGATTTGTTATATGCCCTAGTTAATTAGTTTAGAACTTTTATTAATCTGCCGTAGTTTAGATAGTTAGTCTATTTAAATTGAAAAGTCATAAAAAAAAATATGTCTTTCATAAATCCCATAATGAGTGAGTAGTTCCTCACTTGTTAGGGTTAGGAAAGGTTTGAGAGATGAAAATCTCTCACCCCTTTCTTGCACATCACATATTAATTCATAGGACTCCATGCATACATATACACACCGCTCCCTACGGCATCCTACCCCACGAGGTAACGGTGATACCGTAGTTTAAAAGACCGGTTGTGCATGTTTTCCATGGAGGTTAGGATAAGAATTAAGAAAGGACGGACAAGGACCTAGAGGAAGAAACATCGTTTCTTCCCGATCGTCCTAATCCCCTTTATTAATTATTACCATAACACCTAAATAGATCTAAAATAGGGCATTGAAAGCGGTGGAAAATCTTAAATTTCCAAACTTAATCTAAACCTAACCCTAGCAAGATTTTAATCTTAATCAACTCATTTCAGTTTTTAGCGATAATCAATCCAACACCGCTTGGAATTAACTCGTTAGAACAAATTGAGAATACACAAAATCCCTATGGACCGACCCGTACTCACCGGCTAGCTACCAAGCGACGTCGTTTTTGATTGCGGTAATTAATTCTTTGATCGTAAAATCTCACATAAATCAAATGTGTATTCTCAAGCGCGACTTGCTAGAACATGGATCGCTTTCGGCGAGGATGGTCGATTTTCAAGCGCGATCCCGGCGGCAACGAGCTTGGAGGGGTCTTCTACAATTAGGTGGATACGCGACAAAGGTTGTAGTTTCTCAACCCTTGCATTTCTAGTTAACTAGTTTAGGTTTTTGGATCGTATCTTTAATTTTACGGGTGTTTGGTGCTCGCATAAACATATTTTGTTCGTGCCCGTGGATCATATACAAGCGTCAGTATTGAACTACTTGTAGGGAAACTTGGGGGATATGACGTCTTAAGAACGGGTTTGTGTCACGCCCCACTTCCCAATGTACAGGCAGAGGACGCGATTGGCCGCTACGTATTTACTCAGAAGTAAACACGCTAAGCGTATCTAAGCAATATAAGTAAAATGTACACAAGAGACAAGATGTAAATAAACAACAACGTTATTTATTAACATTCTTTTTACAATACATCTGAAAAGTAAATACATGGAATGGAAAGCAATGCCTAAACAGTGGCATAACAGAAATGGAAAATACAGAATGTAAATGTGTACAAGGAATCTAAAGATCCGGGTCGAAAGCTAGCTGGTCCAAATCCTCGCTGGTGGGCTCGATCTCCAGTGAGTCTGAATCACCTGATGACATTCCAAAGAAGAAGAAAGAGAATGTCGTCAGCAAACAAATCGCTCGGTAAGTCCCAAAGAATGAGAGAAGTAAAATAGACAGAAAAGTGAGTATATCTAATATGATATTTGATTGTTAGGTTAACGTAGTGTTTGTAGCTTGGTACAGAAGATGCCAGTGTATACGAGAGGAGTCTCACTAGACCAGAGACTATGGTATATGGAGTACAAGGCTCCGTCGATAATACCATGGAACAATGGGCATGGATGTAATTACATCTTAAGTGACCACCTCGTGCCACCTTTAACATATTCCGTACCAGTCATCCCCATATAAACCCCGCGATGTCTTGTTTGTATTGTTCGTATTGTATTGTCTTGTAAATTGAATTGTATAGATGGATGACTTGCCGAAACCATTATATCAGTAAATGGATGTAACTGGAGAATCATGTAAATGGATGTATATCCATGGTTCGGTTCGGTCAATATAGATTGATTAGATTGAACAGATTGAATATATAGATTCATGGATTCATGTTGAATTGTAGTTTGTACTTGAATCATATTCAAGTAAGATTAATTATATCGAGACTCGGTCTGAGTCAGACAATTAGAAAAGAAATTGAATCCTAAATTATGTTACGGTGCCATCAGTAACTGCTGCACATGGACGGTATGATTTGTATCTTTTTCAAAGACAATTATCATGTTGATAACATCGTTTGTTATGTTTTCTACCTTAAATAGGCAAGCACCCATATCTCTGGCTCCCTGAGGCTCAAGAGACTGGTCCCGCTTAAACCTATGTTTACTAGGGTCCTTATTGTAATTTAGTATAACTTGAGAGGGTTTTATGTAAAAATAATTTTGTATAATTTTTAAAATGCACCTCAAGTATTTTATTATCGTCTTTAGAGTTTTCATTGATGTATATTTTATCAATGTGATATTTCTAGTGAAATAAACCTAATTTCATAATATATGGTATTTATTTGTAATATTGGAATTGTATGGTATTTTCTTGTAAATGGAATGTTTTTCTTGAATTTTGGAAATGTGGAATATTATGAATATTAAAAATAGATATTTTGATATTAATTACATATATATTTATTTATTAAAAATATAAGTTTTATTTATAATAGAAATCACATTTTCTAAAGAAAATTGTATTTTAAATCTTTCGAGATCGTATGCTCCTTGCGGAGGTCTGCATCTCACTCTACTAGGCACGAGGATGTGCGATAATCCACACCATCCTGAACGGGTTCCCCGAAATGGGCTGTAGAGGCGCATTTGCAAAGATTTGTTAAAATACAAATCTTATAGAAAAAGGTTTTTATAAGTCGGAGGTAGTTACGTGTAAAGTCGTATTTTTCCCAGATCTATGTTTCCAAATTCTATCGTGCTATGTTACATATGTGTGTTGTGAGGAGGTAGGTCATTACCTCATGAGTTTTCTAAGGTAATACGGTTTACAAAGTTCAAGTATGTCGAAATGAAATATGAAGGTATTTTAATATAAAAGCGGAATAAAACTTGCTACGATTATTATTTTAATGTCAAACTTGTTCTATTGCCTTTGTTAATGTTTAATAGTCATGACATAAGAGTTTGGTATTATTGTGTTTAAGAAAAATAGAACTTTTTAAGTAAAACCGAATCGGAAGTCGGATTAACTCCGCTTCCGTCGGGTTTTAGTTTTAAATGTTTTAGAAAAGAGAAGAGAGGAAGAAGTAGGGACTTACAGGTTATTAGACTATAAGAGAGAAGGAGGAAGAGGTAGGAGGTGCCGGTGCATCGTTTCGTCGTCGGAATCTCCTCGGATCGTCGTTGGAAGTTCGTCCGAGCTTCGTCCTTTGCTAACTCCACTTGCACACAAAAAGTCTTGGGAATTTTCTTGAGAGTTTGGGCAGGGATTTATGAGTGAGGGGGGTGATTTGAGGGGTGGTATTTATAGGAAAAATCTAGGGTTTAGGGTAGTGAAAGGGTGTGATAAAAATTGTATTTAAATTTGCATTAAAAAAGATTAAAAGGGGATATTTTAATTCTCTGATTAATTGCAGAGAATTTAAACAGTGCAGGGGGAGTGGGGTAGGCTAAAGAGTGCAAGGGGTTCAAGAAAAATTGGGTTTGGGCCGAGTTGACCCGGCGGCGCCGGCCGAGTCAGGTGACTCGCCGGCCCGAGTTGGGCGAGTCGGAGCTCGTGTCTTCGCCACGTGTCCCTGAAGCTTGGCCTAGCCTCGTGGACACGTTTGTTTATTCTGTAACTTACCCTATTACGTGTAGTGCACGTGTAGACTCTTGGGCTTCTAAAAGATTAAAAGAATTTAATTTAAAAAAATATGTGGTTGATAGGATTTGAACTCTGGTGCTAAGTGCAAGATCTTACCAATGAGCTACAAGCTCCTTCTTGCTGTTCAAAAGCAAATCAAACTTATAACTTGTGCTCAGGCTCAAGTACCCTATTCTGTATTTTTGAAAGAAAAATTGTATAGAAAGTTTAGGGTTGTTACAGTTTGGATCCCTGTAACTTAAGGCTTTTAAATCTCATTAGCCTTGAGAGTCTCATAGGGGGGAATTCTCCTTAAGAGTCATGAGGATCTCGTAAGTGCATTTTCTCTTTAGGAATCGTATGGATTCCTAAGTGTGTTACTCTTTTGCGATTTGTAAGGATCTCACACAGGTATTTTCTTCTTAACAAGGTCGAGGAGACCCTGCAAGTGTACACCATTTTTTTTTACGAGATTGCGCCCTTTCGGATTTTCACAAACTCGCCAGCAGTCTCGCTGTTTCTACTTACGGTGCCCTTTCGGGTTTTCTTCCATGTCAATTTCGCTTATGGACATACCATTTTTTTGCGAGAATGCGTCCTTTCGGATTTTCACAAATTCGCCGACAATCATACTGTTTTTACTTACGGCGTCCTTTCGGGTTTTCATCCGTACCCATTTCGCTTGTTGATATACCTTTTTTTTGTGAACGGTGAAACTCTCGAAAGTAGTTTCACCACGGGTGACTCATCTATTTGCCGGTGGGACTTGGGGTGACTTCATCGCAAGAGTAGCAATGTAGTCCACGGGAACTTGAGTTGTAATTTTCGTCGGTGGGGCTTCGGTTGCAATATAAATCTCAAGAGAGCATATTAGTTTTAGGGATATTTCGGTCCATTATCACCGTGTTTGGGGCGATTTGCCGTGTCTGGGGCGATTTGCCGTGTCTGGGGCGACGTGCCAGTTAAGGGACATTTCGGTCCATTATTAGTTTAGGGACATTTCGGGCCATTATCGCCTTGTTTGGGGCGAAATACTAGTTTAGGAACATTTCGGTCCATTATCACCGTATTTGGGGCGAAATGCTAGTTTAGGGACATTCGGTCCATTATCACCGTGTTTGAGGCGAAATGCTAGTTTGGAGACTTTTCGGTCCATTATTTTCATTTGGTTGGGGAGTTGCATAACTTATTCCTACCGACGCTTGCTTGCAGAGATGCTGCTGCATGTCCTTTGTATGCATGGACATTTCACGCTTTAGGCTATCTCCACCCTCTTGGACTGTTTCTTTTATGATTGTACCAATCGGGTTGTTTGCAGGAATTTCCGGGCACTTTACACGGTACTTTCCCGCTGCTCATCAATGTCTCTTTCTGACGCTGACAAAGGAACGAGATATCATGTCACTTTTTCTGCTGAGTCTTCTTCTTCCTTGGAAGAATGAACTTGATTTGGAGGCTTTTTCCCCTCATCATCCATTTTAGGAGTGGGACCTAGATTCTATGCCCCTTTCATGATTTTTGGTTCATTGGTTCAAGTGGTTTATTCCACTTGATTGCAGGACCCGCTTGTAAGTCTCTTGACATCCTTTCTGTTCTTTGAAGAAAGGACTAACTCGCATAGGGATTCGTCCACCAGTGAGAAATATGCCCCTGAGTATATTTCGGGGGAGCGAGTATTCGCATCCTAATCTCTCGAATGGTAGAACCCGTGTTGTCGCTATTTTGGCGATAGTTTGCATCAGAGCCGCTTATGTTTTATTGAGCATTGGTGACAAATGCCGCCTTAGCTCTGCTTTTCATATATCTTCATCGGAAGAATGCGTCTTAACCCATCTGATCCAATCGAGCCATTTTATCTATGAGCTCATGGAAGGTCATCGGCTTGAAGAAGGCCATATATGGGAACACCTTTAAATTTGGATCAAGGAAAGCTATGAACATTCCCATGGCTGGAGCTTCATCGATGTGCTACTCGCATTTTGACCAGAAATTTCGCCATCGGGTAATATATTGAACCCAAGTCTCGTTCGGTCTAACCCTTTCATTGACCAACGTCATCACGGTAGTGCATTTAATCACACTAGAGAATCTCTGACAGAAGAGCATCTCCATCTCGTCGAAGGTATTCACGGGGTCATTTAGGAGTTCCGTATATCATTCGAACGCAGTGCCTGCCAGATTGCTAACGAACCGTCGGAGGAGCAGTATATCATTTCCTCCAGTGTTGCCGCACTTGTATTTAAATCGCGCGATGTACCAGCGAGGATTCTCGGTTCCTTTATACATATAGAACATCGAAAGCAGGTATTCTGGCGGGTACTGTATTTGATCGTACCATGCTTGATACGGTCGACCAGTCTTGATCGACCTATTTGCTGCTTCACTGCCATAGTGAGATTTGATTTGCTGAGCGATATATGAGTCCAGTTTTTCTTTTAGGATCATTTCCTCTTCAGCCGTTGATGAGGCTTGCAGAGAATTTGAAATGTCACCCTTATCTTTAAGAGCAACTACCGGCAGTTTATCTGCCAGTGGTTCCGAATGGACCATTATTCCATCCATATTCTGAATCAAGATGGCCATCTGGTTCATTTTAGCGGATATTGCTGCCGCTTCTTCATCCCTTTTCTTGAAAGCGCGCTTCAGGAAATTAATATCCGACTCCTGTCCTACTCTTTTTTCGGGTGCGTCTTTGGGATTTTCCTTAGGGAATAGATTAGCGACTGTTGCCGTCTGAGCAAGCATCTTCTGCAACTTTTGTAACAACCCTAAATTTCCTATACAAATTTTTTCAAAATATTTTTTCCAAAATCCATAAAGGGGTATTTTAGTCTGAGCACAAGATATAAGTAATTATTTTGCTTTTTAATTACAAGTTAAAAGAATGTAACAACTCCATTTTTAGTGTACAAAAATTTGCTTTAAAATTAATGTATACTTGGGGTATTTACATTTACTGTTATTACTTTAAGTAATTAATTAACTCTATAATTACAAGAAGAAGCTTGTAGCTCATTGGTAATACCTTGCACTGCTGAACCAAACCACCAGAGTTCAAATCTCATACCCCACATTATTTTTAATATTATTTTGTTTTGAATTTTTTAGAAGTCCAACGGTCAACACGTGATAACTCCCAAAATTTCCACTACACATGAAAAAGTAAATATACAAGTGTGTTCATCAGACGACCCCCCACCTTCCCCATTCCTGCCTTGGCCCGACTCGGCCGAGTCGACCGGCGGACCGTCCGACTCGGGCCGACGCCGCCGGCCGGACTCGGCCGGACGGCCGAGTCCCCAACAGAAAAATCTTGCCTCTTGGTCTTCTAAACCCCCCTGCACACTTTAATTTCTCAGATCGTTTCCAGAGAGCTTTTAATACCTCTTTTACTCTATTTTAATGATTTTTTAATATATTTTTGCATTTTTTAAATTAAAACCCTTCATTTACCCTAACCCTAGCATAACCCTATAAATACCAACCCTACACACTACCCCCTCACCCCAAACTCTGAGTCAACTCTCAAAAATTTCCAACAAATCTTATGCACTTTGAAATCGAGCACGAGGCGAAGGTACGGTGAATTTTCCGGCGAACTTCCGACGATCATTCTAGGAGCTCCCGGCGACGAAGCGACGCACCGGCGACTCCTCCCGTTCCACCTCCCTCTCCTTGTTTTCATAAACCCGTAAGTCCCCAAATTCTACCTCTTTTTTTTTCTAAAATACGGATTTACAAACCCGACGAAATCAGAACAAATCCGATTTCCGATTCGGTTTCTTTATAAAACTTCACTTCTCGTTAATACAATTATACTTAAACTCTCTCATGTTGACTATTAAATACTAATCAACCAAATTGATCAAGTTTCATATCACAAAATAATTGCTAGTTCTTTTTACCGTATTTTTTCATTTAAATACCACATAGTTCCTTTTGCGACATTTAAACCATTAAACTTGTTATACTTTTAAGTAGATCACGAGGTAACGACCTACCTCCTCACACACTCATATGCAACATAGTACGATACCCTCGGGAACTTAGAATACGGGAAAACGACACCTTTTCATATAAATACCATTTACTTAATAAAACCGTTTTCTAAAGGATGTAGTATTTATACAATCTTTGCAAAGCGCCTCTACAACCCATTTTGGGGAACCCGTTCGGGATGGTGCGGATTATCGCACATCCTCGGGCTTAGTAGTGCGAGATTCAGACCTCCGCAAGGAGCATTCGGTCTCGAAAGATTTAAAATACGACATCTTAAGAAAATGAGATTTTTAGAATATAAAATATATATTAAAATTATTTTTGTATAAATATATGTATATATAACATTAAAATATCTATTTTGTAATAATATAAATATTCCAACTCTTTTCAAAAATCACAAGAATCAATTTTACACTAAAATACCATGAATTCCATACAAAACCAATATTACCAATAAATACCATTTATTATGAAAATAGGATATTTTCACTAGAATTATCACAATATAAAATCTACATTCATTACAACTCTAAATACGACTAATAAATACTTGGGGTGTATTTTGAAAAGTATATAAAGGTATTTTTACATAAAAAAAACCCTCAAGTTCTATAATTTACCATAAGGATCCTAGTAAATATAGGTTTAAGCGGGACCAATCTCTTGAGCCTCAGGGAGCCGGAGAAGTGGGTGCTTGCCTATCTAAGATTGATAACTTAACAACGGTGTTTTCAATACGGTAATCGTCTTTGATAAAAACACAAATCCTGCCGCCCATGTGCAGCGGTTACCGATAACATCAAAACAATCAGGACTTCAATTTACCTTTCTAATTGTCTGACTCGGTTTGAGTCTCATTATAATCTGACTTGAATATGATTCAAGCACAATCTACAATATTACAATTCAACACGAATCCATGAATCCATTATTCCATATATTCAATCTATCAATCTATACAACTTGACCGAACCGAACCATGGATATACATTCCATTTACATGATCATCCAGTTTACATGATTCTCCAATTACATACATGATTCTACAGTTACATCTGTTTACTGATATCATGGTTTCAGTCAGTCATCCAATTATACAATCAATATAATTTACCATACAACAATACAATCAAGATAACACGGGGTTTAAGGGGTAGATTGGTACGGAAGGTGTTAAAAGTGGCACGAGACTGCAAGATTAAGACACCTAACATGAATCCAATTGTCGTTGTTCCAGGTTGTATAACGGAGCCTTGTACTTCCATTTGCCTTTAGTCTCTGGCATATAGAGACTCCTCTCGTATATACTGGTATCCTTCTGTACCAAGCTACAAACAACTGCGTTAATACTAAATACAACATTATAACAATATAATACAACTTTAAAAGCTACCTTCTTATTTTGTCTATTCTACTTCTCCATTATCTTTGGGACTTACCAAGCGATCTGTTCGCTGACGACATTCTCTTTCTTTCTTTTTTGAATGTCGTCAGGTGATCTGGACCCGTCAGAGATCGAGCCCACTGCTGAAGACTTGGACCAGTTCAGTGAAGACCCCGAGCTCTAGTCATTGTACACTTTCCATTTCAGTACTTTTCTTTTTCTGTTATGCCATTGTTTTGGCATTGCCTTTTATTTCAGTTGTATTTACTTTTCATGTATTGTACAGAAAGAATGTGAATAAATAAAGTTGTTGTTTTATTATCTTGTCTCTTGTTCTTTACTTTTATATTACTTAGATACGCTTAGCATATTTACTTCACAGTAAATACGTAGCGGTATCGCCGCGTCCTCTGCCCGTATACTGGGAAGCGAGGCATGACAACTTTTCACGTTGCGGTTGAGCTTTTGTCGGAGACCGGGTATGCGGTTCGTGACTAATAGAAGCGGTACTTTCCTTTAAGAATTCATCACGTGGACTGTGTGAACTATCATGCCCCCAACCTTGGGGCGTTTGGAATCTTGACCTTTGGAGTTTGCCTCGGGCGTTCGGACTTTATTAGATCTCTCTATTTTATGAGAAGCCGTTTTGGATTTCGGAGGAACCATCAGAACAGGAACAGCTTTGGGATGAGTCCCCTTATATTTGAAAAAGGGGTTTTCAGAATTAGGCTGACGCTTAGAGGAAGATCCGCGGATGACAACTGAGTCCTTCACCTGCTTCCACACCTTTTTTATAGATGAGGAAAGTTTTTTTAGAGAGCAAGCTGGTTTCTGCTCTTTGTTGGGGTCGAAAATTGCATCCCGGTTGACTAAGTCAAAGTCAAGGTCAACCCCAAGCCAAGTGGGCCCAAGCCCAGATCAAGTGGGCCCATGCCCAGGTCGAGGCCGAACATGAAGCGGTCGGCCCTCCTCCATGCCAAAATAAGAAATCATGTAATAAATAATTTTTATGTAATTTTTTATGCATGAATTGGCATAAACCCAAATTTTTGTAAAGCACATGGCTTATGTGCAAAAAGAAATGGCACATGAGCCATGGGATGGGCAAAATGTCATTTTGTAAAGCCCAATGGGCTATATGTAAATGTGTAAGCCTATATAAGGCAACATGATGATGAATAACATATACACTTTTTCATTCCCTCAAAAATCTTGTGTTTGTGCCTTCTTCTTCTCCTTCCTCAAGGTTCCAAACCTTCTCCTTTCCTTTGAATTAAATCAAGAGTTTTACTCTTCCTTTTCAAAAACTAAATAGTTTTCACCACAAAACCCACAAAGGGGAGCTCAGATCTTCCATTAGATCTCAAAAAGGGGGAGACTTTTAAGTCTCACCCCCTTTTCTCCAAGATCCAGCCGATCAAGAGGAGGAAGAAGGAGACTCATCTCCAAAAATCCAACTTTGGACAAAACCCCAGTCAAGAGAAGATCCAAGACTCAAGAGAGAAAAACCTCTGAAGATTTTGTTAGGGAGTTCAACTCTAAGGCCCAAATCCTCAAAGGAGTTTAACTTCTAATCCAGATCCTTAGGAGTTTGACTCCAAATCTAAATCTTTTGGAGTTTAACTCCACTCAAAATCCTTGTTTTGGAGTTTAACTCCTATTTCTGGGGTAAAATCCCCTCCTTTCGCTAGCGCCTAAAACGCTAGCGCCCAGAGCGCTAGCCCCGAGCGTCCACGTGCCGGGCACGTGAGGCGCTAGCGCCCGAAGCGCTAGCACTCAAAGCGCTAGCGCCCGAACGCCCACGTACCGGGCACGTGAGGTGCTAGCACCCAAAGCGCCAGCGCCAGCACCCGAGCGCCTAGCGCTAACCCAAGCGCCCAAGCGTTGGCGCTCACGCGTCCTTTGGACGCCATTTTTCCCCATTTTTACACACACTCCACACTAAAAACACTGTCTCCCGTTAGAAAAAAATTCTAACGGGACGCTGCCCCGCACCCCGTAAGGGGGCTGCTAGCCCCCTTGACCCCCAGCCCGCTATCCGGGTAGCGGGACCCACATAAAAAACTCTGCGGGGCCCCCGATATATCCAAAACCTCTTCAAAACGCAACACTGCACATTGAGTTCGCGCGACCAATTTAACCCGTTAATCGAAGGTTCTCTCGCTCCAAAGGCGAGGGGTAATTAACGGCAGCTTAGTCTGCGGCTTCCGGAGATTCGGATCCCCACGATCAATAAACCCCCGCCTACCCTAGGTAGGGGGAATCTGTAATACGCCTGACAAGCACGCACATATTCCCATCTCAATGGGGTGACGAAAAACACCCTACACTCTTGTCACGCCCCGCTTCCCAGTAGATGGAAACGGTGACGTGGCAAGTCCGCGACGTATTTATTCCGAGAAGGTCATTTCTTGAAGAAAATTCGCTAAGCGTCTATAAGCAACATAAACTAACAAGAACAAACAAAAGAATGAAATCCAGTTCCGATTTATTACATTCATAATTCATAGTAGACAAAATATTTGAATACAAGATATTTAACATGATAAGCCTTAACAAGGAGGCATACATAAATAAGGCGGAATGAAATGAAAAGCTGAATGAAACTCGACGTCTGGTTGTAATGCGAACCGGTTGTACTCCTCTTCGGCCACTTCTATCTTCTCTGTCATTATACCACCTGACAAACATTCTAAGAAAGAAAGAAAGATGGGTGGAATGCCCGTCAGCGAACTAACGCTCGGTAAGTCCCCAAAAGGATGGTGTAATGTATATAAATGAAATGCAAGATATAATGTGATATATGGTATAGTATGGATATAAATCATGAACATGTAAACAAATATAGTAGCATACATGGTAATGTGTATGTCAACTATAACAGCATGGAAATGTAGCATGAGCATAGCAAATAAGTATAACAAGGCCGTGGAGTGTAGGTATAGTAAACATGAAATGAATGTAAGTATCCTAAAAGGTCTCTAAAAGGGTAAAATTAACTAACGTGAGTTCAAGTATGAATGCCAACCAATATCAAGAGTATTCTCGAACCCAAGGCTATCGTCCAGGGATAATGAATCACAGCCCCAAAATAGCGGGACTTCAATTGTTATTGAAGTATTCCAAACCCAACAGGCTATCATCCAGGGGCTTGGAAACACGGGCCCTCATTCATGAATTTGTGATGTACCGTTTTAGCCCGGTACCACAGCAACGTTATTTGTTATAATGAGACTCATGAGATTCCGTTGGATTCATACTCAAACTATCCCAACACCATGTGTATATAAGTCTATGATTAATATTATGAGTCTTGATCGAATCCATGAATACAAAAGTTGATGTACGATATTAAGTTTTCAAGATTGAGTTCATGTAATCATGTTAAGTGCAAGTCAAGCCAATTGTATTCATGGTTCGAGTCAAGTTGGTTCAAGTGTACATACTGGGTTCAAGTATTCATGATTAAGTCGTGTCAAGATTAAGTCAATTCTAGCATGTAACGGTTTAATCACAAGTCATATAGATAAAAACAAATAAGCAATCGCAGAACATGATATGAGAAAAGAATACAAGTAAGTCCAAAAACAATGTTGTAAATATGTGATATATACGACTAATTAATCAAGTAATTTGAAGTTAGAATATAAACGGAAACATATCCTTAAGTATTATGCACACGTGAGTACTAGTCTCGCCTAAACACGACTACCGGTTTGGGAGATATACATGTTTTCGTATCGTCGCGCAAAACAGATCAGAATCTGTTCAACACTGTCACACATTTTTAAAACACGGTTTGAGTTAATTTCTATCGATTTTCAGGTTACAAAAATTATTCAAAAATTGTAGGTATTTCGATGTACTTATCTAAAACACTAAGATTCGTGCGATTTGAATTTCTGAAGCTCTAGTTATGATAGTTTTAATATCAACGTTTAAAACAAAAATTCAAATTTCTGGACAACAACTATATATTGTATTGCAAAACCAATATTAGGTTATTTCATGTATTTATAAGTAATCTAGTATAAAGGAAATTATAGATCTATCAATTTTGAATCTACACATCTAAATTTTGTCATGAACGGACATCGGGTGTTCGGGTTATGTCCAATTTAAAAACGGTGTACGAATCAGGATAGATTCTGTCCAGATTCGTTGCTTAATATTGTAACGCAATTTTCTATATTTTACGTCGGTTTTCAGTAAAAACTTAAAACTAAGAAAATCTATCTTATTCGATATAGATATCCAAAACACCTAACTTTGCTCAATTTGGACATCCGTATACTAATTTATGTGTCCTAAAAATTGACTGATAATTGCAGTTTTCTGTTTTACGAACAGTGAATAAAAACGATATAATTCATAAACTGTTAAGCGATTCGATCTGAAATTTTTAAAGAATATACAAAATAATATATTCTGTTATAGATAAATTTCTTGAAACTTCCAGAAGTAAAAATTAATTTCTAAAAATTATTTTAAAAGTAAAGGTGTTGGGGTAAAAATTTACACCCCCGTTGACCGAGTCAAAGTCAAGGTCAACCCCAAGCCAGGTGGGCCCAAGCCCAGGTCAAGCGGGCCCATGCCCAAGTCGAGCCCGCGGCCAGCCTCCTCCATGCTAAAATATAGATCATGTAATAAATAATTTTTATGTAATTTTTTATACATGAATGTATGCAAAATGGGCATAAAGCCAATATTTTGTAAGCCCATGGCTTATGTGCAAAAAATGAAATGGCACATGAGCCATGGGATGGCTAAAATACCATTTTTGTGAAGCCCAAGGGGCTATATGCAAATATGTAAGCCTATAAAAGGCAACATGATGAATAAAAAAATATACTTTTTATTCTCTCCACAAAATTTTTAGATCTGAGATCTTTTGTGCCTCCTTCTTCTTCAAGGTTCCAAAACCTTCTTCTTTCTCTTGAATCAAATCAAGAGTTTTACTCTTCTTTTTATAAAACAAATTAGTTTTTCACCACAAAACCCACAAAGGGGAACTTGGATCTGTCATCAGATCTTAAAAAGGAGAGATTTTGAGATTTCACACCTCTTGATCTTCAAGATCCAGCAAGCAACAGGAGGAAGAAGAAGAACCACTTCCATTAAACCCAAAACACATTCAGGAGCCCGACTCCTCTCTGACTTCTCTTTCGAGAAATCTTTTTTCAGGCTAAAAGCCTCTTGTCCGCTCCAGCGCGCAGCGCAAGTGCGCAAAGCTCCCACGTGCCGACACGTGGCGCGCGCGCTTGCGCACCTGCGCGCAACGCGCATTGCGCAAAGAGCCCACGTGCCGACACGTGGCGCGCGCGCGCTTGCGCACCTACGCGCAGCGCTCCCACGTGTCGACACGTGGCGCGCCCGCGCTTGCGCACCTGCGCGCAGCGCTCATGCGCAAAGCGCCCACGTGCCGACACGTGGCGCGCTTGCGCCTGAGCGCACAGCACCTAAGCGCACAGCGCTCAAGGCGCTGGCCCCCACGCATCCCTTGGATGCCTTTTCCCCCTCTTTTTACGTACATACATATACATATACATATACATATGTATACAAATTCACACGTATACATACTCCGCCACATTCTCCCCCTTCAAAAAAATTTTCGGGCCGAGACGCTGCCCCGAACCTCGCAAGGGGGCTGCTAGCCCCCTTGACCCCCAGCCCGCTATCCGGGTAGCGGGACCCCCGTAAAAACTCCGCGTGGCTCCCGATATATCTAAAACCCCCTTTCAAAACAAAACACACGCACACTGCACACTGAGTTCGCATGACCAATTTAACCCGTTAATCAGAGGTTCCCTCGCCCCAAAGGCGAGGGGTAATTAACGGCAGCTTAGTCCGCGGCTGCCGGAGATTCGGATCCCCACAATCATTAAACCCCGGCCTACCCTAGGCAGGGGGAATCTGTAGTACGCCTGACAAGCGCGCGCGTATTCCCATCTCACTGGGGTGACGAAAAACACCCTAAAGATTCTGGCACGCCCGGTGGGACCAATCTCTCCTCCCATATTTCGAGTTAAGCGTTCATGTGAACTCAATCAATATACATACATGTATTTATACTAAAAATAATGCTTTTTCATGCAGATTTTCAACCAATCACCTTCCGACGATGTCTTCGATGATGAACTCGGCTCCCGTCTCCTACACGATGAGGATAGACTCTAGAACGGTCCTCCCGGCCAGTCTCGGGCGACAATGGGAAGAGCCGCTGCAACCATTCGGCTCTATTATGTTCATGCCAGTTGGTGCCATCCCAGCTCCTCAAGCCCCGGTGGCAGACAAACCGGTCTCGAAAGACAGGAGACCAAATGTGGTGATCTCAAGGGCGCCCCAACCCAAACGCAAGTCGGTATCTGAACGACTTTCCTTGGCCCCAGCTGGGGGCAAGGCCATCAACACCAACAAAGCTACAACGCGTCCCGATCAAGCTCCAGCGGCGCCCCTGACAAATGCTCGATCGGGTGTCTTCTCTAAGCTCCCCGCTGATCAACTCGCAATGGCTTCCCGGGTAGCGGATGTCCACCAAGCCTTCAAAATCGAGAAGCTGAAGGAGAAAAGGCTCAGATATAGAGCCAACAAAAGGGATAGGGCTCCTGCCAAGCTGAACCTCATGAGGTTCGAAGAACAGGGTTACCCCGTCAAAGATGAGGGGATGGCTGAATGTGTTATCCACACTGTCTACATGGTGGGCACGCGCAGCAAGAGCAAGAACGGGGCCGCTACATCTCAAATCCAATCTGGCTTGAATGTGGTGGCCGCTTCCCAAGAACAGCCGCCTCTGCTGGATGGTGAAGACCCTCTCGATGAGGATGATAGGCAGAAAGACCCTTCGGTCTATGAGGAGTCGGGCTCGGAAAGCGAAGAAGAGCCGACTTTTCGCCCTAGGACCGCGGAGCAAGAGCTGCTTCAAGAGCTTCGAAAGCAGCTCAGAAACAAAGACAAGGAGATGGCTAAGCTCTACTCAAAAATTGACGACTTGACAAATGTCGTCCTACAGCTCACGGCCCGACTTGCCTCTCAACCGCCCAATCAAGCGGAGGGCTCTGCTCGTGAACCGGGAAATGGTGTCCCAAAGCAGCCAACGCCTATTCCCTCAAATTTAAAAGTGGGCGAACTACATGAAAACCAGTCGCATCCTATCTCGGGAAATGTCTTGGCTACCAATGACAGTAGCCCGCTAACTCAAGATCAAATCATGGATTTGGTTGCCAGCAAAGTCAAAACATTGGTAGCCGAAGCCGAAGCGCAAAAAGACATCAGCAGTAGTGGGAGACCATATCCTGCTCAGTATGATCTGGTGGAATTCCCTAGCGGCTATGTCATCCCCAAATTCGGAAGATTCGATGGGACGGGAAACACGAATCAGCATATCGTCCACTTCAAAGCCTCATGCGGGAATACCGGGGGCAATGATGCGCTTCTCCTCCGCCAGTTCGTTAATAGCCTGACCGATGTTGCTTTCGACTGGTACGCGAGCATACCGGATGGCTCCATCACAACTTTTGTCCAAATGGAGTCTCTGTTTCGGCAGAGGTTCATGAGCGTCAGCGATAAGATTGCCATTGCCGAGCTCGTAAGGACCAAGCCCAAGAGCGACGAAAGCAGCACGGATTTTATAACCCGATGGCGTAATCTCTCCGTCAAATGCGAACCGCCGATAGAGCAGGACCAATCTGTCAGTCTCCTTATCGGAAATCTCAACAACTTGATGGCCCCGTTTCTATGTACCGCGGGTCTCAAAACATTCCAAGAGCTGACCAAAAAGGTCCAAACGTTGGAACGCTCAAAGCCCGAGTCCGCTCAGGATCTTCAGTTCACAAGCAGACCGAAACCTTGGAGGGACGACAACCGAAAAGGCGGAAGTTCTAACATCACCGATTCTCCAAATAAGCAGAAAACGGGCGGACCAAAAACTGACCAGTCTCGAGGGCCAACTTTGGAGGAAAGGAGAAATAAGGTCTACTCATTCCGAAGGGACAAGGTCCACAAAATTTTTAAAGACGCTCTGAAGAATGGCCTGCGGCTACCGGAACCGAGAAGGCTAAGTGAAGCGAACAAGACTGATCATCCCAACTTTTGCCCATACCACCGAGTGCTGGGGCACACTATTGAAGACTGTTGCATCTTCAAGGATTGGGTCGAGAAACAATACAAGGCGGGAGAAATATCATTGTCCCCTGGCGTGTTAACAAACAATCAAGCTGCGACCGCCAATTTCATACACACGGGGACCGAAGTCCATCAGGGACCTGATTCTCTCAAATACCCACCTTTCTCTGGAAACAATCGACCACCACGTCATTAAACTGGGAACAGTCGACCTCTAAGTCGTTAAACTGGGAATGTAAAAAAATGTAAATAAAAAAAATGTGTAAATAAAAGAAAAATAAAGAAAAGCCGAAATGATGGGGCAACTCGCAATAAAAATCAGCGAGTAAAAATAAAAATGAAAATGAAGCCGAAATGATGGGGCAATCGCGAATAAATAGCCGAAATGATAGGGCAATCGCGACCTTCGCGATAAGAAAAGCTGAAATGATAGAGCAATCGCGGTAAAGTAAAAAAAAACAAAAAAAACAAGGGCGGATGATGAGTTGCTCCTGGCATTATTCCAATGCAGCAATGCAGACGCCAAACCAAAATCCAATTTCCCAAAATTCTTCCAGCCCTACGGTTAGTCCCCAAATTGACTACCGTATACAATCCACGGGCTCAAATAATTCTCATCACCCTCATGTCCCACCGTAATCACCGGTTACGCGGCTGGTCTCCGCCTTTGGAATTATGCTCCATTGAGAAGACCCACTCATGTGTCCTCACGATATGTGAGGAGAACAAACCTTTGTGGGATCCTTACGACTCACGAAGGAAGAACACACTTAGGAGTCCCCACGACTCCTAAGGAGAAATACACCTGCGGGATCCTTACGACTCGCAGGGAGAAAATGCTTTTATAGGACCCTCACGGCCCATAAAATTGAGAAGTCTTAGGTGACTGGGATCCAAATCTGTCTTCTAAGCCATCGCTCCCCAACCCCAAAGTGGCGAATGATGAGTCGCTCCTGGTACCATATTCCAGTGCAGCGATGCAGACGCCAGCCAAATTCCAAATTCAAATTCCAATGGCGAATGATGAGTCGCTCCTGGTACCATGTTCCAGCGCAGCGATGCAGACGCCAGCCAAATTCCAAATTCAAATTCCAACGGCGAATGATGAGTCGCTCCTGGTACCACATTCCAGTGCCGCGATGCAGACGCCAACAAAGACCCAAAATGCTTTTGGCCCTACGGTCTGGATCATACATCCTGCAAAACCATATACAATCCACGGGCGTAAACAATTCCCAAATCCTCCCGGGGCAAATGATGAGTTGCTCCTGGCATTATTCCAGTGCAGCAATGCAGATGCCGAACAAAAAAACAAATCCAAATCCTTCCGGGGCACATGATGAGTTGCTCCTGGCATTATTCCAGTGCAGCAATGCAGATGCCAAACAAAAAAAAACAAGTCCAAATCCTCCCGGGGCAAATGATGAGTTGCTCCTGGCATTATTCCAGTGCAGCAATGCAGATGCCAAACAAAAAAAAAACAATTTCCAAATCCTCTCAAGACAGATGATGATTCGCTCCTGGTACCATATTCCAGTATGGCGATGCTGATGTCAGCTCAAATCAAACCAACAAATTCCAACATCGACCTCTGCGTCAGACAACAGGCACTCCGTCTCGGGGATACGTCCTACAACAGGCACTCCGTCTCGGGGATACGTCCTACAACAGGCACTCCGTCTCGGGGAAACGTCCTACCACAGGCACTCCGTCTTGGGGATACGTCCTACAACAGGCACTCCGTCTCAGGGAAATGTCCTATCACAGGCACTCCGTCTCGGGGATACGTCCTACGACAGGCACTCCGTCTCGGGGATACGTCCTACGACAGGCACTCCGTCTCGGGGATACGTCCTACGACAGGCACTCCGGGATACGTCCTACGACAGGCACTCCGTCTCGGGGAAACGTCCTACCACAGGCACTCCGTCTCGGGGAAACGTCCTACAACAGGCACTCCGTCTCGGGGACACGTCCTACAACAGGCACTCCGTCTCGGGGACACGTCCTACAACAGGCACTCCGTCTCGGGGAAACGTCCTACGACAGGCACTCCGTCTCGGGGATACGTCCTACGACAGGCACTCCGTCTCGGGGAAACGTCCTACAACCGACACTCCACCTCGGGGAAACGTCGACCAGTGACACTCCTTGCCAGGGACAAGTCTACCAAATCGCTCCGGAACAGAGCGTCGACCGTCCATGTCGCAAAAAGGGCAGTGCAGGCTTCCTAAAAACAAGGAACCAGATCGCTCCGGGCCAGGGAAACGTTTACCACGGACACTCCGTCTCGGAGACGCGTCAAGCGTCGACCGTCCATGTCGCAAAAAGGGCAGTGCAGGCTTCCTACAAAGCAGGAACCAGATCGCTCCGGGCCAGGGAAACGTCTACCACGGACACTCCGTCTCGGAGACGCGTTAAGCGTCGACCGTCCATGTCGTAAAACGGGCAGTGCAGGCTCCCGCAAATTGGGAACCCAAATCGCTTCGTAACAGAGCGTCGACCGTCTATGTCGCAAAAAGGGCAGTGCAGGCCCCCGCAAATTGGGAACCCAAATCGCTTCGGATCAGAGCGTCGACCGTCTATGTCGCAAAAAGGGCAGTGCAGGCTCCCGCAAATTGGGAACCCAAATCGCTTCGTAACAGAGCGTCGACCGTCTATGTCGCAAAAAGGGCAGTGCAGGCTCCCGCAAATTGGGAACCCAAATCGCTTCGGATCAGAGCGTCGACCGTCTATGTCGCAAAAAGGGCAGTGCAGGCTCCCGCAAACTGGGAACCCAAATCGCTCCGGATCAGAGCGTCGACCGTCTATGTCGCAAAAAGGGCAGTGCAGGCTCCCGCAAATTGGGAACCCAAATCGCTTCGGATCAGAGCGTCGACCGTCTATGTCGCAAAAAGGGCAGTGCAGGCTCCCGCAAACTGGGAACCCAAATCGCTTCGTAACAGAGCGTCGACCGTCTATGTCGCAAAATCGTAACAGAGCGTCGACCGTCTATGTCGCAAAAAGGGCAGTGCAGGCTCCCGCAAACTGGGAACCCAGATCGCTCCGGATCAGAGCGTCGACCGTCTATGTCGCAAAAAGGGCAGTGCAGGCTCCCGCAAATTGGGAACCCAAATCGCTCCGGATCAGAGCGTCGACCGTCCATGTCGCAAAACGGGCAGTGCGGGCTCCCCACAAATCGGGAACCAAATCACTCCGGGTCAGGGAAACGTCTACCACGGACACTCCGTCTCGGAGACGCGTTAAGCGTCGACCGTCCATGTCGTAAAACGGGCAGTGCAAGCTCCCCACAAATCGGGAACCAAATCACTCCGGGTCAGGGAAACGTCTACCACGGACACTCCGTCTCGGAGACGCATCAAGCGTCGACCATCCATGTCGTAAAAAGGACAGTGCGTCCCAAAAAGTGGGAACCAAAGCAAGTCGCCTCCACGTGAAAGAAGATCCATCAATTTCATGCACACGACCCATATATGCTGTGTGCATTTATTGATGGGGGGCACTTTGTTGGGGTAAAAATTTACACCCCCGTTGACCGAGTCAAAGTCAAGGTCAACCCCAAGCCAGGTGGGCCCAAGCCCAGGTCAAGCGGGCCCATGCCCAAGTCGAGCCCGCGGCCAGCCTCCTCCATGCTAAAATATAGATCATGTAATAGATAATTTTTATGTAATTTTTTATACATGAATGTATGCAAAATGGGCATAAAGCCAATATTTTGTAAGCCCATGGCTTATGTGCAAAAAATGAAATGGCACATGAGCCATGGGATGGCTAAAATGCCATTTTTGTGAAGCCCAAGGGGCTATATGTAAATATGTAAGCCTATAAAAGGCAACATGATGAATAAAAAAATATACTTTTCATTCTCTCCACAAAATTTTTAGATCTGAGATCTTTTGTGCCTCCTTCTTCTTCAAGGTTCCAAAACCTTCTTCTTTCTCTTGAATCAAATCAAGAGTTTTACTCTTCTTTTTATAAAACAAATTAGTTTTTCACCACAAAACCCACAAAGGGGAACTTGGATCTGTCATCAGATCTTAAAAAGGAGAGATTTTGAGATTTCACACCTCTTGATCTTCAAGATCCAGCAAGCAACAGGAGGAAGAAGAAGAACCACTTCCATTAAACCCAAAACACATTCAGGAGCCCGACTCCTCCCTGACTTCTCTTTCGAGAAATCTTTTTTCAGGCTAAAAGCCTCTTGTCCGCTCCAGGGCGCAACGCAAGTGCGCAAAGCTCCCACGTGCCGACACGTGGCTCACGCGCTTGCGCACCTGCGCGCTTGCGCAAGGGCGCAAAGCGCCCACGTGCCGACATGTGGCGCGCGCGCTTGCGCACCTGCGCGCAACGCGCATTGCGCAAAGCGCCCACGTGCCGACACGTGGCGCGCGCGCGCTTGCGCACCTGCGCGCAACGCGCATTGCGCAAAGCGCCCACGTGCCGACACGTGGCGCGCGCACGCGCTTGCGCACCTGCGCGCAGCGCTCCCACGTGTCGACACGTGGCGCGCGCGCGCTTGCGTACCTGCGCGCAGCGCTCATGCGCAAAGCGCCCACGTGCCGACACGTGGCGCGCTTGCGCCTGAGCGCACAGCACCTAAGCGCACAGCGCTCAAGGCGCTGGCCCCCACGCATCCCTTGGATGCCTTTTCCCCCTCTTTTTACGTACATACATATACATATACATATATATACAAATTCACACGTATACATACTCCACCACATTCTCCCCCTCCAAAAAAATTTTCGGGCCGGGACGCTGCCCCGAACCCCGCAAGGGGGCTGCTAGCCCCCTTGACCCCCAGCCCGCTATCCGGGTAGCGGGACCCCCGTAAAAACTCTGCGTGGCTCCCGATATATCCAAAACCCCCTTTCAAAACAAAACACACGCACACTGTACACTGAGTTCGCATGACCAATTTAACCCGTTAATCGGAGGTTCCCTCGCCCCAAAGGCGAGGGGTAATTAACGGCAGCTTAGTCCGCGGCTGCCGGAGATTCGGATCCCCACAATCATTAAACCCCGGCCTACCCTAGGCAGGGGGAATCTGTAGTACGCTTGACAAGCGCGCGCGTATTCCCATCTCACTGGGGTGACGAAAAACACCCTACAAAAGGTATTGATATGTCATATATGAGAAATGAGAAAACCATGGTTTTTATTCGCAACTTCATTTTTTTTTACAAACTTTAAATAAATTAATTTAAAATACAACAACAAACGATACAATCCTAATTGGTTACTATGAAATCTTAACATATGCATTGAGAGTAATGAAAAAGACTTTACAAACTATATATTTGTGTATATTTGTGTGTGTTCATTATTTATATATGTATCCATTTAATTAATTATTTAGGGACTATGATATGATAAGGGAAGTTTTTTATGGCAATATAAAGAGAAAGAGATGGAGAGAGGGAAAGAGAAACGATTTACATACACAAGCCGGTATTGTCACCGGGCTTATCTATCCGCCGATAGCCTCGTGTTACTAGCGAGACTTTCTTAAGAATTTTTTCATGTTCTTCTTCGGGGAATTTAGATGAAGAGAGATATGTAAAATGATAGAATGGTGTGATGATAAAAAAAAGGAGTGAGATATAAAAAAGATTTATAGCCACCATAATTCTAATAAATTATGGCTCATAACCATTCTAATTATTTTGAGAATTAAAAGGAAGATGAAATGAAAGGTTTCATTTGTAAGTTATGAGAAGAATAAAAATTGATAAAAAAATAATTGCAAGAATTGGGATTTGAACATGTGACTTATAGAATAACAATGCAAAAACCTAACCAATAAGCTATAAGGTTGTTCATGCACATATTTAATTAGAATTAAATATATGCTATTGCTTGAAAAGAAAGTAGGCTTTTGGGCTCATAGTTTTATAAAAAAAATGAAAATGAGATTGGATTTGGGTTATGGGCTGGATCAGGTCTTGCGTTTAATTTAAAATAAGTTAAGATTTAGTTTAAAGAAATGGGTTTGGCAAAAATAGATGGAATAATAAAATAATATATTTAATAAAAAAACAAATTTACGGAAAAATACTACGAATAAGTAAATACAATATTTTACTAAAGAAAGAAAACACGAAGGTATAATAATATTAGGGTCGTTATAGCTCTCCTTGGATCTCCGTGGGTTGTGGAGACGTTTTCAATATTATTATAGGGGAATTTTGTCTGACCCTTTGCAGCAGTTCAAAACTGTTCCCGGTTGGAACAACAACATTCGCCATCGGAGTTGAAGTAGGTGGAGTCAACACGGACGGAGAAATGCCCCCAGCTTGTCTTATTTGCTGAGCTTGCCCCTGTTTTCTTTGAGAGCTTGACTATTCTGCCCCCTGTGTTGACCTTAGTCTTCGGCAGGCGCCAGTTGCATGAATACCAATGCTCTCGGTAGGGCTGAAGCTTGAGAAACCAGCCTGTGGAAAACAAGCTTCTTTTGGGCTTTCACCTTCGGTGTTGAGGCACTAAGGGTATGAGATGGGAGCATAGGACTGAAAATAAGCCCACTGATCTTTTGAAGAGTCGGGCAGAGATTTGAGGCTGCAAGTGGCTCATACTTGACTCCATCGGGTGTGATGGAGCCTGAGTTGCAGTGAGCGGAAGCAAACGACATTCGAAGAAGAGACGAAACACCAGCTTCAGTATCTCATCACCCAAGGGAAACTACAGACATATATACATCGGTTATTTGATCGCAGAAAAATACGACACACAAAGTGTGAAGTAGAAAGAGGAAAAGGTCCCACTGGGCGTGCCAGAATTTGTTTACCGCCAAAAACAGAGACGAACTGGGATTGATCGTCTTTCCTGAATTTGGGGTTAGATATTATTTGGAATATATCCATACTCTTTTCCGAAAATACTAAGTTGATTTATGGCACCGTATATCGGAGGTTTGGATAGATGTGACCGATGTAGCAGACTTTATCAGATTTCCCCTCATTTGCGAGGGGTTTTTGATTGTGAGGACGCTCTTCCCTACAGGCCCAAGCTCCTGCAGTTAATTATGTTATCGCGTTATGATAACAACTTTCTTCTGTTTCGGTAGGTCACTTCGTGTCGTGTCGTGTTTTATTTATTTTTGACCGCCTGTGAATTGAATACGGAGACTAGTTTATTTCGTTGCCCGTAGGGTACAGATTAGTCCAAATCTGTATATTAAATTTTGGTTTGAACCTAAGTTGTATATTCCGTCAGTCCAAGAGATTTTTTATTTTATTTAAAGGCTGTTAATTTGATTTTAGATTAAGATTGACTTAAATATATGAGCATATGGGCTCAATTTATTTTAACTAAGAATATATTAGTCTTATATGAGACTAAGATCAACTTTTATATATATATATATATATTTAAAGATCATTAAATTTTCTTAAGATTCACCAACAGAGCATATGGGCTCGGTCGCAATGAACAATATAGGTTCAGGAAGTTTCAGAGATTTAGCCAAATTTGGGCTCAGTCTTGAGCTTTTTCCATCATCTAGTAGTGCTAAGACTTAGTTTTTTTACTATGGATATGATATCTAATTGCTGCTCTAACGCTCACATGTATATCACGTGAGATGCTCAGATTTGGACGTTGCCCTATCAGTGCTAAGCACTTAGTCACTTTGACTATATAGTGCTAAGAACTTTTGTACAATGCTCACGTGTGTTTCACGCTAACTTTCTTTTCCCCGATCACATGTTCCGACGTGAGGCGCTGAGTTTTTAAGCACTCACGTGTGTTTCACGTGAGCGCTGAGTTCTTGGGCGCTCACATGTGTTTCACGTGAGCCGCTATCTTCCACTTCTTTTGAGCGCTCATGTGGATATCACGTGAGAAGCTGAGTTCTTAGAGATTAATCACTATTAATGTTTTTAAAGAAATTAAATCTCTGTTGATGGTATTTTGACCATTAACGATCATCAAAGACCACTGTTTTAAGGATCTGGCATCAGGTTCTTTAAAAACTAAGTTCTTGATAATGAAGGAACTAAGTTTCTGGAGTATTATGGACTCCATCTTCTTCATGTTCTTCTCTCATGTCTTTTTCAATCTTGTTCTTCCCTAAATCCTTGATTCTCAAGAACAATATTTTCCCGATGAGAATTAAATTCTCAACTTATACGAGATTTGTCTTATGGATCTCAGATCCAGAAAAAGAACTTAGTTCTTTTTGAAGGGTTAAACCCTTCGATATGATATGATAGGTAAAGAAGATGTATTGATCTCTACTTTTTTCCCTTTACCTAGGGTTTTGAAGAGGAAGACGATCTTTCTTCTTTATTGAGAATTAAATTCTCTTTGTTTTGTGGAAGATTTTAGAGAGCCTTCTGTATTTTTTTTTACGAAAGCTTATGGGAAGTTCCTCTCTCCCCAAATTTAATCTTTTTGCTCTTATTTATAGGAGAAGCAAAAGATCAATCTGTTTGAGAAAATCTCTCATTGAGAGATTCTGATTGATTTCATATTCAATCAAAATGATTTTAAAGATCAATCGATGGATTTTGTTCACCATTGGATTTTTAATCCAAAAGCTCTCTGTTTAACAGAGAAGAGCATTCTTATATGTTTAACAAGATTAGGAAAATATTTTCCTAAGATAGAATTAATTCTATCAAATGATCGATTGGTGATTTTATAATCACTGTTGGATTTTTATTCCAAGGGTTCTCTGTTTAACAGAGAAGATCTTTCTAATTTGAGAAAGATCAGGGAAATGTTTCCCACATAGAATTTAATTCTATCAAAAAACGAACACTCACGTGCATTGCATATGGGGGCGTTTGTCTATAGCGCTCACGTGGATATCACGTGAGGCGCTGCCAAGAAGCTGGCAAGTGCGCTCACGTGGATATCACGTGAGGAGCTGCCAAGAGACTAGATTAGCGCTTCATGTGGGTATCACATGAGACGCACACGTGTTTAACACGTGGGGGCTGTCAGAAGATTTAAATCTATCTGAAGCCGCTACTCGCATACTTTGCATGTGAGTGATCACATGTTTAATACGCAGGGGCTGCCCTCTGTTTTTATAAATGTAATAGCAAGCTTTGAGGCAAAATTTTTGGCGGGAATAAGCTGGTACTAGTTGCACGTAACGGCTACCCAGGTATTGATCGAAAGAAGGTCAACGAGTAAGCTCATCAGAACCCTGCAAAGTCTATCGGTGACATTACCATACAGTCCGGTCTCTTTGTCAAAGAGTATCGCATATCGGGTCTAGGGTTTGGAATCCATCAGACACCAATAACTCGATAAGTCGTGCGATAGAGAACTCATAACCAACCGGAGATACAACTGATAATACTTATCAGTTTATCTCCACTGCGATGGCCATCAACTTAAGATTGTAGTCATGTCATGTACAGTGTGACAACAACTCCTTATACCGGAAGAGACGAATCCCCTCAACCACTCACTATCTCCACGTGCTTCGGGGCTATACACAACAAAAACCTGTTTGCACGACTCTTTTGAGCCGTGCTATGGTAGAAATCTATGTATAGTGGGAACACGCATGAGACACTATGGTGATCTCACGTCCTAGGGACTACCCTGTACACATGTCACAAGAGAACTGCTGCCTAACATTGGTTTATTACCAACTAGGAGTTCTCCGTCCAGTGTAACTTATCAAATGAGCACCTGTATACAATTCTCGATGCCAAACACCAATAACTGTGTAATACCCGGTTCTTTTTATACACCAATATCCGTATTTGGTTATTCTTAAAATTTATTCATTTTATTCTACAACTATTTTGTATTATAAACTTTCCCAAACCCTACTTTATCTCAAGCCCACTTCTTTAATTAAAACCAAGCCCAAACTTTTTCCTCAGCCCGTTTCATTTTTTTTAAAACAAAACCCCATTTTCCTATTTTTCTTCTCCTCATTTTATATCAGCCCTGGCCCATCCCTTCTATTATTTATTCTTTGATTTTTTCAACAAGCCGGCCCTTTATATTTCCCTCCTTTCTATTAATTTTTCCCCTGGCCCAACTCCCGAGCCCATCTCCTCAGTTGTATAAAAGAAATTCATTTGTATTTTTAAAGCTGGCCCGTTCCCTTTCCCATCCCCTTATAACTCTTTTATTTTTATTTTTATTTTTAATCCAGCCCAGCCCGTTCACCCTACTCAGCCTTTTTATAAAAGGAATTATTTTAAACGCCGGCCTAGCAGCCTCCCCAACCCACTCCCTTTAATTTTTTTTCATTCAATTTCCCTTTAAAACCTCCGGCCCAGCCCACCAAGCCGCGCAGCTCACCCCAACCCGACCCGCTCACCAACCCGACCCGCTCCTATTCCCCTTCCTTCTCCAATGGCTCTTTTCCCTAATTCCCGCTCGCGATCCGTGCTCCTCGCCTCCGGCGACGCCCAAGCTCGCGCGCCATTACTCCCCACGACGCGCGACCCCCGTCTCCTTATCTCTCCTCTCGTACACACCCACACACCCTCTTCCTCATCTCGCTCGCTCTCTCCCTCGTTCTCCTTTCCTCCTCGAACTCTCCTGCAACCACTCCCCGACGACGACGTCGATGACTGCAGCCATCTCGTGCCTACGTCACCTCGCCTCCGCCTTCACCACCTCCAGCATCCCTCCGACGACCTAACAACCCTCGCCTCGATCTAAAACCCCCCACTCATCCACCCCCGCACCCGAGCTCCACCCCCTGCACCCTCTCGCAGGCGGGCTCACTGCATCTCGTCGACCCCATCATCATCATCATCATCACCGACGCCATCATCCTCTCTATCTCTCTCCGTCCTCTACACTTCTCACTCCCTCTCTCTTTCCCCCTCTCTGTTTTCTCCCTGCACACTCTCTCCCTCTCTCTTTCCCCCTCTCTGTTTTCTCCCTGCACACTCTCTGCTTTCTCTCTCCCCCTCTCTGCTTGCCTCTCCCTCTCTCTCACTCTCTGTCTCTATCTCCCTCTACTCTCTTTCCCTGTGTCCTCTCTCTCTCACACTCTGAAATTTCTCTCTCTCTCTACACTTCTCTCTCTCTCTCAACACTTCTCCTTCTCTCTATGTCTCTTCCTCACTCTCTATTGATCTCTCTCAAACCCTAGCCGACGAATTCACCTCTCCGCTACACCACTGCTCTCCATATCGACTACCAACAGCAAGAGCCCCAAGCTCCACGTCTAGCCGAGGCCAAACCGCAGTTGAGGCCAAACCCTTGCCGTTGTTGCCGCGTGTGTCGTGCCCGTGCGTACCGTGCCAGCAATTCATCGTCTCCAGGCAAGTTTTATACTTGCTACATGCTAATTTGTATTAGTTACGAACTAAATTTTTTATAAATTCCATACTAAATGTCCTCGATAAATCATACGATGCAACTATTTGATGTATGATCCCAATGAGAAAACTTATCTAATTTGACAGAACTGGATTGTTTATATTGGCCCTTGTAGTGATGAATACCTTGTACAAATTTCGCTCGAAAATATGACCGTTAACGACTAAAACGACTACCCCCAAGTTTACTCGTAAAACTGGAATTTTCTTGTACCTGAAAACCGTTAAAATTACCATAAATTATTTACATACTGGAATGATGCGTTCGAGGGATCAAATCGAAGCCGACTTGACGAACTATAACCCTATACAAGTTTCCAAATATTTCTGTACTCAAACTGTGTCAATATTTGGATCGGAGTGCGACTCTGGACTGCAGTCCAGAGCGACTCCAGTTGTTGTTTACTGTCCCGTAATGGGTACCACCCTGTTTCCTTAACTCGTAGGTTGTGGAACTCCGCTGTTTATTAAAGATGAATCTGATATCTAGATAATACAAGTGGTTTCATCCTGTTCCGTCATCATTTGCTATTTAACCTGTAATTTAAAAGATCGGGACGCATAACAGTCCCAACAGAATCAGAATTGACATACTAGTATTAAACAGTGTATATCTCCTGACGTACAGACGCGATTGAAGATCCGTATGTTGCGTTGAAAACCTTACTGAAAACCCTAGATTTCATCCAACTGTAGCGTCGCTAAAATCTGATCCCAACTGGGATTAAAATGCGTTACGAAACGGACTTACGATTCTGAAACCAGATTTCCAGCCGTGAACGCTTAAAATGAAATAGCCATAATTAGTGATCCTTGAACCCGATTGGCGTGAAACTAAATTCGCTGAATAGATAACTGAACATACTATTTATTCCCCGTTTATCGTTTAGCTAAACTGAACACGTTTGATTTATGATAAATATTGCAAGTGGTAGATTACCGACTCATGACATCCTAATCGTGCTTTATATACTGTTTACGCATCATATCATACATATGTCACTGCATTGATAACTTAGTGATAATCTGCATTACCCAGTCTTAGGTATTAGTGATGATTGTGGCAAGTACGTTAGTGTTCGTGTATAAGTGAATAAGTGAAAGTGACACGTACTTGTACACAATCAGTGAACCTTATGATTCTATTGCATTGTCGACGTCTGTGGGACGCGTGTACGTGTGACTATAAGTGGTATGAGACACTTATGGAAGCTCTTGCACGAGTGTCACAGATAAGGCACCAGACACTGCCATTTATCTTAGGTATTAGTCGGGACGTGCTTGATAGAGGTCCTGCCTCCAGTTCTCGTGCAGACTTGTCACAGACCGATTAGTATTTGAGATTATGGTTAGCGTTTGATGTAGACCACGGGGTGTGGGGTAGTTTGAGTGTGTTCAACAGAATCTCGGGAGTCCCATGCCAGCTTATATATATGGAGATATATGGAGATTTACAGGGTACATGATTATTACCGTGAGTTACATGTTGGACCCGTGGTCCCTTGCCCTTGGGTTCTACCCTTGGGTGGAGGACACTCGCGAGTGGTTGACTCTCACACTTGGACTGACGATAGGCTTAGTGACCTGTACAGTGAGACTTAGAGACTGATAGGGATGATAGCATCGATATACATACTTACTGTGTTGACATACTTGGCATATCATTTTACTGCTTTTACTGTTCCACTGCATCGATTACTACATGTTCATACATATACCGTCATTGATTTACTGTTATATATATTTATTATCACTGTTAGAGTTATCACTTGGATTTATATATTATATTGTTATTGTTTCGCTCTGACGACCTGAGTATGCATGCTCAGTCTGAGGAGAAGATTTAGCCTGGACCGGGATTAGACGTGCATTACGGACATCTTGATTTGCTATCCAGAGTTATACCCTTTTGTTTCCCATCAGGTCAGTTCTTTATATTGTTTCGTTTCGGTTAATGCATTTCTCATTACCTGCGCATTATTTACTGATTACCATGTAAAGCTAGAAGCCGAAATGTGACTGCGGCAGGATGTTTCCTTGACCGTAGGAGCATGGCTGGCCTTGTCAACCCCTCGTATTCCGTATTTTGGGAAGCGGGGCGTGACATGGTTTAGTTGGTATCAGAGCCAGGTTTTGCTTCGATTGGGATCGCAGTTTTCCGTGTAGAGCTTGACAATCTAAGACATCCCTCAGTCTAGATTGTAAACTTGATATCCTTGATCTATATTCTCATTGAGTGTTCTGCTATCCATTCGCTAGGGTTTCAGGTGACTTGGCAAAGTTTCGTGGTTGTAATTGTGAACTACATCACGATTACACTACCATACTCTGTTTAAGTGACTTAGAGTCATACAATTGATTTTTCCGCTTGTAATAAATTTCATCACATCTGATATTCTTGAATCTTTGTCCAATCCGTATTACATTTTGATTCTTATAGCTTGTGCCTTACATCATCCTCAAAATTATTGTTTCAGGATCATGTCTTCCAACGACTCTTTCTCTATCTCCACTCCCCAGAATCAGACCATTGAGATTCTGAGTGTACTGCAAGGTCTGAAGGAAGCCAAGGAGAGAACAAACGACTTGTTAGCTGAAGGACTGAGAAGGCAGGTGAATCAGGCACCAGCGGGAGTCTCAAATTGTAAAGGGGTCCCTGTTAGACGAGGAAAAGAGAAGAAGATGAAGCGCCAGTTTGTTTCCCCGCGACAGAAGCAGCAGAAGACCCCATGTTGTGGGTACTGTAGGAGGCCAGGATATCTTCAGAGGGATTGTCGCCACGCCCAAGGGAAATGTCTGATTTGCGGATCCAGCGGACATCTTATCAACGGTTGCCCAAAAAGGAAGGAGCTACAAGGAGGATATTCATCCACACTCTCCACTTCTGCCAAGTGATGATTATTGCGTAGTCCGAACCTCGAGGATAAGGCGGACCCAGCCCAGGATTCAACTCGCGTAATGAGAATACAGCGGTCTAGTAGTCAAAGAAGAATCTTCATGTTTTCTAATTTCAGTAATAATGTTGTTATCCCTTATAAATATTTCTTTCCATTTGCAATCTTGTATCCGTCGAACTTTTAGTTGAATGCAATAAAACTTTGAATCGTAATATATGTATCATTCTCTTGTTTCTCCCCTTATTCATACTATTCACTACCACAGCATTTTTAATCTTGATTTTTCAGTTCCTGCCACCGCATATCTTTCTATACTTCGTACCCTTAGCTATTTTCTTGATGTGTTCCATTGTCTAATCATGACTCTTCCTTTTCAGGCCATGGCCCACCCTGGAGCAGCGCCGCATTTGGATGAGGATGCACAGTCATGTGTTTCCTTAGACCACACGCTGATGAGTTCTGACGATGAGATCAACGATCCCCAGGTCATTTTCGAAAACAACGATTCAGAGGACGAAGGAGCAGCCGCCCCAGAGTTTGACATGACAGGCGATTCCGTCGAAGAGGAAGGAGAACCTGAAGAGAACCCGATAGAGGAAGATCCCGATGAAGACCCGATAGAAGAAGATCCAGTGGAGGAAAATCCCATGGAAGAGAATCCAGAAGAAGAGAATCACATGGAATCAGACCTCGATGAAGAAGCTCCAGCCGAGGAAGAAGGACCAGAAGATCAAGACCCTGCTGTGAAAGAACCCCCAATGACGATCCCTGCGAGGCGCTATGGAAATGGACGCCCCTACCTGAGCGCGCGAGCCTACCGCAACCTGCTGAATCTCCACAACCGCGACTGACAGGATTTCTTTTAGATGTTGTCTTTTCTGGCCAAATAAAACTGTGTATAGTTTAGGGCCACCTTTCATCTTTGAGAATGCTTTGTTTAAAATCTTCTGGAATGGAATAAATTGCTGAGTTCGCTAATCTTTCGATCTTCTTAGTTCACTTGCTACTTGATTATTTCTTCTATACAATTATTTTCTCTACTGAGATCTGTCCACCCCTACTCCTTACTTTGTCTTAACCCTCACTGAGATTAACTAGTACCACGCCCGATTTTTTTAGAGGTTCACCTTCATCCTTCGTCTGTGCCCCGTTTGAGATCCTTCTGGGAGGAGAACATTTCTTGTGAAATTTCCAAGTTAGCTAACTCTTCAAATTTTTGATTCATATGACCTACCGACCGTTATCCTCCCCATATTTTTCCCCTAGTAGTCCTTTGTTGCTCATCCTTACTTCCTGTGCTGACCCGATCCCAATCTCCTTAACATTCAGCCTAAAGCCGCCATACTCCAACCTTTGAATGATCCACACTTCCTTGTAATCCTTACCCTAGCTAGCCCTATACATTTTTGTGTGTTTTCCTATTACCCTATATATATTTAGGAACACTGTTATTCGAAAATTTAGTTTTCATTATTTTGTATTTATCAAAGAGTGCGTGTTATTGATTACTCCGTTTTATGTATTTTAAGTACACTATTATTATTCTCATTTTCAGTAGCGCAACCTTACACCGTGCATATTTTTGTTCCATGTTTCTTATTTTCACGATATGAGTTTTCTAAGTTATTTTAAAACTATTTGATCGATACATCGTCCTAAAATATTTTAACCTACCGACAAATCTTTCACTATTTTATTGTCATTACTTTATTTTTCGGGTATTATGCCTACATTTACTATTATAAATGATTGTGCCTTATACTTATTATGTTTGTCGTGCTACCTTTGATATACTTATACGTGCACATATTTGAGTTTCGATTTTATCGAGCATGCCTCGAATATTATTGTTTGTTATTGTTATCTATATTCTCGTCTACATGTAGTTGCCCCTATAGTTATTCCTGTCTTATACCTATCTTGACCTATCCTTTTGTATGTTGTTCTTATATAAAATATACCGTCAAAATTTTATCCAACCGTTTAAAGTAAATTACTAAGTGTTAGTGTTCATATGGTAACTTTTCGCGTATTAATTATTAGCTTACCGCTTCTTTTAAATTTCGAGGACGAAATTTTTGTAAGGGTGGTATGATGTAATACCCGGTTCTTTTTATACACCAATATCCGTATTTGGTTACTCTTAAAATTTATTCATTTTATTCTACAACTATTTTGTATTATAAACTTTCCCAAACCCTACTTTATCTCAAGCCCACTTCTTTAATTAAAACCAAGCCCAAACTTTTTCCTCAGTCCATTTCATTTTTTTTTAAAACAAAACCCCATTTTCCTATTTTTCTTCTCCTCGTTTTATATCAGCCCCGGCCCATCCCTTCTATTATTTATTCTTTGATTTTTTCAACAAGCCGGCCCTTTATATTTCCCTCCTTTCTATTAATTTTTCCCCTGGCCCAACTCCCGAGCCCATCTCCTCAGTTGTATAAAAGAAATTCATTTGTATTTTTAAAGCTGGCCCGTTCCCTTTCCCATCCCCTTATAACTCTTTTATTTTTATTTTTAACTCAGCCCAGCCCGTTCACCCTACTCAGCCTTTTTATAAAAGGAATTATTTTAAAAGCCGGCCCAGCAGCCTCCCCAGCCCATTCCCTTTAATTTTTTTCATTCAATTTCCCTTTAAAACCGCCGGCCCAGCCCACCAAGCCGCGCAGCTCACCCCAACCCGACCCGCTCACCAACCCGACCCGCTCCTATTCCCCTTCCTTCTCCAACGGCTCTTTTCCCTAATTCCCGCTCGCGATCCGCGCTCCTCGCCTCCGTCGACGCCCACGCTCGCGCGCCATTACTCCACACGACGCGCGACCCCCGTCTCCCTATCTCTCCTCTCGTACACACCCACACACCCTCTTCCTCATCTCGCTCGCTCTCTCCCTCGTTCTCCTTTCCTCCTCGAACTCTCCTGCAACCACTCCCCGACGACGACGTCGACGACTGCAGCCATCTCGTGCCTACGTCGCCTCGCCTCCGCCTTCACCACCTCCAGCATCCTTCCGACGACCTAACAACCCTCGCCTCCATCTCAAACCCCCCACTCATCCACCCCCGCACCCGAGCTCCACCCCCTGCACCCTCTCGCCGGCGGGCTCACTGCATCTCGTCGACCCCATCATCATCATCATCATCGACGCCATCATCCTCTCTATCTCTCTCCGTCCTCTACACTTCTCACTCCCTCTCTCTTTCCCCCTCTCTGTTTTCTCCCTGCACACTCTCTCCCTCTCTCTTTCCCCCTCTCTGTTTTCTCCCTGCACACTCTCTGCTTTCTCTCTCCCCCTTTCTGCTTGCCTCTCCCTCTCTCTCACTCTCTGTCTCTATCTCCCTCTACTCTCTTTCCCTGTGTCCTCTCTCTCTCACACTCTGAAATTTCTCTCTCTCTCTCTACACTTCTCTCTCTCTCTCAACACTTCTCCCTCTCTCTATGTCTCTTCCTCACTCTCTATTGATCTCTCTCAAACCCTAGCCGACGAATTCACCTCTCCGCTACACCACTGCCCTCCATATCGACTACCAACAGCAAGAGCCCCAAGCTCCACGTCTAGCCGAGGCCAAACCGCAGTTGAGGCCAAACCCTTGCCGTTGTTGCCGCATGTGTCGTGCCCGTGCGTACCATGCCAGCAATTCATCGTCTCCAGGCAAGTTTTATACTTGCTACATGCTAATTTGTATTAGTTACGAACTAAATTTTTTATAAATTCCATACTAAATGTCCTCGATAAATCATACGATGCAACTGTTTGATGTATGATCCTAATGAGAAAACTTATCTAATTTGACGGAACTGGATTGTTTATATTGGCCCTTGTAGTGATGAATACCTTGTACAAATTTCGCTGGAAAATATGACCGTTAACGACTAAAACGACTACCCCCAAGTTTACTCGTAAAACTCTTGTACCTGAAAACCGTTAAAATTACCATAAATTATTTACATACTGGAATGATACGTTCGAGGGCTCAAATCGAAGCCGACTCGACGAACTATAACCCTATGCAAGTTTCCAAATATTTCTGTACTCAAACTGCGTCAATATTTGGATCGGAGTGCGACTCTGGACTGCAGTCCAGAGCGACTCCAGTTGTTGTTTACTGTCCCGTAATGGGTACCACCCTGTTTCCTTAACTCGTAGGTTGTGGAACTCCGTTGTTTATTAAAGATGAATCTGATATCTAGATAATACAAGTGGTTTCACCCTGTTCCGTCATCATTTTCTATTTAACCTGTAATTTAAAAGATCGGGACGCATAACAGTCCCAAAAGAATCAGAATTGACATACTAGTATTAAACAGTATATATCTCCTGACGTACAGACGCGATTGAAGATCCGTCTATTGCGTTGTAAACCTTACTGAAAACCCTATATTTCATCCAACTGTAGCGTCGCCACTAGTAAAATAATGGGTTGCCCTTACGGATAATATCATCCGTAGGGGCAATAAAAGTTTGGCCCTACGGATTAATACGTAGGGCAAAGTGGTTGCCCCTACGGTCGTTCAATATTTATTTAAAAATTATTAAATCTTAAAGTGTTTTTTGCCCCTACGGTGGCGCAAACCAAGTACCTACGGGTATATCCGTAGGGACAACTAAATAGCGATTTAAGTAATCGTTCCCTACGCTGATTATTTCTTATTTCCTTTAATTTACGCGCGAACCCAAATCCCCAAACCTTGACGACGTTCCCGCCGATCGCCGTTCTCGTCATCGCCAGCGCCGGCCGAATCGTCGTCGCAACCGCCTGCAGTGATCTCGTCGTCGCCACCGCCGGCCGAATCGTCGTCGCCACCGCCTGCAGTGATCTCGTCGTCGCCACCGCCCTCGTCGTCGCCGATTGCGTCTCCGTCGTCTCCTCCACCGCCTAGCCTACAGGTTAGTTAAACATTATTTTAATGATGTTAGGGTAGCGATGAGGGTTATGGTTAGATATCGGTTGTGGTTAGGGTTAGGATTAGGGTTAGCAGGGTACGGGTTCGATCGGTTGGGGTTCGACTGGTGTTGGGGTTAGGGTTAGGGTTAGGGTTCGGTTGGGGTTTGGTGTTGGGGTTGGGGTTCGGCTGGGGCTGGGTTGGGGTTAGGGTTTGGTGTTGGGTTGGGGTTCGGCTGCGGCTGGGTTGGGGTTAGGGTTTGGTGTTGGGTTGGGGTTCGGCTGGGGCTGGGTTGGGGTTAGGGTTAGGCCGGGTTAGGGTTTGGTGTTGGGTTGGGGTTCGGCTGGGGCTGGGTTAGGCTTAAAAAGGTGAAATTTTAGGGGATTGATCTGGAAAATAGTGAAAGTCGATACTGTTTATTTGTGAATAACACAGTCCATGATTTTTATATGAGAAAATGGTCCATGAAAGTCTATGGGATTTATCTAAAAAACGCTGAAAGTTCATGTATTTATTTGTAAACAACAAAATTCATGGTATTTATCTGGAAAACGTTGGAGGTCAATGGTATGTATTTGTAAACAACAAAATCTATGAAAATTATGTGAAACGTTAAAACTTCATGGTATTTATTTGTAACAAACAAAGTCTATGGTATTTGTTTGATAAATATTGAAAGACCATGACATTTATATGTAATGGGTCAAAGTCATTTGGGTTATGTCAATCTTATTGGCGATACTTTCTTTTTGTGCATATCCAAAAACTTTGAAAGTTCTTGGTACCTATTAGAAAATATAAAGGGTTTTGTAGTGAAAGGAAAGAATTGGATTTAGAAAAACCGTGTGTAACTTTTAGAAATTCTATACACTCAAGTATATAGAAAAGGGTTAATTGCGGATACAGCCTATGTACTATGGGGATCAAGCACTTATAACCTCTGAAGTATAATAATAAGCACTTTTGTTTGTTTTTCATTAGTGATTAATTTTTAGTTTGCTATTTATTCTTTTTCAGTATGGATACTTGATAGAATTATAATTGCTTTATTATTGTTTGCCTTTTTCCTTTTGTGTAGAAAATATATCCATTGTGTCATATGGACACTATTAATTTCACATCGATTCAAGGGAAAAATTGAGGAAGATTGTGTTTGTTATATCAAAAACCTTTCTGTTGAACCCAACAGGTGAAACTTTAGAGTTGTTATAGATAGCTCTACATGTTTAATGCATGTACCATTGTTAAGAGAGTGCAAGGTGGAGAACAATAATTTGTTTCAACGGCACGTTTTTCAAGTTATAACCAATATATGATACTCGATGATAATATGAAACCTTCATATTCCCATCGATACCCATATATGAAACTAAAAGCGCCACTTAGTTCCCGTCTATCGGTTAACATACGTGCGATGCTCGTCGTGACCTAGAACTATACGAAGGTTGTTAAATATCGGACAGTATAGCTCGATACTAACAACCGTCGTATAGTCTACGCGACGAGAAAATTCAATCGTATGGTAACCCATAGATTTGTCCCGTGTGGACAAGTTAAGAATGTATAAAGTAAACGCCTTCATTCACTTGTGTTTTCATCCGTTTCGAGATATTTCGTCGGTACCTTTCCGCTGGTTCTCCGTGTACAAAGATAGATTAGATGTTCATTTCAACGTTGTTTCACAGCTTTGAAATGATTATCTATTCTATTACAGTGTACTCGGAGAACAGCGGGGAGGTGCTGCCGAAATTTACTCGAAACGGTTGAAAGCACAAGTGATGGGCGTTCGCTCTATACACTCTTAATGGGATAGAAGCCTACCCCCGACAGCCGGAACACATACATACAAACGCATAATCAGAGAGCGACTCGAGATGTTCGGGTTAAAACCAATATATGATACTCGATGATGATATGAAACCTTCATATTCCCATCGATACCCGTATATGAAACTAAAAGCGCCACTTAGTCCCCGTCTATCGGTTAACATACGTGCGATGCTCGTCGTGACCTAGAACTATACGAAGGTTGTTAAATATCGGACAGTATAGCTCGATACTAACAACCGTCGTATAGTCTACGCGACGAGAAAATTCAATCGTATGGTAACCCATAGATTTGTCCCGTGTGGACAAGTTAAGAATGTATAAAGCAAACGCCTTCATTCACTTGTGTTTTCATCCGTTTCGAGATATTTCGTCGGTACCTTTCCGCTGGTTCTCCGTGTACAAAGATAGATTAGATGTTCATTTCAACGTTGTTTCTCAGCTTTAAAATGATTATCTATTCTATTACAGTGTACTCGGAGAACAGCGGGGAGGTGCTGCCGAAATTTACTCGAAACGGTTGAAAGCACAAGTGATGGGCGTTCGCTCTATACATTCTTAATGGGATAGAAGCCTACCCCCGACAGCCGGAACACATACATACAAACGCATAATCAGAGAGCGACTCGAAATGTTCGGGTTAAAACCAATATATGATAATATGAAACCTTCATATTCCCATCGATACCCATATATGAAACTAAAAGCGCCACTTAGTCCCCGTCTATCGGTCAACATAACGTGCGATAATTTATTCTTTTCAACGACAAACGCACACACAAAGCATATACATGAATTTTCTTCTTTGTCAGTAACTATCCCGTTCTTATATTTCTCAATATAGTCAGCATAACCTACAATTTATATGTTATTCAGTCTAACATGGCCCATGAGTACGTCAGAGTTAAGGACTGGATGTATGTGGATTGGAAACAACGTATGCAATCTAAGTTTGTCGCAGGAGTTGCTGCTTTCCTTGAATTTGCACGAGCACATAATAAGATCATAATAGAGAAGATTCTTTGTCCGTGTGATAGATGTGGCAATAAGTACTGGCGGAAGGTAGAATTGGCAGAGCTTCATATTGTAAAATATGGGTTTACTAGACTTTATTCAATTTGGAAATATCACGGGGAAGGAGAAGAATGCAGTACTGCGGTAGAAGAAGGAGAACACGATAATGCGGCAGGAGAAGAAGAAGAATTCGGTAATACGGCAGGATACGGAAATTTATTTCCATCAGAAGAAATGGAGGATATGGTAGAGGCTGCCCTAGGTGAATCTATTCGTACCGAAGATGACATTCCTTCCGGTCAAGGACCGCGTGCGGATAAATATGAAAATTTCATGAATGATGCTAGGAAACCAATTTATGAGAATGCGAAGTATTCCACCCTCTCATGGTTCGTCCAACTTTTCCAAATTAAGTGCCTAAATGGATGGAGCAACAAGTCATTCACAATGCTTCTTTCGTTCTTGAAAGATTCTATGCCTCCGGGAAATAATGTGCCCGAAAGCTGGTACGAAGCCCAGAAAATGATGTCTGATTTGGGTCTAAAGTGCGAGAAGATTCAAGCATGTCCTAAAAATTGCGTGTTGTACCGGAAAGAGAATTCAGATTTGAAAGAGTGTCCAACATGCGGAGAGGCCAGGTATAAGCCGAAAGATTCTGATAAGAAGCCTGATATACCTGTGAAGATAGCACGATATTTTCCCATAACACAGAGGCTACAGAGGCTATTTAGGTGCAAGAAAACAGCCGAGGCAATGATTTGGCATCACCGTGCTCCTCCAAGCGAAAATGAAAAAATGAGCCATCCAAGAGATTCACCGGCATGGAAGGATTTCGATAGGAGGCACGCAATATTCAGTAGCGATCCTCGCAATGTCCGGCTCGGACTGGCTGCCGATGGCTTCTGCCCATTCAACTATATGGCTGGAAGTCACAGTACATGGCCCGTTGTAATGATAATTTATAATCTGTCGCCTTGGTTGGCTATGGACCAATCATACTTTATGATGCCTCTTCTTATCGACGGACCAAACTCACCGGGGAACAATATCGACGTCTATCTCCGACCTCTGATTGAGGAGCTGAAAACTTTGTTCATTGATGGTGTAGAGACATATGATTCAAACACAAATACAACCTTCATACTGCGTGCGGCTTTAATGTGGACAATTAATGACTTTCCTGCGTATGGAATGCTTTCAGGTTGGTCCGTACATGGTCACAAAGCATGTCCTCATTGCCATGAACACACAACATCAAAATTTTTGAATTTTAGCAGGAAGGTTTGTTATTGCGGCCATCGACGTTTTCTGCCTCCAGACCATCCCTATAGGTTAGACACGGTTCACTTTGATGGTCATCAGGAGCTTCTTGGGCCTCCATCCCCATTGTCCGGAGAGGACGTGACTGCTAAATGGGATGGTTACAATAACGTGACCTTCGGGATGGATCCGACGAGACAGGTCAAACCACAATATTGGAACAAGTTAAGCATTTTCTTCGAGCTTCCGTACTGGTCTACAAATTCAGTGCGTCATTGTCTGGACGTCATGCATATAGAGAAGGGAGTATCAGAGCACATACTTAACTTGCTTCTGTGTAAAGACGGGAAATCGAAAGACAACATGAATGCCCGGATGGATCTACAAGAGTGGGGAATAAGAAGTGAACTGCACCCTAAACCGGTAGCGGGTAAACCGGGCAAGTTTGTACTTCCCAATGCCGCTTATCATATGTCACAACCGGAGAAGAAAAGATTCCTGCAGGTGTTGCATGATTTGAAAGTCCCCACAGGCTTCTCAGGATCATTCAGCAAGAAAATAAAAATTGTGAAGGGCAAGATCGATGGGCTGAAAAGTCATGACCACCATGTTATCGTGGAGCACCTTCTTCCATTAGCCCTCAGGACTTCTCTCCCCGACTCGGTTGGTCTGGTAATCAACGACCTATGTTGTTTTTTCAGGGAGTTGTGTGCTAAAACGCTGGAGGTTGCGACGCTGGATAAACTAGAAAATTCTATTGCGTTGATACTTTGCAAGTTTGAGCGTATTTTCCCACCGTCATTCTTCGATATCATAATACACTTGACGGTTCATCTTGCAACTGAGGCGAAATTAGCCGGACCGGTACAATATCGATGGATGTATCCCGTCGAGAGGTACGTTAAATTTTTCGTTTCGCGCAATTTATAAATTTATTTTTGTCATGTATGCCCGTGTTTATTTATTCAACATATTCTCATTAGGTACCTTTACACTCTTAAGAAGTATATACGCAATAAAAATCGACCAGAGGGTTCTATCATGCAAGGTTATCTTCTTGATGAAGCAACCACATTTTGTTCCCGCTATCTGGACGAGAACATTGAGACAAGGCTTAACCGACCACGAAGAATTCAAGACGGGCCATATGGTAAAGCCGAGTATAAGAGGGTAGACACTATGTTTATCAACAAGATATACCGGTTTATCTTGCTTAATTGCGTATGTCTTGAACAAATTAGAGAGTAAGTTCTTTTGGATTAATTGTTATATCTGTGTTTGTGTATGAAATGACATAATATTAATGTCACAATTATTTGTCGAAAACAGAACTCATTTTAACGAGGTACGTGAGGGGCATCCTGATTGGAACGAAGAGCGTTTGGAAAAATACCATCAGGATAATTTTTGTGATTGGGTCACAGAGCATGTAAGTTATTCGAATTACATTTTATTGCTATCGGTTTTAATCTAAACTTGTATCGTTATGTATTTATCGTAAAATTTGTTTTGTTAGATCCACGATCCGAACTTGTCTGCATCATTTGAGAGTGATTCAAGATGTTTAGCTCAATTTCCTAGTATGGAAGTTGCACATTACAAAGGATTTGGTGTCCTTGGATACAAATTCGAAGTTAAGGACATAGAAACATCTAGAATCACTCAGAACAGTGGGATTGCGACGGTAGGATCGGACGGTGTGATTTACTATGGGTACTTAAATTGTATACTCGGCATCCACTATCCCGGACGATCAGAACCCTTTTATATATTCCACTGTACTTGGTACGATCCGCGAACCGATACAGACAAGTGGAGAAGCAGTCTTGGGACCTGGAAAGATGAATATGGATTGACAAGTGTGAACACACTTCGATTTTACGGTCAGGACGATCCGTTTATCTTTCCGAACCAAGCGTTCCAAGTATACTACTCACAGTGCTTGAAGCATCCGGGGTGGAGTGTTGTATGTCGATGGAAACCTAGAGATGTCTACGATGTCCCAGAATACGAGGACAGCGATGAGGACGAAGAAGAGAGAAGGCTTAAAGTGCTCCGACCGTCTGTTTCGAAGGACGGGTTGTCTTCGACCGATCATGAAGTTACGTGGGTTAGAAATGACATCGACGATGAAATCCAAGTAGATATGTATGATGCGCCCACGAAACGAAAAAGGTTATCAGTAATGTTATATTATTACTTCACATTTTACGCTCTAGATCATATATAGTCAATACTTTTAATGATTGTCTAATGCGTCCACGAACCGTTTATCTAGATTTGATGACGATGTCGGGAGCAGCGAGGGGCGGCAGGAGCTCCAGCCGCGGCAGAGGCAGAGGCAGAGGCAGAGCGGTTCTGCCGCCCGGAGAGCTCCGTAGGGAGCTTCAGAGGGCCGGTCTTGCACCCAGATCGGAGACCCCTTCGGATGCCTCCTTCCGTGTTGATTTGGCCACACCTCCAGGTATACTGCACGCATATCCATTTTGAATGTAATATTACAGATATTCATGCATGTTTATGTAAAAATTACTTATATTGTCAATGTTTGATTGTCTAGTTGTTGGTGATGCGTCCACATCTGGGACAGAGGCCACCCCCGCTCCTCCAGGTATGTTTATATATCATATAGTGTATGTATATTGATTTAGAATGCTATATCATAAATATACACATTCCTTTTGCTCTTACTTAGCAATTTTTATTATTGTCTAGCTGTAGGTGGTGACACCACCGCACCTGCGGGTATGTTTATATGTCCTATAGTGCATGCATATTGATTTAGAACGTTATATTATTGATCTACACATTCTTTTTGCAATTACTTATAAAATCTATTTTTAATTGTCTAATTATAGGTGGTGCATCCACACCTTCCACAGGGGCCACTCCTGCCGCTTCCATACCCTCCGCATCGTCTGCAGGTTAGTATGAATAAATTTAAAATATTTATTTATTTTACATATGCTCTATAGAATAAATATGAACTTCATGGAGATTTAGCGTCGATGTTTATTTTACAGTTGGAGGGGATGCGTCCGGGACCCCGGTTGTTCCTCACCGGAGGAACTATCGTCCCGCTCGTGCTGCTGCTCGGGCCCAGGCTCGTGCGCTATTCACCGGAGGTATATATCACACTTGAATTCTTAATACAACTTTGTCTTATTATTGATTGTCTTGATATTTCGTGCAGACGCAGGGCCTCTCCACCCCCAGAGGGGGACTCGAGGCCCGAATCAGTCCCATAGGCTGAGGCCTGATAGAGCTAGGGGGGAGGCAGCATTCCCCCTATTTTTTACCCTTGACTATCGCTATACCGGTCCTCATGCCGAGAGGTTCGGCCGGTATTTGGGGGACGAGAGCCGGATCGTGAAGAACTATCCACTTCACGTTGAGTGGGGCGAGCAGCACCAGCGCTCATTCGCCCTCTTCTTTGAACAGGCTCAGGTATGTATTAATATATATTTTCATTTGATCTATCCAATATATTTATTATTAACACTTGCAATCTAATAACAATGTTTTTTTGTATTTTCAGTTGGATTACGATTTTCAGCCTGTAGCCGACCCTGATCACCCGGGGAGGGTGCTCGACCTTCATGCTCTGTACAATGGCCTGATGAAGAACATGCAGGCCAAGATCCGATACAACAGGAATGAGCTGAAGGCCGACTGCTACTCCCTGTGGATAGCGACCCCCGAGGCAGAGAGAGCGGCCCTCCTATCTACTCCGGCGTTTGCGAGAGTCGACGTAGAGACATGGCCTATATTGTGCGCTTATTTCGACTCCGAACGCAAACGAGTATGTATTTTAAATTTAATTCATTATTTATGATATAATTTATTTCTTTGTGTTTCTTAATTAGAAAACTAAATGTTAATGCGTTGTGCAGAAACAGGCCGCTCAGAATACGGAGAACAGGAAGTCGGCGAAGAGGGGTCGCCCCACTTACACAGGTGGCTCGAGGAACATTACTCGAGCCATGGAGTTATCGGTAAATTAAGAGTTATTCTCTAATATTCTGCAATATTAAGAGTTATTCTCTAACATTTCTAATATTAAGAGTTACTTTCTAATATTGCAGACAGCTCGGACCGTGGCGTCAGGTGGTACACCGAGCGTGCTGTCCGCATATCTTGCCGTCCACGGCACCTCGACAGATCCCGCCACGGGCGAGCTTCGATGTCCCGACGTCGCTACCCAGGAGTACTGCGTAAGTGTTAATATTTTTTCTACCCAAATTTGAAATTTTAGTTTTGGAAGGTTCAAGTTTAAATTTTATACTTATACTTTACTGCTTAATGTGGGTGTAGGAGCGGGTGGTTGAGCAGGCCCAGGCCTCGGGGATCGATTTTACCGGACAGAACGATCCGAGGCTGCTGACCCCAGTTCTGGACGCCGCACACGGAGGGCACCACGGAGGTTGGGAGAGAGGCCGGGGATTGGGCCCCAGCAGGGCCCATATGAGGTTGGACTCCACCCCGGCGGTTACTTCCTCCGTCTCCAGTGGCCGGCATGTCCATCAGGAACTGGATAGCTTGAGGGCCACCGTTCAGGAGTTGAAGGAGATGCTGGTATGTATACTACTTTATAGTAAAATATCATTTCATATTATATACATATCAACATATCCATAATTAGTACGTAGCTTGAGCTTATTTGGTTTTAGAATTAAGTTTGATTAATCATACATACATATGTAATTAAAATAAACAACGCTTTTCCAAACTAGATATCCAAACAGGGTTTCGAAATAACTTAATAATGAAACGAATTCGAATAATACACAGTTCTTACACGTTTCTTACACACGTTATGTCCAGACGCGACAGGGTAGATCGGCCGAGCCTCCACATGCATCTCCTTCGGCTGCGGCTCCGCAAGCCACTACATCGGCTGCGGTACCGCAGACAGCTCCTGTAGCTCCACCGCCCACTCAGACTCCCGCAGCCGCGGCTCCGCAAGCGACTACCTCGACGGCGGCTGCGCAGACCACAACGCCAGCTCCACATGCCGCTCAGACTCCCTTATCTGTAGCATTGGAGAGTGTATTTACCGAGGAGCAGGCGCGCGTTATTTTAACGTTATTCGGAGGTGGAGCTGGACCGAACTAGGGTAGATTTTTGGTTTTTATTTTTTGAAACATGTATTTATTTATATCACATTGTACTACATTTTGAAACGATATTGATATTGGTTTGAATTTATATCATATTCAGTTTTTGGGTTTCTTTTGTATATTATATATATGCGTGGGATGTGATTATGAATACTGCAATATATGATTTGATTGATGTATATAGTATTGTGCACAGGGCGGGAAAAAATCCAGCAGCCCTTTTTTAAAAAAAAATACAGACAAACTGTACCTACGGATTAATCCGTAGGTATATATGTTGCCCCTACGGCGTTAGCCGTAGGGGCAAACTATCAGGAAACCTGATATTTTCCCACCTGATATCAGTGCAGGGTGTTGGGGGTGCCCCTACGGATATGTACGTAGGGGCCACTGTTTATCCCCTACGTATATAACCGTAGGGGCAAAATATCAGGTTATCCTGATATTTTCCCCCCGATCTCAGTGCAGTGTGTTGGGAGTGGCCCCTACGGATATATTTGTAGGGGCTACTTTATATCCCCTACGGCTGTAGCCGTAGGGGAACTAATAGGACCTACGGATATAGCCGTAGGTACAGACAATATATTCAAAAAAAAAAATTAAATATATGATTTTATTACCCCTACGGGGTACTGCGTAGGGGCTATAGCACCTACTGAGTTATCCGTAGGGGCATAAATTTATCCGTAGGGGCACGTTCGGGGCCTCAACTTGCACCTGCGGCCTTTGCACCTACGGGGTATTTTTTCGCCCCTACGTATATATCCGTAGGGGCAGTGAGTTGCCCCTACGGATAAATCCGTAGGGGCAACCCATATTTGTAGTAGTGCGCTAAAATCTGATCCCAGCTGGGATTAAAATGCGTTACGAAACGGACTTCCAATTCTGAAACCAGATTTCCAGCCGTGAACGCTTAAAATAAAATAGCCATAATCAGTGATCCTGGAACCCGATTGGCGTGAAACTAAATTCGCTGAATAGATAACTGAACATACTATTTATTCCCCGTTTATCGTTTCGCTAAACTGAACACGTTTGATTTATGATAAATTTTACAAGTGGTAGATTACCGACTCATGACATCCTAATCGTGCTTTATATACTGTTTACGCATCATATCATACATATGTCACTGCATTGATAACTTAGTGATAATCTGCATTACCCAGTGTTAGGTATTAGTGATGATTGTGGCAAGTACGTTAGTGTTCGTGTATAAGTGAATAAGTGAAAGTGACACGTACTTGTACACAATCAGTGAACCTTATGATTCTATTGCATTGTCGACGTCTGTGGGACGCGTGTACGTATGACTATAAGTGGTATGTGACACTTATGGAAGCTCTTGCACGAGTGTCACAGATAAGGCACCAGACACTGCCATTTATCTTAGGTATTAGTCGGGACGTGCTTGATGGAGGTCCTGCCTCCAGTTCTCGTGCAGACTTGTCACAGACCGATTAGTATTTGAGATTATGGTTAGCGTTTGATGTAGACCATGGGGTGTGGGGTAGTTTGAGTGTGAGTTCAACAGAATCTCGGGAGTCCCATGCCGGCTTATATATATGGAGATATATGGAGATTTACAGGGTACATGATTATTACCGTGAGTTACATGTTGGGCCCGTGGTCCCTTGCCCTTGGGTGGAGGACACTCGCGAGTAGTTGACTCTCACACTTGGACTGACGATAGGCTTAGTGACCTGTACAGTGAGACTTAGAGACTGATAGGGATGATAGCATCGATATACATACTTACTGTGTTGACATACTTGGCATATCATTTTACTGCTTTTACTGTTCCACTGCATCGATTACTACATGTTCATACATATACCGTCATTGATTTACTGTTATATATATTTATTATCACTGTTAGAGTTATCACTTGGATTTATATATTATATTGTTATTGTGTCGCTCTGACGACCTGAGTATGCATGCTCAGTGTGAGGAGAAGATTTAGCCTGGACCGGGATTAGACGTGCATTACGGACATCTTGATTTGCTATCCAGAGTTATACCCTTTTGTTTCCCATCAAGTCAGTTCTTTATATTGTTTCGTTTCGGTTACTGCATTTCTCATTACCTGCGCATTATTTACTGATTACCATGTAAAGCTAGAAGCCGAAGTGTGACTACGGCAGGATGTTTTCTTGACCGTAGGAGCATGGCTGGCCTTGTCAACCCCTCGTATTCCGTATTTTGGGAAGCGGGGCGTGACAAACTGTAGGATCGGTTATCACCCTCCAACCGGGTCAGGAAACGTACACACTAGTCTAAACTGGAATACCGATACCCGGTCTCGATACTCCTACGAGTATTGACTTTTAAGGATGTGCTTATCGACTACCAATGCCCCACTAGTATGATCTCCATTATGGTCCTGGTAGTCAAGCAAAATCCTAAGACTTTATCTCATGTCTAAACGATACGTGATAGTAAATAAAACACATTACATGAAAGATAAAGGCAAATCAGATAGTATACTATCATCTTAAGTAAGATCGTTCTCTCGTATAGGTCCTCCTTCAATTACAATGATTGACTTGAGTGCACCTAAATCCAACAAAGAGGATCGAAGTTTGACAAAAAGACTGCATGTTTGATTCGTGGCATGGAGAGTGCCAGTATCGAGCAGATTCTATCTCGGTATAGGATGAAGAAGACTAGGCATATGTCTTCTCACTTAGAAGTGCACTTCAGGTTTCTGGCAATGTTATCTTCAGGTATTTCGCAATGTTATCTTCAGGTAGAGATTACGCTAGTGATAGGGGCGGATGAAGGTCAACGACGGATTAAATGTTGGGCACAGATGCAGTGCCAGATAGATCGACGCTTGAGGCTGGTATAGCGGTTGGGATTAGACGTCTGCTTCGCAGGAGTTTGCAAGATTGTGCATGCCGGAAATGATCGTGCATCACCGTATTGAGAGATCCTTTGTCAGATGGTATTGCAGGACGAATGGTTCAAACAGTTGGGAAAAACAAAACTTTATGGCTTACAGGTGGTTTTCCGAGGGAATTTCTGGCTGATGCCATATTATATTTCTGGGTGTAAACAATTAAGTTATTTGTTAATCAATTAGCTATTACATGCCAACTATTCCAAGAGTGCTAAGAATTGAGGTTAATTATTCATTGAATTTAATTTTGAGTATATCAATATATTTTGTTTCACTTCGTTTCTTATTTTTTAAATTTATTTTGTATTCACATATTATTAATTAGTTATTTGTGAAATTTTGGAGATATAGACATCTTTTATTTATTTTAAAATCACATGTGAAAAAGAAAAAAGAAGAAGATTACCTTAGTCCTTTAAAACCTGCTTGCTATTTGCTGGCTCCTGAAAAACCCTACCGCTGCCGGAACCCATGAGATGTGTACTGATATTTTACACGTGCATTCTAAGTGTAATTTATTAAAAGAAGATTTGTATGGAGTTAGTTACTGAAAAATTTGTAGAGTAGGTTATTGAAAGAGATGTATGAGGTTAGTTATGGTTACAAATTGATATATGAATTTTTATATTTTTTTAATGGATTTCTTTTGCAAATTAGATAGCCAAATCTCCAAATCAATCTCAAAATTGGAAACCTCCTTCTTTTTGCACTATAATAATATTTTAAATTGATACAAGGTATTTTTCTAAACTAGTGTTTTGCACGTGCGATGCACGTTAGATGTAATTAAAAAAAATTGTGCAATAAAAAAATCATTATGATTAGTTACTTGGTTATTGGAAGGGGTGTATGAGTTTACAATTTAAGGTTTGATTTTTTATATTTTTTTAATCAATTTCTCTTGAAAATTATATAGCCGAACCTCTAAATCAATTTTAAAATCGGAGAACCTGAAGTTTGGACTGTAATAGAGATTTGTAGGTATATCAAAAAGTCCCTCCATATTTCAAAATGCTGGAAGACACCTTCTGAAGTTTTTTCTTTCTTTTTTTTTTTTCTGAAGCAGACCTTTCATATTACAGAGAAAGACTTATGTTAAGAAAAAAATAATATAACCAATAAAAAATACATTTATACATTATTTTCTAACTAGGATTTTTATTTCTTTCCCCCAATCAACTCTTTCTATTTCTCTTTATGCCCCTTCTTTTCTAATAAATTTGATTTTCAAATATGCTGAAAGAATTACTACAGTGGATTGAATAGTGAATATCAATTGGGTGAAAATAGGAAATAGGCATAAGAAATAAAAGCAAGTTATGGATGGGCCAAGATAATCGTTAAATAATAAATATATCTGATAGAACACCGTTCTCAGATTGAGAATAAAAAATTAAATAATCAAATAAGATTTTAAAAAATGAGAAAATAGAACATGAAGAAAAGAAAAAAAAAATGGATGGGAAATGGCCGGAAACATTATAAAAAAAATTGGTATTTATATGTGAGGATCTACAGTTATTTGGTCATTTTACTAAGTTTATGCTATGTTTCACAAGTTAGAGAAAAATCCAAGTGATGGAGGTTGAAATCTCCTTCAGATGTTGCTTCCCGTTAATCTGCTGATGGCTGCGATGGGTGGCTAAGATTGGATCTGAAGGCTGTCGCTTCTGAATCGTATGGATCTCAATGGGTTGAGGATGTGGTTGCCGAGTTACCTGCAAGGAAGTCTCGGGATGGTTGTACCACCGAGAACCCTCCAACTATCAAATTAGTCTAGAGATCCGAGCAGAGTAACGGCTTAGTGGACTAAAAATGGCTTATCTTGACCGTCTGAAATAGGGGTTTAAGTAGTGGTGGCAGCAGGTGCAGCAGGCGCGAGAATCACGTCGGCCGTTACGTTTCCGACGTCACGCCTGCGTGTTGAGCGGGACCTCCCATTAATGGCGAGACAAGCTCGTTAATGGGGGATCGTGGTGGCGTGGAACGTAGGATGTGACCGGCGGAGATCTCGCGCATGGCGAGATTCGCGGAATGGCGGTTACGCCTGCAAGCTGTGTTGTTGGTCGGTCGATGAGACCGAGTAAGATGACCTCAGCGGGAGAGCTCACGGACGAGCGGGAGAGTTGAGGTATCTTGGTTCTGCGGTAGCTCGGCGACGAGCTGTGAGGCCGAGGAGGCCGGTTATGCAGGGGGGCTCGTAGGTGAGTTAGCGTTTGCTCGGTTGGACGGGCATAGGTATGGTCTGGTCGGTCGTTGTAGGTCCTTTCTTGCATACTCTGGGACATGTCATCTGCCACGTGTCATGATCTGGAAGATCACCGATATCGAGCATCATCATTATCCCCCCCACTCTCGTCCGGACCAGCTGATCGGTCGGGTCTAGAGTAGTCTGCCGGGTCACCCGAGATGAGCCCCATTTTTGAAGATATCGTTGGGAGTGTTCCCGGGTCATCCGTTGTATTCTCTGGATGATGCCAGCGAATCAGGGCGAGATCTTCTGCATTAAAGAAGGTGCGCCGGATCGTGTGCTGTCGGGACCCAGTTCTTGTTCATGGAGCAAAGTGCCACACAGAACAAAGTGCCACGCCAATTGTCATACCAAGGGGGAGGGGCCACCTCTTGAATCTGTGGGGGCCATCTCTAGAGTCCGTGGGACCCACTGTAGAACAATGGGGAATCTTCGGAACACATTCCGAAAGAGGAACCGGACTGCATTATAAATATAATGATACCACCTTCAATTACAGAGGCGCCTTTTAAGTGAACCTGATGGGAAACAAAAGATATAACTCTGGATAGCTAAACAAGATGTCTACGAAGTGCGTCTAGTCCTGGTCCAGGCTAAATCTTCTCCTCACACTGAGCATGCATACTCAGGTCGTCAGAGCGATACAATAGCAATATAATATATAAAATCATGTGACAATTCTAACAGTGATAATATATATATAACAGTAGATCAATGGCAATATGGATATGAACATGCAGTAATCAATGCAGCGGAACAGTAAAAGCAGTAGAATGATATGCCACGTATGTCAACACAGTATGTAAGGTATATCAATGCCAGTATCCCTATCAATCTCTAAGTCTTACTGTATAGGTCACTAAGCTTATCGTCAGTCCAAGTGTGAAAGTCAACCACTCGCGAGTGTCCTCCACCCAAGGGTAGAACCCAAGGGCAAGGGACCACGGGCCCAACATGTATATCACGGTGATAATCACATACCCTGTAAATCTCCATATATCTCCCTAAATATATAAGCCGGCATGGGACTCCCAAGATTCTGTTGAACTCACACTCAAACTCCTCACACTCCGTGGTCTACATCAAACGCTAACCATAACCCTAAATACCAATCGGTCGGTGACAAGTCTGCGCGAGAACTGGAGGCAGGTCCTCCATCAAGCATGTCCCAACTAATACCTAAGATAGATGGCAGTGTCTGGTGCCTTATCTGTGACATCCATGCAAGAGCTTCCATAAGTGTCACATACCACTTATAGTCACACGTACACGCATCCCACAGACGTCGACAATGCAATAGAATAATAGGATCACTGATTGTGTACAAGTACGTATCACTTTCATTTATTCACTGATACACGAACACTGACGTACTTGCCACAATCATCACTAAAATCTAACACTGGGTAAATGCACGTTATCACTAGGTTATCAATGCAATGACAGGTGTAAAATATAATGCGTAAACCATATATAAAGCATGTTTAGGATGTCATGAATCAACAATCTACCACTTGCATAACTTATCATAAATCAAACGTGTACGGTTTAACGAAACAATAAACAGGTAATAATTAGTATGTTCAGTTATCTATCCATCGAATTTAGTTTCCGGTCAATCGGATTCCAGAGTCATTATTTATAGGCATTTCATTTTAAGCGTTCACGGCTGGAAATCCGGTTTCAGAATCAGAAATCCGTTTCGCAACGCATTTTAATCCCAATTGGGATCATATTTTAGCGATGCTACAGTTAGATGAAATCTAGGGTTTTCAGTAAGGTTTTCAACGCAACAGACGGATCTTCAATCGCATCTGCATGTCAGGAGTTATACACTGTTTAACATTGATATGTCATCTCAGAATCTGTTCTGGACTGTTATACGTCCACATCTATTAAATTACAGATAAAATAGTAAATGATGACGAAACAGGGTGAAACCACCTGTATTATCTAGATAACAGATTCAACTATACTAAACAGCGGAGTTCCGCAATCTACGAGTTAAGGAAATCTTGTGGTACCCATTATGGAACAGCAAGCAACAATTGGAGTCGCTCTGGACTGCTGTCCAGAGTCGCACTCCGATCCAAATATCGTCACAGTTTAAATACAGGAATATCTGAAAACCAGTATAGGGTTAAAGTTCGTCGAGTCGGCTTCGATTTGAGCCCTTGAGCGCATCATTCCAGTATGTATATAATTTATGGAGAATTTAACGGTTTTCAGGTACAATAAAATTCCAGTTTTACGAGTAAACTTGGGGGTAGTCATTTTAGTCGTTAACGGCCATATTATCCAACGAAATTTACACACTAGGTTCATGGTGATACGGGCCAAACTATACCATTTAGTTCCGTCAAATTAGAAAAGTATTTTCTTTGAGAACACACGTCGAACAGGTATGGCACACTATTGATCTAAAATTGTAACTTTATGATCTACGTAATTAAATATTGTACCTTGAGTATATAGCATGTAAGCAAGTAAAATACTTGCCTGGAGACGGTGAACTGATGGCGCGGCGGCTACGGCAGTAGTGACACGTCTCGGCACGGTGTAGCAAACACGCGACGAGTCTCGGCTAAGCTTGGGCTTGGCTCGAGCTTGAGGAGGGGTTATTGCGAGCTCAAGTGGTGTCGGAGCTGGCGATCGCTGATGCTGTCGAGGCCGATGGAGAGAGATTGCAAAGTGAGAGAGAGGAAATTTAGAGAGAGGGAAAGAGTTAGAGATTTAGAGAGAGAAAGAGAGTGAGGAGAGAGAGAAACGGTGAGAGAGAGAGAGAGAAGCAGTGAGGGAGAGAGAGAAACAGTGAGAGAGAGAGAGAGAGAAACAGTGAGAGAGAGAGAATTAGACAGAGGAAGAGAGGGGAACATAGAGATTTGAGCGAGGGGGAGTGAGGAAGAGGGATCAAGAGAGAGAGAGAGTAGAGGATGTTGGCGACAGTGATGATGATGATGATGATGATGATGTCAACGAGATGCAGTGGGCCGTCGTCGAGGGTGCAGGGGGTGGAGCTCGGGTGCGGGTAGTGAGTGAGTGGGGGTTTGGATGACAACGATGATGGCGGCGAGGGGTGATGGCGACAGAGGAGGGAAGGTAGTTAGGGCGTGGAGGCGACGACGAGGTCGTCGGCGATGATGGGAGAAGATGGCGAGGTCGGGGCTGTGGGTTCGAGGGTGCAGGGACTCGAGCTCGAATATGGGTTGGGTTTGCAGGCGAGGGGGAAGGTGGAAAGTTCGGGTGAGGAGGACGAGGATGAAGAGCTCGGGTGGAGAAGTGGCTCGTCGGTGATGATGGGGTCGGCCAGCGTCGAGGTCGATGCTCGATGGATAAAAGAGGGCAGAGAACGAGAGAGGGAAAAACAGAGAGAGTGGGGAGGGGGTGAAACGAGAAGGGAAGGAGAGAGAGAGAGATGTGTCAACGAGGATGGGTCGAAGGCGGCGTCGTAGGTAACGCTCGCGAGCGTGAGCATTGGCGGAGGCGAGGAACGCGGCGTGGGTTACGGATCGCGAGCGAGGAAGGCGGTGAGCGGGAAAAATTTAGCCGTTGGAGGGAGATGGGTCGAAGCGGGTCGGGTCGGGGGAGCGTGTGCGGGCGTGGGCTGAAGAAGAAAGGGCCGAGCCAAGAAAATAAAAAGAAAAGAATTAATTGGGGGGAAAAGAAGCGGGCCGGGCCAAGGTTAAAAGGAAAAAGGAATTAAATTATAAAAGGGATGGGCTCGGGAGTTGGGCCAGAGGATAAATAAAAGGAAAAAGAATTTAATTGGGTAAAAGAATAGAATCGGGCCGGCTGAAATTTATTAAGGGATTTATAAAAAGTGTGGGCTTAGGGTTTAACTATAGTTTGGGTTAGGATTTGGGTTTATATTTAAAATTTTGCTCTTTAACTTGTCTAAGGAGATAATTAAAAACGAAATGGAGTTCTGGACCGAAATCGAGGTTTACGTAAATGGGGAAACGAAAATAAGGGATTGGAATTAGGGTTTGAGAAATTAGCGGGGGAAAAATGGATTGGAAGTTTAGGGTTTAATGGAGTTTCGAAAATAAATAAATAATTATAAATAAATTTTATAGATGAAAAAGAACTACGGAAGTAGGCGTATAAAAGGGGCTGGGTATTACACATGGGGCGTTACATGTGCACTTAGGTGAAGCGACAGGCCACGTTGTCGGGTGCCGGTTGGCTGATGTGACGTGCTGCAGGCCGCCCGATGGGATGCGGCCAATATGCTCACGACAGGTGGAGCGATCGTGGTCGTCGAGCGCTCTGAAAAATGTTTTGGCGGGAGTCGACCGTCAAAACCGTATGGTTTCGCTCTGAAAAATGTTCGCTCTAAAGGGAAAAACCGTATGGTTTCGTCCAGAGCAGACAATACCATCTGTACTGGGACGTGGGGCGTTACATATGCACTTAAGTGAAGCGACAGGCCACGTTTTCGGGTGCCGGTTGGCTGATGTGACGTGCTGCAGGTCGCCCGATAGGATGCTGCCAATGTGCTCACGACAGGTGGAGCGATCGTGGTCGTCGAGCGCTCTGAAAAATGTTTTGGCGTGAGTCGACCGTCAAAACCGTATGGTTTCGGCCAGAGCGGACAATACCATCTGTACTGGGACGTGGGGCGTTACATGTGCACTTAGGTGAAGCGACAGGCCATGTTGTCGGGTGCCGGTTGGCTGATGTGACGTGCTGCAGGCCGCCCGATGGGATGCGGCCAATGTGCTCACGACAGGTGGAGCGATCGTGGTCGTCGAGCGCTCTGAAAAATGTTTTGGCGGGAGTCGACCGTCGTCGTTGGATGAGGACGCCGCCTGCATAAATCGAGGGGAGGCCTGATTCGGGCCAGGGAAGTCTTGGGATGGGTGACCTCCTGGGAAGTGGCCCCTGGACGGGTTCGGTTCGCTCTAAAGGGAAAAACCGTATGGTTTCGGCCAGAGCGGACAATACCATCTGTACTGGGACGTGGGGCGTTACATGTGCACTTAGGTGAAGCGACAGGCCACGTTGTCGGGTGCCGGTTGGCTGATGTGACATGCTGCAGGCCGCCCGATAGGATGCGGCCAATGTGCTCAAGACAGGTGGAGCGATCGTGGTCGTCGAGCGCTTTGAAAAATGTTTTGGCGGGAGTCGACCGCCGCCGTTGGATGAGGAGGCCTCCTGCATAAATCGAGGGGGTTAGATCTTCTTCCCGGGATCGCGCGTCTGGGGAATTTCTCGGAGTGGTGGCGGCGGACGCCCCTGGTGCGTCGTCCTCGGTAAGATATGAGGACGAGCTTGCTACCGCTCGGGCTCGTTTCCATATTCCCTCCGGCTACATGCTAAGATTGGATGAGGAGGGAGAGAGGGCAGATCAGGTGAGAGGTAGAGAGATCGCCTTGTACCTGAAAGCCCTTTGGGCCGGAATGCGCCTGCCTTTCTCTCCCGAGGTTGTAGATGCGTTAAATTACTTCGGGTTAGCCCCGGGCCAGCTAGTGCCGAACTCCTGGAGGATTCTCCTTGGGTTCCTGGTCGTCGAGCGCTCTGAAATGTTTTGGCGGGAGTCGACTGTCGCCGTTGGATGAGGACGCCGCCTGCATAAATCGAGGGGAGGCCTGATTCGGGGTCTCTCCCTCTTCCCAATTTCCTCATTCTGAATCTTATTTGCTCGGCGCTCTCTTTTTAGGTTGGATCTTACGTTTTCTCTTCTCGAGGATTTCCTCCCATCAGGTTAGATGTCTTGTTTTGAGGAGTTTATAGATGTCGTAGGGGTAGATTCTAGGGATTCTTCCCCCGGGTTGGAGCCCCTTCAGGAAGTTGGGGTCAGATCCTCTTCTCGGGGTCGCGCATCTGGGGCAGTTCCTAGAGTGGTGGCGGCGGACGCCCCTGGTGCGTCTTCCTCGATAAGATATGAGGACGAGCTTGCTACCGCTCGGGCTCGTTTCCATATTCCCTCTGGCTACACGCTAAAATTGGCTGAGGAGGGAGAGGGGGCATATCAGGTGAGAGGTAGAGAGATCGCCTTGTACCTGGAAGCCCTTTGGGCCGGAATGCACCTGCCTTTCTCTCCCGAGATTATATCTGCGTTAAATTACTTCGGGTTAGCCCCGAGCCAGCTAGTGCCGAACTCCTGGAGGATTCTCCTTGGGTTCCTGGTCCGGTTAAAGTTGCAGGCGATCCCCTTTAGTCTGTCCATCCTTGCCTCCTCCCTCATTTACAAAAGTCATCCCGGAACTCGCGTGGGTGACCCGAGGTAGGTTTACCTCTCCTTTTGGAAGCAGCGGGGGAGCGTAGCCGGGTCAGGAGTTGTCGTCATGCCTTCTTCCATCCATGATTGGAAGAAGAAGTTTTTCTTCGTCGGGCCACCAGAGGGTGAGGACTGGCCCGTACCCGTCCAGTAGTCTAGGGATAGGTGCTGGCAGGGAAATCCATCCAATGACCCCGACGCGGCGAGAGTGGCGGCGTGGGAGCCTATTCCTCGGGCTGACGTGCTACTTTCTGAGCGGGCCCTCAGTTGGGCCGGGCTCAGCCCTGCCCAGTTCTTCGTAAGTTAGGAGTTTGTATTTGTTTTTACTTTTTCTGTGTCGCTGATTCCATTATATCTTATCTTGTGCAGAAATCATGGATGCGAGCATCCTCCGAGAAGCTATTCGCATGCCGAAGAAGGGGTCGAAGACTGGAGGAGCCAGCTCTTCCCATCAGACGCCGGTCCCGGCTTCCCCAGCAACCATCCTGCCCCAGCGCTCGAGTGCGGATCGCGCCCCGGAGCCAAGCCAGGTGCCGAGCAGAAAAAGGGCTCGGGGAGAGGACGTCCGACCTTCGGAGGTGGAGACGAGCTCTCCGCCATCGTCTCTCAAGAGGTTCCCCTGAACCGTTCCATGGATCCCGGCCTCTCCGATCTTGGTGGACGAGGGGAGCTCCGCTTTGAGGTGCCCTCGGGGCTTTCCGTCGCTGACAGCTTGCTGCACGACATTGAGAGGTCGGTCGGGGGCCGGGTCGCTAGGGGGACGCTGAAGGGACAACTGGCGTCCATCGTCCAAGAGGTCCTGCAGGTTAGCGCTCGTACATCGTCTCATTGTTTGCGAGATTTGGTGCCCCTTTTTCTTTCTGGCCCCCTTCCGATTTCTTCAGGTCCTCCAGCATGTCGCCATCGTCGTCCGGATGGAGGAGGAGGAGATAGCCCCGGCGATGCGAGCCGCGGGCGAGTTCTCCTCGCTGGGGGAGAGCTCGAAGCGGGAGTTGGAGGTGGCGATAGCGAGGGTCGTTGCCCTTGAGGACAAGGTGGCCGCCGGGAAGCAGGAGGCTGCGGCCTCGAAGCAAGAGGTGGCCCGGCTCCGTGAGGCCGCACGGCTCTGCTGAGGCCAAGCTTCAGGGATCTGAGGTGCTCATCGGCACCATGAAGAAGTCAGTGAGCACCCTCCGAAAGGAGTTAGGGGCTGTGGTAGAGGCGACGAAGAGAGCCGAGCTCAGGGCGGCACAGGCGGTGGAGAACTTCCAGAAGTCGGAGCAGTTCTACACCGTCCTAGCCTCGGCCACCACCCTCATCTGGCATGAGGCTCTCGACGCCGTCAAGGCCCGGGTGCCGGAGTTTGCTGATGAAGAGCTCCACGCAGAATATCCCTGCGGGGATGACGAGCAGGGGATACCCCCAGGAGCACTGCCGGGGAAGGGATTCTCGGCGAGGGCGACGCCGAGGATCCTGCGACGGACGCGTCCCCAGTCACGGTGGACGTCGAGCTCGTTGACATCGCACCCGGCCCGGAGGCCTGAATCCCCTCGTCTTCTCTTTTTCTTTTCTTTTGTCGCGTCGGGTATTTTGTAGGCCTTCGGGCATTTTGTAAGGCTGGGGAGCCCACAGTACCCTTGTAAAAGCTTTGACTTTTTGAATAAAGTTTTTTGTTTTTGCAGTAGTGTTTGTGCTTGTACTTTCTTTTTTTGGTAGACACTTGTATCTGTACAGTACTGCTTTTATGGTCGACATGTTCCTCGTCTAGTGATTACTCGTCGACTTGACTCTGATCATTTGCCGAGTGTGTGAGGACCGGCGGGAAGACGATATCTCCATGGCCTCGAAGTCGAAGTGTAGATCGCTAAGACGTTGATAGACCAGATGCCTCTTGTTGAGTTCACGTTCCTTAGTTATTGGAGGGGCCGTAATTGGCCAACTGAGGATGGTGCCGAGCAGGGTAGCTGCTCGGTGCCTCTTGGCGAGGGCTTTGATCCTTAGTGCGCGAGGGGCCGTGAGAGGCCTGTTGAGGATGGCCGAGCAGGGTAGCTGCTCGGTTCCTCTTGGCGAGGACTTTGATCCTTAGCGCGGGAGGGGCCGTGAGAGGACTGCTAAGGATGGCCGAGCAGGGTTGCCACTCGGTGCCTCTTGGCGAGGGCTTTGATCCTTAGCAAGAGAGGGGCCGTGAGAGGCCTACTAAGAGTGGTTGAGCAGGGTAGCTGCTCGGTGCCTCTTGGCGAAGGCTTTGATCCTTAGCGCAGGAGGGGTAGTAAGTGGCCTACTAAGGATGGCCGAGCAGGGTAGCTGCTCTGTGCCTCTTGGAGAGGGCTTTGATCCTTAAGGACGCCTGAGCAGGGTTGCCGCTCGGTGCCTCTTGGCGAGGGCTTTGATCCCTGGTGTGTTGCCAGGGATAACCGAGCACGGGTCATGCTAAGCGGTTGCCTCTTGCGAGGGCTTTTCATCCTTAGCGTGGGAGGGGCCGTAGGAGGCCTACTAAGGATGCCTGAGCGGGGTTGCCGCCCGGTGCCTCTTGGATAGGGCTTCGATCTCTGGTGTGTTGCCAGGGATAACCTAGCACGGATCATGCTAAGCGGTTGCCTCTTGCGATGGCTTTTGGGTCCTTAAGGATGGCCGAGAAGGGTCGTTGCTCGGTGCCTCTTGGCAAGGGCTTTGATCCCTGGCGTCATGGGGTAGGGAAGCTACCAGCCGGGGATAGCCGAGCAGGGTAGCTACAGGGCTGCCTCTTGCGAGGGCTTTTCATCCTTAGCACGGGAGGGGCCATAGAAGGCCTACTAAGGATACTCGAGCGGGTTGCCGCCCGGTGCCTCATTGCGAGGGCTTTGATCTCTGGTGTGTTGCCAGGTATAACCGAGCACGGATCATGCTAATCGTTTGCCTCTTGCAATGGTTTTGATCCCTGGCGTTGTGTGGTAGGGAAACTACCAGCCAGGGATAGCCGAGCAGGATAGCTGCAGGGCTGCCTCTTCGTGAGGGCTTTGATCCCTGGCGTCATGGGGTAGGGAAGCTACCAGCCAGGGATAGCCGAGCAGGGTAGTCGCATGGCTGCCTCTTGGTAAGGGCTTTAATCCCTGACGTCGTGGGGTAGGGAAGCTACCATCCAGGGATAGCCGAGCAGGATAGCTGCAGGGCTGCCTCTTGGTGAGGGCTTTGATCCCTAGCGTCGTGGGGGTAGGGGAGCTACCAGCCAGGGATAGCCGAGCAGGGTAGCTTCAGGGCTGCCTCTTGGTGAGGGCTTTGATCCCTGGCGTTGTGGGGTAGGGAAGCTACCAGCCGGGGATAGCCGAGCAGGGTAGCTGCAGGGCTACCTCTTGGTGAGGGCTTTGATCCCTGGCGTCGTGGGGTAGGGGAGTTACCAGCCAGGGATAACCGAGCAGGTTAGCTGTAGGGATGCCTCTTGGTGGGGGCTTTGATCCCTGGCATTATGGGGTAGGGAAGCTACCAGCCAGGGATAGCCAAGAAGGATAGCTGCAGGGCTGCCTCTTGGTGAGGGCTTAGCTCCATGAGGGAGGACCGATCAGTGAAGCTGCTCGGTTGCCTCTTGGCGAGGCTCTGTCCGACCTTCCCAAGCTGAGCACCGAGGAGTGGGACAGTCGTGGGAACACGTTTCGCGAGGGCGCTGTGAAGGCGAAGCGCCGGAGTCGTGTCGTTTCGGTTTCGCATGGGGAGGCGTGACGCTTGCCGCGTGGCACCTGCGTTGCGGGTGAAACAGGCGACTGTTGGACTCCCAGGCATCGTTGGCTATAAAACTGAGGGGATTGTTGATTACCCTTTTCCTTACAACTGAAACGCAAAAATGCAGGACTTCCCCTTCACCTTCGAAGACATCGTAAGCTTCGAGGATGTCTACCTCTATGACCCGTACTGCACTGAGGACACGGTGCAGTTGGTAATAGGCAGGATCGAGGACCACTTCGGCCGAATGCTCCCCCGGTGGTCCTCCCTCCTTCAGCTGCTGATCTACTCCATTTGGAGGGCGTCGCCGGGGCTTTACAACCCCTTATCCGAAATGCTGTTCGACGAGGCCATATACAAGCTAAGGTCTTTGAGGCGCTTCGGCTTGATCTCTGTGAGTCGGCTAGACCGCTCGGAAGCGCTCGTTCGTGAGTGCTACCAGTTGAGGCTCGACGCCGAAGCCCGCGAGGGGGATTGAAGGCAGAGGTTAGACGCTGCAAGGGCTCGGCTGGAGGAGATATGCTTAGAGTACCACGAGCAGTGCTCTCTGCACCCCATTTCCCCGTTGTTGTAATAAATTTTTTTTCTTTTTTTTTTGTGTATGGCTGAGGAGCCTATAGTACCTCTTGAGTGAATAAAATTCTTTTTCTTTTCTGCAATGCTCTATTGATCCCTTTATTATATAAAAAAAAGATCTCAAGAAGATAGTACATTGCTTTTGAAAAGAAAATATATGCTAGTAGATGATTTTATTCAAGCAGCTTGAGCCCCCCATACATTTGTTGGTATCTATGCTCGGCATGGGGTACCAAGCTTCGGGGTACCAGACACATGCTCCGCTGATACTACCATGATCTGGCCGATGGTCTACTCGGCTGGAGGGGGACGCTGCCCCTGCTCGCGATCAGCTTGTCGCTTGTCCCTCAAGTACGCTGGGAGGTGCCCCAAACGGATGAGCTCTTCAATATAACCTCGGAGTTGTTTGCAGCTCTCCGTTGAGTGGCCCGACAACCTATGAAAGCCGCAGTAGGGGCCCCGGGTCCGCTTTGAGGCCGCGCGTGGGATCGGGGGGAACTTGAAGAACCCTTCGCCCTTGGCCTCCTCAAGTTGCACTGTCTGGGAGACGTTAAGCGGCGTGTACTCTTGGAACTTTAGGGGGTAGGGCTTTTGCCGTTCAGGTCCCCTTCTCTCGTCCCTTGCCTTCTTCTTTTGGTCGGCTTGCTCTGCCCGGGGGAGGTTCGCGTTCACCTCGGATTCGAGCTGGACCTCGCGCTCGGTCCAGGCCTTTACCTCAGCCATGGTCTTAGGTTGCGCTAGTATAAAAGAGCGTAACCACTCCTTATGCCTAAGACCGGACCTCAGAGCCGTGATGACCGTTTCGTCCCGGTGCTCTGGGACCTTGAGAAGGGCGTTGTAGAAACGGGTGATGTAGGCCTTGAACGTCTCCTTGTCCCCGCTCTTGATCGTGAAGAGGTGGTCGACTATGCGCTTCTGCTGTCTGTTCCCGACGAAGTGGCCGAGGAATTGTGTGGCCATCTCGTCAAAGGTTGAGATTGAGCACGGCTCGAGTCCTCGGAACCAGTCTCACCCGGAGCGGATGAGAGTGGCCGGGAAATCCTATCACTGGGCGGCATCAGAGTGGTCTTGGAAGCTCATTCCAGCGGTGAATGCATCCAAGTGGTCCTTCGGGTCAGATTTGTCGTCGAAGAGGGAGACCTTTGGAGACTTGTTGCGAGAGGAGACGTGGACGGCGAGTAGCTCCTCGGTGAACGGTCTTGTAAGCGATTCTGCGGCATACTTAGCCCCGTCGCTCGAACGGTGGCCTTCCCGATGCAGACTCTCGATCTTCTTCTCGAGGGCGTCGAGTTGACCATGGTACCCCGATGACTCGGCGCATTCTGATCCCAGGCCTCTGCTGTTGGAGGCCTGCGTCTGGCCTCGGCTGCGGTTTCTCTCAATGAGGTTCCTCAAATCGCCAGGTGAGGTGGCCCTCGAGCCGCCTTGACGAGCCCCGTCTGCGCGGCCCCGGCGGGGGAGGGTGTGTCGGTCATGCCTGGTGACAGGCGAGCTGAACGACATTTCCTCAGGAGGGACAGGTGCGCGAAAGACCTCGGGACGGGGCGCTTTAGCGACGGACCTTGGTGTCGAGCTGTTGGGAACCCAGCGGGTCGCAGAATGTACTGGCCTGGGGGATCCGTGGCCGCGGGAGGCAGCGAGGCGGTGGTCGGCCATGCCGACGCGGGCTGAGTCTTCTCTCCCCCTATAGGGGTCCCGGTCCCGAGGCGGGGGAGCGGCGACCTGGGGATTTTGCCCCGCCGTTTGTACGCGGACGGGCGCCTCCACGAAGGATGCGAGTCGGTCTATCCGGCCGGCGAAGGCGTTGATGGCATTCGGCGGAGGAGGCTCGTTCGCGCCTCCGTTGAGAGGGTGGCGGCGGTTGGTGCTTGGATCGTCGTGATGATCGCTGGCCATTGGAATGAGATCGGAAGGCGAACTTTTGTTTTTGTGGAATCAAAGATTTCCCACAGACGGCGCCTGCTGATGGAGGCTGAAATCTCCTTCAGATGTTGCTTCCCGTTGATCTGCTGATGGCTGCGATGGGTGGCTAAGATTAGATCTGGAGGCTGTCGCTCCTGAAGCGTGTGGATCTCAATGGGTTGAGGATGTGGTTGCCGAGTTACCTGCAAGGAAGTCCCGGGATAGTTGTACCACCGAGGATCCTCCGACGATTAAGTTAGTCTAGAGATTCGAGCAAAGAAACGGCTTAGTGGAGTAAAAATGGCTTACCTTGACCGTCTGAAAGAGGAGTTTAAGTAGTGGTGGCAGCAGGTGCAGCAAGCGTGAGAATCACGCCGACCGTTACGTTCTCGACGTCACGTCCGCGTGATGAGCGGGACCTCCATTAATGGTGAGACATGCTCGTTAATAGAGGATCGTGGTGGCGTGGAACATGGGATGTGGCCGACGGAGATCTCGCGCACGGCAAGATTCGCGGGATGACGGTTACGCCCGCAAGCGGTGCTGTTGGTCGGTCGATAAGACCGAGGAAGATGACCTCGGTGGGAGAGCTCGCGGACGAGCGGGAGAGCCAAGGTATCTTGGTTCTGCGGTAGCTCGGCGATGAGCTGTGAGGCCGAGGAGGCCGGTTATGCAGAGGGGCTCGTAGGTGAGTTAGCGTTTGCTCGGTTGGACGAGCATAGGTGTGGTTTGGTCGGCCGCTGTAGGCCCTTTCTTGCATGCTCTGGGACACGTCATCTGCCACGTGTCATGATCTGGGAGATCACCGATATCGAGCATCATCAGCAAGTGGTCATTTTGTAACACTTTGAGGAGCATGACTTGATATTTTCGGCGAACCTTAGGAGACATTCGGCGATACTTATAGCTACAAACCGGTTTTGGAGCTCGGGTAAAAATGCAAAAGCGGCTATGCATGTGCATGGAACCGTCTGCACATAAGTCAATAAAAGATTGATACAGGTGTTTCTGAGTCTTCAGGCTTCACACAACAGATCCTGCGGTTGGTGGCCCAAAGCAAGCCATACAAAAAAAATCCCAATACATTTTAATCACCAGGAGCTCACTCTTAATATTTCTCAAAAAAAATTTCTAATCAATTTCAACATCGAGATCATGAGGAGAGCTGCAACGCCGCAGGGGTCGAGGAGCCGCCTGGGTTTCTTGAAGCCGCCGAAGCTCCGGAGAGGAGTTTGGGTTCCGGCGAGGTCGGTGCCGCTCTCCGGCGAGTATGCCGCCTTGGGGCTCACAGCTTTCGCTTCTCGAAGCGAGGTCAAGCACGCGTACAAGCGCCTGGCGTTGAAGGTATTTTCCCGTAAATTTATCTATGCAAATTTCTCAAATTAAAATTTTAAATACATGAAAATTTATATGGTTAAACTAGAAACACTTATTTGTGGCAAGCACAGTATTAAATATTGGTTGTATTAGCCGATATATCGACTATAGATCGACTATAGGACAACCCGATATCTTTTGTTGAGATATTGGCTGCATAGTAAGCATCTAACTGATGCAAATTCGAATATCCACTAATATTTGATATTTAAATCCAACGAATTGGTTTGGCTATGAAAACTTAGCATAGAATGGGGATGGAAGAAGGGCCCCACCCTTAGATGACTTCGGGCCCCGCCCTCTATTTTATCATGTTTGAGCTATTCCAGCCGTTGCAGTCGAGCGCAACCACTGTAATATGGAAATATAGGTAAACCAAATAAAACATTATTGTTTATATTTTAATTTAATGGTATTTTTCATAAAATTTTATTTAAAAAATAGAAGGAAAAAAGGAGTATTGTTTTATGTAATTTACCCAACATACAACAAATGGTAACTTGTTAATTAAAAATAATTTTATGTTGTGAAGCATATTAAAATCCAACGGAAAAAATGTATTGTTTTGTGGACCCATAATGTTGCCCAGTGCGATAAGATAGGTTTCAGAAGATATGCAATGATCACTGACTATTTATTTGCATGCTTTCATAACCCATAAACCATTTCTATATAAGATGCTTTTATTAATACGAACTGGTCCAAAAGGTCAACTCTAGATAGCTTTTTGAATAATCCACATTGTCCATTATTGAAATGTTCTTTTACCGGTAAAACTAATTTGCGTTCATTCGATGCAAGTGCAAGAAGTATTGAAATCCAAAAAAAAGTTGCCGGCTTGATTCATAAAGAAGGGGTCACATCAAAAAGAAAAAGAAAAAAGAAGTATCGAAATCGCATGATATATTGTCTGTATGAATTAGAATATGCTGATCAAGATGCATGGAACCAATTTCTTAAAAATCGATAGCTTGTTGACTTTTTGACTAACTAGAAGAGTTTTTTTGTCTAAATTATATTTGATTCCACACTCTGCTTATTGATTTAATTTTAATTCACATTTTGCAGTATCATCCAGATGTTATAAGAGGAGAGTGTGGTGTACAAGAGAAAGAGAAAACTTTCAAAGATATCAAATCAGCATACGAGGTAAAAAATTTATATATAACTTAACAAAATATCTCTACTGTTGTAACTCAAACACACCGGGTTTCAGAAAAATCTCTTGTTTATAAAATAATCCAAATAAAAGAAGGAAAATCCTTAGTTGAGTTATAGCTCCAATGCATGCCAATTCATCATCTCAATATGTTTTTATCTCTTCATATCTTTAGCAATATCCAAATACAAAAGAATTCTAATTGGTCCATACACACACACATACTCTCTCTAATTTACCTCATATTTTATGGCCATCTATTAATATATATACACTTGCATCACACATGCAAAAACACAGTAAATAAAATCTTAAGATATATATAGTGTATAATTTCTCTGTTTTGACATTAATAGGATGTATATAGTGTATAATTACTCTCTTTTGGGGTTAATACTTTTTCTTCACTTTATGGTAAAGTAGAAAAAACTTGTAATATTGGGAGATTGTCATTACTAAGTGGCAAAAAACTTTTAATATTTTGAACAAATTCTGACGTTCCTTTTCCTTTTTTATGTTTTTTTTGGTAACTTATATTTCTACAATATATTTTTGGACAGAGTTTGATGGCTAAGTTTGATCAAGAAGAAGAGCAGCCCTCAAGAAACAACTTTGATGATGAATGGGATGATTGGGATGAATGGATGGGCTTTGAGGGAGGAATGCCCATGGCATACAATTAATCCTTCATAGTGTGCTCATGTTATGCACACATGCACAAATAAAAGGCATGAAAATATATTGAATAACTCGAACCTCAACTTGTGCAATCGCAGAAAAAATTAAAATGTTAAGTGAACCCTGATTCAAAAACCTAGTCTGCATGTATACAACACTTCCATTTCTAATTAAGTTCGGAGGAAGCATGGTTTGGAAGAGAGAAATGTGGATACGGTTGTCATGCGGAAATGTTTCTTTTCTATATTGATCAAAACATCAACTTTCCACAAATCTTAAAGCGTATGTACTTCAATTTCCATATGATTTTTTCATACTCTTTAACCGTTCATTTGGTAATGGAAATTGTTCTATTATCAGTACGCCGTTAAGTTTGCGAAGCACCAATGCAAGTGCAAGAGGTATTAAAATCACATAATTTTTTAGGGTAAATTGTCAAAGAAAACCCAAGTAATTTTTTCTGCTATCAAAAACCTCTTGCCTCGAAGCTGTGGTCAAAACCATCATAAAGAGTTTTTTGATATCAGAAAACCCATTATCTGTGATATCTAGCAGTTTCCTACTATATCTAGTTTCCTGCGATATCTAAGCAGTAGCCTGTGATATATAAACCGTTTGCTGGGATATCCAAATAGTTGTTATGAATTGGTTAGATCTCCTATGTGGATACTGCATGAAAAATTTTCAAGTGGGTTTTGACTACAGTTTCGAGGCCCGAGGGGTTTTTGACGACGGAAAAAAATGCTTGTTTATTTTTTTTTTTTTGACAATTTACCCAATTTTTTATGTGCATAACTTAAAAGTCAGTTGGAAATGGAAGGCGCTGACCATTAAAAAACCTGGTGAAAAAATTTTGGACAACAACTGAGAGCAACTTTCTCCCATGACAACGGTATGGTGTTTTTTCGAAAACTTTGTAACCAAACTAGGCCTTCGATGTACGGACATGAGAGATTATTTTATGACCAATGCGGCAAGCAATTTTCCGAAGAAATTGTGGATCGTACTACAGCAATATTTTCATTTTTATGACTAAATTTAGAAAGAAAAAGTATTTGTTCTTTTATTTTCGAAGGATATATTGACTAGATTCATGAAACGGATTGGACGGGACTTGTTCTCATCTTGGCCCAAAACAATTTGGTTTATTAAAAGAAAACAGTAATGAATTTCAGGGAGACAAAAGAGAAAAACAAAGTCGGAATCTCTCTCACCTAAAGCGAGAATCATACCACTCGACCAAATGCCCTTTTGTATCCTTAAAGGGATATTAATTTAATTAGATATTAATATAAGAACATGAAAAATAAGCAGGTCCTAAAAAGCGTGACGTGGATGAGACAAAGGCATCCACAAGAAGCAACCCAAAGATTTTCTTTGCTTTCCCCACACCAACCAAAAAAACAAATTAAACAAAGTTCTAAAAACAATGAGGGACACAAGTGGGGAGGTACACTTCAACTGTTTCTTCATGGTTTTGATATGAAAGGGCATCTTATTTTGATATGAAGTTGTTTGTTTTGTATTGGGTCATTTAGAAAAAATGTAAAATGTAAATCTATGTAATGCTAATACTGTAATTTCAGCAAAATATCTATTTTTCAATTGTTCTTTCCTTAACTGTTTATTATTAATATTTTTGCATAAATTAAGGTTATTTAGGAATACAAAAATGTCTCCACTCATCAACATTATCATCTCTGTTTTTCCCACTGTACGGGGCCGGCTTTGAAGCAAAGCTTTAGTAAACATTTGATAAAGTTTTATGATCGGCTGTCGGCATGACGCCAATCCTCTCCAAGTGCCTGCCAGATTTTTTGTTCAAATATATATATATATATATATATAAGAGGCTTGTCCTAGTCATAGATGACCAGTTGGTATCCTTCAGATTCTCATAAACTATGAAAAAGTCTACAAGGAAAAACAATGTTATATTCGCTATATGTAATAATGTTCAACTCCCAGGCACAAATACAGCCAAGAGCGAAATGGAACATATTCCAAAACAAAATGTCAATGCACAAAAATTCTAAAATTATAATGAGAATTGAGAGATATGCTTTGTATATTCTAACTCAACCCCACATGTTAAGTGCTCTTTTATGGGACAAACCCTAGCAATTTTGCACAACAGTGTTCCTTAAATCCGATAATTAAATAGGCTCCTTGGTAAAAATATCAGGCAACAAATACTTGCAATACTTTAAAATTGTTCTAACCACACAAAATTAAGCACACAATTCTCACAAATAGCTCTCAAATCTTTCTCTTCTCACATCTATGCACCCATGTTTTCCATGATATGAGAGTTCTGAGTGTATATGCATCCATGTTTACCACTGTAGTGTTTAACCTAATAGGTATGAACATGAGTAGATTAGCATGGCAATCTAACAGCGGAAATTAGGCATGCCTTACCTCCTGGATAGTTGTTTTGCCTACACCGCGAATCTGCGATGCTCCTTCAAAGGCAGGGAGGCGACCGCACTATACCTTCAACGAGAAGCCTCCACTCTTCACAGCGGTGCTAGTTTGATCGGGATAAGGAGAGCAAAGGGTTTCTTCTTAGAGATATTTGTGTCCCTGTGTTTTTTAATTAGAGTACGCTGGGTTTTTCTTTACAGAGACTAATACTGTTGAGTAATCTCAACAGTATTATCTCATATCTCAACAGAGAAATATCATGTTAGTTCCAAATATAATCTCTTAGTCTAACTAAGAGATCCATCCAATCAACCATCCAAACACTTACGATTGAGCCGCTTGATTTGGGCGGATTTGAATTATATGCCAACATACTCCCACTCGTACAAACAAGTGGTACAGTGTATTGGCTCCGGAGCCGAATCCCAGAGTCATTCACTCGTTAACTATCTTTCACCTCATCACCGTCTTTACGTATGCTAGAATGCCGTGCGACCTTCAAGAACCTGCAATCGGGTAGCCTTGTAGCCATATCTATTAGGACTGACACAAGAATCTCCCTAAAGAAATAAACATATAAAGTGTTAATCAATTGGTCTCTCATACCCCAGATCGTAATTAGTCATATCTGCTCAAGTACCGTCAATCCCTCTCAGACGCTTACTTGAACACCATGGTTCTATCCTTAATCCATCACCCTCTTAATCTTTGCTCAAAGAAATAATAAGAGATAGGCACGTGATGCGATCAGGAGACATCCTAATCGATCTTCCTCCGGTTCTGAATAGTTGGTCTGTATTGATAAAATTATAATACCGCAAGCGCACGGTGTACAGTTGTAGCACTTATGCGGTTAACATGTCGATCCACAGAGAACACTGTTAGTTTACTTTTTTCTCAACCAGACTAAAAATAAAAATTGAAGATCAAATAAGCTTAATTAAATCTAATGGTAAAAGGGCATATCTTGGGTGTTGAATTCTCTAAACGGGTTGTAAAAAAAATCTGCATAAACCATAATCTCAAAATTTGTTCTTTTACAACCTATGATCTAATTTGAAAGTATAAATTGTATGGATTCTGATCCTATATAATCTATTAAGTTATCTAGTTCGTAAGTTTGTAAAAACAAAAATTTTTAGTATTCTAGTGCAAGTTAAACCTAAATACAATCTTACTAGTCCTAAGTATAGGCTATGAGCATTGCTAAATAACCTATGAAAGTAATTGAGAAAAATTGATTTATATTCATCGTACATTAATCTTTTAAGTTCATATTTTAGATAAATGGTTTATACGATTAGCTTTTTGACTAATCTAGATTCATCCTATCTTAGGCATGTTTATTTTTTAGCTACTCATAATAGAATTGAAAACAAAAGATTTAGAGAAACACGATGTAAGTAAAAGATAAACAAAAAATAATAAATTGCAAATTTGATTAACATAAAAAAATGCAACTTTATTAAATAACTTCTGATTACAACTTGAGGACTTGATCTTCTATTCCACCGTACATAAAAAGAAAGAATTACAATTTTTGGTGACAAAAAACTAAAAAAACTAAGGGAGAAGATCTTTCTATCATTCTCGAGACCATATATTTATAAAGTTATAATAGAAACCTTAACTCTAAAACAAATCGAAACCGAACAAGAAATTTCAACGGCAGATCTTCAAATACGGCCGTGAAAACGCGGTTGTTTCCTTGTTATTGACCGTGAATTAGTGATCAGATTGCATCAGTTTGCGTGCGATCTTTTTCTATGATCTTTTGGTTTGATTTGGTTAGTTTTACTCCAATAATAACTCGAATATCTTTTCGTCTCTCTGCAGTTACGTGGATTCTCAACAGTTACCAGATTAGGCTGATATGATTTGCTGATCTTGATTTGATTTGGCTGCATTTAAACCTGCAAAATATCTCAAAACAAAAATTTAATAGCATCTATTTTATTTAGGAAAATATTTAGTCACTTAACTCACAATTATCCATTTATTATTTAAGACACATATAAATGTGTTTTTGACCGATAAATCCATAAATATTCTTAAATTATAATTAATATCATTTATTGATTAACAAAAAATAGGGAAAAGCTGGTAAAAAATGTGCAATAAATGTGCCGATCAGTCTTCTATTTACCCTCTTTCCTGACACTGTCCCGTATGTGAGGTATTATCTCATCGCAGCAAGAAACATCAGCCAAAGTAGCAGACGCTCACAACATTTCTTTCCAGACAGCCCAGTGTCTCTAAGTGCAGTTCAATCTCCTACTGGTGATTGCCTTTAAGGACTTACATGGTGAGAGAGATGGGATCCATTTCTTAACCTTCTTATTTACGGTTGATTGCACACGTTGTATGATTAACGTGCTACGGTATAAATTCTCTACCTAAGAGTTTACGTCATTATATAGTATACCGTATGGATTTCAAGCTCCGTGCCTTATGATATACTTGTCCTGTCCTTATCGCCTTGCGACATGATTAGGATCTGTCGACAAGCTCGCACCCTGTACGACAAGTCAGACCCTATCTTTAGCTTTTATAACAGGTAAAGTGGATTGTGGGAACTTCCACTCGATCGGACCTTTGTTGATACCTTCTGATCTCAACCTGACCTAGTCTAGACGATTTATTTAAGTGCTCCCACTGTCATCGTACCCAGTAATGTAACAGTGAAGTCATTACTCCTAGCAAGAACAAATAACAATTAGTCCTATCTTCACAATACTGACACTGCGTTGAAGAGGATCTCTCGTGTAAGCAAGAGTTCCTACCTGTCGACGTAACTTTAATAGTTATGCTTATTTGCATTTCGTGTACCTTGTACATGTTATGTACCCTGTACATATTATATGTATTCATGCTAATAATATTCTAATAATTTAAGCATATGCATTTTCCAAAAACAAATATGAAAGGAAAGCGAACTAAATTATCAATAAATGTTTTGTATTATTGCCATCTATAATAAACCTAAACAAAAGCAGAAAGGAAATACCGATCCATCATAATACATGGATAACACACCAAGGACAGAGTCTTATGGCTCTAATGTGCCACATGAACCGACCCGTAGGGATATACTTCAGCACTACCTCATTTTCTTCCTATTTCATTAGGAAATGGTATCAGATCTCAATGTGTTTTGACTTTCCATGATACTTAAGATCATTGAAGTAAGCGATTGCCGACGTATTGTCATAGAAGAGGGTCACTATGTCTCTCGCATGTGGCACAACGCTCAAACTCTCTAAAATCTTGCGTAGCCAAACCGCCTCTTATGCTCCAGCACAGGCTGCTACGTACTCTGCCCCCATGGTAGAAAGAGCTATACATTCTTGTTTCTTACTACTCTAAAAGATGGCCCAACCATTAAGTAAGAAAACATATCCTGACATTGAGGCTTGCTTATCCAAATCGCTAGTCCAATCGGTGTCTAAATATCCTATCAGTCGAGTGTCTGAACCACCGTAACACAGGGTATAGTGGGTTGTCCCACCCACTTAAATACCTCAAAATCCGCTTAATTCCTTTCCAATGAGCGACCCCGAGATTGGACTGATACCTACTCATCAACCCTACGACAAATGATATATCGGGCATTGTACACATCATAGCATACATTAGACTATCGATAGCACTTCTACACGGAACATTTTGCATTTGTTTCTTCTCTGCCTATAATTTAGGACATTTCTCCAAGCTTAAGAAATGGTTTTTCGCAATTGGAGTATCAATGGATTTGCATCCGCTCATGCCAAATTGTTTTAAGATTTTCTTAATATAAGTCTCTTGAGACAAACCTAAAGTTTTCTTAGAACGGTCTCGCAGAATCTAAATTCCAAGTACAAAGCGAGCATCACCCATATCCTTCATCTTAAAGTTGAAGGACAGCAAACTCCTAATGACATTTATAGTCTTCATGTTGTTCCTAACCAGCAAGATGTCATCAACGTATAATGACAAGATCTCAAACTTTTTACCATCCTGCTTTAGGTAGACACAACTGTCATGATCGATCATTCGAAAACCATAACCCGAAATGGTTCGATGGAATCGAAAATAGCATACTCTGGAAGACTGCTTCAAGCTTTAAATGGACTTATTTAATTTGCACACCTTACGCTCAAGTTCTTTGGATACAAAACCAGTCGGTTGATTTATATAGATCTCATTTTCTAGTTCTCCATAAAGAAAAGATGTCTTGACGTCCATTTGGACCAATTCAAGATCCATTTGCGCAACCAATGCTAGTATCATGCAAATCGAGGTTAGTCTCACAACTGGAAAGAATGTCTCCTCATAGTCCATCCCTTTCTTTGGGTGTACCCTTTCACTGCTAAGCGTGTCTTACATCATTCAATTGTCCCATCCTTCTTTCGCTTGATCTTGAAAACCCATTTGTTTTCAATGGTCTTGTGTCTGGTAGGAAGATCCATCTAAGTCCCAGACTTGTGTCATCTTCTTAGAGTCTAATTCATCTTCCATTGCCACTATCTATTCTTTAATCGCATCACCTGAAATAGCGTCTGAGTATGCTTTTCAAGCTCTTAGCTTCTATGCTAGCGGCGGGCAGCAAGTGACTTAGGCTCCGCAAAATCATGTGACGCTACCATGAACACTTCCCCCTCAATCTCAAAATGACGTCGGGGTACTGTTCCACGTGACGATCTTCTAGGCTATTGAGATTCCGTAAAAGTCATTTACGAGTATCTCGCTCCCACTGTCCCCAGCTGGTGGAGGAACTAATTCCTCTTCCATTGCGAATTGACTGGAGCTGTCCTCGATTTCGTACAAGCCTAAATCTTGAGCTACTTCGTCTCTTTGCTGAAAAACCTCTCGAGAAATTGAACATCTCGTGACTCAATCTCAGTCACAGTCACATTCTCATGCTCACCAAAAAACACATCCTTTTGAATGCTTGGAATAGCGTATAAAATATACCTTTTCACTCTAGGGCCCAACTTTCCATACCGATGAGAAGTGGTGTGAAAGTAGCTAACACATCCCTAAAAATGTAAGTGATCCAACACTGGATTATTGCATGTCCATAACTCATAAAGGGTTGACTGTACTGATTTAGAAGGCACTCGGTTCAGAACATAAGTCGCTGTCAACAACACATCTCCTAAAAATAATATGGAAAGATTGGCTTGTGGCATCATGCTCCTAACCATATCTAGCAGTGTCCTATTTCGTCTCTCCGCGGCGCTATTTTGTTATGAAGTATAGGGTATTGTTAGATGTCTAACAATTCATCTTTCCTCACACGGTTTCTTGAACTGATCTGATAAATATTCCCTTCCGCGATCTGTGAGCAAAACCTTAATCCTTTTACTTAACTGATTTTCTACCTCATTAAGATAGCGCTTGAAGTAGTCCAATACTTCAAAAACACATGTATGTGTATAGAGTAGTTATCAATAAAGGTTATAAAATAAGACGCTCTACTGTGTGCTTTTACATTGACTAATTCGCAGATGTCAGAATGAATTAGCTGCAATGGAGTAATTGCTCTCATTGCCTTTCCAAATGGCTTTCTTATGGCATTTCCTGCGAGACAATATTTGTAAGTAGATAGATCAACTTTGGCAACTGTGCCAAGTAGGCCGCCTCTGGCTAGCCTTGTCATTCTATCTCTGCCAATATGACCCAGTCCTCTATGCCATAAATTTGATTCATCAACAGAATTAACAATAACATAAGAAAACAAAGACAAACTATTATTATTAACAGCACAATCACTGTCTGATGATGCTCTATATTGGCGATCTCCCAGATCAGGACACGTGGCAGATGACGTGTCCCAGAGCTCAGAAGAAAGGACCCACAAGGGTCGACCAGGCTACCACTGTACCCGACCTGCAAGCACAAGCTAGCTCTCCTCAGAGCCCCCTGCAAATTGGCCTCCTCGAACTCCCAGCTCGCCCCGAGCTACCACAGGACCAAGATGCCTCGGCCCTCCCGCTCGTCCCCGATCTCTTCCGCCGAGACCATCTTCCACGGTCCCTCCGATCGACCAACTCCACCACTCACAAGCGTAACCGCCGCTCCGCAAATCTTGCCATGCGCGGATTCTCCGCCGGCAACATCCTACGTTCCACGCCATCATGATCCCCATTAACGGGCGATCTGCTTATTACGCAGGCGTGACGTCGGGGGTGTAACTGCCGGCGAGATTCTCGCGCTTGCTACTGCGTGCTGCCGCCACTATATAAACCCCCATCACAGAGGGGTCAAGTACGCTTTTTTCACCCCACTTAGCCGTTACTCTGCTCGGATCTTGCACTAACTTGATCATCGGAGGGTCCTCGGTGGTACCAAACCACCCCGGGACTTCCTTGCAGGTACTCGGCGCAAACTCCTCAAAACTACCAATCTCCTCAAAACCCATTAAGACCCACACGCAACAGGAGATCACCTCCAAGATCCACCGAGAGATCGACGGAAGACAACATCTGACGGAGACCCGAAAAGGACCTCCATCAGTTTGCGCCGTCTGTGGGAACACGAAACACCATGAAAAACAAAGTTGGCCTTCCGATCTCCATCCACATAGCAAGTGATCACCCTGAAGATCCAGATACCAACCGCCGCCTCCCCCTCACCGGAGGCGCGGATGAACCTCCTCCGGCGACCGTCATCAACGCCCTCGCCGGCCGAATAGACCGACTACAGTCCATCGTGGAGGCGCTCATCCGCGTCCAAACGGCCGGACCAGGGCCCCAGATCGCCGCTCCTCTGCTTCCAGAAGACTCTGCCCTTGTCGGCACAGCTGACCACCGGCAGGCTACGTCCCATGGCCACAGATCTCACGGGCCGATACTCTCTGAGGCTCGCTGGGCGCCCCACAGCTCCACACCAAGATCCACCGCCAGAGTGCCTCGCCTCGAGCCTCCTCGCAACCCTCACCCCCTGAGGAGATGTCGGTCACCTCGCCTGCCCCCAGGCATGACCGACACCCCCTCCCTCGACGGGGTCGCACAGAAGGGGATCGCCACGGATGCTCGAGGGCCACCTCGCCCGGGGATCTGAGGAACCTCATCGAGAGGAACCGGGGCTGCACCCAGACGCAGATCTCTCATAGCAGAGGCCAGGGATCATAAGGCGCCGAATCCTCAGGGTACCACGGCCGACTTGATGCCTTCGAGAAGAAGATCGAGGGCATGCGCCGGGAAGGTCACCTCTCGGGCGACGGGGCTAAGTACGCCGCCGACTCGCTCACCAAGCCGTTTACCGAGGGACTGCTTGCTGTCCACGTCTCCTCACGCAACAAGCCCCTGAAGGTCTCTCTGTTCGACGGGAAAACCGACCCGAAAGACCATTTGGATGCTTTCACCGCGGAGATGAGCTTCCAGGACCATTCCGACGCCGCCCAGTGCAGGGCCTTCCCAGCCACCCTTATCCGCTCTGGTCGGGACTGGTTCCGAGGACTCGAGCCTCACTCAATCTCGACCTTTGACGAGCTGGCTACTCAGTTCCTCGGCCACTTCGTCGGGAACCGTCGGCAGAAGCGCTCGGTCGACTACCTCTTCACAATTAAGAGCGGGGACAAGGAGACGTTCAAAGATTACATCACCCGCTTCTACAATGCCCTCCTCGAAGTCCCCAAGCACCGGGACGAGACCGTCATCACGGCGCTCAGATCTGGTCTTAGGCACAAGGAGTGGTTGCGCTCTTTTGCGTTGGCGCGACCTAAAACCATGGCCGAGGTCAAGGTGTGGACCGAGCGTGAGATCCAGCTCGAGTCCGAGGTGAACGCGAACCTTCCTCGAGCAGAACGGTCCGACCAGAAGAAGAGGGCTCAGGAAGAAAGGCCGGAGCGTCAGCATCCCTATCACCCGAAGTTCTAGGAGTACACCCCGCTCAACGTCTTCCTCGCAGTGTTACTAGAGGAGGTCCAGGGCGAGGGGTTCTTCAAGTTCCCTCCAATCCCGCATCAGGCCTCAAAGCGAACCCGGGGCCCCTACTGCGCCTTCCACCGGACGCTGGGCCACGCCATGGAGGATTGTAAGCAACTCCGGGACTATATCGAGGAGCTCATCCGATCAGGGCACCTCGCCGCCTACTTGAGGGATAAGCGGTAAGGCGACCATGAGCATGAGCAGCGTTCCCCCCTGCCGAGCTGACCATTGGCCAGATCATGCCCGTTTCGGCAGATGACTGGTCCGGAGCTCAGAGAGACCCGTACCCGGTGCCGAGCACGGAGACCAACAAGCCTCCGGGGAGCTCGGGCCACGCTAATGAGGTCATCTATTAGCATGTACTTTTTTTAAGGGCAATGTAAACTCTTCCTAGGGTCTGTTGTTAATTTAATAAAGATCAATAGAATATTGCGAAAAAGAAGGAAATGCCTCATTTATTCAAAAAGGTATTATGGGCTCCTCAGCCATACATACAAAAAGAAAAGGAAAATTACAGCAGCGGGGGAAGGAAGTGCAGAGAGCATTGCTCATGGTACTCAGTAAAGATCTCCGCCAGCCGAGGCATCGCGAGATCCAGCCTCTGCCCTCGATTCCCCCCACGCGCGTTGACCTCGAGCCTCAGTTCATAGCACTCACAGACAAGTGCCACCGAGCGAGCCAGCCAACCCGCGGAAATCAGGCCGAAGATCCTCAGAGACCGCAGCTTGCCCACGGCCTCATCGTAGAGCCGCTCGGACAGGGGGTTGTAAAGCCCCGACGATGCCCTCCAGATGGAGTACATCAGCAGCTGCAGCAGAGGGGAGCGCCGGGGAAGCAGCCGGTCGAAGTGGTCTTCGATGCTCCCATAGACCAACTGCACCGTATCCTCGGCGCAGTTCGGATCGTAGAGGTATACGTCTTCGAAGTGGATGATTTCGGGGATGGTAAAGGGGAAGTCTTCCATTCTCAATGATATGTTTGTGAAGAAAGGAAGGATCAGCGCTCCCTCAGCTTTATATAGCCTACTGCGCCCTAATGGAACCTAACAGTCGCCCGTTTTCACCCACAAAGTCGCTGCCACGCGTGTTTACCCCAATCAGAGCAAAGCTCTGTTCAAATTCCGAGGCGGGAGATGAAGCAACGCTTCATCTTCTCCCAATCAGAGCAAAGCTCTACTTTGAAAATCTAAATTTTAATAAATGAAGCAACACTTCAGATTCTTTGCGCTGCGCGCAACGCGCCACGTGTCAAAAGCTGATACATCAGCGCAGCGCCCAAGGCAGCGCACCCAATCAGAGCAAGGCACTTTTAAGACAAAAAAGTTAAAGAAAGCAACGCTTCAGTTGCGCAAGTATTGCGCTGCGCGACACGTGTCAGCGTAGATGCGCTAGCGCAGTTGCGCTGCGCGACACGTGTCAGCGCAGATGCGCTAGCGCAGTTGCGCTGAGCGACACGTGTCACGCGCTGGGGCGTTTGCGCAAAACAGAATTAAGATTTTAAAGAATTCTTTTCTGTTCTTGTTAAAACAAGAAGATTTTCTTCTGTAAAACAGAGGCCTTTGGATCAAAGATCCAATGGTGGGGAAAATCCCCCAAATCATTCAGAGAAAGATCTTTTTAACAAATTTAACTAATTTATGGGCACTATAAAAAGGACCCTAGACCTCAATTCAAAGGGATGAACATTCTCGAAAAATCTAGAGCTTCAAATAGAGAGAACTCTGAAAAAGTTTTCAAGAAAAATGTAAAAACCTTCACAAAATAGAAGAAATTTTTTCTAATAGATCATTGATCTAAAATCAAGATCAATGATCTTCACATAATAAACAGTGCTTTGCACTTCTTATGAACCACTGGTTCTTTAAAACAAGAAAAACAAAATAAAGAATAGTGCTTTGCACTTTTATGAATGTTTGGTTCCTGAAATAAAAAGAAAAACTTGTTTTTTTTTCTTTTTTGATCTAAATTAGATCAAGGAAACGAATAGTGCTTTGCACTTCTTTTATGAACCATTGGTTCTTGAATCTATAAGATTCTTAAATCATAGTGCCTTGCACTTGTAAACTGCGCTGTTGCGCTCCTGGATTGGCGCAAGCCACCAGAGCGCGCCACGTGTCAGCAGCGCAGGCGCAGCGCATTAGCGCAGCGCACTGCGCTTGCGCGACACGTGTCAACACTACAAGCGCTTGCGCTCTCTGATTGGCGCAAAGCGCCTGACAAATGCAATGAATTTCTTAAAGGGCCAGGCCCAAATCAAAAAGACCTAATAGGCCAAAATAAATTGCAAAGCAATAAATGGGCAAAGCCCAGGTAAAATTGATGCTCTGCACCTTTTATAAAAGGGCAGAGCCCAAGTAAAAGTAGATGCCTTGCATCATTCATAAATGAGCAGAGCCCAGAATAAATTGATGCTCTGCATCTTTCATGGGCGGAGCCCAAACAAAAAAAATCGAAAATAATGCAATGCATTATTTAAAAATGGGCCAAGCCCTAGCACAGGTCTAACAGACCAAAAACAAATAAAAGCGTTGAATATTTTTCAACTGGACTTAGCCCAATCATGGCCGTAAGTCCTCAAACTAAATTGACTGAGCGAGATTGCTCTCCTAAATCAATTTGCGACCGGTTCAAGGGTACATCTCCGAACTCCTTTGACTCTTATCGTTGTAATCCTTCAACGACGTCAGAGAGGTGACGGGTCCCGATGACCACACATCAACATGGACTGCGGGGTCCTTAAACTCGTGGACCGAAACGTCCTTAAACTAATGTTGGACCGAAACGTCCTTAAACTAATGTCGGACCACCACGTCCCTAAACTGGAACACGGACCACCACGTCCCTAAACTGGAACATAGACTATCACGTCCCTAAGCTGGAATACGGACCACCACGTCTCTAAACTGGAACACGGACCACCACGTCCCTAAACTGGCAATGGACCGCAATGTCCTTAAACTACCTATGGACCACTACGTCCCTAAACTGGAACAATAGAGCCTCCAAATGCTCTCTTGCCGGATCTAAACGGTCCCGTTTAAGTTGATCTTAGCCCCCAAACACGGCTAACGTATCCTTAAATATTCAAATGGACTATAAAACTCCAAATTAACTTTGGTTCAAGGGTACATCTCTGAACTCCTCTGACACCTGTCATTGTAATCCTTCAACGACGTCAGAGAGGTGACGAGTCCCGATGGCCATATATTAAATGGATCACCACGTTAAGTTGATCTTAGTTTTAAACAGGACTAACGTATCCTTAACAAACGTTTAAGTTGATCTTAGCCTCAACACGGCTAATGCATCCTTAAACTAAAAACACCAAACCTAAATCTAAGTAAATACGGATTTAGACTAATCCACGTCCTATGGGCGACGACATTACTCAGTCTCCGTATACAATCCACAGGCAACCACAAACAAAACAAACACACACGACACGAAGTGAAATTCTGGAGAAGGAGAAAGTTGTTACCGCGATGCGATAGCGTAATTAACTGCAGGGGCTTGCGCCTGTAGGGAAGAGCGTCCCCACAATCAAAAACCCCTCAAGCGAGGGGGGATCTGACGAAGTCTGCTACATCGGCCGCATCCGTCTAAACCTCCGATACACGGTGCCATAAATCAACTTGGCATCTTCGGAGAGGTGGACGGATAAAACCAAATAGCATCTGCCCCGAATCTCAGGCAAGACGTCCTCACCGCGTCTCCGCCGTGTCTTTCAGAGGGGAACAGATTCTGGCATGCCCGGTAGGACCTTTTCCTCTTTCCACTCCATACTTCGTGTGTTGTCCTCGCGAACCAATCGCGGTTTGTTAAATGGCTGCCTTTGGATTTCAAGTAACTAAGATTTGGTCTTTTGCCTGGCGCAGAACTCAAGCATCAATGGCCTCTAGCTGCACCAACTGCTCGAAATGCCACTGCAACGGACGCTCCACCTCCCCCGGGGGTGTAGCATATGGGCCCCAAGCGGCTTCCTTCCTCGCTCTGCCAGTAGACCAGGTGACCCAGGCCACTACCGGCCTGTTGTTCGGGACCATGATCCCGCCTACAAGCTTCTCTATGCCAATACCTGCACCGGAAGTGAACAAGAAGTCGGTCTTCGACCGGCTCACTGCTACGATGGCCCCTGTCAACGGGTGCCCACTACCAAACCAACAGCCTCTGTTTTCGCCAGGCTGGATCAGAACTCTAAATTGGCTGTCCCAAGGAAGGCAATAACTGCTGCTCCAGAAGTCGTCAAGGCGGCTTCCCTGTCAAAGAATCAGTCTTTTCAAGACTGACGATTCCTGCTCCTGCCCTTGCTCGAGGATCCATCTTTGACAGGTTGAATATCACTCCTCAAAAAACAACCTCAGTCTTTAAGAGGTTAACACCGGTGGCGCCTCATTCAGACAAGGAGCAAAAAGAAGCTATCTCTATCTCCGATCCAGTCTCAACGGCTCGTTGTGCTCGACGTCGCCATTGGCGACGAGTGAGGAAGGCAGGGAGCAACTCCCCCTCAGGGCTAACTCCACCGGCTCCAGTGGTGGAAGTCAACGCTGCTGTTCCAACTGGGAACAGCTTTGAACTGCTGAGGAGGGTACGTAAGAACTCTCCAAACGCTACATTGAAAAGATCTCCTCCGCCCGCGGAGAGAGTTCCGGAAACAAAGCAAGAACAGCCCCCTCAACGGTTGTCCTAAAAAATATACAAGGTTTGGCGAAGGGTTCAAGACTCCGTGATCGACCCAGATCACTCTCGGCAACAAAAGAAGACGAAGGTGCAAAAAGAAAAAGACCATCCTGTTAAACAGCAGAGGACAACAATCGCTAGGGTGCCCACTGCAACGGCCCCTTCGACTTCAGCGGCCCACAAAAGAAGAAGGCCGGAGAAAACCCCTACGCCAACGATGAATATCAGAGGTGGTGAACCCAAACTCCCTAAGTCAGGGGGCATTGTAGTTCATACCGTCTATGTGGCGTCTGGTAAAGAGGACAGTCGCATATCTACGGGTCATCGACCGTTTACGCGATCAGTGACCAAGGCGCAGGAGCAGCAGCAGAAGCTCCAAGAGATGATGAACGCCATGGCCGCACTTACAGGGCCAAAAGAAAACCCTGAAACGTCCTCGGATGAACGCCAAGAGGAAGAAACCGACGCCGAATTCCTTCGTCGAATATTGGACAAGAAGGAAAAAGAAGCTGCTGAACAAGCAGCTAACATATAGCGTATGGGCCTCCTCTTCCAAGACATGATAGCGATGATGATACAACAAGATCCTCCGGCTGAAGAGCCCCCGATCGTCCTTGGAGACGATAGAGGAGAGACATCAAATCCTCCGCCAGCTCTGTCAACGGCTAAAGAGGATACAATCTCTAAAGCTGATTTGGACGAGTACATAGCCCAGCAAATACGGGTTCATCATGAGACTGAAGCAGCCGGTCAGGTCATAAAAACGGGGCGGCCATATCCAAGTTGGTACGACCCAATCAAGTACCTGCCGGGTTACATAATTCCCAAGTTCCATGTCTACAAGGGGACGGGAAATCCTCACCATCATATTGCTCAGTTCAGGGCACTCTGCGGCAACACCGGCGGTGATGACAAGCTTTTGCTTCGCCAGTTTGTTGGAAGTTTATCAGATACGGCGTTCGAGTGGTACTTTGAGCTCCCGAATGACTCTATCAAGACCTTCGCGGAGATGGAGCTGTTGTTTACTCAGCGTTTTGCAAGCGCCAGTGAACGCACCCCGATGATGGCACTGATTAACGCTAGGGTAAAGCCAGGCGAGACATGGGTTCAATATGCTATACGGTGGCGGAACTTATGGTCGAAGTGCGAGCAGCGCATTGAAGAAGCTCCCGCGGTGGGTATGTTTATGGGAACCCTTGACCCGCAAGCAACCATCTCGCAATTTATGATGTTTTTCAAGCCGACTACCTTCCAGGCCTTGATTGACAAGCTAGCGCAAATGGACCAGATGGGCCATAAACCCCCTCTTCCAAAGCCGGACTCCCGAAGTGACAAAGGGAAGGGAAAAGCGATCGTTGTCGCTAATGCTCAACAACAACCGAGCGACTCGAAGCCAGTTGTTCGTCAAAATAATATGCGTCCATACGTAGCCCTTGAGGAGAGGCTAGGACGTTCTTACTCGTTTCCCCGGGATAAAACGAAAAGGTTATTCGAGTTGGCGTTGCGCAACCGACTCATAAATCTGCCGGATCCAAAATGTCCGTCGCAATCAAGTGACGTCAATGAGCCCAACTACTGTCCTTATCATCGAGTATTGGGTCATCCGATCGAGGATTGTTACGTTTTCAAAAATTGGCTTGAAAACCAGTACCGACAGGACAAATTCGCGTTATCTGACAAATGGAAGGTGAATCCCCCGCAGCCCCACACCTCTAAGGGGATGAATACGCCGGGGGCAACATGCTCTGTCGTTGAAGAAGCTCCTTGGGAGGTTGTATTATCGGCCAAGACAAAGAGGATGCTAAATGAGCTTCAAGTATGCCCAGCGATCAAGTGGAAGAACCCGTTGGAACCGCAGGTCATTGAAGGGATGTTGAAGCCGCGTCCAACTCCAAAAACCGATAGTGGTGGCTCAAGCACTCGCAACCAGCCGTCAAAATCTTCGAAAAAGAAGAAGAAGAAATCTAAGAAGCCCGTGAAGTCTGGCGAAAAGCGCACGGACTTGCAAAAACAAATTGACGCGCTGGATGAATACAACCAGAAGGCACGAACTCCCATTACTTTCTAAGAGTTCCTCAATCACGTCTTTCAAGAGGAAAATGAGGGAGAAAGTTCATCTGATGAATCTGAAGAATGCGTGGCGAGCTGTCGTGTGATTTCCCATTCGTTCATGAACGATGAGGAGACTTCTTATACTGAAACGCCGGGGGCAGATACCGAATCAAAAATCCTGGGGCCATCGGATGAAGTAATTGACGCATTCCTCAATGAAGCTCGGTTGAAAAGTAAAGCTGATCGAGAATGCGAGGCGGTCATGTTTGAAAGGGCCAAACGCCAGCGACTTGATGAAAGAGCCGAGACGAACCCGCTGGAGCAAAATACCTCCACTACCGACAAAAGCCAATTCAAGATGAGGAAAAGGTTTGCTAAGGCCATATCAATGGGCATGAAGCTACCATCCTCCGAAGGAAAAATTACTGGTGAAATAGAAATGCACCCCTCCTATTGCTTATATCATCAGAAGGTTTCGCACCCCACTTAAGAGTGCAAAGCTTTCGATAGATGGTGGCAAGGATACGTTACTCATCGACAACGCTTTAAGCGGAAAAAGCGCAAAACTCGTCGGGAGCAAAGAAATACGACCGAAGGGCTTAAAAGAACTACCGGTGATTGTCGCATGGTTAACACCGGCGGGTCACAAGTGCCTACATTCGGGAGCGATTCTGATAAGGAGCTGGAACTTGCCCCTCTCTTTAAAGAGTCCACTTCGGGAAAAGAAGAAGAGCCGAAGGTTTGCGAAAATATTCGGCTGCGGAATCGGACGCTGCCTGAAAAGAATCTCAGACCCTCAAACGGAAAAGATAAAGGGAAAGAAAAGGTCTCTGAAGATATCGTCTTAGATGACCAAGTTCTAGGGGAGCTAAGCGCCAAGGACCCGCCGAAGAAGAATAAGGTGGATTACAACGTCTTAGCACATCTGAGGAAGCTGCCCTCACAGCTCAGCATTCTTGACGCCCTTTTGTTATCAAAGGAGGCGAGAAATTCGTTGATCAAGACACTACAAGATCCGGAACAATTCCAAGCGTTCCTGGCTGAGGAAAAGATGAAGGATGAATTGGAGGAAGTGCACACGGCCGATGTCGCTTTTGGTGATGAAGATCTTCTCCTTGGGACATGCGAACACAATCGCCCCCTCTATGTCTCAGGATACTGCCACGATATAAAGATAGGCAAAATCCTGATCGACAATGGATCCTCAGTTAACCTCCTTAATGTGCGGGTGTTAAAAGAAATCTGCATGAGCGTCCAGCACCTTATTCGTGACAAGATCACCATCTCCGGGTTCGACTCCAAGTCATCAAGAACTCTTGGGTCTATAATACTGATGCTACACTTCGGGCTACTCGTCACGGACATTAAGTTCCACTTCATAGACGCCAAGACATACTACAACGCTTTGCTCGGCCGACCGTGGTTACACGAGTACAACGTTATCCCTTCTACACAACATCAGTGTATGAAATATGCTAAGGATGGTCTTGAGTATACCGTGGCGGGAGAACTGAATCCGTTCTCCGTGAACGAAGTTCGCAAATATGAAGATGCCAAATACTTCTTACCGGATTTCGAAGACACGGAGAGGTGTCACAAGCCGGAGAACAAAGCTAACGCCACCATCCCTGTCTTCAGGAGTGATACCGAGGAGGAAGAGGAGATAGTGTATTCGGGTCCGCCCCAACACAACAAACCAGGACCGTCCACTCCTACGTTGATTTTTGGTAGCAACTCGGAAGATGAGATCCATGCTGTATTCTCTGCCCGACCTTCAATACGAACGTCCGCTGACGAAGAACAAAGTCTACAAGTCGCCATGGTGCTGCTTAAACACCGTAAAGAACTGGATGCACTTGATATTTACAATTTAGAAGAGCTGCAAACGTTCTATATCCCTCCCAGGTGAGGAAGCGAAAAAGCAATTCTATTCTACCGCTCTGAAGAAACCAATGTGGAGAAAGAAATCTGGCATGGCACGGATCCTACGCTCGATAAGCTTCAGCCTATCCGTCTTCCCAGATATTATACGGAAGGTTTGAAAAAGCTGCTGAGACGCCAGGGGATATCATTCAAGCAGACCGTTCGAAAAACCAAGTTCCATGACAAAGTCTGGAACGTTCCCGGGACTCAACGCAAACTGCCTAATGGGAGAATGGAGACAAAAGGGCTTGGATACATCCGGTCAAACAAACGAGAGCTACTAATCAGCTGCTATGTCATGTATGACTTCGATGAAGAAGCGGATGCTCAATGGGAGGACGCTAATCCTGAGATAGTAAAAGTTCCAGATGCAAAAGTGCCCAGTCCGTCGTTCGAAGAACAAATGGACAAGCTTATAAAGGAAGCGGGTCAAAAAGTCCGGGACGATCATAACCGCGAAATGATCATCTACGAGAAAGCCAAGATGCAACGCCTTCTCCAACAGGCCGTAAAAGATGAAAATGCCGCTCCTTGTCAACCTGTTATAAAGAAGGTCCGACGCAGAGGCAGAAATAAGTCGAAAGGCCAAAAAGGCGCTCAAAAGCAACAAAACGGGGCTAAAAGGCCACGCGAGCGAAAATCGAGCGGTTCCGATCTATCCCTCATAAGAAAAATGGGTCGGGCGTACTCGTTTCCTCGGGATAAGACGAAGAAGATACTTGACCTTGCTCTAAAACATCAGATGCTTACACTGCCGGAGTCTAAACACCCCGAACAAGCGGGCAAGGTCTCACACCCGGACTATTGCTTTTATCACCGAGTGATAGGGCACCCTCTCGAGGACTGCTTCACCTTCAAGAATTAGGTCGAAGATCAGTATCAGCTTGGCAAGTTCGCTCTGTCCGACAACTGGAGGGTAGCGCCGCCACAAAAGAACGAGCCCAAGGCCACGAAAGAAGAACCAATTCCGCATTGGGATTGGAAGCGAATTCGTACTAGTCACGTGATAACGATATCAAAAGAAGAGCCCGAGAACATGGATGACCTTCCCTGGTGCTTCGAAAACAGCAACGACGAGGTAATCTCAGAATTTCCACCAGCGCCAAAAGAGCTAGAAGATGGAATTCATACCATTGCAGATAACTTTAAGAAAATTGAGTTGGGAACGAAAAATGACCCGCGACCGACATTCATCAGCGAGCTGCTATCTGAAGAAAGGGTGGCTGCGTTAAAGGACGTGCTTCTACAGCATAGAGATTGCTTCGCGTGGAACTATTCCGAAATGCCGGGACTAGATCCAGAAATTGCTGTGCATAGATTGGCGATATCTCCGAACGTCAAGCCAGTCAAACAGGCGCCGAGAAGAATGCGACTCGAGCTTGAGATGGGTATCAACGCCGAGGTCAAGAAGCTAATCGACTCTGGCTTTATCCAGGAAGTTCAATATCCTGAGTGGATCGCTAACATTGTCCCTGTGATGAAGAAAAATGGGACAGTACGCATATGCGTCGACTTCCGGAATCTTAATAAAGCTTGCCCGGAGGATGATTTCCCAGTGCCAGTCACCGAACTGATGATAGACAATATGTCTACTCACGAGATTTTCTCCTTCATGGACTGCTCGTTAGGATATAATCAGATAAAGATGCATCCCGAAGACCAGAAGCACACCGCCTTTAGGACTCTTTTAGGTATATTCTGTTATAAAGTGATGCCCTTCGGTTTAAAGAATGCCGGTGCCACCTACCAAAGGGCCATGACGAAGATCTTCGATGAACTTATACACGAAATCGTCAAATGCTATATCGACGACCTCGTGGTTAAAAGCAAATCATACGAGGAACATCTCGAGCATCTGAAGACCGTATTTCAATGCCTTCGGCAATACAACTTGAAGATGAACCCTCTCAAGTGTGCATTCGGAGTTTCTTCGGGCAAATTCCTGGGATTGATCGTCCGACACCGGGGTATCGAAATAGATCCGTCAAAAATCAAGACGATCCTGGAAATGCCTCCGCCAAGGACCCTCAAACAGCTGCGGTCTCTCCAAGCGAAGCTCGCATATATACGGCGATTTATAGCCAACCTTTCAGGCAAGTGCCGTCCTTACAGCCACTTGATGAAGAAGGGAACCCCGTTCATCTGGGACCAAAAATGCCAAAGCGCGCTAGACGAAATCAAGCAATACCTGCAGAACCCGCCAGTACTGGCCGCTCCGGTCAAGGGAAAACCTCTCATCCGTTATACAACCGCCCTCGAAGGTTCCTTAGGCGCATTATGGGCACAAGAGAACGACCAAGGGAAAGAAAGAGCACTCTATTACTTGAGTCGAGTTCTACTGGGGGCAGAAAGCAACTACTCCCCTATTGAAAAACACTGCCCGGCGTTGATCTTCGTGATAACAAAGCTTAGGCACTATGCGTTGGCGCATGAGGTCCATCTCATTTCAAAGGTAGACCCTCTTAAGTATTTAATGTCAAAGGCCATATTAACGGGACGACTCGCTAAGTGGGCCCTGCTCTTGATGGAGTTCTCGATAACGTATCAACCTTTCAAGGCAGTGAAGGCCAGGCCATCGCCGACTTCCTCGCTGAGCATCCGATACCCGCCGATTCTCCTTTAAATTGCGATCTTCCAGACGAACATGCGTTTGATGCGATCGACGGTGGTGATACTCGATGGGAGCTTTATTTCGATGGGGCATCTTCCCTGAAGAAGCGCAGACAAAACGCCCCTATAATCAAATCAGGGGTAGGCCTCATCTTCGTGACTCCACAATGAGGGATAATGCGCTTTGCTTTCTCCTTAACAGAGCCGAGGACGAACAATGAAGCCGAATATGAAGCTTTGATAGCAGGCCTCGAGATCGCCATCGACATGGGAATTGAAAACCTCTTCATATACGGAGACTCCCAGCTGGTCGTTAGTCAAGTAAACGGTGACTACCAAACGTGCAAACCAGAGCTGGTGAAGTACGGCGAAAGGGTGCAACAACTGTTGACCCAAATCCCTTCCTATGTTTTGGAAAACATACCGCGCGCGGAAAACAGCAAAGCAAATGCGTTGGCTAAACTTGCTAAAGAACTGGCTGATGAGAACCTCGATGACGTAAGAATCGTGGTACAAAGCCGTCGGGTGCTTGCTCCGGCAGAAATATCTCCAGAATCATCCGAGGAAAAGGGAGCGACTGAACAGACGACCCTGCAAATAAAAGATCGGGAAAATACCGAGGATTGGAGGGAAGTCTTCATAGACTACTTTAAGTCCCACCGAATGCCTGAAGAAGCGTCTACAAGACATCAGCTCATGAAATGAGCTCTGTCTTTCGCCTTCGTCAACGATACTCTGTACAAGAGGTCGTTTGATTCTCTATGGTTGAGATGCCTAGGGCCTAAAGAAGCAAAAAGAGTCGTTCAGGAAGTTCATGATGGACTCTATGGTTCTTATCAAGCGGGCCCAAAGATGAAGTTGAAGATTAAACGGATGGGCTACTACTGGCCCACGATGATCCAAGACTGCCTTGAGTATGCGAAGCAGTGCCACTCGTGCCAAATTCATGGGGACTTCATCCACCAGCATCCAAATCCACTCCATCCAACGGTGGCTAGCTGGCCGTTCGAGATGTGGGGAACTGACATAGTCGGCCCCATCGAACCAGCATCGTCTAGAGGACATCGTTTTATCCTGGCGACGACTGATTACTTCTCCAAATGGGCAGAGGCAGTACCGCCGAGGGAAGTTAAGATGGAGAATATCCTCCATTTCTTCAAGACGCACATCATATATCAGTTTGGGACGCCGAGACGGATCATCTCCGACAACGGGCCAGCCTACAGAAGCCACAAGATCAGTCGCTTCGCATAACAGCATAATATAGACTGGAGATATTCCTCGGTTTATAATCCACGAGCCAACGGACTAGCTGAGGCCTTTAATAATACCTTAACAAAGATTATGAAGAAGACAGTGTCCCGAAATAAGAGAGACTGGCACGAGAGACTGCAAGAGGCTCTTTGGGCGTACCGAACTACGTTCAAGACAGCCACAAGCACAACGCCATATGCGCTGGTATTCGGTACAGAAGCAGTACTCCCCCTCGAGATAGAATTACCCTCTCTACGAGTGGCAGTCTACTACGAGCTAACAGATGAAGAAAATACTCACCTACGGCTTGAGGAGCTCGATGCCCTCGATGAGACCCGGCTCATAGCGCAACAAAATCTGGAGGCCTATAAAGCAAAGATGACACGCTCATATGAAAGATTGACCCGACTGAGGACATTCCGCCAAGGCGAACTTGTGCTAGTGGTCAAAAGGCCTATGATTCCCAATCGCGCCAAGCGGGGAAAGTTTGAGCCAAACTATGAAGGCCCGTACATCATAGACAAGGTCTATCAAGGTGGAGCCTATCTACTCATAGATATGCACGGTGAAAGGCCTTTCAGGCCAATAAACGGTCGCTTCCTAAAGAGATACCACGTTTAATGAGCCACAGCCTAGGTCAATGGTAGATGACGACGACTATGTCCACTCGCTATCTTCCTAAGCTCAAGCTTTATAAGCAGTAGCCGGCCTTCTCCATGCCGGACCGAAACGTCCTTAAACTAATAGCGGACCGAAACGTCTTTAAACTACTGTCGCAACATCTTTAGGCTGACGAGAAGAATAAAAAAATATATAAAATAAAAAATATATATATAAAAATGGTATGTCCATAAGCAAAAAAAGGGCATGGATGAAAACCCGAAAGGGCTCCGTGAGTAAAAACAGCAGGGCTACCGGCGAGTGTTCGTGAAAACCCGAAAGGGCGCGACCTCATAAAAAAAAGGAGAAAATAAATAAAAATAAAATAAAATAAAAACGATATGTCCATAAGCAAAAATGGGCACGGATGAAAACCCGAAAGGGCTCCGTGAGTAAAAATAGCAGGACTACCGGCGAGTGTTTGTGAAAACCCGAAAGGGCGCAACCTCGTTAAAAGACACTTATAGGGTCCTCTCGACCTTGTAAGGAGAAACCATCCGCGTGAGATCCTTACGACTCACAAGGGAACAACACACTTAGAGATCCCCACGCGTCCTAAGGAGAAAATACACTTGCGAGATCCTCACGGCTCGTAAGGAGAACTCTCTTATGGGACCCTCACGGCTCATAAGATTTGAAAGTCTTAAGTTACAGAGACCTAAACCTGTGCTTAAGCAACCCCCACAATTTCTAATATTGCCCTACAAGTGGTTCAATACCGACTCTTGTATACAATCCATGGGCGCGAATAAACATTTCCCGAATCAAGTCTCATCCGTGATTGGGGATATGTTCGTATGGTGAACGACCCCTGTAAATCCTCTCGATTTACAAGGAGAAAACCCTCCTGTAGGATCCTTACGACTTACAGAGGAACATGCACTTAGGAATCCTCACGATTCCTAAGGATAAAATACACCTACAAGATCCTCACGACTTGTAGGGAGAAATACCTTTGTGAGACCCTTACGGCTCATGAAGTTAAAAGCCTTAGTCGGCAGGACCTTAACCCTGTTCGCTAAGCCACCTTTGTTCGACATCGACAGAGGCAAATGATGATTCGCTCCTGGCAATATCCCAGTTGCAGCGGTGCTGATGCCGAAATTGGTGTCTAATTTCAGGTTTACGACGGAAAGCCAGTAGGCCGCACATGCATACGAAATAGCCGAAATGATGGGGCAACTTGCAATAAAAAACAGCAAGTAAAATGTATGCATGCAAAATAGCAGAAATGATTGGGCGACTCGCAGTAAAAAGCAGCGAGTAAAAATAAAATAAATAGCCGAAACGATTGGGCACCACGAAAAATAGCCGAAATGATTGGGCAATTGCGACCTTCGCGATATAAAGGCTGAAATGATAGAGTATCGCGGAAATAAAACAAAAAAAAGATGATAAAACTTTGGCCCTACAGTTAAGATCACATCGATCCCTGTATACAATCAAAGGGCGTAAACAAAGAGGGAACCATACTTTCCCAACAGGCTCCGCCAGAAAACGAAGCCAGATCTCGACAATTCATCCCAACTCCGAAGAAACCAGTGTCTTTGGCAAATACCTCAACTCAGGGAAGCAAACAATCCTTGACGAGAGCCTCCTGATTCGCATCGACTCGCAGAGCAACCAGTGCTTCCGTAGGAAATTCTCGATTCGTTTCAACACCAGGGAAACAAATAATCCTTGGCAAATACCTCAACTCAGGGAAACAAACGATCCTTGACGAGAGCCTCCTGATCCGCGTCGACTCGCAGAGCATCCAGTGCCTCTGTGGGAAATTCTTGACTCGTTTCAACTCCAAGGAAACAAATAATCCTTGGCGCTAGGGAAACAAATAATCCTTAGCAAATACCTCAACTCAGGGAAACAAACAATCCTTGATAAGAGCCTCCTGATCCGCGTCGACTCGCAGGGCAACCAGTGCCTCCGTGGGAAATTCTCGATTCATTTCAACACCAGGGAAACAAATAATCCTTAGCGCTAGGGAAACAAATAATCCTTAGCAAATACCTCGACTCAGGGAAACAAACAATCCTTGATTAGAGCCTCCTGATTCGCATCGACTCGCAGAGCAACCAGTGCCTCCGTGGGAAATTCTCGATTCGTTTCAACACCAAGGAAACAAATAATCCTTGGCGCTAGGGAAATAAATAATCCTTAGCAAATACCTCAACTCAAGGAAACAAACAATCCTTGATGAGAGCCTCCTGATCCGCGTCGACTCGCAGGGCAACCAGTGCCTCCATGGGAAATTCTCGATTCGTTTCAACACCAGGGAAATAAATAATCCTTGGCGCTAGGGAAACAAATAATCCTTAGTAAATACCTCAACTCAGGGAAACAAACAATCCTTGATGAGAGCCTCCTGATTCGCGTCGGCTCGCAGAGAAACCAGTGTCTCCGCGGAAAAATTCCCGGTTCGTCTCAACTTGCAAGATGAAGCCTCAGGAAGCAGGGACTAAAAAACTTGCTTCCTGAACAATGGGACCCTGCAAGTCGATCTAAAACTGTCTCTTGCATACTATCCACGGGTCTCACTCTCCGAAGTCGAGTTTCGACAAAGAGGGAAACAACCGCTTACGAGTCCTCTCGACTCGTAAGAGGGAAAAATTTTCTTACAGGATCCTTACGACCTATAAGAGAAAACACACTTAGGAATCCTTACGACTCCTAAGGAGAAAAGCCCACCTACGAGATCCTATCGATCCGTAGGGATAAAAATCTCTACGAGACCCTCACGGCTCATAGAGTTGAAAAGTCTTAGGCGGCAGATTTGAACCTGCGGCCTAAGCCATCGCTATCTCTCGGAGAAATTAAGTTATCTGCCAATTGTGTTTATCAAGATAGCATGCTGATAATAAGGGAAAGAAGAAAGCAACAGAAATAGTATCCGATTTACATTTGATCAAGCGTTCGAGGCACATTCAGTCATGCATAAGCAAAAGACTCAGAACAAAAGATAAGACAGGCTAGGAAAAACAAAAATTTCCATTAATATTACCAGAAGTTCTTACAATCATAAAAGCAATAAACGAAAAACATTATTACAAAGGAATAACCTCGAACCCAGGATATGGATTAAGGAACTCGAAAGCGACCCTATCTATGACTTTCCAAGCCTCATGGACCATCCTAATATGCTTTCTTTCGCGAGCACAAGCGTCAGGGTCCCCCCTGATGTCTTCCACCCTCCGATAAGCAGCGAGTATGGCAGACTGTTGAAAGACCTCGTGCAAGAGATCAATAAGACTGTCATGCCGTCTCTTCGAGATAAAGTTCATCAGGTACACCGAGTGCACCTTATCCTCAGCGGCATCCAACGCCCTAAGTGGCACACCGGAACAGAATAGGGGAAGCGCTTCCCAGATGGCTCCCACGATAAGCTTAAGGAGGGAGGAACGTCGGGGAAGCAGTGGACCGTTGTATGCGTCGAAGCGGCTCATGATTTCAGCACACTCCGTGTTTATGAACTCTCGATTTTGAGAGCGGCCAAGTCGGCGGATGTCCCCGTAAGAGATGATCTCGTTAAGAGCATACATATGGGCGTCCATTGTTCCTGTGAAAGAAGATCAACAAAATTAGCAGACCGACTGATTAGGCGAATTCTTGTTAAAAAAACGAGCACAGAGAGTTAAACTCCTCGAGAGCAATACTCTACGAATAGGGATGACGCCTATCAAATTCCATAATAAGGGAAATTTAAAGAAGTCCCCCAAGAACTCTGAGATCATTATTATTAAAAGATGATATAATCCGTTAAATACAAAACTCCATTTTTTAATTTTCATTATCCATACTCAAACTCTTAAGAGCTCATTTTTTTTTAGATCAAAGGGATCTATGTTTTGCCAAAGATGTAAGGTTCTATTCATGGGTTGAGAAACCCTGAAACATATTCCTGAGAGCAAGGCTCTATTTGGTGAAACCCCAAAAGGATTTTCTTTAGATCAAAGATCTATGAGAGCAAAGCTCTATTAATTGAAATTAATTTAATTCAAGGTTAATTTTACCTAAAAAGTTTCCTTTGAGGAAAATTTAACTCTGAGAGTTCCTAAAGGCAAGAGCAAAGCTCTGGAGTTTTGAAAGTAAAAGTCTTAAAGATGATAATCATCTGCTGAGGACCAAAGGTCCTATTTATAGGCATTAAGTGCCCTTTCAACTTCCAAAGTTGCCGCAACGGTTGGAATTCCGCCACCGTTGCGCTCACGTTTGGGGCCACATAAGCGCAACGGTGGGGGGGCACTTGTTTACCCCAATCAGAGCAAAGCTCTGTTCAAATTCCGAGACGGGAGATGAAGCAACGCTTCATCTTCCCCCAATCAGAGCAAAGCTCTATTTTGAAAATCTAAATTTTAATAAATGAAGCAACGCTTCAAATTCTTTACGCTGCGCGCAACGCGCCACGTTTCAAAAGCTGATACATCAGCACAGCGCCCAAGACAGCGCACCCAATCAGAGCAAGGCTCTTTTAAGACAAAAAAGTTAAAGGAAGCAACGCTTCAGTTGCGCAAGTATTGCGCTGCGCGACATGTGTCAGCGCAGACACGTGTCAGCGCAGTTGCGCTGCACTTTGCGCTGCGCGACACGTGTCAGCACAGATGCGCTAGCGCAGTTGCGCGACACGTGTCAGCATAGATGCGCTAGCGCAGTTGCGCTGCGCTTTGCGTGTCAGTGCAGATGCGCTAGCGCAGTTGCGCTGCGCGACACGTGTCACGCGCTGGGGCGTTTGCGCAAAACAGAATTGAGATTTTAAAGAAATCTTTTCTGTTCTTGTTAAAACAAGAAGATTTTCTTCTGTAAAACAGAGGCCTTTGGATCAAAGATCCAACGGTGGGGAAAATCCCCCAAATCACTTAGAGAAAGATCTCTTTACCAAATTTAACTAATTTATGGGCACTATAAAAAGGACCCTAGACCTCAATTCAAAGGGATGAACATTCTCGAAAAATCAAGAGCTTCAAACAGAGAGAACTCTGAAAAAGTTTTCAAGAAAAAGGTAAAAACCTTCACAAAATAGAAGAAATTTCTTCTAATAGATTATTGATCTAAAAACAAGATCAATGATCTTCACATAATAAACAGTGCTTTGCACTTCTTATGAACCACTGGTTCTTTAAAACAAGAAAAACAAAATAAAGAATAGTGCTTTGCACTTTTATGAACATTTGGTTCCTGAAATAAAAAGAAAAACTTGTTTTTTTTCTTTCTTTGATCTAAATTAGATCAAGGAAACGAATAGTGCTTTGCACTTCTTTTATGAACCATCGGTTCTTGAATCTATAAGATTCTTAAATCATAGTGCCTTGCACTTGTAAACTGCGCTGTTGCGCTCCAGGATTGGCGCAAGCCACCAGAGCGCGCCACGTGTCAGCAGCGCAGGCGCAGCGCATTAGCGCAGCGCACTGCGCTTGCGCGACACGTGTCAACACTACAAGCGCTTGCGCTCTCTGATTGGCGCAAAGCGCCTGACAAATGCAATGCATTTCTTAAAGGGCCAGGCCCAAATCAAAAAGACCTAATAGGCCAAAATAAATTGCAAAGCAATAAATGGGCAAAGCCCAGGTAAAATTGATGCTCTGCACCTTTTATAAAAGGGCAGAGCCCAAGTAAAAGTAGATGCCTTGCATCATTCATAAATGAGCAGAGCCCAGAATAAATTGATGCTCTGCATCTTTCATGGGCGGAGCCCAAACAAAAAAAATCGAAAATAATGCAATGCATTATTTAAAAATGGGCCAAGCCCTAGCACAGGTCTAACAGACCAAAAACAAATAAAAGCGTTGAATATTTTTCAACTGGACTTAGCCCAATCATGGCCGTAAGTTCTCAAACTAAATTGACTGAGCGAGATTGCTCTCCTAAATCAATTTGCGACCGGTTCAAGGGTACATCTCCGAACTCTTTTGACTCTTATCGTTGTAATCCTTCAACGATGTCAGAGAGGTGACGGGTCCCGACGACCACACATCAACATGGACTGCGGGGTCCTTAAACTCGTGGACCGAAACGTCCTTAAACTAATATTGGACCGAAACTTCCTTAAACTAATGTTGGACCGAAACGTCCTTAAACTAATATCGGACCACCACGTCCCTAAACTGGAATATAGACCACCACGTCCCTAAACTGGAATACGGACCACCACGTCCCTAAACTGGAACATAGACCACCACGTCCCTAAACTGGAATACGGACCACCACGTCCTTAAACTGGAACATAGACCACCACGTCCCTAAACTGGAATACGGACCACCACGTCCCTAAACTGGAATACGGACCACCACGTCCCTAAACTGGAACATAGACCACCACGTCCCTAAACTGGAATACGGACCACCACGTCCTTAAACTGGAACATAGACCACCACGTCCCTAAACTGGAATACGGACCACCACGTCTCTAAACTGGCAATGGACCGCAACGTCCTTAAACTACCTATGGACCACTACGTCCCTAAACTGGAACAATAGAGCCTCCAAATGCTCTCTTGCCGGATCTAAACGGTCCCGTTTAAGTTGATCTTAGCCCCCAAACACGGCTAACGTATCCTTAAACATTCAAATGGACTATAAAACTCCAAATTAACTTTGGTTCAAGGGTACATCTCTGAACTCCTCTGACACCTGTCGTTGTAATCCTTCAACGACGTCAGAGAGGTGACGAGTCCCGATGGCCATATATTAAATGGATCACCACGTTAAGTTGATCTTAGTCTCAAACAGGACTAACGTATCCTTAACGAACGTTTAAGTTGATCTTAGCCTCAACATGGCTAATGCATCCTTAAACTAGAAATACCAAACCCAAATCTAAGTAAATATGGATTTGGACTAATCCACGTCCTACGGGCGACGGCATTACTCAGTCTCCGTATACAATCCACGGGCAACCACAAACAAAACAAACACACACGACACGAAGTGAAATTCTGGAGAAGGAGAAAGTTGTTACCGCGATGCGGTAGCGTAATTAACTGCAGGGGCTTGCGCCTGCAGGGAAGAGCGTCCCCATAATAAAAAACCCCTCAAGCGAGGGGGAATCTGACGAAGTCTGCTACATCGGCCGCATCCGTCTAAACCTCCGATACACGGTGCCATAAATCAACTTGGCATTTTCGGAGAGGTGGACAGATAAAACCAAATAGCATCTGCCCCGAATCTCAGGCAAGACGTTCACCTCATCTCCGCCGTGTCTTTCGGAGGGGAACAATGCGGCTATCTCTGACGGAATCCAAATGATGCGACTCTGGCCTTCGCCTCCCCACACATTCAATGCGCATGCTATGCGCACGTTCTCCGCGACCGTTCCTATTCCCCATACCTGCAACTGGATGGTCGGGAGAAACCTCATGAAGAATCGGCCAAGCATCTACCATGCTCGGCTATCACTGGCCGGTAGCTTCCCTACACCCAACGCTAAGGATCAAAGTCCTCCTTAGAGGCACCTCAGCAGCTACCCTGCTCGGCTATCTCTGGCCGGTAGCTTCCCTACTCGCAACGCCAGGGGCCAAAGCCCTCGCCAAGAGGCAACCGCACAACTTCACTACCCGGTTATCCTTAGCAGGCCTCCTACGGCCTCTCCAACGCTAAGGATCAAAGTACTCCTTAGAGGTAGGTCAGCAGCTACCCTGCTCGGCTATCTCTGGCCGGTAGCTTCCCTACTCGCAACGCCAGGGGTCAAAGCCCTCGCCAAGAGGCAACCGCACAGCTTCACTGCCCAGTTATCCTTAGCAGGCCTCCTACGGCCTCTCCAACGCTAAGGATCAAAGTCCTCCTTAGGGGCAGCTCAGCAGCTACCCTGCTCGGCTATCCCTGGCCGGTAGCTTCCCTACTCGAAACACCAGGGGTCAAAGCCCTCGGCAAGAGGCAACCGCGCAGCTTCACTGCCCGGTTATCCTTAGCAGGCCTCCTACGGCCTCTCTAACGCTAAGGATCAAAGTCCTCCTTAGAGGCAGCTCAGTAGCTACCCTGCTCGGCTATCCCCGGCTGGTAACTTCCTACCACAACCGACAAGGATCAAAAGCCCTCCTAGAGGCAGTCGAGCCCGACCCTCACTCGGTTATCCTTCAGCACAAAAGCCATCGCCAAGAGGCACCGGGCAGTAACCCTGCTCGGCCAAGGGTCCTTGGTAGGCTTCTTACAGCCCCTCCCTTGCTAAGGACCAAAGTCCTCCTTTAAGGTGGTTGAGCTCAACCCTTGCTCGGCTATCCCCGGCTGGTAGCTTCCTACCACAACCGACAGGGATCAAAGTCCTCGCCAAGAGGCACTGGGCAGTAACCTTACTCGGTCCCCGTCCTGAAAGATCAAAAGCCCTCGCAAGAGGCAACCGAGCCCGACCCTTGCTCGGTCATCTCCGGCTGGTAACTCCCTACCCTTGACGCCAGGGATCAAAGCCCTCGCAAGAGGCATCTGAGCGGTTACCCCGCTCGGTGATCCCAGGCTGGTAGTTGCCTACCCACGACGCCAAAGATCAAATCCCTCACCAAGTGGCCACCGCGGAACTTCGCTGCCCGTCTATCCTTAGCAGGCCTCCTAGGGCCCCTCCAAGGCTAAGGATCAAAGTCCTCCTTAGAGGCAGCTCAGCAGCTACCCTGCTCGGCTATCCCCGGCCGGTAGCTTCCCTACTCGCAACGCCAGGGATCAAAAAGTCCTCCCAGAGGCAGTCGAGCCCAACCTTCGCTCGGCTATCCCCGACTGGTAGTTGCCTGCTCGCAACGCCAGAAATCAAAGCCCTCACCAGAGGCAACCAAGAAGCTTCCTTGCTCGGTCATACTCGGCGGACATCTCTCTACCCATCACATGCAGCGGATTCAAAGCCCAAACAAGGGACATCGTGTCTATCCAAGTCTGAGCGATCCCCTCTCGACTTTGGGGCCATAGAAATGCCTCCTTCTCAGCAGCGCTTGGCACACTTGGCAAGTGATCGAAATCAACTCGACGAACGATCGCTAGACAGATAGCCGACCTGACATGGAAGCCCAACAGTGCAAGCAAAGATATTTTATGAGCATTCTTCACAAACAGTAGACAGAGCAAACTGATGAAACAAAAAAAAGTTTTACTACCAAAAGCGAAGTCTTTACAAAGGGTATTTTGGGCTCCCCAGCCTTACAGACTGCCCAAAGGCTTACAAAAATTCCAAAAGCGGCAAAATAAAAGAAGGATGAAGACGGGGGCTTTAGGCCTCGGGGCCAGGCATGACCTTGGGGTCCTCGATATCTACCACGAGTCGAGCAGGGTCCTCGGCCAACTCCTCGTCAGGAATCTCTTCTCCCTACTCATCGGCGTCCGCGAGGGGTATTCGGCCCGAAACTCTTCATCGACGAACTCCGGCATCCGGGCTTTAACGGCGTCGAGGGCCTCGTGCCAGATGCGGGTGGTGGCTACGGCTAAGTCATTGTAGAAGTCCTTCGACTTCTTGTAGCCCTCCACCTCATTCTCCGCCGAGAGTTCGGCCCGCTCCGCCGCCCCCAGCTCCTTCTGGAGGGTCCTCACCATCTTCTTCAGGTTACCGGCAAGCGCCTGAGTGTCCTCAAGCTTGACCTTGGTAGCCAAGGCGGCCTCGCGGTGCCGGGAAACCTCCCGTTTCTCGGCCTCCACCTCACCCTTCAGGGCGGCAACTCTCGCCATCGTCGCCTCCAGCTCCTGCTTGGAGCTCTCTTCCAGCGAGGCAAGCTGGTCTACGGCCTTCATTGCCGGGGCTATCACCTCGGCCTCCATGCGTAAGGTAGGGGCGACGTGATGGAGGACCTGAAAAAAATAAGAAAGAGGTTAGGAAGAAGAAGGAAGCACCAAATCTCACAAACAACCGAGCACTTACCTGCACGGACTCCTAGGCGATGGACGCCATCTGGGTCCTGAAGATCCCCCCGGGGACCCTGCCCCCTACCGACCTCTCTATTTCGTGCAGCAGGCTATCCTCGACAGATAGCCCCGAGGGCACCGCGAACCGGAGGCCCCCTTCCTCTACCATGATCGGCGAGGGCGGGCCCCGAGAAGACCTCCGGGAACCCCTCTTGAGTGGCTCTGATGGAGAGCCGGTCTCCTCCTCCGAGACCGGGTCCTCCAGAATTCGAGCCCGCTTCCGGCCCGACGCTCTGCTAGGTCCCAGAGTGGGATCCGCCCCCGAACGCTCAAAGGACGCGGCCACCAGAGGCACTGGGACGGAGGCTAAAGAAGCCAGGGCAGGCTTCGAACGGGAAGAGCTGGCGCCTCCAGCCTTCGTGACCTTCCTCGGCTGGCGCATGGAGGCTCGGAGCTCATCTATATCCATAGGCCCTGTACAAAACCAAATGCAAAGAAGTCAGCAACACATGCAATATAAAAGCCAAAAAGCATGCCTAACTTACCAACGAACTCAACGGGGCTGAGCCCAGTCCAACTCAGGACCCTCTCACACAGCATCACGTCAAACGGGGGACGGGCTCCCACGACGCTACTCTCACCGCGGCGGGGTCATTGGACTGGTTCCCCGGAAAGTATTTTTCCCTCGACTACCTGGTGGGCACGGGCCAGTCCTCGCCCTCGGGCGGCATGACGAAGAAAAACTTCTTCTTCCAATCGTGAATGGAAGAAGGCAGGGCTACAACTTCTGTCCCGGCGGCGCCCCCCTGTCGCTTCCTAAAAGAGAGGTAGACCCACCTCAGGTCGCCCGCTCGACCCCCAGGATGATTTTTGAAAACAATGGAAGAATCAAGGATGGAGAGGCTGAAAGGAACCGCCTGTAGCTACAAGCGGATCAGGAACCTGAGGAGAATCCTCCATGAGTTCGGCACTAACTGGCCAGGGGCTAGCTCGAAGAAGTTCAGCGCTTCGACGACCTCGGGAGAGAAGGGCAGGCGCATTCTACCCTAAAAAGCTTCCAAGTACAGGGCATCTCCCTATCCCGTACTTGGTCTGCCCTCTCTCCCTCCTTGGCCAGATGAAGCGTATAACGTGGGAGGATGTGGAAGCAAGCCCGAGCATTGGCAAGCTCGTCCTCATACCTTACCTAACACGAGGTGCCGGGGGCGGCGTCTACTGCCTCCTCCCTGGGGGCTGCCCCCACCACATGATCCCGGCAAGAGGATCCGATCCCTGCTCCCTGGGAAGACTCAGGCCCAACTAAAGGGTCCCTAGAACTTACTCGTACGACATCTACAGATTCTACGAAAGAAGACATTTAACCTGGAGAAGAGGGATCCTCGGGAAACGAAAGCAGAAGAAAGAAGACGAGCGCCTAGCAACCAAGACTTATAGCGAGGAAATATGAAGGAGCAGGGACCCTAGAGTGGGCCCCACCCCTATTTATCACTGCAATCGCCCTCATCTAAGGGCGCCCTTCATCTCCCGCCAAAGCGCCTCCTCACGTCCAATGACTCCGATCGCTCCATTTGTCGTTCGCACACCTGGCCGCACCCCATCAGACGCCGCAGGTCTGCACACGTCGCGTCGGCTAACCGGCCCTTGACACTTGGACCGTCGCTTCAGTGACAGGATGCACGAACCAGCGCACCTTCTTTAAATGCAGAGATCTCACCCTGATTCGCTGGCAGAAAAGATAGCTGACAGCCCGGGGACGCGACCCGACGAAATCTTAGGAGGGAGCTCACCCCGGGCGGCCCGGCAGTCCACTCTTGTCCCGACCCGCCAGCTGGTTGGAATAAGAGTGGGGGGCTAATGATGATGCTCTATATTGGCGATCTCTCAGATCAGGACACGTGGCAGATGACGTATCCCAGAGCTCAGCAGAAAGGGCCCACAGGGGCCGACCAGGCTACCTCTGTACCCGACCTGCAAGCACAAGCTAGCTCTCCCCAGAGCCCCCTGCAAATTGGCCTCCTCGGACTCCCAGCTCGCCCCGAGCTGCCACAGGACCAAGATGCCTCGGCCCTTCCGCTCGTCCCCGAGCTCTCCCGCCGAGGCCATCTTCCTCGGTCCCTTCGACCGACCAACTCCACCACTCACAAGCGTAACCGCCGCTCCGCAAATCTCGCTATGTGCGGATTCTCCGCCGGCAACATCCCGCGTTCCATGCCATCATGATCCCCAATAACGGGCAATCCGCTTATTAGGCAGACATGACGTCGAGGGCGTAACTGCAGGCGAGATTCTCTCGCCTGCTACTACGTGCTGCCGCCACTATATAAACCCCCATCACAAAGAGGTCAAGTAAGATTTTTTCACCCCACTTAGCCGTTACTCTGCTCGGATCTTGCACTAACTTGATCTTTGGAGGGTCCTCGGTGGTACCGAACCATCCCGGGACTTCCTTGCAGGTACTCGGCGTAAACTCCTCAAAACCACCAATCTCCTCAAAACCCATTGAGACCCACACGCAACAGGAGATCACCTCCAAGATCCACCGGAGATCGACGGAAGACAACATCTGACGGAGACCCGAAAAGGACCTCCATCACTGTCTAAAACAATAAAGCCATTAACTTTGCGTCCAATGAAAAACAGAGAACTGTTTGAATAAAATTCCACAGAATTATTCCTAAAACAAATGCTAAATCCTAAGGCCATCAATTTTGTCACAAAGAGTAAGTTCTGCCATATGTTTGGAGCATACAATACATCTTGAAGAATCCATTCATTCTCAAAACCTAATAGTAGCTTGTACATGCTGATTCCCTACACCTCCACATAAGTCTCATTCCCTATGTATAGTTTTCTGCTCCTGACGGGTACCCTCTGGAACACTATGAATCCCTCCCTTTCTCGAGAGACATGGTCTGTTGCTCCCGAGTCTACAATCCAAGAGTTTGCAGAGTCAGCCATTAAGACCGAGCTAGCAACCAATGCTAAAAGAGAAAGATGAGAGATTACATGTCTGAGGTTGTCGAGGTTCGGTGTACTCACGTGCATAGTAACCTAACTTGTCGCAGTTAAAACAATTAGCTTTGGACTTATCCTACACTTTCTTTCCATGCTTCTTCGGCTTAGTTGGTTTCGAGTCATTCTTCTTGAATTTCTTGGCATACCCTTTACGCTAAGGTCCCTATGCCTTAGGCTTAGGTCCCTCCACCACATAGGCCGAGATGTTCTTAGGCTTGAGACTTATATGTGCTCTGCCTCAAACTCGACCTTGACCCTTACGTCCTTGAATGTTTTCACGTTCTCAGCATGGGACAAAACTAGTTTCATATCATTCCAAGAGTCGAGAAGTGCTTGGATAATTGCCTGCACCTGCTGGGCATCAGTCAAAGATACTCCAACTATTCTTAAATCCCGGATCAAGAATGCCAACATGCAAAAATGGAATTTGATATTCTGTCCTGCAGGAATCTTATTAAGTGTCCAGCTTTAAGGTGAGAGACTGAATCCTTGTCTCCAAAGCATGCCTAAACCTTTCATTCAGAGCATCCGTGAAGCTCTTAGCTGGAGGATAATTCTCGAACTCGGCGATAAGGTCATTCCTCATCGCAACCAACATTATAAACTGTGCGGATCGATCCTTACAACTCTTTGTACTTTTCAGCCTGCCTATGATATTCCGGACTGGTACTCTATACTAATTTAGGTGTGACAGTCTCGATACATTCCAACGTGTCTTGCTCATTAAGGAGAAATTGTATTTTTCGATGCCAAACGAAATAGTTGTCACCGTTCAGTTTCTCAACCTTGGTGAGGTCGGCAATGATATTTTTTGCAGCCATCTGTCAAATGTCACAATAGTTTTTATTATGGGCGCATAAAAAAAATATCGGCATATTTTTATTGGAGTCACATACAATTATACCTCTTACCAATCTATTTTAGCAATGATAATAAAATAGCATCCCCAATAAAAAAGAAGAAGGCTAAGGCCCCAACCAGAATTTAGAAAGATGTAATTATAAAATCATTCTAAAAACATATGAAAAGAAGTCTTAAGATTTTATAAAACCGCAAAATAGATTGTTATGTCGAATCATACTTACAATTTTGAGATCTCTCACTAGAAATCATATAGAATAGTAATTGTGAACAAATAAAGACTAATCTATATGCATTTCTTATAAAAGTTCGATCCTAAACATCTCATTTATTAGGGTTTATTACCTTTTAAATATTTTTTTTTATTTTAAAATACACCCTTGACACTCCCACTAGATTAAATATAATAAATCTCCAAGAATTCTATTTGTGAATAAATCATACAATTTTGGTAAAAAATTAATTAATCTTCCAAGGTTTTAGAACCCCCTAACTCAAAAAAAATGAAGTCTAAAATTTCCCAAATTTTAGATTTCATTTTCTGGAAAAATACTCAATTTTAATTTTTAGAAAAAAAAATCATCACTTTTTTTTTAAAAAAATCTCAATCCAGCCTACACAGACTGCAGGCCTGCCACAAACCCGGTTTGCGGCAGGCCGGTCAGCAGGCTGCTGACTGCTGGGCCTGTAGGCTGCTGACTGATAGGTTTGCTACTGCAGGCCCAGCAATATTTAATTTATTTATTTAAAAAAATCGGATTTTATTTTTAAAAAAAATTAAAACCAAGAAAAATAGACTTCTAGTTATTTTCTTATAACAAAAAAATTTTGGCCTCGACAAAGGATCACAAAAATATCCACAGTTTTTTAAAAGAAAAAAAGTATAGGGTTTTCATGGGTTTCCCTTTTTCACCTTTATAGATATTCTAAAAAAAATTCCAGATTTGAAATATAAATTAATTCTCTATGATTTATGGGTGTACTACATGTTGCAAACAAAAAGTACTTAAAAGATCCAATCTTTTTATATTTAAGGAAAGGCAATCTAAATGTTGTTATGGTCATATATTCTTAAAATTTTTATGTATAAAATAAGCATAAACAACAATACAGATAAGATCATGTCAAAAAAATTCTTTTTAATATGATCCCATCATATAAAAAAAACTAACATACATGCCTTAGCAAATATTAGAACGTAACTAAACAAAAATTTGTTTATACCAACTAAAAAATATGATTTCATCATACTAAAGAATTCTAACACGTATGTCAAAACAGATGATTAGGATAGAACTTAAACAAAACTTTGTTTTAAGCATCTTAAGATATGATCTCATCATAGTAAAAAAAACTAGCATACCGGTCTAAGTAAATAATGATGATGAATTTAAAAAAAATACATCTCATTCTTTGATCTAAAATTATAACCATTATATTTAGATTACAAAAATGATTGATCTTTTAATCAACCAAAAATAAAGTTATATGATCATAAACGAATAGATCTTTAACTATTTTGTTTATTTTTTAATTATATCAGATCCTTATATCCATTTTTAAAGAAATATCTAAACACATGTTATCAAAAACATATGATGGATCCAATAAAACGGGCATGATCATTCTAGCTTTGATACCAATGTAGTGTTTAACCTAAAAGGTATGAATATGAGTAGATTAACATGGCAATCTAGCAGCGAAAATTAGGCATATCTTATCCCTGGATAGTTGTTTTGCCCACACCGTGAATCTGCGATGTTCCTTCGAAGGCCGGGAAGCGACCACACTAAAGCTTCAGAGAGAAGCCTCCATTCTTCATAGCGGTGCTAGCTTGATCTGGATGAGAAGAGCAAGGGGTTTATTCTTGGAAATATTTTTGTGTCCCTGTATTTTTTAATTAGAGTACGCTAGGTTTTTCTTTACATAGACTAATACTGTCGAGTAATCTCAATAGTATTATCTCATATCTCAACAGGGAAATATCATGTTAGTTCCAAATATAATCTCTTGGTCTAACTAAGCGATCTACCCAATCAATCACCCAACCGCCTCGGATTGAGGTACTTGATTTGAGCGGATTTGGATTATATGCTAACAACCACAATATGCACCCAGCTTTTTCATAATATGGATCCATCTAAAACATAGAGTGATTTTATGTCAAAAGTACTCTACCTTTGTTGAAGAACTAGCAACCATTGTTGCTTTTCGGTGCTGCCTCTTGATACGCCCTGTGGAGATTGGAACTTGTGTTGATCAGATACCATCTTATCTTATATGTCTTTGCCACTGCATCATAACTCCATAGTTCTAATGAGAGTTGAGAGAGATATTTTTATACTCTAACAAATAAAAAAGGAATAGGAAATGTTCATTTCATAGCAACGGACTTTTAAAACCAATGCAATTTCTTGCTAATTGGATAAAAAAGTGAGGGAGGGTTTCTGCATTGTAGAGTACTAATTTTTTTGCCCCTGTTTAAAATTTAGAATACTGTTTTTATTTTCAGTTGTTGATGTCCTTTATTGATTTTGAATTGGATCCTCAATTTATAATCTGTAGCATTTTCGTTGCAAAAAAAAAATGCATATCAGACTAATTTAATAATAATACATGCTATTTTTTTAACATTTAAAGTCTGAAATTTTCAAAATTGCAGGTTGGAAAAGTGAGCATGGAATGGTTAGCAGGGGAGAAAACAATGGTGGCCGGAACATTTCCGCCCAAGAAAAAAGGATGGACCGGTTATGTCGAAAAAGATACCGCTGGACAAACCAACATTTACTCTGTCGAGGTTCACGCTTTCAAACTTAAGTTATAATATTTGAAAATGTAGAATATTTCCATTGTTGCTCTTTTATATTCTCTTATTTATAGTTTTCTTCAATGGTTTTTGTTAATAACATTCTGTGAAAAATCCTAATCGCTTCGCTTGATACAATCAAGATATAAATTTCCACTGATTTTAAATATTGCCACATCAGCAGTTGAATCAGTGTCCGCCACATGATCGGTTCGCCTCCGACTTCGTTTCACACCTGTTTCACACAGTCAATGGACACAATATTTTGATGGATGCTTTTTAATTTTATTTTATTTTTAAATTTTGAATTATATATGTTACTCTTGTTTCTAACTAATGATTTGGGAGTGGTGACTCGAGAGATTAGGTTATAAATATTATATATTTTGTATGATTGCATGAATAAACCTAGACTTTTACATCTTGCTAACGAGTAGATTATATAGGCCATCCGTGATCCAACACTGAACGATTTATTTAACAATTGAAATACATAACGTGCAATGAGTAGGTCGAACTAAAATGTATCTTGTATTCTATTTGTGCGTATGTATATGTATTTATGTGTTTCCGTCTATGACATATTTATTCAAAATTTTCGTGTCTCCGTACTTGTTTCTGTCTCTATGCTTCATAGGCAGCAAATAAACTATTGCAATGAGAATTGTTAAATGCATATCAGCTCGATATACACAGATATCCCACAACAACAGTTTAAACTTTTGAGTAAAGAGGTTCTTGACACTAATATGCTGTGAGCCAATACAACAATGCTAATGTCAACTGTTTTTTTTTTTTTCTTTCTTTCCAGCCAACGATTTACGTAGCAGAGGGCGCGATAAGCTCAGGAGCTGCGAGCACATCATCTGATGGAGCGGAGAACACCGCGGACATCGCCGCCGGCTTCGTCCTCATCGCCGTCGCCGCGGCCTCCTCAATTCTTCTCCAAGTTGACAGAAAAGCCCCTCAAGTTCAAAGCGTTGACTACGATGGACCTCCCCTTAGTTACTATATCAACAAGTTCAAGCCTCCAGCGATTGTCGAAGCTACGGTGGCTCCTGAGCCCGAGAGCTCCCCTCCAGCCGTCGAGGCTTCTGTTAGTTCAAGTGTCGAGGGTACTGAAGGTAAGGCTGAGGTTGTTGATCGATGAGGTGAAAGCTGAGGTTGAGAGTTCCAGTGTTAGTGATGTTAACTCTTGAGAGATGGAATGGATTTTTTGTGGATGTTTTAGTGTTGTGATATTGAGATATGATATGGAGAATGTTACGCGTGATATGATGTTTGTTGGTGGTAGTTTTGTTACATCATATTTTTGAGAAACAGGAATAAAGGTATTGATCATTTATGCAATATACATTTGTAACCAACATTTACTCTATGCGATATTGAACAAAATAGGAAAATATCACCGAACTACATTAGAGATTGTTTATCTCTGTAAAATGCCTTAGCTTTGGTTTCAAAGGATTTCTTTCACAAAAATGGATTTTGATCGGCTCCTATTATCGGAGAGACCAATCATTGAATAATAGCCGTCTATTTAATTGGACGGTGGATATATATGCATCTACACGAGTTGTCTGTGAAATATATTATCAGATATATACCAATCAAACTCATCTCTATCTTTATGTTGGCTTCTTTTATCTTTACAGTTTTAACTACAACCCTTGGAGTGGTTAAAATTCCAAGTTGGGGTGTGACTAACATAGGGTTTCTTAACGCCACAGTCAAATTCTAACAATAATAGGACTACATTTTACCCAAAAAAGGGGGAAAAAAACTTAGTGACCAGAAATAATATATGTTAGATTTGCATTATGATTTAGTTTTATATGAAATTTCACCTTTCTTCAAGGAATTTGAACAGTAATAATCAAAGGAATATAATTCTTGAGGTAAAACTTTAACTCTCCGAAATGAGAGGTCTCCAGTTCAATTACAATGGGGTCGCATCCAAAAGAAAACTGAACATAAGTACTGAAATTAGTGTCCTTATACTTTATTATTATAAGTAAATTCATCATCGTAATTTGGTGCACTGAAGTTTCGAATTCATCTATCCGCATCTAATCTCAACATCCAATTATGAATGAATGGTGAGATGAATTTTATATCTTACCATCCATTTATTGGATTAAATATAGGGATGTCTCCCCTAAGATCCTCCAATTTCACAGGTTAATTACCATATTCCTAATGTGGTTTCATGTAAAATTTGGCCAAGTTAACTATATGCGACATAGAAATTTGCTGTAATTCTCGATGACCAATCAACAATTATCAAAGTCCCTTAGAAGTTGGAAAAAGTTTAAAAGAAATAAAATCATGATATGTTTGCTGGCGACGTGGAAACACTTTGCATCAGACACTTCATTTTCACCCTATGAATAATGTTATATTTCAAGAGAAAGTATCAGACGTAGCAAATGCAGTATGCACTTTGTCGCGTTCATGACCATATTTTTGTTTATTTATTTCATGATAAGATATATACGACCAGCACACGGTAGATCTGTTTTCATGTTTTAAGTTTACAGGATGGCTATTTTTTACTTCTTAGCTCCTTTGAAATAAAATAATAATAAAAGAAAAATCCCACAACGATCCCGCCTCTTGAGGTCGCCAACTCATCTCTTTCTCAACTTTGTTGAATTTTCTCGTAATTTTGTCCTTGTTGTTTTCTTTTCTTTTTTTTCGGCCCTTTTAATGATCATTACCTCTAATCATGAATATTAATTTTTCATCAGAATTTGTTGCAGGAAGCCTGCATTGTGTCCTATTACACAATTTTCCACTTCTATCATCTCCCATTTGTAATTTTATGAAATGGGTATTCAATTTCTTCAACAAATTTGCTGGTTCTGATGGTTGAATGAAACCCTAACATCGTCTTTTATTTATCAAAACTACAATTTTTAGGTAAGTTCTTATTTTACCAGAAGTATTTTCTCCATTATATGTTCAATGAGTTGCAAATTTATCGAATTGTTAATGTGTTATATTTTTCCACGCATAAATTTCCCTTTAAATCATCTCAAAATTACAATTTGATAAAATGGGTTTTCTTATTCTTCAAACAATTTCTGTTCTGCTAGTTCGATGAAACCCTAGCATTTCTTGAATTATTTGAAAATTTTGATTTCCGTCCTTTGTGCCGAAAATGTTTATTACAAAATTGCTTCTAACCTTTGCTTTTGCATTTTTCAAGATATAGAAGGGATTTGTTTTGCTTGGAATCATGACCGTCCCTGGACCGAAAGATTCTAGTGATGCCAAATACACTAAGATTATCAAGAAGATCGAGAAGTTGCCATACTCGATATGGAACAGTTTGTGGAAATTGGGCAAAGACGACCCCCGGAGAGTCGTTCACGTGGTAAAGATGGGGTTGGCACTGACATTGGTTTCACTGCTTTATCTCTAGGGGTGATGGAGCTCCTTTTCGGGCCTCCGTCAGATGTTGTCTTCAGTTGATCTCACGGTGAACTTAGCTGATTATCCTTCGTTGGATGTGGGTCTCAATGGGTTTTTGGAGGAAGAGGTGAGGTGAGGAAGTTGTTGCCGAGTACCTGCAAAGAAGTCCCGGGGTGGTTTGGTACCACCAAGGACCCTCCGACGCTCAAGTTAGTGATGAGATCCGAGCAGAGTAACGGCGTAAAAGTGTAAAGAATGACTTACTTGACCCCTCTGTGATGAGGGTTTATATAACGGAGGCAGCACGCAGCAGCAGGCGTGAGAATCTCGCCGGCAGTTACGCTCCCGACATCACGCCCGCGTAAAGAGCGGATCGCCCATTAATGGGGATCGTGATGGCGTGGAACGTGGGACGTTGTTGGCGGAGAATCTGCGCGTGGCGAGGTTTGCGGAGCAGCGGTTACGCCTGTGAATGGTGGAGTTGGTCGGTCGAAGGGACCGAGGAAGACGACCTCGGCTGGGGAGCTCGGAGACAGCAAGATGGCCGAGGAGTCTTGGTCCTGTGGCAGCTCAGGGCAAGCTGAGGGGCCGAGGAGGCCAATTCGCAGGGGGGGCCAAGGAGGGCCAGCTTGCGCTTGCAGGTCGGGTACAAGGGTGGCCTGGCCGGCCCCTGTGGGACCTTTCTTCTGAGTTCTGGGACGCGTCACCTGCCACGTGTCATGATCTTGGGAATCGCCAATATTGAGCACTATCATTAGCCCTCCACTCTTGTCCTGACCAGCTAGTGGTCGGGTCAGGAGTGGACTGCCGGGCCTCCCGAGGTGAGATCCCTTCTATGGTTTCGTCGGGGCGAGCCCTCGGGCCGTCGGTTGTCTTTTCCGCTAGCGAATCAAGGCGAGATCTTTGCATCTAAAGGAGGTGCGCCGGTTCGTGTACCCTGCAGTCGAAGCGACGGTCCACATGTCGAGCGTCGATTAGCCGATGCGACGTGCGCAGGTCCGCGGCGCCTGATGGGACACGGTCCAGCGCTGGGCTGCCACGTGGAACGATCGGAGCCACTGGGCGCGAGGAGCCGTTTCGGCGGGAGACGATGGGCGACGTTGGATGCGGCCGTACACGGTGATAAAACGGGGGCGGGGCTCGCCTTAGGGCCCCCAACCTTTCATTTCCCTTCTTCCTTGAGTGGCTACCGCTCGACGTTCTTCTTCTTTTGGGATACATGGTTCGCTCCTACTCTTTGGGTGGCCCGTGCTAGGAGGAAGCTAGTGGCGTAGCCGAGCCCCCGGCCAGCTCGCGCCCTCCGCCGGATCCTCTGCCGGAGGCAGGGCCGTCCATTTCGTCGACGGCATCTGGTGGTTTCTTTGGCGGCGGCCTGAGTCATTAGCAGTTGCCTGAGTTCCAGGATGGGGACGGGGGGAAGGGCGAGGGCATGCCCCTTCTCAAGAGGAAGAGGACGGTTTCTCGCGCGCCGTCGAAGGCCCCTGAAGGGATTCCCATGCAGGAAGGGGGCTCCGTATTCACGGTTCCGACTGGGCTTTCTGTCGCTGCCGGCCTGCTCGCCAGGATGGAGGAGTCGGCCGGGGGAAAGCTTCCGTGTGGCTCCTTGAGGAATCAATTAGAGGCCATGGCGCAAGGGGCGGTCCAGGTACGAATCCCTCCATGCATATTCGTCTTGATATGCCTCCCCTTGGTTCGGGTGCTTCCTGGTTTCTCATCGGCTTTCTGTCAGGTTCTTCAACACTGCGCCCTTGCCACTTGCATGGAGGCCGAGGGGGCGTTCTATTCCCCGAGGCCAGTGGAGGCGTTCCCCTCGGAGGTCGAGATTTTGCAACGCAACCTGCACCGGGAGAGGGAAAAGGATGACGTTGTGGCGGGCCGGGCGGAGGCTGCGGAGCTTGCCAACTTGGCGACTCGGGGTGCTCTTCGTCGTCTGAACGCGTCTCTTCGGGTTGCCGATAGGAAGCTGGCGGACATGGCCGAACGCTTTGCGGCACTGTAAAAAGAGAGGGATGCCAGTAGGGGAGACGCCGAGGCGGCGCTGCTGAAGGCCCAAGTTGTCGAGGCTCGGGCTAAGAAAGCTGTGGCCGAGTATAAAGTATCAGAGCAGTTTTACGCCGAGCTCGGGGAGTATTCTGCCGTCGCGTGGAACAAGGCTCTCGACGCCGTGAAGGAACAGCTTCCCGAGTTCGACGATGGTGAACTCCGTACTCATGTCTCGCTTCCGGCGGCGAAGCCTCTGGTGAGAGATGGCGAGGGAAGCAGGGCGTGCCCCTGGTGGCAAAGTCTCCGGTGGTAGGGCCTTGGGCCATGACGCCGACGATGAAGTGGCCGAAGTAAGCTTCCGGGCAGTTTGTAGGGCTGGGCCCCCCCAGAATACCCTTTGTAAAGACCTTGATTTTGGCAATAAAAGAAAAATCCTTCATTCGTCGGTTTACATTTTGTCTTTTGTGTGTGAAGGACGTTCGTAGGATATCCTTGCTTGTACTGTCGTGTTTCCGTGTCAGGTTGGCCATTTGTCTGGCGATCTCCTGTCGAGTTGACCCCAATCACCAGCCGACAAATGTGTCAAGCGCTACCGCAGAGGTATCCTCATGTATGGCCTCCGAGGTCGATGGGAGATCGTTCAGACTTGAATGAACCTGTCGTCCTTCCGGGTGTCCTGGATCCTCATGTATGGTACAGGGCTACCGGCCGGGCTTGGCCGAGTAGGTTGGCTATGGGTTGCCTCTTGGTGAGGGCTTTGATCTCTGGTGTCGTGGGTAGGAAACTACCAGCCTGGGATAAATGAGCGGGGTAGCCGCTCTGGTGCCTCTTGTGAGGGCCTTTAATCCCTGGCGTCGGGGGTAGGGAGCTACCAGCCGGAGTAGACCGAGCAGGGTTGCTGACTGGTTGCCTCTTGCGAGGGCTTTGATCCTTCAGGACGGGGACCGAGCAGGGTTACTGCCCAGTGCCTCTTGGTGAGGACTTTGATCCCTGTCAGTTATGGTAGGAAGCTACCAGCCGGGGATAGCCGAGCAAGGACCCGACTGCCTCTGGGAGGACTTTGGTCCTTGGCGCGGGAAGAGCTATAAGGCTGTAAGAAGCCTACCAAGGACCCTTGGCCGGGTAGGGTTACCGCCTGGTTCCTCTTGGCGAGGGCTTTTGTCCTGAAAAGATAGCCGAGCGAGGGGACCTCGGGCTCGACTGCCTTTGGGAGGGCTTCTTGATCCCCGGCGTTGCGGCAGAGAAGCTGCCCGCAGGGGATAGCCGAGGGAGTGAACTTCGGGCTCGACTGCCTCTGGGAGGGATTCTTGATCCCCGGCGTTGCGGCAGGGAAGCTGCCCGCAGGGGATAGCCGAGCGAGGGAGCCTCGGGCTCAACTGCCTCTGGGAGGGCTTCTTGATGCCCGGCGTTGCGGCGGAGAAGCTGCCCACAGGGGATAGCCGAGCGAGGGAGCCTCGGGCTCGACTGCCTCTGGGAGGGATTCTTGATCCCCGGCATTGCGGCAGGGAAGCTGCCCGCACGGGATAGCCGAGCGAGGGAGCCTCGGGCTCGACTGCCTCTGGGTGGGCTTCTTGATCCCTGGCGTTGCGGCAGGGAAGCTGCCCGCAGGGGACAGCCGAGCGAGGGGACCTCGGGTTCGACCGCTTCTAGGAGGGCTTTTCCGTTGTACAGGGGGAACTCTACCGGGGAAAAAGATTAGAAGTTTCGTTATTCGTATGGGTAGGAATTCTAGACAACGCTTTAAATCTTCGTGTTAAAGGGAAATCTCGAGTGGTAGCTGGGGTGCGACGCTTCGCTAGCTTTGACCTCATTGGTATAGCTTGAGCTTCTCGGCGTTGTAAGGCCGAGGGAGCTTCCGTCCGTCCGCGTCCTGTAGGCGGTAGGCTCCGCCGGGGAGCGCTTCGGAGACTAGGAAAGGACCTTCCCACTTTGGGGAGAACTTGTGAAGCCTGTCTTTGTCGATGAATTCGTTCCGCCGCAGGACTAGGTCCCCGGTCCTGAAGGAGCGGTGTTTTACCCGAGCGTTGTAGTATCGGGCCGTCTGCTGTTGATAGGCGGCGGCTCTGATCTGGGCCCGATCCCTTTTCTCCAACAGTATGTCGAGGTTGGTTCGTAGTGCCGTGGTGTTTGTGTCATCGTCGAAGTGCTCGACCCGGTGACTGGGTAGCCCGATCTCCGCTGGGACCATCGCTTCGGTTCCGTAGCAGAGGCTGAAAGGGGTCTCCCCGGTAGGAGTCTTTTTTGACGTGCGCAGGGCCCATAAGACCCGGGGTAGCTCCTCGACTCAACTGCCTTGTCTCCCGTCCAGGCGGGTTCGGAGACCCCGGAGGACGTCCCGGTTAGCGACTTCGGCCTGCCCGTTACATTGGGGATGCGCGACCGCGGCGAACTTCATGAGGATATGGTATTCTTTGCAGAAGTCCCTTACTTTCTCGTTCTCAAAGTTTTTCCTGTGGTCGGTGATGATGCACCTCGGGATACCGAACCGGTGTATCAGGTTGTTTTGGAGGAACTTGATGGTTGTGGCGGCGTCCGGTTTCCTGATAGGAACGGCCTCAATCCACTTGGTGAAGTAGTCCACCGCGACGAGGACGTATTTATGCCTGCCAGTTCCGGTGGGGAACTGGCCGATCATATCCAATCCCCACTGGGCGAATGGCCATGGGGACGTCAGGGCAGTTAGCTCGGTAGCTGGGAGGCGGGGAATACTGCCGTGGAGTTGGCAGCTCTTGCACCTCCTGACCATCTTCTGGGCGTCCTCGTGCATGGTGGGCCAGTAGTACCCCTGGAGTAGTGCCTTTTGGATCAAGGTTCGAGCCCCGTGGTGTGCGCCGCCCACCCCTTCATGGATTTTCAGCAGGACGTAGTCGTCTTTGTGGGGGTCAATGCACCGGAGCAGGGGCAAGGTGAAGGCCTTCATGTAGAGGTTCCCGTTGCTCCAGACGAAATGGGTGGCTCTAGCCCGGAGGCGGCGGGCGGCCGCTCTGTCCTCCGAGAGCGTGCCGTCCTTCAGGAATTCCACGAGGGGCTTCCTCCAATCCCGGTCGTTCTCCTGCACCGTGTAGACTTGGAGTGTCACCGCCTCGTCTCCCACGCTGGGTCAGGTCAAGGTTTCGAAGAGTATTGACCGCCTATTGCTGGCCGAGTACAATGAAGCCAGCTTGCTTAGGGCGTCTGCTTGAGCATTCATTTTCCTGGGTATTTGTTCCACCTGAACTTCGTCGAAGTTTTTTCGGAGCTTCCTCACCTCGTCTAGGTACTTTATCATAAGGGGCTCCCGAACCTCGAAGCGGCCAGTCACTTGGCCGACAACTAGGGCCGAGTCGCTGCAGACTCGGATGATCTTCAGCCCCAGCCCGACGGCCATGCGCAGTCCGGATAGGAGGGCTTCGTACTCCGCCGCGTTGTTCGATGCTTTGAAACCGAGCCTCAAGGAATACTCCATCTCGGCTTCGTTTGGGCCCCGGATAATGAGGCCGGCACCACAGCCTTCCTCGGTAGAAGACCCGTCGACATAGATGACCCACTCCGGAGCTGAGCTAGGGCCTTCCCGGACGGGATGCCGGGCTGTCAGGGGCGGCGCGGAATCCGGCTTTCTGCTAGGGATGGTGCATTCAATGATGAAATTGGCCAGGGCCTGCGCCTTGATGGCTTGCCTTGGGCGATACCTTATGTCAAATTGAGATAGATCCCATCTCCATTTCTCTAGACGGCCTGAGGACTCCGGTGATGCCAGGATAGCCCCCAATGGGCGCTCAGTGAGGACGGTGATCGTGTGTACTTAGAAGTAGTGCCGCAGTTTCCGCGAGGCTACTACGAGGGCCAAGAAAATCTTCTCTATGGCGGGGTATCTCGTCTCCGCGTCCTTGAACACATGGCTCACATAGTACACTGGCTTCTGTGCCCCCTCGGCCTCTCGGACGAGCACCGAGCCTGCTTCCTGGTCGGATACTGCCAGGTAAAGCGACAGCTCGTCCCCTTCTACGGGCCGGGTGAGCAGGGGCGGTGTCGCGAGGTGCCTCTTTAGTTGGTCGAAGGTGGCTTGGCAGTCTTCCGACCACTCGAACCTCAGAATTTTCCTCAGCGCTTTGAAGAACGGGAGGCATTTCTCCCCCAACCTGGACATGAAACGGCTTAGAGCGGCGACCCGCCCTGTGAGCCGCATGATCTCGACGTTGGTCTTGGGTGCAGTCATGCTCAGGATGGCGTCGATCTTCTCCGGGTTAGCTTCAATTCCGCGGTGAGTGACCATGAACCCGAGGAATTTCCCTCCCGTGACTCCGAACGCATACTTAGCGGGGTTCAGCTTCATGTTGAATTTGTGGAGCACCCCAAATGCCTCGCCCAGGTCCTTGACATGGTAGGCCGACGAGACAGACTTGACGAGCATGTCGTCAACGTAGACTTCCATGTTCCTGCCGATCTGTGGCTTGAACATGCTGTTGACCAGCCTCTGGTATGTGGCCCCGGCATTCTTAAGGCCGAAGGGAATCACTCTGTAGCAGTACACCCCCCGGTCTGTTGTGAATGCGGTCATGTCTTCGTCATCAGGATTCATGCGGATTTGGTTATAGCCGGAGAAAGCGTCCATGAAGCTCAGAAGCTCATGCCCGGCCGAGCTGTCGACGAGCTGATCTGTGCGGGGGAGCGGGAAGTTGTCCTTGGGGCAGGCCTTGTTGGGGTCGGTGAAGTTGACGCACATACGCCACTTCCCACTCGACTTCTTGACCAGGACCACGTTTGCCAGCCATTCCGAGTAGGGCACATTCCTGATGAAGTTGGCGGCGAGGAGCCGGTCAACTTCCTCTTCGATAGCCTTCTGTTTGACCGGGGCGAAACTTCTTTTCTTCTGCCTGACGGGTCGGGCCGTAGGATCAACTCCGAGCTCGTGGGAGATGATTTTGGGGTCGATCCCAGGCATGTCTGCCGGTGCCCAGGCGAAGACGTCGGAATTGCTTCGGAGGAACTCGATCAGGTCATCCCGCTGAATTCCCGTCAGGAGCGCCCCGACCTGGACGGTCTTTCCTAGGTCTCCTTCCGCTAAGGGAACCTCGGTCAGAGGCTCGACCGGTGCCCCACGGACCTCCTTCCGCTCGTCCCGGGTGTCCAGGGACCCTTTAATGTCGCCGCATGCATCGGCGCTATCAGTGTGCTACTCGGGGGAAGATGCCTCTGTCAGGCCTACCTCCGCGACCCGCTGGCTCCTGTATGCCCGGCCTACCCCACCCTGATCGAAGGGGAATTTTATCGCCAGGTGGTATGTCGAGATCTGGGCCTGGAGGGAGTTCAGCGTCGGCCTGCCAAGGAGGACGTTGTAGGCCGATGGGACCCTAGCCACAATGAAGTCCACAGGAAGTGTGCGCGTGCGGCCGGGCTCCCCGATCTTGAGCTGCAAGGTAACCACCCCTTGTGCCCAGACGGAGTGGTTGGTGAACCCCGAGAGGATGTATGAGGTCGGTCTCAGGTCTGCTGGGGCCAGCCCCATACGCAAAAAGCAGTCGTGGAAGAGGATGTCCGCCGAGCTGCCCGAATCGATGAGTATTCGGTGGACCTCGTGTCGGTGAATTTGCGCTATGATTACCAGCGGGTCATTGTGGGGTATGGATATGCCTTGTAGATCCTCGTCGCCAAAGGTGATGGGCTCTTGGCCCCTAGCCCTTTTGCTCGAGCGGCCGCCGGAGCCTGTGAGACGGCAGCTAGCGGGGAGACCGACGACCTTAGGCGAGGGTTCGCCCGCATCTCCGTTGCGAGGGAGGCGACAGCGGGCGTTTGGATATTTAGGGGAATCGGTGGTCATGTGAACGGAGATAGGAAGGCCAACTTTGTATTTTGTGGAGTTATTGTTCCCACAGACGGCGCCAACTGATGGAGCTCCTTTTCGGGCCTCCGTCAGATGTTGTCTTCCGTTGATCTCGCGGTGAACTTAGCTGATTATCCTTCGTTGCATGTGGGTCTCAATGGATTTTTGGAGGAAGAGGTGAGGTGAGGAAGTTGTTGCCGAGTACCTATAAAGAAGTCCCGGGGTAGTTTGGTACCACCAAGGACCCTCCGACGCTCAAGTTATTGATGACATACGAGCAGAGTAACTGTGTAAAAGTGTAAAGAATGGCTTACTTGACCCCTCTGTGATGGGGGTTTATATAGTGGAGGCAGCACGCAGCAACAGGCGCGAGAATCTCGCCGGCAGTTACGCTCCCGACGTCACGCCCGCGTAAAGAGAGGATCGCCCATTAATGGGGATCGTGATGGCGTGGAACGTGGGACGTTGCTGGAGGAGAATCTGCGCGTGGCGAGGTTTGCGGAGCGGCGGTTACGCCTGTGAGTGGTGGAGTTGGTCGGTCGGAGGGACCGAGGAAGATGGCCTCGGCTGAGGAGCTCAGAGATAGCAAGAGGGCCGAGAGGGCCGAGGAGTCTTGGTCCTGTGGCAGCTCAGGGCAAGCTGAGGGGCCGAGGAGGCCAATTCGCAGGGGGCCCCGAGGAGGGCCAGCTTGCGCTTGCAGGTCGGGTACAAGGGTGTCCTGGCTGGCCCCTGTGGGACCTTTCTTCTGAGTTCTGGGACACGTCACCTGCCACGTGTCATGATCTTGGGGATCGCCAATATTGAGCACTATCAAGGGGCCTCTGTCCAATGTTTTGGATCGAATGCAATGTGGGGTATTATCACAGTTGTACTCGTCGTGAGTTTACTAAGAAATCTCAAATCTATTGATAATTTGGTTAAATTTGTAACATATTTAGGTTTTGAATGTTTTATGTCCATTTCTAAGTGCAACCTTGTACAAGGGTTTTAATGGAGGACTTGGGACGATGAGCACATGCATGTTAGCATTTGATGATGCTCAATATCGGTGATCTCCCAGATCATGACACGTGGCAGATGACGTGTACCAGAGCATGCAAGAAAGGGCCTACAGTGGCCGACCAGGCCGCTCCTATGCCTGTCCTACAAACAAAGCTAGCTCGCCTCCGAGCCCCCAGCGCAATTGGCCTCCTCGGCCTCACAGCTTGTCTCCGGGCTACCGCAGAACCAAGATACCTCGACTCTCCCGCTCATCCGCGAGCTCTCCCGCCGAGGTCATCTTCCTCGATCTCATCGACCGACCGACGGCACCGCTCACAGGCGCAACCACCATCCCGCGAATCTCGCCATGCGCGAGATATCCGCCGGCCACATCCCACGTTCCACGCCATCACGATCCCCATTAACGAGCCTGTCTTGCCATTAATAGGAGATTCCACTCATCACGCGGGCGTGACGCCGGGAGCATAACGGCCGGCGTGATTGGCGCTCCTGCCCTGCCTGTTGCCACCGCTATATAAACCCCTTCTTCAGACGGTTCAAGTAAACCATTTTTACTCCACTAAGCCGTTACTCTGCTCGAATTTCCTCTCTAACTTGATCGTCGGAGGGTCCTCGGTAGTACAACCACCCAGGGACTTTCTTGCAGGTAGCTCAGCGACAACCAACCTCAAGCCCATTGAGATCCACACGCTTCAGGAGCCTGCCTCCAGATCCAATCTCAGACGCCCATCGCCGCCATCATCAGATCAACGGGAGACAACATCTTGACGTGATCCAACATCCGTCAACTGGCGCCGTCTGTGGGAAACTAGATTCCACAAAAACAAAAGTTCGTCTTCCGATCTCAACCAAATGACGAGCGGTCATCGTGACGATCTAAGCACTAGCCGCCGCCTCCCCTACAACGGAGGCGCGGACGAATCTCCTCCTCCGAACGCCATCAACGCCCTAGCTGGCCGGATAGATCGACTCACGTCCGTCGTGGAGGCGCTCATCCGCGTCCAAACGACAGAGCCAAATCTCCAGGTCGATGTTCCTCCACCTTAGGAAGACTCTGCTCGCGTCGGCACTGCCGACCACCGCCTCGCTACCTCCCACGGCCGCAGATTTCCCAGGCCCATACATTCTGAGACCCGCTGGGCGCCCCACAGTTCCACGCCGAGGTCCGTCGCAAGAGCACCTCGCCCCTAGATCCTTCGTGCACCTGTCCCTCCCGAGGAGATGTCAGTCAGCTCGCCTGTTACCAGGCATGACCGACACCCCCTCCCTCGACGGGGTCGCGCAGACGGGACTCACTATGGAGGCTCAAAGACTACCTCGCCGGGGGATTTAAGGAACCTCATTGAGAGGAACCGGAGCCGCAGCCAGACGCAGGCCTCCAACAGCAGAGACTAGGGATCAGAATGCGCCGAATCATCGGGGTACCATGGCCGACTCGACGCCCTCGAGAAGAAGATCGAGGGTATGCATCGGGAAGGTCACCGCTCGAGCGACAGGGCTAAATATGTCGCCGAATCGCTCACCAAACCGTTCACCGAGAAGCTGCTCGCCGTACACGTCTCCTCTTGCAACAAGCCTCCGAAGGTCTCCCTCTTCGATGGAAAATCTGACCTGAAGGACCACTTGGATGCATTCACCGCAGGAATGAGCTTCCAAGACAACTCCGATGCCGCCCAGTGCCGAGCCTTCCCGACCACTCTCATCCGATCGGGACGAGACTGGTTCTGAGGACTCGAGCCGTGCTCGATCTTGACATTCGACGAGATGACCACCCAATTCCTCGGCCACTTCGTCGAGAACAGGCGGCAAAAATGCACAGTTGACCATCTCTTCACTATCAAGAGCTGGGACAAAGAGACGTTCAAAGCATACGTCACCCGCTTTTACAACGCCCTTCTCGAGGTCCCAGAGCACCGGGACGAGACGGTCATCACGACACTGAGGTCTGGTCTTAGGCACAAGGAGTGGTTATGCTACTTTGCATTGGCGCAACCTAAGACCATGGCCGAGATATAGGCCTGGACCGAGCGCGAGGTTCAACTCGAATCCGAGGTGAACACAAATCTCCCCCGGGCAGAGCAAGCCGGCCAAAAGAAAAGGGCAAGAGAAGAGAGAAGGGGACCTGACCGGCCAAAGCCCTATCTCCCGAAGTTTCAGGAGTATACCCCGCTCAACGTCTCCCTGACAGTGTTACTGGAGGAGACCAAGGGCGAGGGGTTCTTCAAGCTTCCCCCGATTTCGCGCATGGCCTCAAAGTGAACCCGGGGCCCCTACTGCGGTTTTCACAGGTCGCTAGGCCACTCCACGGAGAGCTGTAAGAAGCTCAGAGACTATATCGAGGATCTCATCCGTTCGGGGCACCTCGCAACGTACCTGAGGGAAAAGCGGCAAGCTGACCGCGAGCAGGAGCGGCGTCCCCCTCCCACCGAGCTGACCATCGGCCAGATCATGGTAGTGTCAGCGAAGGATACGTCTGGTACCCCCGAAGCTCAGTACCCTATGCCGAGCATAGATACCAACAGACGTATAGGGGGCTCAAGCTGCATGAATAAAAGCATCTACTAGCATGTATTTTCTTTTCAAAGCAATGTACCATCTGTAACACCTAAGTTTAGGTTTAGTGGTAATTGTGTGTTAATGTGGGGTTTTTGGGTAAAAAGTTTACCAAAACGGGTTTCTAATAATTTATCTGGTTTTATGGTTATTTTAGTAGAATTTTATCACGACCGCACACACTTGTGCATGTTAACTTGGGCTAGGCCTAGGGTTACCAAGTTTGGGTGTGCATGGTGGGTTAACCATGTTTAGCCAACCATGGTGGGTTAGGCCTTTGGTTAAGATAATTGAGTTGTTTATGAGCTAATTAGTTTAATTAAGGGGTCTTGGTTTTGTCCAAGGGTGTTTAGGGTTTAGGTTGACTTGCTTGTTGTGAGAGAGAGATAGAGAGATGTGATGGTTGTCATGCTAGCTTTTGTTTAGAGGGAGAATGATGGCTTTAAGGTTGTGTCACACCATTTCAACTCAAACCTTTTTGCATGTCTCACTCACACTCACACCTCTCACTCACACACTCACATCAGCCCAAATATCATCTTTTCAGCCACCAGATCAGCACCAAACAGCAACATCAGCTGCACTACAGCCCCCAACTTCTTACATAACCCTTCCCCCACAAACACACAACCCTTCCTACAACCACTACAACCCCTGTTGCTGCTGCAGCCCATACTTCACAAAATAAAAACAACAACAGCAACACCATCACAAACAACAGCAACAACATCAGCACTGGAGCAGAACAGCAGCAGTAGCAAAGGAATTGCAGCACTTGGAGCTGTAGCAGCAGCACTTCAGCAGCAACAACACACTTCTTCTTCTTCTCTTCTCCTTCATCTAGGATCTCTAGAGGTATAACCCCTTAACTCAACTCCTATCTAGCTAAGTTATGGTTATCTAGTTTAGTTAGTGTTTATTATATATTTTAGTGCTAGTTTTAGGTAATTGAGGTGAGTTTTTGCAAAAAGATGGTTGCAGTGGTTAGAATAACCTAATTAGGTGCTGTTGAGACCAGTTAACCAGAGATTTGCCCCAGATTTCACAAAAAATACCCGATTTGTCCGACTTGGCGTAATTTAGCAGTTTTAGTGATTTTTTAGCCTCTGTTAGATCTGCTGTTGACCCGAACCTCCCAGAATAAAATTGGTGAAACTGTAGCATGGTGAGACTAGCAGGGACACACACACAAAGCACGGGGACCCACCTCACATTTGAGGCCGCCGGTTTATTCATTCTGGCCGCAAATTGTGGCTAGAGTAGGGGGTGGGGTGTTGGGTTTTTGGGTGTGGGGCTCTGCTGGGTAGCTTAGTCTGTTGGTATCTGTAACTTTTTAATTTAGGCCCAGAGGCAAAATCTGCAACTATAAACGTGTTTTCGATGTTTTAAAGCTTGTGCGACACGCGCATGATACGCGTAGTTTTGTGGCGCGCTGCGCGACACAGCGCGTCGGAGTAGGTTCTGGTGGGTTTGCGCGCGTCGTGACGTGTCGTGTGCACGCACGCGTATCCTTTTTATCGATATATCATGTTTTGCAGGATTTTTCCTTATATGGTGATTTTTGTAAATTCTAGGTTCGCCGGCAGAGACTTCGAGCGCAGTGGAGAAAGGGAAGCAGGTGGTCGGACACACCTAGCGCGAGATCACGGGTGAGTAGATTTCACATCTACGGGGAACGATCGTTTGGATGGCGCAAGTCGCCCGATAGATTTAGTAACTTGAAAATAGTAAACTTTAACATTTGCTTGTGACATTAGAAATAATAATACTTGCATGATAGTTGCTGCAGTTAAGATCTATATGTTGTACCCATATGCGCAAACTCATTCTGTAGGGCACATGCACCATTACCAGGTTTTCATATGCAGCACGAGCACTATTCATGTGTACACACACACCCTGGTAATTGCCATATCACGACACTAGATAACTATTAATCTGAAACATGTTAATTGCTTAGATCTGTGCTATTGCAATAAATATTTAAAATGAAATCATAAGAATTGCTATTCTCGTGCATATATATCATTATATCATTTGCTCATGCCTAGTATAAATCATACATTGCAACTTGAACATTGATACCATATGCATTCATTATCATTGACATATACACCCATGATGATTTCATGAGATTTATGATATTTCTGGGTTTCGGGGAAAAGCCGCAAGATTTCAAACTTATGATCTTTTAAAATATAAAGGTTGCGGTTTTCTAGTGATGTAAAGTGTCGTCCACCATGAGTTTGCTGTGGTTTTCGAGACCTGTTTCGAGGAGGTGGATGAACCGTCTCGGGTACATGGTGGGCCCGGTAAGGTACCCCAGGGCAAGAAGATCGCAGGAGATGGCGTTGAGCCTGGCAGGGGACGGATTACCTACCGGTGACTTCATTTGGCACGGCGGATATCCAGAGGATACCGACCGTGGCCGCTAGATTGAGATATGGATATTTGGGATGGATCAGCCGGATGGCTGAGACCAGAGATACTTGACATGGATATATGAGATTGAGACAGTTTTGAGGTGTCGTTGCTAAACACGGATTTTGTTGATTCCATGGATATTATGCTTACATTTAAAAGAGTTTCAAAAACAAAGAAAGAATAGTTCTTATACTTACATGTTAGTATATTCATGTGGCATACATACCTGTTAGTACATCCATGTGATATACATACTTGTTAGTACACTGATGATGCATACATACCTGCTAGTACATATAGCCATACCTATTTTAGAGATGCTAGGATACTTGTGTGCATGCATGCGATAGCCTTTGTAGATGTTATTTATTACTCACGAGCTGGCAACTCACCCCCGTTGTGCCACAGCTTTTCTGCAGGTCCGTTCCGTCAGCACTATAGCGGCGGACACTTTTGCCTCTTTTGCTCTTTTTTCCTGGACTCGAGGCTTTTGCTCATACGTGGGTTGTTATCATTTTGTACCACCTTATGCATTCATTGTATCTAGAGTACTCCATCTGCTACTATTTCAGCTGTACCAGTTTATTTGGATTATTGTATATTGACCTAGAGACGAGGTTGTGAGACTTGTGGATTTTATGTTATTTGGGGTCGAGCTCACTTGAGTCGACATGTTATTTTACTTGTGCTTCATGCTTATTTATGCACATTGCTATCTTACATTGCGTGGGATTTATGACCGCCTTGAGGCGAAGAGCTAGCTCCCGCTTGGGGATGCCATATTAATGTTATTCATTTATATTCCTGTTTTGTACCTGTTTGGGGCTTGTTTTACAAGAAGATTTTGCTGGAAATTTGGGAAAGGAAACTGGTTTTTTAAAAAAGGAAACTTGATGTGGTTTAATGGAGTAAAGTGCTTTAAATTATTGGTTTTCCTTTACTCTAATTCTTAATTGAGTTTTGTATTCTGGGCTTCGGCTTACTTATTTTACGGACGCCTTGAGACGTTTCGTAACTTAAGTGCCGGTCGCATTCCGTACCTTGCGGGTCCTGACACCATCTTCTTGAGATCTTTTGTTTATATAATAAAGGGACCGATAAAGCATTGCAGGAAGGAAAGAGAATCTTATTCATTCAAAAGGTACTATAGGCTCCTCGGCCGTACAAAAAAAAATTACAACAGCGGGGGAATGGGGTGCAGAGAGCACTGCCCGTGGTACTCTGAGCATATTTCCTCCAGCCGAGCCCTCGAGGCGTCTAACCTCTGCCTCCGATCCCCCCCCCCCGCGGCATCGGTGTGGAGCCTCAACCGGTAGCACTCGAGGATGAGCGCCTCCGAGCGGTTTAGCCGACTCGCAAAGATCAGGCCGAAGCGCCTCAGAGACCTTAGCTTGCCGACGGCCTCTTCTTTCGTCAGCTTGAATAAGGGGTTGTAGAGCCCCGGCGACGCCCTCCAGATGGAGTATATTAACAGCTGAAGTAGGAAGGAGCGCCGGGGGCGCAATCAGCCGAAATGATCCTCGATTCGTCCTATCACCACTGCACCGTGTCATCAGTGCAGTACGGGTCATAAAGGTACACATCCTCGAAGGTTATGATGTCGGGGATGGTCAAAGGGACATCCTCCATTATGGCGTTTCGGGTGTGAGGAAAGGAGTAATCAACACTCCCTCCATTTTATAGCCAACGACGCCTGGGAGTCCAACAGTCGTCCGTTTCACCCGCAACGCAGGCGCCTCGCGGCAAACGTCGCACCTCCCCATGCAAAACCGAAATGACGCCACTCTGGCGCTTCGCCTTCACCGCGCCCTTGCGATACGTGTCCCCACGACTGTCCCACTCCTCGGTACTCACCTTGGGAAGGTCGGACAGAACTTCGCTAAGAGGCAACCGAGCAGCTTCACTGCTCGGTCCTTCCTCATGGAACTAAGCCCTCAATAAGAGGTATCCGAGCGGCTACCCCGCTCGGCTATCCCTGGCTGGTAGCTTCCCTACCCACAACGCCAGGGATCTAAGCCCTCACTAAGAGGCAACGAGCGGCTTCACTGCTTGGTTCATCCTTGGCAGGCCTCCCACGTCCCCTCCAGCGCCAAGGACCTAAGCCCTCACCAAGGGGCAGCCTTGCAGTTACCCTGCTCGGTTATCCCTGGCCGGTAGCTTCCCTACCCCACAACGCCAGGGATCAAAGCCCTCGCCAAGAGGCACCGGGAAGTAACCCTGCTCGGCCTATCCTTTGTAGGACACTTACGGCCCTTTCCGTGCTAAGGATCTAAGCCCTCACTAAGAGGCAGCCGAGCGGCTACCCTGGCTGGTAGCTTCCCTACCCCACAACGCCAGGGATATAAGCCCTCACTAAGAGGCAGCCGAGTGGCTACCTCGCTCGGCGATCCCTGGCCGGTAGCTTCCCTATCCACAACGCTAGGGATCTAAGCCCTCAACAAGAGGCAGCCCAGCGGCTACCCCGCTCGGCTATCCCTGGCTGGTAGCTTCCCTACCCCACAACGTCAGGGATCTAAGACCTCAACAAGAGGCGGCCGAGCGACTACCCCGCTCGGCTATCCCTGGCTGGTAGCTTCCCTACCCCACAACTCTAGGGATCCAAGCCCTCGCCAAGAGGCACCGGGCAACAACCCTGCTCGGCCATCCTTAAGGAAAAAAGCCCTCGCTAAGAGGCACCGGGCAGTAACCCTGCTCGGCCATCCTTAGTAGGCCACTTACGGCCCCTCCCACGCTAAGGATGAAAAGACCTCGAAAGTGGCAACCGGGCCCGCCCTTGCTCGGTTATCCCTGGCTGGTAGCTCCCTACCCCAACAAATCAGGGATCAAAGCTCTCGCCAAGAGGCAACCGGGCCCACCCATGCTCGGTTATCCCTGGCTGGTATCTCCCTACCAAACCAGGGATCAAAGCCCTCGCCAAGAGGCACCGGGCAGTAACCCTGCTCGGCCAGTCCTTAAGGATCAAAAGCCCTCGCAAGAGGCAACCGGGCCCACCCTTGCTCGGTTATCCCTGGCTGACAGCTCCCTAACCCAACAAACCAGGGATCAAATCCCTCGCCAAGAGGCACCGAGCAGCTACCCTGCTCGGCCCCGTCCTTAGTAGGCCACTCACGGTCCCTCCCGCGCTAAGGATCAAAAGCCCTCGCAAGAGGCAACCGGGCCCGCCCTTGCTCGGTTAACCGTGGCTGGTAACTCGCTACCCCAACACACCAGGGATCCAAGCCCTCGCCAAGAGGCAACTGAGCAGCTTCACTGCTCAGTCCATCCCTGGTAGGCCTTGTACGGCCCTTCAATGCCAGGGATCAAAGCCCTCATCTAGAGGCACCGGGCAGCTACCCTGCTCGGTCCATCCTTGGTAGGCCTTGCACGGCCCAGCCCGCACTAAGGAACATGACCTCACCAAGAGGCATCCGGGCTATCTACGTCTGCACGATCTCCACCTTGACTTCGGGGCCAAGGAGATACCGCCTTCCCGCCAGTCTTTGCAAACTTGGCAAGTGAACAGATTCAACTCGACGCGTAGTCGCTAGACTAAGAAACGACACAACACAAAGGCAGTACCGTGCAAATACAAGTGTTTACCGACAAAGGAAAATACGACCACAAACACTATTGCAAAAAGTCTTTATTCATAAAATCAAAGTCTTTACAAGGGTATTGTGGGCTCCCCAGCCTTACAAAATGCCCGGAGGCCTACGGAATTCCCGATGCAACGAAAAAAAAGAAGAAACAAGAAGACAAGGGGCTTCAAGCCTCAGGGCCAGGCGCATCCCCAGGAACTCAATGCCCACCACGACTCGGGAGACGTCTGGGGGATCATCACCCATCACATCGACCTCGGCGTCGCCCTCGCCGGGAATCACTTCCACGAAATCGCCATCGGGATCATCCCCCTGCTCGTCATCCTCGCGAGGATATTCGGCTCGAAGCTCTTTGTCAGCAAACTCAGGCATCCGAGCCTTCACGGTATCGAGGGCCTCATGCCAGATGGCGGTAGTGGCCGAGGCTAGGACGGTGTAGAAATGTTCCTACTTCTGAAAGTCCTCCACCTCCTTCGCCGCTTTGAGGTCGGCTCGCTTCGCCGCCTCTACCGCCGCCCCCAACTCCTTTCGGAGGGTTCTAGCCGACCTCTTCATGGTGCCGACGAGCACCTCGGAGTCTTCAAGCTTGGCCTCTGCGATCTGGGCGGCCCCGCGGAACCTTGCAACCTCTTGCTTCCCGGCCGCCACCTCCTGCTTCGCGGCCGCCATCTCCTGCTTCCCGGCCTCCACCTCACCTTCAAGGGCAGTGACCTTCGCCATCGCCGCCTCCAGCTCCAGCTTTGAGATCTCCCCCAGCATGGAGAGCTCGCCCGCGGCTCGCATCGCCGGGGTTATTTCATCCTCCTCCATCCGGACGACGAGAGCGACGTGCTGGGGACCTACAGAGATCAGATGGGGGTCAGAAAGAAAGAAAGAGGGGCGCCAAGTCTCGCGAACGGAAAGACGCTGAGTGAAAAATCCAGTGAGGTACGAGCACTAACCTGCACGACCTCTTGGGCGATGGACGCCATATGCGCCTTTAGAGTCCCCCCAGGGACCTTGCCTCCAACCGACCTCTCTATGTCGGACAGCGCGCTGTCAGCGACGGAGAGCCCTGAGGGCACCTCAAAGCGGATCCCCCCTCATCCACCAAGATCGGGGAGGCCGGGGTCCGTGGGACTGAGTGAGGGAACCTCTTGAGGGCCGGCGGCGGAGGGCTGGTCTCTGCCTCCGAAGCCGGGGCCTCCTGCCCCGAACCCGCTTTCGGCTCGGCGCCTTGCTGGGCCCCGGGGCACGATCCGCGCTCGAGCGGTGGGGCGGAACGGCTGCTGGAGGAGCCGAGACCGACGTCTGATGAGAAGAGCTGCCCCCCAGCCTTCGACCCCTTCTTCAACTTGCGCATGGCCGCTCGGAGGTAGCTCAAGTCTATGGGTTCTGCAGAAGGCAAGATACAATGAAGTTAGCAACATAAACAAAAATAAAAATAGACGCAAGCCCAACAGAACGCCTACGAGCTCCTAACTTACCGACGAACTGGGCGGGGCTGAGCCCGGCCCAACTAAGGACCCGCTCTGAAAGCAGGACATCATCCCAGGGAATGGACTTTCACTTCGCCACTCTCAACGCGTCGGGGTCGTCGGACGGGCTTCCCCGCCAGCACCTATCCCTAGACCACTGGGTGGGTATTGGCCAATCCTTGCCTTCTGGCGGCCCAACGAAGAAAAACTTTTTCTTCCAATCGTGGATGGAAGAAGGCAAGACGACGACTCCCGACCCGGCTGCACTCCCCCGTCGTTTCCTAAAGGAGAGGTAAACCCACATCGGGTCACCCGCACGAGTGTCAGGGTGACCTTTGTAAATAAGAGAGGAGGCAAGGATGGACAGAACGAAAGGGATCATCTGCAATTTCAAACGGACTAGGAACCCAAGGAGAATCCTCCATGAGTTCGGCACTAGCTGGCCCAAGGCCAGCCCGAAGTAATTTAGTACTCTAACAACTCGGGAGAGAAGGGCAGGCGCATTCCAGCCCAAAAGGATTCCAAGTACAGGGCGATCTCTTTACCCCGTATCTGATCTGCCCTCTCTCTTTCCTCAGCCAAACATAGGGTATAGCCGGAGGGGATGTGGAAACGAGCCCGAGCGGTGGCAAGCTCGTCCTCGTGCCTCACCAAGAAAGGCACACCAGGGGCGTCCGCCACCTCCGCTCGGGGATCCGCCCCTGACACGCGACCCCGGGAAGAAGATCTGACCCTAACTTCCCGAGGGGACTCCGACTCGGTGGAGGAATCCCTAAAATCTACCCCGACTACATCAACAGACCTTTCAGGGGAAGACATCTAACCTTATGGAAGAAGCCCTCAGGAGCGCAGAGACCCGACCTAAAGAGGAGAGCGCCGAGCTTACGAGTTCAAGAACAAGAAAGATATGAAGAGAGATGGGCTCTGAAGAGGACCCCACCTTTATTTATAGCCACCGGCGTCCTCATCCAAAGGCGACGGTCGTCTCCCGCCAAAAACAACTTTTCGCATTCAACGGCCATGATCGCTCCACCTGCTGCACACACATTGGCCGGACCCCAAAAGACGCTAGAAGCCTGCGGCCTGTCACATCAGCCAACCGTCGCCCGACACATGGGCTTTCACTTCAGCGAAAGTACGCACGATCCGGCGCACCTTCTTTAATGCAAAAGATCACGCCCTGATTCGCCAGGGCATCATCTAGAAGTTACAACGGATTACCCTGGGACACGCCCGGCGATATCTTCGAAAAGGAGCTCACCTCGGGTGACCCGGAAGACCATTCTCGACCTGACCCATCAGCTGGTCGGGACAAGAGTGGGGGGCTAATGATGATGCTCAATATCGATGATCTCCCAGATCATGACACGTGGCAGGTGACGTGTCCCAGAGCATGCAAGAAAAGGCCTACAGTGGCCTACCAGGCCGCTCCTATGCCCGTCCTACAAATAAAGCTGGCTCGTCTCCGAGCCCCTAGCTCAATTGGCCTCCTCGGCCTCACAGCTCGTCTCTGGGCTACCGCAGAACCAAGATACCTCGGCTCTCCCGCTCGTCCGCGAGCTCTCCCGCCGAGGTCATCTTCCTCGGTCTTATCGACTGACCAAAGACACCGCTCACAGGCGCAACCGCCATCCCGTGAATCTCTCCATGCGCGAGATATCCGCCGGCCACATCCCACATTCCACGCCATCACGATCCCCATTAATGAGCCTGTCTCACCATTAATGGGAGATCTCGCTCATCACGCGGGCATGACGCCGGGAGCGTAACGGCCGTCGTGATTCTCGCGCCTGCCCTGCCTGCTGCCACCGCTATATAAACCCCTTCTTCAGACGGTTCAAGTAAGCCGTTTTTACTCCACTAAGCCGTTACTCTGCTCGAATTTCCTCTCTAACTTGATCGTCGGATGATTGTCAGTGGTACAACCACTCCGGGACTTCCTTGCAGGTAGCTCGGAGACAACCAACCTCAAACCCATTGAGATCCACACGCTTCAGGAGCCTGCCTCCAGATCCAATCTCAGCCGCCCATCGCCGCCATCATCAGATTAACGGGAGACAACATATTGGCATGATCCGACATCCGTCAGCATTGTAGGTCAATTTCATCACTAAAAAGACTGGTCGTGTTTCTTAAATAGTAATTATCGGAGTTTCGGTATTTTTAGTAGGTAAATGGCCTACCTTTAACTCTTGACTTCTTTGATACAAATTACATTAAACTACGCTTAGCTATTTCTTTCACTAAGCTAAAAATTTATTATTACAGGAAATTTTCTCTAAATACCGTTAGATGTAGCATTATAAGGGAGCTTACTGTAATTAAAAAATTCCGGTAGTTAACTAAAAAATGCCATCGTCAAGGACAGTTTAGTGTAATTTAGCCTATATATAGAGCAAATAGATTTGTGTTTTGATTTAATGGAGCAAACACTGAAATTTCAAATGGATTCTCGAAGATGTCAAATGGATACAACCAGTTTGTTGTTATGGCTGAAATCGAACCGACTAATTTCACCGTTAAAGCGAAGGAAAGTGGCATTTCAATAGTGTTATCTTCTATGTATCTTATCAATCATAGCGAAAGGTCAAGGGGGTTTAATATAATTTACCTAAATTTTACGGCCCTTATTATTGCTCACCTTTGCAAGAAAGAAACCGACTTTATCATCGGAGGATGGACCAGAGTATAACTCCGGCGCCCTTTTCCTTACAGGATTGAAGATCCGGCGGTAAGGCCTTTGCCCAAGACTTCCACCATACAAATCTATTGATAAAATTTACATCAATCAGAGCAAAGCTCTGTTCAAATTCCAAGGCGGGAGAAGAAGCAACGCTTCATCTTCCCCAATCAGAAATAAAGCTTTGCTTTGAAAAATTAAAATTTTAATGAATGAAGCAACGCTTCAGATTCTTTGCGCTGCGCGCAACGCGCCACGTGTCAGAAGTTGATACGAGCAAGTTGATACGAGCAAGGCTCTTTAAAAAACATAAGCAACACTCAACTGCGCAAGCGCACCGCAGCACGACACGTGTCTGCGCAGTTACGCAAGCACAGCTGCGCAAGCACACGGCTGCGCGACACGTGTCTGCGCAACCACAGCTGCGCAAGCGCACGGCTGCGCGACACGTGTCTGCGCAGTTGCGCAGGCACAACTGCGCAAGCGCACGGCAGCGCGACACGTGTCTGCGCAGTTGCGCAGGCACAACTGCGCAAGCGCACGGCTGCGCGACACGTGTCTGCGCAGTTGTGCAAAGCGCTGTTGCGCAAGTGCTTCACTGTGCGACACGTGTCTGCGCAGTTGCGCAAGCACAGCTGCGCAAGCGCCTTACTGCGCGACACGTGTCACGCGCTGGTGAGTTGCGCAACAACAGAATGAAGATTTAAGGAAATTTTTTCTGTTCTTGTTAAAACAAGAAGATTTCTTTTGTAAAACAGGGGCCTTTGGATCAAAGATCCAACGGTGGGGAAAATTCCCCAAATCACTCAGAAAAGATCTTTTTAACAAATTTAACTGATTTTTGAGCACTATAAAAAGGACCCTAGACCTCATTTCAAAGGGAGAAACATCTGGCTAAAAAAAAAAAAGGAAGAGAACTCTTAAAGAACAAAAAAAAGGTAAAAACCTTTAAAGGAAGAGAAAATTCTCTTATGAACAAGATCATGGATCTTCAACAATAAATAAATAAATAAAATAGTGCCTTGCACTTGTTTTATGAACCATCGGTTCTTGAACCTAAAAGGTTCTTAAATTAATAGTGCTTTGCACTTTCATGAACCTTTGGTTCTCTGAGATAAGAAAAACAAGAAAAAACTTGTTTTTTCTTATATCTAAATCAAATAGTGCCTTGCACTTGTTTTATGAACCATCGGTTCTTGAACCTAAAAGGTTCTCAAATTAACAGTGCTTTGCACAAATGCAATGCATTACTAAAAGGGCCAGGCCCAAATCAAAATGACCTGACAAGCCAAAATAAATTGCAAGGCAATAAATGGGCAGAGCCCAAACAAAATTGATGCTCTGCATCATTTATACAAGGGCAGAGCCCAAACAAAATAGATGCTCTGCATCATTTATAAAAAGGCAGAGCCCAAACAAAACAAAAATAATGCAGTGCATTGTTTAAAAAGGGGCAAAACCCTAACTCAGGCCTAATTGGCCAAAGACAAATAAAAATATTGGACATTTTTAACTGGACTTAGCCCAATCGTGGCCATAAGTCCTTAAACTAAATTAACTGAGCAAAACGGCTCTCCTAAACCAATCCATATCCGGTTTAAGGGTACATCTCCGAACTCCTTTGATATCCATCGTTGTAATTCCTCAACGACGTCAAAGAGGTGACGGGTCCCAACGACCATACACCCATATGGACTGCGGGGTCCTTAAACTCGTGGACCGAAACGTCCCTAAACTAATATCGGACCGAGACGTCCCTAAACTAATATCGGACCGAGACGTCCCTAAACTAATATCGGACCACCACGTCCCTAAACTGGAATATGGACCACCACGTCCCTAAACTGGCACAATAGAGCCCAAATGCTCTTTTGTCGGATCTAAACGGTCCCGTTAAGTTGATCTTAGTCTCAAACTGGACTAACGTATCCTTAACAAACGTTTGAGTCGATCTTAGCCTCAAAAATGGCTAACGTATCCTCCAAACAGACTTTAGTCCCAAATTGGACTATGAATCTCCCAAACTGGAACAATAGAGCCCAAACGCTCTTTTGTCGGATCTAAACGATCACGTTAAGTTGATCTTAGTCTCAAACAGGACTATCGTATCCTTAACGAACGTTTAAGTTGATCTTAGCCGCAACGCGACTAATGCATCCTTAAACTAAAAACACCAAACCCAAATCTAAGTAAATACGGATTTGGACTAATCCACGTCCTACGGGCGACGGCATTACTCAGTCTCCGTATACAATCCACGGGCAACCACAAACAAAACAAACACCCACGACACGAAGTGAAATTCTGGAGAAGGAGAAAGTTGTTACCGCGATGCGGTAGCGTAATTAACTGCAGGGGCTTGCGCCTGCAGGGAAGAGTGTCCCCACAATCAAAAACCCCTCAAGCGAGGGGGAATCTGACGAAGTCTGCTACATCGGCCGCATCCGTCTAAACCTCCGATGCAAGATGCCATAAATCAACTTGGCATCTTCGGAGAGGTGGACGGATAAAACCAAATAGCATCTGCCCCGAATCTCAGCGCCAGGACATCGCGGTCCTGTGCGCCGCCTTTCGGAGGGGAACAGATTCTGGCACGCCCGGTGGGACCTCTTCCTCTTTCCACTCCACACTTCGTGTGTCGTGTTCGCGAACAAATCGCGGTTTGCTGTGATTGCCTGTGGATTCAAGGTACTAAGATTTGTTGTCTTGCTCTATGCAGAAAACAGAAAATCGATGGCTTCGAACTGAACCGTCCGCAGCGATAACTCTCGCTCCGTCATTGCTGGAGGAGTGACTTATGGGCCCCAAGCGGCCTCCCTTTTCAAAATGCCGGTGGAGCAGGTGGCTCAAGCCACCACTGGACTATTTTTTGGGACCATGATCCCATCAATGAGCTTCAACGCCCCAATGACATTGCAAGAAGCTCCAAAGAAGTCGGTCTTCGATCGACTCACCACTGCCGCGACCCCTCTCAACGGGTCGTCCAACTCCACTGCTTCAGTTTTTAACGGACTAGGCCAGAGCTCTAACAGGCTCATGAAGAAGCCTGCCATACCAGAAGGCGTTATCCCGAAGCGGATAGCCATTCCAACTCCCGTTCCTGGAAAAATCACCAAGGTTGCTTCCCATGTTCAGAAGTCCGCTTCTGACAAATTGGCCGTCCCCGTTCAACGGACGTCGATCTTTAAAAAGCTGGTACCAGTATATTCTGACCGACACAGGGGGCATGAGGAGGTCACCCCTATATCTGAAACAATTCCATCAGCACGACATGCTCGACGTCGCTACTGGCGCCGAGTTAGGAAGGCTGGGGGCAACTCCCCCTCTGGACTTACTCGTCCAACTCTAACGGTTGGGATCGATACTGCTGTTCCAACCAAGAACAGCTTTGAACTGCTCAACAAGGTACGCAGAAACTCTCCTACTGCGATGTTGAAACGAACTCCTTCACCTGTGGAGAATACTCCAGATAAGAAGTTAGAGCAGCCCCCTCAACGGCTGTCCTCTAAAATTTACAAGGTCTGGCGACAGGTCCAGGAGTCAGTGATTAATGAAAACCATCTTTATCGACAGAAAAAGATGAAGGTGCGGCAGGAGAAGGATTACTCTGTCAAGCCACAAAAAACAAGAGCTACTTGGATGCCCACTACAACGGCTCCCTTAACTCCAATCACTCAAAAAAGGAGGCCGCAAAAATCCCATGTGTCTTTGGCGAATCGCAAAGACACCGAACACAAACGCCCCAAGTCTGGGGGCATGGTAGTGCACACAGTTTATATGGCTTCTGGAAAGGAGGAAAGCCGCACTTCTATGGGCCATCGACCGCTCACCCGATCCGTGACGAAAGCCCAGGAGCAACAACAAAAGCTTCAGGAAATGATGACTACAATGGCTGCACTCACTGGGCCAAAAGAAAGCTCTGAAACATCCTCGGATGAGCGTCAAGAACAAGAAACGGACGCTGACTTTTTACGCAGAGTCCTCGAAAAGAGGGACAAAGAAGCTGCAGAGCAAGCGGCTAACATAAAACAGATGGCACTCCTCTTCCAAGATATGGTAGGGATGATGTTACAGCCGGACCCTCCTGCTGAAGAGCCTCCGATCGTCCTTGAAGACGACAGGGGAGAAACGTCAAATCCTACGCCGGCTCTGTCAATAGCCAAGGAGGAGGCAATCTCCAAAGTTGACCTAGATGAATATATAGCTCAGCAGATCCGGGTTCATCAGGCGAATGAAGCGGCTGGGCAAATTGTTAGAACCAGACGACCGTATCCGAGCTGGTATGACCAAATCAATTACCCGCCAGGATATACGATCCCTAAATTCCACGTATATAAAGAGACAGGGAATCCACATCAGCATGTCGCTCAATTCAGGGCCTTATGCGGCAATACTGGAGGCGATGACAAATTGTTGCTACGTCAATTCGTCGGCAGCTTAGCAGAAACGGCCTTTGAATGGTGTTCGGAGCTACCTAACGACTCTGTCAAAACATTTGCAGAGATGGAACTGCTGTTTACACAAAGATTCGCAAGTGCTAGTGAACGCACCCCGATTACAGCACTGATAAATGCCAGGATAAGGCCCGGCGAAACGTGGGTCCAATACGCAACACTATGGCGAAACCTATGGTCGAAATGCGAACAACGCATAGAAGAGGCACCTGCGGTAGGCATGTTTGTGGGCACTCTCGATCCGCAGGCGACCATCTCGCAATTCATGATGTTCTTCAGGCCGACCACCTTCCAGGCCTTGATCGACAAATTAGCCCAAATGGACCAGATGGGCTATAGACCGTCTCCTCCAAGACCCGATCCCCGAAATGAGAAAGGAAAAGCGATCATCGTCGCCAACGCTCAGCAACAGTCGAGCAACTCAAAGCCGGTCGCTCGCCAAAACAACGTGCGTCCACGCCCATCCCTCGAAGAGAGGCTGGGACGTCCTTACTCGTTTCCGCAGAATAAAACGAGAAGACTGTTTGAGCTGGCAGTGCGCAACAGACTTATTAATCTGCCGAGTCCAAAGCGTCTGTCGCAGCCAGGCGATCTTAATAATCCCAATTATTGCCCTTACCACCAAACGGTAAGTCATCCGATTGAGGATTGTTTTGTCTTTAAGGGATGGATTGAGGATCAATACCTGCAAGGCAAGTTCACACTGTCTGAAAGCTGGAAGGTAAACCCCCCACAGCCGCACTCTCCAAAGAAGACGGACACGCCGGGGGCAACTTGTTCTTTCGTCGAGGATGAAAACGATGGAGAAAACTTATCGGATGAATCCGAAGACTACGTAGCGACTTGTCATGTGATTTCTCATTCACTGACGGATGATGAGGAGGATCCTTGCGCTGAGAAATCAATGGCGGACCCTGAAACAGAAATTCCGCGGCCGTCAGACAAGTTGATCGATGCCTTCCTAAATGAAATTCGTCTGAAAGCAAAAGCCAATCAAGAGCATGAAATGGCCATACTGGAAAGAACCAAGGTATTCCCGTCAAATCAAAAGCCACACACTGCGGGTAAAAACAGATTCAAGACGAGGAAACGGTTCGCCAAAGCTCTATCAGTAGGAATGAAGCTACCGCCCTCTGAAGAAAATTCTGTCTCTGAGGTAGAGATGCACCCTAACTTCTGTTTATATCATCAGAAGATCATACATCCTACCGAAGACTGCGAATCCTTTAACTGTTGGTGGCAAGGGTATGTCGCTCAAAAGCGACACTTCGACAGGACAAAGTGTGAAGCTTGTGGACATCGGAAAAATGCGATAGATGAGCGCAAAAGAGCCGCCGCCGACTGTCATATAGCCGACTTCAAGGGATCACAAATTGTCACCTTTGGAAGCGACTCTGACGAAGAACCCATCCCCAACTTTTCCCTCGGGGAATCTATTTCGAAAATAAAGGAATTGAGAAGCTGCGAGAACGTTCAGCCATGTAATCGCACGCTATTCGAAAAAAATCTCGGCCCCGTAAACAAGGGACCGAGCAAAAAGAATAAAGGAAAAGGAAAAAAGGCCCTCGTCGCCAGCGCTCAACAACAATCAGGTGACCCTAGACCGGTTGCTTGCCAAAGCAACAAGCGGCAATCCCTCCAGGAAAAGTTGAAACGTCCTTACTCGTTTCCGCAAGATAAAACAAGGGGACTGTTCGAGCTGGCAGTGTGCGACAGACTCATCAATCTGCCGAGTCCAAAACGTCCGTTGCGGCCGGGCGATATTAATAATCCTAATTATTGCCCTTACCACCAAACGGTAGGTCATCTGATCGAGAATTGCTACGTCTTCAAAAACTGGGTTGAAGACCAATACCAACATGGCATGTTTGCGCTGTCTGAGAACTGGAAGGTAAGTCCGCCACAACCGCACGCTCCGAAAAAGATAGATACGCCGGGGGCATCATGTTCATTCATGGAGAAGGACTCATAGACCGAAAAGTCAATAAACCAGATATTCGCCTCAAATACGGCGACAACGGACCGAAACGTCCTTAAACTAACAACGGACCGAGATGTCCTTAAACTAATGATGGACCGCAATGTCCTAAAACTTGCAAATGACCGAAATGTTTTTAAACTACTAACGCAGCATCCTTAGGCTGACGAGATGAATAAAAAAGAAGGAGGAAAAGAAAAATTAAAAAAAATAAATAAATAAATAAATAAAAACGGTATGTCCATAAGCAAAATGGGCACGGATGAAAACCCGAAAGGGCTCCGTGAGTAAAAACAGCAGGGCTACCGCCGAGTGTTCGTGAAAACCCGAAAAGGCGCGGCCTCGTAAAAAAAATAGAGAGAAAATAAAAATAAAAAGAATAAAAAAAACGGTATGTCCATAAGCAAAATGGGCACGGATGAAAACCCGAAAGGGCTCCGTGAGTAAAAAACAGCAGGGCTACCGGCGAGTGTTTGTAAAAACCTGAAAGGGCGCAACCTTGTTAAAGAACACTTACAAGATCCTCTCGACCTTGTAAGGAGAAACCACCCGCGTGAGATCCTTACGACTCACAAGGGAGCAACACACTTAGGGATCCCCACGATTCCTAAGGAGAAAATACACTTGCGAGATCCTCACTACTCGTAAGGAGAACTCTCTTATGGGACCCTCACGGCCCATAAGATTTGAAAGTCTTAAGTTACAGAGACCTAAACCTGTGCTTAAGCAAACCCCTACAAACTTCCAATATTTCCCTACAAGTGGTCCTATATTGGCCCTTGTATACAATCCGCGGGCGTGAATAAACATTTCCCTAACAAAGTCTCATCCATGGCTAGGGATATGCTCGTACAGCAAACAACACTTGTAAGTCCTCTCGATTTACAAGGAGAAAACCCTCTTGTAGGATCCTTACGACTTACCGAGGAACATACACTTAGGAATCCTTACGACTCCTAAGGAGAAAATACACCTACAAGATACTCACGACTTGTAGGGAGAAATACCTTTGTGAAACCCTTACGGCTCATGAAGTCAAAAGCCTTAGTCAACAGGACCTTAACCCTGTTCGCTAAGCCATCTTTGTTCGACATCTACGGAGGCAAATGATGATTCGCTCCTGGCAATATTCCAGTTGTAGCGATGTTGATGCCTAAATCGGTATCAAATTCCAAGTCCTTTCATGGCAGATGATGATTCGCTCCTGGCAATATCCCAGTTGTAGCGATACTGATGCCTAAATCGGTATCGAATTCCAAGTCCTTTCATGGCAGATGATGATTCGCTCCTCGCAATATTCCGGTTGTAGCGATGCCGATGCTGATGCTGAGATTGGCACCAGATTCCAAGTTCTACGCTCGCGATAAAAATCAGCGAGCTGAAAATGCATATTAAATAGCCGAAATGATTGGGCAACTCGCAATAAAAAACAGCGAGTAAAAATAAAATAAACAGCCGAAATGATTGGGCAACTCGCAATAAAAAACAGCGAGTAAAAATAAAATAAACAGCCGAAATGATTGGGCAACTCGCAATAAAAAAAAACAGCGAGTAAAAAGAAAAAATAGCCGAAATGATTGGGCACCGCGAAAAATAGCCGAAATGATTGGGCAATCGCGATTTTCGCGATATAAAAAGCTGAAATGATAGAGCATCGCGAAAAAAAAATGAAAGAATGAAACTTTTTGCCCTACAGGTGAAATCACATCGATCCCTGTATACAATCCAGGGGCACAGATAAAAAGGGAACAATACCTTCCCAATAGGCTCCACCAGAAAGCGAAGCCAAATCTCGACGGTTCATAGATAACCTAGAGACCATCTCGACATTTGTCGCAATATTACAGACACGATGTCAACAAATGAAGCAAAGGAAGGTCCCTAACTTCAGGGTCTCGACGTCAATATCGACAACTTAAAGATCACCAACGGCGTTTCTCCTCACTCCAACTAGATGCAGACATGACGTCAACAACTGACCTCAGAATCGCAACGAAACGGAACCATGACAAAGTCCCTAGTTCCAAATCTCAATGGCCACGTCTACAGCCTGGAGACCAACAACGGTGTGCCTCCTCATTCCAACAGGACACAGATGTTACACCATCAAGCGGAGCGATGGCAAAATCCCAGCTTCACCTCAGCATTCGTCTCGATACAGTAGACGCAATGTCAACAGCACCGTTCCTCCGCAATCCGGCTGGAGGCAGATGCAACGTCAACAAAAGACCTCACGGTCGAAACAAAGCGGAGTAACGGCAAAATCCCAACTTCACCTTAGCATTCGTCTCGTTACAACAGACGCAATGTCAACAACGACGTTCCTTCGCAGCCCAGCGGGGTGTACATGCAAAGTTAACAAAAGACCCCATGGTCGAAACAAAGCGGAGGGATGGCAAAATCCCAACTCCACCTCAGCATTCGTCTCAATACACCAGACGCAGTGTAAGCAAGCGAAGCGAAGGCCACATTCCTAGCTTCAACGTCTTTACGGTAACTCACATAAAACCGGAAAGACAATCGGAGATCATCTCGCATCAGCACAGAGTGGTCACCACCTTGACGTTCGTCTCAATACAGCAGACAAAATGTCAACCCCAGCGTTCTTCCTCTAACAGGATTTGGACACACCAAAACAAACGAAGCGAAGGCCACATTCCTAACTTCGACGTCTTGACGGTAACTCACATAAAACCGGAAAGACAATCGGAGACCATCTCACATGAAGTGGTCACCTCTATGACGTTCGTCTCGATACAGTAGACGAAATGTCAACCTCAGCGTTCTTCCTCCAGCAGGGATTCAGACATGACAAAGCAAATGAAGCGAAGGCCACATTCCTAGCTTCAACGTCTTTACGGTAACTCACATAAAACCGGAAAGACAATCGGAGATCATCTCGCATCAGTACAGAATGGTCACCACCGCGACGTTCGTCTCGATACAGCAGACGAGATGTCACCCCAACGTTCGTCTCGACACAGCAGACGCAACGCCATTAAACGAATGGAGCCACGGCAAAATCCCAAGTTCCAAACCTCGACGGTTCACCAGCAACCTAGAGACAACCTCGACGTCCGTCTCGATACAGTAGACGAGATGTCACCCCAGCGTTCGTCTCGACACAGCAGGCGCAACGTCATTAAACGAATGGAGCCACGGTAAAATCCCTAGTTCCAAACCTCGACGGTTCACCAGCAACCTAGAGACAACCTCGATGTCCGTCTCGATACAGTAGACGAGATGTCACCCCAACGTTCATCTCGACACAGCAGGCGCAACGTCATTAAACGAATGGAGCCACGGCAAAATCCCTAGTTCCAAACCTCGACGGTTCACCAGCAACCTAGAGACAACCTCGACGTCCGTCTCGATACAGTAGACGAGATGTCACCCCAATGTTCGTCTCGACACAGCAGGCGCAACGTCATTAAACGAATGGAGCCACAACAAAATCCCTAGTTCTAAACCTCGGCGGTTCACCAGCAACCTAGAGACAACCTTGACGTCCGTCTCGATACAGCAGACGAGATGTCACCCCAACGTTCGTCTCGACACAGCAGACGCAACGTCATCAAACAAACGGAGCCACGGCAAAATCCCTAGTTCCCACCGCAACATTCGTCTCGATACAGCAGACGCAATGCCAGCAAACGAAGCAAAGGCCAAATTCCTAGCTTCAGGGTCTTGACGGCAACTCATATAAAACCCGAAAGACTATCGGAGATCATCCCACACCAGCGCGGAGTGGTTATGACTCATCGGGGCTCTCCAAAATGAGCCTAACCTCAAGTAAAAAGCGGCATGGCAAATTCCTAGCGCTTGCTCTTCCGACGGTCAAACTGCCAAGGAGGATTGCTTGAAGACGTCTTGTCCAGCCCCCGAAGGGATCAGAGACACGGCAGTCGCAGGGCTACTCGAACAGCACGATTGCCTATCGAGGACTATATCAGCTTATGCGACGGTACGATGGCCAAAACCCTAAGTACCACCAACCTTAACGGGCTTCTGTCGTAAAGAGCAGAGGTTAAATGCGACGTTAAGATGTTCTTGCGAGAAACGTTCGATTCGTCTCGACTTGTGAAAAATTGTCGAGGCGGCTCGACTCGTGAGATAAAGCCTTAGGCAGTGGGCATAAAAGAAGCCTGTTTCCTAAGCATTGGGATCCCGCAAGTTGGCCCAAAACGGTCTCTTGCATACCATCCACGGGTCTCACCCTCCGACATCGAACTTCGACAAGGAGGGAAACAACCGCTTACAAGTCCTCTCGACTCGTAAGAGGGAAAAATTCTCTTGTAGGATCCTTATGACTTACAAGAGAAAACCACACTTAGGAATCCTCACGATTCCTAAGGAGAAAAACCCACCTACGAGATCCTCTCGATCCGTAGGGAGAAAAGTCTCTATGAGACCCTCACGGCTCATAGAGTTGAAAAGTCTTAGGCAGCAGATCTAAACCTGCGGCCTAAGCCCTCGCTATCTCGTGGAGAAATCAAGAAGCTTACTCTATTACCTGCTAATTGTGACGACATGCTGAGAAAGAGGAAAAGCAACAGAAAGAATATCCGGTCTACATTTGATCTGGCATGCGTGACGCATTCATTTATGCATGGACAGAAAACTCAGGACGAGAAATAAGAGAAGCTGAGATAAAAAGTTTCCATTCATGAAAAGCAGTAAAAAGAAAACATTATTACAATGGAATGACTTCAGATCCGGGGCAGGGATTGAGGAATTCAAAAGTAAGGCCGTCCAAAGTTCTTCTGGCCTTTCTAATTATTCTTATGCGCAGCCTCTCGCGCTCCTCGGTGTCGATATCATCGGCAAGCCCCTCCGGCCTTCGATAAGCAGCATCGATCGTCGTCTGCTGAAAGATTTGATGTAGGATGTCAACGAGGTTGTTTCGCCGTTTCTTCGAAATCAGCCCCGTCAGGTACACTGAATGTACCTTGTCTTCGGCATCATCTAGCGCATTGAGCGGTAAGGCCTCGTGAAGACCTGGGAGTGCTCTCCATATTGCCCCCAGCACGACTTTCAAGAGGGCCGAACGACGAGGTAGCAGCCAGCCACCGCTGGCATTCAGGCGACCCATGACCTCTGCACATTGAGCGTCCGTGAACTCCTGGTTCTGTTGACGGCCCTGTACATGGATATCCTCATAAGTGATGAACTCGTGCAAGCTGTATAGACGCACCACCATAATACCTGAAGAAAATAATACAGGGATATTAACAAACAAGAAAATACAGAAAGTTAAAAGTCAAACTCCTCGAGAGCAATGCTCTGCAGACAGGAGCGACACCAGTCAAAATCAGTTATGAGGAGAATTTGAGGAAAATTCCCTGAGAATATTGAGAGCTACGCTCTAGAAAAAAAAATGAAAAAAATGATATAATAATAATATTCTCAAGTGCCATATAATTTGGGAGGAGCAAAGCTCCATTAATTAAGAAGATATAAGAAAAAATCTTTTATAGAGCAAAGCTCTATTAATGGAACCCTAACAGGATTCTCCTGAGTTCTCTTTGGACCTCTTTAGAGCAAAGCTCTGCTAAATGAAACCCTGAATGGGTTTTCTTTAGATCAGGGATCTATGGAGAGCAAGGCTCTATTAAGCAGCTTTAATTTAATTTAATTTAATTTAATTTTTACCTATGATGGTTATGAACTCTGGAGTTCTTGGAAAAAAATCAAGAGCAAGGCTCTAAAAATTCTTAAGCAAGAGCAAGGCTCAGAGTCAAAATTCTTGAAGTGGTAAAGAATTTTTTGAGGACCAAAGGTCCTATTTATAGGCATCAATCGCCTCTTCAACTGCCAAAAGGTGCCGCGACGGTTCGGATTCTGCCACCGTTGCGCTTGCATTTGGAGGCCACGTAAGCGCAGCGGTGGGGGGGCATTTGTTTACCCCAATCAGAGCAAAGCTCTGTTCAAATTCCAAGGCGGGAGAAGAAGCAACGCTTCATCTTCCCCAATCAGAAATAAAGCTTTGCTTTGAAAAATTAAAACTTTAATGAATGAAGCAACGCTTCAGATTCTTTGCGCTGCGCGCAACGCGCCACGTGTCAGAAGTTGATACGAGCAAGTTGATACGAGCAAGGCTCTTTAAAAAACATAAGCAACACTCAACTGCGCAAGCGTACCGCAGCACGACACGTGTCTGCGCAGTTGCGCAAGCACAACTGCGCAAGCGTACCGCTGCGCGACACGTGTCTGCGCAACCACAGCTGCGCAAGCGCACGGCTGCGCGACACGTGTCTTCGCAGTTGCGCAAGCACAACTGCGCAAACGCACGGCTGCGCGACACGTGTCTGCGCAGTTGCGCAAGCGCTGTTGCGCAAGTGCTTCACCGAGCGACACGTGTCTGCGCAGTTACGCAAGCGCCTTACTGCGCGACACGTGTCACGCGCTGGTGAGTTGCGCAACAACAGAATGAAGATTTAAGGAAATTTTTTCTGTTCTTGTTAAAACAAGAAGATTTCTTTTGTAAAACAGGGGCCTTTGGATCAAAGATCCAACGGTGGGGAAAATTCCCCAAATCACTCAGAAAAGATCTTTTTAACAAATTTAACTGATTTTTAAGCACTATAAAAAGGACCCTAGACCTCATTTCAAAGGGAGAAACATCTGGCTAAAAAAAAAAGGAAGAGAACTCTTGAAGAACAAAAAAAAGGTAAAAACCTTTAAAGGAAGAGAAAATTCTCTTATGAACAAGATCATGGATCTTCAACAATAAATAAATAAATAAAATAGTGCCTTGCACTTGTTTAATGAACCATCGGTTCTTGAACCTAAAAGGTTCTTAAATTAATAGTGCTTTGCACTTTCATGAACCTTTGGTTCTCTGAGATAAGAAAAACAAGAAAAAACTTGTTTTTTCTTATATCTAAATCAAATAGTGCCTTGCACTTGTTTTATGAACCATCGGTTCTTGAACCTAAAAGGTTCTCAAATTAACAGTGCTTTGCACAAATGCAATGCATTACTAAAAGGGCCAGGCCCAAATCAAAATGACCTGACAAGCCAAAATAAATTGCAAGGCAATAAATGGGCAGAGCCCAAACAAAATTGATGCTCTGCATCATTTATACAAGGGCAGAGCCCAAACAAAATAGATGCTCTGCATCATTTATAAAAGGGCAGAGCCCAAACAAAACAAAAATAATGCAGTGCATTGTTTAAAAAGGGGCAAAACCCTAACTCAGGCCTAATTGGCCAAAGACAAATAAAAATATTGGACATTTTTAACTGGACTTAGCCCAATCGTGGCCATAAGTCCTTAAACTAAATTAACTGAGCAAAACAGCTCTCCTAAACCAATCCACATCCGGTTCAAGGGTACATCTCCGAACTCCTTTGATATCCATCGTTGTAATTCCTCAACGACGTCAAAGAGGTGACGGGTCCCAACGACCGTACACCCATATGGACTGCGGGGTCCTTAAACTCGTGGACCGAAACGTCCCTAAACTAATATCGGACCGAGACGTCCCTAAACTAATATCGGACCACCACGTCCCTAAACTGGAATATGGACCACCACGTCCCTAAACTGGCACAATAGAGCCCAAATGCTCTTTTGTCGGATCTAAACGGTCCCGTTAAGTTGATCTTAGTCTCAAACTGGACTAACGTATCCTTAACAAACGTTTGAGTCGATCTTAGCCTCAAAAATGGCTAACGTATCCTCCAAACAGACTTTAGTCCCAAATTGGACTATGAATCTCCCAAACTGGAACAATAGAGCCCAAACGCTCTTTTGTCGGATCTAAACGATCACGTTAAGTTGATCTTAGTCTCAAACAGGACTATCGTATCCTTAACGAACGTTTAAGTTGATCTTAGCCGCAACGCGACTAATGCATCCTTAAACTAAAAACACCAAACCCAAATCTAAGTAAATACGGATTTGGACTAATCCACGTCCTACGGGCGACGGCATTACTCAGTCTCCGTATACAATCCACGGGCAACCACAAACAAAACAAACACCCACGACACGAAGTGAAATTCTGGAGAAGGAGAAAGTTGTTACCGCGATGCGGTAACGTAATTAACTGCAGGGGCTTGCGCCTGCAGGGAAGAGTGTCCCCACAATCAAAAACCCCTCAAGCGAGGGGGAATCTGACGAAGTCTGCTACATCGGCCGCATCCGTCTAAACCTCCGATGCAAGATGCCATAAATCAACTTGGCATCTTCGGAGAGGTGGACGGATAAAACCAAATAGCATCTGCCCCGAATCTCAGCGCCAGGACATCGCGGTCCTGTGCGCCGCCTTTCGGAGGGGAACACCCAAGCTGTCGCAGATCCAAGCTCTATAATTGGTACTGTCTGTGGAAACGTCGGCTCTGCCTTAGAATCACCGGATCTACAATTTTGAAGAAGAAAGTCATCATCTTTCATGACGGGTTTTGAGACACCATCCTCATCGTTGTTCAAATTACCCCAAGACAACAACTTCGAGACCCTCACCTGAGCAAAACTCCCAGATCATCAACCGAGTCCTCTACCTCCTAGTCAGGAGAGCAGACATTGAGGCTGCTGTAGCGGAGCTGATAGGGTTGCGTCGTCGCCTCCAACAAACCAATGAAGGGTGAGCCCGGACAGCCACCATAAGAGAACCCTAACCCAGCGCCTCCCTAGCGTGATGTGCCCAAGACGAGAGGTTGGAGCTCCACCCGGGAAGCCAACCGATGTGAAGATTACGAACCCCTTCCAGCTCAGGCTGCACCGACCCAATCCCAACTAGAGCCTCACCGCGAACAGCACCCAAACAGAGGTAAGAGAGGAGGACGAGAGAAGACGATCTCTCGAACGACGGCTCGGACAATGACTATCAACCCGTACCGAGTCACCCACCCCGAGCTTGGGGGGAACAATCCAACTCTTATGTCTCTGGGGCCGACCCTCACGTGGACGGCCTACTACGAAAGGTCCAGGACCTGGAGAGGAGAGACATTGAGTATGATAATTTGGATACAGGAAGCTTAAGGTTCGCCCAGCACATCATCGACGAGCCCATCCCACCGAAGCTTAAGGTTCCCCCATTAGACAGGTTTGATAGGACGGGAGACCCGACCGATCATCTCTGCACCTTCAAGGATGCGATGGCACTGATGCAACCGTCTGAACCCATTTTTTTCAAGATCTTCTCCATAACTCTGCATAAGGGGGCCGCACTGTGGCTCCAAAAGCGGCCCCACTACTCGATCATGGGTTTCTAAGAATTGGCCATAGCCTTCCGAAGCCAATTCTCGAAAAACGAGCGCCGCAGGAAGCAAGCCACAACACCTTGACTATCTGACAAGGGATGAAGGAACCACTGGAAGTTTTCGTCCCATGCTTTTTCAAAGAAATTAACGACGTAGAAGATTTGGAGTAGAACAATCCCGATAGTCCTACTGGCGTTTCGAACATCACTCGTAAAAAGCGCCCTACTCTCCTTACTGGCGAAAACGCTTGTCACTATTTTATCTGAGCTTAAGAAACGTGCCGAGAAATATATAAATGTGGAGGAGGTCTTGGCAACCTCGTGAGATGGGTAAAAGAAGCGCGCGCGCCCGAATGACACTCGCTGAAAGGAAGAACCCTGAGGTCTCGGAGGGATAAGGCCCACGGGCTGAGCCAGCATAAACCGGGGGGCAGGACCGACACATACAGTATATACCCCCTTGAGCACTACTAGGGATGATGTCCTTACCTTAAATGACATGACTACTATCGACAACCACAGAAGCATCAAGAATCCAAGCACCCGAGGGCAATCAACCTGTACTGCCGTTATCACGACCAACACAGCCATACCACTGAAAAATGTACCCATTTTAAGAACGAGATTGAGAACCTCATTAAAGGAAGACACCTGTGGCACTTCATAGATACTCCAAGAGGTCGTGAGAACAGAGAAAATTGTCGCCCTCCGAACGGAACGGGGGGACGACGAACTGATAGGGACGATCGTGACACTGGGCATAATGCAAGGGACCGCGATGAACCTGATAGGAGGAGCCTTCTAGCTCGAGACGTTATCGCAACCATAGCAGGAGGACTGGCATCCGATGGAGCTAGCTATAACGAAAGGAAGAGTTACGTCTCGAACATTAACCAGGTCGAAGAAGCTCCTCTAACGAAACTACCAAGGGATGAGGGCATAACCTTCGACGGGCTTGATACACGACATGTCCAGCATCCGCACGATGATCCCCTAGTAATAACTGCCAGGATACATGGTTTTGACGTAAAGAGAATACTTGTAGACACCGAGAGCTCAGCTTATATCATGACGAGCCATTGTTTTGACAAACTGAGTCTAAAAGCTAGTCAGATGAGAGCTTTCTCGAGCCCTCTGGTTGGATTTATAGGCCATTCAACGATCGCCCCAGGAATAATTGCCCTCCCCATCACTTTGGGAACGACCCCTCAACAGACATCTGTAGAAGTCGAATTTACGGTGGCAAAAGTCCCTTCGGCATACAACGTAATCCTAAGGAGAAGATCTTTAAATTTTGTTCGGGCTGTCGTTTCCACCTACCACTTGAAAATGAAATTCCCAATATCCTGAGGGATAAGAGAAGTGAAAGGGGACTATGCAACCGCTCACATCTACTACGTCACACAATTAAAGGTTAAAAACACGAGGGATAAACCCTACAACTAGATAACCTCGACATTAGAAATGACTTTCGGGAAGAGCGAGCGACACCTATAGAAGAGTTAGAAAATGTTCTGTTAAATGATGGGGATGCCAGCTGTTTATCGCCGGAAACCAGATTGAGACGTGGGGAGCGCGTCCAGCCTGAATCTAGGGGAAGATACTATTTGGACATATCCATCCACCTCTCCGAAGATACCAGGTTGGTTTATAACAACGTATATCAGAGGTTTGGATGGATGCGTCCGATGTAGCATCTGCCCCCAGATTCAGGCTGGACACGTTTTCCACGTCTCAGTCCGGTTTCCGGCAGTAAACAGATTCCAGCATACCCGGTGGCACTCCTTTTCTATTTCCACTCCACATTTCGTGCGTCATGTTTCGCCAACAAAATCACAGTCTTTTATGTTTATGGTTTCTCCTGGATTCCGAGGAAGACTGAAGCGGGTGCTTTCTCCCCTATGTTGACTTCAATAGCACATTGCAACAACTCTAAGACCACCGCACATTGGTTTATCTTCTCTAGGTAGGTTATGGCCCCACTGATCGGCATTCCAACAGCCTAACTCATGCAAGAATGGAATGGGCTCCAATTTGGGAAAATGCCTCCACTCTTCTCTACCATTGGTGCCAAAAAGCCAAAGGAGGAGGCCTCAAAGAAGTCAGATGTCGATAGGCTGGCAACAAGCTCCGCGGGCCCTTTCGAAAAGCCTACAAAATCAAAAATCTCAGTCTCCAACAGGCTGAATTCAAGCTTCGTGGGTCCATCAAAGAAGCTTGCGATACCAAAGAACTCAGCCTTTGAAAGGCTGACCTTTGCCATTTCGGCCGCTCCAAAAAAGTCAGTCGTCAAAAGGCTGACACCTACAGCTCATGCTGCTCCCGAAGTGCCGAAAGATGCTTCACCTCCAAGATAACTTGTTTTCCATAGATTGGCACCTCAAGCTCCTATGCTGCCAAAGACATCAGTTTTCAAGCGACTGACACCTGTGGAAGCTATAAAGCCACACATGGGGCATGTATATGAAGCTCCCAAATTGAAGAAGCTCCTGTTTCAAGATGCGTCGGACGTCGTTACCGGCGCTGGCAAAGACAAGCTGGGGGCATCTCTCCATCAAGTTTAACTCTATCGATGCCCACTGTAGATGCAGCTGTCCCAGCCAAAAATAGTTTCGAGCCGCTCAGAAGGGTTAGGCGGAATTTGCTTACCACCGTCTTGAAGAATTCCACACCACCCATGGGAGCATCAAATGAGCAAAAGCTAATGCTCAAGCCAAAACTTTCCTCGACGATCTACAAAGTCTGAAATGAAGTTTGTGGCTCTGTTATCAATAGCATCCCATCTCCAAAATCGAAGAAGATCCGGAATTCGCCAAAAGCCGAAGACTCGGCTTCCAAGTCTAAAGTGACCCTTCTTAAAAAGAAAAGGCCATAAAGATCCCCATCGCCTAAGGCAAATCGTAAAAGGCGAAATGTCAAAAGCTCCACGCAGAAGGTCGAAGTAGTCTATACTGTGCGGATGATGCACATCAATGGAAGTGAAAAAACACATCCACTAGTCATTGACCCCAAACTCGGTCCTTGACTCAAGCTCAAAGGCAACAACAACTGCAAGAAATTACAGCTCAAGCAGCAGTACTCGTCGGCCCGCCGTCCAAAATGCGTTCGAAAGACGAACAAGAAAACTTAGCAGAGCAAGGGTATGAAGTCGACTCTTTGAAACGTGCTCTCGATATGAAAAACAAAGAAACAGCGGATATGGCGCCAATATGAACAAAATAGCCCTCTTCATGCAGAAGATGTGTAGGATGATGGCTCAGTCATCAGAACTGCCGGCCGAAAAACCGCCAGTGGTCCCTGATAATGAGAAGGGAGGTGCCACAAGCTATCTACAGGCCCCTGATTGATTCTAGATCTGTAGAAGTGTGTTTTGTAAGTAACCGCAATCAATAACGTTGTCACTTGTAGCTAGCCGAGATGAGTACGGGTCGTCCTCAGGGAAACGTCGAACCTTTTTCTTGCTTTAGACGAGTTGATTGAAAATAGGAAGAAAGTTTTATATCTATGATATACGGATGTAGAATCTATAAAGAATAGGCTTGTAGGGTTCATAGAATTTAGTAGTGATGGATGATTAACTAAAGATAATTCCTTTTTATCTTTTAATAGATTTAAAACTAGATCGATAGTGATGAATGAAGATTAGGGTTTTTGGAGGGAATAGGGTTCCCACTCTTAACCCTTATATTTTCATTGACCTCTATTCATGTCTAACTTTTACCAAAATAATTGTTAATCTAATATCAAATCGCGGTCGAGACTATCAATAAATTGATAGCGCGCCCGATTAGGATGTCAACAATTACTTTGTTAAAGTTTATAAACTTTAAAAGATGTAAAACAAGTTAAGAGATTTTATCATCCATTGATCTATCCTAATTCTACGAACCCTATCAAGCGAGGAATTACTCACGCATGGTTGACATAGAAGAGAAGATGAAGAAGGAGATCATAATGTCAATGCAGAAATTAAATACAGAATGCAAAGAACTAAACTAAAAATCTACTTTTTTATTAATCAACTATCATTTACAAATCCATCGAATTTAGAGTACAAAAACCCTAGTTTATGCTCCCGATCTCTGTTCTCGTTGGAAGTAGATGAACAGCTGATGATCAACCTGGATGTGTGGATTATCTTGGACCTCTTGATCTCTTCGATTTTTTATCAATTAGGTGATGATTTTCAAAGTATAGCTCTCGGTTCTTTAAATAGCACTAGAAGCAGAAACCCTAGATACCATGTATTAGGATATGCTGTTGCGATCGTAATCACAAAATCTCAAATCCAACGGCCATCATAGGGCCGCGGATCCGCCGCCAATAGGAGGTTCGGCCGCGGTTGGGCGGCAGAATAGTGGAATCATGCTTTGAAAATTATTGTGCTGTATGATGTTGACACATGGAGATTGTTGTAATGTTTGGTTTCTTTAAATCTTCTCTGAGTCTCTGCCATTTACGATTTTACGATTTGATTCAATTTTATCGGCAGATTTTATTCCTGACATCTCGGATATCTCGATCTCCAGACCTGAGATAAATCTGCACAATATCTCAATTCATAGTATCAGTAATATTAGTTATATTTGAGATATTATCCTAATCATTTTATATATGATACAATATTTTAAGAATATTGATTAGGATTATTTGATATGATATGCATATTTAAATTATCAAAATATCATATAAATATTATATGCATATATTTTCCTTCATAATATTAAGTATAGTGTATAAACATATGATAAAGAGTATTTTGCAGATAAACCCACATATGTTCCATATTTACAATAAACACTTTTAAGTACTTAACAAAAGTAAGGAAATGGTTCCATCAAATGTGCAATATTTCGACTGAACAAATACCTCCAAACTTAATTTTGATCGTCCCGAGAAAACTAGTTATTCAAGAGAGGGAGAAAAAGAAAAACCTAGCATATTTTCGTAGGCAATCACGATTTCACTGTGCACGTGCAACAAGCCTTTAAACCTCTAGGTGTCCATAGTAGGAGGAGTGTTGTCTCCTGAGAGTTTTCAGCGGATTACACCCACAAAATCCCATAATAAAAGAAAGACGATGAAAGTTACATACAAAGATAAAGATTATATAAAAGAAAGAACTTGAATATAAGAGTTTAAAACCACACTGGCTTTTCAATTGCCATGAGCCCTATCTTAATGGTCGTGAAAAGATGTCAGCAATCACATCATCCCTCTATAAAACATCGCCTTTAGTCTTCCAACATATCTTTCTTCCAAACATAGATCATATACCACTACGTGTGTATAAAAGACATCCCTACATTTAGAGAATTCAATTCATGCCATCATACTCCTGTCCATCTTCCTTAGTACTTTTTAGTCGGTGAATGTTTTAGATGGAATTGCTCACACATTCTTCATCCGACCATTAATACTTCTTGAGGTACTAACCGACCGATTGCCAAATATGCTCACTTATTTAGGCGTAATTAGCAATTTTGTCGTCTTGCAACACCTAAGGCTTAGAAGTGGCTCCCAAACCAGTTGGTCTAAGGCACTGAGTGATAAAGCACCACGCTATATTTTTTTATATTGACTTAAGTAATTACAAAACCAGTGTTCATTTTTCTTCACCATATTTTTTTCTTCATTTATATTTTTTTGTTTATATATTTATTTTCCTTCATACTAAGGCTTTTAGACAAGAGCATTTCAAGGTATCTTCTACTATCCTAAGTTTCAAGATGTGTGCAAGTGCAAATAGTAGGGTATCAACGTTCAAATGTTTGGACTCAAGAATATGGACTATTTTTCAGACTCAATTCTATCCTCAGATTTGTGATTCCCTTCATCTTACTAACCCTTGGGACAACAGGTCATGACTGCCTATTACTAGTTTCGTTATAAATATCTAATTTTCTTGCTTTTCTTAAACTTTTCCTATCTTTCATATGTAATTTTTCACTTTCTAATCTTTTATTATCAAAATTATTTTTGTGCTTTTATTTAGTAGAATGCAAAAAAATGATGCGTGAATAAGCACAAACCTCTCCCAAACCTATTTGCAGTAGTGTCCCCACTGATGTCATTTGTTAAGCTTAAAAAAACATGTAGACTTGGGAGGAAAAGTTAGTAACGGGGACATGAATAAATGACAGTGAAATTCTCCCCCAAACTTATTTTTGGCTCACAATTTTGTAAAAATTTATTTTCTTTCAAGAGCCAAAATATTTTTCTCCCCCCCCAAACTTGAGTAAAATAGTATTAAGCATTTTAAAATTATAAAGAGGGGGGATAAAATTATTGGTCAATATAAAGCTTTACAAAGACCAAAAGTCAACACCAACCATTCAAATATTTTATTAATGTAACACTAAAGTTGGTAGAAGATCATGTCACTGTTCCCGCCATAAAAAATTTTCTGTGCAAAAGAGCCCAAGGTATCTAATGGCAGCAATACGTTTAAGAAAATGTGAACCAGTATTTTCCGGGCCGTACTTTAACAAACCCCCAAATGCGAAATAGCTAAATTTTGATGGTATCGAAAGAGTCTCGAAAAAGACTTCGATTTGATATATTGCGGGCTTCATAATTCATACAGGATCAAAAGTTATGAGCAAATATGCTATGCACGTGTAATCTAAGGAAGAAAATGCGAACCAATATTTTCCGGGCTGCATTTTGACAAACTCCCGAATGAGAAACAGCTAAATTCTGATGGTATCAAAAGTGTCTCGAAAAATCCTTCGATTTGATATATTATGGGCCTCATAATTCATCCGGGATCAAAAGTTATGAGCAAATGTTTCCCCCAATCAGAGCATAGCTCTGTTCAAGTCTTGAAATTCAAAATAAAGTTGCGCTTCATAAAGCACTAACATCAAGAGCGTCAGTACTGAGAGTCAAAGACTTTGACTAGCGTACCATGTGCAAAGCACATGTGCGCTAGTGCTATGAGCGCTACGCTCCAAGGGGCGCACCATGGGCAGAGCGCATAAGCGCTAGCGCTGGAACTAAAAGTTCCCCACTGTTAGATCAAAGATCTAATAATAATGATAAATCATTAATTAACCAGAATTAAATTCTATTAAGGAAAGATTTCTCAAAATCTTTCCAAAAAACAAAATTGTGCTCTGTAAATCAGAGCACCGTTGGATCAATGATCCAATGGTAAATAAAAATTACCAAAGACAACAAATTCTGCATGGAAAGATTTCCCAATCTTGGTAAAAACAAGAAGATTATCTTCTGTAAACCAGAAGCCCTTGGATTAAAGATCCGACGGTGGGGAAATTCCCCAAATCAATTGGAGAAAAGATCTCCTTAACTGATTGAACAAACCATCTTGCCCTATATAAAGGCCCCCAGACTTCAAGTCTTGTAGAGAGAACCCCCCTAAACTTTGAGAAAATCTCAAGAAGAAGAAGAAACTCTCGACGAAGGAAGATAATTCTTTTTCAAGGTAAAAAGAATATACTGACGAAATCGTCTTAATATAATCAGAAATACTTACTTCTTTCACAGATCATAGATCTATAAGACAAAGTTATCTTTCACAAAAGAGATTATGAACATCTCATTATAAAGGGGGGAGAATTATTCAGTTCTCTTAGGATCACGGATCCATAAAGGCAAAGCCTTTCATCAAAAAGAGATTGAAATATCTCCTATGAACTAAGAACTTTGTTCTTAGAATTTTGAGGCAAAGCCTCTTATCAAAGAACAGATAATCTGCAGAGCGCAAAGTTAACCTAAGAAGAGCCATAGCGTTTCTAATCTAATAAGAGCCTTAGCGCTCCTAATTTAAAAGTGCCTTAGTGCTCTTCATCTAGCGCTAAGCGCGCCACGTGCTCCTCACGCGTGCACTGCATTACTAAAAGCGCTATGCAGTTAATTATATCGCACCAGCGCCAAACGCCTAAATGCTTCAACTATAGCGCATCTGCGCTCTTCATTTAGCACAAAGCGCTAAGCGCATTAACGCTTCACATCTGGCGCAAAGCGCTAAGCGCACTAGCGCTTTAAACATAGTGCCCTGCGCTCTTTGACTGGCGATAGTGCCAAGTGTTGGCTATAGTGCCCTCAAGGCAATTATCATGGTCACGGACTTGTGATTATGATGATTGAGGCAGGACCTATACCGATGAAACAGTCTTACTCAAGATGATAGTATCCTATCTGGTTTGTCTTTATCATCATATACATGTTGATAGAGCCCATAGGATTCTTGCTTGACTGCCAGCATTGTGATGGCGATCACATACATGGGAGCTGGGGTATATAAGCACATCCTTAAATGTCCCTATTCGTAGGAGTATCGAGACCGGGCATCGATACTCCAGTGTAGACTAGTGTATGCTGATCGAGACCCCGACGAGGAGCGGTGGCCAGGTCTCTGTCACGGCCCGAAATTGGCCCGTGACGCCCCTAGTACTACGCAACGCCCTAAGACGTAACGTAGTAAAAGAAAGCCAAAACCCAGAAATCTAAACCAAGAAAATACGGAAAACATAATATAAGTTTTTGAAACATTTAAAATCGCAACCCAAATTCTTTAAAAGTTCTACTTTCTTTCTTTAAAATTTTGGCAACACCCCCTTTTTGTAAAAACTAACCAAGATGAATACAACACAAATATACGACGCCGTAGCGAAGAAATAAGACAATAGAGAGAAAGCTGTATATAAAAGACAACAAATCCACAATAATATACAATATCGTCCTCACCAAGACTCTAAGTCAACCACATAATAGTAGATGGAGAGTACAAGATACAACGAATGTACAATATGAAATACAGATAATCATCTAACCCACCTAAGCAAAATAGTATACTGTGAGCCGATGCAGTATCTGTAGCAAAAGATGATAGCTGAATAACTGAATAGCCTGCCTCGACTACTCTGGGGAACAACCTGAAACACCTGTGGCACAATGGGGGTGAGTTGCCAACTCGTGAATAGTAGATAACATATGCAGGTAATCGCAGGAATGTACGTACAGCATGAATCTAAGGTATGCGATTACAGTAATAACATGTCATGTGAATGCAAAATAATGGAAAGTACACTAGCAGGTACAATCAATATGTGAAGCAATAGTAACATGACAATAGTATGCAATAACCATGCAATAGGGATATGAGAATGTAGATATGGAACTATTATAAGGGTACACTAACAGGTACTACCAATATATGAAACTGTGCGTAAAATAGATAAGTGTGAGATATAGGGTGGAATATGTCATTTCCACGGAAACCTGACATCGTGGCAGGATCACAATCCATCAAGACACTCAAATCCACAATTCCTCAAATCAGCCCCCAAATTGGGCTCTCACATCATATAAGTCTCACATCACCTCAATGTACAATATCGAATAGCACTCCTATATCTCGAATGTACAAATCAACAATCTCTTTCATATCCAATATCCAATCTCAATGAATCACCTATATCCCAAGTCGAATCTCAAGTAAATTTCTAACATCCTAAATAAATATATATGCAGAAATAAATATGGTGGGGTCAATACACATATATTAGCGTCCCATTCCACTAATATTGGTGTAAGGGTATATATAACAACGGCTAAATCCCCTGTTATATATACAAAGGTATTTAAAAGAAATATCATGAAAACAATATGCCAAGCATCGATACAGAAATCCTGATAAGTACGTATCATACGCTGTCCCGAAAGCACGAGTGCCTAGCTCTGGCCCTCGCCTTTCGACGTATGCATACGTGCATGACTCCCAACGGTGTCTCCATGACCCCTGCCGAGTCATCAGTACTGTCACCGGTAGGTACTCGCCCGCCTCCAGGCTCAATCGGCAACATCCATCGATCTTTTTGCCGAGGGGAACCATACCGGGCCCCACCATGTACCCTCATACGGCAACCATACCTCGTATGGAGTATATAATCAGAACCGATAAATCTCATGGTGGCTGCGCAAATATCATATCAAGGAAACCGGGTTTTTCAATGTATGCATAATTTCATGAATTCCCGCGGTTCCCAAATCCAGAAAACATCATCTAAAATCCCAATAAACAATGCGTAAATCCAGGAATAAATATATGCGATATATCTGAAATGCGAGCATATAGATGAGAATGTATAGCTGGAACCATAAGTATGCGAAACCAATAAGGTACAACTAAGTAACATCAGTAAAGGTAAATATATAACTACAACTGAATATGTGTGTAACATACAGGTGTAGCAATGTATAGGTATCTACCTATAAGAAATGATGTCGTATACCCCCCGGGTATAAGTAGAATATGTAAAATACCCCCCCTTGGATATAAGTAAAACATGAGCAAGGTATACCTGTAGCTGTATCGTAAGGTGTATATGTACCTATCACTAATCGTATGATACACTATAGGTATACCGATATGCTAGATGTCATGTGTGATAAGCAATATAGTGTCTATAATGGTTTGTGTGTGACATGGCAATTATTGACGGTGTGTGTGTAGCATACAATCCGTGCTCGTGCAACATGAACCGTCAATAATAGGTGCAGTGCCCTACGGCTATTAGTCACAGTACAACTATATCTAAGTAAAAAGGGTAAAGGCGCAATTCTAACAATGACGTAGAATATGCGACAAGTATTTGAATCCTAGCCCAGATGCTTAGCGCCATGCGGGCGATTCCCTTGTAGATGTTAAATCTACTCACCTACGCTCCACGCTAGGTGAATCCTACCATCTGCTCCTCCCGGAAGCAGTGTCCGTAGTCCTCGCCTGCAAACCTGCAAATAAGACATGGAAATCATATATAAGCCAAATATTCCGCAAAACGCGATATTGAACCCAAACGAGAAACTCACGTCGCGAACTAAACGCGCGTGCACGATACGCTAAAACGTGTGTATACGCGTCTAAAACCATCGCGACACGCCGCGATACGCTGGATCACAGAACCCACTTACGTATCGCGCGTATCACGCAACCACAACGGACACCAAATACGATATATTGCCCTAGATTTTCCTACAGGCCAAATCTTACAAAACTAGACATGCTAAAACACTACAATACACAGCAGAGTACCCTACCCAAAACCCTAAGACCTAAGCCCCTGACCTGGCCGCAATTTGCGGCCAGATGGATTAAAATTGCGGCCACAAATAGGAGTTAGGGTCTCGTGTTCTGGTGGTGGTGTCTAGACCTAGGTGGCATGTTCCAGTTTTCCCAATTTTGTCCCGAAGAGTCTGGGTTAAAAGCAGATCACAGAATGTCACAATGTCGCATTAAAACACCAATTTTGCACAATATGGAAAACCTATGGTATTTTTGTGAAACCTGGGTTGAATCTCAGTTGAGGTGGCCCTAATAACACTTAAATAGGTAGGGTTAACCAACACAATCACCACATAATCAAAGTTAAACATAATTCACCACAACTAGCACAAAACTAGCTAATTAACGTAAACCGACGCTAATTAACACACAAGCTTAAGAAAAAGGGAATTGGGTTTAGGAAATATACCCTAAAAGGTCCTAGTAAGCAGGAGAAGAAGTGTATGGAGGAGGAAGAGCTGCTGCAAGTAGCTGGAGCTCCTGCTCCTGCTGTTGCTACTGCTGCTGTTTGCTGATGATGAGGCTGCTGATGCTGTTGCCTCTGGTGTTGCTGCTGCTTGCTTCTGGGGCTGCTGCTTCTGCTGCTGGTCTTCTGCTGCAGGTGAGTGTGTGTGTGTGTTTTGAGAGTGAGAGAATGAGAGCAATGAGGGAAATGAGAGTAATGAGGGAAAATAATTCAACCCCCCATTTTCTCACTCTCTCTCACTTCATTAATGAAGCATGGCACAAGCCATGTAGCACCATGCTTTCTCTCTCTCTCTCTCTCTCTCCCATGGTCAACACTTCAACTATAATTTTAAATCCTTTTTATTTTAAAATAAACCATGAACAATAAACCTAAAACACTTAAACAAAAGTATAAAACTAACTTGGGATAAATGGTTAGCTAACCATGATTGCTAATCATGGTTAACCTCCAAATTACAACCCTAGTTATCATGCACAAGTGTGTGTGCGCCTAGAAAAATTCTAATAAAATACTCATTAAATAGGATAAAATAATTAAAACCCAATTTGGTAAACTTTTTATTAAAAACCATATATTAAAATATAATTAGCCACAAAAGACATTCTAAGGTGTTACAATCTCCCCCCCCTTAAAAGAAATTCGTCCCCGAATTTAAAAATATACTGCTACGTGTACCTTCAAAGAGAAGATTACAAGTCTCAAATCTCGCTCGCAGCCTCCCAAGTGATTACCTCACTATACGGGTACGTCCATGAAAACCCTTCACAGATGGCAAGACCCTTGACCGACGTTTCTCCGCCAGCCGAGCCATTAATACCATTGACTGCTGGTGAACGAAAGATCGCGTCAAGCCAAAATGTTTGGTGCCAAATCATGTGAGAAAGGTCAAGAAGGTAATTGTAAAGTATCATCACAAGGAATACGGGGTGAAAATTTAATAATCTGGGCGGAAGTGCCAAATTAAAGGCAACGAAACTAACTCGCTTATAGGATCTCAGAAGGACCTAAATCCTGGGATAAGCTTCCCAAAATCCAACACGTCTTTTCATCGGAAAGTCCGTAGGAATACATGATCTGTCCTTGCGAACTCGAGTCTATGACCAGCACTGTCGGCATAAGACCTCAGTTCGCAATGGACAATTTCCATCTTGACCTAACACAACTGGACCATCTCCGAAGTCTCTAGACTAGTTGGGGTCCAAAGTCCTACTTACGCAGAGTAAGAAAAACAACAGACTGGTGACCGACACGACCTAACCCCTAAGCCTAAAGGTGGCCAATTGGAGTGTCTCCTGAAAACAGCTATCGAAGGAGAACCCTAACGATGGCGAGTGACGATCCCCAACTGCTGACAACAGTTAAAACAAACACACAACTTAACAAGGAACAACTGAGCAAACCGAGTAAAATCGGTCGACAAGAATCTGAATGGAGTCACACCCTGACTAACCTGGGTAGACACCCTAACGAAATTCATGGAGATCTGCTCCCACTCCTACTTCGGAACGGTAAAAAGTTGCAACTCTCCAGCCGGCCTCAGATGCTCGACCCAAACACACAAAAGACAGACACCTTGAAACGAAACTTGAAACTTCTCTTTACATCCCTGCCCACCCGTAACTATCTCACAAGTCACGTCAATATTGGTGGAACTTGAATGAATACAGAGAGTTGACTGATGTGCCTGTTCTAGGATTTCACGTCTCTACCTGATAATATCAGGTACACAAATGCGTCCCTAACTTAGCACACCATCGTCACAAATCAAGGACTCCGAATCATTACCCAGCCGAGTATGCTCAAGTATCTCTGACGAACGAGCATCGGCGGACAGTGTCTCGCGAAAACGATTTAAGGAAAGTGGTCGGGCGCGGACATGAGCAAGCTGTCCCCTCCGTAGAGACGAACTTAAGCTGTACTCGACGATCACACAAGAACTGTAAATCTGCAGAAGACTATCACAACAATCCAAATCTGCTGCAGGAAGATGTACATTAAGCTCTGGTGGTCTGTGAAAATCTGACATGACTCTCGAACAGATAGTGTTCCAAATCTCCAACACAAAACCACCGCGACCATCTCCATATCATGAGTGGAATATCCTTCTCATACTTCCTCCAAAGGTAGGGAAGCAAAAGCGATAACTCTATAGTGTCACCTCAGTACACACTCGAGCCCCACTCAAGAAACACTACAGTTAAACAACAAGGTCGCCCGAACCAAAGGCAAAGAAAGAACTGATGCAGTTGTTAACTGAATCTTCAACTGCTGAAAACTCCGCACACATGCCTCAGTCCACAGAAAAGAAACCTCCCTTCCGGTCCATTCAGTCGACGGTGCAGCACTACTTTAGCAATCCTGCATGAAACGGTGGTAAAACCCTGCTAAGCCCAACATTTTGTGGATCTCCGTCCTGCACACAAGTCTGGGCCTAAGTTGTACGGCCACGATCTCCCTCGGAACCATACGAAACCGTCTCCCGTGACTACAAGACCTAGGAGTCAACACAAAACAAGCCTGAAGAAGCACTCCGAGAATTTAGGAAACTGCTGGTGCTCTCCCAGTATCTGCATAACAATCCTCAAGTGCTACTACTGTCCCTCAAGATACATTAAATAGACCAGAATGTCGTAAATAACACAACAAAAACTGTCGAGGAACGGCCTGAAGAAGTCTGGTTCATCACATCTACGAATGCTGCTAGGGCATCAGTGAATCCAACGGCTCACAAAAATACACAATGCCCGTCGCACGCATAAGGCATTCTTCGGAATGCCATCACCCCGAATCCGCAATAATGATGAGCTGATCCCAAACAAACTTAGAAAATGTCTCGCACTCTGGAGTTAATCGAAGAAATCGTCACGGCGAGGTGAAGGATACCTATCCGCACCGTAAGCCGGTTCAATTAACGATCTGTCAATACACAACCTCAAACTGCCGTCTTTCTCTTTGACAAACAGAAATAGGAGCTTCCAAAAGAGAAACACTCAGACGCACCAAACTCCCCAAACCACAACTCTGCAGCTGATCCTTAAGCTCCCAAGCTTCGCCGGCTCATCCGGAACAACGTCGAAAAAACTCTCGCACGAAAAGAACCCGGTCCAACAATCCCACTGTGGCTCCGGTATCACGAATGAACGCCAAGAATCCACGACATCTCCTCAAAAGCCGACTAGCGAAAAAGGCTGAATTCAAGCTGTGAGAGGCGGCACAACTATCCACCTGCACAACAAGAACTGACTTGCCGGGAAAACAATTCCTGACTGTTTCCTCACGGTAGTCCACAGACGCCTAGCACGTAGTTAACCAGTCCGTGCCCAGGAGAACGTCAAATCCAACATCTCTAAAAGGATCGAAACGACGGACGAATCTCTATCTCTTATCCGATTGGCACACAACTGAATACGTGTCGCGCAACAAAAGAATCGCTGACAGAAGTTAAAAAAAACTACGACTAATCTACCCAACCACGGTACAAGCATGAAAAACAAACGAATACATCAAAGAACATGCGAAATAAGGATACCTGAAAACTCCATATTGGACGTCTGCGCGTCCCGATGAGTAGAAGCAAACTCCTGTGTCTGCCCTCTACCCGCAACTGGATGAACTCCTCTGGTAGGCTGATCCCTCTGAGCAAATCTTCCAAGTCCACGGCCTCTCTGAAAACGATCATGATGAGGTGCTAAGGAACAATCCCTGATGAAGTGCTGAAGGCTCCCGCATCGAAAACATCTACGCGCTGACTGCTGACCCTCCTGGGGATGAGAGCTGAATGACTGTCCTCGTCCTAAGCCTATGCTATTCCCGCGACGGCCACGAAATCTGTCTCGATGACCAAACCTCTGTCTCTGGGCTGGTACACTGGTACGAGTCCTCCACTGTCCTGGAACTCTCTGAGCCTCTGGAATATGCGCCTCATCAACTGGAGTGGCAACCACTGGTGCTATGTAAGTGACGGACTGCTGCATACTGATCGTAAGTGACAACTGAGTAACAGGGGTGACAACCTCTTGTCGTAGCTCCCGAACGACACCAACCAAAGAACTCATAGTCTGGCGGAAGTCCTGCTTCTCTGCCAAAAGTCTATGAATAGTATATGTCGTAGGCTGATCCGTCTGCACCTGTGCAACTAGAGTGCCATCCTAGTCAGTACTCGTCTCACCCGAGCCAACTCTGACCTCGGCCCTCGCTGCATCACTCTGAGTCCCCATAGTCATCGGTGGAAAGGCTATCAATAGATATGAGATAAGATTCGATAAGAATAAGGAATCGAATCTCAAGGATAGGAATCATCAAGGAAGGAATTTCAAGCAAATTTGTACTAAGGTCACTTAAGGCGAAGTACCGCATCGTGGGTATGCTGCAGACATACACACACTACGTTACTCTGCTTAAGCTACCTACTCCATCATACTAAGGTCATCCTACACTCCGAAAGGTAAAACCTAGCGCTCTGATACCAACTTTGTCACGGCCCAAAATTGACCCGTGACGGCCCTAGTACTACGCAACGTCCTAAGACGTAACGTAGTAAAAGAAAGCCAAAACCCAGAAATCTAAACCAAGAAAATACGGAAAAGATAATATAAGTTTTTGAAACATTTGAAATCGCAACCCAAATTCTTTAAAAGTTCTACTTTCTTTCTTTAAAATTTTGGCAACACCCCCTTTTTGTAAAAACTAACCAAGATGAATACAACATAAATATACGACGCCGTAGCGAAGAAATAAGACAATAGAGAGAAAGCTGTATATAAAAGACAACAAATCCACAATAATATACAATATCGTCCTCACCAAGTCTCTAAGTCAACCACATAATAGTAGATGGAGAGTACAAGATACAACGAATGTACAATATGAAATACAGATAATCATCTAACCCACCTAAGCAAAATAGTATACTGTGAGCCGATGCGGTATCTGTAGCAAAAGATGATAGCTGAATAACTGAATAGCCTGCCTCGACTACTCTGGGGAACAACCTGAAACACCTGTGGCACAACGGGGGTGAGTTGCCAACTCGTGAATAGTAGATAACATATGCAGGTAATCGCAGGAATGTACGTACAGCATGATCTAAGGTATGCGATTACAGTAATAACATGTCACGTGAATGCAAAATAATGGAAAGTACACTAGCAGGTACAATCAATATGTGAATCAATAGTAACATGACAATAGTATGCAATAACCATGCAATAGGGATATGAGAATGTAGATATGCAACTATCATAAGGGTACACTAACAGGTACTACCAATATATGAAACTGTGCATAAAATAGATAAGTGTGAGGTATAGGGTGGAATATGTCATTTCCACGGAAACCTGACATCGTGGCAGGATCACAATCCATCAAGACACTCAAATCCACAATTATTCAAATCAGCCCCCAAACTGGGCTCTCACATCATACAAGTCTCACATCACCTCAATGTACAATATCGAATAGCTCTCCTATATCTCGAATGTACAAATCAACAATCTCTTTCATATCCAATATCCAATCTCAATAAATCACCTATATCCCAAGTCGAATCTCAAGTAAATTTCTAACATCCTAAATAAATATATATGCAGAAATAAATATGATGGGGTCAATACACATATATTAGCGTCCCATTCCACGAATATTGGTGTAAGGGTATATATAACAACGGTTAAATCCCCTGTTATATATACAAAGGTATTTAAAAGAAATATCATGAAAACAATATGCCTAGCATCGACACAGAAATCCTGATAAGTACATATCATACACTGTCCCGAAAGCACGAGTGCCTAGCTCTGGCCCTCGCCTTTCGACGTATGCATACGTGCATCACTCCCAACGGTGTCTCCATGACCCCCGCCGAGTCATCAGAACTGTCACCGGTAGGTACTCGCCCGCCTCCAGGCTCAATCGGCAACATCCATCGATCTTCTTGCCGAGGGGAACCATACCGGGCCCCACCATGTACCCTCATACGGCAACCACACCTCGTATGAAGTATATAATCAGAACCGATAAATCTCATGGCGGCTGCGCAAATATCATATCAAGGAAACCGGGTTTTTCAATGTATGCATAATTTCATGAACTCCCGCGGTTCCCAAATCCAGAAAATATCATCTAAAATCCCAATAAACAATGCGTAAATCCAGGAATAAATATATGCGATATATCTAAAATGCGAGCATATAGATGAGAATGTATAACTGGAACCATAAGTATGCGAAACCAATAAGGTACAGCTAAGTAACATCAGTAAAGGTAAAAATGTAACTGCAACTGAATATGTGTGTAACATACAGGTGTAGCAATGTATAGGTATCTACCTATAAGAACTGATGTCATATACCCCCCTGGGTATAAGTAGAATATGTAAAATACCTCCCTTGGATATAAGTAAAACATGAGCAAGGTATACCTGTAGCTGTATCGTAAGGTGTATATGTATCTATCACTAATGGTATGATACACTATAGGTATACCGATAAGCTAGATGTCATGTGTGATAAGCAATATAGTGTCTATAATGGTTTGTGTGTGACATGGCAATTATTGACGGTGTGTGTAGCATACAATCCGTGCTCGTGCAACATGAACCGTCAATAATAGATGCAGTGCCCTACGGCTACAAGTTACAGTACAACTATATCTAAGTAAAAAGGGTAAATGCGCAATTCTAACAATGACGTAGAATATGCGACAAGTATTTGAATCCTAGCCCAGACGCTTAACGCCATGCGGGCGATTCCCCTGTAGATGTTAAATCTACCCACCTACGCTCCACGCTAGGTGAATCCTACCATCTGCTCCTCCCGGTAGCAGTGTCCGTAGTCCCCGCCTGCAAACCTGCAAATAAGACATGGAAATCATATATAAGCCAAATATTCCGCAAAACGCGATATCGAACCCAAACGAGAAACTCGCGTCGCGAACTAAACGCGCGTGCACGATACGCTAAAACGTGTGTATACGCGTCTAAAACCATCGCGACACGCCGCGATACGCTGGATCACAGAACCCACTCACGTATCGCGCAACCACAACGGACACCAAATACGATATATTGCCCCAGATTTTTCTACAGGCCAAATCTTACAAAACTAGACATGCCAAAACACTACAATACACAGCAGAGTACCCTACCCAAAACCCCAAGACCCAAGCCCCTGACCTGGCCGCAATTTGCGGCCAGATGGATTAAAATTGCGGCCACAAATAGGAGTTAGGGTCTCGTGTTCTGGTGGTGGTGTCTAGACCTAGGTAGCATGTTCCAGTTTTCCCAATTTTGTCCCGAAGAGTCTGGGTTAAAAGCAGATCACAGAATGTCACAATGTCGCATTAAAACACCAATTTTGCACAATATGAAAAACCTATGGTATTTTTGTGAGACCTGGGTTGAATCTCAGTTGAGGTGGCCCTAATAACACTTAAATAGGTAGGGTTAACCAACACAATCACCACATAATCAAAGTTCCACATAATTCACCACAACTAGCACAAAACTAGCTAATTAACGTAAACCGACGCTAATTAACACACAAGCTTAAGAAAAAGGGAATTGGGTTTAGGAAATATACCCTAAAGGGTCCTAGTAAGCAGGAGAAGAAGTGTATGGAGGAGGAAGAGCTGCTGCAAGTAGCTGGAGCTCCTGCTCCTGCTGTTGCTACTGCTGCTATTTGCTGATGATGAGGCTGCCGATGCTGTTGCCTCTGGTGTTGCTGCTGCTTGCTTCTGGGGCTGCTGCTTCTGCTGCTGGTCTTCTGGTGCAGGTGAGTGTGTGTGTGTGTGTGTTTTGAGAGTGAGAGAATGAGAGCAATGAGGGAAATGAGAGTAATGAGGGAAAATAATTCAACCCCCCTTTTCTCACTCTCTCTCACTTCATTAATGAAGCATGGCACAAGCCATGTAGCACCATGCTTTCTCTCTCTCTCTCTCCCCCATGGTCAACACTTCAATTATAATTTTAAATCCTTTTTATTTTAAAACAAACCATGAACAATAAACCCAAAACACTTAAACAAATGTATAAAACTAACTTAAGACAAATGGTTAGCTAACCATGATTGCTAATCATGATTAACCTCCAAATTACAACCCTAGTTATCATGCACAAGTGTTTGTGTGCCTAGAAAAATTCTAATAAAATACTCATTAAATAGGATAAAATAATTAAAACCCATTTTGGTAAACTTTTTATTAAAAACCATATATTAAAATATAATTAGTCACAAAACACATTCTAAGGTGTTACAGTCTCACAAGCTATTGGTGTTAGTTTGTTCACCTAAGATAGTATACATGTGCTCATTGGGTTATAAGTACACTGGACGGACTCGCCGGGAACCTGCTAGTTGGTATTATACCTATTGTCAGATAGCAGTTCCCAGGTGACATGTGTATAGGTTAGTCTGTCGACTTGAGATCGTCATTTGTCTCGTGTGAGTTCCTACTGTGCTTTGATTACTACCCTACCATGGCTCAAAGGAGTCGTGCAAACATGTTTTAGTTGGGTACAGTCCCGAGCCACATGGAGGCAGTGATCGGATCGTTGTGGATTCGTCTCTCCCGGTATTGGGGGTTGATGTCGCGTTGTGTACGGATGGCCATCACCATAAATCCGTGTCCACGGTGGACAAGAACTATCGATCCAGGATCGATAGTTTCTCAGGTGGTGATGGGTTTCATACCGACACTAAATATCGCGTTGTTGGGGTTCTGACTTTATCCAGCCCCCAGACACGATATGCGATACTCTTAGACGAACAGACCGGACTGTGCGGATATTGTCACTGACAGGCTCAGTAGGGGTTCAGGATGAGTTTGCTCGTAGACCTCCCTTTCGCTCAATACCTGGGTAGCCGTTACGTACAGCTAGTGCCTGTAGGGTGTTTTTCGTCACCCCAGTGAGATGGGAATACGCGCGCGCTTGTCAGGCGTACTACAGATTCCCCCTGCCTAGGGTAGGCCGGGGTTTAATGATTGTGGGGCTCCGAATCTCCGGCAGCCGCGGACTAAGCTGCCGTTAATTACCTCTCGCCTTTGGGGCGAGGGAACCTCCGATTAACGGGTTAAACTGGTCATGCGAACCCAATGTGTGGTGTGCGTGTGTTCTGTTTTGAAAAGGGGGTTTTGGATATATCGGGAGCCACGCAGAGTTTTTACGGGGGTCCCGCTACCCGGATAGCGGGCTGGGGGTCAAGGGGGCTAGCAGCCCCCTTGCGGGGTTCGCGGCAGCGCCCCGGCCCGAAAATTTTTTGGAGGGGGAGAATGTTGCGGAGTATGTGTATGTGTACATTTGTATACAAATATATATATATACATATATATATGAATAAAGGGGAAAAGGCATCCAAAGGATGCGTGGGACAGCACCTTGGGCGCTGTGCGCTTAGGTACTGTGCGCACAGGCGCAAGCGCGCCACGTGTCGGCACGTGGGCGCTTTGCGCATGAGCGCTGCGCGCAGGAGCGCAAGCGCGCGCGCCACGTGTCGGCACGTGGGCGCTTTGCGCATGAGCGCTGCGCGCAAGCGCGCGCGCCACGTGTCGGCACGTGGGCGCTTTGCGCATGAGCGCAAGCGCGCGCGCCACGTGTCGGCACGTGGGCGCTTTGCGCATGAGCGCTGCGCGCTGGTGCGCAAGCGCGCGTGCTACGTGTCGGCACGTGGGCGCTTTGCGCATCGCGCTGGTGCGCAAGCGCGCGCGCCACGTGTCGGCACGTGGTCGCTTTGCGCATGAGCGCTGCGCGCTGGAGGAAAAGAGGGCTTTTAGCCCCAAAAACTCTCGAAAGAGAAATTAGTGGAGTTGAACTCCTGAAAAAAAGAAAATGTTTTGGTTGGGGAAATGGGTTCTTTTTCTTCCTCCTCTGTTGGCTGGATCTTGAAGATCAAGAGATATGGAATTTTAAAAATCACTCCTTTTTGAGATCTAATGGAAGATCTGAGTTCCCCTTGATGGGTTTTGTGGTGAAAAACTAATTTATTTTATAAAAAGGAGAGTAGAACTCTTGATTTAATTCAAAAGAAAGAAGAAGGTTTTGGAACCTTGAAGAAGGAAGAAAGATCTCAGATCTGAAACTTTCTTTTTGGAGAGAGAAAAAAGTTGTTGGGATATTTCATTATCCTTGCCTTTATAGGCCATACATTTTATACATAGCCCCTTGGGCTTCACAAAATGGCATTTTTGCCTATCCCATGGCTCATGTGCCATTTCTTTTTGCACATAAGTCACGGGCTTTACAAAAATTTGGCTTTACGGCTATTTTTCTTACATTTATCCGAAAATAAAATAAAAGAAATACAACAAAATTATTTATTACAAAATTTTTATCTTGGCATGGGGGGGCCCGCTGGATCTGGGCTTGGGCCCACTTGGCTTGGGGTTGACTTTGATTTTGACTTGGTCAACCGGAGTGTAAATTTTTACCCCAATAAATTACCCCCCATCAATAAATGCACACCACATATGTGGGTTGTGTGCATGAAATTGATGGATCTTCTTTCACGTGGAGGCGACTTGATTTGGTTCCCGCCTTTTAGGAAGCTGGCACTGCCCTTTTTACGACATGGACGGTCGTTGCTTGACATGTCTCCGAGACGGAGTGTCCGTGATAGGCGTTTTCCCTGGCCCGGAGCTATCTGGTTCCCGCTTTGTAAGAATCCTGCGCTGCCCTTTTTGCGACTTGGACGGTCGGTGCTTCCCTTTTAGCGACGTGGACGGTCGGTGCTGCCCTTTTAGCGACGTGGACGGTCGGTTCTGCCCTTTTTGCGACTTGGACGGTCGGTGCTGCCATTTTAGCGACGTGGACGGTCGGTGCTGCCCTTTTAGCGACGTGGACGGTCGGTGCTGCCCTTTTAGCGACGTGGACGGTCGGTGCTGCCATTTTAGCAACTTGGACGGTCGTTGCTGCCCTTTTAGTGACGTGGACGGTCGGTGCTGCCATTTTAGCGACGTGGACGGTCGATGCTGCCCTTTTAGTGACGTGGATGGTCGGTGCTGCCCTTTTAGCGACGTGGACGGTCGGTGCTGCCCTTTTAGCGACGTGGACGGTCGGTTCTGCCCTTTTTGCGACTTGGACGGTCGGTGCTGCCATTTTTGCGACGTGGACGGTCGATGCTGCCCTTTTTGCGACTTGGACGGTCGTTGCTGCCCTTTTTGCGACGTGGACGGTCGATGCTGCCCTTTTTGCGACTTGGACGGTCGGTTCTGCCCTTTTTGCGACATGGGCGGTCGGTTCTGCCCTTTTTGCCACATGGACGGTCGGTTCTGCCCTTTTTGCGACTTGGACGGTCGGTGCTGCCATTTTTGCGACGTGGACGGTCGATTCTGCTATTTTAGCGACGTGGACGGTCGATGCTGCCATTTTAGCGACGTGGACGGTCGATGCTGCCATTTTAGCGACGTGGACGGTCGATTCTGCCATTTTAACGACGTGGACGGTCGATGCTGCCATTTTAGCGACGTGGACGGTCGATGCTGCCATTTTAGCGACGTGGACGGTCGATGCTGCCATTTTAGCGACGTGGACGGTCGATTCTTGATTTGACTTGCTCTGCTTTTTGCAGTGTCAGGGGTAGACTTGACTTGCTCCGCTTCTTGCGGTGTCGAGATTGGATTCTGACTCGCCCCGCTTTCCGTGGTGTCGGAGTGGAAGTTGACCTGTTGATTTTGATTTGGGTTGACATCAGCATCGCTATACTGGAATATGGTACCAGGAGCGAATCATCATCTGTCATGGAGAGGATTTTGGGATTTTGGTTTTTGTTTGGCATCTGCATTGCTGCACTGGAATAATGCCAGGAGCAACTCATCATTTGACCCGGGAGGATTTGGGAGAAATTGGAATTGTTTTACGCCCGTGGATTGTATACGGTTTTGCAGGATGTATGATCCAGACCGTAGGGCCGGAAAAATTTCGGGACTTTGTCGGCGTCTGCATCGCTGCACTGGAACATGGTACCGGGAGCGACTCATCTTTCGCCGTTGGGGTATGGGATTTGGAATTTGGTTGGCGTCTGCATCGCTGCACTGGAATATGGTACCAGGAGCGACTCATCATTCGCCATTTGGGGACTTGGAATTTGAATCCTTTTTTTTTGCATCAGCATTGCTACACTGGAATAATGCCAGGAGCAACTCATCATTTGCCTTGGGAGGACTTGGGATTTGGGTTTTTGGTCGGCATCAGTACCGCTAACACTGAAGCGAAATGCCAGGAGCGACTCATCATTTGCCGTTGCCCGTTGGGGAACGATGGTTTAGGAGACAGGTTTGGGTCCCTATCACCTAAGGCTTTTCAATTTTATGGGCCGTGAGGGTCCCATAAAAGCATTTTCTCCCTGCGAGTCGTAAGGATCCCGCAGGTGTATTTTCTCCTTAGGAATCGTGAGGATTCCTAAGTGTGTTGCTCCTTTGTGAGTCGTAAGGATCTCACGCAGGGGTTTTCTCCTCACAAGGTCGAGAGGACTTTGCGAGTGTATTTCATCTCTTTTCACGAGTTTGCGCCCTTTCGGGTTTTCACAGACTCGCCGGTAGTCCTGCTGTTTTTACTCACGGAGCCCTTTCGGGTTTTCATCCGTGCCCATTTTGCTTGTGGACATACCGTTTATTTCTTCTTCTTTTTTTTTTTTTGCCGCTGGTGGGACTTTAAATTAGTCTCGCCGGCAGGATTTGGGAGAAATAGGGGTCATTTACGCCCGTGGATTGTATACGGTTTTGCAGGATGTCTGATCCAGACCGTAGGGCTGATGTGCTCAATTCGCCTGCGACTTGGAGCATTCATGTGTAGTATTTCTTGAGATATCGTCCATTGATGGGTGGCATGGGCCTTTCTTCCTCTGCACTTATTAGTTGGTAGGATCCTCCGTCGAACACTTTCTCGATGACGTATGGTCCTTCCCAGTTTGGCTCGAATTTTCCCTTGGCATGTCGATTGGGGATGATCGGCCTTTTGAGGACCAACACCAATTCACCTTTCTTAAAAGCGTGGAGACGGGTTATCTTGTCATAGGCCCGTGACATTTGGGCTCGGTATAGCTCCAGACTTTGCTGCACCGCGAGCCTCTTTTCTTCGAGGGCATCGAGTTCTTCCAGTCGAAGGAGCACGTTTTCCTCCTCCGTCAACTCATGCTGAACGGCCATTCTTAAACTTGGAACTTCGACTTCGAGGGGGAGGACCGCCTCCACTCCGAAGAGCAATGAGTATGGAGTGGACTGAGTTGGAGTACGGTGCGTGGTACGATATGCCCACAATGCCTCGTGAAGCTTGAGATTCCAGTCTCTCTTGTTGGCTGAAGCATTTTTCCTCAGGAGCTTGCATAGAGTCTTATTGAAGGCTTTGGCTAGCCCATTGGCTCTTGGATTATAGATGGAGGAATATCTCCAGTCTATCTTGTGCTGAGTAGCGAACCTTGAGACATTGAAGCTCTTGAAAGAAGGCCCGTTGTCAGAAATGATTCTTCTTGGTGTACCGAAGCGGTATAGAATATTATGCTGGAAGAATGTCAGAATATCCTTTGTCTTGACTTCTTTTAGCGGGACAGCTTCAGCCCACCTGGAGAAGTAGTCCGTCGCGGCCAGTATGAACCGGTGGCCTTTAGATGACGGAGGATCAATTGGGCCAACAATGTCGGTGCCCCAAACTTCGAAGGGCCACGACGCCACTGTAGGATGCAATGGGTTGGGATGCTTGTGAAGAAAATCACCGTGAATTTGGCAGATATAACATTTCTTTGCATGCTCTCCGCAATCCCGTATCATGGTGGGCTAGTAATATCCAAGCCGTTTGATTTGAAGTCGCATCTTGGGGCCAGATTGGTGAGCACCGCAAACGCCCGAGTGGACATCTTTCATGACCTTTTGGGCTTCGGCCAATGACAGACACCTGAGCCAGAGTTGGTCATATGACCTGCGGTATAACGTGTCATTTACAAACACGTATCGGAGGGCTCTTTTCTTCAGCTGAATCCTCGCAGATTTTTCTTCGGGCAGCTTGTCGTATCGGAGGTACTCTATGAAGAGTTCTCTCCAATCGGGCTCGTCTTGGATGATCGAAGCTTCTTCCGCCGGACTGCTCTTCTGTTCCGCGCTTTCCTCTTCTCGTAGAGAGACTAGGGGTAGAATTTACCGGCTCCTGACTGTGATCAGAATTTCGTCCATGTCAGGATCAGCCAGCTCCTTGGCCAAGCGAGCGAGTACATCAGCCTTTCCATTCAACGCTCTAGGGACTCTCGTTAGTTCAATATGAGTGAACCGTTTCATGTGTTCCACCACTCGACCTCTGTACCGAACTAACTCAGGTTTGTATATCTTATAGTCGCCGCTTACTTGGTTGACGACAAGCTGGGAGTCACCGTAAACCCGCAGCCGAAGGATTTCCATTTCTATGGCGAGTTCCAAACCAGCTATCAGAGCTTCATACTCAGCTTCATTGTTTGTCCGAGGCTCGGTGAGAGCAAAAGAACGCCGTAGGGTTCCCATTGATGGTGTGATGAACACCAATCCTATCCTTGCTTTTATCTCCGGGACGCTTGATTTACTGGAGGTTCTTATCGATGAGGCCCCATCGAAGTAGAGCTCCCAACATGGCTCGTCATTCTCGAGGTGCAGCACTTGTTCGTCGGGTAACTCACAATTTAGCGGCGACCCTTCTGGTATGGGATGAGCAGCGAGAAAGTCTGCAAGAGCTTGCCCTTTTACTGCTTTCTGAGGGGTATAAACTATATCAAACTCAAATAGCATGACAGCCCATCTTGCCATTCTGCCGGCTAGGCTTGCTTTGGTCATCAAGTGTCTGAGCGGGTCGACCTTGGAGATCAGCATAACCCGATGAGCGAGCAGATAGTGCCTCAGCTTCTTCACAGCAAATATCAGAGCCATGCATTGTTTTTCGATTGGGGAGTAGTTGTGTTCCGCCCCGACAAGAGTTCGACTGAGGTAGTAGAGGGCATTTTCTTTTCCCTCCTCGTTATTCTGCGCAAGGAGCGCACCGAGTGACTCGTCCAGCGCGGCTGTGTAGAGAATCAGCGGTTTATTTGGAATGGGAGCGGCCAGCACTGGAGGGTGCAACAAGTATTGTTTGATGCTTTCGAACGCTGCTTGACATTCGGCATCCCAGATAAAAGGAGCTCCTTTCTTCATAAGCTTTGAGAAGGGCCTACATCTCCCCGATAAATTTGAGATAAACCTCCGTATATAAGCAAGCTTGCCTTGAAAAGATCTTAGCTGCGTCAGACTCTTCGGAGGGGGCATCTCCATGATGGCCTTTATCTTTGATGGGTCAACTTCGATCCCTCGATGTCGAACTATGAAGCCCAGGAATTTTCCCGATGACACGCCAAAAGCGCACTTTAAAGGATTCATCCTCAGATCGTATTGCCTCAGTCTGGTGAGAACGGTCCTGAGATCTTGGATATGATCGGCCTTGGCTTTAGTCTTGACGACCAGATCATCAACATAACATTCGACGACTTTATGGATTAGGTCATCAAAGATATTAGTCATCGCCCTTTGATATGTAGCACCTGCGTTCTTCAGTCCGAATGGCATTACCTTGTAGCAATATATTCCGATCGGGGTTCGAAATGCTGTGTGCCTCTCATCCTCAGGCGACATCTTGATCTGATTGTATCCAGACGAGCCGTCCATAAAGGTGAACAGTTCGTAATTTGAGGTGTCATCGACCATCATTTCCATGACCGGTAGCGGAAAGTCGTCTTTAGGACATGCCTTGTTGAGGTCCCTGAAATCGACACAAACTCGGATCTGCCCATTTTTCTTCTTCACTGGGACTATGCATGCGATCCAGTCTGCATATTTCTCTTCCCTGATGAAGCCGGCCTCGATGAGTTTCTTGGTTTCCTCGATGACCTTTTCTTCCAACTCCCTTCTCATTCTTCGAGGAGCTTGTTTGACTGGCTTAGCATCAGGAGATATAGCCAGCTTATGCACGGCTATCTCAGGGGAAAGGCCAGGCATTTCTTTGTACGTCCACGCGAAGCAGTCGACGAACTCACGCAGCAGGGCAATTATCTGCTCTTTCATTTCCTCCGACAAGAGTGAGCTGATGTAGGTCGGCCTTGGATTATCGGGCGTTCCTAGGTCAATCTCGGCTAGCTCATCAAAGGTTGCTTGTCCGCCATCTTCGAGCTCTTGAGGAGCTTCTTCTGGCTCGGCTATCTCATCATCGTCATTTGATCTTTCGCTGGCCTCACCAACATAGATCATGTAGCACGCTTTGGAATCAGGTTGAATGTAGCCTATGCCCCGTCTATCTGGAATTCGTCCATCGATGAGTGCTCGGACCTGGGGCGGATACTATAGCCCTTCGTAAAACTTTGCTTCGGACTCCGTTTGATATAACCGGCATCCGCACTTCTTAAAGTATTTCCGCATCTCGGGCGCATAGTATCTGGGATTGAGGACGGCTCTTATGCCTCTCTCATAGGGAAGGCATGCGACAGAAAGGTCGTCTGGGTGCACAACGGGGTTTGACCTGTAAAATAGGATGCCCTTCTGTCCATTTTTCCTCCCGGGTACGTAGAAAGTTTTCAGCTGGTCCACGGTAGAGACTGACAATGCGTCGAGCTCTTTGCACATCCGTCCTGGCACCCTTGTGATGGCCAGGGACCCTTCTGCGACTTCGAAGGTCTCTCGTAGTTTCGCTTGCTGCATGGGGGGTCGATCTGCACAGTTGTTGCACGGCAGGTCCTCTTCTTCTGACTCTTCAGTGTCACTGCCAAGATGAGGGCGGACTTTGCTGCTAGATGGGCCTTCAGTAACAGATTCGTCCGTATCGCTGCCGAAATGAGGGCGAGTTTGGCGGAAGGACGGGCTTCCAGCGTCGGACTCATCAGTGTCGCTGCCGAAATGCGGGCGCGCTTGGGTATTTTTGCTTTTGAAAGTGATAGCCGGCGTAGATTTGCTTTTGAGTCTTGGGGCCGGTCTATCCTCAGTCAGTTATGGCTTAGCATTTTGGTAGTTCATAAAGTACCGAGAATCTTCATATCGGACTTCATGCACACCGAACGGCTGGATGTCTCCGTCAATGCGTCTTTCTTTGCCATTTTTAGTATACTTCATGCATTGATGGAGAGTTGACGGAATGATGCCGTAATCGTGGAGCCACGGCCGCCCCAAGAGAATCTTATAAGACGTGTCGGCATCGATCACGTATATCTTAGCTTCAGTTTGCAGATCCCAAATTTGATTGGCAAAGCTATAGACCCCAGAACTTGTTGGCAATTTTGGTTGAAGCCTTGAATGACAATCCTTTCGCTTGACAGGTGTCGGACGTCCATTGACAAACTCTTCAGAGTTCGCAAGTTCATGATGTTCACTGAGGACCCTGGATCAATCAATATGCGATTAATTCGATCTCCGTCGCTGTACCCGGTCACGTAAAGCGGCCGATTATGCTCAGCCGTTCCCAGTAGCAAGTCTTCATCCTTGAATGTGACTGCGGCGGCATGCAAAGCGTGCTGGGCTTCTTTCATATTAATTTCCGCAAAGTGAGCCTGATACCGCTCGGGGTTTTGTAGAGCGTGGATGAGAACATCTCTAAGCTCCTTAGATAGGACCAAGGCGTCGTAGATGCTCAGGAGAGACGGAAGCTTCCGGAGATGCGCCAAGACATTATAGTCCACCGAGGAAGGACTTATGTTTTCATTAGCCGGTTCTCTGCCATCTTCTTCATTAGCGACTTGTTTTTCCTTCCCTTTTGGGGCATTGCCCTGATTTGGCGGTAGAGCCCTGCCGCTTCTAAGCTGGATTTGATTGGCCTTTGTGGTAAGTTCCTCATCCTCTTCGGGAAAGCAGAGATCATCCTCGGAGTCGCTGCCAAGATGGATGGCATAGCAGGTCACTACTGGGATCTCTTCATTGGAGTCTTCTTCTAACTCCTCTAGAATTTCAGCCGCTTGTACATGGAAGAACTCCTTCAATTGAATCAATGTTCTTTCCTTTTGTTCATATTCTTCAAGGGAATCGATATATTTTTGAATGGTCGATCTCCCTGCAGACTCTTTTTCGCGCTGAGCTGCACTTTTCTTCTTCTCGAGCTTCTTGGATTTTGAGCCTGATGGAGCCGCATCGACAGCTGGACTGGTAGGCTTCTTCTGTCCTTCCCATTCCATCCTGGGCTCTTTCTGGAGTAGCTTTTGCATCTTCTTCGTCTTATTAGATATGTGCATACTCCACGGAGGCCGCGATTAGTCAGTTTCGTTTGTCAGGGCAGCGGGTTCGGCTGTCTGCTCCCAGAAGGCTTCAGCTTCCGTCTGTATAAAGTTGGCGGTTGCAACTTGATTGTTCACCAACACGCTTTTGGACAGCTCGATCTCTCCGGCCTTGTACTGCTTCTCGACCCAGTCCTTGAAGATATAGCAATCCTCGATCGCATGGCTCACTACTCGGTGGTACGGGCAATACAGAGGATTGTCGGTCATTTTTGCTTCTTGGGGTCTTTTCGACTCCGGCAATTGTAAGCCGTTGTTCAAGGCATCTTTAAATATCTTGCGGACCTTGTCCCTTCTGAAAGAGTAAACCTTGTTCTTCTTCTCCTCTAGGGATGGCCCATCTCCTCCCAGCAATGGCTTTCGAGACCGGTTGGTTTTGGATTCGCCCGCCCTTCGCTTTTCTTCATTGTCAGAGGCATTGAAGACATTGGTACTGCTGGAACTCCCGCTTCTACGGTTGTCGTCCCGCTTGCTTTTCCAGGTTTTGTCTCTCTGAGAGTCCGGCGGGGACTCTTGCTTCGAGCGTTCCAGCATTTGGACTTTCTTGGTTAGCTCCTGAAATGTCTTGAGGCCCGCTGTACACAAGAATGGGACCATCCAATTGCTGAGGTTCCCAATAAGAAGGCTGACGGACTGGTCCTGCTCCAGCGGCGGTTCGCACTTGACCGTGAGATTACGCCATCGGGCGATAAAGTCAGTGTTGCTTTCATTCTTCCCCGGCTTGGTCCTCACAAGGTCGGCAATGGAGATTTTATCACTGACGCTCATGAACCTTTGCCGGAACAGAGACTCCATTTGGGCGAAGGTAATGACGGACCCATCTGGTATGCTCGCGTACCAGTCGAAGGCGACGCCGGTCAGGCTGTTGACAAACTGACGAAGAAGGAGCGCGTCATTGCCCCCTGTATTCCCGCACGATGCTTTGAAGTGGGCGACGTGCTGGTTTGCATTCCCCGTTCCATCAAATCTTCCAAACTTAGGGATGACGTAGCCGCTTGGGAACTCAATCAGATCGTACTACGCGGGATATGGCCGTCCACTACTGCCGATTTCTTTCTGAGCTTCAGCTTCGGCCACCAATGTTTTAACCTTGCTGGTGACCAAATCCATTATCCGATCCTGTGTTAGCGGGATAGTGCTATCTGGGGCCAAGGCGTCCCCAGAAGTGGAATGTAGCCGGCTTTCATTTGGCTCGACCAGTCCTGGTCCCAAAGGAACAGGCATTGGCTGCCTCGGATTGTCATCACCCGGCTGATTAGTAGCGGTTTGTGTCTGATTGGGAGGCGCTCGAGCAATTTGAGCAGTAAGCTGCATCACCACGTTTGTTAAGTCGTCAATCTTTGAATAGAGCTTGGCCATCTCTTTATCTTTGCTCCTGAGCTGTTTTCGAAGTTCTTGAAGCAGCTCCTGCTCTGCAGTTCTAGGGCGGAAAGTCGGCTCTTCCTCGCTGTCCGAGCTTGACTCTACATGGACCGAGGGGTCTATCTGCCTATCATCCTCATCGAGAGGGTTTTCTTCATCCAGCAGGGGCGGCTGTTCTTGGGCGGCGGCAACCACATTCAGACTAGATTGGGCTTGGGATGTGGTGGCTCCATCCTTGCTTTTGCTGCGAAGGTTGTCGCTGGGGCGCCCGCCCGCCAAATAGACCGTATGGATGATATATCCGGCCGTCTTTCTATCATTAGCAGCTGATTTCACGGATCGCTGTCTTGACCCCCTTGTTTCGGTAGATGGTAGTCGATTGAAGGCGGCCGGCCTAACCAGGTTCTTGAATGGTGCTGGCGCTTCTTTTCTGGATTTTCCCCGCTGCTTTCGTACGGCATAGAGCGCCTGATAGACCCTTGAAGAGACAGTGTCATACTTTTTCTGTTGGGGCCGGGACACGTCTCTTTGTAGCACTGTTCGGACCGCTGTCTTCTTGATTCTGGCGGTCATGGCATTTTTCTGAACCCACTTCAGGGGCTCGAAGGAATTGCTGATTCTTACGTCCGATTCGGCCGTCGCCGCCGGGCAACCCTGCACTTGGAACTTCACACGATTCCATTTGGCCGAAGCCTTGGCCCTCTTGTTGGCTCGATACCTGAGCCGCTTCTGCCTTAACTTTTCTGTTCTAAGCACCTGGCAGACTTCGGCTTTTTGGGAAGACGCCGCAGACCGGGCGATGGAGGGCCTTGGAAATACGCTCGATTGTGCATTTGTTGGATTCATCACCTGAGCTCGTCCGCAACATTTGATATTGCCTTTCGCATCGGAAGTCTTGCCCCCAGCTAGAGCGCCAGGGAGTCGTTCAGAAACCATCTTAAGTTTCGGCTGTGGTGCCTTAGCAATCACGACATTCGGCCTCTTACCCCTTGAGACCGGCTTGGCCACCTGTTCCGCCGGGATCTCCGCCAGATGTGCGCTTCCGGCAGGGTAGATGATGACGGAGCCGAACTGGCGGGGAGGTTCCTCCCACTGTCGACTGAGGCTTGCGGGGAGAACCACACGAGCGTTGATCTTGACCACGTACGAAATCGGGGTCACGTTGGAAGCTGAATTCGTCTGGGGAGACATTGTCGTCGAAGGTTGATTGCTGCACGGAAAAAAAAACATCATTTCAGTATAAGCAACCGATATGTATATTGATTGAGTTCGCATGAACGTTTAACCCGAAATATGAGAGGAGAGATTGGTCCCACCAGGCGTGCCAGAATCTGTAGGGTGTTTTTCGTCACCCCAGTGAGATGGGAATACGCGCGCGCTTGTCAGGCGTACTACAGATTCCCCCTGCCTAGGGTAGGCCGGGGTTTAATGATTGTGGGGCTCCGAATCTCCGGCAGCCGCGGACTAAGCTACCGTTAATTACCCCCCGCCTTTGGGGCGAGGGAACCTCCGATTAACGGGTTAAACTGGTCATGCAAACCCAATGTGCGGTGTGCGTGTGTTCTGTTTTGAAAGGGGGGTTTTGGATATATCGGGAGCCACGCAGAGTTTTTACGGGGGTCCCGCTACCCGGATAGCGGGCTGGGGGTCAAGGGGGCTAGCAGCCCCCTTGCGGGGTTCGGGGCAGCGCCCAGGCCCGAAAATTTTTTGGAGGGGGAGAATGTTGCGGAGTATGTGTATGTGTACATTTGTATACAAATATATATATATATATATATATATATATACATATATATATGAATAAAGGGGAAAAGGCATCCAAAGGATGCGTGGGACAGCACCTTGGGCGCTGTGCGCTTAGGTGCTGTGCGCTCAGGCGCAAGCGCGCCACGTGTCGGCACGTGGGCGCTTTGCGCATGAGCGCTGCGCGTAGGAGCGCAAGCGCGCGCGCCACGTGTCGGCACGTGGGCGCTTTGCGCATGAGCGCTGCGCGCAAGTGCGCGCGCCACGTGTCGGAACGTGGGCGCTTTGCGCATGAGGGCTGCGCGCTGGTGCGCAAGTGCGCGAGCCACGTGTCGGCACGTGGGTGCTTTGCGCATCGCGCTGGTGCACAAGCGCGCGCGCCACGTGTCGGCACGTGGTCGCTTTGCGCACGAGCGCTGCGCGCTGGAGGAAAAGAGGGCTTTTAGCCCCAAAAACTCTCGAAAGAGAAATTAGTGGAGTTGAACTCCTGAAAAAAAGAAAATGTTTTGGTTGGGGAAATGGGTTCTTCTTCTTCTTCCTCCTCTGTTGGCTGGATCTTGAAGATCAAGAGATATGGAATTTTAAAAATCACTCCTTTTTGAGATCTAATGGAAGATCTGAGTTCCCCTTGATGGGTTTTGTGGTGAAAAACTAATTTATTTTATAAAAAGGAGAGTAGAACTCTTGATTTAATTCAAAAGAAAGAAGAAGGTTTTGGAACCTTGAAGAAGGAAGAAAGATCTCAGATCTGAAACTTTCTTTTTGGAGAGAGAAAAAAGTTGTTGGGATATTTCATTATCCTTGCCTTTATAGGCCATACATTTTACACATAGCCCCTTGGGCTTCACAAAATGGCATTTTTGCCTATCCCATGGCTCATATGCCATTTCTTTTTGCACATAAGCCATGGGCTTTACAAAAATTTGGCTTTACGGCTATTTTTCTTACATTTATCCGAAAATAAAATAAAAGAAATACAACAAAATTATTTATTACAAAATTTTTATCTTGGCATGGGGGGGCCGGCCGCTTCATGTTCGGGCTCGACCCGGGCATGGGCCTGCTGGATCTGGGCTTGGGCCCACTTGGCTTGGGGTTGACTTTGATTTTGACTTGGTCAACCGGGGTGTAAATTTTTACCCCAACAGTGCCGCTGACGTGCTTGTGGTTAAACCCACTGCCAGCGTATTGACGAGTCTTTAGAGTCCCGTACAGAGGGTTTTCACGGTTCAGGCGATATGGTGTACATGGCGTATGTAGATACATACAAGTGTCCGATTAAATATGTGCATGCTGCGCAGACTTTAATTGGACGGTTGATAATACTAGCGGCTTAGAATTAAGCCAGTTTATTAAATCAGGTTTTGATTTAATAATTTATATATGTATTTGTATATACGTATTCTAGTATTATTGTTCACTATTCGTTTTCTCTCTCGGCTATTCGTATTTTGGTACGAATACGCGTATATGTATTTCGGTACATGTACCGGGAAGTATTCCGTATTTTGTATGGAATAGCTTCTAAAAGAGGTTGCCACCTCATTATTGATTTTCCCTTAGAAAATTAATTAGGAAATGAGGTGGAAAAGGTGACTAAGTCAAGGCATGGGTCAAAGCATGGTGTATGGCATTGTTTGGAATTGTTTAATGAAATTAAAAATTGAAACATTTTGTGGGAATGAGAAGGGGGGCCGGCCAATATGGAGAGGGGTTCATTTTTGGTTTATTAATTAATTCACACTTGCATTTTTCTCCCACTCTCTCATTCACTCAAGAGTTCACAAAAGCCTTCACCATTTTTGGTTCATGCCAAGTCTTCATCACCTCCATTCTTCTTCTTTGGTTGCTCCCATGAGCACATGGTAGAGAGAAAATTGTAGTGACATATTCATACACCCCCACTCTCCATCGCTAACGACTTTGGAGCGTCGGTTACCTCGTTCGACGAGGTTGGAGCTTGCGTCTTTTCCCTCGGGTGGATCATCGGAGACAAAGGAAGACCGGCAACCAAACATCGTCAAAGGATCACTAGGAGCTTGGAATGAAGACCGAAGGACACGGATCAACTCTATATAACCTTTCTAACTCTTAGTTAGTTTTCTAGAATAGGGTTTAAGGTCGATCTGGAAATCGGGTAGCGGTAGCGCCGGTTTAGAAAAATTTTGTTCCGCATTTTGGCCGCGTTTCGACGGCCGGGGCGCTGCCGGGACCCTTCATGGTATCAGAGCCACCCTTTAAACCCCTTACTAGTTTGTTTAGACGTGCTTAAAAGATCGATCGACGGATTTTACCGAAATCACGATTTCATTCTTCAGTTTGCTGTCGATTTTCAAATGTGGTCAAAAAATTATTTCACACATTTTAAAAATTCGTGCAGGCGAATATAAGGGTGCATAAAACATTTGAGCTCGTGATGCCTCCAAGTAGCCGCGGAACTGCCGCACTAACCCCCTTTTGGCAGCGGATCCGCGGCCACTTATTGGCAACGGGCCTTCAAATTTTTACTGTAGCTCAGTGAATTGGAATTATGATTTTTGTGATATTCTGTTTTGGCCCAGGTTTCAGTAAAGTGTTGTTTTTTCTATTGGGGCCAATTTGGAACTTAGTCGATCGATATTTTAAGTGGGCATTTAATAGTACATACATTATATTCTGCGACCGTGAATGTCATTTGATCGGTAAACTCGTCTAATTTCTATATGTCTTTTAGACGAGTTTGCGAACGTAACATTCACGTTGATGTTCTGTGATGTGCTGTGATGTTGGTTGGATCGTCGTGGTGGATAGAAATGGTGCAATGATAGTACAGTTTTATTTCATTTGTATATTTGATATTGCGGGGCGAGCGTCTGACATGTGGACTGCCGTCAATGCCAGTTTGTATATTATTCTTTTGGGGCACGACCGGGCTGAGGTCGATGTCACCCTTGTATATTATTTTATTTTTTGTACTAGGATTACCCCGCAGTGGGGTGCACGAATAGCCGGATTCTAGAGGGAAACTGGTCCGCATCTCATGGCGTTAGGACGGAGGGGACCTTATTCTAGAATTGGCGGGCTGTTCGCCGCACTCGTAGGGGGTATAGGTGACCCAGGAGGGGTGCTCAAGTTACCGGATTCCGTGAAGTGCTGGGTGGTCCATTCACGTTGCTGAAGGGGGCTGCCCCACTTCTAGTTTTGGCGGGTAACTTGCCGCGCTCGTAGGGGTCTAGGTTTCATTGCACAGGCTATCCACACGACAGGGAACGTTGGGTCTCATTTGCGGCTCAAGTGAAACCCGGGGCTCCAGATTATCCACCATTCTGTATTGCTTTTGTGATGTTTCAGTGATGTTGCTTTATATCATGCCTGGGACGAACGTTATATATATATATATATTTATATACTAGTAGATGTTGTATATGTTTTACACCCGCGCTAGTCCAGCCCCCGCTCTGTCGTTAGTTAAGTAGCCTAACGGGTGATGACGGGGCCCAGTGGCGAATGCGGATGGCATATACGTACATTGTATTTTCGTTCTTTTCTGGTGTGATTAATTGATGGGACTGCATAGATTCTTATCAATGCAAAGATAAAAACAAACCTATATATGATGTTGTTGGAACCAAGTTTTTAAAAACTGACATTACAGACGTACACTTTTGCTTTTCATCGTGGTATTCATTTTGGAATATCCTGCACCTCATTCGACGAGGAAAGGGCCGAGATCCCTTCATCGGGAGTGACCCCTTGGGTAAAAGTTTGCGTCAACGTAAAAACTTTACTATAGTCGATTATTTTTGCTTTGCATCGTGGTATTCAGTTTGCGATATCCTGCACCCCATTCGACGGGGAAAGAGCCGAGATCCCTTCACCGAGAGTGACCTCTTTAGCAAAAGTTTTCGCCACTATATATTTATAAAACCACTTGGATTCCTTCAATGATATCTAGTTCATTACGTTAAAGGTTTTTCGCCAAAATCCAGCCGTAGCCCTCCGTCATTTCAGATAGGTATCTCGTAGTATTCGTGCTATGTACATTGGTCTCTATCAAGGCATAGTGTACGGTAGCTGCGTGATATGTGTCTGTAGCATGGATATGCGATTATTTAGGACAGCCGCATAGTCACGTTGGTCTCTATCAAGGGCTTGTGCGGGTGTGTTTAGATCAATCTTGGATAATGACGGGCTGAACTTGACTAGCGACTTATGGCACGTTGGTCTCTATCAAGGCCATGAAGTCGTTAGGGGTAAAAATCACATCGGGAGTTTCAAAAATACAGGAAACTTGCCAGGCTTGCGCATACCTTCTGGAGTGTAGTGACTTGAGTGGCTTCCATCAAGTTATCATGCGATTACTCCTCGGGTGAATCCGACTAATTCTCCTTTTTTAGGTTTGGAGGAGAATTCTAGGATACAGTGGGAGCCATCCAGATTAGATAAAATGATTAACTATTCTGATCTAGGTTAGAGTGCACGCTGAGTGTTTCTTCTCTCTCTCTCTCCCTGACTGCGACTATGACCCGACCTTTGACTAAAACTCATGAAACCAAGTTGACCGAAACTTCTTAAAACACTTTGGCTTTTGGAATGTCACGGTGTCGCATACATAATTGCCACTTCTATATCACCTTTACATTTCTCCAGAACACCTCGTATCACTACGGACATCCACTTCCATTGGATAAATCCATCGTATGGTTATATACGAACTCGAAGGAACTTTTTTGAGGATGGATTCTGGTTCTGGAGAGATTGAATAAGATTATTCGGTTGTCTTTTCTCTTTACCTTCTCTCAGGTTGTGAGGGTTCCTAGGATTAGGAGAGGGTACACCTATTGAGCTTATTGGATAGTCTTCCTCCAAACCATAGGCAGGTGCCGAACGGTAGGGAAGGAAGAAAACCAACAAGCTTAACTGTGGTGTACAGAAAGTAATAAGTAAAGACATATAAAGGGATTAGAATAATGGCAAAGAAAATTGCGATCACCATCATTCACGACAAAGACCATGTATACCCCTGCCACTCCTACATCCACTTTGCATTTCTCTAGAACACTCCGTATCACTACGGATATCCACTTCCATTGGATAAATCCATCATATGGTTATATACGAACTCGAAGGAACTTTTTCGAGGATGGATTCTGGTTCTGGAGGATTGGATAGGATTATTTAGATGTCTTTTCCCATTACCTTCTCTCAGGTTGCGAGGGCTTCTAGGATTAGGAGAGTACACCTATTACGCTTATTGGATAGTCTTCTTCCAAACCTTAGGCTGGTGCCGAAGGGTAGGGAAAGAAGAAAACCAATTAGCCTAAAGAAGGTGTACAGAAGGTAATAAGTAAAGACATAATAAAGGGATTGGAGTGAGGGCAGGTAAGTATATGGTTACTATCGTGAATCAGGATAGTGGAAGAGGCGTTACTAGGAATACCAGTTGAACCCCTTTGAAACATTTTCATATTTCAGTTTCACTGTGCGATGTTAATTGATAACTGTTTTCCCAATTGGAATCTAACTCCAGGGTATGTATTTACCAGATCAGTTTCTCACATCTACATGTTATTACGGATGGTGAGTGGGAGTAAGATATTGGGAATTGGGTGATTAGATCCTCATTATATCGGAATTCGTTGTAATTGGTGATATTTGAGAAAATCATCTGGATTTTGCCGGATGGCAAATATTTGGTTTTGAATATCCATTGTTATGCACCAATTTCAAACTGATATATCTGTACATTTATTTTATAAAGTGAGATATATCTTTTTGATATTATGTCTGTGACATTTACCTATATCAGTTGGTGATTATGTAAGGTGCATTCAACAGCGGTGTAATTCTTCTTAACCATACTACAGTTTTTCAACCTACGACGTACAGGGTTTGAGTTATTGAACTCAGGGGACTTATACAAAGTATTGTATGTTGTCCAGTGTCCATTAGGACAAAGGGGGTGGTACTCATACTATATTGTGTTTACTTATGACTTCTCCAGTTCTGGACATGTATTTCATTGAAATGCAAGGTCCAGATATTCAGAAGTCATAGGTATAAGAATAAAGTAGAGAACCATTTGTTGGAAGTATCAGGATTCTTCGATGAAGTCGAAGATGTAGATACTTGTGTTTGGTATTCCATTGATAGTAATGGTTTTGAGAACTTGCTTCTCTTTCGGGTTACTCATATATGGATGCACTCCTAGATGAATAATGCTGAATGGCCTCCTTCCATTTGGTTGATATGCACTGGAGACAGCTGCATGATTTTGAATCTGGTTCAAATTAGATTAGTGCTTTTGTTTCTATATCGGATATATATAGAATCAATTTATATCTTAACGATGTTAAGGTATAGGGAGTTTTCCGGCTGATACTTAAAACAAGAATCCGGATAAACTCAAGGCATGTTTCAGTAATGGCTGTTTGTGGGTTATCCCGGGCTTTGACGAGGGTTAACTTTCTACCATCAGGAAGATCAATATTTATATTGTTCTTGACTCGCCATGGTTTTAATAAAATGAACTTTTTCAGAAAAACATAGTGGGAGTATGGTAGAACAGGAAGTGATTCCAGAACCACAAACGATCACTGATGATTTAATAGAACCTAACGATTCAATTAGTTTCGACGTTTCATTAGCCACTCCGCAGATTTGGTGGGTAACCTCAGGCACCCGAGAAGTACTTCGGTCTTCTCAGAGACGGTGACAGGGAGGTTCTTGTTCACCCAAACTTGCCATTGCTGCTGTTCTAGACTATAAGACCCGGCAGGAGGATGAGTTTAGCGTCATTCTAAACTAGCTTTAGAAGTGCACGTGTATATGACTCTGCCAGAGGGTTGTTGTAGTCAGTGGGAGCAGCGGAAGCGTAGTGGACAAGTAGTTTATGTCTATTTATAGACTAAAGCAGATATAGCGGAGATAGATCATCTAATTTTGATGTGACAGTCATAGGTTTTGACTTCATCAGAATAGAAGATGGATCTGCTAAGAAGGTAGTAGAGAGTGATGTCCAGGTATTTTGGATGACATGCACTTGATAGGAAGAGATATTCCTGTACTACGATCGGTTATACTGTGGTTGTCACAAAGTTGTTTCTCCACATAGGATATGGATATAATATCAAGTTTCTGGTTACTAGATCTATGGTTTTAGATCTAGATTTGGGGAGTATCCCAATCTGGGTACTTTGACATTATTCTAAAGGAATTTTAGAATGGACGACTCCTGGCATGGTAGTGTACCTGCAGGTGATGGAGTCACCCTCTCTAAAGGTGTCTTACAGACTAAAGGAGAGAGGGGTCTGCATGATTAGCACATCACTTTCTTAGGCAATTGAGTTAATCATGCAATGTCAAGTACCACACCAGATATTGCTTTTGCACTAGATGCAATATGCAGATATATTAATCAAATCCTGGAAAAACATTGGGAAGCAGTTTTTGAACATAAGTGAATGTTCTTGGGAAATGATTACGGCAGCCTCCTTCGGGAGAAGATTATCATTTCAGGATCCCAAGGTGACCTGGATGACAGAGTGACTGTCAGAGTTATAGTTTTCCCTCTTTTGAGGGAAAATATGTTGGACAGGTAGTCCAAGCGGATATTGAGGAAAGGCATGGTGCAGGATACTGATTAAATTCAATAGACGATACAGTTTAAGTAGTTTGCTGGATTTGGAGTTCATTTGTGAACTGGGTCCCATCAGATATCCAGACAAATTCTAAGACAAGTATTACTCATTTCGGGAGATAGTTTTCTCCGCGAAGTTGAGATTAAGAGAGATACAGAAAGAAACATTGGAGCGGATCCACTCACTGAGGCTATTTCTCGAACGCAATCATTTTCGCAAACAGGCTTTGCGAAACTGATTAGTAGAGAAATTGGGTATTCGGTATCACACGGGCTGTGAGTATGCGACATCGCAATAATTGGCCTTAAGTGCAAGTGGGAGATTGTTGGCTATAGTGTCCTCAAGGCAATTATTATAGTCGCTGACTTGTGATTATGATGATTGAGGCAGGACCTATACCGATGAAACAGTCTTACTCAAGATGATAGTATGCTATCTGGTTTGTCTATATCATCATATACATGTTGATAGAGCCCATAGGATTCTTGCTTGACTGCCAGCATTGTGATGGTGATCACATACGTGGGAGCTGGGGTCTATAAGCACATCCTTAAATGTCCCTAGTCGTAGGAGTATCGAGACCGGGCATCGATACTCCAGTGTAGACTAGTGTATACTGATCAAGAGCCCGACGAGGGGCGGTGGCCAGGTCTCACAAGCCATTGGTGTTAGTTTATTCACCTAAGATGGTATAAAGGTGCTCATTGGGTTATGAGTACACTGGCCGGACTGGCCGGGAACCTGCTAGTTGGTATTATACCTATTGTCAGATAGCAGTTCCCAGGTGACATGTGTATAGTCTGTCGACCTGAGATCATCATTTGTCTCGTGTGAGTTCCCACTGTGCTTTGATTACTACCCTACCACGGCTTAAAAGAGTCGTGCAAACAGGTTTTAGTTGGGTACAGTCCCAAGCCACATGGAGGCAGTGATCGGATCGTTGGGGATTCGTCTCTCCCGGTATTGGGGGTTGATGTCGCGTTGTGTACGGATGGTCATCACCATAAATCCGTGGCCACGGTGGACGAGAATTATCGATCCAGGATCGATAGTTTCTCAGGTGGTGATGGGTTTCATACCGACACTAAATATCGCGTTGTTGGGGGTCTGACTTTATCCACCCCCTAGACTCGATATGCGATACTCTTAGACGAACAGACCGGACTATGCAGATATTGTCACTGACAGGCTCAGTAGGGGTTCAGGATGAGTTTGCACGTCGGCCTCCCTTTTGCTCAATACCTGGGTAGCCGTTACGTACAGCTAGTGCCGCTGACGTGCTTGTGGTTAAACCCACTGCCAGCGTATTGACGAGTCTTTAGAGTCCCGCACAGAGGGTTTTCACGGTTCAGGCGATATGGTGTACATGGCGTTTGTAGATACATACAGGTGTCCGATTAAATATGTGCATGCTGCGCAGACTATAATTGGACGGTTGATAATACTAGCGGCTTAGGATTAAGCCAGTTTATTAAATCAGGTTTTGATTTAATAATTTATATATGTATTTGTATATACGTATTCTAGTATTATTGTTCACTATTCGTTTTCTCTCGGCTCTTCGTATTTTGGTACGAATACGCGTATATGTATTTCGGTACATGTACCGGGAATTATTCTGTATTTTGTACGGAATAGATTCTAGAAGAGGTTGCCACCTCATTATTGATTTTCCTTTAGAAAATTAATTAGGAAATAAGGTGGAAAAGGTGACTAAGTCATGGCATGGGTCAAAGCATGGTGTATGGCATGGTTTGGAATTGTTTAATGAAATTAAAAATTGAAACATTTTGTGGGAATGAGAAGGGGGGACGGCCAATATGGAGAGGGGTTCATTTTTGGTTTATTAATTAATTCACACTTGCATTTTTCTCCCACTCTCTCATTCACTCAAGAGTTCACAAAAGCCTTCACCATTTTTGGTTCATGCCAAGTCTTCATCACCTCCATTCTTCTTCTTTGGTTGCTCCCATGAGCACATGGTAGAGAGAAAATTGTAGTGACATATTCATACACCCCCACTCTCCATCGCTAGCGACTTTGGAGCGTCGGTTACCTCGTTCGACGAGGTTGGAGCTTGCGTCGTTTCCCTCGGGTGGATCATCGGAGACAAAGGAAGACCGGCAACCAAACATCGTCAAAGGATCACTAGGAGCTTGGAATGAAGACCGAAGGACACGGATCAACTCCGTATAACCTTTCTAACTCTTAGTGAGTTTTCTAGAATAGGGTTTAAGGTCGATCCGGAAATCGGATAGCGGTAGCGCCGGTTTAGAAAAATTTTGTTTCGCATTTTGGCCGCGTTTCGACGGCCGGGGCGCTGCCGGGACCCTTCGCCAAGCGCACTACATGCTTTTATGTGCGCTTGGGTAGAACTTAAGTTGTTCTTTGAATAAGCCCCAGAGCTATGATGAATGCTCAGCATTCAGTAAAAGACAAACATTGTCAGAAGCAAAATCAATGCTCAGCACTGCTAAAAGGGCCGAGCTCAAACAAATGTTTAACATCCTAAAATAAATGTTAAAACATTTTAACTTGATTGGACTTAGCCCAAGATTGGCCATAAGTCCTCAAATTCAGCTTAATTGAGCCCACATGCTCATAAATCACAGATCTTAGCCCCAAATTGGACTACAGATCTTTCAACCAACTCACGTCGGTTCAAGGGTACATCTCTTTACTCCTCTGATATTTGTCGTTGTAATCCTTCAACGTCTTCAGAGAGGTGACGGGTCCCGACAACCACACATTTCATGGACTGTGGGGTCCTTAAGCCCATGGACTATAATGTCCTTAACCTTGACTGTGAGGTCTTTAAACTCACGGACTATGATGTCCTTAAGCTTAACTGTGAGGTCTTTAAACTCACGGATAATGATGTCCTTAACCTTGACTGTGAGGTCTTTAAACTCACGGACTATGATGTCCTTAACCTTGACTGTGATGTCTTTAAATTCACGGACTATGATGTCCTTAACCTCGGACCGTGATGTCCTTAAACTAACGCTGGACCGTAATGTCCTTAAACTAATCGACCGCAATGTCCCTAAACTAAACAATAGAGCCTAAATGCTCTTTTGTTGGATCTAAATGATCCCGTTAAGTTGATCTTAGTCTAAAATAAGACTAACGTATCCTTAACAAACGTTTAAGTTGATCTTAGTCTCAAATGAGGCTAACGTATCCTTAAACCCAACCCCCAAACCCAAATCTAAGAAAATAGGGATTTGGACTAGTCCACGCCCTACGGGCTGTTAGTTATATGTATGCCCTAGAGGCCATTACTGTACATATGATGTATATTGTAGTGGATGCTGGGACATATATAGGGAGGACTTTCTTGCTCGACATGATAGTATGCTATCTGGTTACTCTTTACCTTAACGTGTATACTGATTGTCTCTCTGTTACATGTTGGTAAAGCCCTTAAGATGTGTACTTGACTACCTGGACTATGATGCGGATCATACTAGTGGGGACAAGGTAGTCCAAAAGTACATCCTTCAAGGTCCCTAGTCGTGGGTGTATCGAGACAGGGCATCGATATACCAGTGTAGACTAGCGTATACCTTCTCGACCCATATAGATGGGCGATGGATGATCCCATATCCATTGGTGTTTGACATCAGAGATGATATACAAGTGCTCAGTGCAGACTGGGTACACTGGACGGACTCGCCGAGAACTCCCAGATGGTATTATACCTTTCGTCAGATGGCAGTTCTCTGGTGACACTGGTACAGAGTAGTCTGTTGACCCGAGATCGTCATAGAGTCTTGTGTGGTTCCCACTGTGCTTTGATTTCCACCTTACCACATCCAAGAGGGTGTGCAAAACGGTGGCTTTTGGGTACAATCCCGAATCACATGGAGGCAATGAGCGATAGGAGGGGATTCGTCTCTCTCGGTATAGGGAGTTGATGTTGCACTGTGTTCGATTGGCTATAACAGGAAGTCCCTGGCCAGGGCTGATCAGAGATTTGCTGGTAAGTGTTACCAGTAGTTTCTCGACCCGTTATGAGCCTCATATCGACACGACTTATCGAGCTATTGGGGTCTGACGTTTACCACCCCTAGGCGAGATATGCGACATATCAGACGACGAGACCGGACTATACGGTAAGTGTTACTGGTTGGATTCACAGGAGTGTGAGCGGGCTTGCTCGTCGATCTTCTGATCGCTCAATACCCGGGTGGCCGTTACGTTTAGCAGACCGCTTGCGGCTTGTGGGTGTTTGATATGATCATCACCTGCTGCCAGCGTATTGACGAGTCTTTAGAGTCCTACACAGAGGTTTCCTGGCTCAAGCGAAACGAAATAGGAGCGCATATGAGATATGTGCGGGACCGAGAATAATGCGTGTATGTGATACCGCATTCCATTCTCGCGATGAATGTATCGATTGGTTGTATGCGATATAACCTAGTTATCGAATCAAGGATTGATTCGGTAAGCCGATACATAGGATACTAGTCGGTTATATGCGATATGACCGGATCGTTAAATCAAGTGTTGATTTAATGATTTAATGTATAATTATATATTTGATATATTACTTTGCATTAACTAGTATTGGTTCATTTTAAATGGATTTTCTCACTTGATGTGCACATTGTATATGTGATATACATTTGTACATTTGATTGTATCATGTTTGATGATACATGAGAGTTTGAGTGTATGTTAAGATTAAACCATGGTTAGGTAATGGTTAGGGTTTTGATTTTATTTACTTATTCATTTATTTATTTATTTATTTCATTTTGGCAAAAGAAAAGAAATGGTGGCTTGCTTTGTTTTACATTGAAGCTTCATGAAGCTTTGAAAAAGTCCACCATTTTTGTTTCATGCCTAACCTAACCATTCACCTAACCCTAGTTTAATCTCTACACTTGAACATGGTTTGTATATGATAAGTATTGATTTTCTTTTGTATTTAAAATAACTTATCATATTCATCTTCTTCTTCTTCTTCATCTTTACAAAGAAGAAAACCTAGCTTTCATCAATGGTGATTTGATGAAAAGAGTGAGAAATCCAATTCAAAAGTGAACCTACCTCCTATTTCTTCATCCTCTACCTCTTGCCAAGTAGTATAGGGTGTTTTCTTCACAAGTTTCATGACTTGGTGAAGTGGGAGCTTGATCTTGTGATGCCTCGATGTAGATCATCTTCGGCATCGTAGTCGACGACCTAGCCCGCCCATTTCTCCGATGAAGCCGACGCTAGAGCCCGGGATCCGATGACCGCAGCAAGGGGTCTTCATCGCGGAGCTATGGAGGTGGAGCACCGGATCTACAAAGGTTGTATTTCCGTTCACTTAGTTAAGTTGTTAACTAGTTGCTAGTTTCGCCTAAAATTCTAGTTAACGATCTAGTCTAGGGTTTCTCGGCACCGTAAAATTTGAAATTGGCATGGTTGATGTCTTGTGAGACCTCATTAGCGTGCCTAGGAACCCTACACGGGCGACAACATAAATTAGTCTCCGTATACAATCCATGGGCAACCAAAAACAAAACAAACACCCACGACACGAAGTGACCATCTGGAGAAGGAGAAAGTTGTTACCGCGATGCGGTAGCGTAATTAACTGCAGGGGCTTGCGCCTGCAGGGAAGAACGTCCCCACGATCAAAAACCCCTCAAATGAGGGGGAATCTGACGAAGTCTACTATATCGGCCGCATCCGTTTAAACCTTCGATACATGGTGCCATAAATCAACTTCGCATCTTCGGAGAGGTGGACGGATAGCACCAATTAGCATCTGCCTTCGGAATTCAGGCCCGGACGTCCCAACGTCCCGGTCGCGTCTTTCGGCGGGGAACAGATTCTGGCACCCCTGGTGGGACCTTTTCCTCTTTCCACTCCACAATTCGTGTGTCGTGTTCGCGAACGAATCGCGGTTTGCTATGGTTGCCCTTGGGTTCGAGGTACTAAGATTTGGTGTCTTGCTCGGTGCAGAAAATGAAAGATCAATGGCGTCTTCCTGCACAAAATGCTCCAGCTGCAACTGCAACTCCCGTTCCGCCTCATCTGGAGGTGTAACTTACGGGCCCCAGGCGGCCTCCCTTTTCACAATGCTGGTAGAGCAGGTAACGCAGGCTACCACCGGGTTGTTCTTCGGGACCATGATCCCACCAGTGAGCGTTAACATCCCGCTGCCGCAGGAAGCCCCAAAGAAGTCGGTCTTTGATCGACTTACCACTACCGCGACCCCTCTCAACGGGTCGCCCAAGTCTAATGCCTCCGTTTTCAACAGACTGGGCCAGAATTCCAACAAGCCCGCAATACCTAAAGCAGCCATCCCAAAGCGGATAGCCATCCCGGCTCAAGCGGACGAAATCATTGGAAAGGCTTCTCCTGACAAGAAGTCAGTCTTCACAAGGCTGGCTACTCCGGCTCCCGCTCCAGGCGGAGTCACCTCTGCCCAGAGGTCTGTATTCGATAGGTTGAACATTACTTCTCAGCGAACATCAGTCTTCAAAAGGCTGACACCGGCGACAACCCTCCGTCAAGACAGGAGGCATGATGAAGACATTCCCATAGCTGAGCCAACTCCATCCGATCGGCACGCTCGACGTCACCACTGGCGTCGAGTAAGGAAGGCTGGGGGCAACTCCCCCTCTGGGCTAACTCCGCCAGCTCCGATGGTGGAAATCAATGTTGCTGTTCTAACTGGGAACAACTTTGAACTGCTTAGGAGGGTTCGCAAGAACTCCCCGACTGCCACGCTGAAGAGGTCTCCTCCACCTATGGAGATTACTACAGAAAAGAAGCCAGAGCAGCCGCCTCAGCAGTTGTCCTCCGAAATTTATAAAGTCTGGCGGCAGGTCCAGGAATCGGTGATTGACCAGGACTACTCTCGCCGATCAAAGAAGCTTAAAGCTCGACAAGGAGATAACCATCCTGTCAAGCCACAAAAGGCGACAGCCGTTTGGGTGCCCGCTGCACCGGCTCCCTCGACTTCAACTGCTCACAAGAGAAGAAGGCCAGAGAAAGCTCCTGTGACCGCGGCGAACCAGAAAGGCGCTGAATCTAGACGCCCCAAGTCTGGGGGCATGATGGTGCATACTGTTTATATGGATTCCGGAAAAGAGGAAAGCCGTGCTTCTATGGGTCATCGACCGCTTACCCGGTCGATAACGAAGGCTCAGGAACAACAGCAGCAGAAGCTTCAGGAGATATTGACTGCAATGGCCGCACTCACTGGGCCAAAAGAAAATCCAGAGACCTCAGAGCAGCGTCAGGAACAAGAAACCGATGCTGAATTCCTCCGAAGAATGCTCGAGAGAAAAGAAAAAGAGGCCGCGGAACAGGAGGCCAACATAAAACTTGGCTTTTTTGTTTCAAGACATGGCCGGGATGATATTACAGCCGGAACCTCCAGCTAAAGACCCCCCGATGATCATTGAAGACGATAGAGGGAAGACATCGAACCCTCCTCCGGCTCTTTCAGCAGCCAAGGAGGAGACCATCTCCAAGGCTGCTCTGGATGATTACATCGCTCAGCAGATATGAGTTCACCAGGCGAACGAAGCAGCTGGACAAATTGTTAAGACCGGACGGCCCTATCCAGGCTGGTATGACCAAATAAGGTACCCGCCAGGATATACGATCCCTAAATTCCATGTATATAAAGGGAAGGGGAATCCGCTTCAGCACGTCGCTCAATTAAGAGCCTTGTGCGGCAACACCGGAGGTGATGATAAACTTCTGCCCCGTCAGTTTGTTGGTAGCTTGTCGGAAACGGCGTTTGAGTGGTATTCGAAGCTTCCCAACGACTCCGTCAAAACTTTTGAAAAAATGGAGCTTCTATTCACCCAGCGTTTCACGAGTGCTAATGAACGCACCCCAATAACGGCATTGATCAATGCCAGGGTGAAGCCTGGAGAAACATGGGTCCAATATGCAATACAGTAGCGAAATTTATGGTCGAAATGTGAGCAGCGCATCGAAGAAGCGCCGGCAGTAGGCATGTTCGTGGGCACTCTTGACCCTCAGGCGACCATCTCCCAATTCATGATGTTTTTCAAGCCGACCACTTTCCAGTCCTTGATTGATAAGTTGGCCCAAATGAACCAGATGGGCCATGGACCATCCTCCTCAAAGACGGATCCTCGGAATGAGAAGGGGAAAGGGAAAGCAACCTTCGTCGCCAACGCTCAACAACAACCGAGTGGCCCGAGACTAGTTATTCGCCAAAGTAACAAGCGACAATCCCTTGATGAGAAGTTGAGACGTCCTTACTCGTTTCCCCGAAATAAAACAAGGAGACTGTTCGAACTAGCAGTGCGCAACTGGCTCATCACTCTACCGGAGTCGAGACACCCACCGCGACCGAACGACGTCAACGATCCCAATTACTGCCTCTACCATCGAGTATTGGGCCATCCACTCGAAGATTGCTATGTGCTCAAAAATTAGGTTGAAGACCACTATTAGCAAGGTAAATTTGCGTTGTCTGAAAATTGGAAGGTGAACCCGCCACAACCACATGCTCCGAAAAAGATGAACATGCTGGGGGCATCATGCTCATTTATAAAGGAAGCTCCATGGGAGGTCGCTCTTTCAGCCAAGACGAAAAGAATGCTGAAGGATCTTCACACATGCCCGACAATCAGGTGGAAAAGCCCGCTAGAGCCTGAGATCATTGAGGGAATGCTAAAACCACGCCCAATGCCGAGAATTGGTAGCGATGGTCAAAACGCTCAGTCCCAGCCGTCAAAGTCTTCAAAGAAAAAGAAAAAAGCCCGTGAAGCCTGATGACAAGCACACGGATCTGCAAAAGCATATTGAGCGCTGGAGGAATATAACCAAAAGGCGCAGACCCCGGTCACACTCCAAGAATTTCTCAATAATATTCTTGAGAGCGGAGATAACGACAATAACGACGGGGATGACTCTTCAGAAGAATCTGAAGACTATGTGGCAAGTTGCCACATGGTCTCTCATTCGGCGTTAACCAACAAAGAAGATCACTCGGCGATAGAAGACATCATAAAAGAGCTGGGGGCAGGATCGAAGCCAAAACCCATGGAACCGTCTGACGAGATGATCGACTTGCTACTAAACGAAGCCCGTCAGAAAAGCAAAGCCAATCGAGAGCGCGAACTGGCTATATTCGAAAAAGCCAAATGCCGACGACTGAATGAAAAGGTCGAGGTACCCCAACCGGATCGAAGCATCCCTATCGCCAGCAAAAACAAGCTTAAAGTAAGGAAACGATTCGCTAGGGCCCTGTCAACAGGAATGAAGTTGCCCTCTTTCAGAGGAAATTCTCCCGGCAGTATACATCTTGATGAAGCGGACATACATCCTAACTTCTGCTTGTACCATCAGAGGATTGCACACCCTAGCGAGGAGTGCATAGCCTTTAAAAACTGGAGGCAGGGATATGTTGCCCACCGACGACACGTTCAACGAGAGAAGCGCAAGGCTTGTCGGGAACAGAAAAGCACGACAAATGAGCGCAAAAGAGCCGCTGGCAACTGTCACATAGTCGACAACATGGGATCGCAAGTTATCACCTTTCGAAGCGACTTTGACGAAGAAATCGCCCTCAGCCCTTTCTTTAAGGAATCCACCTCCGACATAAAAGATGCGAAGATTTGCGAGAAAATCTAGCTGCATAATCGTACGTTGCCCCAAAAAATCTCGGACCTACGAACAACGGACCGAAACGTCCTTAAACTAACGATGGACCGCAATGTCCTAAGCTTTCAAATGACCGAAACGTCATTAAACTACTACCAACCCGTGCCATCCCCAGGTTGATGCGGTGTTAAAAAAAAGAAAAAAAGGGTATGTCCACAAGCGAAATGGGTACGGATGAAAACCCGAAAGGGCTCCGTAAGTAAAAACGGCAGGGCTACCGGCGAGTTTTGTGAAAACCCGAAAGGGCGCAATCTCGTTAAAAGACACTTGCAAGGTCCTCTCGACCCTGTAAGGAGAAACCACCTGCGTGATATCCTTACGACTCACAAAGGAGAAACACACTTAGGGATCCCCACGATTCCTAAGGAGAAATTACACTTGCGAGATCCTCACGACTTGTAAGGAGAACCCTATTATGAAACCCTCACGGCTCATAAAATTCAAAAGCCTTAATGTCAGTGTATATGCCCTAGAGGCCATTACTGTATCATACTAGTTTGTATATTACTTGATGGAAGCTTGGGATATTCACAGTTGTATATACAATCTTGCTCGAAATGGTAGTATGCTACTTGGTTTGTCTCTACTTCAATATGTGCATGTGTTTCTTTTAGCATATCGCTTATATACATATTAGTAGAGCCCTTAGGATCTTTCCTTGATTACTAGCGTTGTGATGGCGCTCACACTCGTGGGGGCTGGGTAATCCATAAGCACATCCTTATACAGGTCCCTGGTCGTTGGACTATCGAGACAGGGCATCGATACTCCGGAGTAAACAAGCGTATGCGCTTCTCATCCAAGCGTGGGAGACGGTCTGTCCCACAGCCGTCAGTACGTCATACTTGAGATAGTATGCGGGTGCTCGTTAGGTTATGAGTACACTGAACAGGACTCATCGGGAACTGTTGGTTGGTATTATACCTATTGTTAGTTATCAGTTCCCAGGTGACATGAGTACAGCTTAGTCCGCTGACTTGACACTGTCACTTCACCTCGAGTGTGTTCCCACTGCACTTTGATTACTACCCTACCACGGCTCAAAGGAGTCGTGCAAACAGGTAGTTTTTGGGTGCTGTCCCGAAGCACTTGGAGGCAGTGACGGTTAGACAGGATTCGTCTCTCCCGGTATTGGGGGTTGACATCGCGCTGTGTCCAGGAGAGCCATTACACAAGTAGTCCCTGGCCAGGGCAAGCGAGATATACTGGTAGGTTTCCAGTGTTATCTCAGGGTGTTCTGGGCTACACTCCGACACGACTTGTACCGCTATTAGGGGACTGACGTTCACCGGCCCCCTAAGCCCGCCATGTGATGTATCAGACGAACAGACCGGACTGTACGGAGACTGTCACATACAGGCTCAGTGGGAGTTCAGATGGGGTTACCTCGTCAGTCTTCTTATCGGCATCTACCTGGGGACCGTTACGTACAGCTAGTGCCGCTTGCGGTCTGTGGTTAAACCTATTGCCAGCGTAGTGTCGAGTCTTTAGAGTCCCACACAGAGAGCTATTCGCCTTTAGGCAAAATGAGTAGAGGTCGCATGGTTTTGCGACAGGGTTCGTTCACATCCGCGCACTTGTGCACGTTTGCTGTCCGGACAGCTTATACTAGCGTGCTTTGGTTTAAGCCGGATCCTAGTATATGATTTGGGATTGGTTTTATCTCATTGTGTTCGTGTTCCTCGGATCACGAATACGGATGCGTATGCACAGTTGATTGAGACAGAGGGAGAGGACTTTGATTAGGGTTAATGACCATTGTCATTTTATTAACCCTAATGCTTATGTGTGTATTATGGTTAATTGATATTAGTTTAATATAATTGTGCATGGTTATGGTTGTTGACCATTTGACATTCTTGACTTGTTGACCTAGGTTGACACTTTGACCATCATCATTTCATTTGGAAGATGCTCTTTGATCCTTGCAATTTGCATTAAAAATGAAATGATAATGGTCATGTCTTGATTAAGCCATGACAATTATCTCACTAATTTTCAATTTACAATAATTCACACATATATGTGAGAATGCTTCATTATTCTCTCATTCTATCATATACTTTCTCTCTCTTGCTCTTCCTCTTCCTCAAGCTCTCCCCTCTCATGTGTTGAGAAACACTTGAGCGTGAGAAAAACCACTCCATTGTAATCTCTACTCTCATCTAGGGTTCTAGGATTAGCACTTCTAGCACCTTAGTTACTTCTAGCTTGAAGTTGAAGCCAAAGGTTAAGGCTTTCGGGTGGATCCTTCTTCGACTCGAGAAGGCGACAAGGCAATCTCTTTCTTATACTCCAAGGAGCAAGGAGAGAAGGAAATAAAGCCCTAGGTATAACCATTCTTCCTTGTAGCTACTTTCTAGTTAGCTTTTAGTTAGTTTTGTTTAGTAAAGATCCATCCTTTGTCTAGTCCATGTTGCCTAGCATGATAAAAATCCGATTTTTATTCCGTTTTCCTCCTCCCCGTAAGCACCGGGGCAGGAAACGTGGACTTACAGTGGTATCAGAGCCTGACTAAACATAAACTAGCTAGGTAGTAAAGTGTATGGAACTTCAATCGAAAAAAAATCACAAAACTAAAACCGCAAAACCCTAACTTTCTGTTGAAATTTTTTCTGCTCAAAATAAAATAAATCTTACGTCAAAAATCATCTCAGGGTTTTGTGAAGAAAGCCACCAAAAACGATCCAGTGAATCGCTCAAAGCGCGGCGGTTCCGCGGCAAAAGCATGCCTATTGCCGCGGAACCGCGGCCGTTTTGACTCGGTTCTGGGTCGAGTTTGGTGCAGTGTTCTTCTGGCTTGGTTTTGGGATTTTTAAGATGGTTTATTTGTGCCCAGTTTTTCCAGAAAAGAAATTTGTTTTTGGGGGCCTATAAATCCGTATTTTTGATCGAACTTCAGTACACTTTGACTAATGGGTTATATCTGTGATGTTTATATGTATTGAACGTCTGCTAATCGCTATAAGTCGATTAGTGGTGGTTATACATATCTGTGATTTGTGTTTGATGATGGTATGTGTATATGAATGCGTTGGATTGTCGCGGGTGAATAGCCGGGGTGGATGTGAGATGAGTGTTTCTTTTTCTTTCATTCATTGTAATATGTAAATTGATGTATTATTATTTGTATGGCCGCACAACCGGGTCGGGGTTGTAGCCGTCATTGTATAATTCTTTTTACTGTTTTTGCTGCTAGGATAGACCCATGGAGGGGGTGCACAAACTACCGGGTATCTCGAAGTGCCGAGTGGCCTACTCACGGTGTTGAGGGAGGTTGCTTCGTTTCGGGTACTTGGCGGGTAGTTTGCCGCACCCGTAGGGGTCTTGGGTGGGGTATTTGGCTATTCACCGCGACCGTGTAATCCGCTTTTCGTTGCAGGCTCGAACGGATTGCGGATTCCTAGTATATCCAATGTATTCATCTGTGATCTGTAATGTCTATCATTGCTATATATTTATATACTATAACTATTTAGGCGTTGCTTATGTTTTACAGCCGCGCTAGCCCAGCCCCCGCTCTGTCGTTAGTTAAGTAACGAAACGGGTGATGACGGGGCCCCGTGGAGAATGCGAATGGCATAAGCGTACGTCATATTTTGGTTGTTTTCTGCAATGGTAGGATTAAATGATGGGACGCATTAAAAGAACTAATGCCAGAAAATAAACCAAGTAAAAGTCGATTGGAACACTTTGAAAACCACTCGGTTCTTTTCAAAACTAAACTTTTAAACGCGGAGCTTGAACCACTCCTTTTAAAAGCTATCTCGTTCCATCGATTATATCAAGTTCACTACGTTCACGGTTTCGCCAAAACCATTCGTAGCCCTCCGTCATTCCACATGAATGGTCAAAAAGTATTCAAGCTTTGTATTTTGGCCAAAGTTAAGGCATAGTGATTGGTAGCTATTGGGTATTCATGTGCAGCATAGATAGATGCGTTGGTTTGGGACAGTCGTGCTGCCATTTTGGCCAAAGTCAAGGGTAGGTACGGGTGGGTCCAAATTAACCAGGAGAATGACGGGTAGAACTTGACATGTGACTTATGATATTTTGGCCAAAGTCAAGGTCATAAGAGCATGGGGCAAAAATCCACATCGGGAGTTTCATAAGTACTGAAACTTGCTAGCACTGCATACCATTTGGAGTGTGATGATTCTGGTAGGATTCCTTCGGTTTTATCACGCGATGATATTTGGATCCCGATCCTACTATGAGTATATGCTACTCCTCGGGAAAACTCTCACTTAACGATCAATGCTATAAACCTAGTAGGTGTCTAGAAAGGTGTTAGCGGGGCTACGCCCACAGGGAAAAGAGGTTACTTAATTAAGGAACTTCGCGAAAGCGTTGGAAAACCTCCCTCGAAGTACCGACACTGGCCTGGCTGAACGGTTAAGCAAGTATTGTACGGTGAGATTGATCCCGGCTAATCCTTTCTTTACGGTTTGAGAAGGGATTCGAGAGACAGTGGGAGCCATCCAGTTTAGACAAACTAAAAACCACTCTAAACTTGCAAGAGCATCATGCTAAAGTGTTTCTTTTCTCTCTCCTAATTGCAGCGACCATTCAACATGACCGGAATTAAGTTATTACTAGATAAAAACATACTGACAGGGCCAAACTACAAAGATTGGCTTAGGAATGTCAAGATGGCAATCACTTACGACAAGTTGGGGTATGTCCTTACCACCAAAGCTCCCCTTCTCCCAGGTCCCACCTCCAGCGTCGCGGATAAAGAAATTCGTAAGACATGGGAGATCGATTGCGCGAAGGCCAAATGCCTCGTGCTTGCCTCGATGGACAACGAACATCAGAGGAGGCATGAGAATATGGACCTGGAGTCCATATTTCTCCATACTAAAGAACTGTATGGAGAGCAGTCTCGTATCGCAAGATACGAAGTGTCGAAGAAGCTATTTTCGGCAAGATTGGCCGTCGGATCATCGGTAGCGGAACACGTGCTTAAGATGATTGGCTACATAGAGGAGCTCGCGGACCTTGGGACCTCGTTGGAGAATGAACTCTATACTGATTTGATTCTCCAGTCCCTTCCTTCCACTTACGCCCAGTTTATCCTTAACTTCAACATGCAAGGAAAGGAGGTTGAACTTTCCGAACTTCTGAACATGTTGAGGAGTGCTGAGGGCACCCTACAGAAAGATAGGGAGACATCCACTTTGTTTGTAGGAGGATATTCCTCTTCTAGATCCAGGGCGAAAGCCAAGGGTAAGAAGAAGAAAGCCCCCGCCAAACCAAGAGGCGGTGTCAGTAAAGTGGATACGAAGGGAAAAGGAAAGGCAACAAAGATAGCGGGAAAGCTGGTGGGGAAGGAAGAATGCTTCTACTGTCATAAAAGTGGTCACTGGAAACAGGATTGCAAGGCTTGGAAGGCCAGAACCCAGGATTTGAAGCGGGTTGCGGCTTCAGCTTCAGGTGTGTATGTTATTGAAAACTGTCTATCAATAAACTCTACATCCTGGGTATTGGATACCGGATCAGGATCTCATATCTGTAATTCTTTGCAGGCATTGAGAAAGCGTAGAGTTTTGAAAGCAGGTGACATGACCCTCAGAGTTGCAAACGGTGATAGCATGGATGCTGAGGCCGTGGGGGACTATCACCTGGGACTGTCGGATGGACACTTTTTGGTTTTGCGTAGTTGTTATTATGTACCAAATGCAACCTGTAATATCATTTCTGTATCTTTATTATCTAAAGAAGGTTATGAATTTGCATTTGTAAGTAATGTAGTGAACATTCACCTTAATCAAGTTTTGATTGGGTCAGGTACATTAAACGACGGTATATACGTATTGAACCAACCACAGATTTTCAATGTCCAGAATACACACAAAAGAAAGTCTCCAGAAATCAATAAAACTTTCTTATGGCATTGTAGACTGGGTCATATCAATGAGAGAAGGTTGACTAAGTTACATGCAGATGGATATTTGGATCCGTTCGAATATCAATCGTATGCAACTTGTCAATCCTGTCTCAAAGGAAAGATGACAAAGACCCCGTTCACTGGACACGGAGTAAGAGCGAGCGAGCTCTTGGGACTCGTACACAGCGACGTGTGCGGTCCAATATCTACACATGCACGAAGCGGTTATTCTTACTTCATTACTTTTACGGATGACTTTTCAAAGTACGGTTATGTCTTCTTAATGAAACATAAATCCGAGGCTTTTGAAAAATTCCAGGAATATAAGAATGAAGTAGAAAAACAAACAGGCAAAAGTATCAAAGCACTGAGATCTGATCGAGGTGGTGAATACTTGAGTGCCGAGTTCCTGGGTTACCTAAAAGAGAATGGAATTCGCTCTCAGCTTACTCCTCCATACACTTCGCAACATAACGGTGTATCGGAGAGACGGAACCGAACCCTATTGGATATGGTATGGTCCATGATGAGTAACACTGAGTTGCCGCGATCGTTCTGGGGATATGCGCTAGAATCAGCTGCATACCTTTTGAACCGAGTTCCAACTAAGACTGTGCCTACTATACCATATCAGATGTGGTGTGGGAAGAGACCCTATCTTAATCATATTAAGACATGGGGATGTCCAGCTTTTGTAAAAAAGCAGCATGCGGACAAGCTCGAGGCACGCTCAGTACAGTACAAGTTTGTGGGATATCCAAAGAACTCCAAGGGATATTTCTTCTATTGCGAAGAGGAACAAAAGGTTTTTGTTTCTCGCCATGCCCACTTTCTAGAACACCAGTTCATAGATAAGAAATAAGTGGGAATGCAATAGAACTGGAAGAAATTCCAGAACCACGAGCTATTACTGAAAGCTTAGTAGAACCAGAGGGTTCGAAAGATCAGGACATTCCCACGCCACTCCGCAGGAGTAGTAGGCAGTCTCATCCGCCCGAGAGATACTACGGTTTTCTCATTGACGGGGATAGAGAGGATTGCATCATAGACTGTGATGAGCCTACTAGCTTCCATCAAGCCATTCAGAGCGTCGACTCGGTAAAATGGCTGGATGCAATGCGGACCGAAATGGAGTCCATGTACACCAACAAAGTATGGACGTTGGACATTGCTCCAGATGGGGTAAAACCCGTAGGATGCAAGTGGATCTTCAAAAGGAAGATTGGTGTAGATGGACAGGTTGAGACCTATAAAGCTAGACTGGTTGCAAAGGGTTTTCGTCAGCGACCTGGTTTGGACTATGACGAAACCTTTTCTCCAGTAGCGATGTTGAAATCCATTCGGATCCTTCTTGCCATAGCTGCCTTCCACGATTATGAGATTTGGCAGATGGACGTAAAGACCGCTTTTCTAAATGGACATTTAGAGGAGTGTGTCTATATGGACCAGCCAGAGGGTTTCATTCAGAATGGGAGCAGCGGAAAGGTGTGCAAGTTGCTTAAGTCCATTTATGGACTAAAGCAGGCATCACGGAGTTGGAACATCTGTTTTGATGAGACGGTCAAGGAATTTGGCTTTATCAAAAATCCAGATGAACCATGCATCTATTGTAGATTTGTAGCGAGAACTGTGGTATTCCTCATTTTATACGTGGATGACATTCTCTTAATAGGAAATGATATTCCTATGCTACAATCTGTCAAGGGGTTCTTGTCACACAGGTTCTCCATGAAAGACCTGGGTGATGCCTCATACATTCTGGGGATCTGGATCTACCGTGACAGATCCAAGAGGATTTTAGGACTATCACAGTCCAGGTACATCGACACCATACTGAAAAGATTCAGTATGGAAGATTCCAAGCGCGGTAATCTACCGGCTTGTCACGGGATCACCCTCTCCAAAGAGATGTCTCCCAAGACTGATTTGGAGAGGGACCGCATGTCTATTATACCCTACGCTTCTGCGGTAGGCTCTATAATGTATGTGATGTTGTATACCAGACCAGATGTGGCTTATGCACTGAGTGTGGTAAGCAGGTATCAGTCAAACCCTGGGAAGAAACATTGGATAGCAGTAAAGAACATTCTCAAGTACCTGAGAAGGACTAAGGAGATGTTCTTGGTGTATGGCGGAAAAGACCTCCAGATTGAGGCCTTTGCTGACTCCAGCTTCCAGAGTGACAAGGATGATTCCAAGTCCATGTCGGGTTTTGTCTTTACCCTCAATGGAGGGATGGTGTGTTGGAAGAGCTCCAAACAGGAAACCGTTGCTAACTCGACTATGGAAGCGGAATACATCGCTGCATCTGATGCCGCAAAAGAAGCTGTCTGGATGAGGAAGTTCTTGAAAGAACTTCAGGTGGTTCCGTCCATTGTTGACCCAATACCTCTGTATTGCGACAACAACGGGGCTATAGCTTTAGCGAAGGAACCCAGGTCCCATCAGAAATCCAGACACATCTTGAGGCGGTATCACCTGATCAGGGAGATCGTAGATCGCCAGGAGATCGAGGTTCGGAGGGTTGCTTCAGAAGATAACACTGCAGATCCATTCACCAAGGCCTTGCCCCAGACTCAGTTCGAGCGGCTGATCGAGATGATAGGTCTTCGATACGCCAGTACACGGCCATAGTGCAAGTGGGAGATTGTTAGTGTATATGCCCTAGAGGCCATTACTGTATCATACTAGTTTGTATATTACTTGATGGAAGCTTGGGATATTCACAGTTGTATATACAATCTTGCTTGAAATGGTAGTATGCTACTTGGTTTGTCTCTACTTCAATATGTGCATGTGTTTCTTTTAGCATATCGCTTATATACATATTAGTAGAGCCCTTAGGATCTTTGCTTGATTACCAGCGTTGTGATGGCGCTCACACTCGTGGGGGCTGGGTAATCCATAAGCACATCCTTATACAGGTCCCTGGTCGTTGAACTATCGAGACAGGGCATCGATACTCCGGAGTAGACTAGCGTATGCGCTTCTCATCCCAGCATGGGAGACGGTCTGTCCCACAGCCGTCAGTACGTCGTACTTGAGATAGTATATGGGTGCTCGTTAGGTTACGAGTACACTGGACATGACTCGTCGGGAACTGTTGGTTGGTATTATACCTATCGTCAGTTATCAGTTCCCAGGTGACATGAGTACAGCTTAGTCCGCTGACTTGACACTGTCACTTCGCCTCGAGTGTGTTCCAACTGCACTTTGATTACTACCCTACCACGGCTCAAAAGAGTCGTGCAAACAGGTAGTTTTTGGGTGCAGTCCCGAAGCACTTGGAGGCAGTGACGGTTAGACAGGATTCGTCTCTCCCGGTATTGGGGGTTGACATGGCGCTGTGTCCAGGAGAGCCATTACACAAGTAGTCCCTGGCCAGGGCAAGCGAGATATACTGGTAGGTTTCCAGTGTTATCTCAGGGTGTTCTGGGCTACACTCCGAAACGACTTGTACCGCTATTAGGGGACTGACGTTCACCGCCCCCCTAGGTCCGCCATGCGATGTATCAGACGAACAGACCGGACTGTACAGAGACTGTCACATACAGGCTCAGTGGGAGTTCAGATGGGGTTACCTCATCAGTCTTCTTATCGGCATCTACCTGGGGACCGTTACGTACAGCTAGTGCCGCTTGTGGTCTGTGGTTAAACCTATTGCCAGCGTAGTGTCGAGTCTTTAGAGTCCCACACAGAGAGCTATTCGCCTTTAGGCAAAATGAGTAGAGGTCGCATGGTTTTGCGACAGGGTTCGTTCACATCCGCGCACTTGTGCACGTTTGCTGTCCGGACAGCTTATACTAGCGGGCTTGGTTTAAGCCGGATCCTAGTATATGATTTGGGATTGGTTTTATCTCATTGTGTTCGTGTTCCTCGGATCACGAATACGGGTGCGTATGCACAGTTGATTGAGACAGAGGGAGAGGACTTTGATTAGGGTTAATGACCATTGTCATTTTATTAACCCTAATGCTTATGTGTGTATTATGGTTAATTGATATTAGTTTAATATAATTGTGCATGGTTATGGTTGTTGACCATTTGACATTCTTGACTTGTTGACCTAGGTTGACACTTTGACCATCATCATTTCATTTGGAAGATGCTCTTTAATCCTTGCAATTTGCATTAAAAATGAAATGATAATGGTCATGTCTTGATTAAGCCATGACAATTATCTCACTAATTTTCAATTTACAATAATTCACACATATATGTGAGAATGCTTCATTATTCTCCCATTCTATCATATACTTTCTCTCTCTTGCTCTTCCTCTTCCTCAAGCTCTCCCCTCTCATGTGTTGAGAAACACTTGAGCTTGAGAAAAACCACTCCATAGTAATCTCTACTCTCATCTAGGGTTCTAGGATTAGCACTTCTAGCACCTTAGTTACTTCTAGCTTGAAGTTGAAGCCAAAGGTTGAGGCTTTCGGGTGGATCCTTCTTCGACTCGAGAAGGCGACAAGGCAATCTCTTTCTTACACTCCAAGGAGCAAGGAGAGAAGGACATAAAGCCCTAGGTATAACCATTCTTCCTTGTAGCTACTTTCTAGTTAGCTTTTAGTTAGTTTTGTTTAGTAAAGATCCATCCTTTGTCTAGTCCATGTTGCCTAGCATGATAAAAATCCGATTTTTATTCCATTTTCCGCCTCCCCGCAAGCACCGGGGCAGGAAACATGGACTTACACTTAAGCTATAGGGATCTGAACCTGTTCTTAAGCAGTCATACCCTTCGATTTTGCCCTACAAGCGGTTCAATATTGACCCTTATATACAATCCCCGGGCATGAATAAATATTTCTCTAACAAAGTCCCACCAGCGACTAGGGATATGCTCACACGGTGAACGACACTTGTAAATCCTCTCGACTTATAAGGAGAAAACACTCTTGTAAGATCCTTACGACTTATAAGAGAACACACACTTAGGAATCCCCATGATTCCTAAGGAGAAAACGCACCTACGAGATCCTCACGACTCGTAGGAAGAAACACCTTTATGAGACCCTTACGGCTCATGAAGTCAAAAGTCTTAGTCGACGGGATCTTAACCCTGTTTGCTAAGCCACCTTTGTTCGACATCGACAGAGGCAAATGATGATTCGCTCCTGGAAATATCCCAGTTGTAGCGATGTTGATGCCTAAATCGGTATCAAATTCCAAGTCCTTTCATGGCAAATGATGATTCGCTCCTGGCAATATTCCAGTCCCAGCGATACTGATGCTGAGATTGGCACCAGATTCCAAGTTCCACACTCGCGATAAAAAAAATCAGCGATCCAAAAATGCATATGCGAAATGATGGGGCAACTTGCAACGAAATCAGCAAATAAAAATGTATGCATACAAAAACAGCCGAAATGATTGGGCAACTCACAATAAAAAGCAGCAAGTATGAATAAAAAAATAGCCGAAATGATTGGGCACCACGAAAAATAGCCGAAATGATTGGGCAATCGCGATTTTCGCGATATAAAAAGCTGAAATGATAGAGCATTGCGGAAAGAATTAAAAAAAATGAAAGAATGAAATTTTTTGCCCTGCGGGTAAGGTCACATTGACCCCTGTATACAATCCATGGGCACAAACAAGAAGGGAACCATATCCTCCCACCAGGCTCCATCAGAAAGAGAAGCCAAATCTCGACGGTTTATAGACAACCTAGAGACAATCTCGACATTTGTCGCAATATTGCAGACACAATGTCAACAAACGAAGCAAAGGAAGATCCCTAGCTTCAAGGTCTCGGCGTCAACATCGATAACTTAGAGATCACCAACGGCGTTTTTCCTCACTTCAACCAGATGCAGACATGACGTCAACAACCAACCTCAGAGTCGCAACGAAACGGAGCCATGGCAAAGTCCCTAGTTCCAAATCTCAATGGCCACATCTACAGCCCGGAGACTAACAACGGTGTGCCTCCTCATTCCAGCAGGACACAGATGTTACACAATCAATCGGAACCACGACAAAGTCCCCAGTTCCAAGACTCTACGGTTCACAGACAACCCAGCGTCATCAAATGACCCTGTCTCGGATACACGCCAACAAATGACCCCGTCGCGGAAACACGTCATCAAATGACCCCGCCGCGGAAACACGTCATAAAATGACCACGTCTCGGATACACGTCAGTAAATGACCCCGCCGCGGAAACACGTCATCAAATGACCCCGTCTCGGAAATACGTTATCCAATGACTCTGTCTCGAAAACAAGTCAACCAACCCCAGGGAAATCAGTGTCCTTGGCAACTTCCTCGATTCAAGGAAATCAGCGTCCTTGACGAGAGCATCTCGATTCGCATCGACCCGCAGAGAAATCAACATCTTTGCAGGAATACCTCGATTCGTACCAACCCCAGGGAAATCAGTGTCGTTGGAAAAACCCTCGATTCATAGAAATCAGCGTCCTTGACGAGAGCACCTCGATTCGTGTCGACCCGCAGAGAAATCAGCGTCTTTGCAGGAATACCTCGATTCGTCTCAACCCCAGGGAAATCAGTATCCTTGGCAAAACCTCGATTCAGGGAAATCAAGGTCCTTAACGAGAGCATCTTGATTCGCATCGACCCGTAGAGAAATCAATGTATTTGCTGGAATCTCTCGATTCGTCTCAACCCCAGGGAAATCAGTGTCCTTGGTAACTTCCTCGATTCAGAAAATCAGCGTCCTTGACGAGAGCAGCCCGCGTTGACCCGCAAGGAAATCAGTGTCTTTGCAAGAATCTCTCGATTCGTTTCAACTCCGAGGAAATCAGTGTCCTTGGCAATACCTCGATTCAGGGAAATCAGTGTCCTTGACGAGAGCATCTCGATTCTCATCGACCCGCAAGGAAATCAGTGTCTTTGCAGGAATACCTCGATTCGTTTCAACTCTGAGGAAATCAGTGTCCTTGGCAAAAACCTCGATTCAAGGAAATCTGTGTCCTTGACGAGAGCATCTCGATTCGCGTCGACCAGCAGAGAAATCAGCGTCTTTACAGGAATACCTCGATTCGTTTCAACTCCGAGGAAATCAGTGTCCTTGGCAAAAATCTCGATGTAGGGAAATCTATGTCCTTGACGAGAGCATCTCGATTCGCGTCGACCCGCAGAGAAATCAGCGTCTTTGCAGGAATACCTCGATTCGTCTCAACTCCGACGAAATCAGTGTCCTTGGTAATACCTCGATTCAGGGAAATCAGCGTCCTTGGCGAGAAGCTCTCGATTCGCGTCGACCCGCATAGAAATCAGCGTCTTTGCAGGAATATCTCGATTCGTTTCAACTCTAAGGAAATCAGTGTCCTTGGCAAATACCTCGATTAAGGGAAATCAGCGTCCTTGACGAGAACCTCTCGATTCGTGTCGACCCGCAGAGAAATCAGCGTCTTTGAAGGAATACCTCGATTCGTCTCAACTCCAAGAAAATCAGTGTCCTTGGCAATACCTAGATTCAGGGAAATCAGCGTCCTTGGCGAGAACCTCTCGATTCGCGTCGACCCGCAGAGAGATCAGCGTCTTTGCAGGAATACCTCGATTCGTTTCAACTCCGAGGAAATCAGTGTCCTTGGCAATACCTCGATTCAGGGAAATTAGTGTCCTTGACGAGAGCACCTCGATTCGCATCGACCTGTAGAGAAATCAGCGTCTTTACAGGAATACCTCGATTCGTTTCAATTCCGAGGAAATCAGGGGAATCAGCATCCTTGGCAAAAACCTCGATTCAGGGAAATCAGCGTTCTTGACGAGAGCATCTCGATTCGCGTCGACCCGCAGAGAAATCAGCGTCTTTGCAGGAATACCTCGATTCATCTCAACCCCAGGAAAATCAGTGTCCTTGGCAACCTCCTCGATTCAGGGAAATCAGCGTCCTTGACGAGAGCATCTTGATTCGCGTCGATCCACAGAGAAATCAGTGTCTTTGCAGGAATACCTCGATTCGTCTCAACCCCAGGGAAATCGGTGTCCTTGGCAACCTCCTCGATTCAGGGAAATCAACGTTCTTGACGAGAGCACCTCGATTCGCATCGACCCGCAGAGAAATCAGCTTCTTTGCAGGAATACCTCGATTCGTTTCAACTCCGAGAAAATCAGCGTCCTTAGCAAAAACCTCGATTCAGGAAAATCAGCGTCCTTGACGAGAGCACCTCGATCCGTGTCGACCCGCAGAGAAATCAGTGTCTTTGCAGGAACACCTCGATTCGTTTCATCTCTAGGGAAATCAGTGTCCTTGGAAAAACCTCGATTCAGGGAAATCAGCGTCCTTGGCGAGAGCATCTCGATTCACGTTGACCCGCAAGGAAATCAGTGTCTTTGCAGGAATACCTCGATTCGTCTCAACTCCGAGGAGATCGGTGTCCTTGGCAAATACCTCGATTCAGGGAAATCAGCGTCCTTGATGAGAACATCTCGATTTGCGCCGACCCGCAGAGAAATCAGTGTCTCTGCAGGAATATACAACGTCAGCAAAGCGGAGCCATGACAAAGTTCCCAGTTCCATGACTCGGCAGTGCACAGATAACCCAAAGTCAACCCTCGACCTCCCTGTTGAAGCAATGCTTTGACTCGGGAGTAGGTCAACTCATCAATCACTTACGAGTCATCTTGACTTGTAAGGAAGAAAATTCTTTTGTGAGATCCTTATGACTCTCAAGAGAAAACACACTTAGGAATTCTCACGATTCCTAAGGAGGAAATACACCTATGAGATCCTCTCGACTCGTAGGGAGAAAAAATCTTTATGAGACCCTCACGGCTCATAAAGTTGAAAAGTCTTAGGCGGCAGATCTTAACCTATTTTCTAAGCCATCGCTTCTTATCTTGATTCAGGGAAATCAGCGTCCTTGGCGAGAACCTCTCGATTCGTTTTGACCCGCAAGGAAATCAGTGTCTTTGCGAGAATCTCTCGATTCGTCTCAACTTGCGGGGAAATTAGTGTCCCTACGCATAAAGAAAATTCTCTTGTGGGATCCTTACGATTCTCAGGAGAAAACGCACTTAGGAGTCCTCACGACTCCTAAGGAGAAAATACACCTACGAGATCCTCTCAACCTGTAGGGAGAAAAGTCTTTATGAGACCCTCATGGATCATAAAATTGAAAAGTCTTAAGCAACAGATCCTAACCCTGTTTTCTAAGCCATCGCTACCTTATAAAGGGTTCAAGATGAACTGTTATCTACCATCTATGGGCCACACTTGCCAAAGCTACATGCCACTGAAATGGAGAAGTTACTCATGAGCATATAAACCACTTCATGCTAGAGTAAAACATAAAGAAATAGAAGGGTGCGACTCATAGAGCTGAGGGTTTGGAACTATATCCCTTAAGAGTCGAGATTTGAGTCAATGATAAATGACGACGCTTGTGTCCGCTCGTTATCTTCTCAGATCAAGATACTGAAAATTATATACCAACCCGAAACTGGTCATACGCTATGAATTACTCTGCAGTACTTCACCCACGTATATATTTACGTTAGCAAAGTAGTGGGGGGCATTTGTTCCCGCCAAAAAAAAAATTTCTGCGCAAAAGAGCCCAAGGTATCTAATGGCAGCCATACGTTTAAGAAAATGTGAACCATCATTTTCCGTGCCGTATTTTGACAAACTCCCATATGCCAAACAACTAAATTCTGATGGTATCGAAAGAGTCTCGAAAAAGCTTTCGATTTGATATATTATGGGCTTCATAATTCATCCGGGATCAAAAGTTATGAGCAAATATGCTATGCACGTGTAATCTAAGGAAGAAAATGCGAACCAGTATTTTCCGGGCTGCATTTTGACAAACTTCTGAATGAGAAATAGCTAAATTCTAATGGTATCAAAAGTGTCTCAAAAAATCCTTCGATTTGATATATTATGGGTCTCATAATTCATCCGGGATCAAAAGTTATGAACAAGCAAAGCTCTGTTCAAGTCTTGAAATTCAAAATAAAGTTGCGCTTCATAAAGCACTAACGCCAAGAGCGCCAGCACTGAGAGTCAAAAACTTTGACTAGCGCACCACGTGTAAAGGACATGTGCGCTAGCGCTATGAGCGCTACGCTCCAAGTGGCGCACCATGGGCAGAGCGCATAAGCGCTCGCGCTGGAACTAAAAGTTCCACACCGTTAGATCAAAAATCTAATAATAATGATAAATCATTAATTAATCAAAATTAAATTCTATTAAGGAAAGATTTCTCAAAATGTTTCCAAACAACAAAATTGTGCTCTGTAAATCAGAGCACCGTTGGATCAATGATCCAATGGTAAATAAAAATTACCAAAGACAACAAATTCTGCATGGAAAGATTTCCCAATCTTGGTAAAAAATAAGAAGATTATCTTCTGTAAACCAGAATCCCTTGGATGAAAGATCCGACGGTGGGGAAATTCCCCAAATAAATTGGAGAAAAGATCTCCTTAACTGATTGAACAAACCATCTTGCCCTATATAAAGGCCCCCAGACTTCAAGTCCTGTAGAGAGGACCCCCCTAAACTTTGAGAAAATCTCAAGAAGAAGAAGAAACTCTTGGCGAAGGAAGATAATTCTTTTTCAAGGTAAAAAGAATATACTGACGAAATCGTCTTAATATAATCAGAAGTACTTACTTCTTTCACAGATCATAGATCTATAAGACAAAGTTGTCTTTCACAAAAGAGATTATGAATATCTCATTATAAAGGGGGGGAGGAGAATTATTCAATTCTCTTAGGATCACAGATCCATAAAGGCAAAGCCTTTCATCAAAAAGAGATTGAAATATCTCCTATGAACTAAGAACTTTGTTCTTAGAATTTTGAGGCAAAGCCTCTTATCAAAGAATAGATAATCTGCAGAGCGCAAAGTTAACCTAAGAAGAGCCTTAGCGCTTCTAATCTAATAAGAGCCTTAGCGCTCCTAATTTAAAAGTGCCTTGGTGTTCTTCATCTAGCACTCAGCGTTAAACGCGCCACGTGCTCCTCACGCGTGCGCTGCATTACTAAAAGCGCTCTGCAGTTAATTATATGGCACCAGCGCCAAACGCCTCAATGCTTCAACTATAGCGCATCTGCGCTCTTCATTTAGCACAAAGCGCTAAGCGCATTAGCGCTTCACATCTGGCGCAAAGCGCCAAGCGCACTAGCGCTTTAAACATAGTGCCCTGCGCTCATTGACTGGCGATAGTACCAAGCGCACTACATGCTTTTATGTGCGCTTGGGTAGAACTTAAGTTGTTCTTTGAATAAGCCTCAGAGCTATGATGAATGCTCAGCATTTAGTAAAAGACAAACATTGTCAGAAGCTAAATCAATGCTCAGCATTGTTAAATGGGCCGAGCTCAAACAAATGTTTAACATCCCAAAATAAATGTTAAAATATTTTAACTTGATTGGACTTAGCCCAAAATTGGCCATAAGTCCTCAAATTCAGCATAATTGAGCCCACATGCTCATAAATCACAGATCTTAGCCCCAAATTGGACTACAGATCTTTCAACCAACTCACGTCGGTTCGAGGGTACATCTCTTTACTCCTCTGATATTTTTCGTTGTAATCCTTCAACGTCTTCAGAGAGGTGACGGGTCCCGACAACTACACATTTCATGGACTGTGGGGTCCTTAAGCCCATGGACTATGATGTCCTTAACCTTGACTGTGAGGTCTTTAAACTCACGGACTATGATGTCCTTAACCTTGACTGTGAGGTCTTTAAACTCATGGACTATGATGTCCTTAACCTTGACCGTGAGGTCTTTAAACTCACGGACTATGATGTCCTTAACCTTGACTGTGATGTCTTTAAACTCACGGACTATGATGTCCTTAACCTCGGACCGTGATGTCCTTAAACTAACGCTGGACCGTAATGTCCTTAAACTAATCGATCGCAATATCCTTAAACTAAACAATAGAGCCCAAATGATCTTTTGTTGGATCTAAATGATCCCGTTAAGTTGATCTTAGTCTAAAATGAGACTAACGTATCCTTAACAAACGTTTAAGTTGATCTTAGTCTCAAATGAGGCTAACGTATTCTTAAACCCAACCCCCAAACCCAAATCTAAGAAAATATGGATTTGGACTAATCCACGCCCTACGGGCGACAACATAAATTAGTCTCCGTATACAATCCACGGGCAACCAAAAACAAAACAAACACCCACGATACGAAATGACCATCTCGAGAAGGAGAAAGTTGTTACCGCGATGCGTTAGCGTAATTAACTGCAGGGGCTAGCACCTGCAGGGAAGAGCGTCCCCACAATCAAAAACCCCTCAAATGAGGGGGAATCTGATGAAGTCTGCTACATCGGCCGCATCCGTTTAAACCTTCGATATATGGTGCCATAAATCAACTTGGCATCTTCGGAGAGGTGGACGGATAGCACCAATTAGTATCTGCCCTCGGAATTCAGGCTCGGACGTCCCAACGTCCCGGTCGCGTCTTTCGGCGGGGAACAATCACCTATAGACGTGAAGAAGTGGGGAGGAGATAAGAAGTGTAATAGAACGGGTTTACATCTCGGTTTGTAGAGATGAAACAATGATGATGGATTACTCGCATTCTCATTCTTGATAAAAAGAGGGGTGGCGGTTCAACTTCTTTGGGTTGGGATTGATTCATCACAACTCCCATGTCTTCTAAGAATGCGAGTTCTTCGGCGAAAATGTCTTCAAAGCATTCATCGATATTCCGAATGATTATCTCATCGGAAAGACAGGTATGATCCTCGGACCCCATAAAAGGTTTATATTTAGCATTAGATGTTAACCCAGACAGCTCGAACTTATTCGACAAGTCAAAGGATTCGGACTTGGGTATGGACTTGTCGATAGAAGAGTTCTCATGTGTATAATAAATAGCAAGATCAAACAACAACGCACTAGTGGAGTCGAGATAAGTATCGTGAAGCTCTTCAAGTTCGCAGTTGTCGGAATCTATCGTTTCGATAGAACATACATGAGCATAGGGTTCGGAGGGTTCACTTTCCAACTTGTAAATGTTAAGCTCAATTGACATCTTCCCGAAGGATAGGGTCATAGAACCATTTCGACAATTGATTATTGCGTTGGAATTTGCTAGAAAAGGTCAACCTAGAATCACCGGGATTTAGTTTCGGGGGTTTGCTACAGGCTGTGTATCAATAACTATGAACTCCACAGGGAATATAAATTTCCCGAATTTGATTAGCATGTCCTCTAGCTCACCCCCTAAGTTGGATGATAGATCGATAGTCTATCCGAAGAGTGCAGTGCGCCGGTTTTAACTCTCCGATGTCTAATTGCTCATAGACAGAATACGGAAGCAAGTTAACACTAGCATCTAAATAGAGTAGAGCACGATTGATATTTTTACCCCCAATAGCAATAGATATTGTAGGAATCCCGGGGTCCTTTCGTTTCTTGGGTATTTGTTGGGTAAAAGCAGTGCTTACATTACTCGCTAGGAAAACTTTTTTATGCACTTGAATTTTCCTTGTCCTAGTGCACAAGTCCTTTATAATTTTCGCATAGGATGAAACTTGTTGGATAGCATCTAAGAGAGGAATGTTTATGTTAACTTGCTTAAAAATTTCCACAATCTTCTCCATTTGTGGACTTAGTTTGTTGGCCCTTAATCTGTGTAGAAAAGGAGCTGTATCAATAAGGGTTTGGTCCAACATTTGTGGAGAAGTTTGTGGAGATGGAATAGGTCCCAGAATTAGAGTTGGGATCGTTTGAGGTTGACTCGAGGAAGTGGGCTGAGAGTTCGAACCTAGTGGAAAACAGAGAATAGGTTCGGAAGAAGTTGTTGGATTAGACGAAGGAGGATCAGAAGTAGAAGCCGGGATATCATCAATATCATCAACATCATCAACATCAACATGTTCACCCACTTGGTTATTCAGCACTCTTCCCGATCTCAAAGTGGTTATGGCACACACATTATGAATTTGTGAGTGGCCGGGATTTGGTAGAGGTTGAGATGGAAGTTTCCCTTTCTCTCTCTCACTCATCACGGCATTTAACTGTGCAAGTTGTGCTTCTATCGATTTTATACTTTCACTGTGGGAAGCAGTGTGTTGCACTAATGTTTGGATAGAAGACGTTAAATTAGCCGTCGTCTGTGTGGATTGTTTAATGAACGTTTCTAAGTTACGTTCGAGCGCAGAGGTTTTATCGGTACCGGCCGTTGAAATATTATTATAAGGATCAAAGTTGTTGGCCGGGTTTTGAAAAGTTTGCGGTTGAAAAGGGTGTTGACTTTGTTGTGGTAGTTGCTGTTGCTGTGGAGGAGGTCTTTGATAATTGCTTGGGCACTGGTTTTGATTTTGAGTTTGGTTTTGGTTCTAAGCAAAATTAGGATGATTCCTCCATCCTTGATTGTATGTAGAAGAATAAGGATCGTTTCTAGGTCGTTGCTGAAAAGCAGCATTAGTTTGTTCTTGATCTTGAAACGGAGGATTCAAAGGATATTCTTTCGTTAAATGTGATGGGTTAGAACAACAACCACACACGGTTTTGGGAAGTGTTACTTAGTTTAGGGAGGAAGATGAGAATTTGTTTTCGATAGCGTCGAGTTTCTTTTACATCGCGGCCATTTCGGATTTCACTGTGATGGAAACGTCGAGCTGATGGATACTTCCCCTAGACGATGTTTGAAAGGTTAGCTTAGCACCTCATGAAGGGTTTGGAAGCATCACATGTACCAAATATGGAATTTTTAGGGTGCTAAGTTAACATGCAAAGGATCGATCCTAGAATCGATTAGGGTTTCAAATTTATCACATCATCATATAAAAGAAATGCTAGGGTTTAGAGAGTACAACCTTTGTAGCTCCCTACGCTAGACTCCTCGGCTACTTGGGGTTTGAAAAAGCTCCGCTTGAACTCCTCGAAATTACCGATGATCCACCCGGAGTCCGCTTTGTCCAAGCTAGCAACTTTATCCGATCAAGTGAACGAAATCAAGCTAACACTCTAAACAAGTGGGCTAGACTTGTGTATAATGGTGTTGTGGTTCTCTTTCTCACTTCAAAATCCAATCTTGATGAGTATATTGCTCACTACAAAGAACTAGAGAGCAAGTTGAGAGAGGAAGAAGAAGATGATGGCAATATGAGAAGATGATAAGAATAATCCTTAAAAGAAAAAATAGAAAATATATCAATATATATATCTTCTATCTATCATCTCAAACCATGGTTGAATCATTATTGTACTATAGTTAAAACACAAAAGGAAACTTTACCAAAGGTTAAAAGGTGGGTGAGAATGGTTAGGTCAAAAGAAGAGTGTAGAACAAATCAATAATGAACATTTTCTTTCCTTTTATGTTTTAGTATAAATACAATAATAATTCATAAATAAAACCATGGTGTGAGTCTTATATTGCCACCATTTCCTTGTATAATCAACCATGATAGAATGATGTATGTATGCATGTGTGCATGCACATCCATATGCGCATGAAACTAGAAAGAAAGTAAAATATACATGCATGCATACATCCATCCATCACAAGAAAGGGTTTTTTAGTGAGAAACTAATGGTTAAATGATAAATCAACACTTGATTTATCAATCCGGCCATATCACATATGACCCCTACCAAAAGCAAGCCGCCCGATCAATATACGGTATCCTATACGCGTATTTTAATCGGGTCCATGCGCATATCGCATACGCGCACCACAACGTTTCGCCTAGACTAGGAAACTCCATTGTGGGACTCTGAGACTCGTCAATACGCCGGCAGGGGGATGATGATCATATCAAGCACCCCCAAGCCGCAAGCGGTCAGCTAAACGTAACGGCCACCCGGGTATTGAACGATCAGAAGAGAACAAGCGAACCTGCTACAACTCCCGTCGAGCCGATCGGCATCACTTCCCGTACAGTCCGGTCTCCTCGTCTGATATGTCGCATATCAAGTCTAGGGGTGGTAAACGTCAGACCCCAATAACCGATAAGTCGTGCCAATGTGAGGCTCATAACGGGTCGAGAAACTACTGGTAACACTTACCAGCTAATCTTTGAATCAGCCCTGGCCAGGGACTTCCCTGTTACGGCCAATCGAGCACAGCGGAACATCAACCCCCAATACCGGGAGAGACGAAACCCCTCCTATCGCTCATTGCCTCCATGTGACTCGGGACTGTACCCAAAAACCACCGTTTTGCACGCCCTCATGGACGTGGTAAGGTGGAGATCAAAGCACAGTGGGAATCACACAAGACTCTATGACGATCTCGGGTCTACAGACTAACCTGTACAGGTGTCACCTGAGAACTGCCATCTGACGTGAGGTATAATACCATCTGGGAGTTCTCGGCGAGTCCGTCCAGTGTACCCAGTTTCCACTGAGCACCCGTATATCATCTCTGATGTCAAACACCAATGGATATGGGATCATCCATCGCCCATCTCATGGGTCGAGAAGCGTATACGCTAGTCTACACTGGTATATCGATGCCCCGTCTCGATACACCCTCGACTAGGGACCTTGAAGGATGTACTTATGGACTACCATGTCCCCACTAGTATGATCTACATCATAGTCCAGGTAGTCAAGTACACATCCTAAGGGCTTTACCAACATGTAACTATAAGACAGTATAAAGAGACTAGTTTACATGTTAAGATAAAGAGCAACCAGATAGCATACTATCATATCGAGCAAGAAAGTCATCTCTATATATGTCCAAGCATCCAATATAATATACATCATCTGTACAATACTGGCCTCTAGGGCATACATACAACTAACAATGTTGGTCTAACACTTTCCCACAGCAAAGTTTGTTCGACGAGATCTTCCAGAAATTGCCAAGCTTCACCATCGTCTTTAGACATGAAATGGCATTGACAATAGTTTCAAGCATCTGTTTTGTCGCTGGATTAACACCCTCATATATAATTCGGCAAAGTTGCCATTTATCAATTCCATGATGGGGGCATTGTAGAAGAAGATCCTTGAACCGTTCAAAGCATTTCCAGAATGGTTCGTTGGAAAGTTGGATAAACTGGTTAATCTCGCTTCGAACACGGGCGGTTTGTGATTGGGATAAAATTTCTTAAGGAATGCTATAACGAATTCGTCTCATTTAGCGATAGAATGTGCGGCAGTACTATAAAGCCATTTTTCTGCTAGGTCGCACAAGGTAAAAGGGAGAAGACGTAATCGCATAGTATCCACAGAAAGTTGTGTAGTGCCCATCATTGCGCATACGTTTTCGAATTTGGTTATAAAAACGTATGTGTCTTCGGATTCAAGCCCGTGAAATTTAGGCAACAAGTTGATGAAGTGGGGTTTAATTTTGAAATTATCCCTATTGGCCGGTGGAATAGATAGACAAGTAGGAAGGGGGCCGCATATCGGATAGCATCTTTCTTGAAGAGAGATGCGTGGTGGATTCTGCGCACTTACGGGTGGTGGCAGGGATGTGTTGGTAAAATCTGATGGAAAACCGTCCATCTCGGTCGATGTGGTGGGTGGAGGGAAAATAGAAGATGAAGAAGTACCGACTTCAGAGTCGATAGAAGAAACGCGGACATGACGGGTACTAGAATCCCGGGTCAGCCGATCATGCACTAAGCGAGTTTAGCGCACGTGGCAGCGTGTGTGAGAACGATTTAAAAAGGTTTGTTTTGAAAAAGTGTCGGACGTGAGGCTTGACTCAACAAATCACAAAATGCACAATCAACCCTAGAACTAAGGTCACCTAGGTCAAGTCACTAGAGCGCTCCTAGACTTCCGAAGGACAAGCCGTAGGATCAATCCTCTACCACCTCTTTATCACTCTTGTGGCCAGGTAAGTGGGAGATATACGCTATACGAATCACCGAAAATAGCGGGCCTAATTAAGTAACCACTTTCCTTAGTCACACTTTCCTAAACACCACAAGAGAGATGCAGATAAGTGATAGATTACCCACGACCCTCCTCTATCCTAATTGAGCGTGACGATCCTTAGAAACTTGGTCTAGATATTTTTTAATTAATGTAAGGTTATGCGGATGCTTGTTTTGTGATTTGTGGGGCCTAGGAAGGGTGATGAAATCCCCACATAATCTGAATTTTGGTTTTGCCTCTTAAAGTCCGTTTTAGAAATATGCACAAACAAACCAATTTCAAAATAGGCAAAAAGATTTTTGAGCGGCAATATTTTGCAAAGAATCCTGCAAAAAATCAGATTATTGGATCTTAGAGGAGAGAGAAAGATCAGAGGAAATCACCTGAAGAATTTTGGGGGCATAACTCTACAGAGCCGCCGCGGTTCCACCACAATAAGCATGCAAATGCCGCGGTTCCGCTGCCCTGCTGTGAGTTCGTCTGCTGATTTTTCTTCAGTAGCCTCCTATTCTCCTCTGGGCTTTGTTGGATGTCTCTGAATCTTTATTTCCTCGCTCCATTGACTCCATATTCTCTCGCAAAAGTCGCACAATAATCCTTAGATACACAAGTTGCGATTTTGGTTCTCTTTATAATATGTTTACTGGATTTTATAAAAATTCAACACGAATAGCAAGAAAAAAATTATAGCCATCTCCCCGGCAACGACGCCATTTGATTAATTCTAGATTTGGAGAAGTGTGTTTCGTAAGTAACAGCAATCAATAACGGTGTCTCTTGTAGCTAGCCGAGATGAGTACGGGTCGTCATCAGGGAAATGTCTAACCTTTTTCTTGTTTTAAACGAGTTGATTGAAAATAGGGAGAATAGATTTAGATCTACGATATACGGATGTAGAATCTATAAAGAAGAGGCTTGTAGGGTTCATAGAATTTAGTAGTGATGGATGATTAATTAAATATGACTCCTTTTATCTTTTATTAGATTTAAAACTAAATCGATAGTGATGAATGAAGATTAGGGTTTTTGGAGGGAATATGATTCCCACTCTTAACCCTTATCTTTTCATTGACCTCTATTCATGTCTAGCATTTACCAAAACAATTGTTAATCTAATCTCAAATCGCGGTCGAGACTATCAATAAATTGATAGCGCGCCTGATTAGGATGTTAACAATTACTTTGCTAAAGTTTATAAACTTTAAAAGATGTAAAAGAAGTTAAGAGATTTTATCATCTATTGATCTGCCCTAATTCTACGAACCCTATCAAGCAAGGAATTACTCACGCATGGTTGAGATAGAAGAGAAGATGAAAAAGGAGATCATAATGTAAATGCAGAAAGTAATGCAGAAATTAAATGTAGAATGCAAAGAACTAAACTAAAGATCTACCTTTTTATTAATTAACTATCATTTACAAATCCGTCGAATTTAGAGTACAAGAACCCTAGTTTATGCTCCTGATCTCTGTTCTCGTAGGAAGTAGATGAACAGCTGATGATCAACCTGAATGCGTGGATCGTCTTGGACCTCTTGATCTCTTCGGTTTTTGATCTATTAGGTGATGATTTTCAAAATATTGCTCTCGGTTCTTTAAATAGCACTAGAAGCAGAAACCCTAGATCCCATATATTAGGATATGCTGTTGCAATCATAATCATAAAATCTCAAATCCAACGGCCATCAGAGGGCCGCGGATCCGCCGCGAATAGGGGGTTTGGCCGCGGTTGGGCGGCAGAATAATAGAATCATGCTTTGAAAATTCTTGTGCTGTATGATGTTGACACGTGGAGATTGTTGTGATGTCTGGTTTCTTTAAATCTTCTCCGAGTTTCTACCATTTACGATTTGATTCAACTTTATCGGCATATTTTATTCCTGACATCTTGGATATCTCGATCTCAAGACCTAAGCTAAATTTGCACAATATCTCAATTCATAGTATTAGTAATATTTGTTATATTTGAGATATTATCCTAATCATTTTATATATGAGACAATATTTTAAGAATATTGATTAGGATTATTTAATATGATATGCATATTTAAATTATCAAAATATCATATAAATATTATATACATATATTTTCCTTCATAATGTTAAGTATAGTGTATAAACATATGATAAAGAGTATTTTGCAGATAAACCCACATATGTTCTATATTTACGATAAACACCTTTAAGTACTTAACAAAAGTAAGGAAACTGTTCCATCAAATGTGCAATATTTTCGACTGAACAGCCCCTTCAATGTCAAAAGATGAAATGATCTCGAAAGCTCAGCTCATCGAGTATGTATCCCAACAGGCCAAACTCCTCACTTCCAGTGAAGCAAACACCAAGTTGATCATGACCGGTCATCCATATCCAGTATGGTACGACCAGAAGCAATACCCTCTAGGTTATACAATCCCGAAGTTCAATGTCTTCAAAGGAAAGGGGAATCCCCACCAGCATATCAAACAGTTTGTCAGCAGTCTGGCGGATATTGCCTTCGAATGGTACTCAAAGCTCCCAAATGACTCCGTAAAGACCTTCACTGATATGGAACTGCTCTTCACGCAAAGGTTCGTCGGTGCAAGAAAGCGCACCACCATATCTGTTTTGATCAATGAAGAGAGGAGATCAAATGAAGCACTGGTGAAGTATGCCATTCAGTGGAGAAATATCGCATCAAAGTGTGAGCAGCCGATCGCCGAAGCTCTAGCCATCGAAATGTTCATAGGCACCTTGGATCCGCAATCGTAGGTTTATCAGTTCATGTTTTTCGCTAAACCCACCACCTATCAAGAGCTCCTTAACAAGCTAGTTCAATTAGAGCGAACCAACCACTAAGTCGTTAAACTGGGACTAGCTCCTTGACAAGCTAGTTCAATTAGAGCGAATTGACCACTAAGTCGTTAAACCGAGTGAGCTCCTTGACAAGCTAGTTCAATCGGAGAGAATCGACCACTAAGTCATTAAACCGAGATGAGCTCCTTGACAAGTTAGTTCAATCGGAAAGAATCGACCACTAAGTCCTTAAACTGGGATGCGCTCCTTGACATGATAGTTCAATAGAGCGAATCGACCACTAAGACATTAAACTGGACCAGAAAAAAGGGTAGTCCATAATCAAAAAGGGCATGGATGAAAACCCGAAAGGGCTCCATGAGTAAAAATAACATGACTGTCCACGAGTTTGTAAAACCCGAAAGGGTGCAAACTCGTGAAAGAAAAAGAAACGAAAAAAGTTTCGACCAATTCCCACCAAAGGCGGACCATATTCCCAATATGGTGAACAACACTTGTGAGTCCTCTCGACTTGTAAGGAGAAAATACTCTTATGAGATCCTTACGACTCACAAATGAAAAGACACTTAGAAGTCCCCACGACTCCTAAGGGGAAAGTCCACTCACGAGATCTTCTTGACTTGAGAGAAGAAAATACCTTTATAAGACCCTCATGACTCATAAAGTTGAAAAGCCTTAGACGATAGAGATCTAAACCTGTTTTCTAAGCCATCGCTGCCCTACAGCCTATCACCAAATTGACTATCGTATACGATTCATGGGTGAACCGCAAAAAAAGAGATGCACCCAAAAAGGAAAAGACCCACTCGTGCTTCCTTATGATACATAAAGGGAAGAAGACACTTAGGAGTCCTCACGACTCATCAGGAGAAAATACTCCTATGAGAACCTCTCGACTCATAGGAAGAAAATACTTTTATGAAACCCTCACGGCTCATAAAGTTGAAAAGCATTAGGTGACAGGGATCTAAATTTGTTTCCTAAGCTATCGCCGCCCTATGGCCTATCTCCAAATTGACTACCGTATACTATCCTTGGCTATTGACGATAAAACCCTCATCCAAAACATCCTACGTTAGAAAACCAAGATACCAACGAGGAAAAGACCCATTCATGTGTCCATACGACACCTGAAGGAAAAAATACATTTAGGAGTCTTTATGACTCCTAAGGAGAAAATACACTTACGGGATCCTCTCAACCCATAAAGAAAAGATAATTTTTTAAAAGATACTCATGGCTCATAAAAATTGAAAAGCCTTAAGTGACATAGATCTAAACCTGTTTTCTAAGCCATCGATGCCCTACGGCCGATCTCCAAAATTGATCGACGTATACAATCCACGGGTACAAACAAGCCATACCCCATCCAAATTTCGCATGGACTGCTATGTCCTTAAACCGGTATCCTGCCCTACGGTCAGTCTCCAAATTGGCTACCGTATACATTCCACGGGCACAAACGATCCATATCATCCCCAAGTCCCACCGATAAGCGATATTTGGTCACCCGCAGTAAAGCCACATCCGAGAGTTCCAACGGCTGTACAAGGCTAAAAATACTCTGGTACGTCCAGAAGCAAAATGGGCACGGATGAAAACCCGAAAGGGCTCCATGAGTAAAAACAGCAGGACTACCCGCGAGTCCGAGAAAACCCGAAAGGGCGCGAACTCGTGAAAAGAAAGAAACTGTCCTAAAAGTAGTTCGACTCTGACTCTTGTATACAATCCATGGGCACAAAAAAATAATCTTCGGTAAAGTCCCACCAAAGGCGAGCAATGTTCTTAATATGATGAACAACACTTGTGAGTCCTCTTGACTTGCAAGGAGAAAACACTCTTGTGAGATCCTTATGACTTGCAAGAGAAAATACACTTGGGAGTCCCCACGACTCCTAAGGAGAAAATAAACCTATGAGATCTTTTCGACTCGTAGGAAGAAATATCTTTATGAGACCCTTATGGCTTATAAAGTCAAAATGCCTTAGTTGATAGATATATAAACATGTCTTCTAAGCCACCATTGTCCGAATGGGCAATGACAAATGATGAGTCGCTCCTGACAATATTTCAGTTGTAGCGACACTGCCAAAACAGGTATCAAATCCCAAGTTCCCCCAGGCAGATGATGAATTGCTCCTTGAATACGTGCTTCAGTATTAGCAACGCTGATGCCAGCCCAGGTTCCAAACTATCGATGTCATGCCCCGATTCCCAAAAGAACAGTAACAGCACGTGACTAGGCCCGCGACGTATTTAATCCGAGAAGGTCATTTCTCTTAATAAATACGCTAAACATCTATAAGCAATATAAAGTAACAAGAATAAACAAAATAATGAAATCCAATTTTGATTTATTAAATTCAAGATTCACAATTGACAAAATATCTGAATACAAAATACGATAACATGGTAAGCCTTAATAAGAAGGCATACAAAATAAGATGAAATGAAATAAAAAAAAAACTGAATGAAACTAGATTTCCGGTTGTGATGCGAACTGGTTGTACTCATTTTCAACCGCTTCTATTTCCTCTGTCTCAATACCACCTGATGAACATTCTAAGGATAGAAAGAGGTGGGTGGAATGCCCGTCTGTCACGCCCCGCTTCCCAGAGTACGCTAGATTGGGCACATGACATAGCCAACCATACTACCTGTGGGTAGGAAGTATCCATCCACAGTCACATTACGGTTGTAGAGATATCAAGAACAAGATAAAACTACATAAAACATGTCCATAATCCAGAATAACAGGAGTCAATAATAGATAAATGCAGAAGCAAATGATCCAATACAAATAACTGAAATGTATGTCCCATAATGCGGGCTCACATCAGGAAATAAATGCAGGAAATCAAACTAACTACTACTGAACTCACAGCTCAGCCTGCTGGCTGAAGTACTCCTGCTTGGACTGCAACAGCGGTACAGAATCTGGGCCATGCAAAACCCAGACGTCAGCGCGTCATGTCATCAAGTAATATAATATGAACAGTGTAACAGGCAATGCAATATCAACATGAATAAAACGAGAGTAGCAATAATGTGAATCAAGCAGTGCAGGATAGTATGCAGTGGGTAACTAAACTGTTCTATCAGGTTTTCTATTCTAGAGTCTTTGAAATCAATTGATGAATCGTCGATGTAACTCAATAGTATCCCGTGCATGCCCGGGACCACGGTCAAGATCCTCGGGGTTGAATCCGAGACGTGCCGCTAGGCAGTAACAGGTAGCAGGATGGGCGAGTGATGTCAGCATCATCACTCCGGGGCTGGCCTAACCCGTAAGACTGATCAGAACAGGTATCGAACTGTTGAGTTACAAGTCGGTTTCACCTTTGATTTCCCCATACCCCCAAGTTATGTATGTCGAGTCAGGTATTCAGTAATCAAGAACTAATGCCAACACAGGATCAGGTAAAAGCAGGTTTGTCTGGATAGACAACAGGAACGGTCCATGAGGACTACATGTCAGGTTTGTTGATATTAGACACAAGATCAGGTAACGAGTCAGGTCATGGTACATCAGGTCAAGTCAACAGTGTACGGTACCATGTCAGGTATATCCATATATACATATGTGTAGCCATGTCAGGTCAAGATGTAAGCAGTATCGTGGGTGTGCTCACAATCAGATATATTATCACACATGGTTATTAACAACATGAGATAAGCAATGAATTACATAATAAGAAGTTTCATTCAAATTACAAGAGTACAGTAAGACGATATAGCCGTTTAGTCATGTTAACAGGTTTAAGCACCCTTAGCGGTGCAATAATTTATGTAATGGTTCAATACAGTTATTTCAGGTTAAATGCATGCGAGTGTCCGAATATAACAGAACTACAGGGATAAATGCTACCAGCTATTTTAACACTAAAATGTGATTGAGCAGGTAAATATGATTATTAGGTTCAATTTGCAAATTGTAAGTTCCATGTTTAACAGTAAAAGATATAATGCAATATTGTACCCGAAAATGGGAAACGATTGTACCAAGTTAAATTTTGCAGGTTTAGGGTGTCAATACATATATGTAAATATTGTATAGCATATAGCAAGGGGTACTTGCCTCGACGGATCGCGAACCGGGAAAAACGGAACGTAACGTCGGCGGGGAAACTCGCGACGGGCGCACGGTTCACGGATTGAACCCAAACAACGAACAAAGGAACCACGCGGGTCGGGGTACCTCGCTGGAACGTCGGATCACGTCGTCGGATTCCGGCGAGAACGTGAACAGTAAATCGTCAAGATGTGCAGTTCAAGAATACAAGAAACCGGAGAAGAAAGGAAAGAGGAAAATAAGTAGAAGGCTTACAGTGGGTCGTACGAAGGCCGGGGAGGCAGATCGAGTTCGCCGGCGGCGACAGATCCGGCGATCGAACTTGTGCAGTGGGGTGCGCGCAGGCTGCGGTGAAGGTGCAGGGGTGCACGGGAACGGTGAATGAGAGGTGATGGAGAAAACGAGATGGTGAGGATGGTGGGGTGAGGCTAGGGTCGCCGGCGATGGAGGAACGCCGACGAGGTGGCGCTGCGAGTACGCGGGTGCGCGGGTGGCCACCTGCAGGTGCTGGGGAGAAGGGAGAAAGGAGGAAGAGAGGGCCTGGCTGCGACGAGGGTGCGGAGCTGACTAGCCCGGCGGTGCTGGTGCCGGCGATGGGGTTGCGGCGGCGAGGGTACGGCTAGGGTTAGCAGGGGAGCTGCGCTCACGTTCTCTTCTTTCTTTTAAAAGGAAAGAAGGAGGGATACGAGTTAAATAAATATAGAGAGAGAAATGAGATTTGAGGGAGAGAGAGAGAGAGAGATAGAGATAAGCGAGAGAGAGAAAGAGAGACGTGAGGTGTGGGACCCGCAGAAGGAAAAGAATTTTTGATTGGCTGTGAGGGAATCTGGTTAGTTAAGGAATGATTTGCATAAATATTTAAAAGATTATAAATAATTATATGGTTTAAAGTACTAGATAATCGATGGTTCAAATATTATAAAATATGGGATTTTGGCGCAAAGTAAAACATTTCCAAATCGTGCCCGGGTCGGGTCCAAAAATTTGAAATTGAAATAATAGGATTTTAAGCGGGTTCCAAATTTTAAAATTAAGTGTCTTATGATTAAAAAGCATACCCCCAAAACGGACACTTGTACGCACGCGTAGCCGTCCAAACTCGCCCGTTTCACCGAACGGGACGAGGACACGATGCACGGACGCTACCATAGGGTCAGGGGTGTCAAGTAGGCCAAGATGAATATTTTTAATTTTATTTTAAATGCCAAAAATTGTTATATGCAGAAATGACTTTGCCGGGTAAAATTTTACAGTAAGCCACAACCAAGCAAGATAAATGAAATGAGTACCACCTTAGCTCAAACAGTAACGGAAAAATAGTAGCATTAGGCTCGGGTGTTACACCGTCAGCGAACTAGCACACGGTAAGTCCCCAAAAAGGATAAATGTAGAAATAATAATGACAAGTGTATCAATTAAAAACTACCGTCATTAAGCTAACACTAATAATTAAGTATGGCAATTCTATGTAACATGGCAATTCTATATAATATGCAGTGTAATATGAGCTTGGAAAACAAGTATATAAGCATAACAATGTATTATAAGCATGGCAATTCTATGAATATGGTTATTCTATTCTAACGTAGTTGTTTTTAGTTTGATAAAGAAAGTATGCGTATATACGAGAGTAGTGCAGCTTACCTCGTGGACCAAAGACACAAGAAAGTGCAAGGCCCCGTCAAACCCTGCAGAATAATGGTAAAAGCATTTTCAATATGTGTCTTTTAAAGCGACCTCTCGTGCCACGACATACGTTCCTTACCAATATACCCCTTATCCCCGTGTATTTTATTGTTTGGATCAAATTTACAGGTCTTGACCGAATCCATGAATATAAAGAGTACAAGTTCAGATTCAAATTGTATTCAAGTATTCATGTCAAGTTTAAGAATTCGTGTTAAGTTGTATTCATGGTTCGGGTCAAGTCAAGTCTATCATGTAATAGGTTTAAATCAAACATATAATATCTAGTTATATCTTCATGTACATGCAACAATGCATAGATCAAGAAAAATAAGGTATACATGTTCGAATAGTATGAAATGAGATAAGTATATTATTCAAGTAATGACCATAAACAATACTGTAAAGAAATATTATGTACAAGTAATTACTCAAGTCAATCGAATGCGGAATATAAACATAAATATATCTCTAACTCTTGTGCATGCGTGAGTTCCAGTCGCGCCTAAATACGACTACCGGTTTGGAAGATATACCCATTTTCATTTCGTCGTGCAGAACAGATCAGAATCTATCCAGCACCGTCGCATATTTTTAAAACACGGTTTGAGTCAATTTTCATCAGGTTTCAGGTTTCAAAAATTTTTAGAAGCTTGTGGCTCTTTCGATTTAGTTATCCAAAAAACTAAGCTCCGTGCGATTTGGATTCCTGACGCTTTAGTTATGGTCATTTTAATATCAGGGTTTAAAACATAAATTCAGATTTCTGGACAGCAACTATAAGGTGTATTATCGGGCATAAATCGGGTCGTTCTATGAATTTCTGGGTCACCGGGTATATATTATATTCTAGGTCTATCAATTTTGTATCTATGCATATAAATTTTTCCATGAACAGATACCAGGAGTTTGAGTTATGTCCTATTTAACAACAGTGTGCGAATCAAGACTGCTTCTGTCCAGATTCGTTACTTAATCTTGTAATGCAGTTTTCTATAATTTATATCGATTTACAGGAAATTAGTATAACTAAAAAAAGATAGGTCTTTTGATCTAGATATCCAAAATATCTTAGTTTGCTCAATTTGGATATCGATAGATCGAGTTATATGTCCTAAAAATTGGCCAATAAATACAGTTTTTTGTTTTAAAAAATAGTGAATAAAAACTACGTAACTCCCAGACGGTTATTCGATCTAATCTAAAAATTTTAATGTAGATCTGAAATTGTTTCTAATATTTATCCTAATGTTCCTAGAATTTCCAAAAATCAAGATTGATTTCTAGAATTTATTTCGAATATAAATGTATTTTAAGGTCGTATGCGTGAATAACAAATTTATGGTATTTATTCATAACTTTATTTTCTTTCACAAAAATTTAAATAAAGTAATTTAAAATACATTGACAAGTGATTTAATCCTAATTATCCTAAAATTTCAACAAGTCAAGATTGATCGCTATAATTTATTTCGAATATAAAGGTATTACTTTGAAAGTCGTATTTTGAGAAAGATCGAAAACTATGATAGTTATTTGTAACTTTATTTTTCTTTTATACAAAAAAATAAATATAAATGATTATAATTCAGCGATAAATAACATGAGTTAACATATGTGAAGCAAGCATATGAACCAAACATGATTAACTGTCTAAAACAACAATACTTAACATGTTATTAACCATTTTAAGCGGGATTTTATAACTAAACATATATGTTTTATTCCAACCATTTTATAATTTAACAAAAAAAATTATCACGGAACTAACTAGTTATCTCAAGATTAGGCATGATGGAAGCATGATAAAGAGGATGAATTTCAAGTAGAGAAAAGGATAGCGGACTTACGGGTCTTACAATACGGTATAACAACCGTATTGTCGACTGGTGAGGAAAGCATCGACTTGATCAAGACTTTATAGGCTTGAGGAAATTGATGCTTCTCCAAAGCTCCAAAGGAAGCGATTTTTAGACTGGTCAGGTGGGAAAAAACTTAGATGTGATGAAGAAGAGAAAAATGATTTATTTGTGCTAAAAGGAATTAACTAGGTTTAAACGTCATGATAACTCTTCAGAACAAATCTAATTTATTATGAGAATTCATCTTGGGGGTTAAAAAGAAGATGAAATTAATGGTCATTTAGGTTATGAGAGTTTTTAAAATATGATAAAAATAATTACAAGTCCCGAGATTCGAATATGAAACTTATAGAATAATAATGTAATGATTTAACCAATGGGCCACAAAGTTACTAATGAATAGAATTAAATAGAAATAAATATATGCGGAGTTACAAAAAAGAATAATTTAAAAGTTAAACGAAATAAATTATTTTCTTAAACTAATTTTTATTCTCCTTTCGAACAAAAAAAATTCTCATTTCAAAATTTTCTTTACAAAACAAAAGAATAAATTCTTTATATTAAAGAGATCCAAACTAAAGCTTTAAAAAAAATTCAAAACCTTTTTTTATAAAACGTGTCAATCCGAAACATGTATATTTTTTTATTAAAAAAATATTATAGTAAAAATATGGTCGTGACATTTTACCCTCCTTAAAAAGAATTTCGTCATCGAAATTCCAAGAGGGGTCTACGGGTAAGGACACAAGAAAAGGATAGTTCTAAGAGATACAAGTGGAAAGGAGTGGATTAATTTTAAGAAATCAATATGAGATGTGATTTTCTAGGAAGTCGTAAGTGAAGTTCAATATGGATTTACGGATGTTGAGGAGATTCAAAGAAAAAATTAAATGTAATAATCGGATTTCGAAATTCTTATAATATATTACTTACGATGTACATGCAGAACTGACCTGTATTGGCCACCAATAAAGCCTGTCACGCCCCACTTCCCAAAAGAACGGTAACGACGCATGACTAGGCCCGCGACGTATTTAATCCGAGAAGGTCATTTCTCGCAATAAATACGCTAAGCTTATTTAAGCAATATAAAGTAACAGGAATAAATAAAAGAATGAAATCCAATTTTGATTTATTAAATTCAAGACTCACGGTTGACAAAATATCTGAATACAAGATACGATAAAATGATAATCCTTAATAAGGAGGCATACATAAATAAGCTGAAATGAAATGAAAAGCTGAATGAAACTAGAAGTCCGGTTGTGATGCGAACTGGTTGTACTCATCTTTGACCGCTTCTATCTCCTCTGTCTCAACACCATCTGACGAACATTCCAAGGATAGAAAGAGATAGGTGCAATACCCGTCAGTGAACTAGCGTTCGGTAAGTCCCTAAAAAGGATAAGTGTAGAAATAATAATGACAAGTGTATAAATTGAGAACTACTATCATTAAGTTGTAAACGAGTAACACTAATAATTAATCATGACAATTCTATATAACATGGCAGTATATATAATATGCAGTGTAACATGAGCTTGGAAAACAAGTATATAAGCATGACAATGTATTATAAGCATGGCAATTTTATGAATATGGTTATTCTATTCTAACGTGGTTGTTTGTAATTTGATAAAGAAAGTATGCATGTATACGAGAGTGGTCCAGCTTACCCCATAGACTAAAGGTATAAGAAAGTAAAGACTCCGTCAACCCCTACGGAACAACGGCAAAAGTATATTCAAAAGGTGTCTTTTAAAGTGCCTCTCATGCCACAACATACATTCCTTACCAACCTACCCCTTATCCCCGTGTATTTTATTGTTTGGATCAACTTTATAGGTCTTGACCAAATCCATGAATATAAAGAGTACAAGTTCAGATTCAAGCTGTATTCAAGTATTCATATCAAGTTCAAGAATTCGTATTAAGTTGTATTCTTGGTTCGAATCAAGTCAAGTCTATCATGTAATAGGTTTAAATCAAACATATAATATCTAATTATGTCTTCATGTACATGCAACAATTCAGAGATCAAGAAAAATAAGATATACATGTTTGAATAGCATGAAATGAAGCAAGAATATTATTCAAGTAACGACCATAAACAATATTGTAAAGAAATGTTATGTATGACTAATTACTCAAGTCAATCGAATGCGGAATATAAAAATAAATATAGCTCTAAGTCTTAGGCATGCGTGAGTTCCAGTCGCGCCTAAATACGACTACCGGTTTGGAAGATATACCCATTTCGTTTCGTCGTGCAGAACAGATTAGAATCTGTCCAGCACCGTTGCATATTTTTAAAACACAGTTTATATCAATTTTTGTCGGGTTTTAGATTTCAAAATTTTTTAGAAATTTATAGGTCTTTCGATATGGTTATCTAAAACACTAAGCTCCACACGATTTGGATTCCTAACGCTCTAGATATGGTCATTTTAATATCTGGGTTTAATACAGAAATTCGGATTTGTGGACAGCAACTATAGGGTGTATTATCGGGCATAAATCGGGTCGTTCTATGCATTTCTGGTCACCGAATATATATTAAATTCTAGGTCTATCAATTTTGCATCAACGCATATAAATTTTGCCATGAACGGATATCGGGAGTTCGAGTTATGTCCTATTTAACAACATTGTGCGAATCATGACAGCTTCTGTTCAGATTCGTCACTTAATCTTGTAACGCAATTTTCTATAATTTAGATAGATTATCAGGAAATTAGTATAACTAAGAAAATGTAGGCCTTTCGATCTAGATGTCAAAAACACCTGAGTTTTCTCTATTTGGACATCGGTAGACTGAGTTATGTGTCCTAAAAGTTGGCCAATAAATATAGTTTTCTTTTTCTAAAAATAGTGAATAAAAACTACGCAACTTCTAAACCGTTATTCGATCCAATCTAAAATTTTTACTATAAATCTAAAATGTTATCTAATATTTATCCTAATATTTCTAGAATTTTCAGAAATGAAGATTGATCTCTAGAATTTATTTCGAATATAAAGCTATTTTAAGGTCGTATGTGTGAATAACAAATTTATGGTATTTATTCGTAACTTCATTTTCTTTTACAGAAATTTAAATAAATTAATTTAATATACAGTAACAAATGATGTAATTCTAATTTTTCTAAAATTTCAAGAAGACAAGATTGATCCCTAGAATTTATTTCGAACATGAATGTATATCTTTGAAGGTCGTATTTTGAGAAAGATAAAAAAACCATGGTAATTATTTGTAATTTTATTTTTCTTTGATGCAAAAAAATAAATATAAATGATTATAATTTTAGTGAAAAATAACATGAGTTAACATATGTGAAGCAAGCATATGAGTCAAATATGATTAACCGTCTAAAATAACAATTATTAACATGTTATCAACCGTTGTAGGTAATATTTTATAACTAAACATATATAATTTATTCCAACCATTTTTTAATTTAAAATTTTTTTTTATCATGGAACTAACTAGTTATCTCAAGATTCGGCATGACGGAGGCATGGTAAGAGTATGAATTTTAAGTAGAGAAAAGGAGAAGAAAAGGGGACTTACGGGTTTTGCAATACGGTATAACAACCGTATTGTCGATTGGTGAGGAAAGTCTCGATTTGATCAATACTTCGAAGGCTTGAGGAAATTGATGCTTCTCCAAGACTTCGAAGGGTTGAGGAAATTGATTTTTAGATTGGTCAAGAGGGTAAAAACTAGGATAGGATGAAGAAGAGAAAGAATGATTTATTTGTATTAAAAAAGAATTAACTAGGTTTAAACGTCATGATAACTCTTCATAACAAATCTAATTTATTAGGAAAATTCATCTTGGGAGTTAAAAAGAAAATGAAATGAAAGGCCATTTGTAGCTTATGAGAGTTTTTAAAAAATAATAAAAATAATTGCAAGTCTCGAGATTCGAATTTGCAGCCTATAGAATAACAATGAAAGTACTTAACCAATAGACCACAAGGTTACTATTGCTTAGAATTAAATAAAAATAAATATATACAGAGTTACAAAAGAGAATAATTTAAAAATTAAACAAAATAAATCATTTTCTTAAACTAATTTTTTCTCTTTTCAAACAAAACAAATTTTCTTTCCAAAATTTTCTTTTCAAAACAAAAGAATAAATTGCTTATATTAAAGAGATCAAACTAAATCTTTTAAAAATCTTTCAAAACCTTTTCTTTTTATAAAACGTGTCAATCCGAAACACGCATATTTTTTTTATTAAAAAAACAGTATAGTAAAAATAGGGTCGTTACATTCTACCCTTAAAAAAATTCGTCATCGAAATTCCATGAGGAGTCTACGGGTAAAAACACAAGAAAAAGATAGTTCTAAGAGATACAAGTGGAAAGGAGTGGATTGATTTTAAGAAATCAAAATGGGATGTGATTTTCCAGGAAGTTGAAAGTGAAGTTTAATATGGATTCAAGGATGTGGAAGAGATTCAAAAGAAAAATTAAATGTAATAGTTGGATTTCAAAATTCTTGTAATATATTGCTTACGATGTTCATGCAGAACTGACCTGCATGTGCCACCAATAAAATCTGTCATGACCCGCTTTCCAAAAGAACGGTAACGGCACGTGACTAAGCCCATGACGTATTTAATCCAAGAAGGTCATTTCTCGCAATAAATTCGCCGGGCTTCTATAAGCAATATAAAGTAACAAGAATAAAAAAAAGAATGAAATCCAACTTTTATTTATTAAATTCAAGATTCACAGTTGATAAAATATCTGAATATAAGATACGATAACATGATAAACCTTAATAAGGAGGCATACATAAATAAGCTGAATTGAAATGAAAATCTAAATGAAACTAGCCTTCCGGTTATGATATGAACTAGTTGTACTCATTTTCGACCGCTTCTATCTTCTCTATCTTAATGTCACCTGACGAACATTCCAAGAATAGAAAGAGGTGGGTGGAATGCCTGCCAGCGAACTGGCGCTCGGTAAATCCTCAAAAAGGATAAGTGTATAAATAATAATGACAAGTATATAAATTGAGAACTATTATCATTAAGCTGTAAACGAGTAACACTAATAATTAAGTATGGCAATTCTGTGTAACATGACAATTCTATATAACATGCAGTGTAACATAACTTGGAAAACAAGCATATAAGCATGGCAATTCTATGAATATGGTTATTCTATTCTAACGTGGTTATTTTTAGTTCGATAAAAAATATATGTGTGTATACGAGAGTAGTCCAGCTTACCTCGTGGACCAAAAGTACAAGAAAGTACAAGGCTCCGTCAAACCCCAAGGAACAACGGCAAAAGCATGTTCAAGAGCTATCTTTTAAAATGACCTCTCGTGCCACGACATGCATTCCTTACCAACCTAACTCTTATCCCCGCGTATTTTATTTTCTGGATCAACTTTACAGGTCTTGACCGAATTCATGAATATAAAGAGTATAAGTTCAGATTCAAGTTGTATTCAACTATTCATGTTAAGTTCAAGAATTCGTGTTAAATTGTATTCATGGTTCGGGTCAAGTCAAGTCTATCATGTAATAGGTTTAAATCAAACAAATAATATCTAATTATATCTTCATATACATGCAACAATTCAGAGATCAAGAAAAACAAGGTATACATGATCAAATAGCATAAAATGAAGCAAGTATATTATTCAAGTAACGACCATGAACAATGATGTAAAGAATTGTTATGAACGACTAATTACTCAAGTCAATCGAATGCGGAATATAAACATAAATATAGCTCTAAATATTTTGCAAGCGTGAGTTCCAGTCGTGCCTAAATACGACTACCAATTTGGAAAATATACCCATTTTCGTTTCGTCACGCAGAATAGATCAGAATCTGTCCAGCACTGTCGCAAATTTTTAAAACACAGTTGAGTCAATTTTCGTTAGGTTTCAGGTTTCAAAAATTATTAGAAACTTGTTGGTCTTTCGATATAGTTATCCAAAACACTAACCTCCGCACGATTTGGATTCCTGATACTATAGTTATGGTCATTTTAATATCATGGTTTAAAACAGAAATTCGGATTTCTGGACAGCAACTATAGGGTGTATTATCGGGCATAAATCGGGCCGTTCTATTCATTTATGGGTCACCGGGTATATATTAAATTCTAGGTCTATCAATTTTGCATCTATGCATATAAATTATGCCACAAACAGATATCGGGAATCCGAGTTATGTCCGATTTAACAACAGTGTGCGAATCAGGACGCTTATGTCCAGATTTGTCACTTAATCTTGTAATGCAGTTTTCTATAATTTAGATCGATTTTTAGAAAATTAGTATAACTAAGAAATGATAGGTCTTATTTAGATGTCCAAAACACCTGAGTTTTCTCAATTTGGATATCTGTAGACCGAGTTATGTGTCCTAGAAATTAACCAATAAATGCAGTTCTGCTTTTAAAAACAGTGAATAAAAACTACATAACTCCTAAACCGTTAATTTATCCAATCTAAAATTTTTACTGTAAATCTGAAATTTTATCTAATATTTATCCTAATATTCTTAGAATTTCCAGAAATCAAGATTGATCTCTAGTATTTATTTCGAATATAAAAATATTTTAAGGTCGTATGTGTGAATAAAAATTTTATTGTATTTATTCAAAACTTCATTTTCTTTTACAAAAATTTAAATAAAGTAATTTAAAATACAGCGACAAACATTGTAATCCTAATTTTCCTAAAATTTCAAGAAGTCAATATTTATTTCTAGAATTTATTTCGAACATAAAGATATTTTTTTGAAGGTCGTATTTTGATAAAGATCGAAAATCATGGTAGTTATTTGTAACTTTGTTTTTCTTTTATGCAAAAAAATAAATATAAATGATTATAATTTTAGCGACAAATAACATGAGTTAACATATGTGAAGCAAGCATATGAGCCAAGCATGATACCATTTAAAACAACAATACTTAACATGTTATTAACCATTGTAGGCAAGATTTTATAAATAAATATATATGCTTTATTCCAACCATTTTTTAATTTAACAAAATACTTTTTTTTTATGGGACTAACTAGTTATCTTAATATTCGGCATGACGGAGGCATGGTAAGGGATGGATTTCAAGTAGAGAAAAGGAGAAGGAGAAGGGACATACGGGTCTTGCAATACTGTATAACAACCATGCAGTTATGAGAGTTTTTAAAAAATGATAAATATAATTGCAAGTCCCGAGATTCGAATATGCAGCTTATGAAATAACAATGCAATGACTTAACCAATGGACCGCAAGGTTACTATTGCATATAATTAAATAGAAATAAATATATGCAGAGTTACAAAAAAGAATAATTTAAAAGTTAAATGTCACGCCCCGCTTCCCAGAGTACGCTAAATTGGGCACGTGACATAGCCAACCATGCTACCTGTGGGTAGGAAGTATCCATCCACAGTCACATTACGGCTGTAGAGATATCAAGAACAAGATAAACTATCTAAAAACATGTCCATAAACCAGAATAACCGGAGTCAATAATAAATGAATGCGGAAGCAAATGATCCAATACAAATAACTGAAAAGTATGTCCCATAATACAGGCTCACATCAGGAAATAAATGCAGGAAATAAAACTAACTACTACTGAACTCACAGCTCAGCCTGCTGGCTGAAGTACTCCTGCTCGGACTGCGACAGCGGTACAGAATCTGGGCCATGCAAAACCCAGACGTCAGCGCGTCATGTCAACAAGTAATATAATATGAACAATGTAACAGGCAATGCAAAAATAACCATGAATAAAGCAATAATGTGAAACAAGCAGTGCAGGGTAGTGTGCAGTGGGTAACTAAACTGTTCTATCAGGTTTTCTATTCTAAAGTCTTTGAAATCAATTGATGAATCGTCAATGTAACTCAATAGTATCCCGTGCGTGCCCGGGACCACGGTCAAGATCCTCGGGGCTGAATCTGAGACGTGCCGCTAGGCAGTAACATGTAGCATGATGGGCGAGTGATGTCAGCATCATCACTCCGGGGCTGGCCTAGCCTGTAAGACTGATCAGAACAGGTATCGAACTGTTGAGTTACAAGTCGATTTCACCTTTGATTTCCCCATACCCCCAAGTTATGTATGTCGAGTCAGGTATTCAGTAATCAAGAACTAATGCCAACACAGGATCAGGTAAAAGCAGGTTTGTCTGGATAGACAACAGGAATGGTCCATGAGGACTACATGTCAGGTTTGTTGGCATTAGACACAAGATCAGGTAACGGGTCGGGTCATGGTACATCAGGTCAAGTCAACAGTATACGGTACCATGTCAGGTGTATCAATATATACATGTGTAGCAATGTCAGGTCAAGATGTAAACAATATCGTGGGTGTGCTCGCAATCAGATATAATCACACATGGGTATTAACAACATGAGATAAGCAATGAATTACATAATAAGCAGTTTCATTCAATTTACAAGAGTGCAGTAAAACGATATAGCTGTTTAGTCATGTTAACAGGTTTAAGCACCCTTAGTGGTGCAATAGTTTATGTAACGATTCAATACAGTTATCTCAGGTTAATGCATGCGAGTGTCCGAATATAACAGAACTACATGGAGAAATACTACCAGCTATTTTAACAGTAAAATGTGATTGAACAGATAGATTTGATTATTAGGTTCAAATTGGAAAACTGTAAATTCCATGTTTAACAGTAAAATGATATAATGCAATTTTGTAACCGAAATGGAAAACGATTGTACCAAGCTAATTTTACGGGATTAGGGTGTCAATACATATATGTAGATATTGTATAGCATGTAGCAAGGGGTACTTGCCTCGACGGGTCGCGAACCGGGAAAAACGGAACGTAACGTCGGCGGGGAAACTCGCGACGGACGCACGGTTCACGGATTGAACCCAAACAACGAACCAAGGAACCACACGGGTCAGAGTATTCTGCTGGATCGTCGGGACACGTCGCCGGCACGGCCGGATTCCGGCGAGGTACAAAAACAGTGAATAGGGTTTCTAAAGGAGTAGATCTAGAGAAAGAAAGAAATCAACAGAGAAAGAAGAAGATGGGGAATACTCACTGGTCTCAGAGGGCACTAGCAACGACGGCGAGATCGACGGCGGCGAGAACGGCGTCTCTGGCGATCTGCAGAAAACATCCAGCGGGTTGTTCTCGGTTTTGAAAAATGAAGAGAGGAAGGGTGAGATGGAGAAACACTTACGAGGTGTTCTGAGGTAGTTGGGGTTCGTCGGCGACGGCCAGGGGCGGCGCAGGTGGTCGCCGGTGGCGTCTCAAGCGACGCAGAGGAGATGCAGGAGGTTGCAAAGGGTCGCTGTTCCGGTCGGGGGTGCACCGGGAGAAGGAGGATGATGGTGAGGGGAACACGGCGAGGTGTTGGTCGGCGGCGAGGCGTTGGACGTATTCTGGTGGTCGCGGTGGCGAGCAGGCGGCTGCAGGGAAGACTGCAGGCGGTCGCGGTCGTGCAGGGTGCGCGGGGGAAGAGGACGAGGGTTGAGGTTGAGACGAGGAGGCGAGGGTGACGGTGACGCCGGCGCCGGCGTCGGGGCTGCGGCGGCAAGGATGGAGGTGGCTAGGGTTAGGGTTGCAATGGGTTTCTGCTGTTCGTGATGAAAAGAAACGAGAGGAGGGAAGAAATATTTAAAAAGGACAGAGAATGAGATTAGATTTATATATAGAGAGAGAGACGGTGAGGGAGAGAGAGAGAGATAGAGAAGGAGAGAGATTACAGTGATAGGCCCACGAGATGTATAGATCTCGTGATTGGCTGCAGAAGGGAAAATTTCAGAAGATTTACACAGTTTAGAGAATATTATTCTGTTTAAAATATTTTAGATTGGTTAAAGTTTAATTATGCGATGGTTTTAAATATATATTAGTTATGGGATTTTGGCGCTAAATAAAACATTTCCAAGACGCGCCCGGGTTGGGTCCAAAAATTTGAAATTTAAATAATAGGATTTTAAGCGGGTTCCAAATTTTAAAATTAAGTGTCATATGATTAAAAAGCATACCCCCAAAACGGACACACGCACACGCACGTAGCCATCCAAACTCGCCCGTTTCACTGAACGGGACGAGAACACGATGCACGGACGCTACCACAAGGCTAGGGGTGCCGAGTAGGCCAAGATAGATATTTTTAATTTTATTTTAGATGCTAAAATTTGTTATGTGCAGAAATGACTTTGCCAGGTAAAACTTTACAGTAAGTGACAATCAAGCAGGCTAAAAGAAATGAGTAACACATTAAAGCTCAAACAGTAACTGAAAAACGGTAGCATTGGGCTCGGGTGTTACATTATACCCAACTACAAAAGAATTTCGTCCTCGAAATTCCAAGAATACAAAGATAGAAGACTACAGGAAAAGGTGAGGAAACTTCTGCCGGATCTCATCTTCTCGTTCCCAAGTGGACTCTCCATGCGAGCGATTACCCCAAGAAATAAGCACAAGGGGGATAACCTTGTTCTTAAGAACCTTTTCCCTTCGATCCACGATTTCAACCGGTCGCTCCTCAAAAGTCAAGTCTTCCCGTACTGCTAACTCCGAATGATCCAAAACGTGTGTTTCATCTCGAACATACCTTCGTAGTTGAGATACGTGAAACACATCGTGCACATTTGCCAAGGTCTGCGGTAACGCCAAACGGTACGCTACCTCACCAACACGCTCCAAGATCTCAAAGGGTCCAACAAGTCGAGGACTAATCTTTCCTCGACTCCCAAAACGAATCACCCCTCTAGTCGGTGATATCTTCAAGAATACCAAATCACCCACGGCGAACTCTAGAGGTCTTCTTGACGTGTCAGCCCAACTCTTCTGTCTGTCTTGAGCTGCCTTCATATGATTCCTGATAGTGTTAACCTTTTCAACTGTCTGCACAACCAAATCTGGTCCCAACAATCTTCGTTCACCGACATCATCCCAACAAACAGGTGAACGGCATTTACGACCATACAAAGCTTCAAATGGAGCCATCTGGATAGTTGCTTGAAAACTGTTGTTGTAAGAAAACTCCACCAAATGTAGATGATCCTCCCAAGAACCCTTGAAGTCCAACATGCATGCTCTCAACATGTCTTCAAGAATTTGGATCGTTCTCTCCGACTGACCATCAGTTTGAGGGTGATAGGCTGTGCTAAACTTCAATCGAGTCCCCAAACTTTCCTGTAAACTCCTCCAGAAGTGTGATAAGAACCGAGTGTCCCAATCGGACACGATGCTCACCGGTACTCCATGCAATCTTACAATCTCCTGCATGTACCGCTCTGCCAAAGTCTCTGTTGATTGACCAACCCGGAATGGAATAAAGTGAGCAGCCTTGGTCAACCGATCAACAATCACCCATACTGCACTGTTGCCCTTTGGACTCCACGGTAAAGCCATCACGAAATCCATGGTTATATGTTCCCACTTCCACTGAGGAATCGGAAGTGGTTGCAATAAACCAGCAACCCTTTGATGTTCAGCCTTAACTTGCTGACACACCAAGCACTTAGCCACAAAGCGAGCAATCTCCCGTTTCATGCCTTCCCACCAGAAATGCTGTCGAATATCTCAGTACATCTTTGTGCCTCCTGGATGTACAGAATAAGCTGAACTGTGTGCCTCCTTCACAAGCTCTTCACGAACATCTCCCTTTGGCACACATAAACGGCTACCATACCTCAACGAACCATCTTCGTGGATCAGTAAATCTGTTCATAGTCCAGCTTCAACCTGCTCTCGAAACTTTTGCAGTCTAGGATCCTGCGATTGTGCTGCTTTAATTTTCTCAATCAAAGACGACTGCACTTGCAGCTTCATCAACTGTCCCGTAGAACGCGGTAGCACAACCTCCAAGTCAAATCTTCGAAAATCTGCAATGATCTCCTTCTGCGTAGTTAACACCTGAATTGCTGGTAACCGACTAAGCGCATCCGGCATAACATTAACCTTCCCCGGATGGTACTTAAGATCAAGATCGTAGTCAGCCATCAGCTCCAACCATCTACGCTGCCTCATATTCAGCTCCTTCTGTGTGAACACATACTTCAAGCTCTTATGATCTGTAAAAACTTTGACCCTTTCGCCCAAAAGGTAGTGTCTCCAAATCTTCAAAGCGAAGATCACAGCCGCAAGCTCCAAGTCATGAGTTGTATAATTCTTCTCATGGGTCTTCAATTGTCTCGATGCGTACGGTACAACCTTCCCATGCTGCATCAAAACACATCCCAATCATTTCCCAGATGCGTCGCTGTGAATTACTAATCCTCCGGAATTGTCTGGCACGGTCAGAATAGGGGCGGTTAGCAACTTCTGCTTCAACGTCTCAAAAGCTAACGCACACTTATCCGTCCATACAAAAGGTACTTCCTTGCGCGTAAGCTTGGTCAACGGCTCTGCCAGACGAGCAAAGTTCTCCATAAATCTCCTGTAGTATCCGGCTAATCCAAGGAAACTTCTTATCTCGGCAACATTCCTTGGAATAGGCCAATCTCGAACTGCTGCAATCTTTTCTGGATCGACGGCGATTCCATCGCCCGACACAACATGTCCCAAAAACTTCACTTCCTTTAGCCAAAACTCGCACTTACTCATCTTCGCGTACAATTTCTCCTGTCTCAACGTCTGCAGTGCGATCTTTAAATGCTCAGCATGCTCCTCAAAACTCTTCGAGTAAACCAGAATATCGTCAATGAAGACCACGATAAACTGGTCCAAGAACGGTGAAAAGATTCGGTTCATGAAGTCCATGAATACTGCCGGCGCATTCGTTACTCCGAAGGGCATCACTAAGTACTCGTAATGTCCATACCGAGTTCGAAATGCCGTCTTGTAAATATCTTCTGCTTTCACTCGAACCTGATGATATCCGGATCGCAAATCCAGCTTCGAGAATACCCTCGCGCCACTAAGCTGCTCAAAAAGTTCTCCAATGCGAGGGATCGGGTACTTGTTCTTAATAGTCACCCGGTTTAATTCTCGATAGTCGATGCACATCCTTCTTGTGCCATCCTTCTTCTTTACTAGAAGAACTGGAGCTCCCCAAGGCGAGTTACTGCTTCGAATCCAACCCTTCTCAAGCAATTCAGCAACATGTTTCTTAACTTCTTCCAACTCTACTGGTGCCATTGGATAATACGCTTTAGATATTGGCGCTGCACCAGGAATAAGATCAATTGCGAACTCCACGTCTCGCTTCGGCGGTAAACCCGATATATCTTCAAATACGTCCATAAAATCGCGAACAACCGCCGGCTCTTCACCACTATCAACTTCCATTGCTGCAAGAATACTGTTTGTCAGCCTAGCCCTAAACTCGACTGGCCCGACAGAACTGCTTCCTCCAGTGAAGGTAAACTCAGGATGTCCGGGAATCTGGAAAATTACTTTCTTTGCCCTACAGTCAATGTGAGCGTGGAAAGTGCCAAGAAAATCCATTCCCAAGACGACTTCATAGCTGCCCGTATCAATCACCAAGAAATCTGCAAAAAGTTCCCGTCCGCACACAACAACTGTACAATCTTTACACTCCCTAGCCGATATGATTTTCCCATTCCCAGTGTGTATGTTCCAGAAACTAGACAGGGTCGTGTAGGTAATCGAGTGTGTAGTTATAAATTTGGATGACATAAAACAGTGGGATGCACCAGAATCAAATAATGCCACTGCGGGAAAACCATGAACGAGTAGAATACCTGAAACCACTTCTCCTGACGCTTTGGCTTCCTCAGCTGTCAAGGTAAAAGATCGAGCCTGATTAGGTCCTTGAGTCAGCTGTTTCTGTCCTTGGAACGGTTTCTGCGGAGGCTTCTGAATATCATCTCTCGTACGAAGCTTCGATGGACAAGCACCTACTGCGTGATCAGCCGCTCCACAAACCAAACAAAGTCCCAGCCTTCTTCGACAATCCTTCTGCACGTGCCCAGGTAAACGACAGTAGCCACAAATCACGCTCTTTCTTCGATCAACGATCACAGGCTTCTTCATAGGTGCTACACCTCGACGGTCCACTGGAATACTTCTGCGACCATGAGCTCGGTTAGGTACAAATGCGGGCTTCCTTGTCGCAACTGCTGTCGGCTGCAAGCTCCCTTTCATGCCAGATAAACTCTGTTGTTCCCGAGCTGCCGTAAGAACCTGTGAGAAAGTGGTCAAACCCAGGGAGACAATCTGCCTCTGGATGTCCACATCCAAACTGCGCATGAACCTTCATGCCCTGTCTGCATCGTTGGCGACTAAAGGTCCAGCGAATCTGCTGAGTCTCGTCCACTCTGTTGCATGCACGTCCACGGGTGCTCCATTCTGCCTTAGCCCAATAAATTTCTCTTCCATTTCCTCCCGTGCAGTCCGCGGGAAGAACTTCTCCAGGAAACTCTTAAAAAAATCCGCCCACTTGATCGGCTTGGGCAAGCGGGTCTCCTCCACAAGCCACCACTCTCGAGCGTAGTCCACTAACTGAATGCGTACCACATCAACCCTTTTGTCATCTGGAATCTGTGCTGCAATCAGCAAATTCTCCATGTCAACTAGCCACTGCTCGGCTGGCAACGTCTCCTCCAAACCTGTAAATGTAGATGGACCCAAACGCCTGAAGTCTGCCACGGTCCCTACTCGATCAACTGGTTTAGCTCCAACGTTGTTTACAAACTGCTGAACGATCTGCAAACCTTCCTAAAACGAATCTGATTGCTGCTGGATCAACTCGGCCTGTCTCTTTTGATTCTCCAGCATTCCTCTTATCACTCCAAGTATGGCGGCTTCGTCCACACGCCTCTGGTACGTCTTGAAATTCTTATCTGCCATATCCCTGAAATCAAAAACACCCAACATTAGCATGATGATAGATTCAATATATAGATCAAGGCTAGAACTCCAAGATACTTAAATAGAGTACCACATTGTAACTATACCGCGGTATCATAGCCACAATTACTTAACTCCACCCAAGTCGCCTAAGTCCTAGAGATAACAAGGAATCATGTTTTTCGAGTCGACATGCAAAGGAAGTTTGCATATCGTAAAGATATAATCAGGAAGAATGTGATTCAAGAATGGTAAACGGTAAGGTGACAGGACATGTTTCCTAAACACGGATATTTTGATTCATGTATTGGGTACAATACCCAACTACAAAAGAATCACCTAACTAACCTATGGCTCTGATACCAAAAGAACCATGTCACGCCCCGCTTTCCAGAGTACGCTAAATTGGGCACGTGACATAGCCAACCATACTACCTGTGGGTAGGAAGTATCCATCCACAGTCACATTACGGCTGTAGAGATATCAAGAACAAGATAAACTATCTAAAAACATGTCCATAAACCAGAATAACCGGAGTCAATAATAAATGAATGCGGAAGCAAATGATCCAATACAAATAACTGAAAAGTATGTCCCATAATACGGGCTCACATCAGGAAATAAATGCAGGAAATAAAACTAACTACTACTGAACTCACAGCTCAGCCTGCTGGCTGAAGTACTCCTGCTCGGACTGCGACAGCGGTACAGAATCTGGGCCATGCAAAACCCAGACGTCAGCGCGTCATGTCAACAAGTAATATAATATGAACAATGTAACAGGCAATGCAAAAATAACCATGAATAAAGCAATAATGTGAAACAAGCAGTGCAGGGTAGTGTGCAGTGGGTAACTAAACTGTTCTATCAGGTTTTCTATTCTAAAGTCTTTGAAATCAATTGATGAATCGTCGATATAACTCAATAGTATCCCGTGCGTGCCTGGGACCACGGTCAAGATCCTCGGGGCTGAATCCGAGACGTGCCGTTAGGTAGTAACAGGTAGCAGGATGGGCGAGTGATGTCAGCATCATCACTCCGGGGCTGGCCTAGCCCGTAAGACTGATCAGAACAGGTATCGAACTGTTGAGTTACAAGTCGGTTTCACCTTTGATTTCCCCATACCCCCAAGTTATGTATGTCGAGTCAGGTATTCAGTAATCAAGAACTAATGCCAACACAGGATCAGGTAAAAGCAGGTTTGTCTGAATAGATGTTTAGTTGATAAAACTGCACATTTGTATTACATTTTCCCTACCATTTTCATATTAAAAAAGGACTTTATTATAATATATTATATATATGAGGGTTTTTGTGTGAAAACACCATTTTCCATGTGTTAAAAGCAGGTTCTCCTGAAGGACTTTATTTTAATTAGCATTTAGTAGAAAAATGTATGCAAATAAATTCATTGACCAAATCCTAGTAGAACTAAGTCTACTAAATATTATTTAAGATTATTGTGCAGAATTTTCCAAGTTGTTATGCAGAATATATCAAAGAAATCAAGCTGTTGAAGAAATCTTGCCAAATTAAGAAGCAAAACTTGGAGACCAAGTCTGGAAGCAACTGAGAGAATATTTCTGAATTCTGAAGGTGCCTAGGATTGCCACATGTCACAAGATGCAAGCCCAAGAAAACTCATCAAGAGATCTCACCCATTGAGCGCGGATCCGCGGCCAAACCCACCCTTGGGCCGCGGATCCGCCGCAATTCCAGGGAGTTAGAGTGCAAGATTTTTTGGGGTGAATCAAAGCTAAATTTTACCAAGTTTTCAACAATAAGATTCTGGCTTTGCACTATAAAAGGGCACCGAGAGCCTCTCGGAAAAGCTATCAAGCCGACGCGATCACGAAGCCCCAGACGCTCACGCATCCAGGCTGATCATCAACTGTTCGTCTACCTCCTTAGGAAAGATCGAGAAGCAACTAGTTTGTAATCATTTTCTACGGAATAAAGTGTAGATTGTTCAAGTGATTAATAAAGGTAGTTATTTTATTTAATTCTTTTGCATTTTACATTAAGTTTTCCCTCTCTTTCTTTTCATCTTCTTCTCCCAACATGCGCGAGTAATTCTCCGCTTGTTAGGGTTCGTAGGATTAGGGTAGGCTAATGGACGATGAAAATAATTAAACCCTTTTTAAGTCCTATAAAGTTTAGGAACTTTATCAAAAGAATCATTAACATCCTAATCGGGCGCGCTAGCAATTCTTTGCTAGTTCCGACCGTGATTAGAGATTAGATTAATGATTGTTTTGGTAAGGGCTAGATATGAACAGAGCTCCGTGTCGAGATAAGGGTTAAGAGTGGGATTCCTTTTCCCTCCAAAAACCCTAATCTACACGCATCACCGTCGTTCTAGTTTTAAATCTATTAATGGATAAAAAGGGTAACTTTTAATTAATCGTCTATAACTACTAAATCCTAGCGAACCTTACAAGCCCTCTTATTATATTAATTACATCTTTAAAATAATCTAGATCTATATTTGACATTCTTGTTTAACGTAGATCTAGAAATCTTTCTATAAAATTCTTTATCACTCCTCTCTTTCTCAACACATCCAAAGTAAAAGTAAAAATTTCCACGTTTCCCAGAGGACGACCCGTACTCATCTCGGTCTAGCTACACGCGACACCGTTCTGATTGCGGTTAACTACAAAAACACAATTTTTCGTATCAATCAATAGACAACATGAACGGTCCATGAGGACTACATGTCAGGTTTGTTGGCATTAGACACAAGATCAGGTAACGGGTCGGGTCATGGTACATCAGGTCAAGTCAACAGTATACGGTACCATGTCAGGTGTATCAATATATACATGTGTAGCAATGTCAGGTCAAGATGTAAACAATATCGTGGGTGTGCTCGCAATCAGATATAATCACACATGGGTATTAACAACATGAGATAAGCAATGAATTACATAATAAGCAGTTTCATTCAATTTACAAGAGTGCAGTAAAACGATATAGCTGTTTAGTCATGTTAACAGGTTTAAGCACCCTTAGCGGTGCAATAGTTTATGTAACGGTTCAATACAGTTATCTCAGGTTAATGCATGCGAGTGTCCGAATGTAACAGAACTACAAGGATAAATACTACCAGCTATTTTAACAGTAAAATGTGATTGAACAGGTAGATTTGATTATTAGGTTCAAATTGGCAAACTGTAAATTCCATGTTTAACAGTAAAATGATATAATGCAATTTTGTAACCGAAATGGAAAACGATTGTACCAAGCTAATTTTACAGGTTTAGGGTGTCAATACATATATGTAGATATTGTATAGCAAGTAGCAAGGGGTACTTGCCTCGACGGGTTGCGAACCGGGAAAAACGGAACGTAACGTCGGCGGGGAAACTCGCGACGGACGCACGGTTCATGGATTGAACCCAAACAACGAACCAAGGAACCACACGGGTCAGAGTATTCTGCTGGATCGTCGGGACACGTCGCCAGCACGGCCGGATTCCGGCGAGGTAAAAAAAATAGTGAATAGGGTTTCTAAAGGTGTAGATCTAGAGAAAGAAAGAAATGAACAGAGAAAGAAGAAGATGGGGAACACTCACTGGTCTCAGAGGGCACTAGCAACGACGGCGAGATCGACGGCGGCGAGAACGGCGTCTTCGGCGATCTGCAGAAAACATCCAGCTGGTTGTTCTCGGTTTTGAAAAATGAAGAGAGGAAGGGTGAGATGGAGAAACACTTACGAGGTGTTCTGAGGTGGTTGGGGTTCGTCGGCGACGGCCAGGGGCGGCGCAGGTGGTCGCCGGTGGCGTCTCAGGCGACGCAGAGGAGATGCAGGAGGTTGCAAAGGGTCGTTGTTCCGGTCGGGGGTGCACCGGGAGAAGGAGGATGATGGTGAAGGGAACACAGCGAGGTATTGGTCGGCGGCGAGGCGTTGGACGTTTTCTGGTGGTCGCGGTGGCGAGCAGGAGACTGCAGGGAAGACTGTAGGAGGTCGCGGTCGTGCAGGGTGCGCGGGGGAAGAGGACGAGGGTTGAGGTTGAGACGAGGAGGCACGGGCGAGGGTGACGCTGGCGCCGGCATCGGGGCTACGGCGGCAAGGATGGAGGTGGCTAGGATTAGGGTTGCAATGGGTTTCTGCTGTTCTTAATGAAAAGAAACGAGAGGAGGGAAGAAATATTTAAAAAGGAGAGAGAATGAGATTAGATTTATAGAGAGAAAGAGAGAGAGAGAGAAAAGGAGAGAGATTACAGTGATGAGGCCCACGAGATGTATAGATCTCGTGATTGGCTGCAGAAGGGAAAATTTCAGAAGATTTACACAGTTTAGAGAATATTATTCTGTTTAAAATATTTTAGATTGGTTAAAGTTTAATTATGCGATGGTTTTAAATATATATTAGTTTTGGGATTTTGGCGCTAAATAAAACATTTCCAAAACGCGCCCGGTTTGGGTCCAAAAATTTGAAATTTAAATAATAGGATTTTAAGCGGGTTCCAAATTTTAAAATTAAGTGTCATATGATTAAAAAGCATACCCCCAAAACGGACACACGCACACGCACGTAGCCATCCAAACTCGCCCGTTTCACTGAACGGGACGAGAACACGATGCACGGACGCTACCACAAGACTAGGGGTGCCGAGTAGGCCAAGATAGATATTTTTAATTTTATTTTAGATGCTAAAATCTGTTATGTGCAGAAATGACTTTGCCAAGTAAAACTTTACAGTAAGTGACAATCAAGCAGGCTAAAAGAAATGAGTAACACATTAAAACTCAAACAGTAACTGAAAAACAGTAGCATTGGGCTCGGGTGTTACATTAAACGAAATAAATCATTTTCTTAAACTAATTTTTTTCTCCTTTCAAACAAAACAAATTCTCTTTCCAAAATTTTTCTTTCAAAACAAAATAATAAATTCTTTAAATTAAAGAGATCAAACTAAATCTTTTAAAAATATTTCAAAACCTTTTCATTTTATAAAACGTGTCAATCCAAAACACTTTAATAACCTGTTCCTTACTGTACTGTTTCCGTATTTCGTTTTAGAAAAAAATCATTTATATTTCTCCGATATTTGTCCTATTATTTTCCCTATATTTTAGACCTTAAATATCGTATTCCTAATTTTAAACCCAAATGCTTAAACCCCGACCCACCTATCTCTCTCTTTTCTCCTCACACAAGCCCAAGCCTACTGGCACAATGCCCAGTCCCCTAACCCCATAACCCAAACTTAAACCTGAGCCCTAACACCTTCCCTCTTCTTTCTCTTCCCACGTCCATCTCCTTCCTTCTCTTTTTCTTTCTTTCCTTTTTCTTTTCAAACCGAACCCAACGGCTTCCCTATTGCTTCTCCAATGCCCCCACGAAATCCGCTATCGTTCCCTCTAATCTCGCCCCCTCAACGACTCTCTCTCTCTCTCTCTATCTCACTGCATATCCCTCCCTTGTTCTATCTCCTCCTTATCTCCTCCACCTCATCATCGACCTCCTATACCAATCCATCAAACTCTACCCTAGCTCCTCTGGCCACTACGACCGCCGTCGACCCACCTTAAGCGACCACTAACTCCTCCGAGCTTCCAAGCCAACCCAACTCCATCACCCGAGCACCAAGCCCCACCCCGAGCTCCTCAACAGCCCACACCCGAGCCTCCTTGCCACCACCTCCACAACTCCAACCACCTCGTCGTCACCAAACACTGGCCGCAACTCTCCATAGCCGACCCTCCTCATCTTCCCAACAACACCACCACTTCCTCATCTCGCCGCCGGCACTCACAACCGCTAACTCGTCATCGTCTCCTCGTCAGCACCCTCCCCATCATCCCCGGCAAACTCCTCACTTTCAATAATGAGCCATCCTCTTCCTCCCCCTCACCTCACCGCCTAGTCACCCCTACCACCCCTCTCGACACCCCGACGAGACCTAGTTTCCCTTACTCCATCAAGCATATGCCGGCCACCTCCTCACCGTCGGAGTTGCAGTGCCCGTCGACACCACCTCGAGCCACCCTCCAGCGACCCACGATGCCACCATGATCCAAGCAACCCCGTCACCGTCGTCGACGTTGATGACAATAGCTGTAATAGCCGTAGCCACCGCCTATTGCCGCCGTCCGTGCCCAGCACTGTGCCCACTCCATGCCTTTACCGTGCCCACCTCATGCCATGTCATTTCCTATGTCGTACCGTATCGTAGCCTCGCCGTGGCCGTACTCATGCCGTTGCCGTTGTCGCTGTCATGATCGCCAACTCAACTTCAGGCAAGTGAACCCCTTCACTTGTTCATCATGCTATAGTAATCTCTAAATATAATATATAATGATATGTGTAAGTATAGATATTTTATATATATACATCGTTTGTGAAGTTAATGTCGAATAAGTACCATCATCATAAATTCTACTTTTTGAGACCCAACTTAGGTCGATTACGCCGTAGTAATATCATATTGAAACTCATAAATTAACTTCGTGTTGATCAGGTAAAAGAAATCGATATTTTGATCGATGACTGTTTGCTTAGTCTAGGTGTTTGATATAGAACCCTATGCGATAACTTAAGCGAATATGACAGAACCCATGATCATTAGACCCTATTACTATTAATGAATACTTCTAGAAATTTGACGGCAAAACGACGTAGTTTCACCCATAAAACGTTACCTTCGATAATCTTTACAAAATCTGAATTTTTTTCAGACATACTGGATTGTTAAATTCATAATAAATCATTTATATATTGGATCTTAGAGTTTCATGGCTCATATCTGTTGGATATGTATACCCTAGAGGCCTTCATTGTATTGGATGCTAACGATATATATGTACAGGACAATCTTGCTCAATATGATAGTATGCTATTTGGTTTGTCTTTATCTTAACATGTGATGTGTTTTATTTTGTATTTCATATCTTGTATACATGTTGATAAAGCCCGTATGATCTTTGCTTGACTACCTGCGGCGATCATACTTGTGGGAGCTGGGTAGTCAATAGACACATCCTTAAAAGTGTCCCTAGTCGTAGGAGTATCGAGATTGGGCATCGATACTCCAGAATAGACTAGTGTATACATATCTAGACCCTGATGAGGGGAGATGGATTGGTCCCACAACCATTGGTGAGGTGCACCTAAGATTGTATACATGTGCTCACTGGGTGTGAGTACACCGGACATGACTCGCCAAGAACTGACTAGATGGTATTATACCTAGCGTCAGATAGCAGTTCTCTGGTGACATGAGTGCAGATAGTATGTCGACCTGTGGTCATCATTTGTCTTGTGTGAGTTCCCACTGTGCTTTGATAACTACACTACCACGGCTTAAAGGAGTCGTGCAAACAGGTTTTAGTTGGGTACAGTCCCGAGCCACATGGAAGCAGTGAGTGACTGTTGGGGATTCGTCTCTCCCGGTATAGGGAGTCGATGTCGCACGGTGATCGGTTGGTCAACACCATAAGTCCCTTGCCAGGACGGATTGAGAATTACTGGTGGTTGGACCAGTAGATTCTCGGACAGTCTTGAGCCACACCGACACGACTTGTCTAGTTCTTAGGGGTCTGACGTTTTCCACCCCCCCTAGACCTTACATGCGATACTCTCAGACGAATAGACCGGACTGGACGGAGATTGTCATGGACAGGCTCAGTAGGGGTTCGGATGAGTTCGCTCGTCGGCCTTCTTTTCGACATGTACCTGGTTGCCGTTACGTACAGCTAGTGCCGCTGATAGACTTGTGGTTAAACCCACTGCCAGCGTACTGTCGAGTCTTTAGAGTCTCACACAGAGGGTTTCCCTGGTTCAAGAGAGACGATGTAAAGGTCATATGGTCTTACGGCAGGGTTTCGATCACATACGTGTACTGGCTACACGGATGATGTTCAGACAGATAATACTAGTGAGCTTTGTTTTAAGCCGGATCCTACTATTATATTATTGGATTATTCCTGTTTCATTGTATTCGTATTTTTCGGAATACGAATATGGGTATGTATATACGGTGGGGACATTCTTATAATTTCACAAGAATGGGCTTCTAGAAGGAGACACCTCATTACTTGATTTATCTTTTTTTGGAAAAAGGATTAATGAGGTGGAATTTAGGGAAACACTTGAGGAATGGTTGAAAGCATGGCTTGGTATTTGTTTATTTATTTGTGATTACTATTCAAGTATGGGTGATTATTTTGTGAGTTAAATAATCCATGCTTGAATTATTGTGTAGAGACTTAGCCATTCTCTCAACCATTATCCATTATCTATAATTCATTTTTCACTTTCTCACTCTCTCTCCTAATTTCCTCTCCTCCTCCCTCAAGCTCTAAGCCTTTACATGTGTTGTGATTCATATAGCTCTTGAGACATATTAGTCCATTGATCTTTCTCTACATCTCTTAGTAGTCTCTTTTAGCAAATTAGGCCACTAAGTTACCTCACTTGAGATTAAAGCTTGACCATAGGCCCTCGGGTGGATCTTCTTCGACATAAAGGAGACCGGCAACCGAGTTCGATTCTAGATACCTAGGAACCAAAGAAAGGAGAAGAAGGTTGAAGCTTGATCCAAGGAGCCAAGAACCAAGAGAAGACCCGAAGGACTTGACACGAAGGTATAACGCTCTAACCGAGTAGTTAGAACCTTCTTATAGTACATCTTAGCTAGTTAAGCTTTAATCAAGATCCTAAGTTGATAAAGTCTATGTTGCAAAGCAAACTTGATCTTTTGACAAAGAAAAAATTATTTTTGATGTATTCCGCCTCCCCCGAACTCGCGGGGTGTGCGACATAGACTTACAGTATTGAATCCAACAGATAAATCTACAACATCTCATAGTTTATCTATGAATTTTAATAAGTTATGACAACGAAAAATGAGGCGATTCATGGCTCTGGACTGTAGTCCAGAGCAAGAATCTCTGCCTTTACCTGTTTTATAATGCATACTTCTCACTGTTTAAGTGCACAAGTGTGTGGAACCATACATGAAAGTGTAGATAATTGAATTAGCTTTCTAACAGTACTAATCTCATTGCATTCCAGTGTCGTTTGATATTTATAACACCTTTTAAACCTTCGATGTGTACTGCAGTTTTCTGCAGAGACAGAATGTACCTTAACCTTAGACGGTGCATATCTCCCAGCATACATCAGATATTTTTGATCCGTATGGTGCATTGGAAACATAACAGATAATTCTAAATATCATCTACTGTAGCTTCATCTAATTATGATCCCAACAGTGGGTAAAACGTGTTACGAAATGGACTTCCAGTTTAGAGATTGGATTTCCAGCAGTGAACACTTAAAATGGAATGATCGTAACTTGCAAACCTGAAACCCGATTGACTCAAAACCAATTTTTCTGTATAGATAATTAAATATACTATTTACTTCTTTTATATTATTTTGCCAAATTATGCACGTGTGATTTAATGTGATTTTCTAATCCAAACAACATCGGCTGCTCATATATCATTAGTAACGTGTGATTTAATGTGATTTTCTAATCCAATCGACATCGGATGCTCATATATCATTAGTAGTGCATTTTAATGTATCTCCATCATGTTACATGACCGTTATACCCTCTGTAATTATTGATTATTGCATTGATACCCTAGCGACTGTTCTTAGAATACCGAAGTGTTAGTGATTAAATTGTAGCAAGTATATTAGCGAAAAGCGTGAACAAATAGTGATCATGACACGTACTTGTACACAATCAGCGCGGCAATTTAATTATTGCATTGTCGACGTCTGTGAGATGTATATAAGTATAACTATAACTGGAATGGTACGTATGAAAGCACTTATATTAGTGTCATTGATAAGACATTGGGGGCTGTCCACTTATCTAAAGTACCGGCCTAGTCATGCTTGATGAAGACCGGTCTCCAATTCTCGAGTAGACTTATCATGGATAACCGGTATTTTGGTTCATGATTGGACCTTGATGTAGGCCGTGGGTGTTGGGATAGTTTGAGCGTGAGTTTGGTCAACGGAATCTCAAGGTCTCATTACATGAGCGTGTACTGAATATAGGAGAGGGCCCTACTCAGGGTCCTATTACGTGAACGCGTGTTAATTATTTTTACTGAATACATGAGAGGGCTCTATGTTTCCAATGGTCGACTCTTACGCTCAAACTAACGATAAAATAGTAATATGGACATTGAGACCTAGAGACTGATATGATTAGTGACATGGACTTGCATCGATTTACTGATCTGATACTAATGTTATAGCGTTTACCTGTGTATGCTACTTCATGCTTATATTTTTGACTTTTTCATGCTACTTAATATTTATTATTATTGAACGTGTTGTATATTGCTATTGTGTCGCTCAGACGACCTGAGTATGCAACTCAGAGTGAATAAAGTGGACCCGTCTGATTTCGAGGAGATTGTGGATATCTAGACCCGTGAGCCGGCCCTATCATTCCTTTCATTATCACTGGTTAGTTGTTGTATTTGTTGTGCTCAGTTTCCTTTTCACTTAATATTTTAATGACTGTGTTATCTCATTATCTGTGTTATATTACTGTTACCATGTACTGCTAGAAGCCGAAGTTTGACTACGACAGGATTATTCCTTGACTGTAGGAGTATGGATGGCCTTATCACCTTCGTATTCTGTATTTTGGGAAGCGGAACGTGACAAACACGTATATTTTTTTATTAAAAACATTATAGTAAAAACAGTATCGTTACATTCTACCCTTCTTAAAAAGAATTTCGTCTTCGAAATTCCACGAGGAGCCTACGAGTAAAGACTCAAGAAAAAGATAGTGCTAAGAGATACAGGTGGAAAGGAGTGGATTGATTTTAAGAAATCAAAATGGTATGCGATTGATTGTTGTAAAATTATGTGTCTTTTATCGTTTTAATACCGCAATCAACACGGTGTCACAATTGCTAACCTCGGTGAGTATGGGTCGTCCACAAGGAAATTGTAATTTTATTTCTAATGTTTTAGACGAGTTGATTCAGAAAATCTTGGTTTTGTTTTTTATTCTAAGATTGATATAACAATGAGAAAAGTCCTTATTAGGGTTTTAGGATTAGGTAGTTAAGAGATGGTGATTAAATAATAAATCCTTTTATCTTTTAATTATTTATTGCTATAAGAATAGGAATGAATGTAGATTAGGGTATTTAGAGGGGTACTAGGGATTTCCCCTATTGACCCATGTCCAACCATTTTTCCCTATTAAATTTATGCCTCCAATAAAATAAGTATTAACTTGCTCTCAAATCGAGATCGCAAGTATCATGAATTGGTAGTGTGTCCAAATAAGGAGGGTTAATACTTGCATGGTTGAAGTTATAATAATCAAAATATAAAAGGAATATGAGGGACTTACGATCCCTTATTCTCCCCTTTCCTACAACCCTAACAAGTGAGATTTTACTCGCTCATTATTACAAGAAGAAGATAAAAAGAAAAGATGGAAGAATGATCAAGATATGCTAACTCGTAAGACCCTCACTATAACGAGGGACTACCTATGAGTATCATCGCTTACAAATAATTAAATTGGAAAAAGGAGGAGAAAAGAGTTTTATTTTAATCAAAGAAACTAGCTACCAGATTTCTCACGATAGCGAGGAGATTTTTTGAGCCTTATGGTTTCAAAAATCACTGAGAGAGAGAGAGATTGTAGAGAAAAAGAAAAACCCTCAAAGAAAAATACCACAACCTGATTAATAAGAGAAAAAATAAATGCAAGGAAATAATATGTAGAAATTAAAAGTGACAAGAAATTTAATAAACCCTACCTTTATTAATCAACCTTGAGTTTCCTTACAATTTTTAATGGCTAAGCAAAAGAGGCTATAAAAAATAAAAACCCTAGAAAATACATGAAACCCTAGATGCCTCTATGCTGGGTGCTCTCACTGCTATTTACAAACCTTGAAATCTGAAACCCTAGCATCGAAATTGCTGTACACGAAAAGACCAAACTGCCACCCTAACTTGTGCAGCGCTGAAGAGGCGGTGGATCCGCTGTACTTTGTTGGGTTTGGCGGCGGTTCCGCGGTCCTTTGTTAAGTTTGGGCTTCCAAACTTTTTGTGTTGAATTCTCGCTATTTTAAATGGTTTCTAAGAACATAATATCTCGATTTTGCTGACACTGAAATTTGCAGGGTTGACTAAGTTGACTTTGACTTTAACTGGATCGGTCTGGTTTTACCTCTAAAGACCGTTACTCACTCCAAACAAGGTTCCTGCACTTATGTAGAAAACTCGGATTAAAAGCACCAATTTTATAGACAATATTATAAAGAATGGATGGTATTAAAATGTAATTTTATGTTGTAAAAAAATACCCCCAAACTTATCTTTTGCTCGTCCCGAGCAAACTGCTTTATTTTAAAGAAAAAGAAAATCATAGCTCACTTTCGTAGGTATCACGATTGCACTTAGCTCGTGCAACAAGCCATTCAACCTCTAGGTGTCCCTAATAGAAGGAGTGTTGTCTCCTGAGGGTTTTCAACGGATTACATCCACAAAATCCTATCAAGCTAGTTCATTGGTTAACCTTAACTATAATCCTAAACTTTAGTATCCAAGTTAGAAACTCTATCATTTTAAGTTAGAACCCTTCAACCCTTATTCTTCACGCCTCACATTTCATTTAACTGAAACTCATATATGTCTTTATGTGCTTCTGCAGATAGTGTTGTTTTGTTTCAAATTTTCGATTAAAAGTCTTCATGCCTTCAATAAAAACCAGGAATTAGTTTCAAAAGTATCTCATGATCTTTTAAAGTTCTACATTTTCTTGAGTTTTCATTTTACAGCTTGGTGTCAAATCTGGGATTTTTATCATTTTTAACAAGACTTGGTCTTATTTTTCATTCCACCTCTCACATGTTTTCGTTCATCCACACATTTGTGAACGTGCAATAGTCTTTAATCTCATAACTTCAATTTAAACTTTCCTTTCCCCGTTAAATTCTCTTTTAAAGTTTTATATTTAGTATTTGAAATTCGTCCTTAACCAAGATTATTTTCCCTCAAAAAACCGCGAGGACTTTTTAACTTGGAGAGAACGCTTGCTTGGCTTGTTTTATTAGGCTTTCCAAGTTTCTTAATGAGATTTGGGTCAATGACTCCTAAATCAGATGGTTTTAGGGCATTAGGTATAAAGACAGCCCAATGACTTAATTGCCCAAGTCACCAAGGCCATAAAACAAAGACTTCTTTTACGCATGAAAATTCTTGGAAAGAAAACCAACGGAGATTCTTCAAATTATGCTTTTCATCCCGAAATTAAAGACGTGTAAGTGTGGAAAAAATGTATAATCACTCCAATCAAGCTCAAGATGTGTTATTTTTCAGACTTAGTTTTCATTAAAGATTCAATACTTTCCCTTCATATTAATTTCGCTCATGAATCATGCTCAAAATTGCTTATTTTCAAACAAGCTTGTTTGATCTTAAGAAAATTCATAAAGTTTTAACTTAGACATATGAAACTTGTCATCCAGTTCTCAAAACATCACGACACGTGTAGTGTGGTGTAAAAACGTATATTTGCTATAGTGAAACTTAAGGAGGGTTATTTTTCGGATTGTCAACTTCTGATCCTAGAATTTAGTTACTTCTAACCTTTCAATCTGAACTGTCGAATTTTGAGTCTATATTTCCCACTAGCTAACTTGACGATAGAGAGTTTTTTAAAATATTTTTTAGTAGAAAATGATACACGGATAAATATAAACCTCTCCCAAACCTGTTTGTAGTAGTGTCCTACTGATGCTGTCATTTGAGCACAAAAATCTGGAAACTTGGATGGAAAAGAATATTGCACATTGGGGCAAAAGGTAGTCAATGGGAAAGCCTCCCCAAAACTTGTTCGTAGCACACATTTTTTAAAATATTTTTTTTGTTTTAAAAAAATCTACCAATGTACACACCCCCATACTTATTTGAAATAGTTTGCCACTGTTTATGTCAAGAAAACCAAAGCATAGAGAAGAGGCGGAGGAAGTTAGTCGTGATAGAGGAGCTTCTGTAATATTTTGAAAAGTACGGTTTTAATCTATGTCTATTTATTTTGAAAAGTGAACCGTCTTTAGGATTTTCTCCATCCACTGCACTGTGCAGGTATGCGTACCACACCAAAAAAGGTCCCATCCAACGAGATCTCAACTTACACGGATGAAGATGGAGATGGGTATCGTAAAGAAGGACTTGTTGTCCCGGTATGAATGTCTTTCGCAAAAGGTTTGTCATGAAACACTTTCGTCCGGTTCTTTACTATAACTGCGTTATTGTAGGCTTTATCTCAAAGCTCGTTCAGCTCATTTAATTGCAGTTTCAGGTAGCTGGCCGTTTGGTCAAGATCCAAGTTAAGTTTTTTAATTGCCCACATCGTCCTATGTTCGATCTCGATAGGGAGGTGGCAAGTCTTCCCAAACACAAGCTATCACGGCCCGCTTCCCGGTGTACGGGTAAGAAAACGTGACTAAGCCCGCGACGTATTTACTCATAAGTAAACACGCTAAGCGTAAATAAGCAATATAATAAATGTACACAAGAAATGACATGAGATGTAAATGAACAACAACTTTTTTATTTATTAAACATTCTTTACAATACAACTGAAAAGTAAATACAATGTGGAAAGCAATGCCTAAACATTGGCATGAACTGAAAGTAAAAATATATATAAGTGACTAGAGCTCCGGGTCCTCGATGAACTGCTCCAAGTCTTCTGAGCTGGGCTCGATCTCTAGAGAGTCGGGTCCTCCTGACAACATTCCAAAGAAAAAATAGAAAAGGAATGACGTCAACGAACAATCGCTTGGTAAGTCTCAAAGAGAGATAGAAATAGACCGAACAGGTAAAGAGAATATATCTGGTATAATGTATTTTTATTATGTTAATGCTGTTATTTGTAGCTTGGTACAGAATATACCAATGTATACGAGAGGAGTCTAACTATTCCGTGAACTATGGTATACGGAGCACAAGGACCCGTCAAGCCACGGGTTAACGGCAATAGATATTCAGGTTAGGTGTATTAAAGTGACCATCATCATGCCACTTTTAACACATTCCGTACCAATCTACCCCTTTAAAAACCCCATAATGTTTATTGTATTGTTTATAGCTGAAAGACTAGCTGAAACCATGATATCGATTGTTCATGTAAATGGATAATCATGTAATCAAGTCAATGTATATCCATGGTTCGATCAGTTCAAGTCATGTTGATATTGTATAGCATTCTGGTATTCATGTTTCAAGTTCCAGTATATGGATTCATATTGTATTGGAGTTATATTTGGATTGTATGTAGATTGGAATTGTATTCAGATTAGACTGAGACTCTGTCTGAGTCAGACACTTAAACAGAATTGGATTCCTGAATTAGGTTTTGGAGTTATCGGTAACTGCTGCACATGTACGGCAGGATTTGTGACTTTTTTCAAGCCAATTACCATTGATAACCCCGTTTTAGTTTTCTATCTTAAATAGGCAACCACCCACTTTTCCCGGCTCCCTGAGGCTCAAGAGAATTGGTCCCGCTTAAACCTATATTTACTAGGGTCCTTATTGTAAATTAATAAACTTGAGGGGGTTTTATAAAAAATAGTTTTGATAAACTTTCAAAATAAACCTCAAGCATTCATTTATCGTATTTAGAGTTTTCATGGATGTAATTTTTAAAAGTGAAGTATTCTAATGATTATAAACCAAGATTGAATAGTATATGGTATTTTAGTATAAATTGACTTGTATAGATTGTTAATGGTATATTCATGAAATTTGTGATTCTTGTGTTTAGAAAACATGGAATTTATTATAAATATAAAATAGATGTTTTGATAATATTTATTTATATATAATTATTAAAAATAGAATTTATTTATTAAATAGAAAATCACATTATTCTTAAAAATTGTATTAAAAATTCCATCGAGATCGGATACTCCGTGAGGTGGTCTGCATCTCGCTCTACTAGTTCCGAGGATGTGCGATAACCCGTACCATCCAAATCGGGTTCCCCAAAAGTGGGTTGTAGAGACATAATCGTAAGGAATTTAATTTAAAACAATTTAAAGAATACGGTTTTTAATAGTTTATGGTATTTAAATATAAATTCGTATTTGTCCCAAAAATATTGTTTTCAAGCAATCGTGTTATGTCAAGACGTGTATTGTGAGAGGTAGGTCATTACCTCGTGAGATTTTTCTAAAGGTAATATCAGGATAAAAGAATATCGTAGGCAAACTTTGAGGTATTTAACTGTAAAAGAGTAATACAAGTTGTATAGCATGGTATTTTAAATTGAAATTTGTTCTCAAAATTGGTTTATGGTTGCTAAACAATATATAAAGAAATTGTTGATCTGTTATTAAGAAAAGCTGAGTTTTTTAACAAATTTAGAATCGGATGTTGGATTAACTCCACTTCCAACGAGTTTTGAAAAGAGAACTTTTTAGAATAGGAAGAGAAAGAAGGAGAGGGGACTTACAGGTTAAAAAGATAGAGGTGAGGTATGGGAACAAGATGGAAGTTTCGTGGAGTTGCGGTGTCGCCGGAATCTTCCTGAATCGTCGTCGGAAAGTGACCTTGGGCTAACTCCACTTGTATACTTCTTGGACTTGGAAAAATTTGAGAGTTTTGACAATGGATTTCAGAATGGAGAGGGCTAGGGTGTGATGTTGTATTTATAGGAGAAATTAGGGTTTTGAGGATTGAAGAATGGAATTAAAATGCATTAAAATTTTGGATTAATGCATTATTTTAATTCTCTGTTTAATTTCATGAAAAACAAACAGTACTAGGGTTAAGGGGGAGGCCAAAAGACTAGGGTTAAAAATTTTGAATCATTCCCGACGGGGAAAACCGGCGGCGCCGGCCCAAATCCCATCTTCGCCGGTCGTTTGGTGGGGTTGGATGCTTGGATTGGTGCCACGTGTTGTTGTCTGCTCATATAGCATTTCCCACATGTTTGATTTCTGAGACTTTTCATTTTTACGTGTATTGCACGTGTAAACTTTTAGGCTTCCAAAAAGTTTAAAATAAAAATCATTAAAAATAATATATGGCTGATGGGAATCGAACACAGGGGCTATGTCACAATATTGCAATGCTTTACCAATGAGCTACAAGTGCTTTCTTGCTGTTCAAAATCAAATTAAATACTTATAGCGTACTCAGGATTGCAAATACTCCATTTAGTGCTTTAACTTTAAACAAATTTCTGTACATTAAAAACAGAGTCGTTACACAAACCGATAAGGAGACATGCCAACATCGGTCTTATATGCAGTACGAAATGCCCAAAGAGCATCAGTCAGTTTAGAAGACCAATCTTTACGGTTCTTAGAAACTGTTTTCTCCAAAATTTGCTTGATTTGTCGATTAAAGATGTCGGCTTGCCCGCTTGTTTGGGGATGATAGGGCGTAGAGAGCTTGCAGTTGATTGAATATTTCCGCATCAAAGCCTTGAAAGACCGATTGCAGAAATGCGTCCAATTGTTGCTAATGATAGCACGAGGGTGCCCAAACCGAGAAAAGATATTTTCTTTAAGGAACTTAACGACAACCTTGTTGTCATTTGTTTGGCTCGGTGTTGCCTCAACCCATTTAGAGAGCAATCAACTGCCAAGAAAATGTATAAGTTCTCAAAAGAGTTGAGAAACGGGCCCATAAAATCAATCCCCCACACATCAAATATCTCAACAACCAAAATTGGTTGGAGCAGTTGTTTGCCGCCGAAAGATGCGACCGGGACGTTGGGACGTCCGGCCTGAATTTTGGGGGGCAGATGCTATTTAGTTTTATCTGTCCATCTCTCTGAAGATGCCAAGTTGATTTATTGCACCGTGTATCGGAGGTTTGGACAGATGCGGCCGTTGTAGCAGACTTCGTCAGATTCCCCCTCGTTTGCGAGGGGTTTTTGATTGTGGGGACACTCTTCCCTGCATGCGCAAGCCCCTGCAGTTAATTACGTTACCGCGTAGCGATAACCACTTTCTCCTTCTCCAGATGTTCACTTCGTGTCGTGTATGTTTATTTTGTTTAAGGTTGCCCGTGGACTGATACGGAGACTAATTCATGTTGTCGCCCGTAGGGCGTGGATTAGTCCAAATCCATATTTTCTTAGATTTGGGTTTGGGTTGGTTTAAGGATCGTTAATCTTGTTTTAGAGTAGGATCAACTTAAATGCTTGTTAAGGATGCGTTAGCCTAATTTTAGACTAAGATTTACTTAGCATGGTTTTATGATCATTTAGATCCAACGAAAGAGTATTTGGACTCTATCGTTTTAGTTTAGGGACATTGCGGTCTATTGGGTTTAAAGACATCATAGTCCATGAGTTTAGGACCTCATAGTCCGTAAGGTTTAGAGATATCATAGTCTGGTTTAAAGACGTCATAATCTGTGAGGTTTAAAGATATCATAGTTTGGTGTAAAGACATCATAGTCTGGGAGGTTTAAAGACATCATAGTCTGGGAGGTTTAAAGACATCATAGTCTGTACGGTTTAAAGACATCATAGTCTGTATGGTTTAAAGACATCATAGTCTGGTTTAAAGACATCATAGTCTGTACGGTTTAAAGACATCATAGTCTGGTTTAAAGACATCATAGTCTCTGTACGGTTTAAAGACATTATAGTCTGGTTTAAAGACATCATAGTCTGTAAGGTTTTGGTTTAACCGTTTAGGGATGCGCCAAAAGTTATTGGTTATTAGGACCCTCCACCTCTCTGAAGACGTTGAAGAATTACAACGACATGTATCAGAGGTATGAAGAGATTTACCCTTGAACCAATATTAGTTGGGAGATCTATAGTCAGGTTTGGGACTAAGACCAATTAAAAAGATTGTGAGCACATGGGCTCGGTTAATCTGACTTAGGGACTTGTGGCCAACTTGGGCTCAGCCCACTCAGTTTTGAATAAAATGTTGAACATTTGTTTGGGCTCAGTCCCTTTTTATTCAACAATGCTGAGTATTGATTTGGGTTCTGACACCCATTTTTCTTTTTGTCTTTTATTGAGTGTTGAACACTTTTTATGGCGCTGGGGCCTTATGTACAGAGCGCTTTGTAATTCCTTGGCGCCCACGTGAGGAGCACGTGGAGCGCTTGGCACTGAGCGCCAGACTTGGAGCGCTAAGGCGCTTCTTATAAAATAGCGTATGGAGCACTGGGCACGGAGCGCCAGACTTGGAGCGCTAAGGCACTTCTTATAAAATAGCGCTCACGTGATGAGCACGTAGAGCGCTTGGCGCTGAGCGCCAGACTTGGAGCGCTAAGACACTTCTTATAAAATAGCGCCCACGTACGGAGCACGTGGAGCGCTTGGCGCTGAGCGCCAGACTTGGAGCGCTAAAGCGCTTCGTTTAAATTGGAGCACTAAGGCGCTTATTTGGCAGCTCTGATCAGTTCTGTGCTCTGATAATTAAATTCTTGGTTCATAAGAGACTTTGTTTCATGGATCTAAGAACTGAGTTCTTCTTTTATAAGGAGATGCTATGATTTCTTTCGTTTTTATTTATGAGAGACTTCGTCTCATGGATCAAAGAACTAAGTTCTTCTCTTTTTTGATGAGATGTTGTAATCTCTTTGTTTTTATGAAAGATTTTGTCTTATAGATCTTTGATCTGAAAAAGAACTAAGTTCTTCTGATGTGAGAGTTAAACTCTCAAATATGGAGGAGATGCCATGATCTCTCTTCTTGCTATTTACCTTGAGAAGAAATTGCTCTCGTCTTTGAAGTTTCTTGAAACTTATGGGGAGGTTCTTCTGTCCAAGACTTGAAGTCTTAGGTCCTTTATATAGGGGAGGCTGATTTGTTGAATCAGTTAAGGAAACCTCTCATTGAGAGATTTCTGATTGATTTGGGGATGTTTCCCACCATTGGAAGTTTGATCCAAGGGCTTCTATTTTACAGAAGACATCTTTCTTCTTTTTAGCAAGATTGGGAAAATATTTTCCCATACAGAACTTATTCTGTATCTTGGTGATTTTTAATCACCATTGGATCTTTGATCCAACGGTGATCTGATTTACAAGCACAATCTTTCTTGTTTGGAAAGATTTGAGGAGTATTCCCGCAACAGAATTTTATTCTGGAAATTTGATGATTTTATCATCTTTGTTCGATCTTTGATCCAAGGGTGGAGAACATTTAATTCTAGCGCTGGCGCTCTCGTGCCTTGCACGTGAGGCGCTGCCTCAGAGTCTTTGACTCTTGGCGCTAGCGCTCTTGGCGCTAGCGCTCTCGTGCTTTGCAGGTGAGGCGCCGTCTCAGAGTCTTTAGCACTGGCGCTCTTGGCGCTAGCGCTCTTGTGCTTCGCACGTGAGCGCTGCCTCGGAGTCTTTGACTCTTAGCGCTAGCGCTCTTATGAGGCACTGCCTCATTTCAAATTTCAAATTTTGAATAGAGCTTTGCTCTCTGATTGGGGGAAACAAATGCCTTCCACCTTTGCGCTCACGTGGCTTACACGTGAGTGCAGCGGTGGAAGCTTTTCCACCGTTAGATCAACTTGGAAGTTGAATCGGCTTCCAGCGCCTATAAATAGGGCCTTTGGCCCTTGAGATGACTGCTTGTTCATCTTCTTGTTTTCTTGTTCTTGAGAATTTAATTCTCCTTCAGAGCTAAGCTCTCTGCCTTAAGAAATTTCTTAGAGTCAAAACTCTGCCCAAATTTGGTAAGGGTTGAACTTATTAACACAGCTTCGCTCTTCTCAGATCGTAGATCTTAAAATGTTTTAGGGTTCTACCCATTATCAGAGCCGTGCTCATCTTTAGATCATAGATCTTCAAGATATAATCTTTTTTAGGGTGATTTTAACCCATGAACTGGAACACTGTTCATCTTCCATGAAGAACTCTTAGAGTTTGTTCACAGATCTTGAAGATCTTGGAGTTTTTACTCTGCAAAAGCTTTGCTTTTTTAGGGTTTTGATGGATGATTCCATCGTCTTCACAGAGCATAGCTCTTAAAATTTTTAGGGAAATTTATTCCTCTCATGATTGGAGTTGACAGATGTCACTCCTGTCTGCAGAGCGTTGCTCTCGAGGAAGTTTAACTCCTTGGCCCGAGAGGCCTCTCATTAAATGAGAATCCTTTTAGAATTTCATATTTAATGAGTGATTGCCTCATCAATGATGAGCCTTCATCTTGATTTTGTAGGTCCCCACTGGTCCCTTTCCATTGCATTGCAGTGCGGTACAAAATTTAAAGTACCAAGTGTCAGAGTTTGAACTATAGCCTTGACAGCTAACTCTTGTTCTTTTTCGCACAGGTGCTATGTCTTTTGACACTTCTTTCCCATTTGTTCGTCCGGAAAGCGCATTCCCTGATGCGCCAGTGGATAGAGAAGTCTTCGCGCTGATCAAAGATCACGACCCGGAGCAAAAGTCTCTTCATTTATGGGGGTCGTGGTACAATCAAATCATCCGGGGTCGACGCAGCTTCTCTTGTGCAGTGCCTTCGGAGCCCATTTCGGCGATCCACTACGCCGACTCACCCCCAGTGAACTATGCCGTAGAATAGGTCAACTGGACTTCGAAAGGTTGCCTTCAGCCCTCTATGGCCGCGATACCCGTACAGCCACCGATGGCTTTGAATATTCTGGGGCACCGTATATGTCAAGGCGAGTCGCGTCCTTGGGGACAGCCATACATGATAGGCTTGACTCCTCGCCTTCCAGCCGGGTACTTGCAATGGGCTCGATATATTTTGTTAGCCAAGAAATCGCTGTTGCTAAAGCTTGGGCTGTACCCCGCAGTTTACGTGTCTCTTTTCCAGTATTCCACGCCCCCTGTATGGTGGGACAAATCTTTCATGGAACAATGGAATGTACCGACTCACACCTTCCTTTTATCATATCGGGAAGTTCCATCTCTTTGGTGGAGTTCGCGGAGATCTCCGGCTTACCTGTCAGGGGAGAACATTACGAGGAGCTACTTCCTCCTGACGAGTACATCTTTGCCGCCAAGTCAGTGGTGATGGGCCTTACCCCGGAGAATGCCATTCAACATCAATCCCCAAGTCTGATTAAGATGTTGAAAATTTACGAAAGTCTGTTTCTCGAATCCGGAGGACACGGAGTCAGCTTCACGGATTTCATTGCTCGCTTTCTTCATCCGGAAGTCTTATCAAAACAAGTTGCGAAATTCTCCAAGCTTGACGACCCGTTTGGGTTTGGCTTGGACAGCCAGCCAACAGCGGAGGCCGATCAAAAGAATTTCTTTCTCCCGGGTACCCCGGTCGTCCCCTTTGCAGAGCTTGCAGCTTCAGACATTGACGAAGAGGCATTCTTTTTAGGGTTTCTCGACCTATGGTTAAGTTGGTTTGTGCTCCCAATGCACCCTCGCCATATGAGGCCATCCGTCTTCTACCCGGCTCTCCGAATGGTTGTGGGGATGCGAGTGGCTGTCGGGGTCGCTGGGCTGGCTCACTTGTATCATGGCCTTAGCTTGGCGGCAGACACCATTCAACCAGGGGTGCAGTCCGTATATTTCCCGCTGCACTATTTCACTTCGTGGCTCGAGATGCATGTGTTCGGCGCTTTTGGAGTCCACAAGCGGCCCCGTTTCTACGAAATCTATAACATTCCTCGGGTTATGCGGCTAGTTGACGCTTCCTCTTTGGAACCGACTCAGCGAGAGGCTCGGGGCTTGGTTCTTCACCCGCATACGGTCGGGGATGGCATGAACTTCGTCGATAAGGTTTTAACTATCAGCAAGGAATCCACTAAGACGGTGCAGCCGCTGCGGGACACCTTCAAAGACGAGGCTTCTACCTTGAAAGCATGGGAGATTCTTCACTTATATTCAATCAGGCCGGGCTTTTTAGTGTTTAGGCAGAACGATTCGGCGTTGTTCATGAGATACAACCCGCACTGTTTCGCTCAACAATCGAGCTATGATCAGGGTGTCCCACTAGAGGCTTTCCTAGCTGAGTCAGTTGCTACAGAAGAGAATATCCGCAACGCGCTACACCATTTCATGCGGATGAACATTGGATCCAACTTTTTTATTAGTGAGCCGAGCTACGTTCGGAAAGTCTTGAACGTATACGTGGCGTGGTACCAGCATTCGATGGTTGCCGTTATTAGGGAAGAAAGACGGCTACTTCTCGATCGCAAGGGTGCTATCCCTGCTGATAATCCAGTTGTCCCTTTGAAGCAATGGACCACTGTTGGTCCTACCTTAAGAGAAGCCGCAGTGGCTGAGGTCCTGCGCGCTTTCCTTGAAAAGCCTCTACCCCGTGTTCCTACAGAAATGGTAGCTGCAGCGTCCCCGGAGTCTGGGGCAGGTACGGAGATCGGGACTCATCGCCTAAAATTGCCCGCCAAGCGTAAGATCTTGTCATCGGCCGCTGGCGCCCGCTCGCAGAAAAAGAAGAAGTCGCTCTTTTCTGCGGACGTTGTACTTGGCCAGGATCCCCATGCTCCCTACAGCGAAGGCTTGTGCGAGTACGGGACCAATGAGGGTCTATTTATAGCGCATGCAGATAATACTGAACTTCAAGCTGCCCTTGTGGCTTCCGAGCAACTGGCTCGCGATGAAGCGGCATTGATCACTATCGCACAGTCAGGTAGACTTTAGTCGCACCTTTCCGCGGTTATTTTTTTTTATGCTTTTACTGACGCTTTCTTCTTCAATAGGTATCTCTGCCAAAGAGTCTCTCGCGGCTTCCCTCGAAATATTTGAAGAGGAAGAGAGGCTCCGTGCTTCTTTGGGCCTTGGTATACTTCGGCTCATTGTGCCTTCATTCCCTTTTTCTTTATTCGTGGTTTGACCCTCTCTTTTATTTTGTTGCAGGGACTATCTTGACTCATGTTATTCCAAGTGCGGTACCGATCCCGAGTGGTGATACAGCGACGCTTCCAGAGCCGGCTATTGTTGGCCCAGCTCCCCCAACAGTACCGTAAGAGGCTTCACTTAAGCAACCGATGACGGATGTCGTAATGGCTCCAGAGGCAGAGCTTGGTTCGGACGATGCGTCCCATTGACGGAGGTCTTAAGGAGATCGCTTCTCACTACTCAGGCCAAAAAGAAACGCAGGAAGCGCGCAGCGAAGGAACATAATGCCGCTTTGGCTGTAGGTGCAGGCTCAAGCACCACTCCATCTGTCGCTATCCCTTCAGAGGGTGTTCCAGCTGCCATGTCTACCGCCCATAGACAGGTTGCGCGCGCGGCTCGAGAGGCAACCCAAAAGCTGCCCGAAGGTAACGTAACGCTGAGTCTTTTATTAGACTTGATCTTTAAATTCTTATATACCATTGTAGGGTGTTTTTCGTCACCCCCATTGAGATGGGAATACACGCGCGCTTGTCAGGTGCATTACAGATTCCCTCTGCCTAGGGTAGGCTGGGGTTTATTGATTGTGTGGATCCGAATCTCCGGCAGCCATGTACTAAGCCGTCGTTAATTACTCCTTGCCTTTGGAGCGAGGGAACCTCTGATTGGCGGATCAAACAGGTCATGCGAACTCAATGTGCAGTGTTGTGTTTTGAAGGGGTTTTGGATATATCGGGGGCCCCGCAGAGTTCTAACGGGGGAGGTATTTTTAGTATGGAGTACATGTAAAATGAGGGGGAAATGGCGTCCAAAGGACGCGTGAGCGCCAGCGCCTCACATGCCTAGCACGCCAGCGCTGGACGCAGGCGCCAGCGCTAGCGCTTGGGGCGCTAGCACCTCACGTGCCCGGCACGTGGGCGCTCGAGTGCTTGCGCTTTGGGTGCTCGGGCGCTAGCGCTTTAGGCGATAGCGTCTCACGTGCCCGGCACGTGGGCGCTAGCTCTTTGGACACTAGCGCCTCACGTGCCCGGCACGTGGGCGCTAGCTCTAGCGCTTTGGGCGCTAGCGCTAGCGCCTCACGTGCCCGGCATGTGGGTGCTCGGGCACCAGCGCTAGCGATTTAGGCGCTGGCGCCTCACGTGCCCAGCACGTGGGCGCTAGCGCCTCACGTGCCCGACATGTGGGCGCTCGGGCACCAGCACTAGCGCTTTGTGTGCTAGCGCCTCACATGCCCGGCACGTAGGCGCTAGCGAAAGGAAGGGGTTTTTACCCCCAGAAATAGGAGTTAAACTCCAAAAGAGGGTTTTGAGTGGAGTTGAACTCCAAAAGATCTGGATTAGGAGTTAAACTCCTTTGAGGATTTGGGTGGGGTCTTGGAGTTGAACTCCCTAAAAATCTTCAGAGGTTCTTCTCTCTTAAGCCCGGGATCTTCTCTTGAGCTTTGGATCTTTTCCAAAATGGGATTTTCGGAGATGGGTCTCCTTCTTCCTCCTCTTTGTTGGCCGGATCTTGGAGAACAAGAGGGGTAAGATTTTAAAAATCTCCCCTTTTTGAGATCTAATGGAAGATCTGAGCTTCCCTTTGTGGGTTTTGTGGTGAAAAACTATTTAGTTTTGGAAAAGAAAGAGTAAAACTCTTGATTTAATTCGAAAGAAAGAAGAAGGTTTAGAACCTTGAGGAAGGAGGAGGAGGCACATGCCTTGATTTTTTTCTAGAGAGAGAAAAAGATCTTGAGATATTTTTATCATGTTGCCTTATATAGGCTTAAACATTTACATATAGCCTCTTGGGCTTTACAAAATGGCATTTTGCCCATCCCATGTCTCATGTGTTATTTCTTTTTGCATATAAGCCATGGGCTTTACAAAAATTTGGCTTTATGCCCATTTCTTACATTTATTCATAAAATAAAATAAAATAAATACACCAAAATTATTTATTACAAATTTTTATTTTGGCATGGGGGGAGGCCGGCCGCTTCATGTTCGGGTTCGACCCGGGCATTGGCCCACTTGGTTTGGGGTTGACTTTGATTTTGACTTGGTCAACCGGGGTGTAAATTTTTACCCCAACAAATTGCCCCCCCATCAATAAATGCACACCACACATGTGGGTCGTGTGCATGAAATTGATGGATCTTCTTTCACATGGAGGCGACTTGATTTGGTTCCCGCTTTTGGGAAGCTGGCACTGCCCTTTTTACTACATGGACGGTCGGTTCTGCCCTTTTTGCGACTTGGACGGTGGGTGCTGCCCTTTTTGCGATGTGGACGATCGGTTCTGCCCTTTTTGCGATGTGGACGGTCGGTACTGCCATTTTAGCGACTTAGACGGTCGATTCTGCAGTTTTTGCGACTTGGACGGTCGGCTCTGCCCTTTTTGCGACTTGGACTGTCGATGCTGCCATTTTAGCGACGTGGACGGTCGGTTCTGCCTTTTTTGCGACTTGGACGATCGGTGCTGCCCTTTTTGCGACTTGGACGGTCGGTGCTGCCCTTTTTACGACTTGGATGGTCGGTTCACGGTTGGTTCTGCCCTTTTGCGACTTAGATGGTCGGTGCTGCCTTTTTTGCGACGTGGACTGTCGGTTCTGTCCTTTTGGCGACTTGGATGGTCGGTGCTGCCCTTTTTGCAACTTGGATGGTCGGTTCTGTCCTTTTTGCGACTTGGACGGTCGATGCTGCCCTTTTAGTTACTTGGATGGTCGGTGCTCCCATTTTAGCGACTTTGACTTGCTTTCTTCTTGTGGTGTCAGGGATGAAGTTGACTTGTTTCCGAGGTGGAGCTTGATTCTGCCAGCGAGGTCATTGGTTGTTTTGCTGATTTGATGTGATTTGGGTTGACATCAACATCGCTACACTGGAATATCGTACCAGGAGCGAATCATCATCTGCCATGAGGGGATTTCCCTCATTCCTAGTTTAACGACTTAAGGGTCATCTGTCCCCAGTTTAACGACTTGGGGTCATGTGTGCCCAGTTTAAAGACTTAGAGGTCTTCTATCTCTAGTTTAACGACTTAGAGGTCATCTGTGCCCAGTTTAACGACTTAAAGGTCATTTGTTCCCAGTTTAGAGACTTAGGGGTCTTATGTTTCCAATTTAACGACTTAGAGGTCATTTGTGCCATGTTTAACGACCTAGAGGTCATCTGTTCCCAGTTTAAAGACTTAGGGGTCTATGGATTGGAGTTTGGAATTTTGGGGTTAGGGTAGGCATCAGCGTTGCTAACACTGGAGCACATATGCCAGGAGCAATTCATCATTTGCTTTTGCCTGTTGGGGAGCGATGGCTTAGGCGACAGGTTTAGGTCCCTATCACCTAAGGCTTTTCAATTTTATGAGCCGTAAGGGTCTCATAAAAGCATTTTCTCCCTACGAGTCGAAAGGATCCCGCAGGTGTATTTTCTCCTTAGGAGTCGTGAGGACTTGTTCAGTCGAAAATATTGTGCATTTGATATGACATTTTCTTTACTATTTTTATATAACAAAAGGGGTTTATTATAAATATAATAATACATATGAGGGTTTATCTGTAAAAATACTATTTTCATGTGTTTATATATTATAATTAACATAATGAAGAAAAATATAAGCATATAATATCTATATAATATTTAGTCCATTTAAATATGCTTACCTTATCAAATATCTTTGACCAATTCTTCTAAAACTATAATATCATGTCAAATGGTTAAGATAATATCTCAATAAAAACAAATTCTACTAACATTATTTATTGAGATAATTGTGCAGAAATTATATCAGGACTGGAATCAAGGAAATCCGAGTTATCAAGATTAAATCTGCCGAAATCTTAAAGTAAATCGAAGAAATCAATTCTGGCAGAGACTTGAGAAGATTTTCAGATTACAGATATCAAAATAGTCTACACGTGTCACCAGAAGAGGCCACAAGCTTTTTAAAGCAACAAACCCCCTAACCCTCCGCGGATCCACGGCCAAACCCACCAAATGGCCGCGGTTCCGCCGCAATATTGAGGAGTTAGGGCTCTGGATTTTCTAGTTAGGATCCTAACAACTAGTTACCATATTAGGAACTAGGGTTCTGGCTCTATGACTATGAATAAGGATTGAGAGCCTCTTGGAAAAATTATCAAACCGACGCGATCACGAAGTCCACGACGGCTCAAGAATCCTGGTTGATCATCAACAGTTCATCTACCTCATTAGAAGAGATCGAGAAGCAAACTAAGGTTTTGTAATTATTTTCTAAAGGAACAAAGTGTACTTGATCTTGTTAATTAATAATAATAGTTATTTTCTTATATCATTTTATTTTCTGTGGTTTTTAATATGATTTCCCTTTCTATCTTTTCTTATCCCAACATGCACGAGTAATTCTTCGCTTGTTAGGGTTCGTAGAATTAGGGTTGATTAATGGATGATGAAGATCCTTAAACTCTTTTTACGTCCTATAAAGTTTATAAACTTTATCAAAAGAATAGTTAACATCCTAATCGGGTGCGCTATCAATTCATTGATAGTCCCGACCATGATTAGAGATTAGATTAACAATTGTTTTGGTAAAGGCTAGACATTAACGGAGATCCATGTCAAGATAAGGGTTAAGAGTGGGAACCCTATTCCCTCCAGAAATCCTAATCTACATGCATCATTGTCGATCTAGTTTTAAATCTATTAAAGGATAAAAAGAGTAATCTTTAATTAATCATCCATGACTACTAAATCTTAATGAACCCTACAAGCCCCCTTCTACTATAAAACTTACATCCGTAGTTAATCTAGATCTATATCCTGCATCCGTGTTTGACATAGATCTAGAACCTACAACCATTCTTCACCATTCTTTATTCTTCCTCCCTTCCTTCTCAACACGCCTAAAGTAAGATTAAAAGATTCAACGTTTCCTTGAGGACGACCCATACTCATCTCGGTCTAGCTACACGCAACACCGTTATTGATTGCGGTTAACTACTACACAACTCTAAAAACATCAAACAATCAAATGGCGACGTTGCCGGGGATACGTACGTAATTTATTTTTCTTACTATTCGTGTTGAATTCTTATTCGATCCATATCATAAATAAACAAAACTACAAATTGTATATTTAAGGATTATTGTGTGAATTTTATGAGGGAATCTGGAGTCATTTGAGTAAGGAGATAAAGATTCAGAGACATTCATCAAGACCCAGAGGAGGAAGGGAGGCCACGTAGCAAAAATCTTCATCAGATCTTCCTAGTCGGCGGCGGAACCGCGGCATAAAGAGCCTATTGGTGGCAGAACCGCGGCGCATTAGGGGATTTAAGGTTTCCAATTTCTCTGGTATCTTATTTACATCTTTATCTCTCCTTTGAAATCCAATAAAATATTTTTTCTGCAGGATTCTTTGCAAAATATCGCCGCTCAAAAATCTTTTTGCAAGTTTTGTAATTGGGTTGTTTTTGCATATTTTAATACGGATTTTAAGGGGAAAGACCACAATTCAGATTAGGTGGGGATTTCATCACCCTTCCTAGGCCCCACAAATCACAAAACGAGCATCCGCATAACCCTAGATTAATTAAAAAACATCTAGATCAAGACCCTAAGGACCGTCGCACTCAAATAGGACAGAGGAAGGTCGTGGGTAATCTATCGCTTATCTGCATTTCTTTTGTGGTGTCTAGGAAAGTGTTTCTAAGGCAAGTGGTTACTTAATTAGGCCCGCTATTTTCGGTGATTCGTATAGCGGATACCTCCCACTTACCTGGCACTTACCTGGCCATAAGAGTTATAAAGAGGTGGTAGAGGATTGATCCTGCGGCTTGTCCTTTGGAAGTCTAGGAGCGGTCTAGTGCTTGACCTAGGTAACCTTAGTTCTAGGGTTTGCTTGTGCATTTTGTGATTTGTTGAGTCAACCCTCAAGTCCCACTTTCAAAGCAAAACAATCCAAATAGAGCTTAAATATTTTCACCCTCCTCCCTCTTTTCACCTTCTTATAATGGGTAATCCAAACAAACGAACTCTTGCCGAGCTTTGCTATCCACAACCAGATATTTCTTGTCTTCGTAATCACTTCGGTATACCATCCGACTCTTCCATGTCTTTAAGAGATCGGATAGAACAATCGGATAGAAATAGTTGGTCACCTCAGTCCAGGTCTTATCAACCGTATCCTAATTCTACATCTGTTTCAGTTGATACTCCGAGTGAGGATACCCCTAAACGCATGTTCATTGCTGATCATATAGCGAGGGCTAACGGCCAATGTTTTAATCCGGACCAACATCAACCATCACCACCACTTTCTAAAGAAGAATTTCATAATCGGTTTGTGGCATATATGATGTCTATTGAAAATAGCCAACCAACCAACCCATATCAATATTCTTCTTATCATAATTTTGATCCTAATCCTGCCCAATTTTCTCAACCATTCTATTCCTATCAATCCTATCCGACCTTTACACCTTCTATAGACAGTTCTTCTAATCAGTCATTTGGGAGTTTTAATTATCCACAAGAATTTCAATTTTATACTGAAACCCCTTATCGACCCAAGTCTAGTTTTGAGCGGAAATTAGAAGAAGGTGTGGAATTGATGCGCCGCTTCAGAAAAGAATTGTCAGAAAGCATGGCTGAGTATAAACGAGCAACTAGTTCTGAACCAGCTCAAAAATTTTCAGTGTATGATACTGCCATAGGACAAAGTGAGAATTTGGGTAGTGAGAGAGAACTATACACCCTTCCTAATCAAACCTTCCCATCCCAAACTGAAATTCACAACTCCAGTTTCACAGATTCATCGAGTACACCAAATGATTCACTAATTGAAGATAGAATGTCTGATAAGTTGTGTGACTTTGTAGTGTTTGATTTACCCGACTGTGAAGGGTCCATTTCAAGTGAAACCACACCCAACCCTTGTGATCTCTACACATCCACTCTTGAACCAAAATTGATTGAAAACCATAATTTTAATGAGGTGTTTGAGAATTCTAACCTTCACTTGAATGAAGAAATTGACGTTGGGGATATATTGAATGATGAACCCAAAAATTTGGATGAGTTTGTCCCACCTATTCGTCAGGTCCTTTCACTTCCTTGTGGTCATCATCTTAAGCCTTTAACTATTCTTCCCGAACCCCATATGCGTCTTGAAGTTGATGATAAATGTATAACCGAAAAGAAGAACGAAATTCAGCCATCATTTCCCACATCTGGTTCAGCAATACTCGACACACCAAATTGTTTACCCATTTCATCTCCCACTTTCTCTGGTTCTTCTTCTAATCTTCCTTTAATGATAGCGAGTGTCGATGAATCACAATCCGATATTTCGGTTTCGATAATTCTAGAAAGACAACTTGATTTAGATTCTTTTGAGAATGAGGTCGATAAGCTTTTCGAGTCTCCTACCTCCATAATTTTTGACAAATCAAGTATGTTGAATTCTGGCACGACACTTATTGACATTGAAACATTCAATCGGACCATCGATGAAAGTTTCGACGACATTTTCGCCGACGAACTCGCAATCCTAAATGACCCGGATTTTGTGATTAATCAACCTCCACCTGAAAAAGTTGAACCACCACCATTTCTTCTTATCCCATACGAGAATGTGACCATTCTTTCCATTCCTAATCATCCACATTCTCGTTTCCGTCCACCATTACTGTTTCGTCTCTATCAACCGAGACGTAAACCATACCGCCTCCTATCTCCCCACTTCTTCAAATCTCTGATTTTCCACCAACCAGTGCGTTACATCAATAAAAATTTTGAATGGTTGGTGTTGACTTTTGGTCTTTGTAAGACTTTAGTTTGACCAATAACTTTAACCCCCCTAATAATTTTAATTGCTTAATACTATTTTACTTAAGTTTGGGGGGGATATTTTGGCTCAAAAAGAAAATTTTTACAAAATTGTGAGCCAAAAATAAGTTTGGGGGAGGATTTCACTTTCATTATTTCTTGTCCCCGTTTCTAACTTTTCCTCCCAAATCTACAGTTTTTTTTAAGCTCAACAGATGACATCAGTGAGGACACTGCTGAAAACAGGTTTGGGGGAGGTTTGTGCTTATTCACGCATTATTTTGCATTATACTATATATATGCACCAAAAATTTTTGATAATGAAAGTTTGAAAGTGAAAATTTACATATGAAAGATAGAAACAGTTTGAGAAAAGCAAGAAAATTAGATGTTTTCTTAAACGAAACTAGTAATAAGTAGTTATGAGCCGTTGTCCCAAGGGTTAGTAAGATAAAGGAAATTACTAATCTGAAGATAAAAATAAGTCTGAAAAATTGTCCCTATTCTTAAGGCCAAACATTTGAACGTTGATACTCTACTATACGCACTTACACACATCTTGAAACTTGGGATGGTAAAGAATACCTTGAAATACTCTTGTCTAAAAGCCTTAGTATGAAAAAAAAGTATAAGTGGTGAAGAAAAAAAAATGAACACTGGTTTTGTAATTGCTTAAGGCAGCATAAAAATATAGCGAGTGTGCTTTATCACATAGTGCCTTAGACCAACTGGTTTGGGAGCCACTGCTAAGCCTTAGGTGTTGCGAAACGAGGAATTACGTCTAAATGTGCAAGCACATTTAGTAATCGGTTGGTTAGTACCTCAAGAAGTATTAACGGTCGCATGAAGAATGTGTGAGAAATTTCATAAAAAAAAAATTCACCGATTAAAAAGTACTTTGGAAGATGGACAAGAGTATGATAGTTTGAATTGAATTCTCTAAGTGCAGGGATGTCTTTTACACACACGTAGGGGTATATGATCAATGTTTGAAAGAAAGATAGAGAGGAAGACTAAAGCCGATGTTTTATTGAGAGATGATATGATTTCTAACATTTTTTCATGAACATTAAGATAGGGCTCATAGCAACTGAAAAGCTGGTATAGTTGGAAACTCTTATTTTCAAGTTCTTTCTTTTATAGTTCTTATCTTTGTATGTAACTTTCACTATCTTTCTTTATAGGATTTTGTGGGTGTAATCCGCTGAAAACTCTCAGAAGACAACACTCCTCCTACTAGGGACACCTAAAGGTTTAACAGCTTGTTGCACGTGCTCAGTGCAATCGTATTGCCTACGAAAGTGTGCCACTTAGGTTTTTCTTTTTCTTTTTCTCCTTCTCTTGAATAACTAGTTTGCTCGGGACGATCAAACTTAAGTTTGGGGGTATTTATTCAGTCGAAAATATTGTGCATTTGATATGACATTTTCCTTACTATTTTTATATAATAAAAAGGGTTTATTATAAATATAATACATATGAGGGTTTATCTGTAAAAATACTATTTTCATGTGTTTATATATTATAATTAACATTATGAAGAAAAATGTAAGCATATAATATCTATATAATATTTAGTCCATTTAAATATGCTTACCTTATCAAATATCTTTGACCAATTCTTCTAAAACTATAATATCGTGTCAAATGGTTAAGATAATATCTCAATAAAAACAAATTCTATTAACATTATTTATTGAGATAATTGTGCAGAAATTATATCAGGACTGGAATCAAGGAAATCCGAGTTATCAAGATCAAATCTGCCGAAATCTTAAAGTAAATCGAAGAAATCAATTCTGGCAGAGACTTAGAGAAGATTTTCAGATTCCAGATATCAAAATAGTCTACATGTGTCACCAGAAGAGGCCACAAGCTTTTTGAAGCAACGAACCTCCTAACCCACCACGGATCCGCGGCCAAACCCACCAAATAGTCGCGGTTCCGCCGCAATATTGAGGAGTTAGGGCTCTGGATTTTCTGGTTGGGATCCTAGCAACTAGTTACCATATTAAAAACTAGGGTTCTGGCTCTGTGACTATAAATAAGGACCGAGAATCTCTTGGAAAAATTATCAAACCGACGCGATCACGAAGTCCACGACGGCTCAAGAATCCTGGTTGATCATCAACAGTTCATTTACATCCTTAGAAGAGATCGAGAAGCAAACTAGGGTTTTGTAATCATTTTCTAAAGGAACAAAGTGTACTTGATCTTATTGATTAATAAAGGTAGTTATTTTCTTATATCATTTTATTTTCTTTAGTTTTTAATATGATTTCCCTTTCTATCTTTTCTTATCCCAACATGCACGAGTAATTCTTCGCTTGTTAGGGTTCGTAGGATTAGGGTAGATTAATAGATGATGAAGATCCTTAAACTCTTTTTACGTCCTATAAAGTTTATAAACTTTATCAAAAGAATAGTTAACATCTTAATCGGGCGCGCTATCAATTCATTGATAGTCCCGACCACGATTAGAGATTAGATTAACAATTATTTTGGTAAAGACTAGACATGAACGGAGATCCATGTCAAGATAAGGGTTAAGAGTAGGAACCCTATTCCCTCCAGAAACCCAAATCTACATGCATCACTGTCGATCAAGTTTTAAATCTATTAAAGGATAAAAATGAGTAATCTTTAATTAATCATCCATGACTACTAAATCTTAATGAACCCTACAAGCCCCCTTCTACTATAAAACCTACATCCGTAGCTAATCTAGATCTATATCCTGCATCCGTGTTTGACGTAGATCTAGAACCTACAACTATTCTTCACCATTCTTTATTCTTCTTCCTTTCGTTCTTAACACGCCTAAAGTAACATTAAAAGATTCAACGTTTTCCTGAGGACGACCCGTACTCATCTCGGTCTAACTACACGCGACACCGTTATGATTGCGGTTAACTACTACACAACTCTAAAAACATCAAACAATCAGGACTCCTAAGTGTGCTTTTCCTTTGTGAGTCGTAAGGATCCCATGAAAGTTTGTTCTCCTCATATATCGTGAGGACACATGAGTGGGTCTTTCCAATGGAGCATAGTTCCAAGGGCGGAGACCGGCCGCTGGACTGGTGATTGCGGTGGGGTATATGTATGATGAGAATTATTTGAGCCCGTGGATTGTATACGATAGTCAATTTGGGGACTAAACGTAGGGTCGGGAGAATTTTGAGAAATTAGATTTTGGTTGGCGTGTGCATCTCTGCACTGGAATATGGTACCAGGAGCAACTCATCATTCGCCATTTGGGAACTTGGAATTTGGATCTTATTTGGAATCAGCATTGCTGCACTGGAATAATGCTAGGAGCAACTCATCATTTGCCCCGGGAGGACTTAGGATTTGGTTTCTGGGTCGGCATCAGCACCGCTAACACTGAAGCAATGTCAAGAGCGACTCATCATTTGCCGTTGCCCGTTGGGGAGCGATGGCTCAGGAGACAGGTTTAGATCCCTATCACCTAAAACTTTTCAATTTTATGAGCCGTAAGGGTCTCATAAAATCACTTTCTCCCTACGAGTCGAGAGGATCTCACAGGTGTATTTCTCCCTAGGAATCGTGGGGATTCCTAAATGTGTTGCTCCTTTGTGAATCGTAAGGATCTCACATGGGGATTTTCTCCTCACAAGGTCGAGAGGACTTTGCGAGTGGATTTCATCTCTTTTCATGAGTTTGCGCCCTTCGTGTTTTCACAAACTCGCCACCAGTCCTGCTTTTTTTACTTACGGAGCCCTTTCAGGTTTTCACAAACTCGCCAACGATCCTGCTTTTTTACTCACGGAGCCCTTTCGGGTTTTCATCCGTGCCCGTTTTGCTTATGGACATACCGTTTTTTTTTGTCACTGGTGGGACTTTAAAAGTAGTCTCACCGGCAGGACTTGGGAGAGATAGGGGTCGTTTATGCCCGAGGATTATATACGGTTTACAGGATGTATGATCTAGACCGTAGGGCTTGTGTGCTCAACTCACGTACAACTTGGAGCATCCACGCGTAATATTTCTTGAGATATCGGCCATTGATAGGTGGCATGGGCCTTTCTCCCTCGGCATTTATCAGCTGGTAGGATCCTCCATCAAACACTTTCTCGATGACGTATGGTCCTTCCCAGTTTGGCTCGAAGTTTCCCTTGGCATGTCGATTGGGGATGATCGGCCTTTTGAGTACCAACACCAATTCACCTTTCTTAAAAGCGCAGAGACGGGCTATCTTGTCATAGGCCTGTGACATTTAGGCTCGGTATAGCTCCAGATTTTGCTGCACCGCGAGCTTCTTTTCTTCATAGGCGTCGAGCTTTTCAAGTCGAAGGAGCACATTTTCCTCCTCCGTCAACTCGTGCTGAACGGCCATTCTTAAGCTTGGAACTTCTACTTCGAAGGGGAGGACCGCCTCTACTCCGAAGAGTAATGAGTATAGAGTGGGCTGAGTTGGAGTACGGTTCATGGTACGATATGCCCACAATGCCTCGTGAAGTTTGAGATTCCAGTCTCTCTTGTTGGCTGAAGCATTTTTCCTCAGGAGCTTGCATAGAGTCTTATTGAAGGCTTCGGCTAGCCCATTGGCTCTTGGATTATAGATGGAGGAATATCTCCAGTCTATCTTGTGCTGAGTAGCGAACCTTGAGACTTTGAAGCTCTTGAAAGAAGGCCCATTGTCAGAAATGATTCTTCTTGATGTACCGAAGCAGTATAGAATATTATGCTAGAAGAACGTTAGAATATTTTCTGTCTTGACTTCTTTTAGCGGGACAGCTTTAGCCCATCTGGAGAAATAGTCAGTTGCGGCCAATATGAACCGGTGGCCTCTGGATAACGGAGGATCAATTGGGCCAACTATGTCGGTTCCCCAGACTTCGAAGGGCCACGGCGCCACCGTAGGATGCAACGGATTGGGATACTTGTGAATGAAATCACCATGAATTTGGTAGATATGACATTTCTTTGCATGCTCTCCGCAATCCCGTATCATGGTGGGCCAGTAATACCCAAGCCGTTTAATTTGAAGTCGCATCTTGGGGCCAGATTGGTGAGCACCGAAAATGCCCGAGTGAACTTCTTTCATGACCTTTTGGGCTTCAGCCAATGACAAACACCTGAGCCAGAGTTGGTCATACGACCTGCGGTATAGTGTGTCATTTACAAACACATATCAGAGAGCTCTCTTCTTCAGCTGAATCCTCGCAGATTTTCCTTCGGGCAGCTTGTCGTATCGGAGGTACTCTATGAAGGGTTATGTCCAATCGGGCTCGTCTTGGATGATCGAAGCTTCTTCGGCAGGGTTGTTCTCTTGTTCTACGCTTTATTCTTCACGCAAAGAGGCTGGAGGCAGAATTTGCTGGCTTCTGACTGTGATTAGAATTTTGTCCATGTCAGGATCAGCTAGCTCATTAGCTAGGCGAGCGAGTATGTCGGCTTTTCCGTTCAACGTCTATGGACTCTCATTAGTTCAATGTAAGTGAACCGTTTCATGAGTTCCACCACTCGGCTTATAAATCGAGCTAACTCGGGTTTGTATATCTTATAGTCGCCGCTTACTTGGTTGACGACAAGCTGGGAGTCACTGTAAACCCGTAGCCGAAGGATTTCCATTTCTATGGCGAGCTCCAGACCGAGCTATCAGAGCATCATACTCAGCCTCATTGTTTGTGCGAGGCTCGGTGAGAGCAAAAGAACGCCGTAGGGTTCCCATTGATGGCGTGATGAACACTAATCATATCCCTGCTTTTATCTCCGGGACGCTTGATTTACTGGAGGTCCTTATTGATGAGGCTCCATCGATGTAGAGCTCCCAACATGGCTCGCTATCCTCGAGGTGCAATATTTGTTCATCGGGTAATTCACAATTTAGCGGCGACCCTTCTGGTATAGGATGAGCAGCGAGGAAATCGGCGAGGGCTTGCCCTTTTACTGCTTTCTGAGGAGTATAAACTATGTCAAACTCAAGTAGCATGATAGCCCATCTTGACATTCTACCGGCTAGGCTTGCTTTGATCATTAAGTGTTTGAGCGGGTCGACCTTGGAGATCAACATAACCCGATGAGCAAGCAGATAGTGCCTCATCTTCTTCACAGCAAAAATCATAGCCAGGCATTGCTTTTCGATCGGGGAATAGTTGTGTTCCGCCCCGACTAAAGTTCGACTAAGATAGTAGAGGGCATTTTCTTTTCCCTCCTCGTTGTTCTGGGCAAGGAGCGCACCGAGTGATTCATCTAGCACGGCAGTGTAGAGAATCAGCGGTTTATTTGGAATGCGAGCGGCTAGCACTGGAGGGTGCAACAAATAATGTTTGATGCTTTCGAACGCTTCTTGAAATTCGGCATCCCAGACAAAAGGAGCTCTTTTCTTCATGAGCTTTGAGAAGGGCCTACATCTTTTCCCGATAAATTTGAGATAAACCTTCGTATATAAGCAAGCTTGCCTTGAAAAGATCTTTGCTGCGTCAAATTCTTCGGAGGGGGAATCTCCATGATGTCCTTTATCTTAGATGGGTCGACCTCGATCCCTCGATGTCGGACTATGAAGCCTAAGAATTTTCCCGATGACATGCCGAAAGCGCACTTTAGAGGATTCATCTTCAGATCGTATTCCCTCAATCTAGTGAGAACGGTCCTAAGATCTTGGATGTGGCCGGCCTTGGCTTTAGTGTTGACGACGAGATCATCAACATAGCATTCGACGACTTTATAGATTAGGTCATCAAAGATATTGGTCATTGCCCTTTGATATGTAGCACCTGCGTTCTTCAGTTCGAACGGCATCACTTTATAGCAGTATATTCCGATCGGGGTTCAAAATGCTGTGTGTTTCTCATCCTCAGGCGACATCTTAATCTGATTATATCCAGATGAGCCATCCATAAAGGTGAACAGCTCGTAATTTGAGGTGTCATCGACCATCATTTTCATGACCGGTAGTGGGAAGTCGTCTTTAGGACATGCCTTATTGAGGTCCCTGAAATCAAAACAAACTCGGATCTGCCCATTTTTCTTCTTCACTGGGACTATGCATGCGATCTAGTTCGTATATTTCTCTTCCCTGATGAAGCTGGCATCGATGAGTTTCTTAGTTTCCTCGATGACCTTTTCTTCCAGTTCCCTTCTCATTCTTCGAGGAGCTTGTTTGACTGGCTTAGCATCGGGAGATATAGCCAGCTTATGCACGGTCACTTCAGGGGAAAGGCCAGGCATTTCTTTGTATGTCCACGCGAAGCAGTCGACGAACTAATGCAGCAGGACGATTATCTGCTCTTTCATTTCCTCTGACAAGAGTGAACTGATGTAGGCCGGCCTTAGGTTATCGGGCGTTCCTAAGTCAATCTCAGTTAGCTCGTCAAAGGTTGCTTGTCCGTCATCTTCGAGCTCTTGAGGAGCTTCTTCTGGCTCAGCTAGCTCGTCATCATCATTTGACCTTTCGTTGGCTTCACTAACATGGATCATGTAGCATGCCTTGGAATTGGGCTGGATGAAACCTATGCCCCGTCTATCTGGAATTCGTCCATCGATGAGTGCTCGGACCTGGGGCGGATGCTATAGCCCTTCATAAAACTTTGCTTCAAACTCCGTTTGATATAGCCGGCATCCGCACCTTTTGAAATTGTTAGTGTTTATGCCCTAGAAGGCCATTACTGTATCATACTAGTTTGTATATTACTTAATGGAAGCTTGGGATATTCACATGTATATAACAGTCTTGCTAAACATGGTAGTATGCTACTTGGTTTTTCTATCTTAATATGTGAGTATACGTATTGATAGAGCTCTTAGGATCTTGCTTGACTGCCAGCGTTGTGATGGCAGTCACACTAGTGGGGGCTGGGTAGTCTACAAGCACATCCTTATTCAGGTCCCTAGTCATAGGATTATCGAGACAGGGCATCGATACTCTGGAGTAGACTAGTGTGTACGCTTCTCATCCCAGTTGGGGAGATGGTATGTCCCACAGCCGTCAGTACGTCATACTGGAGATAGTATGCAGGTGCTCGTTAGGTTACGGGTACACCAGACAGGACTCACAGGGAACTGTTGGTTGGTTTTATACCAGTCGTTAGTTAACAGTTCCCAGGTGACATGAGTACAGCATAGTCCGCAGACTTGACACTGCTACTTCTCCTCGAGTGTGTCCCACTATTCTTAGATTGCTACCCTACCACGGATCAAAGGAGTCGTGCAAACAGGTAGCAGTTGGGTGCAGTCCTGAGCACTTGGAGGCAGTGGCGGTTAGACAGGATTCGTCTCTCCCGGTATTAGGGGTTGATATCGCGTTGTGTCAGAGAGCCATTACGCAAAGTCCCTGGCCAGGGCAAGCGAGATTTGCTGGTAGGTTCCATTAGTTTCTCAGGGTGTAATGGGCTTCGCTCCGACACGACTTATACCGCTATTAGGGGACTGACGCTTGCCGCCCCTAGGCTCGATATGCGATAGTCTTAGATGAACAGACCGGACTGTACGGAGATTGTCACATCAGACTCAGTAGGAGTTCGGATGGGTTTCCTCATCGGCCTTCTTATCGACATCTACCTGGGGACCGTTACGTACAGCTAGTGCCGCTTGCGGTCTGTGGTTAAACCCACTGCCAGCGTAGTAGTCGAGTCTCTAAAGTCCCACACAGAGAGTTTCCCTACTTCAGGCGAAATGATATAGAGGTCGTATGGTTTTCCGATAAGGGTTCGGACGCATACGTGTGTTTACGCACGTACGACATCCGGACAGTTTTTACTAGCCGGCTTTGGTTTAAGCCAGTTTCTAGTATCCGGTTATTGGATTTATACAGTCTAAAGTTTTTCCGTGTTTTCACGGATAGGAGGGGCGTTCTCGTAATTGCGCGAGAAGCTTCTAGAAGATGGTGACTTGGGGGTTAAGGTGGCATATGCATTAAATGAGATTAGTGAGTCATTTGAGTGATTCATCCAAGTCATTAATGCATCATAAATGCTTAATGACTCATGGAGATGAATCACCCTCTTATATTTATTAAGCATGATGATTAATCATTCATTTTCTTTTGTTGGATAAATCATAATGCTTGATATATATTATGATAGCTCATTTTCTCATCTCATTCTTTTGCTCACTTTCTCTCTCCTCAAGCTCTCTCTCTTCAAACCCTAATCCTCCCCTCTCATGTGTTGAGACCAAGGATTAGAATAGACTACTTAATCCTTAACCATACTCTATATCACCTAGGTTACTTGGATTAGCACTTCAAGAAACCTAGTTACCTCTAGTTTGAGGTGAAGCTTGTAGTAAAGCTCTCGGGTGGATCTTCTACTACATAGAGAAGGCCGGAGAGGACGTGGAGAACGACAAGACGAAGGACTCGGTTCTATAGGTATAATCACTTATCATAGTAGTTAACTCTTCTATGGTTTCTTGTTAGTTATTGTTTATGCAAAGATTCTCGGTTAGTCGATGTTTACGCTTAAAACAAGATCGTTTTTCATTTTTCCGCCTCCCCGCAAGTCGTGGGGTATTGTACATCGACTTACAGTGGTATCAGAGCCTCGCTAAACAATAATTAACTCATTAGCAAAGTCGTAAGTATTTCGAACGCAAAAGAACCGGAAAGATCATCGTTTTAATACAGTTGAATTAAAAACAGGGCCTAAAAATTTTTCAGGGACCTTCAGAATAACAAGCAGGAAAAACTAGGGCTACTGCAGAAATTTGGACCTGTACCTCGGCTAACTCACCGCGGAACCGCGGCGGATCCATGCGATCCGCCGCGGATCCGCGGCCGAGTTAGGCCCGAGTCAGCCCAAATTTCTCAGTAACTCCTATATGTTAATAATGATATTTCTGGGATATTTTATTTTCTGCTAAGATCTCAGGTGCACAGAGAAGTTTTGGAGCGGAATCTAATGTGTTTGCTCGATCGAAATTTTACGATGTTTGCTAATATGATTATATCTGTGATTGTATAATGTGTTTGTAAACCTCCCCTAACTGCTAGTATGTCGGTTGGCAGGGGGTTGCACATTTCTGTAATGGTTTTTACAGTTTGTGGATGTGAACTGTATTGGACTGTTGTGATGATTAGCCGGGTTATGTGATGGGTTATTATTTTAATTCATTCAATGTAATTGTAATATGTTGTAATATTATTTTGCGGGGCGCATCCAGGTTGCGGTTGTAGCCACCGTTGTATTATTTCATTTTACTGTTTTTTGCTCCTAGGATAGATTTGAGGTGGGGTGCACAAACTACCGGGTACTTTGAAGTATTTAGTGGCCTACTCACTTTGTTGAGGGAGACCGCTTCACTTCGGGTATTTGACGGGTAGTTTGCCGTACCCGTAGGGGTCTAGGGTGGGGTAATGGCTATTCATCACAACTGTGTAATCCGTCTTTTGTTGCAGGCTCTAAACAAACACGGATTGCTTGCAAATCCAATAAAGTTCATATGAGATCTGGAATGCCTATTATTGCGTTAGACGAATGTGCAATATCTATATATGATAGCTATTTAGACGTCACTTATGTTTTACACCCGCGCTAGCCCAGCCCCCGCTCTGTCGTTAGTTAAGTAACCTAACGGGTGATGACGGGACCCAGTGGCGAATGCGGATGGCATAAGAAGACGTTGTATTTTCGTTATTTTCTGCAATGATAGGTTAAATGATGGGACGCATTATTTATAATGCAAAGAAAATAAACCAAAAGTTGAATCGTTGGAACAAATTTAAAAGAATCCACTCGGTTATTTTAAAAAGAGCAGAATTTTTTAATTGCGGAGCTTTAACCACTCCTTTTAAAAAGCTATCAGGTTCCTTCGATTATATCAAGTTCACTACGTTCACGGTTTCGCCAAAACCAGTCGTAGCCCTCCGTCATTTCTTATGGATGGTCAGTAGTATTCAAGCTATGTTTGTTGGCTTTCGTCAAGGCATAGTGTTTGGTAGCTGCTGGGTTATTCATTTGTTGCATAGATAGATGAGTTGGTTTGGAACAGTCGTATTACCTTGTTGGCTTTCGTCAAGGGTATGTACGGGTGGGTTCAAATCAACAAGATAATGATGGGCAGAACTTGACATGCGACTTATGATTTGTTGGCTTTCGTCAAGGTCATAAGAACATGGGGCAAAAATCCACATCGGGAGTTTCTAAAGAAACTGAAACTTGCTAGTGTTGCATACCATTTGGAGTTTGATGAATGTTGGTAGGATTCCTTCAACATTATCATACGATGATATTTGGATCCCGATCCTACTGTGAGTATATGCTACTTATCAGGAGATTCGTCACTTAACGATCCATGCTATAAACCAAGTAGGTGTCAAGAAAGGTGTCAGCGGGGTTACGCCCCCAGAGAAAAGAGGTTATTTAATTAAGGAACTTCGCGAAAGCGTTGGAAAACCTCCCTCGAAGTACCGACACCAGCCTGGCTGAACGGTTAAGCAAGTATTGTACAGTGAGAATAGTCCTGGATAATTCTTCTTTTATGGTTTGAGGAAGGATTCGAGAAACAGTAAGAGCCATCTAGTTTAGATAAATTAAAAACCACTCTAAACTTGCAAGAGCATCATGCTAAAGTGTTTTCTTCTCTCTCTCTCATTGCAGCGACCTTGTGACCATGACTAGGTTAGATCTAGATAACAAGTTGACTGAATCTAACTTATATGACTGGCAAAGGTCTGTCCAGATGACCATTGCCTATGACAAGCTGGACCACCCTATTACTACTCAAGATCCCGCCGTCCCAGGTCCAGTTTCCACCGTCGCGGATATGGATATCCGTCAGACAAAGGAAAAGGATAAAGCGAAAGCCAAGTGCCTCGTGTTGGCTTCAGTTGATGGTGTATACCAGAAGCAGCACGAGAAGATGGACTCAATTTCCATCTTTCTCCATAACAAAGATTTATATGGAGAGCAATCTCATATTGCAAGATATGAGACCTTGAAAAAAATAATTCAAGCAAGGTCGGCTAACGGGTCATCTGTAGGGGACGACGTCCTTACGATGACTAGCTATATTGATGAGCTCAAGGACCTGGAGACCACGTTGGGAAACAGGTCATACGCTGACTTATTTCCACAGTCCCTACCCTCTACTTATACCCTGAAAGAAACCAGGAAGACACAAGCTCTGCTTAATGGGGGACCTTCTTCTTCTACATCCAGGGCGAAAGCAAAGGATGAAAAGAAGAAGACCTCTACAAAGCCGATATACAGTATCAGTAAAGTAGGAGGAAAGGGAAGAGCAAAAGTTTCGGGACTTGGTGTAGGCAAGGAGGGATGTTCCTATTGTTATGGGAACGGACATTGGCAGAAGGATTGCAGGGCTTTGGAAGCCAGTAGCCAGGATACGAAGTATGTTGTGGCTTCAGCCTCAAGTGTGTTTGTAATTGAGAACTGTTTGTCAATTAACTCTACTTCCTGGGTACTAGATACCGGAGCAGGATCTCATATCTGTAATTCGTTACATGCTTTGAGAAACCATAAAGTTATAAGGGTAGGTGATTTGTCTCTCAGAGTTGCAAATGGAATGAGCATGGACGCTGAATCCGTGGGAGAATATCGCCTAGATTTGACAAGTGGGCAGATATTGATTCTACGTAACTGTCGGTATGTACCTAGTTTGACTTGTAATACCATATCAGTGTCCTCACTTTCGAGAGAGGAATATGACTTTACATTCGTAAGCGATGTAGTTCACATCCACCTAAATCAAGTTCTGATTGGGTCCGGTACATTAGATGACGGTATATACGTATTGAATCAAGCTCAGGTTTTCAATGTCCAGAACACACTTAAAAGAAAGTCTCCAGAAATAAATCAAGCTTTCTTATAGCATTGTAGACTAGGTCGCATCAATGAAACACGATTAACGAAGTTACATAGAAAAGGATATTTGAATCCATTCGAATATCAATCTTATGCCACTTGTGAATCTTGTCTCATGGGAAAGATGACATAGACTCTGTTTACTGGACACGGAGTAAGAGCGAGCGAGCTCTTAGGACTCGTACACAGTGACGTGTGCGGTCCAATATCTACACATGCGCGAGGTGGTTATTCCTACTTCATTACTTTTACGGATGATTTCTCTAGGTATGGACATATCTTCTTGATGAAGCATAAATCTGAGGCCTTTGAGAAATTCTAGGAATACAAGAATGAAGTGGAAAACCAAACAGGCAAAAGTATTAAGACACTGAGATCTGATCGAGGTGGGGAATACTTAAGTGCCGAGTTCCTGGGTTACTTAAAAGAGAATGGAATTATCTCTCAGCTTACTCCTCCATACACACCACAACACAATGGTGTATCGGAAAGGAGGAATCGAACCCTATTGGATATGGTTCGTTCCATGATGAGTAAGGCTGAGTTACCGCGATCATTATGGGGTTATGCGCTAGAATCAGCGGCATATCTTTTGAACAAGGTTCCAACCAAGACTGTGCCTACCACACCATATCAGATGTGGAGCGGGAAGAAACCCTATCTTCAGTATCTGAAGACATGGGGATGTCCAGCTTTTGTAAAAAAGCAGCATCCGGACAAGCTCGAGGCACGCTCAGCAGAGTGTAAGTTTGTGGGATATCCAAAGAACTCCATGGGATATTGCTTCTACTACGTAGAGGAACAAAAGGCTTTTGTTTCTCGTCATGCCCGCTTCTTAGAAACTGAATTTTTAGAAAATCAGAAGAGTGGGAGCGCAGTAGAACTGAAAGAAATTCCAGAACCACAAGCTGTTACTGAAAGTTTGGTAAAACAAGAAGTTTCAGAAGAAAGGGACATACCAGCGCCTATCCGCAGAAGTAGTAGGCAGTCTCATCCGCCCGAAAGATACTATGGTTTTCTCATAGACGGGGATCGAGAAGATTGCGTCATTGATAATGACGACCCTACTAGCTTCCAGCAAGCCATTCAGAGCGGCGACTCGGTAAAATGGCTGGATGCAATGCGGACCGAAATTGAGTCCATGTACACTAACAAAGTATGGACTTTGGACGTTGCTCCAGATGGGGTAAAACCCATAGGATGCAAGTGGATCTTCAGAAAGAAGATTAGAGTAGATGGACAGGTTGAAACCTATAAGGCTAGACTTGTTGCAAAGGGTTTCCGTCAAAAACCTGGTTTGGACTATGACGAAACCTTTTTTCTAGTGGCTATGCTCAAATCTGAAACAACCCTAATTTTCTTATACACTTTTTCTATACAAAATTTTTCAAATATTTTTTTAAAGTCCACAAAGGGGCATTTTAGCCTGAGCACAAGATTTAGGTAATTATTTTTTTTATTTTTAATTACAAGCTACAAGAATATAATAACTCCATTTTTAGTGTACAAGAAATTACTTTAAATTTAATGTATACTTGAAATATTTGCTCTTGCTGCTATCATTTTAAGTAATTAAATAACACAGTAATTACAAGAAGGAGCTTGTAGCTCATTGGTAATACCTTGCACTGCTGAACCAAGCCACCAGAGTTTGAATCCCATGCCCCACATTATTTTTAGATTATTTTTCTTTTAAAATTCTTGGAAGCCCAACAGTCCACATGCCATAACTCCCAAAAGTTGAACTGAACCCTAAAAAGTAATTATACCAGGAGCTACGTCAGAGGACCCCGCACGCGACGACCACCGGACTCGGCCGGACGGCCGAGCCCCCAAAATGAAAATTGTGGCTTTTGGCATTCTATAACTCACTGCACACACCATTTTATTAGATCGGTTTCTGAATGTTAATTACACCCAATTTAATACAAATTTTAATGATTTTTCTTTAATTTCTACAATTTTTTAAAATAAAAACCTTTCACCTACCCTACCCTAGCCTACCCTATAAATTGACCCCTACCCCCTACCCTCTAATCCCAAAACTCTAGGTTTACTCTCTCAAAATTTCTACAAGAAAGGTGTACTTTGAAATCGAGTTCACGGCGAAGCGCTGACGGAATTCTGGCGACATTCTTTGAAACAACCGGCGACGAAACAACACCTCGGCCACTCCCCTAGTTCCTCTATACTCTTTAGTATAGATCGAAACCCGTAAGTGCCAATCTTTCCTTCTTTCTACTTCTTAAAAATACGGAATTTCGAAACCCGACGGAAATCGGAACAAACCGATTTCCGATTCGGTTTTTCTATAAAATCTCACTTGTCACCAATTCCATAATACCTAAACTTATCCATGTTGACTATTAATCACATAACAACTAATTTGGACAAAGTTTCTCACATGAAATGATAACTTTTGCAATATCGTATTCTTTTTCACTTTAATACCATAATGTTTATTTTTCTTCTTCTAATCAACTCAATCATTCCTAAACATCGCTATCTTGACCATTAAATTTGTAAAAGTCAATTTGAATAAGTTTTCACACATGAAATGATAACCTTTTCAATTAACCGTATTTTCACTTTAATACCATGAAGTTTCAATTTCACATTTAACCCCTTAACCTTAACATACATTTAAAGTAGAGCACGAGGTAATGACCTACCTCCACACACACGCAAATACAATCCTAAAATGATATCATCAAAACTTAGAATACGACAAAACGAAATTTTCATTAAAATACCATAATCTTCATAAAACCATTCCTAAAGGTTTTAGATTGTTAAACTTTTAAGTAAATATTTCTTATTAGGAAAATACGATAAGTTGTGGACATCGATCGTTTATCTAAACTGACTTTGTGGTGTCTAGGCTAGGCAAATGAGCTTGGGTAACTTTAAAAGGCCCGCCTCACGATTCGTGAGTGGATCCCTCCCTCCTCACTTGTACTTACCTGGCCACAATTGGCGGTGAAGAGGCGATTTGAGGCTTCTAACGACTTGTCGTTTAGACCATTTAGAAATAGGCTAGTTGGCTTAGGAGACCATAGAATCTAAAAATACGGAAAATTACACTTTTCAAATAAATACCTTTTACTATATAAAACCGTTTTCTAAAGGATTAGTATTTTACAATCTTTGCAAAGCGCCGCTACAACCCATCTTTGGGGAACCCGTTCGGGATCGTACGGTTTATCGCGCACCCTCGGGCTAGTAGTGAGAGATTCAGACCTCCGCAAGGAGCATTCGGTCTCGAAAGGTTTAAAATACGACATCTTAAGAAAATGAGATTTTTGAAAGATAAAATATCTATTAAAATTATTTTTGTATAAACATATGTATATTTATCTTTTAAATACCTATTTCATTATAATATAAATTTTCCACCTTTTTCTAAAAATCACAAAAGAATAAAGGTTACACTAAAATACCATGAACTTCATATAATCAATATTACAGATAAATACCATTATTTATGAAACTACGATATTTTCATTAGAAATGTCACAAAATAAAATCCACAACTCTAAAGACGAATAATAAATACTTGAGGTGTATTTTGAAAAGTATATAAAAGTATTTTTTACATAAAACCCCCTCAAGTTTTATAAATTACCCTAAGGACCCTAGCAGTTATAAGACTTCGTTTCACATTTCTAATTGTCTGACTCGGGTTTGAGTCTGATCAATCTGACTTGAATATGATTCAAGTCAATCTATAATCTACAAGTTTCCAATTCAATATGAACACATGAATCCATGAATACAATTACCAGTTTATACAATCTGGCTGAACCGAACCATGGATATATTCCTTTTACTTGATTCCCAGAATTCCATTTACATGACTCTACGGTTATAACCGTTTCCTGATATCATGGTTTCGGTCAGTCAGTCAATCAATCATACAACCAACACAATTTACAAGATAACAATACAAATAAGACATCGCGGGGTTTAAGGGGTAGATTGGTACGGAAGGTGTTAAAGGTGGCAAGAGACGGTAAGATTAAGACACCTAACATGAATCCAATTGTCGTTGTTCCAGATTGTATAACGGAGCCTTGCACTTCCATTTGCCCTGGTCTCTGGCATACTGAGACCCCTCTCGTATACACTGGCATCCTTCTGTACCAAGCTACAACAACAGCGTTAACACAATACTAAAATAATATAACAATGTAATACAACTGTAACAGCCACTCTCTCCCTCTCTCTCTTACTCACTGTCTATTCTATTCTCCTCTTATCTTGGGACTTACCGAGCGACCTATTCGCTGACGACATTCTATTTCTTTCTTCTTTGAATGTCGTCAGGTGGTTTGGACCCGGCAGAGATCGAGCCATCTGCAGAAGACTTGGAGCAGTTTGTCGAAGATCCAGCACTTTAGTTCATTGTACACTTTTCCATTCAGTACTTTACATTCCTGTTATGCCACTGTTTAGGCATCTTTTATTTCAGTTGTATTTCCTTTCATGTATTGTACAAAGAATGTTAATAAATAAAAGTTGATGTTCTTTTTATTCTTGTCTCTTGTGTATTTATATTGCTTAGATACGCATAGCGTATGCACTTTTGAGTATATACGTAGCGGGCCTCGTCGCGCCCACTTCGCCGTACATTGGGAAGCGGGGCGTGACAGGTTTTGTTGGTGGCCCATGCAGGTCCAAGCTGTATGGAACCCTAAGCAATATAAAACACAAGAACCAGCAACAAAAACATTCTTTACAATTCCTGTTCCTTCAATCATGCAGTTCCATATTCCTTGAATCTTATCATTTCATGTACTTGAATCTGTCCTAACCCAAAATTTTTCTTCAGGGTTATGGATTCTCCGAACAACACCAACACCAACGTCAACAACACACCCTCAGCACTACCTCTCACACCGGCTGTTACTGCGCCACCTACCGAGCAAACAGTGCCACTTGAAGCAATCCGCAGTCTTATCGAGGGACAGCAACAACTCTTAAACCATCCCGAGACTGATGCTCCGGGGGTGAAGCAATTCAGGGCTTTACATCCCAAGCAGTTCTCAGGAAAGGGGAGCCCACTGGAAGCTGAGAAATGGGCTCAAAGTATCGAGGATGATCTGGCCGCAGCACAAGTGCCAAACGTCGCTTGGGTCCGTGTAGCGAAACTACAACTCACGGACAACGCTCGCAACTGGTGGAAGGCGGAAGAAAGCCGTCTTGCGCAGCCTATTGAATGGAAAACGTTTCGCGAGAAGTTCGACGCGAAATACTTTCCTGTGACTGCCAGGTTTGCCATGGAGCAGCAGGTCATTCATCTACAGCAAGGATCAATATGGGACAAATCGGTAGATGAATACGACGCTGAATTCACCATGTTGAGTCGATTCGCGGAACATTTGATACCGACGGACGATATCAGAGTCCGTCGTTACCAACAAGGACTGAACACGGGGATTCAGGCTGCTTTAGCCACAGGAAAATTTTTAACTCATGAGGATGCTCTGGAAGCTACCCGCAGTTATGAGGCAGTGATAAAAGCAAGAGGCAGACCTCAGTCTGCAGGAGTCAAACGCCCTGCCAACCAAATGGCAGGTGGAGCCTCTTCCAGGCCATCGTTTGAACCCAGGAGAACTGAAGAAATTTGCCATTACTGCCATAGGAAGGGACACTCGTGGAAGGACTGTAAGCGCGCAAAAGGTCTGTGTCTAATTTGTGGTGCATCCAACCACGGCATTGGAAATTGTCCTTACAACAACAACTCATCTCACACACTCACCAACCACCCGCAGCGGCCAACCATCCAGGCTTCTGCAACTCGTCCTGCACTACCTGCTCCACCACCTGCACAGCCTACTCGCCAATTCCAACAGGCAATAAGGGACATGCCTAGATGGCAGAGAAATAGGCCTCAAAGGCAGAATGTTCCTCCAGCTAGAAGGAATATACCACGGCGACAGACCTTCACATTAGAAGCCATAGAAGCCGAGACTGTAGGTTAAGGTAACACCGGTAAGCCTTTTTCACCCTTGTATCTCTTTGTTATTTTTATACACTATCTATACTACAGCCACCAAACTTCTTTGCATTGTTACACCTTCCTTTTACAAATTTCGAGGACGAAATTTTTATAAGAATGGTAGAATGTAACAACCCTAAATTTCTTATACAGTTTTTCTATACAAAATTTTTCAAATATTTTCTTAAAATCCACAAAGGGGTATTTTAGCCTGAGCACAAGATTTAGGTAATTATTATTTTATTTTTAATTACAAGCTACAAGAATGTAATAACTCCATTTTTAGTGTACAAGAAATTACTTTAAATTTAATGTATACTTGGAGTATTTACTCTTGCTGCTATCATTTTAAGTAATTAAATAACACAATAATTACAAGAAGGAGTTTGTTGCTCATTGGTAATTCCTTGCACTGCTGAACCAAGCCACCAGAGTTCGAATCCCATGCCCCACATTATTTTTAGATTATTTTTCTTTTAAAATTCTTGGAAGCCCAACAGTCCACAGGCCATAACTCCCAAAAGTTGAACTGAACCCTAAAAACTAATTATACCAGGAGCTACGTTAGAGGACCCCGCACGTGACGACCACCGGACTCGGCAGAGTCGGCCGGCAGACCGGCCGAATCGGCCGGCGCCGCAGGCTGGACTCGGCCGGACGGCCGAGCCCCCAAAATGAAAATTGTGGCTTTTGGCATTCTATAACTCACTGCACACACCATTTTATTAGATCGGTTTCTGAATATTAATTACACCCAATTTAATACAAATTTTAATGATTTTTCTTTAATTTTTACAATTTTTTAAAATAAAAACCTTTCACATACCCTACCCTAGCCTACCCTATAAATAGACCCCTACCCCCTACCCTCTCATCCCAAAACACTAGGTTTACTCTCTCAAATTTCTACAAGAAAGGTGTACTTTGAAATCGAGTTCACGGCGAAGCGCTGACGGAATTCCGGCGACATTCTTTGAAACAACCGGCGACGAAACAACACCTCGGCCACTCCCCTAATTCCTCTATACTCTTTAGTATAGATCGAAACCCGTAAGTCCCTATCTTTCCTTCTTTCTACTTCTTAAAAATACGGAATTTTGAAACCCGACGGAAATCGGAACAAACCGATTTCCGATTTGGTTTTTCTATAAAATCTCACTTGTCACCAATTCCATAATACATAAACTTATCCATATTGACTATTAATCACATAAAAACTAATTTGGACAAAGTTTCTCACATGAAATGATAACTTTTGCAATATCGTATTCTTTTTCACTTTAATACCATAATGTTTATTTTTCTTCTTCTAATCAACTCAATCATTCCTAAACATCGCTATCTTGACCATTAAACTTGTAAAAGTCAATTTGAATAAGTTTTCACACATGAAATGATAACCTTTTCAATTTACCGTATTTTCACTTTAATACCATGAAGTTTCAATTTCACATTTAACCCCTTAACCTTAACATACATTTAAGGTAGAGCACGAGGTAATGACCTACCTCCACACACACGCAAATACAACCCTAAAATGATATCATCAAAACTTAGAATACGACAAAACGAAATTTTCATTAAAATACCATAATCTTCATAAAACCATTCCTAAAGGTTTTAGATTGTTACACTTTTAAGTAAATATTTCTTACTAGGAAAATACGATAAGTTGTGGATATCGATCGTTTATCTAAACTGACTTTGTGGTGTCTAGGCTAGACAAATGAGCTTGGGTAACTTTAAAAGGCCCGCCTCACTATTCGTGAGCGGATCCCTCCCTCCTCACTTGTACTTACCTGGCCACAATTGGCGGTGAAGAAGCGATTTGAGGCTTCTAACGACTTGTCGTTTAGACCATTTAGAAATAGGCTAGTTGGCTTAGAAGACCATAGAATCTAAAAATACGGAAAATTACACTTTTCAAATAAATGCCTTTTACTATATAAAACCGTTTTCTAAAGGATTAGTATTTTACAATCTTTGCAAAGCGCCGCTACAACCCATCTTTGGGGAACCCGTTCGGGATCGTGCGGTTTATCGCGCACCCTCGGGCTAGTAGTGTGAGATTCAGACCTCCGCAAGGAGCATTCGGTCTCGAAAAGTTTAAAATACAACATCTTAAGAAAATGAGATTTTTGAAAGATAAAATATCTATTAAAATTATTTTTGTATAAATATATGTATATTTATCTTTTAAATACCTATTTTATTACAATATAAATTTTCCACTTTTTTCTAAAAATCACAAAAGAATAAAGGTTACACTAAAATACCATGAACTTCAAATAATCAATATTACAGATAAATACCATTATTTATGAAACTAGGATATTTTCATTAGAAATGTCACAACATAAAATCCAAAACTCTAAAGACGAATAATAAATACTTGAGGTGTATTTTGAAAAATATATAAAAGTATTTTTTACATAAAACCCTCTCAAGTTTTATAAATTACCCTAAGGACCCTAGCAGTTACAAGATTTCGTTTCACATTTCTGATTGTCTGACTCGGGTTTGAGTCTGATCAATCTGACTTGAATATGATTCAAGTCAATCTATAATCTACAAGTTTCCAATTCAATATGAACACATGAATCCATGAATACAATTACCAGTTTATACAATCTGGCTGAACCGAACCATGGATATATTCCTTTTACATGATTCCCAGAATTCCATTTACATGACTCTACGGTTATAACCATTTCCTGATATCATGGTTTCGGTCAGTCAGTCAGTCAATCATACAACCAATACAATTTACAAGATAACAATACAAATAAGATATCGCGGGGTTTAAAGGGTAGATTGGTATGGAAGGTGTTAAAGGTGGCACGAGACGGTAAGATTAAGACACCTAACATGAATCCAATTGCCGTTATTCCGGGTTGTATAACGGAGCCTTGCACTTCCATTTGCCCTGGTCTCTAGCATACTGAGACCCCTCTCGTATACACTGGCATCCTTCTGTACCAAGCTACAACAACAACGTTAACACAATACTACAATAATATAACAATGTAATACAACTGTAACAGCCACTCTCTCCCTCTCTCTCTTACTCACTGTCTATTCTATTCTCCTCTTATCTTGGGACTTACCGAGCGACCTGTTCGCTGACGACATTCTATTTCTTTCTTCTTTGAATGTCGTCAGGTGGTTTGGACCCGGCAGAGATCGAGTCATCTGCAAAAGACTTGGAGCAGTTTGTCGAAGATCCAGCACTTTAGTTCATTGTACACTTTTCCATTCAGTACTTTACATTCCTGTTATGCCACTGTTTAGGCATCTTTTATTTCAGTTGTATTTCCTTTCATGTATTGTACAAAGAATGTTAATAAATAAAAGTTGATGTTCTTTTTATTCTTGTCTCTTGTGTATTTATATTGCTTAGATACGCATAGCGTATGCACTTTTGAGTATATACGTAGCGGGCCTCGTCGCGCCCACTTCGCCGTACATTGGGAAGCGGGGCGTGACAGGTTTTGTTGGTGGCCCATGCAGGTCCAAGCTGTATGGAACCCTAAGCAATATAAAACACAAGAACCAGCAACAAAAACATTCTTTACAATTCCTGTTCCTTCAATCATGCAGTTCCATATTCCTTGAATCTTATCATTTCATGTACTTGAATCTGTCCTAACCCAAAAATTTTCTTCAGGGTTATGGATTCTCCGAACAACACCAACACCAACGTCAACAACACACCCTCAGCACTACCTCTCACACCGGTTGTTACTGCGCCACCTACCGAGCAAACAGTGCTACTTGAAGCAATCCGCAGCCTTATCGAGGGACAACAACAACTCTTGAACCGTCCCGAGACTGATACTCCGGGGGTGAAGCAATTCAAGGCTTTACATCCCAAACAGTTCTCAGGAAAGGGGAGCCCACTGGAAGCTGAGGAATAGGCTCAAAGTATCGAAGATGATCTGGCCGCAGCATAAGTGCCAGACGTCGCTTGGGTCCGTGTAGCAAAACTACAACTCACGGAGAACACTCGCAACTGGTGGAAGGCGGAAGAAAGCCGTCTTGCGCTGCCTATTGAATGGAAAACGTTTCGCGAGAAGTTCGACACGAAATACTTTCCTGTGACTGCTAGGTTTGCCAAGGAGCAGCAGTTCATTCATCTACAGCAAGGATCAATGTGGGACAAATCGGTAGATGAATACGACGCTGAATTCACCATGTTGAGCCGATTCACGGCACATTTGATACCGACGGACGATATCAGAGTCCGTCGTTTCCAACAAGGACTGGACACGGAGATTCAGGCTGCTTTAGCCACAGGAAAATTTTTAACTCATGAGGATGCTCTGGAAGCTGCCCGCAGTTATGAGGCAGTGATAAAAGCAAGAGGCAGACCTCAGTCTGCAGGAGTCAAACGCCCTGCCAACCAAATGGCAGGTGGAGCCTCTTCCAGGCCATCGTTTGAACCCAGGAGAACTGAAGAAATTTTCCATTACTGCCATAGGAAGGGACACTCGTGGAAGGACTGTAGGCGCGCAAAAGGTCTGTGTCTAATTTGTGGCGCATCCAACCACGGCATTGGAAACTGTCCTTACAACAACAACTCATCTCACACACTCACCAACCACCCGCAGCGGCCAACCATCCAGGCTTCTGCAACTCGTCCTGCACTACCTGCTCCACCACCTGCACAGCCTACTCGCCAATTCCAACAGGCAATGAGGGACATGCCTAGATGGCAGAGAAACAGGCCTCAAAGGCAGAATGTGCCTCCAGCTAGAAGGAATATACCACGGCGACAGACCTTCACATTAGAAGCCGTAGAAGCCGAGACTGTAGGTCAAGGTAACACCGGTAAGCTTTTTTCACCCTTGTATCTCTTTGTTATTTTTATACACTATCTATACTACAGCCACCAAACTTCTTTGCACTGTTACACCTTTCTTTTACAAATTTCGAGGACGAAATTTTTATAAGGAGGGTAGAATGTAACAACCCTAAATTTCTTATACACTTTTTCCATACAAAATTTTTCAAATATTTTATTAAAATCCACAAAGGGGTATTTTAGCCTGAGCACAAGATTTAGGTAATTATTTTTTTGTTTTTAATTACAAGCTACAAGAATGTAATAACTCCATTTTTAGTGAACAAGAAATTACTTTAAATTTAATGTATACTTGGAGTATTTACTCTTGCTGCTATCATTTTAAGTAATTAAATAACACAATAATTACAAGAAGGAGCTTGTAGCTCATTGGTAATACCTTCCACTGCTGAACCAAGCCACCAGAATTCGAATCCCATGCCCCACATTATTTTTAGATTATTTTTCTTTTAAAATTCTTGGAAGCCCAACAGTCCACAGGCCATAACTCCCAAAAGTTGAACTGAACCCTAAAAACTAATTATACCAGGAGCTACGTCAGAGGACCCCGCACGCGACGACCACCGGACTCGGTCGAGTCGGCCGGCAGACCGGCCGGACTCGGCCGAGTCGGCCGGCAGACCGGCCGGACTCGGCCGGACGGCCGAGCCCCCAAAATGAAAATTTTGGCTTTTGGCATTCTATAACTCACTGCATACACCATTTTATTAGATCGGTTTCTGAATGTTAATTACACCCAATTTAATACAAATTTTAATGATTTTTCTTTAATTTTTACAATTTTTTAAAATAAAAACCTTACACCTACCCTCCCTAGCCTACCCTATAAATAGATCCCTACCCCCTACCCTCTCATCCCAAAACACTAGATTTACTCTCTCAAAATTTCTACAAGAAAGGTGTACTTTGAAATCGAGTTCACGGCGAAGCGCTGACGGAATTCCGGCGACATTCTTTGAAACAACCGGCGACGAAACAACACCTCGGCCACTCCCCTAGTTCCTCTATACTCTTTAGTATAGATCGAAACCCGTAAGTCCCTATCTTTCCTTCTTTCTACTTCTTAAAAATACGGAATTTCGAAACCCGACGGAAATCGGAACAAACCAATTTCCGATTCGGTTTTTCTATAAAATATCACTTGTCACCAATTCCATAATACCTAAACTTATCCATGTTGACTATTAATCACATAACAACTAATTTGGACAAAGTTTCTCACATGAAATGATAACTTTTGCAATATCGTATTCTTTTTCACTTTAATACCATAATTTTTATTTTTCTTCTTCTAATCAACTCAATCATTCCTAAACATCGCTATCTTGACCATTAAACTTGTAAAAGTCAATTTGAATAAGTTTTCACACATGAAATGATAACCTTTTCAATTTACCGTATTTTCACTTTAATACCATGAAGTTTCAATTTCACATTTAACCCCTTAACCTTAACATACATTTAAAGTAGAGCACGAAGTAATGACCTACCTCCACACACACGCAAATACAACCCTAAAATGATATCATCAAAACTTAGAATACGACAAAACGAAATTTTCATTAAAATACCATAATCTTCATAAAACCATTCCTAAAGGTTTTAGATTGTTACACTTTTAAGTAAATATTTTTTACTAGGAAAATACGATAAGTTGTGGACATCGATCGTTTATCTAAACTGACTTTGTGGTGTCTAGGCTAGGCAAATGAGCTTGGGTAACTTTAAAAGGCCCGCCTCACGATTCGTGAGCGGATCCCTCCCTCCTCACTTGTACTTACCTGGCCACAATTGGCGGTGAAGAGGCGATTTGAGGCTTCCAACGACTTGTCGTTTAGACCATTTAGAAATAGGCTAGTTGGCTTAGGAGACCATAGAGTCTAAAAATACGGAAAATTACACTTTTCAAATAAATGCCTTTTACTATATAAAACCGTTTTCTAAAGGATTGGTATTTTACAATCTTTGCAAAGCGCCGCTACAACCCATCTTTGGGGAACCCGTTCGGGATCGTGCGGTTTATCGCGCACCCTCGGGCTAGTAGTGTGAGATTCAAACCTCCGCAAGGAGCATTCGGTCTCGAAATGTTCAAAATACGACATCTTAAGAAAATGTGATTTTTGAAAGATAAAATATCTATTAAAATTATTTTTGTATAAACATATGTATATTTATCTTTTAAATACCTATTTTATTATAATATAAATTTTCCACCTTTTTCTAAAAATCACAAAAGAATAAAGGTTACACTAAAATACCATGAACTTCAAATAATCAATATTACAGATAAATACCATTATTTATGAAACTACGATATTTTCATTAGAAATGTCACAACATAAAATCCACAACTCTAAAGACGAATAATAAATACTTGAGGTGTATTTTGAAAAGTATATAAAAGTATTTTTTACATAAAACCCCCTCAAGTTTTATAAATTACCCTAAGGACCCTAGCAATTATAAGACTTCATTTCACATTTCTGATTGTCTGACTCGGGTTTGAGTCTGATCAATCTGACTTGAATATGATTCAAGTCAATCTATAATCTACAAGTTTCCAATTCAATAAGAACACATGAATCCATGAATACAATTACCAGTTTATACAATCTGGCTGAACCGAACCATGGATATATTCCTTTTACAAGATTCCCAGAATTCCATTTACATGACTCTACGGTTATAACCGTTTCCTGATATCATGGTTTCGGTCAGTCGGTCAATCAATCATACAACCAACACAATTTACAAGATAACAATACAAATAAGGCATCGCGGGGTTTAAGGGGTAGATTGGTACGGAAGGTGTTAAAGGTGGCACGAGACGGTAAGATTAAGACACCTAACATGAATTCAATTGCCGTTGTTCCGGGTTGTATAACGGAGCCTTGCACTTCCATTTGCCCTGGTCTCTGGCATACTGAGACCCCTCTCGTATACACTGGCATCTTTCTGTACCAAGCTACAACAACAGCGTTAACACAATACTACAATAATATAACAATGTAATACAACTGTAACAGCCACTCTCTCCCTCTCTCTCTTACTCACTGTCTATTCTATTCTCCTCTTATCTTGGGACTTACCGAGCGACCTATTCGCTGACGACATTCTATTTCTTTCTTCTTTGAATGTCGTCAAGTGGTTTGGACCCGGTAGAGATCGAGACATCTGCAAAAGACTTGGAGCAGTTTGTCGAAGATCCAGCACTTTAGTTCATTATACACTTTTCCATTCAGTACTTTACATTCCTGTTATGCCACTGTTTAGGCATCTTTTATTTCAGTTGTATTTCCTTTCTTGTATTGTACAAAGAATGTTAATAAATAAAAGTTGCTGTTCTTTTTATTCTTGTCTCTTGTGTATTGATATTGCTTAGATACGCTTAGCGTATGCACTTTTGAGTATATACGTAGCGGTCCTCGTCGTGCCCACTTCGCCGTACATTGGGAAGCGGAGCGTGACAAAATCCATTCGGGTCCTTCTTGCTATTGCCGCCTTCCACGATTATGAGATTTGGCAGATGGACGTAAAGACGGCCTTTCTTAATGGTCATTTGGAAGAAAGCGTCTATATGGATCAGCTAGAGGGATTCATTCAGAGTGGGAGCAGCGGTAAAGTATGCAAGTTGCTTAAATCCATTTATGAACTATAGCAGGCATCGCGGAGTTGGAACATCTGTTTTGATGATACTGTCAAAGAATTTGACTTTATCAAAAATCCAGATGAATCATACATATACAGTAAGATTGTAGGGAGAGTTGTTGTATTCCTCGTCTTGTACGTGGATGACATTCTCCTAACAGGAAATGATATTCCTATGCTACAATCAGTCAAAAGATTCTTATCACAGAAATTCTCCATGAAGGACCTGGGTGATGCCACCTACATTCTGGGGATCCAGATCTATCGTGATAGATCAAAGAGGATGTTGGGACTTTCACAGTCCAGGTACATTGACACCATATTGAAAAGATTCAGTATGGAAGATTCTAAGCGCGGTAACCTACCGGCTTGTCACGGAATCACCTTCTCCAAAGAGATGTCTCCCAAGACTGATTTGGAAAGGGAACGCATGTCAATTATACCCTATGCTTCTGCGGTAGGCTCTGTAATATATGCGATGTTATGTACCAGACCAGATGTAGCATACGCGTTGAGCGTTGTAAGCCGGTATCAGGCAAACCCAAGGGAGAATCACTGGATAGCAGTAAATAACATTCTCAAGTACCTGAGGAGGACTAAGGAGATGTTCTTGGTTTACGGCGGAAAAGACCTCAGGATGGAGGCCTATGCTGATTCCGGCTTCCAGAGTGACAAGGATGACTCCAAGTCCATGCCGGGTTATGTTTTTACCCTCAATAGAGGGGCGGTCTGTTGGAAGAGTTCCAAGCAGGACACCGTTGCTGACTCAACGATGGAAGCGGAGTACATAGCTGCTTGCGATGCCGCAAAAGAAGCTGTCTGGATGAAGAAGTTCCTCACAGAACTTCAGGTGATTCCTATCAGTGTTGGTCCAATACCTCTGTATTGCGACAACAACGGCGCTATAGTTTTAGCGAAGGAACCCAGGTCCCATCAGAAGTCCAGACACATCTTAAGGCGGTATCACTTGATCAGGGAGATCGTAGATCGCCCTGAGATCGAGGTAAAGAGAGTAAATACATAGGATAACATTGCTGATCCATTCACTAAGGCCCTACCTCAGATTCAGTTCGAGAGGCTACTCGAGATCATCGGTCTTCGATACGCCAATACATGGCCCTAGTGCAGGTGGGAGATTGTTAGTGTTTATGCCCTAGAAGGCCATTACTGTATCATACTAGTTTGTATATTACTTAATGGAATCTTGGGATATTCACATGTATATAACAGTCTTGCTAAACATGGTAGTATGCTACTTGGTTTTTCTATCTTAATATGTGAGTATACGTATTGATAGAGCTTTTTGGATCTTGCTTGACTACCAGCGTTGTAATGGCAGTCACACTAGTGGGGGCTGGGTAGTCTACAAGCACATCCTTATTCAGGTCCCTAGTCGTAGGATTATCGAGACAGGGCATCGATACTCCGGAGTAGACTAGTTTGTACGCTTCTCATCCCAGTTGGGGAGATGGTCTGTCCCACAGCCGTCAGTACGTCGTACTGGAGATAGTATGCAGATGCTCATTAGGTTACGGGTACACCGGATAGGACTCACAGGGAACTGTTGGTTGGTTTTATACCAGTCGTCAGTTAACAGTTCCCATGTGACATGAGTACAGCATAGTCCGCAGACTTGACACTGCTACTTCGCCTCGAGTGTGTCCCACTGTTCTTAGATTGCTACCCTACCACGGCTCAAAGGAATCGTGCAAACAGGTAGCAGTTGGGTGCAGTCCCGAGCACTTGGAGGCAGTGGCGGTTAGACAGGATTCGTCTCTCCCGGTATTGGGGGTTGATATCGCGCTGTGTCAGAGAGCCATTACACAAAGTCCCTGGCCAGGGCAAGCGAGATTTGCTGGTAGGTTCCAGTAGTTTCTCAGGGTGTAATGGGCTTCGCTCCGACACGACTTATACCGCTATTAGGGGACTGACGCTTGCCGCCCCTAGGCCCGATATGCGATAGTCTTAGATGAACAGACCGGACTGTACGGAGATTGTCACATCAGACTCAGTAGGAGTTCGGATGGGTTTCCTCATCGGCCTTCTTATCGACATCTACCTGGGGACCGTTACGTACAGCTAGTGCCGCTTGCGGTCTGTGGTTAAACCCACTGCCAGCGTAGTAGTCGAGTCTCTAGAGTCCCACACAGAGAGTTTCCCTACTTCAGGCGAAACGATATAGAGGTCGTATGGTTTTACGACAAGGGTTCGGACGCATACGTGTGTTTATGCACGTACGACATCCGGACAGTTTTTACTAGCCGGCTTTGGTTTAAGCCAGTTTCTAGTATCCGGTTATTGGATTTATACAGTCTAAAGTTTTTCCGTGTTTTCACGGATAGGAGGGGCGTTCTCGTAATTGCGCGAGAAGCTTCTAGAAGATGGTGACTTGGGGGTTAAGGTGGCATATGCATTAAATGAGATTAGTGAGTCATTTGAGTGATTCATCCAAGTCATTAATGCATCATAAATTCTTAATGACTCATGGAGATGAATCACCCTCTTATATTTATTAAGCATGATGATTAATCATTCATTTTCTTTTGTTGGATAAATCATAATGCTTGATATATATTATGATAGCTCATTTTCTCATCTCATTCTTTTGCTCACTTTCTCTCTCCTCAAGCTCTCTCTCTTCAAACCCTAATCCTCCCCTCTCATGTGTTGGGACCAAGGATTAGAATAGACTACTTAATCCTTAACCATACTCTATATCACCTAGGTTACTTGGATTATCACTTCAAAAAACCTAGTTACCTCTAGTTTGAGGTGAAGCTTGTAGTAAAGCTCTCGGGTGGATCTTCTACTACATAGAGAAGGCCGGAGAGGACGTGGAGAACTACAAGACGAAGGACTCGGTTCTATAGGTATAATCACTTATCATAGTAGTTAACTCTTCTATGGTTTCTTGTTAGTTATTGTTTATGCAAAGATTCTCGGTTAGTCGATGTTTACGCCTAAAACAAGATCGTTTTTCATTTTTCCGCCTCCCCGCAAGTCATGGGGTGTTGTACATCGACTTACAGAAATATTCCCGCATTTCGGGTGCATAGTATCTGGGATTGAGGACGGCTCTTATGCCTCTCTCATAGGGAAGGCACGCGACAGACGAATCGTCCGGGTGCACAATGGGCTTTGACCCATAAAACAGGATGCCCTTCTGTCCACTTTTCCTCCCGGGAACGTAGAAAGTTTTCAGCTGGTCCACGGTAGAGACTGACAATGCATCGAGCTTTTTGCACATCTGTTCCGGCACCCTTGTGATGTCTAGGGACACTTCTGCAATTTCGAAGGTCTCACATAGTTTCGCTTGTTGCATGGGGGTCCAATCTGCACAGCTGTTGCAAGGCAGGTCCTCTTCCTCCGACTCTTCAGTGTTGCTGCCAAGATGAGGGCGGACTTTGCTGCTAGATGGGTCTTCAGTATCAGATTCGTCTATATCGCTACCGAAACGAGGGCGAGTTTTACGGAAGGACGGACTTCCAGCGTCGGACTCATCAGTGTCACTACCGAAACGCGGGCGCATTTGGGCGTTTTTGCTTTTGAAAGTGACAGCCGGCTCAGATTTGCTTTTGAGTCTTGGGGCCGCTCTTTCCTCAGTCAGTTGTGGTTTAGCGTTTTGGTGGTTCATAAAGTACCGAGAATCCTCATATCGGACTTCATGCACACCGAACGACTGGATGTCTCCGTCAATGCGTCTTTCTTCGCCATTTTTAGTATACTTCATGCATTGATAGAGAGTTGACGGAATGATGCCGTAATCGTGGAGCCACGGCCGCCCCAAGAGAATTTTATAAGACGTGTCGCGTCGATCACGTATATCTTAGCTTCGGTCTGCAGATCTCCAAATTTGATTGGCAGAGCTATGGATCCGAGAACTTGCTGGCAATTTTGATTGAAGCCTTGAATAACTGAGGACCCTGGATCAATCAATATGCGATTAATCCGGTCTCCGTCGCTGTACCCTGTCACGTAAAGCGGCCGATTATGCTCAGCTGTTCCCAATAGCAAGTCTTCGTCCTTAAACGTGACTGTGGCGGCGTGCAGAGCATACTGGGCTTCTTTCATATTGATTTCCGCAAAGCGAGCCTGATACCGCTCGGGGTTCTGTAGAGCGTGAATGGGAACATCTTTAAGCTCTTTAGATAGGACCAAGGCATCGTAGATGCTCAGGAGAGACGTGAGCATTCGGAGATGAGCCAAGACATTGTAGTCCACTGAGGAAGTACTTGATTTTTCATTAGCAGGTTCTCTGCCATCTTCCTCATTAGCCACCTGTTTTTCCTTTCCGTTTGGGGCGTTTCCCTGATTTGGCGGTAGAGCCCTGCCGTTTCTGAGCTGGATTTGGTTGGCCCTTGTGGCGAGCTCCTCGTCCTCTTCGGGAAAATAGAGCTCCTCCTCAGAGTCGCAGCCAAGATGGATGGCATAGCAGGTCACTATAGGAATCTCTTCATTGGAGTCTTCTTCTAACTCCTCCAGAATTTCAGCGACTTCTACAGGGTAGAAATCTTTTAATTGAATTAGAGTTCTTTCCTTTTGTTCATAGTCTTCGAGGGAATCGATATATTTTTGAATGGTCGATCTCCCTGCAGACACTTTTTCGCGCCGAGCTGCACTTTTCTTCTTCTTGAGCTTTTTGGATTTTGAGCCTGATGGAGCCGCATTGAAAGCTAGAATAGTAGGCTTCTTCTGCCCTTCCCATTCCGTCCTGGGTTCTTTCTGAAGTAGCTTTAGCATCTTCTTCGTCTTGTTAGATACGTGCTTACTCCAAGGAGGCTGCGGTGAGTCGGTTTCATTTCTCAGGGCAGCGGGTTCGGCTGTCTGCCCCTAGAAGGCTTCACCTTCTGTCTGTATAAAGTTGGTGGTTGCAACTTGATTGTTCACCAACACACTTTTGGATAGCTCAATCTCTCCAGCCTTGTACTGCTTCTCGACCCAGTCTTTGAAGATATAGCAATTCTCGATCACATGGCTCACTACTCGGTGGTACGAGCAATACAAGGGATTGTCGGTCATTTTTGCTTCTTGAGGTCTTTTTGACTTCGGCAATTGTAGACCGTTGTTCAAGGCATCTTTAAATATCTTGCGGACCTTGTCCCTTCTGAAAGAGTAAACCTTGTTCTTTTTCTCTTCTAGGGAAGGCCCTTCTCCTCCCAGCAATGGCTTCCGAGACCGGTTGGTTTTGGAATCGCCTGCCCTTCGCTTGTCTTCATTGTCGGGCGCATTGAAGACATTGGTACTGCTGGAACTCCCGCTTCTACGGTTGTCGTCCCGCTTGCTTTTCCAAGTCTTGTCTCTCTGAGAGTCCGGGGTAGACTCTTGCTTCAAGCGTTCCAGCATTTGGAATTTCTTGGTTAGCTCTTGAAACGTCTTGAGGCCTGTTGTACACAAGAATGGGACCATCAATTGCTGAGGTTCCCAATGAGAAGGCTGACAAACTGGTCCTGCTCCAGCGGCGGTTCGCACTTGACTGTGAGATTACGCCATCGGGCGATAAAGTCGGTGTTGCTTTCATTCTTCCCCGGCTTGGTCCTCACATGGTCAGCAGTGGAGATTTTATCACTGACACTCATGAACCTTTGCCGAAACAGAGACTCCATTTGGGCAAAGGTAATGACGGAGCCGTCTGGTATACTCACGTACCAGTCAAAAGCGACACCGGTCAGGCTGTTGACAAACTGACGAATAAGTAGCGCATCATTGCCCCCTGTATTTCCGCATGATGCTTTAAAGTGGGCGACATGCTGGTTTGCATTTCCCGTCCCGTCAAATCTTCCGAACTTAAGAATGATGTAGCCGCTCGGGAACTCGATCAAATCGTACTGTGCGGGATATGGCCGCCCACTACTGCCAATTTCTTTCTGAGCTTCAGCTTCGGCCACTAATGTTTTAATCTTGCTGGTGACCAAATCCATTATCCGATCTTGTGTTAGCGGGATAGTGCTATCTGGGGCCAAGGCGTCCCTAGAAGCGGAATGTGTCCGAATTTCGTGCGGCTCGACCAATCTTGGACCCAAAGGGACAGGCATCGGCCGCTTCGAATTGTCATCATTCGGCTCATGAGTAGCGACTTGTGCTTGATTGGGAGGTGCTTGAGCAATTTGAGTTGTAAGCTGCATCACAACGTTCGATAGGTCGTCAATTTTCGAATAGAGCTTAGCCATCTCTTTATCTTTGCTCCTGAGCTGTTTTCGAAGCTCTTGAAGTAGCTCTTGCTCCGCTGTCATCGGGCGGAAAGTCGGCTCTTCCTTGCTGTCCGAGCTTGACTCTACATGGACTGAGGGGTCTTTCTGCCTATCATCTACATCGAGAGGGTTTTCATCATCCAGCGGAGGCGGCTGTTCTTGGAAAGCGGCAACCACATTCAAGCCAGATTAGGCTTGGGATGTAGTGACCCCATCCTTACTTTTGCTGCGAAGGTTGTCGCTGGGGCGCCCACCAGCCATATAGACCGTATGGATAACATATCTAGTCGTATTTTTATTATCAGCGGCTGATTTCACGGATCGCTGTCTTGACCCTCCTGTTTCGGTAACGGGCAGACGACTGAAGGCGGCCGGCCTGGCCGGATTCTTGAATGGTGTTGACGCTTCCTTTTTGGTTTTGCCTCGCTGTTTTCGCGCGGCACAGAGCGCCTGATAGACTCTTGAAGAGACAGTGTCATACTTTTTTTGTTGGGGCCAGGACACGTCTCTTTGTAGCGACGTTCGGACCGCTTTCTTCTTGATTCTGGCGGTCATGGCATTTTTCTGAACCCACTTCAGAGGTTCAAAGGAATTGTTGATTTTTACGGCCGACTCAGCCGTCGTCGCAGGATGACTCTGCTCTTGGAATCTCACAAGATTCCACTTGGTCGGAGTCCTGGCCCTCTTGTTGGCTCGATACCTGAGCCGCCTCTATCTCAGCCTTTCGGTTTTGAGCACTTGGCTGGTTACGGTTCTTCGGGAAGCCGCCGTAGACCGGGCGATGGAGGGCGTTGGAGATACACCTAATTGTGCATTTTTTGGAGTCATCGCCTGAGCTCGTCCGCAACGTTTGATGTTGCCCTTTGTACCGGAAGCCTTGCCCCCAGCTGGAGAACCAGAGAGTCGTTCAGGCATCGTCTTAAGTTTCGGTTGTGTTGCCTTAGCGATCACAACATTCAGCCTCTTGCCCCTTGAGACCGGCTTGGCCACCTGTTCTGCCGGGATTTCTGCCAGATGAGCGCTTCCGGTAGGGTAGATGATGACGGAACCAAACTGACGGGGCAGTTCCTCCCACTGTCGACTGAGGCTTGCGGGGAGAACCACATGAGCATTGATCTTGACCACGTACAAGATCGGGGTCGCGTTGGAAGCTGAATTCATCTTGGGAGACATTGTCGTTGAAAGTTGATTGCTGCATAAAAGGAACATTACTTCAGTACAAACATCGGTGTATATGTTAAATGAGTTCGCATGAACACTTGACCCAAGATATGGAAGGAGAGAAAAGTCCCACCAGGCGTGTCAGAATCTGTAGGGTGTTTTTCGTCACCCCATTGAGATGGGAATACACGCGCGCTTGTCAGGCGCATTATAGATTCCCCCTGCCTAGGGTAGGCTGGGGTTTATTGATTGTGGGGATCCGAATCTCCGGCAGCCGCGGACTAAGCTGTCGTTAATTACTCCTTGCCTTTGGAACGAGGGAGCCTCTGATTGACGGGTCAAACAGGTTATGCGAGCTCAATGTGCAATGTTGTGTTTTGAAAGGGTTTTGGATATATCAGGGGCCCCGCAGAGTTTTTACGAGTGTCCCGCTACCCGGATAGCGGGCTGGGGGTCAAAGGGGCAAGCAGCCCTCTTGCGGGATGCGGGGCAGCGCCCCGTTAGAAATTTTTTTCTAACGAGGGAGGTATTTTTAGTGTGGAGTACATGTAAAATGAGGGAAAAAGGGGGTCCAAAGGACGCGTGAGCGCCAGCGCTTCATGTGCCTGGGCGCTGGCGCTGGCGTCTCATGTGCCCGGCACGTGGGCGCTCGAGCGCTAGCGCTTTGAGCGCTTGCGCTTTGGGTGCTAGCGCCTCACGTGCCCGGCACATGGGCGCTCAGGCGCTAGCACGTGCCCGGTACATGGGTGCTTGGGCGCTAGCGCTAGCGCTTTGGGCGCTAAAGCCTCACGTGCCCGGCACGTGGGCACTCGGGCGCTAGCGCTAGCGTTTTGGGCGCTAGCGCCTCACGTGCCAGGCACGTGGACGTTCGGGAGCCAGCGCCACACGTGCCAGGCACGTGGACGTTCGGGCGCCAGCGCCAGCGCTTTAGGTGCTAGCGCCCCGCATGCCTGGCACGTGGGCGCTTGAGCGCTGGGCGCTAGCAAAACGAAGGGGTTTTTACCCTCAGAAATAGGAGTTAAACTCTAAAAGAGGGTTTTGAGTGGAGTTGAACTCCAAAAGATCTTGATTAGAAGTTAAACTCCTTTGAGGATTTGGGTCTTGGAGTTGAACTCCCTAAAAATCTTCGGAGGTTCTTCTCTCTTAAGCCTGGGATCTTCTCTTGAGCTTTGGATCTTTTCCAAAGTGGGATTTTCGGAGATGGTTCTCCTTCTTCCTCCTCTTTGTTGGCCGGATCTTGGAGAACAAGAGGGGTGAGATTTTAAAAATCTCCCATTTTCGAGATCTAATGGAAGATCCGAGCTCCCATTTGTGGGTTTTATGGTGAAAAACTATTTAGTTTTGGAAAAGAAAGAGTAAAACTCTTGATTTAATTCGAAAGAAAGAAGAAGGTTTAGAACCTTGAGGAAGGAGGAAGAGGCACAGACCTTGATTTTTTTTAGAGAGAGAAAAAGATCTTGAGATGTTTTCATCATGTTGCCTTATATAGGCTTACACATTTACATATAGCCCCTTGGGTTTTACAAAATGGCATTTTGCCCATCCCATGTCTCATGTACTATTTCTTTTTGCACATAAGCCATGGGCTTTACAAAAATTTGTCTTTATGCCCATTTTCTTACATTTATTCATAAAATAAAATAAAAGAAATACACCAAAATTATTTATTACAAAATTTTTATTTTGGCATGGGGGGAAGCCGGCCGCTTCATGTTCGGGGTCGACCCGGGCATTGGCCCACTTGGCTTAGGGTTGACTTTTATTTTGACTTGGTCAAGCGGGGTGTAAATTTTTACCCCGACAACCATATCCTGTGTAGGGTTCCTAGGCACTCTCATGAGGTCTCACAAGGAATCAACCATGCCAATTTCAAATTTTACGGGTGCCGAGAAACCCTAATACGGATCGTTGACTAGAAGTTTAGGCGAAATACGAATCTAGTTAACAACTTAACTAAAGATAAGAAGCTACAACCTTTGTAGATCCGGTTATCCACTTCCTTAGCTCCACGTAGGCGTCCTCTCGCTGTCCATCTCGAATCCCGAACTCAATCGTCGGCTTCATCGGAGAATTGGGCGGGCTAGGTCGTCGGCTTCGTGCCGAAGATGATCTACGTCGAGGTATCGCAAGTTCAAGCTCCAACTTCACCAAGTTGTGAAACTTGTGAAGAAAACACCCAAAACCACTTGGCAAGAGGTAGAGGATGAAGAAATAGGAGGTGGGTTCACTTTAGAATTGGATTTCTCACACTTTAGCTCAAGTTGCCATTAATGGACTTAAGCTTTTCTTGAAGAAGAAGATGATGAAGAAGAAGAAAGAATATGATAAGTTTCTAATTAAAAAAGAAACTAATATGAATACTTATCATATCCTAACCATAGTCAAGTGTAGAGAGTAAACTAGGGTTAGTTGGAATGGTTAGGGTTAAGGATGAGATAAGAATGGTGGACTTGTTCAAAGCTTCATGAAGCTTCAATATACAAACAAAATAAGCCACCATTCTCATTTATTTTCCAAAATGAATAAATAAATAAGTAAATAAACAAAACCCTAACCATTCATATAACCATGGTTTAATCTTTACACAAACCCAAGTGATCAAGTATCATCAAACATGATACAAACAAGTGCACAAAAATATATCACATATACAATGTGCATCAAGTGAGAAAATCCTTTTAAAATGAACCAATACTAGTTAATGCAAAGTAATATATCAAATATATAATTATACATTAAATCATTAAATCAACATTTGATTCAATGATCCGGTCATGTCGCACATAACCGACTAGTATCCAATGTATCGATTTATCGAATCAATGATTCGATAACTAGGTCATATCGAATATAACCAATCGAAACATTTATCGCGAGAATGAAATACGGTATCACATACACGCATTATTCTCGCTCCCGCACATATCTCATATGCGCTCCTATTTCGTTTCGCTTGAGCCAGGAAACCTCTGTGTAGGACTCTAAAGACTCGTCAATACGCCGGTAGCAGATGATGATCATATCAAGCACCCACAAGCCGCAAGCGGTCTGCTAAACGTAACGGCCATCCGGGTATTGAGCGATCAGAAGATCGACGAGCTAGCCCGCTCACACTCCTGTGAATCCAACCCGGAACACTTACCGTACAGTCCGGTCTGTTCGTCTGATATGTCGCATATCAAGTCTAGGGGTGGTAAACGTCAGACCCCAATAACCGATAAGTCGTGCTTATGTGAGGCTCATAACGGGTCGAGAAACTACTGGTAACACTTACCAGCAAATCTCTGATCAGCCCTGGCTAGGGACTTCCCTGTTACGGCCAATCGAGCACTGCGCAACATCAACCCCCAATACCGGGAGAGACGAAACCCCTCCTATCGCTCATTGCCTCCATGTGACTCGGGACTATACCCAAAGACCACCGTTTTGCACGCCCTCATGGACGTGGTAAGGTGGAGATCAAAGCACAGTGGTAATCACACAAGACTCTATGACGATCTCGGGTCTACAGACTAACCTGCACAAGTGTAACCTGAGAACTGCCATCTGACGTGAGGTATAATACCATCTGGGAGTTCTCGGCGAGTCCGTCCAGTGTACCCAGTCTCCACTGAGCACCCGTATATCATCTCTGATGTCAAACACCAATGGATATGGGATCATCCATAGCCCATCTCATGGGTCGAGAAGCATATACGCTAGTCTACTCTGGTATATCGATGCCCCGTCTCGATATACCTATGACTAGGGACCTTGAAGGATGTACTTATGGACTACCATGTCCCCACTAGTATGATCTGCATCATAGTCCAGGCAGTCAAGTACACATCCTAAGGGCTTTACCAACATGTAACTAAAAGACAGTTTAAAGAGACTAGTGTACATGTTAAGATAAAGAGCAACCAGATAGCATACTATCATATCGAGCAAGAAAGTCATCTCTATATATGTCCATGTTAGTGTTTATGCCCTAGAAGGCCATTACTGTATCATACTAGCTTGTATATTACTTAATGGAAGCTTGGGATATTCACATGTATATAACAGTCTTGCTAAACATGGTAGTATGCTACTTGGTTTTTCTATCTTAATATGTGAGTGTACGTATTGATAGAGCTCTTAGGATCTTGCTTGTCTACCAGCGTTGTGATGGCAGTCACACTAGTGGGGGCTGGGTAGTCTACAAGCACATCCTTATTTAGGTCCCTGGTCGTTGGATTATCGAGACAGAGCATCGATACTCCGGAGTAGACTAGTGTGTACGTTTCTCATCCCAGTTGGGGAGATGGTCTGTCCCACAGCCGTCAGTACGTCGTACTGGAGATAGTATACAGGTGCTCGTTATGTTACGGGTACACCGGACAGGACTCACAGGGAACTGTTGGTTGGTTTGATACCAGTCGTCAGTGAACAGTTCCCAGGTGACATGAGTACAGCGTAGTCCGCAGACTTGACACTGCTACTTCGCCTCGAGTGTGTCCCACTGTTCTTAGATTGCTACCCTACCACGGCTCAAAGGAGTCGTGCAAACAGGTAGCAGTTGGGTGCAGTCCCGAGCACTTGGAGGCAGTGGCGGTTAGACAGGATTCGTCCCTCCCGGTATTGGGAGAAGATATCGTGCTGTGTCAGAGAGCCATTACGCAAAGTCCCTGGCCAGGGCAAGCGAGATTTGCTGGTAGGTTCCAGTAGTTTCTCAGTGTGTAATGGGCTTTACTCCGACACGACTTATACCGCTATTAGGGGACTGACGCTTGCCGCCCCCCTAGGCCCGATATGCGATAGTCTTGGACGAACGGACCGGACTGTATGGAGATTGTCACATCAGACTCAGTAGGAGTTCGGATGGGTTTACTCATCGGCCTTCTTATCGACAACTACCTGGGGACCGTTACGTACAGCTAGTGCCGCTTGCGGTCTGTGGTTAAACCCACTGCCAGCGTAGTAGTCGAGTCTCTAGAGTCCCACACAGAGAGTTTCCTACTCCAGGCAAAACGATATAGAGGTTGCATGGTTTTGCGACAAAGGGTTCGGACGCATACGTGCGTTTACGCGCGTACGACTTTCGGACAGTTTTTACCAGTCGGCTTTGGTTTAAGCCAGTTACTGGTATCCGGTTATTGGATTTATACAGTCTAAAGTTTTTCCGTATTTTTACGGATCGGAGGGCGTTCTCGTAATTGTTCGAGAAGCTTCTAGAAGATGGTGACTAAGGAGGTTATGAGTCATGGTGGTGATTCATTCATATCATTAATGCACATTTATTGCTTAATGACTCATGCTAATGAATCACCACTAGATATTTTATGAAGCATGATTTATCATCACTCTTTATTCTTTTCTCATTATTAGAAAATGCTTCATAATATATTATGATACTCTCTCTCTCATCTCATAATCTTATCTCACATTCTCTCTCCTCAAGCTCTCATCTTCAAGTGACTAATCCTTAATCCTCATGTGTTGAGATCAAAGGTTTAGTTAGACTTAAGCATCCATAACCATCACTCTATCTCATCCTTTCATCTTTGATTAGCAATCAAAGTTGATTAGTTACCTCAAGTTAGAGGTGTAGCTTGGTGTCTTGCTCTCGGGTGGATCGTCTACTACCTAGAGAAGGTCGAGGAAAACAAAGGAGGACACAAAGACGAAGGACTAGTTTCGATAGGTATAATCCCTTAACACTATAGTCTAGTATAGCTATGTGTTTGGTTATTATTTGTTTAGCTTCGATTTAAGCGGTTAGTCGATGTTCGTTCCTTAAACTTGATCGTTTTTGTTTATTCCGCCTCCCCACAAGTACTGGGGTGTACTACATCGACTTACAGTGGTATCAGAGCCTCGCTAAACAATAAATAACTTGATTGCAAATTTGTACGAATTTCGAACGGAAAAACGAAGCCGGAAAACCCTAAAAAATGTAAGTTTCTGTCGAATTTAAAACGATGTCAGAAAATTTTTCAGGTGAGTTCAGAGAGCTTGACATGACACCAGTAGAACACCCAAGAAAAACAGTCGTCTGAATCGACCATCTCGCCGCGGAACCGCGGCCTCAGCCACTGAGTTGCCGCGCTTCCGCCGCCGAGTTGGCGAGTCAGCGGCCGATTTTTCTTCTGTTGCTTCTCTGTGAAATTTGGGGTTTTTTGGAATATTTAATTATTGCTCAGGTTACTGTTTAACAGAGCAGATTTTGGAGCAATATTGATGTTGTTTATTCGATCGAATTGTACAGTATTTGCGTATTGGATTATGTCTGTGATTGTTTAATGTGTTCGTAAACCTTCCCCAACTGCTAGTATGTCGGTTGGCAGGGGGTTGCACATTTCTGAAATGGTTATATCTGTTTGTGCATATAAACTGTATTGGACTGTTGTGGTGTATAGCCGGGGTTAGCAATGGGTTATTGTTTAATTCATTTGTTGTAAATGTAATTTGTTGTAATAATTTTTTTCGGGGCACTTCCAGGTTGCGGTCATAGCCACCGTTGTATTATTTCATTTTACTGTTTTTGCTCCAAGGACTGACCCAAGGAGGGGTACACAGACTACCGGGTGGGTAGTTTGCCGTACCCGTAGGGGTCGAGGGTGGAGTAAACGGCTATTCATCACAACTGTGTAATCTATCTTTTCTTGCAGGCTCAAAAGAAATACAGATTGCTTGCAAATCCAATATTGTTTATCTGTGTTCTGGAATGAATATCATTGCGTCAGACGAATGTAAAATATCTATATTTATGATAGCTATTTAGACGCCACTTATGTTTTACACCCGCGCTAGCCCAGCCCCCGCTCTGTCGTTAGTTAAGTAACCTAACGGGTGATGACGGGACCCCGTGGCGAATGCGGATGGCATAAGAGGACGTTGTATTTTCGTTGTTTTCTGCAATGATAGGTTAATGATGGGACGCATTATCTATAATGCAAAGTAAAACAAACCAAAGTTTTAATCGTTGGAACAATTTAAAAAGAAACCACTCGGTTATTTTTAAAAACAGATATTTTTAAATACGGAGATTTAACCACTCCTTTTAAAAGCTATCAGGTTCCTTCGGTTATATCAAGTTCACTACGTTCACGGTTTCGCCAAAACCAGTCGTAGCCCTCCGTCATTTCATTTGGGTATTCAGTAGAATTCAAGCTATGCAGTTTTGGCCAACGTCATGGCATAGTGTTTGGTAGCTGCTGGGTATTCATTTGTTGCATAGATAGATGAGTTGATTTGGGACAGTCGTATTATCATTTGGCCAACGTCAGGGATATATACGAATGGGTTCAAATTAACAAGATAATGATGGGTAGAACTTGACATGTGACTTATGACATTTTGACCAACGCCAAGGTCATAAGAGCATGGGGCAAAAATCCATAACGGGAATTTCTAAAGAAACTGAAATTTGCAAAGAGATGCATACCATTTGGAGTTTGATGAATGTTGGTAGGATTCCTTCAACATTATCATACGATGATATTTGGATCCCGATCCTACTGTGAGTATATGCTACTTATCAGGATATTCGTCGCTTAACGATCAATGCTATAAACCTAGTAGGTGTCCAGAAAAGTGTCAGCGGGGTTACGCCCCCAGAGAAAAGAGGTTATTTAATTAAGGAACTTCGCGAAAGCGTTGGAAAACCTCCCTCGAAGTATCGACACCGGCCTGGCTGAACGGTTAAGCAAGTATTGTACGGTGAGAATAGTCTTGGCTAATTCTTCTTTTATGGTTTGAGGAAGGATTCGAGAAACAGTGGGAGCCATCCAGTTTAGATAAACTAAAACCACTCTAAACTTGCAAGAGCATCATGCTAAAGAGTTTTCTTCTCTCTCTCCTAATTGCAGCGACCCTGAAAATGACTGGACTTAAGTTACTTTTAGAGAAAAATATACTGACGGGGCCAAACTATAAAGATTGGCTGCGGAATGTCAAGATGGCTTTGACCTATGACAAACTGGGGTACGTCCTCACCGCTACGGCACCTGCTGTCCCTGGTCCCAAATCCAGCAATGCGGATAAGGAAATCCGCAAAACCTGGGAACTAGATTGCGCGAGAGCCAAGTGCATCGTGCTTGCCTCGATGAACAATGAACATCAGAGGAGGCACGAGGATATGTCCTTAGATGGCATATTTCTCCATACAAAGGAACTTTATGGAGAGCAATCTCGTATAGCAAGATACGAGACCTCTAAGAAATTGTTTCGAGCGAGGTTGGCTGTCGGGTCATCGGTAGGTGAACATGTCCTACAGATGATTGGCTACATAGAAGAGCTCGCAGACCTTGGGACGACTTTGGATAATGAGCTCTATACAGACCTTGTTCTCCAGTCCCTTCCTCCCACCTACGCCCAGTTTATCCTCAATTTCAATCTTCAAGGAAAAGAAGTTGAACTTGCGGAACTCCTGAACATGTTAAGGAGTGCGGAGGGCACCTTGCAGAAGGCAAGGGAAACACCCGCTATGTTTGTTGGCGGTTCATCTTCTTCCGGGTCCAAGGCTAGGGCCAAAGGAAGGAAGAAGAAAGCCGCACCCAGACCTAGAGGAGGTGTTAGTAAGGTGGGAGGGAAGGGAAAGAAAAAGAAAGCAGTACCGATAGTTGGTCAGAATGAGTGCTTCCATTGTCACAGGAAAGGGCACTGGAAGAAGGATTGCAAGGCGTGGAACGCCAAGAACCAGGAACCGAAGCAAGCTGTGGCTTCGACTTCAGGTGTGTTTGTAATTGAGAATTGTCTGTCGATCAACTCTACTTCCTGGGTATTGGATACCGGATCAGGATCTCATATTTGCAATTCATTGCAGGCACTGAGAAACCGTAGAGTGCTGAAGGAAGGTGATATGATCCTCAGGGTTGCTAACGGAGCTAGCGTGGGAGCTGCGTCCGTCGGGGATTATCACCTAGGATTGACGAGTGGACACATTTTGGTTTTACATAACTGTGATTTTGTACCCAGCTTAACGTGTAATATCATATCAGTTTCCTTGTTATCAAATAAAGGTTATGATTTCACGTTTGTAAGAGATGTTGTCAACATCCACCTTAATCATGGTTTGATTGGGTCCGGTACTCTAAATAACGGCATATATGTTTTAAACCAACTCCAAATTTTCAACGTCCAGAACACACTAAAAAGAAAGTCTCCAGATTTGAATAAAGCTTTCTTATGGCATTGTAGACTGGGTCACATCAATGAGAGAAGGTTGACTAAGTTGCATAGAGAAGGATATTTGGACACGTTCGAATATCAAACTTATGACACTTGTCAATCTTGTCTCAAAGGAAAGATGACAAAGACTCCATTTACTGGACAAGGAGTAAGAGCGAGCGAGCTCTTAGGACTCATACACAGTGATGTATGTGGTCCAATGTCTACACATGCGAGAGGTGGTTATTCCTACTTCATTACTTTTACAGATGATTTCTCTAGGTATGGATATGTTTTCTTAATGAAGCATAAATCAGAGGCCTTTGAGAAATTCCTGGAATTCAAGAGTGAAGCGGAAAACCAAACAGGCAAAAGTATTAAGACACTGAGATCTGATCGAGGTGGAGAATACTTAAGTGCCGAGTTCCTAGGTTACCTAAAAGAGAAAGGAATTCTCTCTCAGCTTACTCCTCCATACACTCCACAGCACAACGGTGTATCGGAGAGACGGAATCGAACCCTATTGGATATGGTACGATCCATGATGAGTAATGCTGAGTTACCGCGATCTTTCTGGGGATATGCGCTAGAATCAGCGGCATATATTTTGAACAGAGTTCCAACCAAAACTGTGCCTACCACACCATATCAGATGTGGAGTGGGAAGAAACCCTATCTTCAGTATATAAGGATTTGGGGATGTCCAGCTTTTGTAAAAAAGCAGCATGTGGACAAGCTCGAGGCACGATCAGTACTGTGTAAGCTTGTAGGATATCCAAAGAACTCCAAGGGATATTGCTTCTATTACGCAGAGGAACAAAAGGTTTTTGTTTCTCGTAATGCCCATTTTCTAGAACAACAAGTTTTAGAAAAGGATACAAATGGGAGCGAAATAGAACTGGAAGAAATTCCAGAACCACAAGCTGCTACTGAAAGTTTGGTAGAACCAGAGGTTCAAGAAGAACAGAACATTCCCGCACCCCTCCGCAGGAGTAGTAGGCCGTCTCATCCGCCTGAGAGATACTACGGTTTTCTCATAGACGGGGATAGAGAGGATTGCATCATAGATGATGATGAACCTACTGACTTCCAGCAGGCCATCCAGAGCGGCGACTCGGTACGATGGCTAGATGCAATGCGGACCGAGATGGAGTCCATGTACACCAACAAGGTATGGACTTTGGACTTTGCTCCAGATGGGGTAAAACCCATAGGATGCAAATGGATCTTCAAGAAAAAGATTGGTGTAGATGGACAGGTGGAAACCTATAAGGCTAGACTTGTTGCAAAAGGTTTTCGTCAAAGACCTGGTTTGGACTATGACGAAACCTTTTCTCCAGTGGCTATGCTCAAATCCATTCGGGTCCTTCTTGCTATTGCTGCCTTCCATGATTATGAAATCTGGCAGATGGACGTAAAGACGGCTTTTCTGAAAGGAAATTTAGAAGAGAGCGTCTATATGGATCAGCCAGAGGGTTTCAATCAGAGTGGGAGCAGCGGGAAAGTATGCAAGCTGCTTAAGTCTATTTATGGACTAAAGCAGGCATCGCGGAGTTGGAATATCTGTTTTGATGAGACAGTCAAAGAATATGACTTTATCAAAAATCCAGATGAACCGTGCATATATAGTAAAGTTGTGGCCAGAAGTGTCGTATTCCTCGTCTTGTACGTGGATGACATTCTATTGATAGGAAATGACATTCCTATGCTACAATCTGTCAAAGGATTCTTGTCACACAGGTTCTCCATGAAAGACCTGGGTGATGCCTCTTACATTCTGGGGATCCGGATCTATCGTGATAGATCCAAGAGGATGTTGGGACTTTCGCAGTCCAGGTATATCGACACTGTACTGAAAAGATTCAGTATGGAAGATTCTAAGCGCGGTAATCTACCGGCTTGTCACGGAATCACCCTCTCCAAAGAGATGTCTCCCAAGACTGATTTGGAAAGGGAACGCATGTCTATTATACCCTACGCTTCTGCGGTAGGCTCTATAATGTATGCGATGTTGTGTACCAGACCAGATGTAGCTTACGCACTGAGCGTGGTAAGCCGGTATCAGTCAGACCCAGGGGAGAAACACTGGAAAGCAGTAAAGAACATTCTCAAGTACCTGAGGAGGACTAAGGAGATGTTCTTGGTTTACGGCGAAAAAGACCTCAGGTTGGAGGCCTTTGCTGATTCCGGCTTCCAGAGTGATAAGGACGATTCCAAGTCCATGTCGGGTTATGTCTTTACCCTCAATGGAGGGGCGGTGTGCTGGAAGAGCTCCAAGCAGGACACCGTTGCTGACTCGACGGTGGAAGCGGAGTATATAGCTGCTTGCGATGCCGCAAAAGAAGCAGTCTGGATGAAGAAGTTCCTAACAGAACTTCAGGTGGTTCCTACCATAGTTGATCCAATACCTCTGTATTGCGACAACAACGGAGCTATAGCTTTAGCGAAGGAACCAAGGTCCCATCAGAAGTCCAGACACATCTTGAGGCGGTATCACCTGATCAGGGAGATCATTGATCGTCAGGAGATCGAGGTTCGGAGAGTTGCTTCAGAAGAGAACATTGCTGATCCATTCACGAAGGCCCTTCCTCAGATTCAGTTCGAGAGGCTGCTCGAGATCATTGGTCTACGATATGCCAGTACATGGCCCTAGTGCAAGTGGGAGATTGTTAGTGTTTATGCCCTAGAAGGCCATTACTGTATCATACTAGCTTGTATATTACTTAATGGAAGCTTGGGATATTCACATGTATATAACAGTCTTGCTAAACATGGTAGTATGCTACTTGGTTTTTCTATCTTAATATGTGAGTGTACGTATTGATAGAGCTCTTAGGATCTTGCTTGTCTACCAGCGTTGTGATGGCAGTCACACTAGTGGGGGCTGGGTAGTCTACAAGCACATCCTTATTTAGGTCCCTGGTCGTTGGATTATCGAGACAGAGCATCGATACTCCGGAGTAGACTAGTGTGTACGTTTCTCATCCCAGTTGGGGAGATGGTCTGTCCCACAGCCGTCAATATGTCGTACTGGAGATAGTATACAGGTGCTCGTTAGGTTACGGGTACACCGGACAGGACTCACAGGGAACTGTTGGTTGGTTTGATACCAGTCGTTAGTGAACAGTTCCCAGGTGACATGAGTACAGCGTAGTCCGCAGACTTGACACTGCTACTTCGCCTCGAGTGTGTCCCACTGTTCTTAGATTGCTACCCTACCACGGCTCAAAGGAGTCGTGCAAACAGGTAGCAGTTGGGTGCAGTCCCGAGCACTTGGAGGCAGTGGCGGTTAGACAGGATTCGTCCCTCCCGGTATTGGGAGAAGATATCGTGCTGTGTCAGAGAGCCATTACGCAAAGTCCCTGGCCAGGGCAAGCGAGATTTGCTGGTAGGTTCCAGTAGTTTCTCAGGGTGTAATGGGCTTTACTCCGACACGACTTATACCGCTATTAGGGGACTGACGCTTGCCGCCCCCCTAGGCCCGATATGCGATAGTCTTGGACGAACGGACCGGACTGTATGGAGATTGTCACATCAGACTCAGTAGGAGTTCGGATGGGTTTACTCATCGGCCTTCTTATCGACAACTACCTGGGGACCGTTACGTACAGCTAGTGCCGCTTGCGGTCTGTGGTTAAACCCACTGCCAGCATAGTAGTCGAGTCTCTAGAGTCCCATACAGAGAGTTTCCTACTCCAGGCAAAACGATATAGAGGTTGCATGGTTTTGCGACAAAGGGTTCGGACGCATACGTGCGTTTACGCGCGTACGACTTTCGGACAGTTTTTACCAGTCGGCTTTGGTTTAAGCCAGTTACTGGTATCCGGTTATTGGATTTATACAGTCTAAAGTTTTTCCGTATTTTTACGGATCGGAGGGCGTTCTCGTAATTGTTCGAGAAGCTTCTAGAAGATGGTGACTAAGGAGGTTATGAGTCATGGTGGTGATTCATTCATATCATTAATGCACATTTATTGCTTAATGACTCATGCTAATGAATCACCACTAGATATTTTATGAAGCATGATTTATCATCACTCTTTATTCTTTTCTCATTATTAGAAAATGCTTCATAATATATTATGATACTCTCTCTCTCATCTCATAATCTTATCTCACATTCTCTCTCCTCAAGCTCTCATCTTCAAGTGACTAATCCTTAATCCTCATGTGTTGAGATCAAAGGTTTAGTTAGACTTAAGCATCCATAACCATCACTCTATCTCATCCTTTCATCTTTGATTAGCAATCAAAGTTGATTAGTTACCTCAAGTTAGAGGTGTAGCTTGGTGTCTTGCTCTCGGGTGGATCGTCTACTACCTAGAGAAGGTCGAGGAGAACAAAGGAGGACACAAAGACGAAGGACTAGTTTCGATAGGTATAATCCCTTAACACTATAGTCTAGTATAGCTATGTGTTTGGTTATTATTTGTTTAGCTTCGATTTAAGCGGTTAGTCGATGTTCGTTCCTTAAACTTGATCGTTTTTGTTTATTCCGCCTCCCCACAAGTACTGGGGTGTACTACATCGACTTACAGTCCAAGCATCCAATATAATATACATCATCTGTACAATACTGGCATCTAGGGCATACATACAACTAACATCCTGCAGGGCCAAGTCCTGGCGATGAGATAGCAGGTGAGATAACGGCGACCACAGAGCCCGAAGCGGCTACTGTCTCTCGGGAGTTTGGGACTGCCCAAACCGCCGCTCTTTCCCCTTGTGGCTCCCTGGTATCGGTGGGCATCGCGAGTGTCACGATGGCTCTTGTCGAATCAGGGGATGAAGCCATGGGCGCCGAAACTATTCCACTGAAGGAGAGCAAAGAAGTTGTTGCACCTGGTGATGCTTCCGTCGCGGTTTTGGCTGATGACCCATCAGGTAGGTCTTGGGTCGCTGTTTACTTTTTATTTCGCAATCCCTTTCATTCCCCTCTTATGACATTTCGTTCGTTTTGAGCGTAGTTGTGGTGAATGCTGAGGTTGTGCCACCCGAAGAAGCATCACCAGCTGCTGCTCTGACGGTCACCGTCCCTTCGCCTTCTCTCGTGTCCTCTCAAATGCTGGAAGGTATGGGTTTGCGATTTATTTAACTTAAATTTTGGATACCATCTTTCTTGTATTGACAGTATATTGTCGCAATTCTGCAGGAGTCCTCTTCGACCATCTGTATCAGGTGTTGAACCCACATTTCTCTTTCCAGTCAGGAATCGTCCTGCGTGCTGGTGTCGGTGAGTATAGTCTTTAATTGACATCCTTTCTTTTACGGGCAACCATGTCGTTGCTAATTCTTCTTTGAATTGATTGCAGCGTTACAGATTGGAGGAGGGGACGAGAGAATAGCCGCGCCTCCGGTACTCCCAACTTTGCCACCTGTCGCAGCCGGTATAGTAGACTCCATCGCTCATGTATTTTCTTTATCTCTTGAGCCGACATTTGACCATAACTTGTTTTACAGAAATTGCACCGGCTCCAGCTCCTTTTGAGTCTCGCATCTTAATGCCGGCGGGGCCCTTTTCTTGACGTCCATCTTCCATGGGTGCTGCGACTAGCCTGCGCATGTTGAGTGAATTCATCGAGGATTTTGACGCAGAGGCCCTCGCATTCGCTGCAGATTTTGCTGCTGAGGTTAATCCTATGCTGGCGACGCTCTTGAACTTCCATGACAAAGGCGTCGTCGAGTCTTGGGTTAATTATTGCAGAAAGATCGAGGCTTTCCTGCATGATATTGAGCTCAAGCGTCCTGCTACTGAAGTATCGGCTTTGAACTCCCAGCAGGCTGCATGGGTTGAGCAGAGTGTTCCTTTCCTTCGCCATTTTGAACAAGAAGCGACCCTAAGGCGAAAAGAATGTGAGTCGACTTCCACCAAGTCTGTACAATTGCACGCCCAGGTCGAAGCGAACGCTGCACAGCTGAGAGCTATTTTTGAAAACCTCCAACGATGTATTTCCGACGGGCTGGTGCTGAGGAAAAAGCTTGACTTCACTGAGCAGGTTACGCAGAGCCATGATGTCTCTCAGTAGGAAATTGATGAGAAGCTTTCATCCTGTTTGCAGCAACGGGCTCGAATTGAAGCGGAGTTGGCCGCGGCGGCTGATCGTGAAAAGGAATTGAGAGGAGTGCGAGAGCGACTTGCTGATTTGCTAAAAACGCCTCCTTCTCAGTAGCCATCTTTGTATCGACCGAAAATTTGTAATTTATGAATAACATGCCTTTATTCAATTTTTTTTATTCTTTTATACGATGTATCTTTTACTCAATTGAATTCATGAATAAAAGACACATTTTTTTATCTTGTACTATCGCTTTCTTTTCTTTGTTGTGTCATTGGCATGTTACTTTAGCAAATGTGGCCTGAGGATAGTAGATAGCAGTCCATCTTAACCTCCTTGCAGGGTAGCGATGGCTTAGGAAACAGATTCAGGTCTGCTGCCCAAGACTTTTCAACTTTTTGAGCCGTGAGGGTCTCATAAAGACTTTTCTTCCTATAAGTCGAGAGGATCTCGTAGGTGTAATTTCTCCTTAGGGGTCATGAGGACTCCTAAGTGCGTTTTCCCTTGAGAGTCGTAAGGATCTCACAAGAGAATTTTTCCCCTTTACAAGTCGAGAGGACTCGTAAGTGGTTGTTTCCCTCATTGTCGATATTCGACTTGGGAGAGTATGGCCCGTGAATAGTCCATCTTGACCTCCTTGCAGGGCAGTGATGGCTTAGGAGACAGGGTTAGGATCTGCCACCTATGACTTTTTAACTTTATGAGTCATGAGGGTCTCATAAAGACTTTTCTCCCTACAGGTCGAAAGGATCCCGTAGGTGTATTTTCTCCTTAGGGGTCGTGAGGACTCCTAAGTGCGTTTTCTCTTGAAAATCATAAGGATCTCACAAGAGAATTTTCTTTTCATGCGCGGGGACACTAATTTCCCTGCCGGTCGAGACGAATCGAGAGATTCTCGCAAAGACACTGATTTCCTTGCGGGTCGGAATGGATCGAGAGGTTCTTGCCAAGGGAACTGATTTCCCTGAATCGAGAGGTTTTTTTCCAAGGACACTGATTTCCCTGGGGGTCGAGACGAATCGAGAGATTCCTGCAAAGTCACTGATTTCCTTACGGGTCGACACGAATCGAGAGGTTCTCGTCAAGGACGTTGATTTCCCTGAATCGAGATATTTTGCCAAGGACACTGATTTCCCTGGGGTTGAGACGAATCGAGAGATTCCTTTTGAGACATCGATTTCCTTGTAGGTCGACGTGAATCGAGAGGTTCCCGTCAAGGACGCTAATTTCCCTGAATCGAGATATTTTGCCAAGGACGCTGGTTTCCCTGGGGTTGAGACGAATCGAGAGATTCCTGTAAAGACACTGATTTCCCTGTGGGTCGACGCGAATCGAGAGGTTCTCGTCAAGGACGCTGATTTCCCTGAATCGAGATATTTTGCCAAGGACACTGATTTCCTTGCGGGTCGACACGAATCGAGAGGTTTCCGTCAAGGACACTAATTTCCCTGAATCGAGATATTTTGCCAAGGACACTGATTTCCCTGGGGTTGAGACGAATCGAGAGATTCCTGCAAAGACACTGATTTCCTTGCAGGTCGACGCGAATCGAGAGGTTCCCGTCAAGGACATTGATTTCCCTGAATCGAGATATTTTGCCAAGGACACTGATTTTCCTGGGGTTGAAACGAATCGAGATATTCCTGCAAAGACACCGATTTCCTTGCGGGTCGACGCGAATCGAGTGGTTCTCGTCAAGGACGCTGATTTCCCTGAATCGAGATATTTTGCCAAGGACACTGATTTCCCTAGGGTTGAGACGAATCGAGAGATTCCTGCAAAGACACTGATTTCCTTGCGGATCGACGCGAATCGAGAGGTTCCCGTCAAGGATGCTGATTTCCCTGAATCGAGATATTTTGCCAAGGACACTGATTTCCCTGGGGTTGAGACAAATCGAGAGATTCCTACAAAGACACTGATTTCCCTGCGGATCGAAACGAATCGAGTGGTTCTTGTCAAGGACGCTGATTTCCCTGCATCGGGATATTTTGCCAATTGACTTGATTCTGAGATGGGGCGTTGTTCCGGTGGGGAGGTCGTTGGCTGACTTGTTTTCGGGTCGGAGTCATTGGATGACGTATTTCCGAGACGGGGCCATTTGGATGACATATTTCCGTGATGGGGTCATTTGATGACGTGTTTCTGCTACGGGGTCATTGGATGATGTATTTCCGAAACGGAGTCATTGGCTGACGTATTTCCGCGACGGGGTCATTTGGATGATGTATTTCCGGGACGGGGTCATTGGATGACGTATTTGAGATGGGGTCAGGGTTGACTCTAGGTTGTCTGTGAACCGTAGAGTCTTAGAACTAGGGATTGTGTCGTAGCTCTGATTGGTGATGCTGTGTCCGTATCTTGCTGGAATGAAGATGAACGCCGTTGTTGGTTTCTAAGCTGTAGATGTGGTCGTAGAGATCTTGGAACTTGGGACTTTGCCATGGCTCCGCTTCGTTGCGACCCTAAGGTCGGTTGTTGACATTATGTCCGCATCCTGCTGGAATAGAGAATGAACGCCGTGTTGATCTTCCGGGACGCAGATGTTGTCGTCGAGATCTGACTCTCCCTTTGATAGAGTCTGATGGGAAAATGTGGTTTCCTTTTTTGTTTATGCCCATGGATTGTAAACAGGTGTCAGTATGGACTTACCTGTAGGGCAAAAGTTTCATTCTTTCATTTTTGTTTTACTTCTTTCCGCGATGCTCTATCATTTCAGCTTTTTATATCGCGAAAGTCGCGATTGCCCAATCATTTCGGCTATTTTTCGCGGTGCCCAATCATTTCGGTTATTTTGTATGCATATCATTTACTTGCTGATTTTGTTGTAAGTTGCCCCACCATTTCGTCTATTTTGTATGCATTTCTTTTACTTGCTGACTTCGTTGCAAGTATGGAACTTGGAATCTGATGCCAGTCTTAGCATCAGCATCACTGCGACTGGAGTATTGCCATGAGTGAATCATCATTAGAATCCTGTTGACTAAGGATTTTGACTTCATGAGCCGTGAGGGTCTCATAAAGGTGTTTCTCCCTACGAGTCGTGAGGATCTCATAGGTGTGTGTTCTCCTTAGAAGTCGTGAGGACTTCTAAGTGGTGTTCTCTCATATAGGTCGTAAGGATCTCATAAGAGTATTTTCTCCTTATAAGTCGAGAGGACTTACAAGTGTCTATTCACCAAGTAAGGGCATTTCGCGCCATCAGTGGAACTTGGTGAGGGAGACGTTTGTTTGTGCCCGTGGATTGTATACAAGGGTCAACATTGAACCGTTTGTAGGGCAGTCGGGGAAATATGATGGCTTAAGAACATGTTCAGATCCCTGTAGCTTAAGACTTTTGAATCTTATGAGCCGTGAGGGTCTCATGAGAGGGTTCTCCTTACGAGTCGTGAGGATCTCGTAAGTGTAATTTCTTCTCAGGGATCCTGGGGATCCCTAAGTGTGTTGCTCTCTTGTGAGTCGTAAGGATCTCATGCAGGTATTTTCTCCTCATAAGGTCGAAAGGACCTTACGAGTGTTCATGACCATTTTTTACGAGATTGCGCCCTTTCGGGTTTTCACAAACTCGCCGGCAATCCTGCTGTTTTTACTCACGGCACCCTTTCGGGTTTTCATCCGTGCCCATTCTGCTTGTGGACGTACCCTTTTTTTTTGCGTCAGCCCAAGGATGATGTGGTTTATAATAGTTTAGGGACATTACGACCCGTCGCTAGTTTTAGGACATTGCTGTCCCTTGTTAGTTTAGGGACGTTTCGGTCCATTGTTAGTTTAGGGACGTTTCGGTTCATTGTTGCCATTTTGGAGACAACGGTTTCGCTGGATACTATTTATAGAGTTTGGTCTTGGGAAGATAGAGAGCGGACATAGGCGTCGTCATCTATCGTTGACCCGGGCCGTGACTCGTCAAGCGTAGTATTTTTTTAGGAACCGGCCATTTATGTAGGGTTGCTAGGCACGCTCACAAGGTTCTACGAGGCATCTACCATGCCCGATTAAAAATTTAGCCGTGTCGAACAACCCGAAGCCGGATCTTTAAACTAGGGTTTAGGCGAAAATAAGCACGTTAAACACTTTAACACTAAGTGAGAGGTATTACAACCTTTGTAGATCCGGTCCTTCACTTCTTAAGCTCCGTGTTGAGGTCCCTTCGCTGCGATCATCGTGTTCCGGACTCTCGAGAGGCTTCACGAAGAGAATGATGCAATCTTGCTTCCGATCTTCGATAACATAGATGATCTACCTTGAAGTTTCATTAACACAAGCTAACACTCATGAAATGATGTGAACACCCTCATCTAAATGGCAAGGATAGATGAGGATGATGAAGTAGGATTTTTGCTCTCATTTTTTTTCTTATTCTCACTCATTTTTCATCACAAAAGCAAAACTAGAAAGCTTTTCAAGAAGGAACTCAAGCAAGAAGAAGAATGAATAATCTTTTTCCTTTTGTGATGAACAATGAATTATTGTAGTGGTTACAAATCTAACCAAGGGTTAATCATGAAAGAGTTAACCCTTGTAGAGAGTTAACTAGAGTTAATAGTTTGGATTGGGTTAACATAATATCTTCACAAAATATCAAGCAACCACAAAGTCAAAGCTTCATGAAGCTTCATGGAAGCTTCATGCAAAAGCTAACCCTAATCCAAACCCTAACCAAGTTTAAACCTTAAACCATTGTTAAATTTGTAACCCTAACATGTTACAATATTATATATCACATATACAATATATTTTGTAACAATAGAAAATAATACAATTAACATATATCGCATATATATATCAATGTATTATCCCGTGAGAAAATGAATCTTTTAGTGAGCTAATATTAGTTAATGTAATTTAATATATCATATATATTATTATACATTAAATTATCGAATTAACACTTGATCCGATAATCCGGCTATTTCACAAATAACCGACTAATACGATGACCCGGCTATATCACATATACCCGGCCGATATCTCATATCGCGAGAATCCAATACGGTATCACATACCGCATTATCCTCGATCCCGCACATATCACATATGTGCTTCTACTCCGTTTTGCCTGAGCCAAGAAACCTCTGTGTAGGACTCTAAAGAATCGTCAATACGCCGGCAGTAGGTGATGATCATATCAAACACCCACAAGCTGCAAGCGGTCAGCTAAACGTAACAGCCACCCAGGTATTGAGCGCTCAGAAGATCAACAAGCAAGCCTGTACATTCTCCCGTGAATCCAATCAGTAACACTCCCGGACAGTCCGGTCTCGTCGTCTGATATGTCGCATATTTCGCCTAGGGGTGGTAAACGTCAGACCCCAGTAGCTTGATAAGTCGTGTCGATATGAGGTCTATAACTGTTCGAGAAACTACTGATAACACTTACCAGTAAATCTCAGCAATCCTGGCCAGGGATTTCCGGTTATAGCCAATCGAACGCAGCGCAACATCAACTCCCTATACCGGGAGAGACGAATCCCCTCCTATCGCTCATTGCCTCCATGTGATTCGGGACTGTACCCAAAAGCCACCTTTTTGCACGCCCTCTTGGACGTGGTATGATGGAAATCAAAGCACAGTGGGAATCACACAAGACTCTATGACGATCTCGGGTCAACAGACTACTCTGTACCAGTGTCACCGGAGAACTGCCGTCTGACGTGAAGTATAATACCATCTGGGAGTTCTCGGCGAGTCCGTCCAGTGTACCCAGTCTCCACTGAGCACCCGTACACCATCCTTGATGTCAAACACCGATGGATATGGGATCATCCATCGCCCATCATATGGGTCAAGATGCGTATACGCTAGTCTACTCTGGTGTATCGATGCCCTGTCTCGATACACCCTCGACTAGGAAAAGTTATAGGATGTACTCGTCGACTACCGTAGCCCCACTAGTATGATCTCATCATAGTCCCAGTAGTCGAGTACATATCCTAAGGGCTTTATCAACATGTAACATAGAGACAATTAGAGTACATGTTAAGATAAAGTACAACCAGATAGCGCACTATCATGTCAAACAAGAAAGTCCTCCCTATATATGTCCTAGCATCCACTACAATATACATCGTATGTACAGTAATGGCCTCTAGGGCATACATATAACTAACAATCTCGCACTTGCACTAGGGCCATCTGTTGTGGTATCGCATACCTAACAATTAGCTGTGGTCAAAGTATCTCATACTCAACCATCCCATAAAAGTCTGTACTGGGAAAAAGGCCTTTGTGAGTGGATCCGCGCTGCTGTCTTCTGTGTCTACTCTCCTAACCTCGATCTCCTTGGAGATCAACCATCTCCATGATCAGGTGATACTGCCTAAGAAGAATATCTGGATTTCAGATGGGACGGTAGTTCCTTGGCTAAAGCCACGACTCCATTGTCACACAATGGTAGGAACGAAGTTCATCTCATGAACTTATATATCCAGACTGCCTCTTTGGTAGCATCCTTGGTAACGATGTATCTAGCCTTTAATCATCTAGTATGTCACGGTATCTAGCTTGGAACTCTTCCAACATACCGTCCCTCCACTGAGGGTAAAGACAATGCCTGCGACTGACATTCAGTCGTCCTTATCACCCTGGAACCTTTCCAGTGATTCACCCCAGGATCGATTGATACCATCTCACTACAACTAGTGAGTATCCTAACATCCAATTAGATCTATCTCATAGATCCAAAACCCAGGATATAGGAGGTATCACTTTGATCCTATATGGAGAATCCTTGTGATAAGCGGAGATTGACCGATTGTAGCATAGGAAACTCCTTCCCTATCAAGAGTATGTCATCCACGTACTCTACGAGGATCACCACCATACTCCCTACTACCTTTTTTGTATATACAAGGTTCATCTACCATTTTGATGAAGTCAAACTCTTTGACTACCACATCAAAACAGATGTTCCAACTTCTCGATGCCTGCTTTATCATATAAAACATCTTGCACACGTTTCCGCTGCTCCCACTGTCTACGAAGCCCTCTGGCTGTGTACTTATAGATGCTCTCTTCCAAAACATCATTTAGAAAAGCAGTCATGACACCCAACCACCAGATATCGTAGTCATGATATATAGCCGTGGCAAGTAGGATCTGGATGGACTTAAGCATAGCTTTGAAAGTCTCAACTTTTCCATGTACACCAAGTAATCTTCTCAAGATATACTTGCTCCTGATGGGGATTTAACCCTTCAGATAAAGCAACCAAAGTCCATACTTTGTTGGTGTATAAGGATTCCATCTCAGATCGATAAGCATCCAGCCATTCTTACAGAGTCCCACTCCTGATGGCCAGCTCGAAACTAGTTGGGTCATCATCTCATGATGCAATCCTCGCTCCCACTGTCATAGAGAAACCGAAGTATCTCTCAGGTGGGTGAGGAACCCTGCTAGATCGGCAGAGAGGCTGAGGTTCGTTGGTTACTATTGAGTCCTTTGGTTCTACCAAATCATCAGCTGCAGTTTGTATAGCTGGAACCTTTCCAGTTCTACATAACAGACCTTGCCTCGAGCTTGTCCGTATTTTGCTTTTAGACATAGGCCGGACAACCCCAAATCTTAACAAACTTAAGATATGGGCTCTTCCCTTTCCATATCACATATGAAGTGGTAGGCAACTGATTTGATTTGAACCCTATTCAATAGGTATGCAGCTTCTCAAGTGCATAACTCCCAAAAGGAAATAGAAAACTCAGTAGTACTCATCATAGAGCACACCATATCACATAGGGTGCTATTGCTCCGCCCCGATATACCATCGTTCTATGGTGTATACGGAGGAGTAATGCTGAGAGAGAATCTCATTCTCCTTTAGAATAGTCCAGGAATTCCGTGCTTAAGTATTCTCCTCCTTGATCTCATCAAAGGACATAATACTTATACCCGTTTTTGGTTCTCTACTTCTAACTTATATTCTGTGAGTATCTCAAAAGGTTCGGACTTGTGTTTCAACTGGAACATATGTCTGAATCTAGAGAGATCATCAGTGAATATAATGAAGTACAAAGAACCGGTCTTGGCATATGTGGACAGGGGACTTTCATACATCAGCATGTATCAATCCTAAGAGTTCACTAACTCTTTCTCTGTTTCCAATAAACAGAGCTATGGTCATTTTATCTCTACGACATGACCGGCAAGTTTCACAAGATGTAAATTCAAACAGATTTAAATATGCATCTAAATATAACTGCAGCTAGTCGGGTCGCATTGATTTGACCTAGTCTACAATGCCTCAAGAAGGATTCGTTCATTTCTGAACTCTTCCTCTTGTGTGTGTTCTGTATACTAAGAACTGTGGTTTGATTTAGAACGTCAATGCTTTTAGATAACATGCCTGAACCGATCAACTCTTGATATAGGAAATGTTCAAAACATTATCCAACAATACAAAATTATATCCTTTCTTTTCTAATAAAGAGACTGATATGATGTTGTATATCAGGTTCGGTATCTAATAACATTTGTTCAGAATCAATGTATTCTGGTAATACAGGGTGATAGTGACCAACAGACTTGGCTGCAACACTTGCACCGTTTCTATCTCATGAAACTTATCACCCATTCTCAGTTCTCTACCTATCTGTAGCCCATATAACAGATTACATATGCGGGATCCTGATCCGGTATCTCATACCCAGGACGTAAAGGATACTGAGAAACAGTTCTCTGTAATGAACACACCCGAAGAAGATGCATCAGCATGCACTTTCTTCGTTTGGGCGGCACGGGAAATCTGGTATTCCCCAATTTCCTGCTCTGTCTTAAAACAATTTGGAGCGGGACCAACGTTCCCCAGCTCAGTATAACAAGCAGGTTCGGTCAAATACATCTGTATTATTATCTTGATTAAGGCGTGATATGGTCACTACCTGGAGAGAGAGAGAAGAAAACACTCAGCGTATGCTCTTGCAAGATTAGATTGGTTATCTAATATATCTAATCAGGATGTCTCCCACTGTTTTAATCAAATCTTCCTTCAAACCCTAAAAGGAAATATTAGCCGAGATTAATTACACGCTACAAGTTCGCCAATCTTTCAGCTAGGCCAGTGTCGGTACTTTGAGGGAGGTGCCCCGTGCTTTCGCACGGACCTAATTAAAGTAAACCTCATTTTCCCATAGGCGTAACCCCGTTAACACCTTTCTAGACACCTACTTGATCGGCTAATTGTAATGTGTAAAACTCACCCAGGAGTAACTCTTACTCGTAGCGGGTAGCGGGATCCAACTATCTCATAGAAGGTATGCAATCTCATTGCAAATTTCAACACTTGAAATTCCCAATAATATTTTACCCCTAGCGTCCTATGACCTTGACGGAGGTCAATAAACCATAGGCTACTAGTCAAGTTCAACCCGTCATTTCCTGATTGAATTAAACCCATCCGCACGACCCTTGACGGAGGTCAACAAGGCCGCACGACTACCCTAATCCAATCTGCATCATATGCATAAGCAGATAAATACTAGTCAGCTACCGCACACTACGCCTTGACGGAGGTCAACAAACATAGCACGAATACTAAGTAGGACTTATCTGAAATGACGGAGGGCTACGACAGGTTTTTAAGAAAACCCTTTGCGTAATGAACTTGATATCGTTGTAGAATCGAGTGATTTTAAATGGAGTGTTTTTTAGGCTTTTCTAGTTTTGCTAAAGGAGTCACTCCCGGTAAAGGGATCGTCGGCCCTTTCCTCATCGAATAAGGTGCAGGATATTTCACAAATATCACTATGCAAAGCAAAAACTATAGAAGCAATCAAAAGACAAACCGAGTTTATAGCATCTGCTAGTTTCACTAAAGTGGTCACTCCCGGTGAAGAGATCTCGGCTCTTTCTTTATCGAATAAGGTGCTGGATGTTCTACAAGGAACACCGCTATGCAAAGCAAGAACTAGAGCTACCAGTTTTTAAACAAGTTTCTACAACATCTTTAGGTTTCTTTTATTTCATTAATCTCATTAATGAAGTCCCATTTTAATATGCTTCACAAGCATCACAGTTGAAACGAAATCTGCAATATAACATATATCTCATATATATAATATAAACATTCGTCTCAGGCAGTAATATGACCTCATCACAGAACATTGCAGCAGAAGAACATATATGAAATATTGGATATACTAGGACGTCCGTGTTTTCAATACGAGCCTGTATAAAACACGGATTCCACGGTCGCGATGAATAACCAAACCCACATCCCTAGACCCCTACGAGAGCGGCAAGTAACACTGCCAATTCTAGGGTTAGGAGACCCGGTCTCGACTCCTCGAGATGGTCTCCCACTGGACCCTAGAACCCGGTTACTTGTGCTCCCCTCCTTGGGTCTACCTAATGCGGAAAAGTAAATAATATACAAAGGTGACATCATCCTCAGCCCGGAAGTGCCCCAATAAAATAATATTACATACAAATGAATTTTACATGAATGAAAAAGAAAAACTCACATCTCACATAAAACCCCCCGGCTATTCAAACGCGACGATCCAATACAACATATCACAGCAACACATAACATCTCATATCATCAACGTAAGCAAGTATGTGTATCCCGATTGTCGTTGATGTATAGCAACGAAGCCGGCGATACTCCACATACTACGCTTACGGTCACAGAAAAGAAAGTGTAAAACTACAACAGTTGGAATCCGCAACCTTCTTAGACATCGCATGCCTAACCAAATGAATTCCTTAGACATCGCATGCCTAACAATTATAAACCCCGCATTTTAGTCTCATTATCGAAAACACTTTTCAATATTAAGTCGGGCAATTCAACAAGATTCCCGACATCCTGATCGAATGCTCGTCGCAAACTTTAGTAGACGGCCGTACCCCCAGATGCTGTCGACGAAGTGCACTAAGGCGGAACACCGCTGCCGCGAGCATCCGAACGGATGCTTTTGGCGACGGGGTTCTCCTACAGTCACTTGGTCGGGGCTATGGGGGTCGCTATCTATTAAGTTTACCCGGCGAGTATCCGCGTACGCTACGTGATTGCGACGGACTTTTGATCACATCAAAATTCCGAGGCAACCGATCATCTGAGACTGAACTGTTAGATTTATAACAATCAAATCAGTTATCTCATAACTACATGTGGATTCCAAATATTGTATCACATTCCAGATAAATAGACAATGTTAAACTTTCCGATCGAATAATCAAACACCCAAGTTTTCCCAAATAGCTCAACACTTGAGCGGAGTTCAAAAATATCCATCACATGCCACAGTACCGATGGTCCAGCCGTAGAAGGGTCAAGCCAACGCCTCACATGTGGCACGTCGTACTGCCACAAACCCTAAGGTTTAGAGGCAGTTCAAGACGGTCACATAATCGAGTTAAGGTTTGTTGTCTTCTAGAGGGTCCACCGCGTTACTTGCACGACTTAGAAAGTTTCAAACTCAAGAAAAAAATCCAACTTTTGAAAAATTTTCTGACAGGGGAAAAAGTGAGTTATTGATATCCGTTCGAACTTTTTAACAGTTTCTAGAATTATCCGGAAAAACTAAACAAAGTTAAATTATCCGATCGAATCAACGAGTCCCCAATACAACCCAGAAAACTCAACACTTGAGCAAAATTAAAAATACCCAGAAGAATCAGGAAACACCAATGGTTATTACTGTGGAAACAGTGCTACATGAAGCTACTTTTGGCCGCGGAACAGCCGCCAATGCCATGGTACGGCCGCGGTTCCGCGGCGCATTAGTCGTATTACAAGCACGTGTTTCACAATAACTCTTGTATTGCCCTGATGATTTTTTTTGAGCATTTTTAATTCAGAAAAAATCAAGATTTTAGAAAATTTCCAGAGAAGGGTTCAAATTAGGGTTTCGGGTTTCGATCGGACTTTAAACTTCGTTCAGACTTCGCCTAAAGCTCTAGCTTGGCTCTGATACCACTGTAGGGTTGCTAGGTACGCTCACAAGGTTCTACGAGGCATCTACCATGCCCGATTAAAAATTTAGCCGTGCCGAACAACCCGAAGCCGGATCTTTAAACTAGGGTTTAGGCGAAAACAAGCTTGTTAAACACTTTAACACTAAGTGAGAGGGATTACAACCTTTGTAGATCCGGTCCTTTACTTCTTAAGCTCCGTGTTGAGGTCCCTTCGCTGCGATCATCGTGTTCCGGACTCTCGAGAGGCTTCACGAAGAGAATGATGCAACCTTGCTTCCGATCTTCGATAACATAGATTATCTACCTTGAAGTTTCATTAACACAAGCTAACACTCATGAAATGATATGAACACCCTCATCTAAATGGCAAGGATAGATGAGGATGATGAAGTAAGATTTTTGCTCTCATTTGTTTTCTTATTCTCACTCATTTTTCATCACAAAAGCAAAACTAGAAAGCTTTTCAAGAAGGAACTCAAGCAAGAAAAAGAATGAATAATCTTTTTCCTTTTGTGATGAACAATGAATTATTGTAGTGGTTACAAATCTAACCAAGGGTTAAGCATGAAAGAGTTAACCCTTGTAGAGGGTTAACTAGAGTTAATGGTTTGGATTGGGTTAACATAATATCTTCACAAAATATCAAGCAACCACAAAGTCAAAGCTTCATGCAAAAGCTAACCCTAATCCAAACCCTAACCAAGTTTAAACCCTAAACCATTGTTAAATTTTTAACCCTAACATGTTACAATATTATATATCACATATACAATATATTTTGTAACATTAGAAAATAATACAATTAATCGCATATATATCAATGTATTATCCCGTGAGAAAATGAATCTTTTAGTAAGCTAATATTAGTTAATGTAATTTAATATATCATATATATTATTATACATTAAATTATCGAATCAACACTTGATCCGATAATCCGGCTATTTCACAAATAACCGACTAATACGATGACCCGGCTATATCACATATACCCGGCCGATATCTCATATTGCGAGAATCCAATATGGTATCACATACCGCATTATCCTCGGTCCCACACATATCACATATGTGTTCCTACTCCGTTTTGCCTGAGCCAAGAAACCTCTGTGTAGGACTCTAAAGAATCGTCAATACGCCGGCAGTAGGTGATGATCATATCAAACACCCACAAGCTGCAAGCGGTCAGCTAAACGTAACAGCCATCCAGGTATTGAGCGCTCAGAAGATCAACAAGCAAGCATGTACATTCTCCCGTGAATCCAATTAGTAACACTCCCGTACAGTCCGGTCTCGTCGTCTGATATGTCGCATATCTCGTCTAGGGGTGGTAAACGTCAGACCCCAGTACCTTGATAAGTCGTGTCGATATGAGGTCTATAACTGTTCGAGAAACTACTGATAACACTTACCAGTAAATCTCAGTAACCCTGGCTAGGGATTTCCGGTTATAGCCAATCGAACACAGCGCAACATCAACTCCCTATACCGGGAGAGACGAATCCCCTCCTATCGCTCATTGCTTCCATGTGATTCGGGACTGTACCCAAAAGCCACTTTTTTGCACGCCCTCTTGGACGTGGTATGATGGAAATCAAAGCACAGTAGGAATCATACAATACTCTATGACGATCTCGGGTCAACAGACTACTCTGTACCAGTGTCACCGGAGAACTGCCATCTGACGTGAAGTATAATACCATCTGGGAGTTCTCGGCGAGTCCGTCCAGTGTACCCAGTCTCCACTGAGCACCCGTACACCATCTTTGATGTCAAACACCGATGGATATGGGATCATCCATCGCCCATCTTATGGGTCAAGATGTGTATACGCTAGTCTACTCTGGTGTATCGATGCCCTATCTCGATACACCCTTGACTAGGAACAGTTATAGGATGTACTCGTCGACTACCGTGGCCCCACTAGTATGATCTCATCATAGTCCCAGTAGTCGAGTACATATCCTAAGGGCTTTATCAACATGTAACATAGAGACAATCAGAGTACATGTTAAGATAAAGTACAACCAGATAGCGTACTATCATGTCGAGCAAGAAAGTCCTCCCTATATATGTCCTAGCATCCACTACAATATACATCGTATGTACAGTAATGGCCTCTTGGGCATACATATAACTAACAGTTTATTGATCTGAAGGGACTTTCGCCATGCATATCCATGAGCAAGTAATCCCCACCTTGGTAGAATTTGTCATATAATCCAAGGATTTTGGCACTGCTCCTGTCCCCAACTCCTCTATGTTATCTTCTAACGTCGAGTGAGCTTCTTCGTTATTTAGCGACGAATGAGGGATCATGTGGCAACTTGCCACATAATTTTTGGGTTCCTCTGACGAGTCGTCTTCCTCATCATTGTCGTTATCTCCACTTTCAAGGATATGGTTGAGTCTCTTGGAGTGTGACCGAGGTTCGCGCCTTCTGATTATATTCCTCTAGCGTGTCAATATGCTTTTACAGCTCTGTACGCTTGTCGTCAGGCTGCACGGGCTTCTTGCTCTTCTTCTTTTTCTTTGAAGACTTTGACGGCTGGGCCTGGGTATTTTGCCCATCGTTACCAGTTCTCGGTGTTGGGCACGGTTTCAGCATCCCCTCAATGATTTCCTGCTCTAGCGGGCTTCTCCATCTGATTGCCGGGCATGCTTGAAGATCCTTCAGCATTCTCTTAGTTTTTGCCGAGAGAACAACTTCCCCTGGAGCTTCCTCTATAAACGAGTATGATGCCCCCGGCGTATCCGTCTTTTTAGAAGCGTGCAGTTATGGCGGGTTTACCCTCCAGTTTTCAGACAACGCGAATTTGCCTTGTACTGGTCTTCAACCCAGTTTTTGAAGGCGTAGCAATCTTCGATTGAGTGACCCACTACACTGTAGTAGGGACAATAGTTAAGATGGTTGACGTCACTTGGTTGCGGTGGGTGTCTCGACTCTGGCAGAGTGATGAGCCCGTTGCGCAGCGCTAGCTCGAATAATCTCTTCGTCTTATCCCGAGGGAACGAGTAAGGACGTCTCAACTTCTCATCGAGAGATCGCTGCTTGTTGCTTTGGTGAACAACCGGTCTTGGGCCACTCGGTTGTTGTTGAGTGTTGGCGACGAAGGTCGCTTTCCCGTTTCCTCTTTCATTTTGAAGCTCCGTTTTCAAGGAGGGCGGTCTATGGCCCATCTGGTCCATTTGGGCCAGCTTGTCGATCAAGGCTTGGAAGGTGGTGATCAGTCGAAAATACTGCATTTTTAACACGGCAATTTCCCTATCTTTTGCATTCATCTAGAGGTGTTCGGTATTCATATTGCACATATTAGCAAAACAGTCCTGAAATACCAGATTGCATGTGTTATACTCTAAAACCGACATTTCTGAGGGAATTGTGTGTTTATCATGGCATCGCATCATTCTTGTATAGCGCAACTCTTGTCTCGAGAAATTGTGCAGGAAATTGCAGGAGCAAAGCCAAAATTGGGAAAAGAGCTGATAAAAAATACACCAACTCCAAGTTTTGAGATCTGGTAGCAATTTAGAGGGAAAAATAAAATTCAACATATCAGGAAAAGGCCCAACTATCAACCCAAATGAGTACCAGAGATCCCAAGCCTTAACGCTTCAATAGCGCCGCGGTTCCGCGGCGGGAGCCCTCTTGCGCCGCGGAACCACGGCGGCTTGACGTCTTCAGTGGCTCAATTTTCTACACGTGGCTACCTCTAACGGTACAAGCTTCCAGAAGACTCCCGATTCTCCACGTGGCTCATCTAGAAGGCTCGGCTTAAAAAACTTCATCTAGAAGGCTCTCTTTAACAAACTTTTGGAGGAAAAATTCAAATTTGAAATCCTAGATCTATGGTTTTGAGGTCTATAAAAAGGAGCCTAGATCTAGGGTTAATGGTTGTTCAATTTCTCATCATTCTCTCTTCATCTTCCATCCACAAGTTGAGTGACACGACTTGTGCGAAACCCTAACCCTAATTTCAATCCAAATTCAAGATCCCGAGTACCAAATCAAGCAAGAAGCCTTCAACCTTTTAGGAGTGGAGCCGATCTTCAATCGAGCAAGTGATCCAAACCGATCCGCGACTCAAGGAGACTAGCGAAGCCAAATCGACGATCGAGTTCTTTCTCTTGTAGTTCTTGAGCGATTGTAACAGAATTGTTGATATAAATAAAAGGTGAAATTCTTTAATCTTGCTTTCTTTAAATTCTTGCATCATGATTCGATCTCAATTTGTGATTGTAGTTCTTGCTGTGATGTTTGAGTAAAAACTCCGTTCGTAACGGAGTCGAGACGATCAATAGAATGATGATGTAACAAATCTAAAAACGATTCTTAAGTCCTACGAGTTTTGTAAACCCTAGCAAATTGAAGAATCGACGACCTAGTTTCGTTGCGGTGCTTTCTTGATTGTGATCGCTCGAAATTAGGGATCCACGATCGATTCTTGAATTTACTAGAGGCTAGGATATGAATGATATCGACGAAGGAACAAGGGATAGATGATGAAACCCTAGTGTCACAAGAAATCCCTAATTCTCGTCGATCATCATCGATCTAGTATCAATTCATCGAAGGATAAGGATACGTAATCGCTAGATTGCATCACATCTATAGATCCGATTGATTCCTACGAGCCTCACTTCGATTCTTGATATTTGGTTGGAAAATCATCAAATTCTCAATTCTTGATTTTAATGTTTTCTTAGATCTAGATTTTTCTAATTCTTGAACTTCAATTACAAATCATGAATTGCTTGTTTTCTTTTCTTTAAAGTTTCAATTCATCTAATTCGAAACACGAACGATTACACTTTCCCTGTGGACGATCCGCACTTACTAACGCGCTACAATCAACACCGTTATTGATTGCGGTCAAAATATTTTTGGTTGTGATTTATATACAATTTTCATACTACACATCCGGAAATCGTTTCAATCAAATGGCGCCGTTGCCGGGGATCATTTGATTTACTTACACACAATCGGAAAATATCAATACAATCAAATGGCGCCGTTGCAGGGGACTGTGCGCTAATTGTTCGTATTTTGAAATTTGAGTTGAAAGATTTATTCCATTATAATTTTTAGATCAAAATTCGCGCAAACACTAATACGAGTTGTTATGATTTGTTACGAGGAAATCTGGAATCATTGGAGCTGTGGAAAAAAATTTCAGATAATTCCAGAGAGCTGTGTAAGTGAACAGGAGCCTGTTGTAAAAATTTCATGAAGTGATCCCACCAGAGGACCGCGCTTCCGCGGCAATAGCGAGCTCCAGCGGCGGAACCGCCGCGTGCTGACGTCATCACTGCGCCAAAACTCCTCTGTAACTTCCTAACTTTCTTATCTCTCTCCAAATCTGCTCCAATTAACATTTTGTGCAGGTTTCTTTGCAAATAAATCGCAGCGCCGCAAAAGCAAAAATAAATTGTGCATGTTTCTTTGCAAATAAATCGCAGCGCCGCAAAAGCAAAAATAAATTGTGCATGTTTTTAATTTTTGGTTTTTTGCATATTAATACGGAATTTAAGGGGCACGGCCAAATCCAGATTAGGTGGGGAGTTCATTACCCTTCCTAAGCCCCAAAAATCACAAACTTGCATCCGCATTTACCCTCATTAACTAAAAGAAATCTAGAGATGACTCTAAGGACCGTCGCGCTCACTTAGGACAGAAGAAGGCCATGGGTAATTCATTGCTTATCCGCGTTTCTTTTGTGGTGTCTAAGGCAAGTGTGTCGAAGGCTAGGTGGTTACTTAATTAGGCCCACTACTTACGTAGTGGAGAACCTCCCACTTACCTGGCACTTACCTGGCCACAGGAAAGACAAAGAGGCAGTGGAGGATTTATCCTGCGACTTGTCTTTTGGCAGTTAGGAGCGGTCTAGAGCTTTGACCTAGGTGACCACTAGATTTTAGGGTTTTGCTTGTTGCATTTGTTGTGATCGCATCATTTTTTTCAAAAAACCGTATATTTTTCAAAACAAACACCACATTCATCATTTCCCCTAATTATAAGTCATGCTGCCACTTATACTAAACCCTTTTAGTACAAGATAGGCTGGACACGGGATTCTAGTGCCCGTTTAGTCCGCGTTCCCCTGATCGACCCAAAAGTCGGTATTTCTACATTTACCTCTTCTTTACCCACCACCACACCCACTTCGATGGACGATTCTCCATCGAACTTCTTTACCACTAATCTGCCGCCGTCCGTTGGTGCGCAGAATCCACCCTGCATCTCTCTCCAAGAGAGGTGCTATCCTACACGAAGTCTCCTTTCCACCTGTCTTTCCATTCCACCAGCCAACGGGGAAAATTTTGAAATTAAACCCCAATACATCAACCTTCTACCAAAATTTCACGGTCTCGAGTTTGAAGACGCATATGCCTTTATCACCAAATTTGAAAATGTATGCGCAATGATGGGTACCTCACAGCTTTCTATGGATGCTATGCGTCTACGTCTTCTCCCATTCACCTTGTGCGATATAGCCGAGAAGTGGCTTTACAACACAACCGCACATTCCATTTCAAATTGGGAAGAATTCGTCAAAGCATTCCTTAAGAAATTCTACCCACATCATAAAACAGCTCGAGTCCGTAGCGAAATAAATCAATTCACCCAGCTTCCAAATGAACCATTTTCAAAATGTCTTGAACGCTTCAAGGATCTGTTAGTCCAATGTCCACATCACGGAATCCCTAGATGGGAACTGTGCAGAATCATTTATGAGGGTATTAATCCTAACACAAGACAAACCCTTGAATCCATGTGTCAAGGCAATTTCATGACCAAAGATGATGGGGAAGCCTGGAAATTCCTAGAAGATTTCGCTGAAAAATCTTTACAGTGGGAGGGTGTGAGTCAATCGTCTAAGGATGGCAATGATATTTCCATAGGAGTTAGAGCTGAAGAAATTCGACGCTATGGAAAACAAATTTTTAGCTGCCGCCCTAAATCAAATGTCACTCCCCAAAACTGTATGTGGATGTTGTTCTGATCCTTCTCATTTGACGGAAGAATGTCCACGAAATTCTCTGTTTCAAGGTCACGAGCATACCAATGCCGCATTTCAAAGACCTAGAAATGATCCATATTCTTCCACATATAATCAGGGTTGGAGGAATCACCCTAACTTTGCTTGGAACCAATCACAATCTCAAAACACGGTTCCAACCCAAAACAATTTCCAAAGGGTCCCTCCACCACAACAGCAACCACTTCCATTGAGTCAGCACCCCTACCAATCACAAAACTTCCAAAATCCGGCCAACACTTTTGCACCATATGAAAACTCTTTGCAATTGACCGGTACTGATAATACCTCTGCACTAGCACAAACCTTGGATACTTTCATGAAACAATCCATCCAAGGGACGGCAAGTTTGCAATCTTCCGTCGAGAATGTGATGAAGATCATTGTCTCTCAAAATGAGAAAATCAAATCGATGGAAGCACAAATTGCACAACTAAAAGACGAAATGAGTGCAAGAGAGAAAGGGAAACTTCCAGCTCAACCTTTACCCAATTCTGGCTATTCACATCTTGTGAATACAATCACATTGAGATCTGGAAGAGTGCTTGACAATCACGTTGGGGAAGAGATTGATGACACTGAAAAATCTATCGATGATACCCCGGCTGAGACCTTTCCTTCCACTTCTACTTCTAATTCTGACCCCAGTTCTTCTACCCCATCACCTTCTTGCGAGCCTATTCTCCATTTCCCAAAAGGCTCGCTACCTCATCCCATCTCTTCTAGTTCTCCACAGACGATCCCCACTTCTATTTTGGGATCAGGTCCACACACACTTCCTTCTCCTATGATGGACCCAGCGCTTATTGCTAAAGCACCTTATCCTAATCGGTTAAGGGCTAACAAATCGAGTCCACATATGGAGAAAATTATGGACATGTTTAAGCAAGTTAACATCAACATCCCTCTCCTAGATGCCATCTAACAAGTTCCGTCATATGCAAAAACTCTTAAAAACTTGTGCACTAGGAAGAGGAAGACTCAAGTGCCCAAAAAGATATTCATGACAAAGACTGTAGACACGGCTTTCCCCCAACAAGTACGAGGAAACGTAAGGACCCTGGCTGTCCTACTATTTCTATTTCTATTGGGGAAAAACACATCAACCGTACTCTACTAGACCTTGGCGCTAGTGTTAACTTGCTTCCATATTCAGTCTATGAGCAACTAGGTATCGGAGTGTTAAAGCCCTCGAGCATAACTCTCCAGATGGCTGACCGATCAATCACCAAACCTAGGGGTGAACTGGAGGATGTGTTAATAAAAATCGGGGAATTTGTATTCCCTGTGGACTTTATTGTAATTGATACACAGCCTGTAGCGAACCCACGGAATCAAATTCCAGTGATTTTAGGTCGCCCCTTTTTTGCCACTTCCAACGCTATCATCAACTGTCGTAACGGTTCTATGACCCTATCCTTCGGGAATAGGTCAATTGAGCTGAACATTTACGAGTTGGGAAGTGTACCCTCCGAACCTACTGCTCAGGTCTGTTCTGTCGACTTAATGGATGTCGACAGCAGCGAATTTGATGATCCTCATGATACCGATCTTGACTCTTTTCATACGTTATTGTTTGACCCAACTATGTATCAAACACATACGGACTCTTCCACCGAGATGTCCGGATCAACAATTAACACTGATTATGAACTGCTTTTAGAGTCTGAAGATCACCCCGCATTTTGTGATGACATTATTCATCGGGGTATTGATGGAACTTTTGAGGAGATCTTCGCTGATGAACTCGCATTTTTGAATGACACGGGTGTTGAGATGAACCATCTCCCAATCAATGAAATTGAACCTCCACCCCTTCTTCTGAACTGTAAAAAGAATGCGAGCAATCCATCACATTCACTGCATCGTCTCTCCAAAATGAGACGCACACACATTCTATTCCACCACTTACCCTTTCCCCACTTCTTCTTCCACCAACCAGAGCACTGCATTGATAAAAATTTTGAATGGTTGGTGTTAACCTTCGGTCTTTGCAAAGCTTGGTATCGACCAATGATTTTTGACCCCCTCATGTGATTTTCAAAAGATTAACATTGCATAACTCAAGTTTGGGGGGGCATTTTTTCTGGCTCTTGAAAAGAAAATTTTTACAAAAAGATGAGCCAAAAATAAGTTTGGGGGAGGTTCTTCACTTATATATTTTGCCCACACTAATAAATTCCTCCCAGGCTTACAGGTTTTTTGAGACATAGCGAATGGCAACAGTGAGGACGCTGTTGAAAACAAGTTTGGGGGAGGTTTGTACATATTTTCGCATCATTTGCATAAGCACAAAACATTTCTTTAAAAACCTATAAAAATTTAAAATTTTCAAAATCCATAAAAAAAATTTAAAAATCCAAAAAAAAAAATTTTTTGTACATAAATAAGATAATGAAAGATTAGATAGTGAAAAATTACATCCAAAAGATTTGAAAAATTTAAGAAAACCAAAAAAATTAGAAGTTTACTTATACGAACTAGTAATAAGTAGTTATGAGCCGTTGTCCCAAGGGTTAGTAAGATGAAGGAAGTCACTGATCTGAGAATAAAAATAAGTCTGAAAAATAGTTCCTATTCTGGAAGCCAAACAGTTTGAACGTTGATACCCTACTATTCGCACTTACACACGTCTTGAAGCCCGGGATAGTAGAGGATACCTTGAAATGCTCTTGTCTAAAAGCCGATGTATGAAGGAAGTAAAAAAAAATGAATAAAATATAAAATGGTGAGAAAAATGAACACTGGTTTTGTTATCGCCAAGGCAGCAATAAAAAAATATAGCGAGGGTGCCTCTTCACCTAGTGCCCTAAGGCCAACTGGTATGGGAGTCACTGCTAAGCCTTAGGTGGTGCAAGACGAGGAAAATACACCAAATAAGTAAGAACATGAGTAATCGGTCGGTTAGTACCTCAAGAAGTATTAACGGTCGCATGAAAGTGTGTGAGCAATCTCATCTAAATATTCATTAATTAAAAAGTACTGAGGCTGATGGGCAAGAGTATGATAGCTTGAATTGAATTCTCCGGATGTAGGGATGTCTTTTACACACACGTAGGATGATATGATCGATGTTTGGAAGAAAGATAGGAATGAAGAATAAGACGATGTTTTATTGAGGGGTTATGTGATTTCTGACATCTTTTCATGACTATTAAGATAGGGCTCATGACAACCGAAAAGCTAGCATAGTTGGAAACCCTAATTTTCAAGGCTTTTCTTTTACAATTCTTTTCTTTAAATGTAATATTCATGATCTTCCTTTTATTATTGGATTTTGTGGGTGCAATCCGCTGAAAACCCTCAGGAGACAACACTCCTTCTACTAGGGACACCTAGAGGTTTAAAGGCTTGTTACACGTGCTCAGTGCAATCGTGTTGCCTACAAAAGTGTGCTAATTAGTTTTTCTCTTTCTTTATTTTCTCCTTCTCTTTTTAATAAAACAATTCGCTCGAGACGAACGAAAATAAGTTTGGGCGAATTTGATCAGTCGAAAATACTGCATTTTTAACACGGCAATTCCCCTATCTTTTGCATTCATCTAGAGGTGTTCGGTATTCATATTGCACATAATAGCAAAACAGTCCTGAAATACCAGATTGCATGTGTTATACTCTAAAACCGACATTTCTGAGGGAATTGTGTGTTTATCATGGCATCGCATCATTCTTGTATAGCGCAACTCTTGTCTCGAGAAATTGTGCAGGAAATTCAGGAGCAAGGCCAAAATTGGGAAAAGAGCTGATAAAAAATACACCAACTCCAAGTTTTGAGATCTGGTAGCAATTTAGAGGGAAAAATAAAATTCAACATATCAGGAAAAGGCCCAACTATCAGCCCAAATGAGTACCAGAGATCCCAAGCCTTAACGCTTCAATAGCGCCGCGGTTCCGCGGCGGGAGCCCTCTTGCGCCGCGGAACCGCGGCGGCTTGACGTCTTCAGTGGCTCAATTTTCTACACGTGGCTACCTCTAACGGTACAAGCTTCCAGAAGACTCCCGATTCTCCACGTGGCTCATCTAGAAGGCTCGGCTTAACAAACTTCATCTAGAAGGCTCTCTTTAACAAACTTTTAGAAGGAAAATTCAAATTTGAAATCCTAGATCAAGGGTTTTGAGGTCTATAAAAAGGAGCCTAGATCTAGGGTTAATGGTTGTTCAATTTCTCATCATTCTCTCTTCATCTTCCATCCACAAGTTGAGTGACACGACTTGTGCGAAACCCTAACCCTAATTCCAATCCAAATTCAAGATCCTGAGTACCAAATCAAGCAAGAAGCCTTCAACCTTTTAGGAGCGGAGCCGATCTTCAATCGAGCAAGTGATCCAAGCCGATCCGCGACTCAAGGAGACGAGCGAAGCCAAATCGACGATCGGGTTCTTCCTCTTGTAGTTCTTGAGCGATTCTAACAGAATTGTTGATATAAATAAAAGGTGAAATTCTTTAATCTTGCTTTCTTTAAATTCTTGCATCATGATTCGATCTCAATTTGTGATTGTAGTTCTTGTTGTGATATTTGAGTAAAAACTCCGCTCGTAACGGAGTCGAGACGATCAATAGAATGATGATGTAACAAATCTAAAAACGATTCTTAAGTCCTACGAGTTTTGTAAATCCTAGAAAATTGAAGAATCGACGACCTAGTTTCGTTGCGATGCTTTTTTGATTGTGATTGCTCGAAATTAGGGATCCACGATCGATTCTTGAATTTACTAGAGGCTAGGATATGAATGATATCGACGAAGGAACAAGGGATAGATGATGAAACCATAGTTTCACAAGAAATCCCTAATTCTCATCGATCATCATCGATCTAGTATCAATTCATCGAAGGATAAGGATACGTAATCGCTAGATTGCATCACATCTATAGATCCGATCGATTCCTACGAGCCTCACTTCGATTCTTGATATTTGGTTGGAAAATCATCAAATTCTCAATTCTTGATTTTAATGTTTTCTTAGATCTAGATTTTTCTAATTCTTGAACTTCAATTACAAATCATGAATTGCTTGTTTTCTTTTCTTTAAAGTTTCAATTCATCTAATTCGAAACACGAACGATTACACTTTCCCTATGGACGATCCGCACTTACTAGCGCGCTACAATCGACATCGTTATTGATTGCGGTCAAAATATTTTTGGTTGTGATTTATATACAATTTTCATACTACACATCCGGAAATCGTTTCAATCAAATTGCGCCGTTGCCGGGGATCATTTGATTTACTTACACACAATCGGAAAATATCAATACAATCAGGTGGTCGGCTTGAAAAACATCTGAATTGGGATATAGTCGCTTGCGGGTCAAGGGTCCCTGCGAACATGCCCATGGCAGGAGCTTCTTCTATGCGTTGTTCGCATCTCGACCATAGGTTCCGCCATCGAATTGCATACTGAACCCACGTTTCTCCCGGCTTCACTCTAGCGTTAATTAGTGCAGTGATCGGGGTGCGCTCGCTAGCGCTTGCGAATCTTTGTGTAAACAGTAGCTCTATTTCTGCAAATTTCTTGACAGAGTCATTCGGGAGTTCGGAGTACCATTCGAATGTTGTCTTTGACAGGCTGCCAACAAACTGGCGAAGCAGCAATTTGTCGCCACCCTCAGTATTACCGCATAGAGCCCTGAATTGAGCAACATGCTGGTGTGGATTACCCTTCCTCTTAGACACATGGAATTTAGGGATCGTATATCCTGGCCGGTACTTTATTTGATCGTACCAACCCGGATAGGGTCAACCAGTCTTGACGATTTGGCCGGCCGCTTCGCTCGCCTGATGAGCTCGTATCTGTTGAGCTATATAGTCGTCAAGGGCGGCTTTGGAGATGGTCTCTTCCTTGGATGCTGATAGAGCCGAAAGAGGGTTTGATGTCTCCCTTCTGTCGTATTCAAGGATTATTGAAGGGTCTTCAGCTGGAGGATCCGATTGTATCATCATCTCGACCATATCTTGGAACAGGAGCGCCATTTATTTTATATCGGCCGCTTGTTCCGCGGCCTCTTTGTCTTTTTTCTCGAGCATTCTTCGGAGGAACTCGGCGTCGGTTTCCTGCTCCTGGCGCTGCTCCGACAATGTCTCCGGGCATTCTTTTGGCCCAGTGAGTGCGGCCATCTTTGTCAGCATCTCCTGGAGCTTTTGCTGTTGTTTCTCTTGAGCCTTAGTTACTGATCGCGTAAGTGGTCGATGACCCGTGGAGATACGACTATCCTCTTTTCCGGATGCCATGTAAATGGTATGCACTACCACGCCCCCAGACTTGGGGAGTTTGGATTCAGTACCCTTGAGATTCGTCACAGACACGGGGATCTTCTCCGGTCTTCTCCTTTTATGGGCGATCGCAGTAGAGGGGTTTGTTGCAACGGATACCCATGTAGACGATACCTTCTGTGGTACGATGGAATGGTCCTTCTATTGCCGAACCTTCATTTTCTTCGATCGGCGGGAATAGTCTTCATCAATCATAGAGTCTTGGAACCTTCACCATACCATATGGATTTTAGAGGACAGCCGCTGAGGAAGCTGCTCCGGCTTCGGCTTTGTAATGTTCTCCGCAGGTGGAGGAGACTTCTTCAATATAGCGGTTGGAGAGTTCTTGCGCACCCTCCTGAGCGGCTCAAAGTTGTTCCCAGTTGGAACAGCAGCATCGACTTCCACCGTTGGAGTTGGTGGGGTAAGTCTGGAAGGGGAACTGCCCCCAGCTTTCCTCACTCGGCGCCAGTGGCGACGTCGAGAACGACTTGCAGATGGGACTGGCTCAGTTACGGGGGTGGCTTCATCATGCCCCATGTTCTGGTGAAGGGTTGCTGTTGGTGCCAGCCTATCCAAGACTGACGTCCGCTGAGAAGAAATGTCCAACCTGTCGAAGACTGAACTTTGGGCAGGGGAAATAGTTTGGACGACCTCACCTGAAGCAGGAATTGGGATGGCCGGTCTTGCAAAGACCGATCCCTTAGTAGGAGAAGCCCTTTTGACGACTTAGTCCGTCGAAGTTGGAATGGCTATCCGCTTCGGGATGACTCGTTCAGGTATTGCAGGCTTCTTCATGGGCCTACTTGAGCTTTGGCCTCGTCTGTTAAAGACCGAGGTGTTGGACTTGGACGACCCGTTGAGAGGGGTCGTGGTAGTGGTGAACCGATCAAAGACCGACTTCTTCGGAGCTTCCTGTGACGGCATTGGGACGCTGAAGCTTGCCGGTGGGATCATGGTCCCAAAGAATAATCCAGTGGTGGCCTGAGTCACCTGTTCCACTGGCATAGCGAAGATAGAGGCCGCTTGGGGCCCATAGGTCACTCCTCCAGTGCGGACGGAGTAGGAGTTGTTGTTGCAGTTAGTGCAGCTGGAAGCCATTGCTCTTCTTTTCTCTGCACGGAGCAAGGCACCAAATCTTAGTGTCTCGAATCTAGAGGCAACCACATTAAACCGCGATTCGTTCATGAACACGACACACGAAGTGTGGAGTGGAAAGAGGAAAAGTTCCACCGGGCGTGCCAGAATTTGTTTGCCTCCGAAAGATGCGATCGGGACGTTGGGACGTCCGGCCTGAATTTTTGGGGGCAGATGCTATTTGGTTTTATCTGTCCACCTCTCCGAAGACACCAAGTTGATTTATGGCACCGTGTATCAGAGGTTTGGATAGATGCGGCCGTTGTAGCAGACTTCGTCAGATTCCCCCTCGTTTGCGAGGGGTTTTTGATTGTGGGGACGCTCTTCCCTGCAGGCGCAAGCCCCTGTAGTTAATTACATTACCGCGTAGCGATAACCACTTTCTCCTTCTCCAGATGTTCACTTCGTGTCGTGTATATTTGTTTTGTTTTAGATTGCCTGTGGATTGTATACGGAGACTAATTCATGTTGTCGCCCGTAGGGCGTGGATTAGTCCAAATCCGTAATTTCTAAGATTTGGGTTTGGGTTGGTTTAAGGATCGTTAATCTTGTTTTAGATTAGGATCAACTTAAATGCTTGTTAAGGATACGTTAGCCTAATTTTAGACTAAGATCTACTTAGCAAGGTTTTAAGATCATTTAGATCCAACGAAAGAGTATTTGGACTCTATCGTTTTAGTTGCGGTCCATTGTGGTCCATTGGGTTTAAGGACATCATAGTCCATGAGTTTAAAGACCTCATAGTCCGTAAGGTTTAGAGACATCATAGTCTGGTTTAAAGATGTCATAGTCTGTGAGGTTTAAAGACATCATAGTCTGGGAAGTTTAAAGACATCATAGTCTGGTTTAAAGACATCATAGTCTGGGAGGTTTAAAGACATCATAGTCTGGTTTAAAGACATCATAGTCTGTACGGTTTAAAGACATCATAGTCTGTATGGTTTAAAGACATCATAGTCCGGTTTAAAGACATCATAGTCTGTACGGTTTAAAGACATCATAGTCTGTACGGTTTAAAGACATCATAGTCTGGTTTAAAGACATCATAGTCTGTAAGGTTTTGATTTAACCGTTTGGGGATGCGCCAAAAGTTATTGGTTATTGGAACCCTCCACCTCTCTGAAGACGTTGAAGAATTACAACGGCATGTATCAAAGGTATGAAGAGATGTACCCTTGAACCAATATTGGTTGGGAGATCTATAGTCAGGTTTGGGACTAAGACCAATTAAAAAGATTGTGAGCACATGGGCTCGGTTAATCTGACTTAGGGACTTGTGGCCAACTTGGGCTCAGCCCACTCAGTTTTGAATAAAATGTTGAACATTTGTTTGGGCTCAGTCCCTTTTTATTCAACAATGTTGAGCATTGATTTGGGTTCTGACATCCCTTTTTCTTTTTGTCTTTTATTGAGTGTTGAACACTTTTTATGGCGCTGGGGTCTTATGTACAGAGCACTTTGTAATTCCTTAGCGCCCACGTGAGGAGCATGTGGAGCGCTTGGCGCTGAGCGCCAGACTTGGAGCGCTAAGGCGCTTCTTATAAAATAGCGCGTGGAACGCTAGGCGGTGAGCGTCAGACTTAGAGCGCTAAGGCACTTCTTATAAAATAGCGCGTGGAGCGCTGGGCGCGGACCGCCAGACTTGGAGTGCTAAGGCACTTCTTATAAAATAACGCCAATGTGAGGAGCACGTGGAGCGCTTGACGCAGAGCACCAGACTTGGAGCGCTAAGACACTTCTTATAAAATAGCGCCTACGTAAGAAGCACGTGGAGCGTATGGCGCTGAGCGCCAGACTTGGAGCGCTAAGGCGCTTCTTTGGCAGCTCTGATCAGTTCTGTGCTCTGATAATTAAATTCTCGGTTCATAAGAGACTTTGCCTCATGGATCTAAGAACTAAGTTCTTCTTTTATGAGAAGATGCTATGATTTCTTTCGTTTTTATTTATGAGAGACTTCGTCTCATGGATCAAAGAACTAAGTTTTTCTCTTTTTTGATGAGATGTTGTAATCTCTTTGTTTTTATGAAAGATTTTGTCTTATAGATCTTTGATCTGAAAAAGAACTAAGTTCTTCTGATGTGAGAGTTAAACTCTCAAATATGGAGGAGATGCCATGATCTCTCTTCTTGCTATTTACCTTGAGAAGAAATTGCTCTCGTCTTTGAAGTTTCTTGAAACTTAAGGGGAGGTTCTTCTGTCCAAGACTTGAAGTCTTGGGTCCTTTATATAGGGGAGGCTGATTTGTTGAATCAGTTAAGAAAATCTCTCATTGAGAGATTTCTGATTGATTTGGGGATGTTTCCCACCATTGGAACTTTGATCCAAGGGCTTCTATTTTACAGAAGACATCTTCTTCTTTTTAGCAAGATTGGGAAAATATTTTCCCATACAGAACTTATTCTGTATCTTGGTGATTTTTAATCACCATTGGATCTTTGATCCAACTGTGCTCTGATTTACAGAGCACAATCTTTCTTGTTTGGAAAGATTTGAGGAGTATTCCCTCAACAGAATTTTATTCTGGCAATTTGATGATTTTATCATCTTTGTTCGATCTTTGATCCAAGGGTGGAGAACATTTAGTTCTAGCGCTGGCACTCTCGTGCCTTGCACGTGAGGCGCTGCCTCAGAGTCTTTGACTCTTGGCACTAGCACTCTCGTGCTTTGCACGTGAGGCGCCGCCTCAGAGTCTTTGGCGCTGGCGCTCTCGTGCTTCGCACGTGAGTGCTGCCTCAGAGTCTTTGACTCTTAGCGCTGGCGCTCTTATGAGGCGCTAGCGCTCTCGTGCTTCGCACGTAAGCGCTGCCTCAGAGTCTTTGACTCTTAGCGCTGGCGCTAAGGCGCTACCTCATTTCAAATTTTGAATTTTGAATAGAGATTTGCTCTCTGATTGGGGGAAACAGCGGCATCTCATTCCTCCGTTAAATTTGGCCCATGTGTTGACACCGTGGACAAGTTTTGCAATAATCATGTGCATTTTTTAATAGCATTAGCTAATAAAAGCCGCATTGCTAAACTTTTTCCGTTGTTTTTCTTGGGCCAAAGTGACCGCCACATGCTTGATCATGGCAGAAGGACAACACACTTTTGTACTCATTATTAAGGACACACTGGCGAATGATTTGATCGGGACAATACTTGAACAAATAAGGTTCATCACAGTAAAAGTTTTTTACCTGAGATGAAAATCTGTGATTGTCTTGATTGGACCATTCCCTAAGTAGGAGTCCCGTTGCTAAATAGTTCATGACATCAGCAAACCAAGGTTCGCAAGATATGGTCAAAAGGTGTTTGTCCGGAAAAGAGTCATTTATTGGCAGGGTCAAAGTTGGCGAAGAAGGAAGTCATGAAAGATGGTCGGCTACGACGTTTTCACATCCACTTTTGTCTTTTATGACAAGATCAAATTCTTGCAACAAGAGGATCCAACGTATTAGCTTGGATTTAGCATCCTTCTTTGTGAAAAGATGCTTTAAGGCGGAATGATCTGTGTAGACTATGGCTGGTGAGCCAATTAAGTAGGGCCTGAATTTTTCTAATGCGAAGACAACTGCCAAGAGTTCCTTTTCGGTGGTTGTATAGTTCATTTGGATATCATTCAAGGTCCTACTCGCATAATAAATTACATGTGGCATCTTATCAATGTGATTTCCTAAGACTGCACTGATTGCAAAGTCAGATGCATACACATAAGCTCAAAAGGGTGATTCCAGTCGGGAGATGATAAAACAGGGACGGTAGTGAGGGAACGTTAAAGCGATTCAAAGCAAAGCAATCCGAGTCGAAGTGAAAAGTTGTATCCTTGGCCAAGAGAAGAGTCAAGGGTCTAGCAATCTTAATAAAATGCTTGATGAACCGTCTATAAAAATCGGTATGGCTAAGAAAAGATGTATATCTTTGACGCATTTGGGAGGTGGAAGGTTGGAAATGACATCTATTTTAGCTTTGTCAAGCTCAATGTCATTTCGTGAGATGACATGCCCTAAGACAATACCTTCTTGAACTATGAAATAACATTTCTCCCAATTTAAAGTTAGATTCTTGTCCTTACAGCGGGTAAGAACAGCTTCAAGATGACGTAAGCATTTCTCGAAGGAGCCTTCAAAGATGGAGAAATCGTCCATGAATATCTCTATAAAATTCTCGACCATGTCAAAGAATATCCCCATCATACACTGCTGAAATGTAGTGGGAGTATTGCATAACCCAAAAGGCATGCATCTATAAGCGAATTTGCTGAAAGGACATGTAAAAGTTGTCTTATCTTAATCATTATCGGTGATGGGAACCTAGTTGTAGCCTGAGTAACTGTCCAAAAAACAGTAGTACTCATGCCCAGTTAAGCATTCTAACATCTGGTCAATGAAGGGTGGAGAGAAGTGATCTTTCCCTGTCATGGCATTGAGTTTTCTATAATCAAATACATACCCGCCACCTAGTTTGGGTGCGAGTCGGAATCAACTTATTTTCCTCATTAGTTATGACCGTGATGCCAGTCTTCTTAGGGAAAACGTGAATAGGACTCACCCATTGGTTATCAGATATTGGGTAAATGATACCACTATCTAAGCATTTGACGATTTCCTTCTTCACCGCCTCGTTCATGACGGGATTCAACCATCTTTGTGGGTCATGAGCTGGTTTGGCATCATCCATCATATGTATATGACGTTCAACAATTAAGAGACCAATCCCTTTGATGTCCGCCATTATTTAACCGAAATCTTGACGATTTGATTTCAAGACAAACAGAAGGGCTTTCTCTTGATCTAAGGCAAGAGAAGCCGCGATGATGAGGGGCAAAGTCTCATTCTCCCCTAAGTATGTATATTTAAGATGAGGCGACAACGGCTTGAGTTCAAGTGTCGACAGAGAGATGATAGAAGGTAGGGTAAGGGGTCGATACTCGAACTCAATGGACTCCATGAAGGGTTCATAGCTAGCGTAAAAGACTAACTCGGACATCTCAACTAACTCATCCGAAAAGTCAAAGGATTCGAACTCGGGGGGTGACTCATTGACAGAAGGGTCTTATGAATCAAGATCATCAAGGAAGGTGAACCCTTCGTATTCCCTATTCGTGTAAGAAACGGCGGGGTCGAATAATAACGCACTTGTGGCGTTGAGATCATTGTCGTAGAACAAAAACTCATCGAATTCACAACTGTTGGGAGCTATCTCATGAACAGAACTAATATTTATCATATGAGCAGAAGGTTCGAAGGGTTGACTTCCCAACCTGAAAATGTTAAGTTCAATTGTCATTTTCTTAAAGGACAGATTCATGGAATCATTTCGACAATTGATCACCAAATTTAAGGTTGGGAGAAATGGTCGACCAAGAATCACCAGAATTTGGTTCCGTGGATTCACCACAGGCTGTGTATCTAAAACTATGAAGTCCACAGGGTATATAAATTCCCCGACTTTAATCAGCACGTCCTCTAGCTCACTCCTATGGTGGATGATAGATCGATCGGCCATTTAGAGAGTACAGTGTGTGGGTTTCAACTCTCCTATACCTAATTGCTCATATACAGAATATAGGAGTAAGTTAACACTAGCACCAAAATCGAGAATAGCTCGATTGATGTTTTTACCCCCAATAGTTATAGAAATTATAGGACAATCGGGGTCCTTACGTTTCTTAGGCAAATTTTGGGTAAAAGTATCACTCGTGTTACTTGCTAAGAAAACTTTTTTAGTTACTTGAGTTTTCCTTTTCTTATTGCATAAGTCCTTAAGAATTTTTGCATAGGACGGGATTTGTTGGATAGCATCTAAGAGAGAAATATTAATGTTAACTTTGTTCACCGCCAAAAGACACGGACCGAGACATTGGGACGTCTGGCCTGAATTTAGGGGCAAATGTTATTTGGACTTATCCATCCACCTCTCCGAAGATACAAGTTGATTTATGGCACAATATATCGGAGGTTTGGACAGGCGCGACTGTTGTAGCAGACTTCATTAGATTCCCCCTCGTTTGTGAGGGGTTTTTGATTGTGGGGACGCTCTTCTCTGCAGGTGCAAGCTCCTGCAGTTAATTACGTTATCGCATTGCGATAAACACTTTCTCTTTCTCCAGCAGTTCACTTCGTGTCGTGTGTTATTTTTGTTTATTTTTGTTGTCCGTGGATTGTATACGGAGACTAGTTTATGTCGTCGCCCATAGGGCACGAATTAGTCCAAATTCGTATATTTTAGATTTAGGCTTGGGTCAAGAATTTTCTTGACAGGGTTTTGAACTTAGGTTATATATTCCTTTGGTTCAAAAATATTTTGTTTTGTTTAAGGACCGTTAATCTAGTTTGAGATTAAGATAACCTTAAATGTATGAGCATTTGGGCTCAATCTATTTTAAACTAAGGATACATTAGTCTTGTTTGAGACTAAGATCAACTTAGCAATATTTTTAAGGATCATTAAATTTATTAAGATCCAGAGCATTTAGACTCAGTTGCAAGAGAGACTTAACCAATTTGGGCTTACTCAGTCATCTTTTGTTCTGTTCAGAAATGCTAAGCACTTATTTGGGCTCTGTTTGTTCAGCCTCCTTTTTATGCAAAAGTGCTAAACACTTATTTGACGTTCTGACACTCACATTGATATCTTGTGAAGCATTCAATTATGGGCACTGCCCAATCAGTGCTAAGCACTCAATCGTTTCGACTGTATATGAAGTGTTAAGCACTTTTTATATAACGTCCACGTGAGTAGCACGTGTGGCGCTGGGCGCTGCCCAATTAGTGCTAAGCACTCAGCCGTTTTGGCTGTATATGAAGTGCTAAGCACTTTTTTTGTGGCGCCTACGTGAGGAGCACGTGAGGCGTTGGGCGCTGCCCAATCAGTGCTAAGTACTTAGTCGTTTTGGCTATATATGGAGTGCTAAGAACTTTTATTCAGCGCACACGTGTGTTTGACGTGAGGCGTCGGCTTTCTGCTTTAGGCACCCGTGTGTTTTTCACGTGAGACGTTAGGCGCTGTTAAAAGGGCGTCCACATGGGAAACACGTGAGCCGCTGGTATTTTTTCCTTTTTTAGACATTAAATCTCTGTTAATGGCATTTTGACCATTAATGATCACCAAGATTTTCGTTTTTTAAGATCTGGGATCAGGTTTTTTTAAGAACTAAGTTCTTTTATAGGTTCTTTTTCCTTTTATTTTTCTTTTGGATCTAATTCTTTTCTGAATTTTTAATTCTCAAGAACAAGATCTTCCCGATGAGAATTAAATTCTCAACTTGTAGGAGACTTGTCTTGTGGATCTCTGATCCAGAAAAAGAACTAAGTTCATTGAGAAGGGTTAAACCCTTAAAATAAGTAAAAGAGATATTTTGATCTCTGTGTTTTCTTTACCTAGGTTTTTTTTTTGAAAGGAAAGTTTTCCTCTTTGAGAATTAAATTCTCTGTTGTTTTGAAAGCTTTCTGTATTTTTTTCCAGAAGCTTTTAGGGGTTCCTTCTTTTGAGACTTGAAGTCTCGGATCCTTTATATAGTGGAGGCAAATTGTTAATTGATTTTGAGAAAATCTCTCATCGAGAGATTCCAATTGATTTAATTGGTCTCAAAATTGAGTTGGGGTATTTTACCCACCGTTGGATCTTGGATCCATGGGTTTCTATTTTACAGAATATGTTTTCTTATTTTTCATAAGATTTGAGAAATATTTTCCCATATGCAGAGTTTATTCTATAAAATGGTGATTTTTTAATCACCATTGGAATTTTAATCCAAGAGTTCCCTGTTTTACAGAATATGTTTTCCTTTTATTAACAAGATTGGGGAAATATTTTCCCATATACAGAATTTATTCTGTAAAATGGTGATTTTTAATCACCATTGGATTTTTAATCTAAAAGTTCTCTGTTTTACAAAGAGCAATCTTTTTTATTTAGAAAGATTGAGGGAATATATTCCCAAAATAGAATTATATTCTATTATTGGATCATTGATCCAACCAAGAGTATCTTTCCTATTTAGAAAGATTTGGGACATATTTTCTCCTGATAGAATTTAATTCTATATTTTAATGATTTATCATCTCTATTGGATTTTTGATACAACGGCTCTGTTTAACAGAGAGTATCCCAAATTCTCATGTAGAATTTAATTTTATTGATCTTGACTTTGGCGTTAGCACTCACGTGTTGTGCACGTGGGCGCCACTTAAGAATTTAATTCTTATGATTGGTACTCCTGTGCTTTGCACATTGGCGTCCGCCTGATGAGCACGTGCGGCACCATATAAGAATTTAATTCTTATTCAGAAAGCTTTTCTGTGCTTTGCACATTGGCGCCGACGTGAGGAGCACGTGCGGCACCACCATAAAATTGGTGCTGGCGCTAGCGCCCTCGTGAGAAACACGTGAGGCGCTGCCCCATTAGCTTTCAACGGAGCTTTGTTCTTTCTCTATATATATATATTTTTTATTTTTGGGGGAACAAATGCCCCCCACCGTTGTTCCCACGTGGCTCACTCGTGGGTATAATGGTGTCATTTTTTCCACCGTTTGATTTCCTAGAGAGTTGAACCGTCCCTTCACATCTTATAAGTAGGGCTTTTGGCCCTTGAGATGACTGTCATTTCGTCATCTTTCTTTTTCTTCCTAATTCTCTTCTCAAAGCTTAGATCTCTGCCCAAACCAACTCTTAGAGTTGAACTCTGTTTAAGAAAATTGGTAAGGATTATGACCAACTTTTTAACTCTTAAAAGAAACACTTTTTTGTTTAGGATTTTTAACCCATTAACAGAGCTTAACTCTTTTTCTTGAAATAATCTCTTAGAGATCTTAAAAAAACTTTATCTGGGTGGACCGAGGGTCTTAGAGATCTTAGGGTTGTAGGGTGTTTTTCAACACCCCATTGAGATGGGAATACACACGCGCTTGTCAGGCGCATTACAGATTTCCCCTGCTTAGGGCAGGCCGGGGTTTATTGATTATGAGGATCCGAATCTCCGGCAGCCGCGGACTAAGCTGCCTTTAATAACCATCGCTTTTGGAGCGAGAGAACCTCCGATTGAAGGGTAAAACTAGTCATGCGAACTCAATGCGATAAATTGGTATGTGCTTTTTTTTTATTGTTTTTTTTACATGGAGTTCAACTCCAAAAGAATATTTTTGTGGAGTTAAACTCCAAAAGAATTTTAAATGTGGAGTTAAACTCCAAAAGAATTTTAAATGGAGTTCAACTCCAAAAAGATTTTTACTGCGGAGTTAAACTTCAAAAGAATTTTAAATAAATAAATAAATATTTAGAGAAATGTTTTTTTATATTATTCATGATTTATTTATTATTAATAAAAAATAGATTTAAAAAAAGAAGAAGAAGAAAAAAAGGGAAAAAAAATTAAAAGAAGAAGGGGGGCTTCCCCACTCACATGAGGGGGGGAAGGAGACTCCCATTTAGTGGGAGCCTCCCCCTCATGTGGGGGGAAAGGCTCCCATAATGGGAGCCTTTCCCCCTCACGTGATGGGGGAGAAAGGCTCCCACTTGGTGGGAGTCTCCCCCTCACGTGAGAGTGGGGGGGCAAAATTATTATTATTTTTTTATTTCAATTTTTTTTTTCTTTTTATTATTTTTTTTTTACATGGAGTTCAACTCCAAAAGAATATTTTAAATGGAGTTAAACTCCAAAAGAACTTTAAATGTGGAGTTAAATTCCAAAGAGAATTCTTAAATGTAGTTAAACTCCAAAAGAATTTAAATGGAGTTCAACTCCAAAAAGATTTTTATTGCGGAGTTAAACTCCAAAAGAATTTTATTGTAGAGTTCCACTCCAAAATGATTTTTATTGTGAAGTTCGACTCCAAAAAGAGTTTTAAATGGAGTTTAACTCCAAAAAGATTTTTAGTGTGGAGTTCGACTCGAAAAAGAGTTTTAAATGGAGTTCAACTGCAAAAAGATTTTTGTTGTGGAGTTCGACTCCAAAAAGGTTTTAAATGGTGTTTAACTTCAAAAATATTTTTATTGTGGAGTTAAACTCCAAAAGAATTTTAAATGGAGTTGAACTCCCAAAAAGATTTTAAAGTGGAGTTAAACTCCTAAAGAATTTTAAATGGAGTTAAACTCCAAAAATTTTATTTTTATAATGGAGTTAAACTCCAAAAGAATTTTTTTAATATGGAGTTGAACTCCGAAAGAATTTAAATGGAGTTAAACTCCGGGAAAAAAAGTGGGAGCTTCCCTCTCTCATATGAGAGGGAGAAAAGGGGGCTCCCAAAATGGGGGCCTCCCACTCACATAAGAGGGAGCCTCCCCTTCACATGAGTGGGAATAAAGGGGCTCCCAAAATGGGAGCCTCCCCCTCATATGAAAGGAAGAAAATGGCTCTCAAAATGGGGGCCTCCCACTCACATGAGAGGAAGAGTTTAATTCTATTTTTTGGAGTTTAACTCCCAAAACAGTTTTATTCGGAGTTAAACTCCAAAAAAAAAGTTTTTATTATAGAGTAAAACTCCAAAATAATTTTATTTGTGAAGTTAAACTCCAAAAGAATTTAAATGGAGTTAAACTCCGAAAAAAAATTATTGTGGAGTTGAACTCCGAAAGAATTTTAAATGTGGAGTTAAACTCCAAGAGAATTTTAAATGGAGTTAAACTCCTAAAAAGATTTAATATAGAGTTAAACTTCCCAAAAAAAGATTTTTATTGTGGAGTTAAATTCTAAAAGAATTTTTGTAGTGGAGTTAAACTCCAAAAGAATTTTAAATGGAGTTCAACTCCAACAAGATTTTTATTTGGTGTGGAGTTAAACTCCACTAAATGGGGAGCATTCCACTCATGTGAGAAGGAGGGAAAGCTCCCACTTAGTACGAGCTCCCCTCTCCCTCACGTGAGAGTAAGCAGGAGCTCCAAAAAGAAAAAAAAATTCTGTGATGGAGTTAAACTATAAAAAAAATTATTTGGAGTTAAACTCCCAAAACAATTTTATCCGGAGTTAAACTCCAAAAAGGTCTTTATTATAGAGTCAAACTCCAAAATAATTTTATTTGTGGAATTAAACTCCAAAAGATTTTCTCTTTTCTCTTTTGAGAAGAAACCCGAAATGGGTTCTCTTGAAACTCCAAGATCTAGATCTTGGATGATAAAAAAAGAGACCATTTTTCTTCTCTTGATAGAGTCGTGGAAGGTGGGTTTATGGTAAAACTTTATTTAGTTTTAAAAAAGAGAGAGCTAAGCTCTTGATTTACTTGGAAAATGAAAAGAAAGAGGAAGAACTTGAAAAAGAGAGAGTGGAGGCACAAACCCTAGTTTTTGGGGAGAATGGAAAAGTTGTCATGGATATTTTCATTATGTTTGCCTTTATAGGCTACACACTTTATATATAGCCCCTTGGGCTTTGCCAAATGGCACTTATGTCACCCCATGTCTTATATGCTTATCTCTTTTTGCACATAAGCAATGAGGTTTACAAAATTTTGGTTTTTACTTATTTTACATACATTTATTTCTATACAAATATATATATATGTATATATATATATATATATAAATTACATTAAACCAACTTATGGCTTCATTCCTTTTGTCACAGGGCCGGTCCCTTTGACCTGGGCTTGGGCCTACTTGAACTGGGCTTGGGCCCACCTGGTTTGGGTTGACTTTGACTTTGACGTGGTAAACCTGGGTGTAATTTTTGTCCCCAACAACGGTTTTACCCTATTATTAACTCTGATCTTTGAGAGTTCTCTGAAATTTAATTCCAGTATATTTCCTATAGGGATTTCTGGGATTTAATCCCATCATCGGAGGAATTCAATTCCGATTTGCACTACAGAGCTTAGCTTTGAGGAAAAAAAATTTGAAAATTTTTGGGAATTTTATTCTTTCTTCCTATTTTCTTTTTAGGGTTCTTTTGTAAATTCTTCTACAGATTTAGATCTGTTTTAGAACACGTTCTTCGAGAACATTGGGAGTTTTGAACTCCACTGTTCAATGAGATTTTTCATTTAATGAGAATCCTTTTGGATTCTCACAGTGGGTGCATGTCTCATCATTGATGGGGTATCATATTGATTTTGTGGAGCCCACTATTTTCTGGACTGTAGTGGTTTTTAATATACTGTAATGATGTATGGATTTGGTTGTTTTGAGAATACTAAAACCCTTAATTGTAGTTAAGTACATTATGCCGATAACTAACTCTCCACGGTTTTTTTTTCCTTCAGGTACTATGGCTTCCGATTCCTTTTTCCCCTACGTTCGTTCGAAGAGTGCTTTTGTCGATGCGCCTCCGAATCGGAAAGTCTTTGCGCTAATCCGGGACTATGACCCAGAACAGAAGTATCTTCATTTGTGGGGGGTCATGGTACAGTTGCATTATCCGGGGTCGACGCAGCTTTACTTGTATGGTGCCATCAGAACCGATCCCGTCAATTCATTACACTAACCCTCTGCAGGTCACTTACGTAGCAGAAGAAGTCAATTGGACCTTGGAAGGTCGTCTCCAACCTTCTATGGTGTCGATACCAGTGCAGTCGCCGATGGCCCTAAACATTATGGGGAGTCGCATATGCCAAGGAGAAGCGTGTCCTTGGGGGCAGGTCTATACGATAGGAGTGACCCCCCGTCATCCGGCTGGTTATCTACAGTGGGCCCATTACACTTTGTCGGCCAAGAAGTCGTTGCTGTTGAAGACCGGGTTATATCTAGCGATCTACGCGTCCCTCTTTTATCACCACACTCCTCATGTGTGGTGGGTTAAATCCTTCCTGGAGCAACGGAATATCCGGACCCACACATTTCTCGGATCGGGAGGAGTCAATCTCACTGGGGGAATTTACGGAAATATTCGGATTACCCGTCAGATGAGAGCATTATGAGGAGATACTTCCTCCTGACGAGTATGTCTTCGCTACTGAATCAGTGGTTATGGGTCTTGCCCCAGAAAACGCTGTTCGACACAAGTTTCTTTGCTTGATCAAAATGTTGAACATATATGAGAGCTTATTCTTAGAGTCCAGGGGAATGGCGTTAGCTTTACGGACTTTGTTTCCCATTTCCTTCGGCCGGAGGTTTTATCGAAGAAAGCTGCGAAGTTCGCCAAGCTCGATGATCCATTTGGATTTGGCTTGGACAAACTGCCGACTGCGGAGGCGGATTTAAAGCAATTCTTTATTCCGGATACCCCAATCATCCCTTTCACAGAGGTTGCCGCTCCGGACATTAATGAGGAGACGTTCTTTATGGGGTTCATCGGCTTGTGGATGAGCTGGTTTGTGCTTCCAATGCACCTTCGCTATATGAGACCGTCTGTCTTTTATCCGGCTCATTGCATTGCGGCGGGGACCCTATAGCTATTGGGATTGTCGGATTAGCGCATTTGTATCATGGTCTGAGTATAGCGGTCGATATCGCTCAGCCGGGTTTGAAGCCCATAAATCTCCCATTGCACTACTTCACCTCGCGAATCGAGATGCACGTGCTGGGTGCTTTTGGTGTACATAAACGGCCCATAATTTATGAAAGATATAACTTTCCTCGGGTCATGCAATTAGTCGATACTTATTCTCCAGACCCAACACAGCGAGAGGCTTGGCGATTGCTTCTTCGCCCGTGCATGGTTGGGGATTGCATAACCTTCGTCGACAGGGTTCTGACCATTGGTAAGGAACCCTCCAAGGTAATCCAGCCGCTCCACGATGTCTTCAAGGAAGGAATTTCTGCATTGAGGGCCCGGGAAATCGTTCATTTGTATTCTATCAGGCCGGGTTTCCTCGTATTCAAACAGAATGACTCGGTGTTATTTATAAGATATAACCCGCATCGTTTTGCCAAGCAATCCGGTTACAACCAAGGCGTTCCCCTTGAAGCGTTCCTCATTGACCCGGTTGCTACAGAAGAGAGCGTTCACAACGCGACGCATCACTTCATGCGGCTAAATACGGGGTCTCATTTCCTGATTTGTGAGCCGAGTCATATCCCGAAGGCCTCGAATGCTTTTTTGCTTGGTATCGGCATGCCACGGGTGTCGTCATCAAAAAGGAAAGGCTGATGCTTCTCGACCATAAGGATTTTGTCTCGGCCAGTAATCCCGCGGTCCCACTGAAGCGACGGGCAATTGCCCGTCCTTCTTTAAGAGAGAGCACCATGACTGTAATTCCGCGAGCCTTTCCGGCTAAGCCACGGCTGGATGTAAGTGCACCTATAACTGTGGTGACTGTGTCATCCCCGAGTCGGGTATTGGCTCGAAGATCGGAACTAGCCGTCCAAAGAAGCCCGTTAAGCGAAAACTTTTGTCGTCGGGTGTTGGTGCCGATTCGCAGAAGAAGAAGAAGGAGTCTTTATTCTCGGTCGACGTTGTATTTGGTCAGGAGCCTCATGCTCCTTATAGCGAGGGCTTGTCCGAATACGGTACCATCGACGGTCTGTTCGAAGCCTCTATCGATGAAAATGTCGCCACTGATCTTCAAGCCGCTATTGAGGCTTCTGAAAGATTAGCCCGCGAGCAAGTAGCGCTCGCTTCTCTTGCGGCGTCTGGTATATTTCATTTACATTCTTCTGTGTGTGTGTGTGTGTGTATTTTGAATTTATCATTCTTTACTAACGCACTTTTCTTAACAGGAATCTCCACTGAAGAGGCTCTCTTGGCGTCCCTCAAGACATTTGAGAAAGAGGAGAGGCTTCGCGCTTCCATGGGTCTCGGTATGATTCGTTTCGCGATGCATTTACATATTTAGTTCATTTCGTTCACACCTTGACTCCCTTCCTTATTCTGTTACAGGAACCACCGCAACTCGTGTTATTCTGAGTACAATGCCATCCTCAGGTGGTGGTACGGAGGAGCTTTCAAAGCCACCGGCTACGGTTGAGGTCACCCCAGGGCCGCCACAGGAAGCATCGCTAAAGCAGCCGATGATGGATATGGCAGCAGATCTGGAGGCCGAGCCTAATTTGGACAAAGATGTTCCCTTGTCGGAGGTTTTGAGGAGATCTATTCGTACAGCCAAAGCAGAGAGGAAGCGCAAAAAGAACGCAGCAAGGGAGCATTAGGCTAACTTAGCCGCAGGCGCAGGTTCGAGTGATGCCCGACCCTCTGACGTTCCCATGGAGGACATTCCTCATGTCCTGTCCACCGCACATAGGCAGGTTGCACGTGTGGCTAGCGAAGAGGCCGAGCAGTTACTTCAAGGAAAAACAATGCACGATCCCTTATTTAAACCTATTAGGACTTGTTTACTTTTCCAGGTTTCTTCTTACAGTAATTTTTCTCAAATTATAACACATTTGTCCTTGAATGAAGCGACATGACTGAGTTTGGGTATTAACGTGGTGAGTGAAACACCAGCGTTTGAAGTGTCCGGGGCATCAGGCTTTCCTGTTGAATCAGGGACTGCTTAAACTTCCGCTTCCTCCCCCTGTGGATCCCCGTCATCGACAGGAGATGCGAGCATGATGATGGCCCTTATTGATTCGGGGGACGAAGCTGTCGACGTTGAATCCATCTCCCCGGTGATGGTGGAAACCGAGGAAGCCGTCATGGTTAGTGGCGCTCTAAACACCGCTATGGTCTCTGCCCTGTTAGGTATTCCTTGTGTTATTTCTTTTGGCTTCTCAATCTTGCTAAACATAATCGCTGATATCTCTTTTATTCCGAATATAGGTGCGGTAGACCCCAACGCTATGCTGATTGAAGAATCACTATCACTGTTCCACCTCTCTCTTTTGTGCCCCCCCCCCAAGTTCTCTTGGGTTTAATGACGGAAGGTAAAGATTTTTCAATTCCTTGTTTCAATATAGATATTATTTCTTGGATTAATTACTTTACCATATATTGTTGCAATCCTGTATGAGTGCTTTTTGACCGTCTATGCAGCTCGCACTTCGCCTTCCAATCAGAATTCGTTCCTTCTTCAGGCGTTGGTTAATATATTCTTCATCTCTTATTTCATCTTTTCACGAGTAATCTTTCTATTGCTAAGCTTTTCTCGTATTTGCCACAGTCTTATGGCTCGAGAAAGAAAACGAAGGAATAGCAGGGCCTCCCAAGCTTCCTGATTTGCCACTTTCGACTACTGGTATGTTAGATTTCATTCATCATTGTCCTTTTTAATTCTTAGGTTGAAATCTGACCCTTCTTTATGCGTGCTTTATTTTGCAGCAGCAACACCGGCTTTAGCTCCTCTTGAGTCTCGCATATCTATGCCCGCGGGGCTGTTTGCTAAGCGTCAGTCCTCCAGGGGTGCGGCAAATAGCAGGCGGATACTAAGAGAATTTATCGAAGACCTTAACGTTGAAGCCCTCACTTCTGCTGCGGACTTTGCGGACGAGGTCAACCCTATGCTGGCGACGCTTGTGACTTTCCACAACGAAGACTTCGTCGGTATTTGGGATGACTACTGTAGGCGAATTGAGGCTTGCCTCTACGAGATCGAGCACAAGCGTCTTACACCTAAAGTATTAACCTCGAAATCTCAACAGATTGCATGGATCGAGCAAAGTGGCGCTTCCATTCAATACTTCCAGCAAAAGTTAGTCCTAAAGCAAAAAGAACATGAGACGGCTTCTGGAGAATCCAGCCAATTGCGCGCCCAGGTCGAAGCGAACGGCGCGCAGCTGCAAATTATTTTTGGGAATCTCCAGCAATGTGTTTCTAAAGGAATGGCGTTGAGGCAGCACCTCGACTCTACCGAGCGGGGAATTCGAGATTGCGAAGTGGCTAAGCAGGAAATTGCTGAGAAGCTTTCATCATGCTTGCAATAACGGGACCGAGTTGAAGCGATGTTGGCTACAATAGTAGTGCGTGAGGAGGAGCTGCGGGAAGAGAGTGAGCGGGTTGCCATTTTATTGAAATCCCCGCCTTCTTAACGGCTAAAATTGTATCCCCCTTTTTTATTTAAATTGTATCTTTCAAACACTTTGATTCATGAATAAAGAATATACATTTTTTGCATGTGCTCCTCTGTGTTTGATGTTTTAATTTAACGTTAATTAGTTTATTCACTCATTTCGGAGTCTCTAGTTTATGTACTCATCTCGGAGTCTCTAGTTTATTCACCCATTTTGGAGTCTCTAGTTTATGTACTCATTTCGGAGTTTGTAGTTTATTCACTCGTTTTGAAGTCTCTTTAGTTTACATCCCTTGGGTTTACAGGAAAACTTTTCCTAATGTTGTATGTAGATAAACCCATTTTTTTACGACAGAGATTCGTTAGGTTTGTGGTACTTGGGTTTTAGTTCGTGGTACCGTCGCATTGGCTGATATATTCCTCGATATGCAATCTTTAAGCTGCTGTTCGAGTAACCCTGCGACTGTCGTGTCTCCGATCCCTTCGGGGGCTGGATAAGACGTCTTCAAGTAATCTCTTTAGGTCATATTACCGTCGGAAGAGCAAGCATTAGGAATTTTCCGTGACGCTTTTTACTTGAGGTTAGGCTCAACTTGGAGCCCCGATGAGCCATAACTGCACCCTTCTGGGGTGGGACGATCTCCAACAGTCTTTAGGCTTTATATGAGTTGCCGTCAAGATCCGAAGCTAGGAATATGCCATCACTTCGGGTTTTTTTGCTTTAACGACGTCGCGCCGATTCTTTGCTGAAGTAGGGTAAACATCTGTAGGACCTCTGTGTTGTTTGTATTGCAATTGAAGTCCGAAGATAGGAATATAACATCGCTCCAATTTCATTCGATAGTTTTATACGCACCCTGCTGAAATAAGGGGCGCCAGGATAGTCTTTAGGTTGTATATGTACAGTCAAGACTTGGAGCTAGGATTTTGCCACGGCTCCATTTTTTCCTTTTGACCCTTGGGTCTTTGTAACGACCCTGAATTTTGTGTACAAAATTTTCTTTTAAAAGTACAGAAAGGAGTTTGCAAGCCTGAGTATACTTTAAGTATTATTTTTGTTTGAAAACAACAAGAAAACACTTGTAGCTCATTGGTAAAACCTTGCACTGCCGTGACATAGCCCCTGTTTTCGAATCCCATCATCCACATATAATTTTTAATGGATTTTTATTTTAAACTTTTTAGAAGCCCAAAAGTTTACACGTGCAATACATGTAAAACTGAATAGTCAGATAAAATAAACATGTGATGAATGTTATATGAACCGACCCAAACATGTGGCATGAATCCCAGAACCCAAAGCCCTAACTTGGCCGGTGAGATTTGGCCTAGGGCCGGTGCCGCCGGATTCAACCGTAAGTAATGCCCCCAAACCCTGCACACTAGCCTTTTGGCCTACCCCCACTACTCCAGTACTGTTTGAATTCTCTGCATTTATCCAGAGAGTGTTAATTTACTCATAAATCCTATTTTTAATACATTTTTAATTCTCTCTTCATTCTCAAAACGCTAATTCTTCCCTATAAATACAACATCATTCCCTAGCCCTCCTCATTCTGAAATCTATTGTCAAAAATCCTCAAAAATTTTCAAGTCAAAAAAGAGTACAAGTGGAGTTAGCCAAGTTCCTTTTCCAGCAAGGATTCGAAGCACTTCCGGCGACCTCGCGGCTTCACGAAGGCCATCATTCCTCTCCTCAACCTCTCTTCTATCTTTTTAACTTGTAAGTTCCACTTCTCTCCTCCTCTTCTTAACTTAAAATGTTTTCTTTTCAAATCACGTCTGTAAGTGGAGTTATAACGACCATTAATTCTATTCTCTTTTAAATTTCAATTTTCTCTTAAGAACCACTTAATCATATCATTGCATCTTGCTTGTTAAACATTAAATATTTTTAGAAACAAGTTTCATTTTAAAACTCCATGTAAAACAACTTTTATTAGGCTTTTACGCTTAAATACCATGAAGTTACATATGACATCATTTAATCATTCTTGCTTATATTACCTTTAGAAAAACCTCACAAGGTAATGACCTACCTCTCACAAACACGCATCTTGACATAGCACGATTCCCTTGAACAACAATTTTGTAGCAAATACGACTTTTACATCAAAATACCATAAACTATCAAAACCCGTATTCTTTAAATTGTGTTATTTAAATTCCTTGCAATTATGTCTCTACAACCTATTTTGGGGAATCCGATCGGGATGGTGCGGGTTATCGCACATCTTCGGGACCAATAGAGTGAGATGCAGACCTCCTCATGGAGCAAACGATCTCGATGGAATTTTTAATACAATTCTTAAGAAAAACGTGATTTTTTATTCAATAAATTTATTTTTAATAATTATATATAAATATTATCAAACCATATATTTTAAATATATAATGAATTCCATGTTTTCTAAACAAAAGAAAAGAATTATAAGTTTCATGAAAATACCACCAAGAATCCATACAAGTCAACTGTACACTAAAATACCTTGTATTATTCAAGCTAGGTATTTATTCACTGGAATACCTCACTTTTAAAAAAATTACATCCATGAAAACCCTAAAGAATATAAATAAATACTTGAGGATTATTTTGGAAGTATATGTAAAATATTTTTCATAAAACCCCCTCAAGTTATATTAATTTACATTAAGGACCCTAGTAAATATAGGTTTAAGCGGGACCAATTCTCTTGAGCCTCAGAGAGCCGGAGAAAGTGGGTGCTTTCCTATTTAAGGTAGAAAACTAAAACGGGGTTATCAATGGTTATTGGCCTGTAAAAAGTCACAAATCCTGCCGTCCATGTGCAGCAGTTGCTGATAACTCCTAAAACTAATTTAGGACTCAAATCAGTTTAAGTGTCTGACTCAATCTGAGTCTCGGTCTAATCTAAATACAATCCAAATATGAATCCAACCATATATCCAATTCTACATGAATCCAATGTATTAAACATGAACACTTGAACTTGAACATGAATACCAGAACTATATCAAACATGCAACATTACTTGACTTGACCGAACCATGGATATATCTTGACTTGACTACATGACTATCCGTTTACATCCTGAACCGTTTACATGAACAACTTATATCATGGTTTCGGCAAGTCTTATACTACAACTTATTACAACCAATACAATATGCATTACGGGGTTTTTAAAGGGGTAGACTGGTACGAAATGTGTTAAAAGTGTCACGAGATTGTTACTAAAAGACGTAGATAAACATCCATTGCCGTTGTTCCGTGGGTATTGACGGAGCCTTGTACTACGGGTTACCTTAGTCCACGGGGAAAGTTGGACTCCTCTCGTATACACTGATGTATTCTGTACCAAGCTACAAACAACTATGTTAGCATAACAAACATATAAGTTAACTATTCTATTCTCTTACCTGTCTATTTCTATTCTACCTCTTGGGACTTACCGAGCGCTAGTTCGCTGATGATATTCCTATTTCTTCTTTCTTTGGAATATTGTCAGGAGGATCGAGCCCAGTCAGGACTATTTGGAGCAGTTCACTGAAGATACAGAGTTCTAGATCTACTTGTACATGCTCTACTTTCAATTCATATGCCATTATTTAGACATCGCTTTCCAGCATTGTATTTACTTTTTAGTTGTATGTAAAGAATGTTTATCAATAAAAAATGTTGTTGTTTTATTACATCTCTTTTTATTCTTGTATTATTCATTTATATTGCTTATTTACACTTAACGTGTTTACTTCTGAGTAAATACGCCGCGTACCTACCGCGTCCTCTTCCCCGTACATTAGGAAGTGGGGCGTAACAGTCTTTCTTGTTTGATGGTGACATTGCGTTTGCATCCTGCTGGAATGAGAAGGAATGCCGGGATAGTCTCTAGGTTGTATATGTACCGTCCAGACTTGGAGCTAGGATTTTGTCATCACTCCTCTTTTATTTGATCCTTGGGTTTTATTTAACGTCGTTTCTGTACCCTGCTGGCATGAGAAGCACGTCGAGTCGATCTTTAGGCTGTAGATGTTGTCATTATGATCTGGCTTTCCCTTTGACAAAGCCTGGTGGGAAAATATGGTTCCCTTTCTTTCATTTGTGCTCATAGATTGTATACAGGAGTCGTTGTGGACCTACCTGCAGGGCAGAAAAGTTTCATTTTCATTTTTTTCTTTCCATGATGCTCTATCTTTTCATCTTTTATTTCGTGAAAGTCGTGATTGCCCAATTATTTCAGCTATTTATCGCGGTGCCCAATCATTTCGGCTGTTTTTGTTTTTACTCATTGCTTTTTATTGCGAGTTGCCCTATCATTTCGGATTTTTTTAAGGGATTTGAAATATGATACCAATCCTGGCATCAGCATCGCTACCACTGGAATATTACCAGGAGCGAATCATCATTTGCCTTGAGAGGACTTGGGGTTTGACACCTATTTAGGCATCAGTATCGCTATAACTGGAATGTTGTCAGGAACGAATCATCATTTGCCTTTATTGGTTTGAACAAAGATGGCTTAGCAAACAGGGTTAGGATCCTGTCGACTAAGGCTTTTTGACTTTATGGGCTGTAAGGATCTTATAAAGGTATTTCTCCCTACAAGTCATGAGGATCTCGTAGGTGTGTTTTCTCCTTAGGAATCGTGGGGATTCCTAAGTGATATTTTCTCTTGTAAGTCGTAAGGATCTTCCAAGAGTGTTTTCTCCTTATAAGTTGAGAGGACTTACAAGTGTCGTTCACCATATGGGGACATTTCTCGTCGTTGGTGGAACTTGGTGGGGGATATATTTATTTATGCCCGTGGATTGTATACAAGGGACAATATAGGACCGCCTGTAGGGCAACATTAGGGGAATATGAGAGCTTAAGAACAGGTTCAGATCCTTGTAGCTTAAGGCTTTTGAATCTTATGAGCTATAAGGGTCTCATAAAGGGAATTCCCCTTACGAGTCGTGAGAACCTCGCAAGTGTAGTTTCTTCTTAGAAGTCATAGGGATTCCTAAGTGTGTTGCTCTTTTGTCATTCGTAAGGATTTCAAGCAGGGTTTTTTTACGAGATTGCGCCCTTCCGGGTTTTCATAAGTTCGCCGGTAGCCCTGCTGTTTTTACTCACGGCGCCATTTCGGGTTTTCATCCGTGCCCATTTCTCTTATGGACATGCCCTTTTTTCCTTTTTTTCGAATGGCCAAACTCTCGAAAGTAGCTTCATCACAGGTGACCCATCTGTTTGCCGGTGGGATTTAGGGGTGGCTTCATCGCTGGAGTATCTGTGTAGCCAGTGGGAATTGAGTTGCAACCTTCGCCGTTGGACTTCGATTGCTATATAGATCTCAAGGGAGCATATCACCGTATTTGGGGGCGATGTGCTAGTTTAGGGACATCTCGGTCCGTTATCGCCATGTTTAAGGCGAAGTTCTAGTTTAAGGACATCTCGGTCCGTTGTTAGTTTAGGGACATCTCGGTCCATTGTCGCCATGTTTGAGGCGGATAGTTAGTTTAAGGACTTCTTGGTCCGTTGTTAGTTTAGGGACATCTCGGTCTGTTGTTGCCATGTTTAAGGTGAATAGTTAGTTTAAGGACTTCTCGGTCCGTTGTTGCCGTTTTTGAAGCGACGGAGCTTTTTGGATACCACTCTCAGAGTCCTGAATCAAGAAGATAGCGAGCGGACACAAGCGTCGTCATCTATCATTGACCTAAGTCGTGACTCGTCAAGCGTGGTATTTTTTGATGAATCGACCATTTATTGGCCGGAAGGGTCTTTCGCCATGCATATCCATAAGCAGGTAGGCTCCACCTTGGTAGACTTTGTCTATAATATACGGGCCTTCATAGTTCAGCTCGAACTTCCTCTGTTTTGCACGATTAGGAATCATTGGTCTTTTGACGACTAGCACGAGTTCGTCTTGGCGGAATGTTCTCGGCCTGGTCAGTCTTTCGTATGACCGTATCATCCTTGCCTTATAAGCCTCCAGATTTTGCTGTGCTATAAGGCGAGTTTCGTCGAGAGCGTCGAGCTCCTCAAACCGAAGAGGAGCATTTTCTTCATCTGTTAACTCCTATCGAACCGCTACTCGTAGAGAGGAGAGTTCTATTTCCAGTAGGAGCACTGCTTCCGTGCCGAACACCAATGCGTACGGTGTCATATTTGTGGCCGTCTTGAAAGTTGTTGTGTATTCCCAGAGAGCTTCGCACAGCCTTTCGTGCCAATCTTTTTTGTTTCTGGAAACCGTTTTCTTTACAATCTTTATCATGGTCTTGTTGAAAGCTTCGGCTAGACCGTTGGCCCGAGGGTTATAGACTGAAAAATATCTCCAATCTATTTTATGATGTTGTGTGAAGCGGCTGATTTTATGACTTCTATAAGCTGGCTCATTATCCGAGATAATTCGTCGTGGAGTGCCAAACCGATAAATTCCATGTGTTCTGATGAAATGGAGGATATTCTCCATCTTTGTCTCCCTTAGTGGTACTACTTCTGTCCACTTAAAGAAGTAGTCGGTCGTCGTCGGTATGAACCAATGTCCTTTGGACGATACCGGTTCAATGGGGCCAATTATATCAGTTCTCCACATTTCGAACGGCCAGTTGGCTACTGTTGGGTGTAGCTGTAACATTTCAGAAATATAAAATATTATTTTTGGAAATTAAATATTAAAATAATATATTTCGCGAAAACTATTCGATTTGCGAATATGGGTTTTTCATAAAATGGTATAAGTATATACCAATATTTAAATTTATCGGAGATTAAAATGATTTATTTATTATAATGATATTTATCGGATTTTGGTCAAATCCGTGTTTTTACATTTTTCCATGGCTAGTGCACCATGTCATGTGCATGTTGAGTTTGTGTTTGTGACTTGTGAGATTTAAAAGAAAAGCAAATGAAAAGAAAAGAAAAGAAATGCAAAGAGAGGAAAGAGTTTGTGTGTGAATAGAGTTATGGATGAAAACAAAAAAAAAGAGAGAGAAGAAACAAAAGAAGCGGATATTTTGGAGAGTGAGTGTAGGGGGTTATTGTGAGTGAGAGAGTGAGCTTAAGAAGAGAGAGGGTTTGAATTGGCTGCTCCTTCCTCCTTCATTGTTTCTTCAACTCAACTCCTACATGCTCCTTCACCTCACTACCTCCATGCATCATCTCAATTCTTTCTCTAAACCCCATGCCACCTTCAAATAAAACATGCACAAACCTATTCTAAACCCTTTAAACCATCTAAGTTTGGATTTTGAAGATCTTTGACAACTCAAGAATTTTCTTTAGTTGCTAATGAGGTATATCCCTACACTTTTAGTTAAGTATTTGTGCTTATATATCCTAGTTTAGTTAGAATTTGATTTAAGTAAGTTATGTGATCTTAGAATTTATAAGTTGCTGTTAAATGGTTAATTAAGGTGTAGTGAGTGTTTACAAGACCTTAGAGAGTGTTTTACTAGCCAATAGCCGAGAATGGAAACCAAAATACGAACTTTGAAATCGGCCGATATCGTATTTTGTGAGATTTGTGATGGGATTCTGAGATCTGCTCTAACCCGGAGGACCTGAGAATTATTTAGCGAACACAGAGAGATGAGCAGGTGACCTAGAAGCTAACCCTAAGACCTGAGACCTTACCCTTTTACCCAAGCCACGGATAAATTCCCCCAGGCCGCAAATTGCGGCCTGGTCATGGTGAAATGTGATGAGTTTTGTATCATAGTTCCCTTATCCTATATCTAAAGCAACCCTATGTGCAAAATTGGCTAATTTTACTTGAGTCAAAATCTGGGATAGATTCCCTTAGTTGATGATTTGTGTTTTCTGTTTTCTGAAACTTGGGATTTGGTATTTGAGTTGGATTCCATCGTTGGACGTTTGTACGTCAACGGACGAGAGTTATTTGGTTGATTTGCATGAGAAGCTATAGGTTTCAACCTATGAGCGAATCCGTGTGCCGTATCGGTTTTTGGATGTTAGTTTTAATAGAATTGCAGTGCGATTATGTATTGATTGTAGGTACCTTCGCATGGACTTCCATACGACGAAGCACGTCGACTTAGGCTAAGCGAGGAGAATTGCTGGTGAGTAGATTTATATCTACGGAGGAAGTCGGGTGGATGGCATATAGCACCCCCGCAACCTTTGATATGGAAGTTTGTTTTATAAAGGACATAATATGAAATGGTTATAAGATTTAGTAAAGAAATGTTATAATTGATATATGAGATTATGAAATGAGAAGTGAATCATGATAAGTATGAATTGAAAGAGAACAAGTATGAGTTGCTAATGGTGTGATATGAAATCGAGATCGATACGACGTAAGATTAATAAGATATGACGTATATGCAAGGTATCATTATATGAGATTGATACAAATGTGATTTAAGATATAGGTGTATATATATTTATGAGAATAATGAGTAATATGTCGTACGAGACTTTAGATTCGTACCCTCATTGTTGTATAGGTCGATAGATTCCCTATTCTGTTTGATGTTACCGTACGATGGATTGTCGTACGAGATATGTTGTCCCGGATGATTGATCTGTGCTTGTGATTTGAGAATGTTGATTGAGAATTATTGTCATATCGGATATTATGAGACGGGATTGACGATGTTGAGATACCACCTGAACCATACCTATTTCTAAAACTGACGAATCGTAAGCATCTTTTAAATGGAAACCTTATGGGACACTATGGATTTTCAAATGATGTCTTTTTCTAAAAACACCGTAGCACCCACTTTCAAAACTACGATTCGTATCTTCTAAAAGTAACCGTATGGTTCATGTGTAGATAGATATACCTTTGATAGTCCATGTTATGTAGGATATTACCCCCAGTGATGTACATACTACGTTCCAGTATTTAATACTATATGATATCATTTGCTAGTACACCTGTACAATTACCGTTGATGCGCATGTTGCACTTACACAGATCTGCCGGCTCACACACATTCTTCATCGGTAATTGCCACGCCACTTACACAGTAGAACTACCGCATCATGATATTATTCTTAATTGTGTAGTATATTCATTGTTCAACACTATCATATGACATGTTGCATGATATACTTGATATGCTTGTATTACTGTTCTATGTTGCACCTCGTACTTTATGGTTATATTCTTGAGATGCTGTTTTCATGAGATCTCTGGATTTGAGAACCGTGGTATATTTCAAAGGAAATGGTGTATTGTTTTTAAAAACTCGGTTTCTCTTGATATGATATTTCAAGACGTCCACCGTGAGTTTTCTCAGTTCTGAGCTTGTTTTCGAGACCCGATTCGAGAAGTTGGCGGATGCCGTTTGCGGGTACATGGTGGACCCGGTATGGTACCCCGGGGCAAGAAATGATTTTTGTGGTGTAGACGATGAGCCTGGCAGAGGGAACACTACCTACCGGTGATTGTATAGAGCTCGGCGGATATCCCGAGGATACTGTTTTGGAGTTATGATATGAGATGGATATGAGGGCCGATCTGAGTATGCGGCGCCTGAGATGAGATAGATATGAGGGCCGATTTGAGTATACGGCGCCTGAGATATGAGGATTTACGTGTCGGTGCTAGACACGGGTTTCATGATGTTTCGAGTGTCGGTGTTGGACACTCAGGTTCCATGATTTTGATGTGTCGTTGATGGACACACGTGGTTGATATCCTCATATATATATATATATATATATATATATATATATATATATATACAGGCATATGTTTTCATGATATTTCGAGTGTCGGTGTGGGACACTCAGGTTCCATGATATTGTTTGTGTCGTTGATGGATACGTGGATGATATCCACATGCATACAGGCATATGATGTTGGATGTTTATTTATATACGTCATTGCATTGACTCGATTATTGACATATATGCATATGTGGTCACCCTAGATATCATAGTATTACCTTAAGGATATAGTGACCTAGGAAATCGTTATTTTATTTGATTTCTACTTGCTGATATTTTCTACTCACGAGTTGGCGACTCACCCCCGTTGTACCACAGTTCTTGCAGGTTTGACCGTTTGGGATCAGTTGCGGGATCGTTGGTACACAGCTTCATCCAGGGTGTTTTGCATTGGTAGGTGGGACACATATTTGATCATGCCCACTTTCGTACTGTTATATTCTATTGTATCTAGATAAATTCCATCAGATCAGATCAAATCAAAGACTAGACATTGTTTATTGGTAGACCTAGTCAGACTTGGGTTTTGTGCGAGACTTAGAGCGATGGGTTTATGATCGCTTTTCTTGAGTTTTGATGTCTTGCTTCTTTATTTGTTCTTTCTGGGTTGATTCTTCGTCATTGGGCTGCGTATATATGTTATTGCGTGGTTGTGATTCCGCCAGTTGGCGAAGAGCTAGCTCTTTCTTGGGGATGCCAATATATTGTTGTGTATATGTTTTTGGATCAAAATATACAAGAGAAGTGCTACCCAAATTTTTAATGGACAGAACATGATTCATTATACCTTTATTTCAAAACTGCACCCCCACTATTTTCCGCAAAAAGGGTTAAATTTTCTGGGCTTCGGCTTACTTGATTTACGTCATGCCTTTAGACGTTGCGTAATTTAAGTGCCGGTCACGTGCTAAATTACGGGTCGTGACAGTAGCAGATTTGGATGTTAGTGAATGAAGTCCCTATGAATTTGTCATGAGTGACACTGCTTCGCATATTCGAGGCAGTCCTGAATCATTGTGGGCCAATAGTAACCCATTCTTTTTATCTTCAGCTTCATCTTTGGCCCATCTTGATGAGAACCGCAGAGTCCGTCGTGTGTTTCTTAAACGACTCTCTTCGCTTCATCTGGTATCAGGCATCTTAGCCACAGACAGTCAAACGATCTCTTATATAGAGTATCATTGATGAAGGCGAAATACAAAGCTCGTTTCATGAGCCGATGTATAAACGACGTATTTTTGGGGGTTTGTTGGGATTTGAAGTAGTCTATGAAGACTTCCTTCCAATCCTTTACCTTTTCTTCGTCCTCTATTTGAAGGGCTACTTGTTCGGTCGCCTCTTTTTTTTCGTATGGCTCTATTAAGTCTTCCGAAGATATATTTGTTGGCGCAAGAACCCTGCGGCTTTGCACAATGATTTTTACGTCATCGAGGTCTTCATCTTCCAGTTCCTCAGCCAATTTGGCCAATGCATCTACCTTGATGTTTTCTGCACACGGTATACTTTCCAGGATGTAGGAGGGGATTTATGTCAGTAAACTCTTTCGCCATACTTTATCAGCTCTGGCTTGCATGTCTGATAGTCACCATTTATCTGGCTAACGATCAACTGGGAGTCTCCATATATGAGGAGGTCTTTGATTCCCATGTCGATAGCAATCTCGAGGCCTGCTATCAAAGCTTCATATTCAGCCTCATTATTAGTCCTTAACTCCGTTAAGGAGAGGGCGTAACGCAATATCCCTACTTGCGGAGTCACGAAGATAAGGCCCACCCCGGCTTTGATTATGGGGGTGTTTTGCTTTTGTTGCTTTATGGAAGATGATCCATCGAAGTAGAGTTCCCATTGGGAATCATTTTCTTCTTTCTCTTCTTCGATTGCGTCGAATGCATGTTCGTCTGGAAATTCGCAATTTAACGGGAAGTCGGCAGATATCGGATACTCCGCAAGAAAGTCAGCTATGGCCTGACATTTTACTGCTTTAAGGGGTCGATATGTCACTGAGAACTCCATCAGGAGGATGGCCATTTGGCAAGCCTTCCTGTTAGTATGGCCATTGACATCAGATATTTGAGAGGATCCACTTTTGATATGAGATGGACCTTATATGACAAGGCGTAATGTCTGAGCTTCGTTATCACGAAGATCAGTGCCAGGAAATGCTTTTCGATGGGGGTGTAGTTGTTTTCTGCCCCTAAGAGAAATCGACTCAAATAGTACAGAGCTCTCTCCTTTCCCTGATCGTTCTTTTGTGCCTATGGCGTGCCTAGAGAACCCTCAAGGGCTGTTGTATATAAGATAAAGGGTTTTCCCTTAACCAGAGCGATCAATATCGGCGGACTTTGCAGGTATTGCTTGATTTCGTCTAGTGAATTTTGGCACTTTTAATCCCAGACGACCGGGGTCCCCTTCTTCATCAAATGACTGTAGGGACGGCATTTTTCGTAGAGGTTGGCTATGAACCGCCGGATATATGAGAGCTTTCCTTGAAGAGATCGTAATTGTTTAAGAGTTCTTGGCGTGGGCATTTCTATAATCACCTTGATCTTTGAAGGATCGATTTCGATACCCCAGTGCCATATGATGAATCCTAGGAATTTGCCTGAGGAGACTCCAAATGCGCATTTTAGAGAATTCATCTTCAGATTATACTTCCGAAGACGTCGGAACACTATTTTTAGATGTTCTCAATATTCCTCATGAGATCTGCTCTTTACCACAAGGTCTTCAATGTAGCATTCGACGATCTCGTGTATGAGGTCATCGAAGATCTTTGTCATGGCTCTTTGGTAAGTAGCGTAAGCGTTCTTTAAACCGAAGGACATCACCTTATAACAGAATATGCCCAGCAGAGTCCAGAAGGCGGCATGCTTTTGGTCTTCACGATACATTTTTATTTGATTGTATCCTGAAGATCCATCCATGAAGGAGAAGACTTCATGGGTAGACATGTTATCGATCATCAGCTCAGTAATAGATACTGGGAAATCATCCTTCGGGCCAGCTTTGTTGAGGCCCCGAAAGTCAACGCAGATGCGCACTGTCTCATTTTTCTTCATCACTGGAAAAATGTTAGCGATCCGGTCGGGATATTGAAATTCTTGGATGAAACCGGAGTCGATTAGTTTCTTGACTTCAGCGTTGATACTCATCTCAAGTTCAAGCCGCATTCTTCTTGGCGGCTGTTTGACTGGCTTTATGTCCGGCGATATGGCCAGTTTATGTATCGCTACTTTTGGATCTAGACCTGGAATTTTGGAATAGTTCCATGCGAAGCAATCTTTATATTACATGAGCACGTCCTTTAACGTGGCTACCTGTTTGTTAGATAGTAGCTCACCGACGAATGTCGGGCTCGGATCATTTTTTGTCAATTTTTTTTAAGTTGTCTGTCGTGGTGTGTATCCTATCTTCTAGCTCTTTTGGTGCTGGTGAAAACTCGGAGATCACCTCGTCCTCGTCTTCATTTGCGAAGCACATGTGGAAGTCATCCATAGTCTCGTGCCCTCCCTCTTTTGAGAGTGTTATCACATGGCAGATACGAGTTCGCTTCCATTCTTGATGTTGAGCTGGTCCTATCCTCACGGTATAGGTCCTCTGTGGCTCATGCTTTTACGGCGGGGTTACCCTCCAGCAGTCAGATAAAGCGAACCTGCCTTGTTGATACTGGTCTTTTACCCAGTCTTTGAAGGTGAAGCATTCTTCGAGGGGATGACCTATTACTCGGTGATAGGAGCAATAATCCGGATGATAGACTTCGTTTATTTGTTCGGGATGCCGAGACTCCGGAAGTATCATCATTTGGTGCTTCATGACAAAGTTGAATATTTTCCTCGTCTTGTCTTGGGGGAAAGAATATTCCCGACCCATCTTCATTATAAAGGACAGGTTCCAATCGACCTTTTCTCGATTGCAGGGCTTCTTGGATCCGCTTTGTTGTTTTCGAACGTTGTTTGTGTTCTTTGCCCTATTTTTTCCTCTATTTCGGGATTTTCCACTTTTGTGAGGACATACAGCGGGCCGGGGATGAAAAGCATTATAGTCTTCCTTCTCCGCGGATTGTTGATTGAGGCACTGCATCCTGGTTTTTTCATAAATGGCCATTTAGCGGCTGTAATTGTCTCGGCTCTTTTGACAAGCTTCTTGTATTAGCTTGTCTATTTGTTCTTCGAGTGACGGACTTAACGTTCTTAGAGCGGGATTTCGCTCTGTTTCAACGTCACAGCTATTTGGAAGAGCGTTTTCCTCTTCACTGGAGTTGCTTATGATACGGCAACTGTGGAACCGCTCTTGTTTCTTGAAACGAACGTATCCAAGCCCGGTTGTCTCCATCTTTCCGTTGGGCATCTTTCGCCGAGTCCCGGGAATATCCTAAATCTTTTGGTAGAATTGGGCTTGTCGAATAGTTTGTTCGAAGGGTACACTTGGCATCTTAACAGTCTCTTTAATCCCTCCGCGTAATATCTTGGCAGACAGATTGGTTGAAGCCTATCGAGTGCAAAATCAGCACCATGCCAAACTTTCTTTTCTACTTTGATTTTCGTAGATTAGTAGAAGAGGATCGCTTTTTCACCTCTTCGCCTGGGAGGCACGTAGAAAGTTTGCTGTTATTGTACGCTGTATGTATAGAGCGCATCAAGTTCCTTACAGTGTCGGGGCGAAGCCATTGTAATTTGTAGACTCTGATCTGTTCCGGCAAAGGTTTGCACCGACGGGCAGATGGAGAACACTGTGTTGGCCTCGTCCTCTGAGTCGCTGCCAAAGACCAAAATAGGAGTAGATGGTCCGGGCCTATTATTCTCTTTCTGAGGTTGTCCCGGGTAGACCATTTCTTCATCTTCCTCGGTATCGCTCCCAAATATCGGGATAGTGGCGACGGACTTCTGTTTATCTTCCGGCTTACGTATCCTCGAAGTCTGGTATGAAGTACTTTGCGTCTTCATATTTTCGGACCTCGTTTACGGAGAACGGATTTAGCTCCCCTGTGACGGTGTATTTCAAGCCGTCTTTGAAATACTTCATATACTGATGTTGTGTAGAAGGGATGACATTGTACTCATGTAACCAAGGCCTGCCGAGCAAAGCGTTATAGCAAGTCTTGGCGTCAATGAAATGAAACTTGGTATCAGTGACGAGCGGCCTGAAGCGTAATGTCAGAATTAAGGACCCGAGCGTCCGTGACGACTGTGAGTCGAACCCGGAGATGGTAATTTTATCTCGGGCAAGGTGCTGAACGTTTATGCAAATTTCCTTCAGCATCCTCACGTTGAGAAGGTTGACGGAGGATCCGTTGTCGACAAGGATCTTCCCTATCTTGATGTCATGGCAGTATACAGTGACGTATAACGAGCGATTGTGCTCATACGTACCGAGGAGGAGATCTTCATCGTTGAATGTAATGTCGGCCGTGTGTACCTCTGCTAGCTCATCTTTCATCTTTTCTTCCACGAAGAAAGCTTGGAATTGATCAGGCTCTTGTAATGCCTTGATCAAAGAATCTCGTGCCTCTTTGGACAGAAGGAGAGCATCCAATATGCTCAGTTGTGAGGGTATTTTCCTCATATGTGTTAGGACATTGTAATCCACCGTATTTTTCTTAGAGGGGTCCTTTGCGGTGAGCTCTTTGACTGTTGTTTCATCAAGGGCAATTTCCTCGGGGATTTTCCCCTTCCCTTTGTCTTTTTTGTTTGAACCTTTCTCCGCAGGTCTAAAGTTCTTCTCAGGTAGCATACGGTTACGCAGCTGAATGTTTTCGTATTTTTTCTCCTCCTCTTCTTTTCCCGAGGTGAAGTCTTCAAAGAGAGGGCCGAAGGGTATTTCGTCCTCAGAATCGCTCCCGAAAGTAAGAACTTAGGGTTTTCCCCCTTTCGATTTGGTATCAACCATATGACAGTTGCCAGTCGTTTCTTCATGCGCGTTTGTCGCACTATTTTGCCGTCGACGAGCATGAGCTTCGCGCTTCATCCTCTTGAAGTGTTTTTGATGGGCAACGTATCCTTGCCACCATTTCTTGAAGGCACTGCATTCCTCGGTGGGGTGGGTGACCCTCCGATGATATAGGCAGTTGTCTGGATGTGATTCTTCTCCATCGAGGCATATGACCCCGGGAGTGTTCTTTATGAGAGGTGGCAGCTTCATCCCTATTGACAGGGCTTTGGCGAACCGCTTCTCTATTTTGATCCTGCTTTTATTTGTAGCGGGTGTGCTTTGATTTGGTGGGAGTACTTTACGACTCGTCCTCGCCGCAGCTTCTTTGTCTAGACGCTGACGCTTAACCTTTTCATATATGGCTGTCTCGCGTTCTCGGTCAAGTTTGCGTTTGTGTAAGGTTTCATTTAACAGCCTCTCGATTGGGGTCTTCTGGCAGTTCTGGGGATTTTAGCGCTAATTCTGCCCCTAATTCTTCCGCGTTGTTTTCTGATGCTGAGGGGGCTTCTTCGTCATTTAATGACGAATGGGAGACCATGTGGCAACTTGCTACACGGTCCTCGGTATCTGTTCATACCAGAATATTGCATTTTATACCGCCCATTCTTACGCTCGTTTGTTTATAGGCAAGTGCTTTTAATCAGTGTTTGCTACATAATTGCAGGATACTGGTCTCAGCTCTAAACAGTGAATATCATGGAAAAGTACGACAAATTCCGGATTACTGCCAACAACAGATAAAACACGGGTCTCCGCTCTCTATCCGTGTGTTGCCACATACCAGTTTAAGGGACAAAATGGCAAATCGATTGTCATTTTCATGCACAAAGCTCAATGGCAACACAAAATCCAAGAAATCTACGCGGAGCTCGAAGAAATCATGGCAAAAGATCCACATCGCATCATATTTTTGTTATGCTGGAATTCTGGAAATATTGTGAAGAGATTCTGAGAAAAGTACTATACCATACTGAAGAAGACATCAAACCATGGAACCCCACAAAATCCTATGGCCTAACTCCTCTAAAGCGCCGCGGTTCCGCGGCATTAGCGCACTTAGGCCGCGGAACCGCGGCCATATAGGCTCCTCACTGCGTCGTTTTCTGGGGTTATTTTGGTAACTCTATGTGGAGCCAGATTCTTGCCCTAGGTTTCCAGTTCCCTGCCTATAAATACCCCAGTTCTGAGCCAAACCAAAGTGTTAAGTTCTTTAGCCTCTTTTAGTGTAGTTTTGTTCTTCTTCTTCTTCTTCATCTTTCCTCCATGAAAATGTAGTGAGAGCATTGAGTTGATGTTAAATGAAGATGAGGGTTTTTGTATCATTCTTGTTTGTTTAACTTCCCCTTGAGATTCTTGCTTTCTCTTGATCTTTCAACCTCTTCATTGAGCTTGAAAGGTTAAGGGTTTGTTATTGATCTCAAGGGTCGTATTTTCTTATGGAATTAGTTCTTCACTTCACATGAGTTCTTTACCCTTCTCTTGATCTTGCAACCTCTTGATTGAGCTTGCAAGTTTAAGGGTTGGTTATTGATCCCATGCTTGTCTTGAGTTCTAGTTTCTAGTTTTCTTTCTTGCTTTTTCTTTCTTGCTTTTTATTACCTTGCTTTACTTTCTTGCAATTTAAATTCCATGCACTTACTTACTTGTAATCTTTTCTTTTCTTTATTCTTTTTGTTCTCTCTTTTTGGTTCTTTTTGTGAATGATTGTAATTATCGTTGTTAAGAACAAATACGGTATTGTAAGTTAATGTTTCTTTGCTCATTTCCTTTTCCCGTTATTTTCCATTGAACTCCGCCCAAACGTTACGCAAGCGCTCCGTTAGGCACCCTACCCTACCAAGGTAACGGTGATTCCTAACCGCGACCGGTTGCGTTCGGTTTGGCCGGAGGCGAAAGCAAGAGACAAGAACGGAAGGACAAGGGTAAATAAGCCGGATTCCACGAATACCGTGCTTAAATCCCCTAATCCACGTTGTTGCTGATTGCTCTAGCTTCAATTGGTCAAGACTCGGCTCAAAGGTTTTGAGTACGGATTTCTTTAGCTTACAATTTCGTATCTTTTTCTTAACAACTTTATACTTGCAAATAATACACTTAGGATAGAATCGAACAAATACATACTTATTCTTTATTGACTCGTCTAAAACAAGAACGGAAATACAACCATCTACCTGTGGATCGACCCGTGCTCAACCGGCTAGCTGCATAGCGACACCGTCCTGATCGCGGTAAACTTTAGAACTTTTAACATCCGACACGCTTTTGGAGTGCGATCAAATGGCGCCATTGCCGGGGACATTTGATCGCACGCCAAAAGCGTGTCAGATGTTCAAAGTTCTAAAGTTTACCGCGATCAGGACGGTGTCGCTATGCAGCTAGCCGGTTGAGCACGGGTCGATCCACAGGGAGATGGTTGTATTTCCGTTCTTGTTTTAGACGAGTCAATAAAGAATGAGTATGTGTTTGTTCGATTCTATCCTAAGTGTATTATTTGCAAGTATAAAGTTGTTAAGAAAAAGATACGAAATTGTAAGCTAAAGAAATCCGTACTCAAAACCTTTGAGCCGAGTCTTGACCAATTGAAGCTAGAGCAATCGGCAACAACGTGGATTAGGGGAATTAAGCACGGTATTTGTGGAATCCGGCTTATTTACCCTTGTCCTTCCGTTCTTGTCTCTTGCTTTCGCCTCCGGCCAAACCGAACGCAACCGGTCGCGGTTAGGAATCACCGTTACCTTGGTAGGGTAGGGTGCCTAACGGAGAGCTTGCGTAACGTTTGGGTGGAGTTCAATGGAAAATAACGGGAAAAGGAAATGAGCAAAGAAACATTAACTTACAATACCGTATTTGTTCTTAACAATGATAATTACAATCATTCACAAAAAGAACCAAAAAGAGAGAACAAAAAGAACAAAGAAAAGAAAAGATTACAAGTAAGTAAGTGCATGGAATTTAAATTGCAAGAAAGTAAAGCAAGGTAATAAAAAGCAAGAAATAAAAAGCAAGAAAGAAAACTAGAAACTAGAAGTCAAGACAAGCATGGGATCAATAGCCAACCCTTAAACTTGCAAGCTCAATCAAGAGGTTGCGAGATCAAGAGAAGGGTAAAGAACTCATGTGAAGTGAAGAACTAATTCCATAAGAAAATACGACCCTTGAGATCAATAACAAACCCTTAACCTTTCAAGCTCAATGAAGAGGTTGAAAGATCAAGAGAAAGCAAGAATCTCAAGGGGAAGTTAAACAAACAAGAATGATACAAAAACCCTCATCTTCATTTAACATCCACTCAATACTTTCACTACATTTTCATGGAGGAAAGATGAAGAAGAAGAAGAAGAAGAAGAACAAAACAACACTAAAAGAGGCTAAAGAACTTAACACTTTGGTTTGGCTCAGAACTGGGGTATTTATAGGCAGGGAACTGGAAACCTAGAGCAAGAATCTGGCTCCACATAGAGTTACCAAAATAACCCCAGAAAACGACGCAGTGAGGAGCCTATATGGCCGCGGTTCCGCGGCCTAAGCGCGCTAATGCCGCGGAACCGCGGCGCTTTAGAAGAGTTAGACCATAGGATTTTGTGTGGTTCCATGGTTTGATGTCTTCTTCAGTGTGGTATAGTACTTTTCTCAGAATCTCTTCACAATATTTCCAGAATTGCAGCATAACAAAAAGGTGATGTGATGTGGATCTTTTGCCATGATTTCTTCGAGCTCCGCGTAGATTTCTTGGATTTTGTGTTGCCATTGAGCTTTGTGCATGAAAATGACAATCGATTTGCCATTTTGTCCCTTAAACTGGTATGTGGCAACACACGGATAGAGAGCGGAGACCCGTGTTTTATCTGTTGTTGGCAGTAATTCGGAATTTGTCGTACTTTTCCATGATATTCACTGTTTAGAGCTGAGACCAGTATCCTGCAATTATGTAGCAAACACTGATTAAAAGCACCTGCCTATAAACAAACGAGCGTAAGAATGGGCGGTATAAAATGCAATATTCTGGTATGAACAAATACCCCCAAACTTAACTTTTGCTCGTCCCGAGCAAAACCAATTATTCATAAAAATAAAATCCTAACCGCACTTTCGCAGGGAACGCGATTGCACTGAGCGTGTGCAACAAGCCGTTAAACCTCTAGGTGTCCCTAGTAGGAGGAGTGTTGTCTCCTGAGGGTTTTCAGCGGATACTACCCACAAAATCCCGTCAAGCTAGTGTCATAAGTTAACATTGATTCTACTCCTGCAGTTTAGTATTTACGTTAGAAACCCTATCATCCTAAGTTAGAAATATCCAACCCTTATTTTTCACACCTCCTATCTATTTAACCTTGGATCCTATACGTTCCAAAAAAGTTTAGAAAGATGTTGGTTCTCCTGAGTTTTCCTTCTAAAGTGCGGCCTCAAATCAGGGATTTTTATCAACTTTAAAGAAGACATAAGTCGTATCCTTCATTTCTATATTTTATTCAAATATCGATTGTATACCCCTACGTGTGTGTATATTTGCACCCCTACACTCAAGAATTCAATTCAAGCTATAATACCCTTGCCCTAATACCTAATACTACTTCTTTTCATTAAGGATGGACGGATTTGCTCACACACCTTTCATGCGACTATTAATGCTTCTTGAGGCACTAACGGCCGATTACTGAATGTGTGAACTTAAAGCGTAAATAGCAGTTTCCAGGTCTTAACTTTATTCTATTTTTCTTTCTCTTTTTCTTTTTCTTTTTCTTTTTCAAGACCGGATAAATTTTTCAATATGCTCTTTTTGGTGTTTAGCTTTAAATACCGTTTTTTCTTTCATACTAGGCTTTCAGGCAAGAGTATTTCTAGGTATCCTCTACTATCCCAAGTTTCAAGGTGCGTGTAAGTGCGGTTTGTAGGGTATATACTTTCTGAATTTGAACTTAAGAAAAGAAACTATTTTTCAGACTTATTCTTCAATAAAGCATCAATACTTTCCCCTCATATTGACTTAACTCAAGAACTGAACTCAAGATTACCTATTTCTCAAAAAAAAAACTGTAAGGACGTATACTTACCAAAGTTAGACAGAATGAGGGTTATTTTTAGGGTTTTCAATTCCTAACCTTAGAATTTAGTTATTTCTATCATATCAACTAAACTTTCAGAATAAAAACCTAAGTTACCCTATTAGCTAACTTGACGACAAAGTTTTTATATTTTTTGGAAAAATTTTCTATTTTTTTTGTGGGTTTTTAATAAGGTATGCAAATGCAAAATATACAAATGAATACGAAGGAAGAAAGCTTACCGAGCACACCCCCAAACTTAAACTTGACAGTGCCCTCACTGTCAGGCTATACCAAAAGGGTCAAAATTGTCGGCGCTCCCTAAAAACAAATTATATACAAAACAAAAGGGAAAACAAAAAATATATACAAAAAAGGTGTCCCCCCCCAAACTTAAGTAAAACAGTGTTTCCACTGTTAAGCGTTGAAGTTCAGGATCGGGGGGGAAAGAATAGTATCAATCTATACAAGGCCTTACATAGGCCAAAAGTTAACACCAACCATTCAAAAATTCTATCTCTGTAATATGCGGGTTGGTGAAAGAAGGTGAAGAGGAAAGAAATGGAGAATACGCGAGACCGTATGGAGATAGAAGTGGGATACGGTCTCAGTATATGAGAAGAAGAATGGCGGAAGGGAGAAAGAAGTGGAATATGAACTTGAGGGTGGAAATGGAGTGAATAGATTAGCACAATTTGTGATGACCGATGTGTAAAAAGCGATTGTGCTAATCTATTAACCCGTCGAGAAATGGGGTCAAATCCCTCAAGATTCGTGAGAAACCATGGGTACGCCGAACTCGGTAAACCAGACAATGGAAATGGAAGTGATACGGTTTCTTGCCAGGTCGGAACGATGGAAAGGATGGAGGGAAGTGGTTGAGGAAGGTTATCGGTTAAAGGTTCAGGAGGGTGTACACAGTCAGTGGAAGGGATAGGATGAATTGGAAAATCCGACTCATCAATTAAAACTGGTTCATCCTCAAAGCTATCCTCAAAATTCTCCTCAAAATTCAGCTTATCCATGCAATTTTCATCAAAATCAAGACGCATATGGGGTTCGGGAAAAACAGTTAATGACTCGGGATGATGAATTGGAGAGAAAAACTCAGCCAAATCTGCGGGTTCATCATCCAAAATATTCTCAGCGTCAATATCCTCTATCAAGTGAAAGTCAATTTTCTCAGACACCTCATCAAAAGCATGGATTTCAATCAATTCAAGTTCTAGAGTGGAGGTGTAGAGGTCAAAAGGATTGGGTGTGGTTTCACTTGGCAAGGTCCCTTCACAATCGGGTAAATCAAACACTGCAAAGTCGCACAACTCATTAAACATTCTATCTTCAATTGATAATTCATTTGGGACACTTGATAGACTTTCAACACAGGAGTTGTGGGATTCAATGCGTGGTGTGTAGGTTTGATTTGGAAGGGTATACAGCTCACTCTCTCCACTCAAATTCACAGCCTGTCCCACCGCCTCATCATACATTGGAAAATTAGGAGCTAGTTGGAAACTAGCTACCGGGTCAGTATGGTGTATGAGAGCGGCCATGGACGCATTCAAATCCATCATCTGTTAGCTTGACGCTACCCTAAAGTCTTCCAACGACTGTTCCAGACTAGACATGGGTTGTGAAGGGGTTTCAGTAAAAGATTCAAAGTTGTTTGGATACTGGAAACTCCCAAAAGGCGGTTCAGAAGCAATGTCTAGGGAAGGTGCAAAAGTCGGGTAGGACTGATAGGAATTGAATGGCTGGACAGGAGCAGGATCAACAATTGGATAAGAAGGTTGGAATGGTTGATCAAAAGAATTTGAAGCGGTGAAAGGAGTGAAAGATCGGCTACGAGATTGTGCAATATGTTCAGCGACGGACAAAGGACGACTTGTAAAAGGGGTATCAACATAAGAGGGTGGGGGAGGTTGAAAAGGTTGATACAAAGTGGAATGCGGAGTGCAAGTGTTTGTCCTAGACGCTTCTATGCGATCTTTCAGTGAAACTTTGGGCATGGAGGGGTTGTTCGACGTTCGGCCAAAGCAAGAACCGTAAGAAGTAATGTCTGGTTGTGGGTACCAAAGTTCGGCAAGAGTTTTGCGAGGTGGTGTACCCATGATATGAAGAGAGAAAGAAAGAAAGGCAGAGAAAAGGAGGGGAAAAAGAATGTGATTTTTTTAGGTAGTTATTAACAAAAGAATGAAATATACACACAAAAAGAATCTGGACAAAAACAATCACGATACAAAAATACCACACACCTAATCGTTCTAGGGTTCATCTAGGTCAACTAGACCTGCTCCAGAACTTGATTGTCGAAGTAAAACTATGTCGAGAAACGGGCTCAAGATACACTGATCACGAGGCCAGGTAAGTGCAGAGATAAGGGGAGGTTTTCCAACGCTTTCGCGAAGTTCCTTAATTAAATAACCCTTTCTCTTTTGGCGGTTTCGCCGTTAACACTTTCCTAGACACCCCGTAAACAATATACCGTTAAGCGAGGTTCTAAACACAGTTAACTTCTCCTAGTGAGCGCGAAGTCCTTAAGGCTTAAAGTCTAGTTTCTTTTAAATTTTGTGCGGGTAAACGTTATGCTCAAGTTCGTGATTTGTGGGCCACGGAAAAGGTAATGAAATCCTTTACCGTATGTTGTGGGGTTCGCTTTCCCTTAAGTCCGTATTAATGTATGCAATGCGTAATTCAATAAAAATTCTATAAAGAATCAAACAATCGTTTTTTAGTTTAAGCACGGCACTGCAACAAATACGGGTTAGTCAATTTTTAGCGTTTGCTAGCGAACTTGCAAAGAATCCTGCAAAGAATAGTATATTGGATGCGTCGGATTTGAGAAGAAGGTGTTAGTAAAGTACGTACCGTTAAGTTTTTGGGTTAGGAAACCCCCGTTGAATCAAATCCGGTATGCTTGAAAATTTCGCTTGCGCGGGTCAAACTACCCGGATCTTTGGCACTGTACTTTGCAATCAGCTTAGCCTTGAACGTACACTTTGCTCCCCACAATCGCCGTTCGCAAATCCGCAAAAATCTGCAGACTTGCTCACAAAAATTATCAAAAAAAAAACAAAAAGATTTTTTTTATTTATAAATATATACAAAAAGAATATTAACCCGAATAACAAGAAAGAAAATACGCTACCGTCTCCCCGGCAACGGCGCCATTTGATTGTTAGAGATTCTGCGTGTTCAAGTTTAGTTAATTACCGCAATCAAAACGGTTTCGCTTGTAGCTAGCCGGTTGAGTACGGGTCGTCCGCAGGGAGATGGGAATCTTTTTCTATGTGTTTTAACGAGTTAAGTCCGAAAGTCCAGATTTGTTTGTGATTAACTAAGTGTTAAAATGAGTGTAAAGAGAGCTTGTTAGGGTTAGGATTAGGTTAGTTTGAGTTAGGAGTCGCTCACTTCTTTTGTTGCCACTCTTAATATCGGTGTTACGGTAATCGGCAACAACGGGGATTAGCACGACTTGGAAGGAACTTGCGAGTATAAGCTAGGTTTTCCAACGCTTAAGTTCTTCCTTTTGGTGCTTGTCCATCCGTTCTTGGCTCTTAGCCATAACCTCCGGTTAATTCAACCACAACCGGTCTCACTACGGAATCACCTCTATCATGTAGGATAGGGTGCCGAAGGGAGCGGATTGTGGTTCAATTAACGAGAGTCGATTTAAGATGTTGGGCAAGGAAAGAGTGAGAGAGATTTCCTTCTCTCAAACTTCTCTTATCCTACCCTAACAAGTATGGAAACTACTCACACATCATAACGAAAAGAAAATAAAACAAAAGAGGAAGATAGAAAGAAAGAGATTAGAAGATAACAACTAGCTATTTGCGACCTCACCTCGGCAAGGATCAAGCGTAAGCATCATGGTTGTTTAAGGATAAAGGAAAAGTGACAAGAAAGAAACAAACACAAATAACAACAACTAAGTTAACAAATGAAAATTACAAGCAATAATAATTTAACTAAAGAACAAGACAAGTATAATAACAAAAGGAACTTCTTTATTCATCATTCTTCACTCACAAAAGCTCACTACAAGTTTTTCAATGGAGAAGAGATGAGAAGAGGAAGAAGAACAAGTATTCTAAACCCTAAAAAAAATACAAGATTAAGCACCCTTGGCTTCACAAGGTTCTGGACTATTTATAGACAGGGAAATGGAAACCTAGGGCAACAATCTGCCTCCTTATAAAATTACCCAACTGCCCTTGAAAACCGACAGCCTGAAGAGGCCGTACGGCCGCGGTTCCGCGGCCTAGACCCCCTATTGGCCGCGGAACCGCGGCCATATAGAGGAGTTGGGCCCTCCAACTTTCTGTGCTTCCCTGGTTTTCTCTGTACTTTATTCTGGTATATGTGTTTTCTCAGATTTTCTTCACGATTTTTCCAGAATTTCTGTTGAGCAATTGGTGATTTGATGTGGATCTTTTTGTCATGATTTTCTCGAGCTCCGTGTAGATTTCTTGGATCTTGTGTTGCCATTGAGCCTTATGCATGAGAATGACATTGATTTGCCATTTTGTCTCTTAAACTGGTGTGTGGCAACAGACGGATAAAGAGCGGAGATCCGTGTTTTATCTGTGGTTGGCAGGAACCCGGATTTTGTCGTGTTTTTCCATGAATTTCACCGTTCAAAGCCGAGAACCTGTATCCTGCAATTGACTAGCAAACACGGCTTAAGAGTACCTTCCGATATGCAATGTGATAAAAATTGGGCGGTATAAAAATGCAAAAATCTGATATGAACAGTATCTCCTAATGAGTCATTTTCCTCATCATTGTCACTATCTTCGTTCTTAAGAATATGCTTGAGGAACTCTTCGAGTGTGACCGGTGTCCGCGCATTCTGGTTATACTCTTCCAGCGCGTCAATATATTTTTGCAGATCTGTGCGCTTGTCGTCATACTCGGCAAGCTGCACAGGCTTCTTGGTCTTCTTCTTTTTCTTTGAAGACTTCGGAAGCTTGACTTGGGGATTTTGCCCTTTGTCAACAACTTTCGGTACGGGACGTGGTTTCAGCATCCCTTCGATGATTTCGGGTTCAAGTGGGCTTTTCCACCTGATTGCTGGACATGTCGGTAGATCTTTCAGCATTCTTTTGGTTTTTGCTGAAAGAACGAGTTCCCATGGAGTTTCTTCCACGAGTGAGCATGATGCCTCCGGCGCATCCACCTTTTTGGGAGTGTGCTTCTGTGGTGGGTTTACCCTCCAGTTATCAGATAGCGCGAATTTCTCATGTTGATACTGATCCTCGACCTAGTTCTTGAAGACGTAGCAATCCTCAATTAGGTGGCTCACCATTCTGTGATAGGAGAAGTAGTTAAGGCTGTTGACATCGCCGGGTTGCGGTGGACGCCACGGGTCTGGCAATGTAATGAGTTTATTACGCATTGCCAATTCAAACAGTCTCCTCGTTTTGTCGCGGGGAAACGAGTAAGCACGTCCTAGTCTTTCCTCCAAGGATGGGCGCAGACGCGCGTTATTTTGGCGAGCGGTCGGTTTTGGGCCACTCGGTTGTTGCGGCGTATTAGCAACGAAGGCCACTTTTCCTTTACTCTTGTTATTTCAAAGGTCCTTATTTGAAGAGGAAAGCCCATGGCCCATCTGGTCCATTTGGGCCAGTTTATCGATCAGAGCCTGGAAGATGGTTGGTTTGGAGAATGTCATGAACTGGGACACAGTCGTTTGAGGATCAAGAGTCCCGATGAACATGCTCATGGCGGGAGATTCTTCAATGCGCTATTCGCACTTAGACCATAGTTTCCGCCACCGAATCGCGTATTGGACCCAAGTTTCTCCTGGCATTGATTAATGTCGTGATTGGAGTGCGCTCGCTCGCGCTGGCGAATCGCTGTATGAACAGCAGTTCCATCCCTGTGAATGTCTTTACGGAGTCATTTGGGAGCTCCGAGTACCATTCAAAAGCTGTTTCTGACAGGCTGCCAATGAACTGGCGAAGTAACAGTTTGTTGTCACCTCCCATTATTCCCTCATAAAAAGAGAGAAAATGGGAGAAAATTCCCCACTACTCAAGCCTCACGTGTTAAACACGTGAGCGTCTATATGCAAAGTATATAGGCACTGCAGTTATAACAACTCATAGGCTAAATAAGCCTCACACACACGTGAGCACCTATATGCAAAGTATATAGGCACAAATAAGCCTCATGTGTTAAACACGTGAGCACCTATATGCAAAGCATATAGGCGCTGCAGTTAAAACAACTCATGGGCTAAATAAGCCTCAGGTGTTAAACATGTGAGCGCCTATATGCAAAGCATATAGGCGCTGAGTTAAAACAACTCATAGGCTAAATATGCCGCATGTGTTAAACACATGAGCGTCTATATGCAAAGCATATAGGCGCTGCAGTTAAAACAACTCATAGGCTAAATAAGCCTCACGTGTTAAATACGTGAGCGCCTATATGCAAAGCATATAGGCGCTGCAGTTAAAACAACTCATAGGCTAAATAAGCCTCACGTGTTAAACACGTGAGCGCCTATATGCAAAGCATATAAGCGCTGCATTTAAAACAACTCATATGCTAAATATGCATCACGTGTTAAACACGTGAGTGCCTATATGAAAAGCATATAGGCACTGCAATCAAACAATTGATAGGCCAAATAGGCCCCACGTATTAAACACGTGACCGCTCATATGCAAACCATATGAGCGCTGAAAATAAATAAGCCAAAACCCACGCTAAGGATCATGTGTTAAACACGTGAGTTCTCCTGCCACATAAATTGGCAGCGCTCACATGCAAAGCATGTGAACGCCCCAATTTTAAAATACTCACATCTGATTCTATGTGATAGAATTAAATTCTATTTGGGAAATATTTTTCCCGATCTTTCTAATATGGAAAGATTTTTCTCTAACAGAGAATCTTGGATTTAAAATCCAATTGTGATAAAATAGCACCAATTAAACCAACTGATAGGATTAAATTCTACGTGGGAAATATCTCCTTGATCTTTCTCAAACTAGAAAAATCTTCTCTGTTAAACATATGACCCTTGGATCAAAAGATCCAACGGTGATTATAAAATCACCCACCGATCATCTGATAGAATGAAATTCTATCTTAAGAAAAATATTTCCTAATCTTATTGAACAAACAAAAAAAACGTCTCTGTTAAACCGAGAGCCTTTGGATTAAAAATCCAACGGGGAATAGAATTCACCAATTGATCTAAAAGTTCATTTTTGATTGATTATGAAATCAATCTTGATCTCTCAATCAAAGATTTTCTTAACAAGTTGATCTTTTTTCTTCTCCTATAAATAGGAGTGTAGGGTGTTTTTCGTCACCCTATTGAGATGGGAATACGCACACGCTTGTCAGGCGTACTACAGATTCCTCCTGCCTAGGGTAGGCCGGGGTTTATTGATTGTGGGGATCCGAATCTCCGGCAGCCGCGAACTAAGCTGCCGTTAATTACCCCTCGCCTTTGGGGCGAGAGAACCTCCGATTGACGGGTTAAACCGGTCATGCGAACTCAATGTGCAGTGTACGTGTGTTTTGTTTTGGAGGGAGGGGTTTGGATATATAGGGAGCCACGCGGAGTTTTTACGGGGGTCCCGCTATCCGGATAGCGGGCTGGGGGTTAAGGGGGCTAGCAGCCCCCTTGTGGGGTGCGGGGCAGAGCCCCGTTAGAAATTTTTTTCTAACAGGGACAGTGTCGTGGAGTATGTGTGTGTAAATATGTATACATATGTATGTACATAAAAAGAGGGGGGAAAGGCATCCAAAGGATGCGTGGGGCCAGCGCTGTGCGCTTAGGCGCTAGCGCGCCACGTGTCGGCACGGGGGCGCTTTGCGCTCGAGCGCAGAGTGCTGGAGCGCAAGCGCGCCACGTGTCGGCACGTGGGCGCTTTGCGCTCGAGCGCTGGGCGCTCGAGCGCTGGGCGCTGGAGCGCAAGCGCGCCATGTGTCGGCACGTGGGCGCTTTGCGCTCGAGCGCAGAAGGCCGGGGCACAAGCGCGCCACGTGTCGGCACGTGGGCGCTTTGCGCTCGAGCGCAGAGCGCCGGGGCGCAAGCGCGCCACGTGTCGGCACGTGGGCGCTATGCTCTCGAGCGCTAGCACGTTGGAGCGCAAGTGCGCCACGTGTCGGCACGAGGGCGCTCGGTGCTTGAGCGCTTGGGCGCCGGCGAGAAAAAGAGGACTTTTAGTCCCAGAACCAGAAGCTATGCTTCAGAAAGGAAATATTTATTATATATCTATATGTATATATATGGAGTTAAACTCCTAGGATGTTTTGAAGATGATAAAGGGGGTTCTTCTTCCTCCTCCTGTTGTTTGGCCGGATCTTGAAGATCAAGAGATGTGAGATCTAAAAATATCTTCTTTTTGAGATCTAATGGAAGATCTGAGTTCCCATTTATGGGTTTTGCGGTGGAAAACTATTTAGTTTTGGAAAAGGAAGAGTAAAACTCTTGATTTAATTCAAAAGGAAAGAAGAAGGTTTGAAACCTTCAGAAAGGGGAAGAGGCACAAACCCTAGGTTTTTTTGAGAGAATGACAAAGTTATCTCTTTTATTCATCATCATGTTGCCTTATATAGGCTTATATATTTACATATAGCCCCTTGGGCTTTGCAAAAATGGCATTTTGCCTATCCCATGGCTCATGTGCCATTTCATTTTTGCACATAAGCCATGGGCTTACAAAATATTGACTTTATGCCCATTTTGCATACATTCATGTATAAAAAATTACATAATAATTATTTATTACATGATTTTGTCGTTGCCATGGGAAGGCTGGCCGTGGGCTTGACTTAGGCATGGGTCCGCTTGACCTGGGCTTGGGCCCACCTAGCTTGGGGGTTGACCTTGACTTTGACTCGGTCAACCGGGTTGTAAATCTTTACCCCAACAAGGAGTAAGAAGACAGAAAAAAAAAGAACATGAAGAGAGGAGAGAACTTCCTACAAGCTTCTGCAAAAAAAGAATACAGTGAGCTCTTGAGAGAGGAGAGAATTTAATTCTCGTAGAAGAAGACTTTTCTCGTTGAAACCCTAGGTAAAGAAAACACAGAGATCATATTGTCTCTCCTTTGCCTATATAAGGGTTTAACCCTTCATATAAGAACTTAGTTCTTCCTCTGGTTGAGATTTGCAGAAGCAAATCTCCCCACAGGTTGAGAATTTAATTCTCATCAGGGAGATTTTGTTCTGCAGATTCAAAATTTAGGGGTAAAGAACTAGGTTAAAGAGAAAAAAAGGAAGAGAAAGAACCGGAACATATGGGAATTTAATTCTTTAAAAAGGAAAAAATTAGGGTTTAACCCTACATAAAGAACTTGTTCTTATAAAAATATAAAAGAACTTAGTTCTTCAATAAAAACAATGATGATGATCCAAGATCTTCAAAACCGAAATCTTGATGATCATCAATGACTAAAATTGTCATTAACAGAGATCAATATCTCTGAAAACAAACAACAAGAATAACTTGGCGTTTCATTAGTGCTTAGCACTGTTATGGAGCCTCACGTGTTTCCCACGTGAGTGCTTAAAACAAGCAAAAGAAAAGCTAAAACTGCCTTACGTGTTTCCCACGTGGGCGCCTGAAGAGCAAAAAAAACTCCTTTGTCAATTAAGCAGCCATCAAATAAAACCCCAAAAGAAAGTAGTCACGTGAAATACACGTGAAACACTCTTGGAAAACCAAGTGCTTAGCACTTCTGTAAAAAGAAGGGAAGTGGACAAATGAAACCCAATGCTCAGCACTCACGTGCTTCCCACGTGAGTACCATGCAAAGTGCTCAGCACTTAAGATTAGTCAAAATGACTAAAGTGCTTCGCACTAATTGGAGCAACGCTCATATCTTAGCGCCTCACGTGTTTCACACGTGAGCGCCACGGGACTCTAATGCTTAGCACTAATCCAGCGCCTCACGTGTTTCACACGTGAGCGCTGTATGCCCCAGTGCTTAGCACTTTTAGGTAATTATGGAATCTCAATCTCAGCCCAAAATTGGCTAAGTTTCTTGAAGTTAAATCTCTTTGTTTTTAAATCAATCGAGCCCATATGCTCTTGATTTCCAAGGTCTCAAATATGACCAAAAATTCTTAAGTCCACAACAATCCATTTTCCCTTAAATACGGGATTTGGTTTAAGGCTGCATTTCTTCACACCTCTGATATATGTCGTTGTAATTCCTCAACGTCTTCAGAAAGGTGGCGGGTCCCGACGACCAACAATTTCTTTCGTTGATGCACTTCCAAATTGACGTGTATGCCTCAAATCGGATCGTGCCTCAAATTGGACACATTCCATATCAACATTGTTCACTTCGTCACGTAACAAATACACGTGCGCGCAAGATGAATGTCGGACCGAGAAGTCCTTAAACTAATTATTCGCCTCAAACATGGCGATAATGGACCGAAATGTCCCTAAACTAATATTCGCCTCAAACATGGCAATAATGGACCTCGATATCCTTAAACTAAAATAATTGGGCCCAAATGCTCATATGTTTAAGGCGACCTTAATCTCAAATTAGATTAACGGTCCTTAAATAAACCAAACCCAAATCTAAAAATATACGGATTTGGACTAATCCGCGCCCTACGGGCGACGGCATAAACTAGTCTCCGTATACAATCCACGGGCAACCAAACAAACAAAAACACACACGACACGAAGTTAACTTCCAGAGCAGGAGAAAGTGGTTATCGCAATGCAGTAACGTAATTAACTGCGGGGGCTAACGCCTGCAGGGAAGAGCGTCCTCACAATCAAAAAACCACTCACAAACGAGAGGGAATCTGATAAAGTCACGCTACAACGGCCGCATCCGTCCAAACCTCCGATATACGGTGCCATAAATCAACTTGGTATCTTCGGAGAGGTGGACGGATAAATCCAAATAGTATCTTCCCCCAGATTCAGGCAAGACGACCCATCCTCAGTTTGTCTCTGTTTCCGGTGGCAAACACCCGTGTTGCCGCACAGAGCTCTGAATTGCGCGACGTGCTGATAAGGGTTGCATATCCCTTTGTATACATGGAATTTGGGGATCATATACGGCGGGTACTTGATTTGATCATACCATCCTGGATACGGTCGCCCAGTTCTGACGATTTGGCCAGCCGCTTTATTAGCTTGATGAGCTCTTATTTGTTGACCAATATAATCATCAAGAGCAGCCTTGAAGATCGTTTCCTCCTTGGCTGTTGATAAGGCCGGAAGAGGATTCGATGTTTCCCTTTTGTCATCCTCGATGATTATCAGCGTATCCTCGGCTGGGTGTTCTGGTTGGATCATCATTCCAACTATGTCCTGAAACAAGAGCGCCATCTGCTTCATGTTAGCAGCATGCTCAACGGCTTCTTTGTATTTTCTTTCGAGCACCCTTCGCAGGAACTCTGTATCGGTCTCCTGCTCATAGCGCTGTTCGTCCGTTGTATCCGGACTTTCTTTCTATCCGGTAAGTGCTTCCATTTTGGTCAGCATTTCCTGGAGCTTTTGTTGTTGCTCCTGAGCCTTAGTCAGCGACCGACTTTGCGGTCGATGAACTATGAAGGCACGGCTTTCCTCTTTCCTAAATCCATGTAGACCGTATGTACGATCATGCCCCCAGACTTGGGACGTTTAGGTCTATCGCCTTTGAAATTTGCCGCAGGCGGTGGGATTTTCTCTAGCCTCATCCTTTTGTGGGAGGTTGAAGTTGAAGGAGCTATTATAACAGGCACCTGTGTAGAAGAAGTCCCTCACTGTATGACGGCGGAGTGGTCTTTTTCTTGCCGAACCTTCAATTTTTTTGGTCGATGAAAGTGATTTTGGTCAATCACAATGTCCTGGACTTTTCTCCAGACCCTATGAATTTGCGAGGAGAGCCGCTGATGGGGCTGCTCCGGCTTTGCCTGCGTAGTAACCTCTGCAGGTGGGAGCGATTTCTTTAGCACCGCTGTTGGAGAGTTCTTATGCACCCTCCTGAGCAGATCAATATTGTTCCCGGTTGGAACATCAGCGTCAACTTCCACCATTGGAGCTGGCGGAGTAAGTCCAGAGGGGGAGTTGCCCCCAGATTTTCTCACTCGGCGTCAGTGGCGATGTCGAGCGTGTCTTGCAGAAGGGACCGCCTCAGTTTTGGAAGCGGCTTTTTCATGCCCCGGCTTTTCTGAGGGGCTACTGTTGGCGTCAGCCTGTTGAAGACAGACGTCCTTGTTAAAGTTTGTGTAACAACCCTAATTTTCATATACATTTTTCTGTACAAAATTTTTAATTTTTTTTTTTAAATTCATAAAGGAGTATTTTACTCTGAGCACAAGATATATATAATTAATTATTTTGCTTTTAAATAATTTCATTTTTAGTGTACATTAAATTGTTTTAAAATTTAAAGTGTACTTTGATATTTAATACTGCTGATATCATTTTAAGTATCTATTTTTCTACAATAATTACAAGAAGGAGCTTGTAGCTCATTGGTAATACCTTGCACTGCTGAACAAGCCATCAGAGTTCGAATCCCATGCCTCACATAATTTTTATATCTTTTTGTTTTAAATTTTTTTAGAAGTCAAACGGTCAAACAGCCATAACTCACAATTTATTGCGAATCACAAAAATTAAACTATACCAAAATTCCCCCCAGACCAAGACCCACCCAACGAGACCCGACTCGGCCTTGACTCGGCCGAATCGGCCGGCGACTCGGCCGAATCGGCCGGCGCCGCCTGCCGAACTCGGCCGGTCGGCCGAGTCGTCAACACGAAAAAAATTTGTGTTGACCTAGTCTCTTCACCTGCATACTCTAAATATTTTGTGCTGTTACAAAATTCCCAATAAATCTCTTTAAAGACCAAAATTAATGAATTTTTAATGTTTTTTTATATTTTCTTTTAATATTTTTTTAACCCTAACCCTAGCCTAGCCCTATATAAAGACCCCTATACTCTACCTTTTCCCTTCACAACTCTAAGTCCACTCTCCCAAATTCTCGAGAACTCGGTACAAAGAGCGAGAAGCGAAGCGCTGCCGAAATCGACGACGGATTCCGGCGACCGGATCAGAACCTTCGCGACGTTTTCAAAGAATCGACAACCACCACGTCCATTAGCTTCTTTAGCTTGTCCAAACCGTAAGTCCCACCTTCTTCTATCTCTCTTTTCTTTAAGGTAAAAATACGACTTTTTGGAACCCGACGGAAATCGGACAAACCGATTTCCGATTCGGTTTTTTCTCTAAATTTCCACTTGTCACCTAATACATATTATCTACCCATATTCATGTTGACTATTAATCACCCATAAACCAATTTAATCAAACTTTTTCATATGAAATGATAAGTTCTTTGCAAAACCGTACTCTTTTCATAAAAATACCATGAAGTTCATTTTTCTTAGTTTAATTAATTCCCTCACTCCTAAATAGGTTTATTTTGATCACTAAACTTGTAGAACCCAATTTGAATGAAATTTCACACATAAAATGATAACGTTTTCGAATACCGTATTCTTGCGCTATAATACCTTTAAGTTTAACATAGCATGTTTTACCTTTAAACTTCACCAAAACTTAAAATAAGTCACGGGGTAATGACCTACCCCTACACACACTCAATATAACCCTAATTGATAAATATTAAAACACAAAATACGAAATTACAGGACTTTTCACTAAAATACCATAATCTTTATAACATTTAATTAAAGCTTTAAGTCGTAAACATTTCCAAATAAAATCTTGTAATAAAATGAAAACACGATTGGTCATGGACATCGATCGTTTATCTAAACTGTCTTGTGGTGACTAGGCAAGTGTGTCTAAGGCTAATGGTTTTTAATTAGGCCCACGACTGTGGTTCCTTCCCACTTACCTGGCCGCAATTGACGGTGAAGAGGCGATTTGAGGCTTCTAATGACTCATCGTTTAGACCTTAGAAATAGGCTAGTTGGTTTAGGAAACCCTAATAACTAAAATACGGAAAATTGTACTCTTTTGCAAATAAATACCCCATATTTATAAAACCGTTTTCCCAAATGAAAAGTATTTGTTAAACCTAAGCAAAGCGCCGCTAAAACCCACTTTTGGGGAACCTGTTAGGGATAGTACGGTTCATCGTGCACCCGCAGGCTAGTAGTGCGAGATTCAGACCTCCGCAAGGAGCATTCGGTCTCGAAAGGTTCAAAATATGATATTTAAGGAAAATGAGATTTTTGAAAATAAAATATTCATTTAAAAATTATTCATGTGTTTATAGATATATAATTATCTTTTAGACATCTATTTTATCATAAGATAAAGTTTCCACTTTTTACTAAAATTACAAGATTAAAAGTTACACTAAAATACCATGAATTTCAGATAAAACAATTAATACTTTTATTAGGATATATTCACTAGAATAACACAAATAAAATTCACATTCATTATAACAATAAAGACGAATAATAAATACTTGGGGTGTATTTTGAAAACTATACAAAAGTACTTTTTACATAAAACCCCCTCAAGTTTCACAAATTACAATAAGGCCCCTAGCTAATATTGAACTTCAAATTCTCTTTCTTTTAGTCTGACTCGGGTTAGAGTCTAACTATTCCTGACTCGAATATGATTCAAGTCAATCTTTATTCTTTTATATTCCAATACAATTTGAATACATGAAACCCTGAATCCAGTTAACAATATATTCTTTTTGACTGAATCAAACCATGGATATTCATCCATTATCCTGATATTCCATTTACCTGATTATACAGTTGCAACATGTTTACTGATATCATGGTTTTGGTCAGTCACCCAACTTACATATTCCATTACTACAATACTGTTAAAACATTACGGGGTTTAAGGGGTAGATTGGTATGGAAGGTGTTAAAGGTGGAACGAGGCGGTCAGATTAAGACACCTAACCTGAATCCTATTGCTGTTGTACCATGGCATAACGGTTCCTTATACTATCCTTTTGCCCTGATCTCTAGCATATAGAGATCCCCCTCGTATACACTGGCATCCTTCTGTACCAAGCTACAAACAACAGCGTTACACAATGTTCCATAACATTCAACAATATAATAGTTTAGAAAATACTGTTACTCTGTCATTCTCATTCTTCTGATTCTTTTGGGACTTACCGAGTGACCTGTTCGCTGACGACATTCTATTTCCTTCTTCTTTGAATGTTGTCAGGTGCGTTGGACCAAGCTGAGATCGAGCCCACCGGTGAAGATTTGGAGCAGTTCCAGGAAGATCCAGAGCTCTAGATACTGTACCTTGTTCTTTCCAGTTTATTTCATTTTCTGTTATGCCACTGTTTAGGCATTGCTTTTTGTTTCAGTTGTATTTTCTTTTCATGCATTGTACAAAGAATGTTATTAATAAAAGTTGCTGTTATTTCTATATGATTCGTCTCTTGTGATTTACTTTATATTGCTTAGTTACGCTTAGCGTATGTACTTCTGAGTATATACGTAGCGGGCCTCGTCGCGTCCACTTCGCCGTACACTGGGAAGCGGGGCGTGACAGTTTGGGAAGGGCCGACCAATCTTTCAAAGACCGACTTTCTGATGGGGGAAGCGCTTTTGACGGCTTCGCCCATAGCAGGAGTTGAAAAGGCTATCCGTTTTGGGGCAGCCCTTTCAGGTATCACGAACCTCTTTGCGGGCCCGTTTGGGTTCTTACTAAGCCTGTCGAAGACTGAGACGCATTTTTGGACGGCCCGTTGAGAGGGGTCGTTGTGGTCGCCAGTCGATCGAAGACCGACCTTTTAGGAGCTTCCTCTTGTGGCGCCGAGTCACCGAAACTCACCGGTGGGAGTATGGTCCCAAAGAACAATCCAGTAGTGTCTTGCGTAACTTGCCCCACTGGCATTGAGAAAATTGAGGCCGTGTTGGGCCCGTAGGCCACTCCTTCTCGGGGTGGAGCGAGAGTTGCTGCTGCATGAAACACATTGGGAAGCCATCGATTTTCTCTACACAGGTGCAAGACACCAAGTTTTAGTACCTCGAATCCATGGGCAACCATAGCGAACCTCGATTTTGTTCACAAAACACGACATACGAAGTGTGGAGTGGAAAGAGGAAAAGGTCTCATCGGGTGTGCCATAATCTGTTCACCGCCGAAAGACATGAACCGAGACGTTGGGACGTCTGGCGTGAATTTAGAAGCAGATGCTATTTGGATTTATCCATCCACCTCTCCGAAGATGCCAAGTTGATTTATGGCACCATATATCGGAGGTTTGAACAGACGTGACCGTTATAGCAGATTTCATCAGATTCCCCCACGTTTGTGATGGGTTTTTGATTGTGGGGACGCTCTTCCCTGCAGGCGCAAACCCCTGCAGTTAATTACGTTATCACATTACGATAACCACTTTCTCCTTCTCCAGCAGTTCACTTCGTGTCGTGTGTTGTTTTTGTTTATTTTGGTTGCCCGTGGATTGTATACAGAGACTAGTTTATGTCGTCGCCCGTAGGGCACAGATTAGTCCAAATCCGTATATTTTAGATTTGGGCTTGGGTGAAGGATTTGCTTGACGGAGTTTTGAGCTTAGGTTATATATTCCTTTGGTTCAAAAATATTTTGTTTTATTTAAGGACCGTTAATCTAGTTTGAGATTAAGATCAACTTAAATGTATGAGCATTTGGGCTCACTCTATTTTAAACTAAGGATATATTAGTCATGTTTGAGACTAAGATCAACTTAGCAATATTTTTAAGGATCATTAAATTTATTAAGATCCAGAGCATTTAGGCTCAGTTGCAAGAGAGACTTAACCAATTTGGGCTTACTCAGTCTTCTTTTGTTTTGTTCAGAAGTGCTAAGCACTTATTTGGGCTCTGTTTGTTCAGCCCCCTTTTATGCAAAAGCGCTAAACACTTATTTGACGTTCTGACACTCACATGGATATAATGTGAAGCATTCAATTATGGGCGCTGCCCAATCATTGCTAAGCACTCAACCGTTTCGGCTGTATATGAAGTGCTAAGCACTTTTTATATGGCGCCCATGTGAGGAGCACGTGCAGCGCTGGGCGCTGCCTAATCTGTGCTAAGCACTCAGCCATTTTCGCTGTATATGAAGTGCTAAGCACTTTTTGTGTGGCGCCTATGTGAGGCGCTGGGCGCTACCCAATCAGTGCTACGCACTTAGCCATTTTGGCTATATATAAAGTGTTAAGCACTTTTATTCAGCGCTCATGTGTGTTTCACATGAGGCGCTGGCCTTCTGCTTTGGACGCCCGTGTGTTTTTCACGTGAGGCACTAGGCACTGTTAAAAGGGCGCACGCGTGGGAAACACATGAGGCGCTAGTCTTTTTTCCTTTTTTAGAAATTAAATCTCTGTTAATGGCATTTTGACCGTTAATGATCGCCAAGATCTTCGTTTTTGAAGATCTGGGATCAGGTTTTTCTTTAAGAACTAAGTTCTTTTATAGGTCCTTTTTCTTTATGTTTTTTCTTTTTGACCTAATTCTTTTCTGAATCTTTGATTCTCAAGAACAAGATCTTCCCAATGAGAATTAAATTCTCAACTTGTAGAAGACTTGTCTTGTGGATCTCTGATCCAGAGAAAGAACTAAGTTCTTTGAGAATGGTTAAACCCTCAAAATAGGTAAAAGATATATTTTGATCTCTGTGTTTTCTTTACCTAGGTTTTTTTGAAAGGGAAGTCTTCCTTTTTTAGAATTAAATTCTCTATTGTTTTGAAAGCTTTCTATATTTTTTTCAGAAGCTTATGGGGGGTTCCTCCTTTTGAGACTTGAAGTCTCCGGTTCTTTATATATTGGAGGCAATTTGTTAAAGGGTTTTGAGAAAATCTCTTATCAAGAGATTCCAATTGATTTAATTGGTCTCAAAATTGAGTTGGGGAATTTTACCCACTGTTGGATCTTTGATCCAAGGGTTTCTGTTATACAAAATATGTTTTCTTGTTTTTAATAAGATTGGGGAAATATTTTCTCATATACAAAATTTATTTTCTAAAATGGTAATTTTTTAATCATCATTGGATTTTTAATACAAGGGTTCTCTGTTTCACAAAATATGTTTTCTTGTTTTTAAACAAGATTGGGAAAATATTTTCCCATATACAGAATTTATTCTGTAAAATGGTGATTTTTAATCCAAGAGTTCTCTGTTTTATAGAGAGCAATCCTTTTTTGTTTAGAAAAATTGAGGGAATATATTCCCAAAATAGAATTTTATTCTATTATTGGATCATTGATCCAACCGAGAGTATCTATCTTATTTAGAAAGATTTGGGAGATATTTTCTCCTAATAGAATTTAATTCTATATTTTGATGATTTATCATCTCCATTGGATTTTTAATCCAACGGCTCTGTTTAACAAAGAGTATCCCAAATTCTCATGTAAAATTTAATTCTATTGATCTTGACTTAGGAGCTGGCGCTCACGTGTTGTGCACGTGGGTGTCACTTAAGAATTTAATTCTTATGATGGGTACTCATGTGCTTTGCACATTGGCGCCCGCGTGGAGAGCACGTGCGGTGCCATATATGAATTTAATTCTTATTCAGAAAGCGTTTTTGTGCTTTGTACATTGGCGCCGGCGTGAGAAGCACGTGCGGTGCCACCACAAAATTGGTGTTGGCGCTCTCGTGAGAAACACGTGAAGCGTTGCCCCATTAGCTTTCAACAGAGCTTTGCTCTTTCTATATATATATATTTTATTTTTTGGGGGAACAAACTTATTTAAATATTTCCACAACCTTCTCTATTTATGGACTTGGTTTGTCGGACCTCAACAGGTTTGGAAAAAGGAGCTTTATTAAATGGGGTTGGGTCCAACACTTGGGGGAAGTTTGCGGAGATGGAATGGATCCCGAAATTGGAGTTGGGGTAGCATGAGAGGGGAATCCATTCAAGAAAGTGGACGGAGAGTTCGAGCCGGGGTGTCATCGTTGTCATCAACTTGTTATCCAACATAGTTGTTCAGCATTCTTTCCGATCTCAATATAGTTACGGCACTCACATTATGGTTTTGTTGGTTAAGAATAGCGTTACCGTTTTATGGGTGGCCAGGATTTGGTAGAGATTGAGATGGAATTTTCTCTTTCTCTCTTTCACTCATTGTTGCGTTCAACTGTGCAATTTTCACTTCGATTGGGATGCAGTGTGTTGTACTAACGATTGGATAGAAGAAATTAGACTAGCTGACGTTTGAGTGGATTGTTTAATGAAGACTTCTAAACTTCTCTCGAGTGCAGAGACTTTGTCGGTACCGGCAAGAGGAAAGCATTAGGTTGTTCTTGACCTTGAGACGGAGGATTCAAAGGACATTTTTCAGTCAAATGTGATGGATCAAAACAACAACCACACATGGTTTTAGGAAGGGAAACTTGGTTTAGGGAGGCTGAAGAGAATTTGCTCTCAACAGCTTCGAATTTCTTTTGTATCGCAGCCATTTCGGCTTTCATTGCGATGGAAGCATCGAGCTGATGGACACATGCCCTAGACGATGTTGAAGATGATGTCGTCGATCTTCTGCTCTCCAACCATTGTGTTTGCTCGGCGAGATCTTCAAGAAATTGCCATGCCTCCTCGTCTGATTTTGACATGAAATGACATTGACAAATAGTTTCTATCATTTGTTTTGTTGCTGGATTAACGCCCTCATACATGATTTGCCAAAGTTTCCATTTTCTGAATCCGTGATGAGAGTATTGGAGAAAAAGATCTGTAATGACCCGAAAGTGGCACGTGACCGGCACTTAAATCACGTGACATCTAAAGACGTCGACGCGGTTCAAGTAAGCCGAAAACCCGGAATCGAAACCCTTTTTACGAAAATATTGGAGGTGAGATTTAAAATAGTCATTAGATGGAATCTGTTTAAAATAAACATTTAATTCTAAATAAGTATGTTTGAGAAGCATCCATGACGTTTTAAAAATCGGCAGCACCTCCTTTGTAAATTTTGAATAAACCTAATACAAGCACGATAATATATAAAGCATCCCAATGGGAGCTAGCTTCCATGCCCAAACGGTGGAGCAACCATGCAGATAATATACGACGCCCAATGGCGAAGAAAAGAAAAGCGAAACAAGATCAATAAGTATAAAAAGTCAACTCCAACGAGTGCGACGCCCATAAACACACAAACTCTATGTCTCACTTCTAAGTCCACAATATACACGTTCTAAGTCGATGGAGTTTTAATAGATACAAAAGAATATAAATATACAAGCGTGAGTACGATACAATAGTAGCCCACCTACCAAAGCAATCACCGAAAAGAAGTATGTGCCGCAAGCCCATCGTAGCTTTCCTGCCCCTTGGTCTCGACCGGGTCCACCATGTATCACTGTATATCTCCCCCCACTCAGTCCGGATAAGTAACACGTCCGTAATTGTATAGCTCCCCCACTCGGTTCGGAATAAAACCAAATCAGAAAACATAAAACTCATGGTAGACGTCAACTCATCATATCCAGAAATATAAAGTAGAGAAGAAGAAGAATTGCACATATCACTCTGATGGTATTTTATATATATAGCAGCGTCCCATACCACTGATATATACCATCGAAAGTAAAAACATCATAAAAACTCATAAGAATCGAATACGAATACCCATGGTACTGGTATTCACAATTAAACAACAGGTAATAAAGGCACCGTACGTAAGTATAGACAGGCATGCAAACAAACGTAACAGTTCTTCTGTGTCATGGCAGTACTAATGATGTGTAGTGTAGCATACGCGTCTGTGCTAGTGCAGTATGACAATCATTAGTATTTGTGCAAGTGTTCTATAAGTGTTTAAAACAGAAAGTAATTCTACCCATATCTGTAGCATATAATCACAACCAAATTTCCGGATACAGGAAATTCATAACGCCTCGTATCGGCATTTACATACACATCGCGTGTTATAGCGGTCCTACAGTGGCATGGTGATTGATCGTTTAAAAAATGTGTTTGTAAAGTAACCGCAATCAGGACGGTGTCGCTAGTATCTAGCCGCGATGAGTACGGGTCGTCCGTAGGGAAACGTGAACCTTTTTCTTTCTTTAGACGAGTCGATTGAAAGATGGGTTGATTGGTTGTAGATCTATTTTGATACGGATGTAAGATTTATGAAGAAGAGACTTGTAGGTTCATATGACTTAGTAGTAATGGATGACTAATTAAAAATGACTCCTTTTATCTTTTAATAGTTTAAAACTAGATCGATAGTGATGAATGTAGATTAGGGTTCTTTTTGGAAGAAACTAGGGTTTCCTCACTCTTAACCCTTGTCCTTGCATTGATCTCTATTCATGTCTAGCCCCTAACAAAACAAGTGTTAATCTAATCTCAAATCGTGGTCGAGACTATCAATAAATTGGTAATGCGCCTGATAAGGATGTTAACATTTATTTTGCTAAACTTTATAAACTTTAAAATGTATAAAAGAAATTAAAATATTTTATCATCCATTAATCTACCCTAGCCTACGAACCCTAGCAAGTTAGGAATTACTCGCGCATGGTTGGAAAAGAAAGGATAAAGAACGAGATCATGATTAAGATGCAGAAAGTAAGTGCATAAAGTAAATACGAAAAGAGATAAACTAAGATCTACCTTTATTAATCAACTATTGTATACAACTCTCCTTTTTGAAAGTAGATTACAAAGAACCCTAGTTTTTGCTCTCGCTCTCTCTCTTGTTGGAGGTAGATGAACAGCTGATGATCACCTGGATGCATGGATCATTTTGGACCTCTTGATCTCTTCGGTTTGATGATTTTTCATGTGAAGTTCTTGGTCCTTTAAATAATCACAGAGACTAGAAACCCTAGTTACCAGATGTGATTATATGTTGTTGCAATCATATCTACCAAAGATCTCATCCTACGGCCATAATAATGTCGTGGATCCGCCGCAAATAACGCATTTGGCCGCTAAACCGCGGCGATTTAGTGGAATCATGGCTTAGAATTTCTTATGGTCTCTGGTGTTGACATGTGGAGATCTCTTCGATGTCTGGATTTTGGAAATCTTACTCTGAATCTTTGCCGTTGCTAGATCTTATATTTTCCCTTAATATTTTAGCAAATTTGATTCCGACATCTCGGATCTTTTGATCTCCAGATCTGAGCTAATATCTGTATAATATCTCAAGTCATAGTGTTAGTAATATTTGTTATTATTTTGAGATATTATCCTAACCATTTGTATGATACAATATTTTAAGAATAATGATTAGAATTATTTGATATGATATGCATATTTTATATAAATATTATATGCATGTATTTTCCCTCATCATGTTAATTATAATATAGAAACATATGATAATAAACTTTTTACACATTAACCCTCATGTGTTTTATAATTACAATAAACACCTTTTAGAACTTAACAATAGTGAGGAAAATAATCATTCAAATATGCAATATTTCAGACTAATCAAATACCCCTAAACTTAACTTTGATCGTCCTAAGCAAACTAGTTATTAAAGAGAAGAAGAAGAAAAAGAAAAAAGAAAACCTAGCACACTTTCTTAGGCAACACGATTGCACTGAGCGCGTGCAACAAGGTTTTAAACCTCTAGGTGTCCCTAGTAGGAGGAGTATTTTCTCCTGAGGGTTTTTAGCGGATTACACCCACAAAATCCTTAATAAAAAAGTGAAGATGAAAATTACATACAAAGATAAGGAACATATAAAAGAAAGAACTTGAAACTAAGAGTTTCAAATTATACTAGCTTTTTATTTGCCATGAGCCCTATCTTAATAGTCATGAAAAGATGTTAGAAATCATATCATCCCTCAATAAAATATCGCCTTTAGCCTTCCTCCCTACCTTTCTTCCAAACATCGATCATATACCCGTACGTGTGTGTAAAAGACATCTCTACACTTAGAGAATTTAATTGAAGCTATTATACTCTTTTCCATCTTCCTTAGTACTTTTTAGCCGGTGAATATTTTATAGATGGAATTACTCACACATTCTTCATGTGACCGTTAATATTTTTGGAGGTACTAACCAACCGATTACCAAATGTGCTCATTCGTTTAGGCGTAATTAGAAATTTCCTCGTCTTGCAACACCTGAGGCTTAGCAGTGGCTCCCAAACAAGTTGGTCTAAGGCACTAAGTGATAAAGCGCCCTCGCTATATTTTTTTTTGCTGTCTTAAGCAATTACAAAACCAATGTTCATATTTCTTCACCATTTTATTTCATTTATATTTTTCTTTGTATATTTATTTTCCTTCATACTAAGGCTTTTAGACAAGAGCATTTCAAGGTATCCTCTACTATCCCAAGTTTCAAGACGTGTGCAAGTGTGTATAGTAGGGTATTAACGTTCAAAAGTTTGGACTCAAGAATAGGGACTATTTTTCAGATTTAATTCTATTCTCAGATTAGTGATTTTCTTTATCTTACTAACCCTTGGGACAACAGCACATGACTACCTATTACTTTCTTCGTTATAAAACATCTAATTTTCTTGCTTTTCTTAAACTTTTCCTTCCTATCATATGTATTTTTCACTTTCTAACTTTCATTATCAAATTTTTTTTTTATGATTTTATTTAGTATAATGCAAAAATAAAAAATAAATAAAATGATGCGTGAATAAGCACAAACCTCCCCCAAACCTTTTTGCAGCAGTGTCCTCACTGATGTCATCTGTTAAGCTTAAAACCTGTAGACTTGGGAGGAAAAGTTAGTAACGGGGACAAGATTTAATGACAGTGAAAATCCTCTCCCGAATTTATTTTTGGCTCATAATTTTGTAAAAAAATGTTTTCTTTCAAGAGCCAAAATATTCTCCCCCCCCCCCGCCCAAACTTGAGTAAAATAGTATTAAGCATTTAAAATTATGAGGGGGGTTAATGTTATTGGTCTATGCAAAACTCTACAGAGATCAAAATTCAACACCAACCATTCGAATATTTTATCAATGTAACACCATGGTTGGTGGAAGATCATAGATGTGCAGAAGTGGGGAGATAGGAGGCGGAATCGATCGGATTTACGTCTCGGTTGGTAGAGACGAAACAGTGATGGTGCACTACTCGCATTCTCGTTCTTGATAAGAAGAAGGGATGGCGGTTCAACTTCTTTGGGTGGTTGATTCATCACAACTCCCATGTATTTTAGGAATGCGAGTTCTTCAGCAAAAATATCTTCAAAACTTTCATCAAGATTCCGAATGATAATCTCATTGGAAAGGGAGTTATGAAACTCGGATAGCTTGACTAAATCATTCGACAAGTCAAAGAGTTCAGACTTAGGTGTGGACTTGTCGACAGAAGGGTCTTCACGTGTATAATAAACAGTAGGATCAAACCCTAATGCACTAGTGGCGTCGAGATCAGAATCGTGAAGCTCCTCAAATTCGCAACGTCGAAAGCTATCTTTTCGACGGAACAAACATGAGCATAGGGTTCTGATGGTTGACTTCCTAGCTTGTACATGTTAAGCTCAATTGTCATCTTCCCAAAGGACGGGTTCATTGAACCATTACGATAATTGATTATCGCGTTTGAAGTTGCTAGGAAAGGTCGACCAAGAATCACCGGAATTTGGTTCCATAGGTTCGCTACAGGTTGTGTATCTATAACTATAAAGTCCACAGGAAATATAAATTGCCCGACTTTGATTAACACGTCCTCTAGCTTACCCCAAGGTTGGGTGATAAATCGATCTTCCATCTGGAGAGTGCAATGCGTAGGTTTCAACTCTCCTATCCCTAATTGCTCATAAATAGAATACGGAAGCAAGTTAACACTAGCACCTAAATCGACTAGAGCACGATTGATATTTTTATCCCCAATAGTTATAGATATTGTGGGACAACCGGGGTCCTTAAGTTTCATGGGCACTAATTGGGTAAGAGAATTGCTCATATTGCTCTCTAAGAAAACCTTTTTTTGTACTTGAGTTTTCCTCATCCTAGTGCACAAGTCCTTTAAAATTTTCGCATAGAACGAAACTTGTTTGATAGCATTTAAAAGAGGGATATTTATATTAACTTTCTTTAAAATGTCCACAATCTTCTCCATTTGGGGACTTGGTTTGTTGGCCCTCAACCTATGTGGAAAAGGAGCTTTATTAATAAAGGTTGGGTCCAACTTTTGAAGAGAAGTTTGTGGGGATGGAATGGATCCCAAAATTGGATTAGGGATGGTTGTAGATGGTAATTCCTTCAAGGAAGTGGGATGAGAGTTCGAGCCTAGTGGGAAACGGAGAATAGGCTCGGAAGAAGATGGTGGACTAGACGAAGTAGGATTAGAAGTAGTAGCTGGGGTTTCATCTAATTCATCCTCAACAACTTGTTTACCAACATTGTTATTCAGCATTCTTCCCGGTCTCAACGTAGTTACGACACTCACATTATGATTTTGAAGGATGATATTCGCGCTTTGTGAGTGGCAGAGATTTGGTAGAGGTTGAGATGGAAGTTTCTCTTTCTCTCTCTCGCTCATTGCGGCATTTAACTGTGCAAGTTATACTTCTATCAATTTTATGCTTTCACTATAGGAAGTAGTGTGTCGCACTAATGTTTGGATAGAAGACGTTAAATTAGCCGTCATTTGCGTGGATTGTTTAATGAACGTTTCTAAGTTACGTTCGAGCGCAGAGGTTTTATCGGTACCGGCCATTGAAATATTATTATAAGGATCAAAGTTGTTTGCCGGGTTTTGAAAAGATTGCAGTTGAAAGGGGTGCTGATTTTGTTGTGGTGGTTGTTGTTGCTGTGGGGGAGGCCTTTGATAGTTGCTTGGGAACTGGTTTTGATTTTGAGTTTGGTTTTGGTTCCAAGCAAAATTATGATGATTCCTCCATCCCTGATTGTATGTGGAAGAATAAGGATCGTTTCTAGGTCGTTGCTGAAAAGCAGCATTAGTTTGTTCTTGACCTTGAAACGGAGGATTCAAAGGACATTTTTCCGTTAAGTACGATGGGTCAGAACAGCAACCACACACGATTTTTGGGAGCATAACTTGGTTTAGGGAGGCTGATGAGAATTTGTTTTCCATAGCTTCGAGTTTCTTTTGCATTGCGGCCATTTCGGCTTTCGCTGCGATGGAAACATCGAGCTGATGAATACCTGCCCTAGATGAAATTGGTCTAACGCTTTCCTACTGTAAGGTTTGTTCGGCAAGATCTTCGAAGAATTGCCAAGTTTCGCCTTCGTCTTTTGACATGAAATGGCATTAACAAATAGTTTCAAGCATCTACTTCGTGGTAGGATTAACACCCTCATATATAATTCGGCAGAGTTTCCATCTATCAATTCTGTGATGGGGGCATTGTAGAAGAAGATTGTCACGACCCAAAGTTTGGATGTGATCGGCACATAGATTGTGTAATATCTAAAGATATCGGCACAATCTCAGTAAGCCAAAAACCAAGATCAAAAACCTTTTTGCGGAATTTAGAAATTTTGGTGTTTAAGTAATAAGAATGAATTAGCATGTCGAAAGGTTTTTAAAATTTGAAATGTAAACAACTGATTTTAAAGTTTCGACAATGCCTCCTTTTTAATTATTAGTAGAAAGCCATTATAAGTTGTGTAATTAAGTTGCATCCCTAATTGGGAGGTTACTACATACGTAACCCACCTAGAAAAAAGAGCGATAAAAGCTGACGAGTGGATCTGCACTGCTGCTACGCGTTCACACGACTCCTGCGAGGAACTAAGGCACAACGAGGGTGAGTTGTCAACTCAGTGAATAAAACTAACATATATCGGCTGATAATGTAAGTATGACGAACTAGAGCTAATATCAATAAGGATGAATATAATGCATGATAACATGTGGAAGTATGAACATGAACTACTAAGTATAAAAATCAAGACTGAAATCTCATCAATTATTTCCAAATAAGGTTTATTCTTTTTCGTGTCCAACATCGACACAAATCTTCTGTTTCCATCAGGCATCATTCCCCGAACGATCCTGTAAATCAATAACACCGGTCGGTATCACCTAGATATCCGCCGTGTTCATAATTGTCTCCGGTATCGAGTATCCTCGCTAGTCTCCCCACCTCAAATGCGGCTTTCCTGCCCCTCGGTCTCGACCGGGTCCACCATGAATCCGGCTGTATAACTCCCCACTCAGTCTGGATAACGTAAAAATCCGCAACCGTATAGCTCCCCCACTCGGTCCGGAATTAAACTAAATCATAAAAATAACATCTCATGGTGGACATCTCACATCAACATGAAACATCACTGAATCTACTCAATAGTATATAAAAACTCAAAACCATAAATTCTCAATAATCCAATGCATCTTATATCAAACTACTAATACTTGAATATGAAATATGATATCATTTATGCAAAGTAACTACCATTATTGATGCTTAAGGTATAATAGGAATCATATTTAACATAATAAATACTAAGTGTGTAGGTGACATGTTAATATCAACGAGGTGTAGTGTAACATGTAGATATGTGCATGTGCAGCATAACTTGTCGATAATTGTGCAGTGTTCTAACAGTTATTAACATGACAATGTATATGTATATGAATGCATATGGTCAACTTTATATACAAAGGTAAAATTTCTATTTAAACTTAAACTACGGGCGTATCACGCCACCCATACAAAATCCCCCGGTAGACGTTTAGTCTACTCACCGGAATACGTCGAATCTACTCAGATCATCGATTCTTTTCCTTTCCTTGCGGCCTCCGAAGTTCCCATACTCAAATCTAACATTGATATTAACTTGTATAAGAAACGGCTAAACTCCGATATGGCGAAAACATGAAAATACAAGTTTTACGTATTACTATACTAAGTATGACTATTGCAAACTATCTAATATTTATACTAACTGGATTTTTAACCATTCGTTGTTCGTAACAGAAAAAAGAAACGCGTTACGAAACACCCGTGTCGTATTTTTGAATTTTAACCCTTTTTCAGATATTAGCTTCCAGATTTCACATACTGAAAAATTAACTTAAACTAGCAATACCAAACATCCTAATATATATACAGAGAGCTACCCTGAAAACCACAACACCCAACTCCCTCAAAAAACCGGCGAGCTCGGATTTTCCCTATATGTCGTCGGCCAATATCCGAGCAACTGGGTTCGTCTTTCTAGGGTTTATTCTAGGTCCAATCTATAAGATGAAGGTACTGTTTGGTTAGGCTAATTTTCATCTAAACTATAACAGATTCCAGACAGGGCTTAAACTTGTAAAAATACAATATTATCGATATCCGATTTCTAAAATAAAATAGTACTTTACTTAAGTTTCAGGGTTGAAATTATACCTATAGATGATCACTGAAAAGGTTTCCTCCAAGATGCACAAGCTCAAAGATCCTAGCTAGATGGTGGTGGTGAAAACCTTTAGCACATAGCTCTTTTCTTCTCTTCTTTCTTATTTTCTTTTTTCTTTGTTGTTCTAGGATGTTTCCTTCTTTATTTTTAGTTTATTTCTTATTTCAAATGATACATGAACTGAACAAAGATAAGGAGAGTGAGTGAGGGTTGTAGGAGGAGGTGTCACTTAGCAAGGATGTGGTAGTTTAATGCAAGTAGGAGGTGTAGCATGAAGGATGGTGGTGTTTTCATGCAAGGAGGAGGTGTATGCATAAAGTGTCATCTAGGATATGTTATGCCATGAGTGTAACTTAAGCTTAAACATGAACTTACCCTTTTACACATAAACCCTCATAAATTTCCAACTTTCACAATTACTTAAACTTTTCACAAAACCCCTCATACTATATCATATTACAAATGAAGCTAAATTTTTCACTAAAACCCTTGTAATTTACTAATGTTACAAACTAAAATTTCAAATTAATTAGCTTCACACACTACTTATGAAAATGTCCTATTTTGTTTCAATAACTTTTTAAATTAATATTTTATTATTTAATTAATTAAATTAATTTCTTATCTAAAATTTTCAAAATGTTACAATATTCCCCCCTTAAGAAAATTCGGTCCCCGAATTTAAAACTTAACTACACGTACCTTCAAAAAAAAGTGATCTCCTCGCAATTCGTTCCTCGCCAAAGAACCTTTACAGACGGAAGTACCCTTGATCTCAGTTTCTTTGCCTGTCGGTCTAGAATAGCTACTGGCTGCACTGTGTAGGATAAATCCTGCTCGAGCTGCAAGGTTTGATGCTGGATCACGTGAGAGAGATCGTGAAGATACTTGCGAAGTATAGACACATGAAATACTGGATGCACATCGGGAAAACTCGGTGGAAGTGCTAAACGATAAGCTACAGCACCCACTCTCTCCAGAATCTTATAGGGTCCGACATATCTGGGGCTGAGCTTCCCCTTTTTTCCCGAAATGCATCACACCCTTCATCGGAGATACACGAAGGAACACATGATCTCCCACATCAAACTCGAGTCTACGACGGCGTCGATCGGCATATGATTTCTGTCTGCACTGGGCCGCTCTCATTCTGTCTCGTATCAACTGGATCTTTTCTGTAGTCTCTTGTACTATCTGTGATCCCAAAATGCTACTCTCGCTGAGTTCTGTCCAGCAAACGGGTGATCGACACTTTCTCCCATGCAAACCTTCGACGGGTGCCATCTGGATTGTCTCCTGAAAACTGTTGTTATAAAAGAATTCTATCAAAGGTAAGTGACGATCCCAATTGTCACCAAAGTCAAGACTGCAAGCTTGAAGCATATCCTCCAGACTCTGTATGGTCCGCTCTGACTGACCATCAGTCTGTGGGTGAAAAGTTGTACTAAAACTCAGTCGGGTACCAAGAGCCTCCTGAATTTTCTGCCATAATCGGCTGGTAAACTGCATACCCCTGTCGAACACTATACACGTCGGAACTCCATGCAATCGCACAATCTCATTAATATAAATCTGAGCTTACTGCACATATCCAAACGTTGTCTTCACTGAAAGAAAGTGAGCTGTCTTTGTCAATCTATCTACAATCACCCAGATGGAATCATACCCTCTGCTAGTCCTGGGTAGACCCACAATGAAAGCATGGAGATCTGCTCCCATTTCCACTCCGGAATGGGCAAGGGCTGCAACTCTCCTGCCGGCCTCTGGTGCTCGGCCTTGACTTGCTGACAAGTCAAGCATCTCGAAACGAACTCCGCGACATCTTTCTTCATTCCTTCCCACTAATAGACATCTTTCAGGTCATTATACATCTTGGTGGAACCAGGATGAATACTATATGCTGACCGATGGGCCTCCTCTAAGATCACTTGTCTCAGTACCTCCGAATCCGGCACACAAAGACGAGTCCCAAATCGTAATACTCCATGATCATCTATCACGAAATCAGACTCTCTACCCTGTCTAACCTGATCCATGATCTCCGACATAGGAGCATCTGCGGGCTGTGTCTCTCGAATACGATCCAATAACTGAGGACGGGTGCGTACATGAGCTAATTGTCCTCCTGTCGATGTGAACTCAAACTGTACACGGCTATCACACAGAATCTGCCAGTCTGCAGAAGACTGTCTCTGCAGAGTGCACAAATGAGATAAGATACCTCCAGGCCTCCGACTCAAAGCATCTGCTACAACATTCGCTTTGCCCGGATGATAAAGAATCTCGCAATCGTAATCCTTCACGAGTTCCATCCATCGACGCTGCCTCAGATTCAAATCCCGCTGCTGAAAAATATATTTCAAGCTCTTGTGGTCTGTGAAGATCTGGCATGACTCACCGTACAAGTAATTCCTCCAAATCTTCAGTGCGAATACCATAGCACCCATCTCCAAGTCATGAGTGGGGTAGGTCTGCTCGTGCCTCTTCAGTTGCCGCGAGGCATAAGCGACAACCCTGCCGTGTTGCATCAACACACAGCCTAAACCCACTCGAGAGGCGTCATAATAAACAACAAAACCACCTGACCCAGAAGGTAAAGATAAGACTGGTGCAGTCGTCAAGCGAGTCTTCAACTGCTGGAAACTCTGCTCACACGCCTCTGTCCAAAGAAATGGAACCTCCTTCCTGGTCAACCTGGTCAACGGTGCAGCGATCCGAGAAAAATCCTGCACAAAACGTCGGTAATAACCGGCCAGACCCAAGAAACTGCGAACGTCTGTAACTGACATAGTTCTGGGCCAGTGTTTTACTACTTCGATCTTCTTTGGGTCCACACGTATACCATCTCTCGTAACTACGTGACCCAAGAAATCCACACTATCCAGTCAGAAAGCACACTTCGAGAATTTAGCGAATAGCTGATTCTCCTTCAAGGTCTGCAATGTGATATGCAAGTGCTGCTCGTGCTCTTCCCGGCTCCGGGAATAAATAAGAATATCATCAATGAATACAATAATAAACTAATCAAGGAATGTCCTGAAAATGCGGTTCATCATATCCATGAAAACTGCTGGGGCGTTGGTGAGCCCGAACGACATCACCAGAAACTCATAATGCCCATATCGTGTGCGAAAAGCAGTCTTCGGAATGTCATCCTTCCGAACTCTCAACTGATGATACCCTGACAGCAAATCAATCTTCAAGAAATAGCCATCTCCCTGCAGCTGATTGAATAAGTCATCGATACGAGGTAGTGGATACCTATTTCGCACAGTAACTCAATTCAGCTACCTGTAGGCGATGCACGGTCTCATGATACCGTCCTTCTTTTTAACGAACAAGACAGGAGCTCCCCACGGTGATACACTCGGACAAACAAGTCCTCTATCCAACAACTCTTGCAACTGACCTTTGAGTTCCTTCAACTCCGTCGGGGCCATCCGATAAGGTGGTATAGAAATAGGCCCCGCACCCGGAATCAAGTCAATGCAAAATTCGATATCGCGATGAGGCGGTAATCCTGGAAATTCAGCAGGAAACACATCCGGAAATTCTCGTGCGATCGGAACCTGGTCCAACGGGACTTCAGCGGCTCCTACGTCCTGAACAAACGCTAAGAACCCACGACAACCCTTCTTCAAGAGCCGTCCCACACAAAGAGCAGAAATCATGTTGGCATAAGTTATACTACAGTCTCCCTGCACAACAAAAATCGGTTCGCCTGGAAAACAGAATCTGACCACTTTCCCCCTACAATCTACATAAGTATGACAAGCGGCCAACCAATCCATACCAAGAAGTATATCAAAATCTAGCATATCCAGGAGAATCAAATCAACTAATGAATCCCTATCACCAATACGTAGTGAAAAAGACTTGAATACATGTCGAGCTACAAAAGAATCTCCTACAAGTGTAATCACAACTAGTGGTAACTCTAACAACGACGCCTCTCTCCCCAGAGAAAGTGCAAAGTGTGCAGATACGTAAGAATGCGTAGAACCGGGATCAAATAAAATATGTGCATCTAAGAAACATACTGCAAGAGTACCTGTCACAACTGCATTGGATGCCTGGGCATCCTGTGGAGTCAGCGCAAAAACCCGTGCCCGGTCCCTACCCGCATCCTGTCGTCCTCTCATTCGATCTCCTCGGCCTCTCTGAAAGCGTCCTGCAAAACCCCGACCTCCCGGTGCAATAGCCTGACGCATAGTTCCAACTGGGGGAAGAAGTAAGGCCATCAAAGTAGAAGGAGGAGGGGGTAAAGAAGCCTGTGGAAAATAGTCCCTCCCTGGGGTCTACAATCCCTCGCGTAATGCCCTGGAAGTCTGCAAGTAAAACATGTAGATGGGGGCCTCTGATCATCAGGGTATGAACTGAACATCTGGCCGTGAGTCCAACCTCGCCCAAAACTGCGGCCTGGAGTGTGCCTGCCTCTACCTCTGCCGAACTGCCTGGTCACTGACCCAATAGGCCTGGTCCTCTTTGGCTCCGGAACAATCACTATCTCGTTCAGATGCTCTTCCACTCGCATAGCTGCGTCCATGGCATGTGCATAAGTATCGAAATGCTGAGAGCCTATAGCAAGAAATAGCTGAGTATCCAAGCTCCTCACAAATCTCTTCACCCGGTGCTCCTCCGTGGGAATTAAGTACGGAGCATAGCGTGACAACTGGGTGAACTGTAAATCATACTCTGCCACCGATATACTTGCAGTTTTCCTCAACACTTCAAAACTGCTGCCTCTAGCGTCCCTTATGCTCTGTGGAAGAAATCTGGTAAGGAAGATCTCAGAAAACTCTGTCCACGACATTGGAGGAAGACCCGCAGCTCGCCCTCTCTCCATCAACTCACACTATGTCTGTGCAAGTCCCTCTAATCGAAAGCTGGTCAGCTCCACCGACCTCGTATCAGAACATCGCAACGACCTGCCAATCCTAGCCATCCTATCAAGAAAAGACTGAGGATTCTCTGTTGCATCGGTCCCTGTAAACATCGGAGGCCTCAACCTTATGAACTCTGGAAAAGATACCTCCATCACCCTTGGTTCTACTAGTGCGGCAGTCTGCATAGGCTGATCATCGAGTTCTACCATCGTCGGTGTCTGATCATGCCTCTAAACATGGGTGGCCTCCGTCAACTGTCCCACCATTTGCTGTAGGCCCAACATGCCCTCCTTTATCCTAGTCAGTCTGTCTGGAGTAGGAGGTGTTGGGCTTCCTTTGCACCTAGTCTAGGGTTTGGTAGCATCACTCATACAATTTTAAAAATTAGAGAGGTACAAAGCAAACAAACCATGAATCTTTGCTAGAAATATTAGGGTAACAAGTTTGTATCACATACAAAGGAGTATCTATCATATAGAGTTTAGGATTACAACCTTTGTAGTCCGTTCCATCGCTTCATAAGCTCCGTGTTGAGATCCCTTCGCTGCGATAATCAAGAACTTCGACTCTTGAGAGGCTCCATGAGGTGAATGATTCATCTTGCTTGAAGTCTTCTTAATATAAGATGATCTACCTTGAAGAATCTCTAACCTAAGCTTACACTTTACTAATGAAGTAATTAGAGAAGTGAACACCCTAATCTAAGTGGCTAGAATAGATGAGGATGTTGAAGTAGGAATTTTACACTCTTTTGTTTTCAATTTCTCACTTAGAATCATCACACAACAAAAAGCCAGTGAAGCTTTTCAAGAGGAAGAAGAAGAACAAAAGCTTTTGTGATGAATAATGAATTATTGTTGTGGTTACAATTGCAACCATGGGTTAAGAATGAGATCCTTAACCTTTATAGAGAATAAACCATGGGTTGAGGGTTTGGGTTGGGTTAACAAATATCTCCATAAAATATCAAAGAAAAATGACAAAGTCAAAGCTTCATGAAGCTTCCACAAAGCTCATCCAAATAGTTAACCCTAATCCAAACCGTAACTTGGTTTAAACTCAAAATCCATGTTGCATTTGTAACCCTAACATGTTACAATATTATATATCATATATATAATATATATGTAACAAAAGAAAATAATACATTTAACATATATCGCATATACATCAATGTATTATCCGGTGAGAAAAAGAATCAATAAAGCGAGCTTATATTAGTTAATGTAACGTAATATATCACATATATAATTATACATTAAATTATCGAATCAACACTTGATCCGATAATCCGGCTATATGATATATAACCGACTAATATAACATGTACCAATTCATCGAATCAATACTTGATCCGATGACCCGGCTATATCACATATACCCGGCCGATATCACATATCGCGAGAATAGAATACGGTATCTCATATCGTATTATTCTCGGTCCCGCACATATCACATATGTGCTTCTACTCCGTTTTGCCTGAGCCAGGAAACCTCTGTGTAGGACTCTAAAGAATCGTCAATACGCCGGCAGTAGGTGATGATCATATCAAACACCCACAAGCTGCATCGGTCAGCTAAACGTAACATCCACCTAGGTATTTAGCGATCAAAAGATCAACAAGCAAGCCTATACATTCTCCTATGAATCCAATCAGTAACACTACTGTACAGTCCGGTCTCTTCGTCTGGTATGTCGCATATCAAGTCCAGGGGTGGTAAACGTCAGACCCCAGTAACCGATAAGTCGTGTCGATGTGAGGCTCATAACAGGTCGAGAAACTACTGATAACTCTTACCAGTAGCACTCTATATCAGCCCTGGCCAGGGACTTCCAGTTATAGCCAATCGAACACAGCACAACATCAACTCCCTATACCGGGAGAGACGAAACCCCTCCTATCGCTCATTGCCTCCATGTGATTCGGGATTGTACCCAAAAGCCACCGTTTTGCATGCCTTCTTGGATGTGGTAAGGTAGAAATCAAAGCACAGTGGGAATCACACAAGACTCTATGAAGATCTCGGGTCTACAGACTAACCTGTACCAGTGTCACCGGAGAACTGCTATCTGACGATAGGTATAATACCATCTAGGAGTTCTCGGCGAGTCCGTTCAGTGTACCCAGTCTCCACTGAGCACCCGTACACCATCTTTGATGTCAAACACCGATGGATATGGGATCATCCATCGCCCATCATATGGGTCAAGATGCATATACGCTAGTCTACTCTGGTGTATCGATGCCCTGTCTCGATACACCCTCGACTAGGAACAGTTATAGGATGTACTCGTTGACTACCCTGGCCCCACTAGTATGATCTCATCATAGTCCTAGTAGTCAATTACATATCCCAAGGGCTTTATCAACATGTGAGAGTAAGACAGTAAACCAAAACAAGTCAACATGTTAAGACAAAGTGAAACCAGATAGCATACTATCATATCGAGAAAGAAAGTCCTCTCTATATATATCCAAGCATCCATCATAATATACATCGTATGTACAACAATGGCCTCTAGGACATATATACAACTAACAATCTCCCACTTGTACTAAGGCCAGCTGTTGTAGTATCTCATACCCAACATCCCGAAGAGTCTCTCAAATTGTATCTGGGGAATGGCCTTCGTGAATGGATCCGCGGTGTTGTCCTTCATGTCAACTCTCCTGACCTCGATCTCGCGGCGATCAACTATCTTCCAGATCAGATGATACCGCCTTAGAATATGTCTGGACTTCTGATGGGACCTGGGTTCCTTGGCCAAAGCCACAGCTCCATTGTTATCACAATACAAAGGTATCGGATGCTCAATGGACAGAACCACACCAAGTTCAGTGATGAACTTCTTCATCCAGACAGCCTCTTTGGCAGCATCGTTGGCAGCGATGTATTCAGCCTCCATCGTCGAGTCTGCCACGGTTTTTTGCTTGGAACTCTTCCAACAAACTGCCCCTCCATTTAGGGTAAAGACTAATCTCAAGTGCGACTTAGAGTCGTCCTTATCACTTTGGAAGCTCGAATCGGTAAAGGACTCCACTTGGAGTTCTCCGTTACCATACACCAAGAACATCTCCTTAGTCCTTCTCAAGTACTTGAGAATGTTCTTCACAGCTGTCCAGTGACTCTCTCCTGGATATCTTGATACCTACTCACTACACTTAGTGAGTATGCTACATCGGGTCTAGTACATAGCATCGCGTACATGATAGAGCCTACTACCGAAGCATAGGGTATCCCTTGAATGTGAGCTCTCTCCAAATTAGTCTTAGGAGACATCTCTTTGGAGAGAGTGAGTCCAGAGATCGTGGGTTGGTTCCCACGATTGGATTATTCCATACTAAACCTCTTTAGTATGGTGTCAATGTACCTGGATTGGGACAATCCCAGTATCCGTTTAGATCTATCTTTATAGATCTTAATTCCCAAAATGCAGGAGGCATCACCTAGATCTTTCATTGAGAATCTATGTGATAAGAAGATCTTGACCGAGTGCAGCATAGGAACATCATTTCCTATCAAGAGTATGTCATCCACGTACAATACGAGGAAGACGACCTTACTCTCTGCAACCTTCTTATATATACAAGGTTCATCTACGTTCTTGATGAAGTCAAACTCTTTGACTACAATATCAAAACAGATGTTCCAACTCCGCGATGCCTGCTTTAACCTGTAGATGGATTTAAGGAGCTTGCATACCTTTCCGCTGCTCCCACTATCTATGAAGCCATCTGGCTAAGTCATGTACACGCACTCCTCTAAATCACTATTTAGAAAGGCGGTCTTAACATCCATTTGACAGATTTCGTAGTCATGGTATGCAGCAATGTCAAGTAGGATCCGGATGGACTTAAGCATAGCCACTGGAGAAAAGGTTTCGTCATAATCCACACCTGGTCGTTGACGAAAACTCTTTGCAACAAGTCTAGCTTTGAAAGTCTCAACTTTTCCATCTACACCAAGTTTCTTCTTAAAGATCCACTTGCTCCCAATGGGTTTTACCCCTTCAGGAGCAACTTCCAAAGCCCATACTTTGTTGGTGTACATGGATTCCATCTCAGATCGCATTGCATCCAGCCACTTCACAGAGTCCCCACTCGTGATGGTCTGCTCGAAGTTAGTTGGGTCATCATCTTCCATGATGCAATCCTCGCTCCCACCATCTACGAGAAAACCGTAGTATGTCTCAGGTGGATGAGGGACCCTACTAGATCGGCGGAGAGGCTGGGGTTTGTTGGGAACTACTGAATCCTCTAGTTCCACCAAATCTTCTTTCGTAGTTTGTGTTGCTGGAACTTCTTCCAGTTCTACCTCCTCCCCACTAATTTCCTTTGCAAGAAATTCCTTTTCTAAAAAGGTGGCATGTTGAGAAACAAACACCTTTTGTTCCTCACTTAGGTAGAAAAGATATACATACGAATTGCTTGGATATCCCACAAACTTGCAAAGAATTGATCTTGTCTCGAGCTTGTCCGGATTTTGCTTTTTAACATAGGCCGGACAACCCCATATCTTAACTCGTTTAAGAGATGGTCTCTTCCCATTCCATATCTCATATGGAGTGGTAGGCATCGATTTGGTTGGAACTCTATTCAATAGGTATATGGCTGTCTCAAGCGCATACCCCTAGAAGGAAATGGTAACTCAGCAGTGCTCATCATAGAGCGCACCATATCTAATAGGGTGTGATTCCTCCGCTCCGATATACCGTTGTGTTGTGGTGTATAAGGAGGAGTAAGCTGAGAGAGAATCCCATTCTCTTTTAGATAATCCAGGAACTCATTGCTCAAGTATTCTTCTCCTTGATCTGATCGAAGGATCTTAATACTTTTGCCCGTTTGGTTCTCTACTTCGTGCTTATATTCTCTGAATTTCTCAAAAGCTTCAGACTTGTGTTTGAACAGGAATACATGTCCGTATTTTGAGAGATCATCCGTGAATGTAATGAAGTATGAGGAACCGTTCCTGGCATGTGTAGACATGGGACCACATATATCACTATGTATCAGTCCCAAGAGTTCTGTAACTCTTTCTCCGTGTCCACTAAATGGAGTTTTGGTCATCTTCCCTTTGAGACATAACTGGCAAGTGTCATAAGATGAAAATTCAAACGGATTCAAATATCCATCCTTATGCAATTTAGCTAGCCGTGTCGCATTGATATGACCTAGTCTACAATGCCACAAGAAGGACTCGTTCATTTCTGAACTCTTCCTCTTGTGTGTGTTTTGTACATTAAGTATTGTAGTTTGATTGAGAATGTATATGCCATTAAATAACGAACCTGATCCAATCAACTTTTGATTCAGGAATATGTTCATAACATTATCCTGTACTACAAGATTACATCCTTCTTTACTCAATAAAGAAACTGATATAATATTGCATATCATGCTCGGAATATAATAGCATTCGTTCAGAATTAATGTATTACCATTTGGCAACATAAGGTGATATTCGCCAACAGCTTTGGCTGCAACATTTGCACCATTCCCAACCCTTATGGAATGATCACCCTCTCCCAGTTCCCTACCTTTTCGTAGCCCATGTAACATATTACATATATGAGATCCCGATCCGGTATCTAATACCAAGGACGTAGAGTGAACTGAGAAACAGTTCTCGATAACTAACACACCTGAAGAAGATGCATTAACATGCTTATTCTTTGTTTGGGCGGCGTGAGAATCCAGATATTCTCCTATTCCCTGCTCGGACTTATAACAATTATAAGTGGGAGCGGGACCAACGTTCCCATGCTCAGTATAACAAGCGGGTTCAGTCAATACATCCATATAATTATCTTGATTAAGGCCTGACATGGTCGCTACCTGGAGAGAGAGAGAAGAAAACACTTTAGCGTATATGCTCTTGCAAAATTAGATTGGTTATTATCTTATCTAATCAGGATGGCTCCTACTGCTTTTTATCAAATCTTCCTTAAAACCCTAAAAGGTAAGACTAGCCGGGATTAATTACACTTTACAAGTTCGCCAATCTTTCAGCCAGGCCAGTGTCGGTACTTTGAGGGAGGTTCCCTGTGCTTTCACACGGACCTAATTAAAATAAACCTCGTTTTCCCAGAGGCATAACCCCTTAAATACCTTTCTAAACACCTACTTGATTGGCTAATTGTCATGTGTAAAACTCTCTCAGGAGTAACTCTTACTCGCAGTGGGTATCAGGATCCAACTATCTCATAGGAGGTATGCAATCTCATTGCAAATTTCAACATTTGAAATTCCCGATAATGCTTTTGCCCCTAGCAACTCATGACCTTGGCTATGGTCAACAAATCATAAGCGCTAGCCAAGTTCAACCCGTCATTTCCCGATTGAATTAAACCCACCCGTACGACCCTTGGCTAAGGTCAACAAAATCGTACGACTACCCTAACTCAATCACATCTCATGTTTTAGCAGATAAACACTAATTAGCTACCGTACACTACGCCTTGGCTAAGGTCAACAAACGCAGCACGAATACTAACTAGTACCTATCTGAAATGACGGAGGGCTACGTAGGTTTTTCAGAAAACCATGAGCGTAATGAACTTGATATCGTTGTAGAACTAAGTGATTTTGAAAAGGAGTGTTTTTGAGGCTTTTCTAGTTTCGCTAAAGAGGTCACTTCCGGAGAAGGGATCTCGGCTCTTTCCTTATCGAATAAGGTGCAGGATATTTCATAAATACTACTGTGCAAAGCAAGAACTATAGAAGCAATCAAAAACTAAATCGTGAGTTTGTAGCATCTGCCAGTTTTGCTAAAGAGGTCACTCCCGGTGAAGTGATCTCGGCTCTTTCCTCATCGAATAAGGTGCAGGGTATACACATATACCACTATGCAAAGCAAAAACTGTAGCTACCCTTTTTGAAAATTTGATTCTACAACATCTTTTAGGTTTCTTTTCTTTTATTAATCTCATTAATAAATCCCATCATTTATGCTTCCTAAGCATCACAAAAGAAACAAAAATACAACGTACGCTTATGTCATCCGCATTCGCCACAATGTTCCGTTATGCACCGTTAGGTTACTTAACTAACGGCATACCGGGACGGAACTAGCGCGGGTGTAAAACATAAGCAACGTTTATTATATATCATATATACAATAATAAAGCATTCGTCTCATGCATATAATATGATCACATCACAGTATATCAGCAGCAGAAGAAACATATGAAATATTGGATATACTAGGAGGTCCGTGTTTTATTTCGAGCCTGTATAATATACAGATTCCACGGTCGCGATGAATAGCCAAACCCACATCCTTAGACCCCTACGAGAGCGGCAAGTAACACCGCCAATTCTAGGGTTAGGAGACCCGATCTCGACTCTTCGAGATGGCCTCCCACTGGACCCTAGAACCCGGTTACTTGCGCTTCCCTCCTTGGGTCTATCCTAATGCGGAAAAGTAAATAATATACAATGGTGACATCATCCTCAATCCGGAAGTGCCCCAATAAAAGAATATTACATACATTGAATTTTATATGAATGAAAATAAAAAAAACCCATCTCACATAAAACCCCGACTATTCAAAACACGACAATCTAATATAACATATCACAGCAACACATAATATCTCATATCATCAACGTAAGCAAGTATACGTATCCCGATTGTCGTTGATGTATAGCAACGAAGCCGGCAATACCCCACATACTACGCTTACGGTCGCAGAAAAGAAAATAAAAAACTACAACATTTGGAATTCATAATCTCCTTAGACATCGTAAACCCGAAATATCACATATTACGGATTTCATGCCTAACTATATGAATTCCACATATTGTATCACAATCACAGAATATCAAGATGATGTTTAACGTTTCGATCGAATCAACATACACTCACAAATTACCCATGTGAGCTCAACACTTGAGCAAAGTCAAAACACTCAAAAACCGTGCCACGGTGTCTATGGACCAATCGTAGAAGGAGTTAACCAATGCCTCACCTATGACACCACGGAACTATGACAAACTCTAGGGTTCGTTCGCGGTTCCGTGGGTATAAAATCGAGTTAAGGTTAGTATAGTCTTCTAGAGGGTCTATAGGGGTACTTGCACGATTTTACGAATATAATCAACTTCGAAAAATTACAACACTTGGAAATTTCAGCGGGGTACAAAATGTGGTGTTCGAAGTTCGATCAAACTGCTAAATATAGTCAAGGTTACCAATACAGTGTTAAATTATATGACTACGAAGAACTATGAATTAACCCCAGGTTAAACCAATCATCACATGAAAATTGGGCTAAACAAACAATACTAGAAACCCCAAAATGAAGACTCCAGAGCACAGGAGGAATACGGGGAGCAAAGGAGCATAGGGGGCCGGCCAGGCCGGAAATCTTGGCTTGGTACTCGGCCAAATTCCGAGCACACACACCCCCACCCCCCCTACCCCCGTATTTCACCCATGTTCATAGTTTGTCCCATGTACCATTCTGCACTTGTTTGAAAAAATTGTAAAGGACTTTTTGAAAATTTACAGAGAGCAAAATGGGGGTTTCATAATACCGTATTTCGGAGTCGGTTTCGTTTTCGTATTTGTTTTAACACCGTGTCTAAAATTCTAGCTTGGCTCTGATACCACTGTTGGGCTTCCTTTGCACCTAGTCTAGGGTTTGGTAGCATCACTCATGCCATTTTAAAAATTAGAGAGGTACAAAGCAAAAAAACCATGAATCTTTGCTAGAAATATTAGGGTAACAAGTTTGTATCACATACAAAGGAGTATCTATCACATAGAATATAGGATTACAACCTTTGTAGTCCATTCCTTCGCTTCATAAGCTCCGTGTTTAGGTCCCTTCGCTGTGATCATCAAGAACTCTGACTCTCGAGAGGCTCCATGAGATGAATGATGCATCTTGTTTGAAGTCTTCTTGATCTAAGATGATCTACCTTGAAGAATCTCTAACCCAAGCTTACACTTTACTAATGAAGTAATTAAAGAAGTGAACACCCTGATCTAAGTGGCTAGAATATATGAGGATGATGAAGTAGGAATTTTACACTCTTTTGTTTTCAATTTCTCACTTAGAATCATCACACAACAAAAAGCTAGTGAAGCTTTTCAAGAGGAAGAAGAAGAACAAAAACTTTTGTGATGAATAATGAATTATTGTTGTGGTTACAATTGCAACCATGAGTTAAGAATGAGATCCTTAACCCTTGTAGAGAATAAACCATGGGTTGAGGGTTTGGGTTGGGTTAACAAATATCTCCATAAAATATCAAAGAAAAATGACAAAGTCAAAGCTTCATGAAGCTTCCACAAACCTCATCCAAATAGTTAACCCTAATCCAAACCCTAACTTGGTTTAAACTCAAAATCCATGTTGCATTTGTAATCCTAACATGTTACAATATTATATATCACATATATAATATATATGTAACAAAAGAAAATAATACAATTAACATATATCGCATATACATCAATATATTATCCGGTGAGAAAAAGAATCAATAAAGCGAGCTTATATTAGTTAATGTAATGTAATATATCACATATATAATTATACATTAAATTATCGAATCAACACTTGATCCGATAATCCGGCTATATGATATATAACCGACTAATATAACATGTACCAATTCATCGAATCAACACTTGATCCGATGACCCGGCTATATCACATATACCCGGCCGATATCACATATCACGAGAATAGAATACAGTATCTCATATCGTACTATTCTCGGTGGCGCACATATCATATATGTGCTTCTACTCCGTTTTGCCTGAGCTAGGAAACCTCTCTGTAGGACTCTAAAGAATCGTCAATACCCCGGCAGTAGGTGATGATCATATCAAACACCCACAAGCTGCAAGCGGTCAGCTAAACGTAACAGCCATCCAGGTATTGAGCGATCAGAAGATCAACAAACAAGCATGTACATTCTCCTGTGAATTCAATCAGTAACACTACCATACAGTCCGGTCTCTTCGTCTGGTATGTCGCATATCAAGTCTGGGGGTGGTAAATGTCAGACCCCAGTAACCGATAAGTCGTGTCGATGTGAGGTTCATAACAGGTCGAGAAACTACTGATAACTCTTACCAGTAGCACTCCATATCAGCCCTGGCCAGGGACTTCCAGTTATAGCCAATCGAACACAGCACAACATCAACTCCATATACCGGGAGAGACGAAACCCCTCCTACCGCTCATTGCCTCCATGTGATTCGGGACTGTACCCAAAAGCCACCGTTTTGCACGCCCTCTTGGACGTGGTAAGGTGGAAATCAAAGCACAGTGGGAATCACACAAGACTCTATGACGATCTCGGGTCTACAGACTAACCTGTACCAGTGTTACCGGAGAACTGCTATCTGACGATAAGTATAATACCATCTAGGAGTTCTCGGCGAGTCCGTTCAGTGTACCCAGTCTCCACTGAGCACCCGTACACCATCTTTGATGTCAAACACCGATGGATATGGGATCATCCATCGCCCATCATATGGGTCAAGATGCGTATACGCTAGTCTACCCTGGTGTATCGATGCCCTGTCTCGATAAACCCTCGACTAGGAACAGTTATAGGATATACTCGTTGACTACCCTAGCCCCACTAGTATGATCTCATCATAGTCCTAGTAGTCAAGTACATATCCCAAGGGCTTTATCAACATGTGAGAGTAAGATAGTAAACCAATACAAATCAACATGTTAAGACAAAGTGAAACCAGATAGCATACTATCATATCGAGCAAGAAATTCCTCTCTATATATATCCAAGCATCCATCATAATATACATCGTATGTACAACAATGGCCTCTAGGGCATATATACAACTAACTGGAGGATCAACATGCTCATGTACCGCCGGAATATCCGGTGTGTCAGTCGCCGTCACAGGCGGATTCGCCCTAGCTGCATCCCTGGCTGCGGCTCGCCTATCTCGCGTAGCCATAGCAACGGGAATAAGAAACGAGAGTTGATAAGGTGTACGGATAGGAGCAGCAATAATAGGAAGTCAAAGGAAGGATTAAGCAAGATATACATCCTAAGGTTACTTAGGCTGAGTATCGTAGCGTAAATATGCTGCGGAACATATATACGGCACTCTACTCATCCTAAATCACCTACTCCATCAAACCAAAGGTCATCCTACGTAACGAAACTTAAGTCTACTTACTCCAGATCACTACTTGGTTCCGTAAGGTTAATCCTAAGCTCTGATACCAACTTTGTCACGATCCAAAGTTTGGATGTGACCGGCACATAGATTATGTAATATCTGAAGATATCGGCACAATCTCGGTAAGCCAAAAACCAAGATCAAAACCCTTTTTGCAGAATTTAGAAATTTTAGTGTTTAAGTAATAAGAATGAAGTAGCATATCGAAAGGTTTTTAAAATTTGAAATGTAAACAACTGATTTTAAAGTTTCGACAATGCCTCCTTTTTAATTATTAGTAGAAAGCCTTTATAAGTTGTGTAATTAAGTTGCATCCCTAGTCGGGAGCAAAACAATGACAAACGGCGGAAATCAACGTACAATAATAATACAACACTCAAGATGAAGAACTTCATGCAATATTTAAGAAAAACATAAGTTAACATAACTACCGATATCACTCAGTCGAATTTGGAACATTTACAACATGTTTCGTTCTAAGTCAATATACAAGGTCTGATGGAGTAATACTAGATCCAAAATACGTATATCCAAAATAGGAGGTTACTACATATGTAACCCACCTTGCAAAAAGAGCGATAAAAGCTGACGAGTGGATCCGCACTACTCCTACGCGTTCACACGACTCCTGCAAGGAACTAAGGCACAACGGGGGTGAGTTGCCAACTTAGTGAATAAAACTAACATATATCGGCTGATAATGTAAGTATGACGAATTAGAGCTAATATCAACAAGGATGAATATAATGCATGATAACATGTGGAAGTATGAACATGAACTACTAAGTATAAAAATCAAGACTGAAATCTCATCAATTATTTCCAAATAAGGTTTATTCTTTTCCGTGTCCAATATCGACACGAATCTTCTGTGTCCATCAGGTATCGTTCCCCGAACGATCATGTAAATCAATAACACCGATCGGTATCTCCTAGATATCCGCCGTGTTCATAACTGTTTCCGGTATCGAGTATCCCCGCTAGGCTCCCCGCCTCAAATGCGGCTTTCCTGCCCATCGGTCTCGACCGGGTCCACCATGAATCCGACTGTATAGCTCCCCCACTCAGTCTGGATAACATAAAAATCCGCGACCGTATAGCTCCCCCACTCAGTCCGGAATTAAACCAAATCATAAAAACAATATCTCATGGTGGACATCTCACATCAACATGAAGAATCACTGAATCTACTCAATAGTATATAAAAACTCAAAACCATAAATCCTCAATAATCCAATGCATCTTATATCAAACTACTAATACTTGAATATGAAACATGATATCATTTATGCAAAGTAACTACCATTATTGATGCTTAAGGTATAATAGGAATCATATTTAACATAATAAATACTAAGTGTGTAGGTGACATGTTAATATCGATGAGGTGTAGTGTAACATGTAGATATGTGCATGTGCAGCATGACTCGTCGATAATTGTGCAGTGTTCTGACAGTTATTAACATGACGATGTATATGTATATGAATGTATATGGTCAACTTTATATACAAAGGCAAAATTTTTATTTAAACTTAAACTACGGGCGTATCATGTCATCCATACAAAATCCCCCGGTAGATGTTTAGTCTACTCACCGGAATACGTCGAATCTACTCGGATCATTAATTCCTTTCCTTTCCTTGCGGCCTCCGAAGTTCCCGTACTCAAATCTAACATTGATATTAACTTGTATAAGAAACGGCTAAACTCCGATATGGCGAAAACATGAAAATACAAGTTTTACGTATTAACTAAACTATGTATGACTATTGCAAGCTATCTAATACTTATACTAACTGGATTTTTAACCATTCGCTGTTCGTAACAGAAAAAAGAAACGCGTTACGAAACACCCGTGTCGTATTTTTGAATTTTAACCCTTTTTTCAGATATTAGCTTCCAGATTTCACATACTGAAAAATTAACTCAAACTAGCAATACCAAACATCCTAATACATATACAGAGAGCTACCCTGAAAACCACAACACCCAACTCCCTCAAAAAACCGGCGAGCTCGGATTTTCCCTGTATGTCGCCGGCCAATATCCGAGCAACTGGGTTCGTCTTTCTAGGGTTTATTCTAGGTCCAATCTATAAGATGAAGGTACTGTTTGGTTAGGCTAATTTTCATCTAAACTATAGCAGATTCCAGACATAGCTTAAACTTGTAAAAATACGATATTACCGATATCCGATTTCTAAAATAAAACAGTACTTTACTTAAGTTTCAGGGTTGAAATTATACCTATAGATGATCACTGAAAAGGTTTCCTCCAAGATGCACAAGCTCAAAGATCCTAGCTAGATGGTGATGGTGAAAACCTTTAGCACATAGCTCTTTTCTTCTCTTCTCTTTTCTTTTCTTTTTTCTTTGTTGTTCTAGGATGTTTCCTTCTTTCTTTTTAGTTTATTTCTTATTTCAAATGATATATGAACTGAACAAAAATAAGGAGAGTGAGTGAGGGTTGTAGGAGGAGGTGTCACTTAGCAAGGATGTTGTAGTTTCATGCAAGTAGGAGGTGTAGCATGGAAGATGGTGGTGTTTTCATGCAAGGAGGAGGTGTATGCATGAAGTGTCATCTAGGATATGTTATGCCATGAGTGTAACTTAAGCTTAAACATGAACTTACCCTTTTACACATAAACCCTCACAAATTTTCAACTTTCACAATTACTTAAACTTTTCACAAAACCCCTCATACTATATTATACTACAAATGAAGCTAAATTATTCACTAAAACCCTTATAATTTACTAATGTTACAAACTAAAATTTCAAATTAATTAGCTTCACACACTACTTATGAAAATTTCCTATTTTGTTTCAATAACATTTTAAATTAACATTTTATTATTTAATTAATTTATTATCTAAAATTTTCAAAATGTTACAAAGATCCTTAAACCGCTCAAAGCATTTCCAGAATGGTTCGTTGGGCAGTTGGGTAAACTGGTTAATCTCACTTCGAACACGGGCGGTTTTGTGATTGGGATAAAATTTCTTAAGGAATGTTATAACGAATTCGTCCTATTTGGCGATAAAATGTGCGGCAGTGCTATAGAACCATTTTTCTGCTATGTCGCACAAGGTAAAAGGGAGAAAACGTAATCGCATAGCATCCCCTGAAAATTGGGCTATGCCCATCATTGCGCATACGTTTTCAAATTTGGTGATAAAAACGTATGCATTTTCGGATTCAAGCCTGTGAAATTTGGGCAACAAGTTGATGAAGTAAGGTTTAATTTCGAAATTATCCACATTGGCCGGTGGAAGAGACAGACAAGTAGGAAGTGGTCCACGTACAGGGTAGCATTTTTCTTGGAGAGAGATGCGCGGTGGATTCTGCGCATCTACGGGTGGTGGTAGGGTGGTATCGTGAAATCTCGATGGAGATCCATCCATTTTGGGAGATGTGTTGGGTGGAGGGGAAATAGAAGATGAAGAAGTATTGACTTCGGAGTCGATAGCAAAGACGCGGACAAGACGGGCACTAGAATCCCGTGTCCAGCCGATCATGCACTAAGCGGGTTTAGCGCACGTGGCAGCGTGTGTGAGAACGATTTTTTTTTAAAAAGTTTGTTTTTGAAAAAGTGTTGGACTTAAGGCTTGACTCAACAAATCACAAACATGCACAATTAAACCCTAGAATTAGAGTCACCTAGGTCAAGTCGCTAGACCGCTCCTAAACTTCCAAAGGACAAGTCGCAGGATCAATCCTCTACCACCTCTTTATCACTCTTGTAGCCAGGTAAGTGCCAGGTAAGTGGGAGGTATCCGCTATACAAATCACCGAAAATAGCGGGCCTAATTAAGTAACCACTTTCCTTAGTCATGCTTCCTTAAACACCACAAGAGAGATGTGGATAAGCGATAGATTACCTACGACCCTCCTCTGTCCTAATTGAGCACGATGGTCCTTAGAGACTTGGTCTAGATATTTTTTAATTAATGTAGGGTGAAAGTATGCTCGTTTTGTGATTTGTGGGGCCTAGGAAGGGTGATGAAATCCCCACCTAATCTGGATTTAGGTTATTGCCCCTGAATGTCCGGTTAAGATATGCACAAACAAACTAATATCAAAACACGGAAAAAAAAATTTGAGCGGCGCTTTTTTGCAAAGAATCCTGCAGTCAAAATCAGATTATTGGAGATTTAGAGGAGAGAGAAAGATATAAAGAAATTACCTGAGCATTTTGGGGGCCCAACTCCACCAGAGAGCCGCGGTTCCGCCTCCAATAGCTCACTTATGCCACGGTTCCGCCGCACAATAGAGTCTTCTCCTGTTGAGATTTCTTCAGAGCACCCATATGCTCCTCTGGGCTTCGTCGAAATTTTCTAACTCTCTGTTGGCTTCGTACAGTTACTCCAGATTCCCTTACAAAACTCGCACAATAATCGTTAAATACACAATATGCGGTTTTGATCTTTTTTTATGGTTGCCGGATTTAATAAGAATTCAACCCGAATAGCAAGAAAAAAAATTACAGCCGCTTCCCTGGCAATGGCGCCATTTGATTGATCGTTTAAAAAAGTGTGTTTGTAAAGTAACCGCAATCAGGACGGTGTCGCTAGTAGCTAGCCGTGATGAGTACGGGTCTTCCGCAGGGAAACGTGAACCTTTTTCTTGCTTTAGACGAGTCGATTGAAAGATGGGTTGATTGGTTGTAGATCTATTTTGATACGAGTGTAAGATTTATGAAGAAGAGGTTTGTAGGGTTCATATGACTTAGTAGTAATGGATGACTAATTAGAAAATGACTCCTTTTATCTTTTAATAGTTTAAAACTTGATCGATAGTGATGAATATAGATTAGGGTTCTTTTGGAAGAAACTAGGGTTTCCTCACTCTTAACCCTTGTCCTTGCATTGATCTCTATTCATGTCTAGCCCCTAACAAAACAAGTGTTAATCTAATCTCAAATCGTGGTCGAGACTATCAATAAATTGGTAGCGCGCCCGATAAGGATGTTAACATTTATTTTGCTAAAGTTTATAAACTTTAAAATGTATAAAAGAATTTAAAATATTTTATCATCCATTGATCTACCCTAGCCTACGAACCCTAGCAAGCTAAGAATTACTCACATATGGTTGGAGAAGAAAGGATGAAGAATGAGATCATGATTAAGATGCAGAAAGTAAGTGAAGAAAGTAAATGTGAAAAGAGATAAACTAAGATCTACCTTTATTAATCAACTATTGCATACAACTCTCCTTTTTTAAAGTAGATTACAAATAACCCTAATTTTTGCTTTCTCTCTCTCTCTCTCTCTCTCTCTCTCTCTTGTTGGAGGTAGATGAACAGCTGATGATCACAGGGATGCATGGATCGCTTTGGACCTCTTGATCTCTTCGGTTTGATGATTTTTCATGTGAAGCTCTCGGTCCTTTAAATAGTCACAGAGACTAGAAACCCTAGTTACCAGATGTGATCATATGCTGTTACAATCATATCTACCAAAGATCTCATCCTACGGCCATAATAATGTCGCGGATCCGCCGCAAATAACGCATTTGGCCGCTAAACCGTGGCGGTTTAGTGGAATCATGGCTTAGGATTTCTTGTGGTCTCTGGTGTTAACATGTGGAGATCTCTTCGATGTCTGGATTTTGGAAATCTTACTCTGAGTCTCTGTCGTTGCTAGATCTTATATTTTCCCTTAATATTTCGGTAAATTTGATTCCGGCATCTCGGATCTTTTGATCTCCAGATCTGAGCTAATATATGCACAATATCTCAAGTTATAGTGTTAGTAATATTTGTTATTATTTTGAGATATTATCCTAACCATTTGTATGATACAATAATTTAAGAATATTGATTAGAATTATTTGATATGATATGCATATTTTAATTACTAATATTTTATATAAATATTATATGCATGTATTTTCCCTCATTATCTTAATTATAATGTAGAAACATATGATAATAAACTTTTTATACATAAACCCTCATATGTTCTATAATTACAATAAACACATTTTAGAACTTAACAATAGTGGGGAAAATAATTGTTCAAATGTGCAATATTTCAGATTAATCACATGGCAGTACCAATGAGGTGTAGTGTAATATATGCGTATGTACTCGTGCAACATAGTACTCATTGGTAGTTGTGCAATGTTCTGTCAATGTATTCGTATAAAAGATAACGTATACAATAGATAAGCGTATCGCGTAATTAATAATGTAACTAATTATTATGAGCTATACCGTTATTTTGGAAAATGGAACGAAATGTTATTTTGAAATAAGGAAGCTATATTAAGTTAAAATAGATATTCGTTTTGGAAAATAACATCACATCCTTGTCATTTATCATTTAAAATAGAAAATGAATCATTAGTTTTTAAAAGAGTATAGCTCACTCACACATAACGTCCCAAGTCGGGATAACTCATAACTCCACGAGTCTAAAGGAAACTTGGCCGTATTCGGCACACTGTCCATGTTATCACAAGTACGGTATGATCCCTCGTACAATACCCATCCAATCCCATATCCATATCGTATGGATCTATCGTCACGTACGTATGTCACCATAACCATATATTAAAATATATGCACATGAATAACCTACTAGATGCGAAATAACATCAATACCATTAGCTAAGTTATCTAACATATCATTAACAACTAATTAGATAGCATAATTATCCTAGTTAAATGGTCGCGGGGGTGCTACACGCCATCCACTCAACTTCCCCTGTAGATATAAATCTACTCATCAACTTGTTGAGCTAGTCAAAATCCACGCTTGCTTTGTCCGTCCTTGCCGTCTCGGAAACCTCCGCGATCGTACCTACAATCGTATTTGTAATATATCTGCATAAATATTATATTAAAACCAAAACAATGAGCTAAGCACCCAAATGTTAGAACCTATATCTTACTTACTCCAAAAACAACAAAATATCCCTGATATTAACGTACGAACGTCAACATTTCATTCGCGGTACAGAAATACGAAAAACCGTATCGTAAATGTCAGAAACATAGATAAAACCTTACTAGAACACTCCCAGATTTCTTTATATGAAATCTGGGACAAATCAAACAATACAATAGCTTATAATATTTCCAAATACTTCTACTGACCAAAACCCAAAATACAATTCTATAGGAAGCCCAGCGGCGCCGGTCAAAAGTGGAAAACCGCCGGTTGAAGTAGGGAATTAGGGGCTCGGGCTTTAAAAGTTAACTCCTGATGGTCTCATCATATCCTAGTCTTGTTAGTTTTTCTAATGGGTTAATCTAGTAGTTCCATATTCAATTTTTGCATCACAAATATCATAAATTTTTCAGTTTCTGATATTGCACATTAAAAACAGATATGTAACCAAAAGAGACTTGCAAGGGAGGTGAGATATACCTATAGAGATGGTGCACAAGGGAATTCCAGCTCATGAAGTGCATGGTGGAAGCTCCTAGGTGTACTAGCGGCTCAAGCTTGAAGGTTTGTACAAGTTTGATGAAGGAATTCATGGCATTTGAGTGAAGGATTATAATTATTTGTTCAGTTTGAGAATGATAATTTGAGTATGTGTAATTTGATGAGGGAGATAGGTAGAGAAAGAATGAGGTGGAGGGTTGTAAGGTAGTGGTGTAAAGTTATAAGGAGGATGTGGAGGGAGGAGAGTGTGGGTGATGGTGTATTGAGTGTGAGGGTTTACTCTATGCTAACATATAACCAACTCTTTTAACAAAAACAAAAATAAAAACCCTTTTTCCTTTAAATAAATCCCTTCAGGTTACTAAATCTAAATTCATGTTTTTAAAAGAAATGAAACACTTATTATAACACTTAAATACCATTATCTTATTATAAAATCTCATGTCATGTTAAAACAATTAAAATATCATTTTTATGATATCTCACATTTTCTCCATTTTTACCAAAATAATTATATTTTTGCGGATATAAATACGATACCAAATTCATATGCGATATCATTTTTGTAAACTCATTATATTCATATTTTAAATTATAAATTATTATTTATAATTTTCCAAAATGTTACAATATCCCCTCCTTAAAGAAATTCGGTCCCCGAATTTAAATTTAACCCCCATCTTAAAATATTTTTCTCAGTCAAAACAACCCAATTCAATCAAATTGCCGGGGTCCAAATTTAAAAAAAAACATATAGTCCGCTCAAATTAACGAAACTCCAAAGTCCCACACAAGCTAAGACGTAAAATAACGCAACCGTGCACGTGAAAATTCAAAAAGATATAAAACTCGCATAACTGTAACTCTAGCGGTTGCTATAAGAATTACACCAGTTATGATGCAAAATTCCAAATATGAAAACCATTATGTATATCAAGTACATGATCATTGCCATAACCGTAGTGCAATATCTGTAGCATACCACCAAGCAAAAATATAGAAATCAAATTTATAATATATCTTATCAAGTGCAATGCACGAAAACGAAATCAACCCTAACGGGTTTGCACGAAAATCTAAACCATATGCCACGGGTGTGTATGAAAACAAAAACAGCGCCAAGTGCAACAGGTATGCATGAAAACAATATACACTGCATCAAATGTGCATGGAGCCAATATCAAGTGTATCTAGTGTGCACAAAATCGACATCAAGTGCATCGGGGTGCAGAAAATCAATCTCAAGTGTATCAGGATGCACAAATCAACATCAAGTGCATCGGGGTGCACAATATCAATATCAAGTGCATCGGGTGCACAAAATAAATCCCAAGTGCATCGGGTGCACAAAATCAACATCAAGTACATCGGGGTGCACAAAATCAACAAAACGTGCAACTAGTGTGCACAAAATCATATCTAGTATGCCAGAGTATATAAAAATCTCAATCAAGTGCAATTGACGTGCACGAAAATATCAGTCTAGTGCATCTGGTGTGTACAACACTCCAACCAAGTGCAGTCACCGTGCACGGAAATCTCAAACAAGTGCACCTAGTGTGCACAAAACACCAATCAAGTGCAACTGATGTGCACGGAAATCTAAAACAAGTGCACCTAGTGTGCACAAATCATTTGTGTGACCCTCAAATCCTTAAAACACATAAGTCAAAATAACGGACGTTGAGTTGTTCTTTCTTCAATGTCAGAAACGCAATATTCGGATCATCAAAATGCAAATAAAAAACAAATGACATCGAAGTACACCTTCTTCAATGTCGAAAGGTATGTATTTATACACCCGGAACTAGCAGAGCAAGGATTACCACTTGCCTTCTACCCACGGTCTAGCGTTCTCTGTCTCTGAATTCTTGTTCTTCCTGCGGATCACTAACGCCACGGCCTCTTTATACAATCGGCAGGTGAGGAGCAGCGATGCAAACATCCCTATGTTGATACTTCTCAAGACATTTCCTTACCAAGTAGTCTAGTCTCTCGCAATGCAACAAGTCGATGATGACGATCTCTAACCTCTGTGCGCGCGCCAAGCAACTAACCCTGGATCCAATCTCAATTATTATAGAATTCTGGAAAGAACCCCTCATGTCTTCTGTCGATTTCATCTATCCAATCTGCCCGGAACTAGCACCCCTAATGAATCCACTTCCGTTTCGGAACAACTGCAATCTCATCAAGACTTTCTTCTGAAAGTGTGGTCATACACGCCTCTGCATACGCAACGAATCCCCAGTATCGACAGAAAAGAACAACAGCGCATTGAGACATTGCATATATCTCTTGTTCCGTTACTCTCCAGTATCAGTCAAATAAGGAGCGTATCATGATAGTTATGCGAATTGCAAGCCATACTCGGTCATGATCAAGCCCGGAGTCTTACACAAAAAACTAAAATACCAATCCAGCATCTCTGACACTCTGTGGAAGAATCTGGCTAAGCTCACCTTCGAGAACTCGCCCTAATTCGTCGGAGGGAAACTCACTACACGATCTCTCTCGAGCGCCTAATATCAGGTCTGAGCAAGACCCATCAAAAGAAGCTAGTCAACTTTACCAATCTCGTATCGAAGCGCCACAATGAATTAAATATCCTAGCCATCAAACCTATGAATGACTACGAATCCTCTGGCCCATCTATACTCGTAAACATCGGCGACTTTTAACTTCATGAATTCTGGAAGCAACGCCTTGATAATCTCAGCAATGGTTGGTACAACTGTCTGAACAGTAGGCAATACAGCGATCTTCGAAGTAGGGTAAACATCATGCCTCCAAGTCCGGCTGGTCTCCAGCAATAGCCCGATCCTCTAGTGCGGATCCCGAAGAAAACTCGCTTCAAAATTAGAAATCCGATCATATAATAATAAATAACATGTTCGTATATCACCGGAATATCACCCTGGTCAGTTCTCGTCCCAGACAAGACTGCCCTGACCATGTCTCTAACCGCAGCGCTCTCGTCTTATATAGACATGGCGACCGGAACAACCAACATATATTGATAAGGATAGATCAACTGAATGAATAGAAGAAAGATCTCAAGATATATATCCTAAGGTAAGTTAGGCGGAGTGTCATATCATAAATATACCGCGGAATATATATACGGCACGTCACTCTACTTAGTACTTACTCCATCAACCAAGGTCAACCTACCTAATGAAAGTTTGGGTATAAGACCCCCAAAGTCAGGTCTAAGTTCGGTAAGGTCAAGCCTAGGTAACGAAAATGTATGCCTAGACTCCACATAGTCAAACATAGACTCGAACAAAGGTTAAACAAAACGCTCTGATACCAATTTTATCACGACCCAAAAGTGGCATGCGACCGGTATTTAAATCACGTGACATCTAAAGACGTTGACGCGGTCCAAGTAAGCCGAAAACCCGGAATCTAAACCCTTTTTACGAAAATATTGGAGGTGAGGTTTAAAATAGTCATTAGATGGAATCAGTTTAAAATAAACATTTAAGTCTAAATAAGTATGTTTGAGAAGCATCCATGACGTTTTAAAAATCGGCAGCACCTCCTTTGTAAATTTTGAATAAACCTATACAAGCACAATAATATATAAAGCATCCCAGCCGGAGCTAGCTTCCACGCCCAAACGGAGAAGCAACCACGCAGATAATATACGACGCCCAATGGCGAAGAAAAGAAAAGCGAAACAAGATCAACAAGTATAAAAAGTCGACTCCAACGAGTGCGATGCCCACAAACACACAAACTCTAAATCTCGCTTCTAAGTCCACAATATACAAGTTCTAAGTCGATGGAGTTTTAATAGATACAAAAGAATATAAATATACAAGCGTGAGTACGATACAATAGTAGCCCACCTACCAAAGCAATCACCAAAAAGAAGTATGTGCCGCAAGCCGTTGATGATCCGAGCGGTAACCTGCAAGAAACTGGGGCACAACGGGGATGAGTTGCCAACTTAGTGAATAAAAGTATATCACAAGGTAGAAATCGAAATGCACAAAAATACCCTAGGTCATAAGTATAGAACTAACATAGCCTGTAATAATATATATATATATAATGCATAAGTACAATAAATGCATCACTATCGATCATGTAACTGTAACATCTCATATATGTATGACCTGTATCTAGGTATAAACCTTTAAGGTAGCCGAAAATATATATGTAAAATCTCTTCTTAAAATAGTTGCGGAATACGTATATCACGGTATAAAAGCAGACGTACTAGTATGAAATATAATACGTATCTTATTTAAGATATACGCATCTTGCTGTTTAGTAAAGAATTGTAAGAGGTTTACAGTATTAAAGATCCCTATGTCATTCTATACATATCAAAATAATGAGACTATAGCTCATTTAGAAACCCTTTTATATATATCAACAGGTAAAAAGGTATTCATGTACTGTCCCCCGGATCAGTCCTGGTCGGCTACTATAACGCATAAACTATAACGGTATACCTCAAATGATCACAACACATCAATATATGGGTGTCCAGCATCGACACCCTAAATCCTCATATCTCTCGTGTCCATCACCGACACGCAAGTCATTAAATATTTCATGTCTATCACCGACACGCAAATCCAAATATCGTCGACACCGTCTCAACAGATTGGTCGCCCCTTGATATCCCTAGCCCGGGTCAGTATCCTCTGGATATCCGCCGTGCTCATATCTATCTCCGGTATCGAGTATCCTCGCTAGGCTCCCCGCCTCTATCGCGGCTTTTCTGCCCTTCGGTCTCGACCGGATCCACCATGTATCCGACTGTATATCTCTCCTACTCAGTCCGAATAAGTAACACGTCCGTAACCATATAGCCCCCCACTCGGTTCGGAATAAAACCAAATCAGAAAACATAAACCTCATGGTGGACGTCAACTCATCGTATCCAGAATATCAAGTAGAGAAGAAGAATAATTGCACATATCACTCTGATGATATTATATATATATATATATAGCAGCGTCCCATACCACTGATATATACCATCAAAAGTAAACACATCATAAAAACTCATAAGAATCGAATACGAATACCCATGGTACTGGTATTCGCAATTAAACAATAGGTAATAAAGGCACCGTACGTAAGTGTAGTCAGGCATGCAAACAAACGTAACAGTTCTACTGTGTCATGATAATACTAATGATATGTAGTGTAGCATATGCGTCTGTGCTCGTGCAGTATGGCAATCATTAGTATTTGTGCAAGTGTTCTATAAGTGTTTAAAACAGAAAGTAATTCTACCCATATCCGTAGAATATAATTACAACCAAATTTCCGGATACAGGGAATTCATAATGCCTCGTATCGGAATTTACGTACACATCGCGTGGTATAGCGGTCCTACAGTGGCATGGCAGTACCAATGAGGTGTAGTGTAACATATGCGTCTGTGCTCGTACAATATAGTACTCATTGGTAGTTGTGCAGTGTTCTGTCAGAGTATTCGTATAAAAGATAACGTATACAATCGATAAGCGTATCGCGTAATTATTAACATAACTAATTACTATGAGCTATACCGTTATCTTGGAAAATGTAACGAAACGTTATTTTGAAATAAAGAAGCTGCATTAAGTTAAAATAGATATTCGTTTTGAAAAATAGTATCGCATCCTTGTCATTTATCATTTAAAATGGAAAACGAATCGTTGGTTTTTAAAAGAGTATAGCTCACACACACATAACGTCTCAAGTCAGGTAACTCATGACTCCACGAGTCCAAAGGAAACTTGGTCGTATTCGGCACATTGTCCATATTATCACAAGTATGGTATGATCCCTCGTACAATACCCATCCAATCCCATATCCATATCGTACGGATCTATCGTCACGTACGTATGTCACCATAACCATATATTAAAATGTATGCACATGAATAACCTACTAGATGTGAAATAACATCAATACCATTAGCTAAGTTATCTAACATATCATTAACAACTAACTAGATAGCATAACTATCCTAGTTAAATGGTCACGGGGGTGCTACACGCCATCCATCCGACTTCCCCCGTAGATATAAATCTACTCACCAACTTGTTGAGCTCGTCGAAATCTACGCTTGCTTTGTCCGTCCTTGCCGTCTCGAAAACCTCCGTGATCGTACCTACAATCGTATTTGTAATATATCGGCGTAAATATCATATTAAAACCAAAACAATGAGCTAAGCACTCATAGGTTAGAACCTATATCTTGCTTACTCCAAAAACGATAAAATGTCCCTGATATTAACGTACGAACGTCAATATTTCAGTCGCGGTACAGAAATACGAAAAATGTATCGTAAATGTCGGAAATATAGATAAAACTTTACTAGAACACTCCCAGATATCTCTATATGAAATCTGGGACAAATCAGACAATACAGTAGCTTATAATATTGCTAAATACTTCTACTGACCAAAACCCAAAATACAATTCTATAGGAAGCCCGGCGGCGCCGGCCAAAAGTGGAAAACCGCCGGTTGAAGTAGGGAATTAGGGGCTCGGGTTTTAAGTGTTAACTCCTAATGGTCTCATCATACCCTAGTCTTATTAGTTTTTCTAATGGGTTAACGTAGTAATTCCATATTCAATTTTTGCATCACAAATGTCACGCCCCGCTTCCCAGTGTACGGGCAGAGGACGCGACGAGGCCGCTACGCATTTACTCCGAAGTAAACACGCTAAGCATATCTAAGCAATATAAAATAAAATGTACATAAGAGACAAGATGAAAATAAATAGCAACTTTATTTATTAAACATTCTTTTTACAATACAACTGAAATGAAAATACATGGAATGAAAGCAATGCCTAAACAATGGCATAACAGAAATGAAAATAAAATGTAATGTACAAGTGAATCTAAAACTCCGGGTCTTCAGTAAGCTGATCCAAGTTTTCGCTGCTGGGTTCGATCTCCAGTGAGTCCGAAACATCCGACGACATTCTAAAGAAGAAGAAAGAGAATGTCGTCAGCGAACAAGTCGCTCGGTAAGTCCCGTAGGTAGATAAGAATAGAATAGACATAATAGAATATATCTGTTTAATGTTGTTATTTAGTGTTAACGCTGTTGTTTGTAATTTGGTACAGAAGAGACCAGTGTATACGAGAGGAGTCTCACTATCCCGGAGACTAAGGTATACGGAGTACAAGGAACCGTTCGGCCACGGTACAACGGCAATGGAGATTCAGGTTAGGTGTCTTATGGTTGCAGTCTCGTGCCACTTCTAACACCTTCCATACCAATCTACCCCTTATAAACCCCGCGATGTATTGATTGTATTGATTGTATTGTATTGTCTTGTAAATTGTATAGATGGATGACTTGCCGAAACTATGATATCAGTAATGGAACGGATATAATTGAAGAACATGTAAATGGAAAATATCCATGGTTCGGTTCAGTCAATACAGATTGATATAGATTGAACAGATGGATTCATATTGAATCATGTTGTATTGTAGTTTGTACTTGAATCATATTCAAGTCAGATTGATTAGGTTGAGACTCGGTCTGAGTCAGACACTTTTAAAAGAACTTGAAATCCTGATTGTTTTGGTGTTATCGGTAACTGCTGCACATAGACGGCAGGATTTGTGTCTTTTTCCAAGATAATTACCGTGTTGATAACACCGCTTGTTAAGTTGTCTACCTTAAATAGGTAAGCACCCATATCTCCGGCTTCCTGAAGCTCAAGAGACTGGTCCCGCTTAAACCTATGTTTACTATGGTCCTTATTGTAATTTAGTATAACTTGAGGGGGTTTATGTAAAAATAGTTTTGGTATAATTTCAAAATACACCTCAAGTATTTAATTATTGTCTTTAGGGTTTTCATTGATGTATATTTTATAAATGTGACATTTCTAGTGAATAAAACATAATTTCATAATATATGGTATTTATTTGTAATATGAATATTGTTTTGAATTATCATGGTAGTTTCATGTAATATTTAAATCCTTTTCTTGAGTTTTGGAAACATGGAATAATATATATATTTAAAATAAGTATTTTGGTAATATTTATATATACATATTTAACGAAAATAAATGTATTTATTTTCTTGTAAAAATTTCATTTTCTAAAGAAAATGTATAAAAATTCTATCGAGATCGAATGCTCCTTGCGGAGGTCTGCATCTCACTGTACTAAGCCCGAGGATGTGCGATAATCTGCGCCATCCCGAACGGGGTCCCCAAAATGAGTTGTAGAGGCGCAATTGCATGGAAATGTTTTAATACATCTTTTAAAGAAAACCGTTTTATAAGTTAAAGGGATTTATTTGCAAAGTCGTATTTCCCATATTCTATTGTCCCAAACTTCATCGTGCTATGATAGATATGTGTGTTGTGAGTAAGGAGGTCATTACCTCGTGGACTATCTAAAGGTATAGCAAGGAATTATGATGGTTTATGTCGAAACTAAACTATATGGTATTTTTCTGAAAAATTATGATAAAAGTTACAAAAATGATTATTTTGATGTGAAAGTTGTTATGTTGAGTTTTTTAATGTTTAATAATCAACATATGAGAATATGGTTTTATCTTATTAAAAAAAAGTGTAGTTTTTAAAGAAAACCGAATCGGAAGTCGGGCTAACTCCGCTTCCGTCGGGTTTTAGAAATGAAACTTTTTAAAAAATAAGATGAGAAAGGGAAATGAGACTTACTAGATTATGAGGTAGAGGGGAGAAAGAGGAAGAGTGGGGAAGCACCGGTCCGTCGTTTCGTCGCCGGAAACTCCTTGGGTCGTCGCCGGAACTTCGTCGGAGTTTCGCCCTTCGTTAACTCCACTTACACATTATAGGAACATGGAAATTTCTTGAGAGTTTTGGCAGGAAATTTTGAGTGAGGAAGTGTGAAATGAGGGTGGTATTTATAGGGAAAATTAGGGTTATGGTGTTTAAAGAATGCATTGAAATATGCATTAAAATTGGATTAAATGGGCATTTTATTGCTCTCTGGAAATATCCAGAGTAAACAAGTAATGTGGGGTTAGTGGGGTAGGCCAAACGTTGCAGGGGTAAAATATAAGCACATTTGGGATGGGGGAGACCGACGCCGCCGGCCCCAATGCAAGTGTCGCCGGCCTATTCCCAACGAATGGGGCTGGGTTTTGTTCCACATGTCGGGGTCGGTTGGTATACTGCAGTGCACTCGTTTGTTTTATGTGTGACTCTTCAGTTTACGTGTTGTGCTCGTGCAAACTCTTGGGTTTCTAAAAGGTTAAAAGAAAATTAAATAAAAAAATAATGTGGCTGATGGGATTCGATCACAGGGGCTACGTCACAGCAGTGCAAGGCTTTACCAATGAGCTACAAGTGCTTTCTTGCTGTTCTAAATTAAAACAAATACTTATAGCATTCATAGGAATTGTAAATACCACAATTGTACATTAACTTTAAATGAATTTTATGTACACCGAATTTGGAGTTGTTACAACAAATATCACAAATTTTTCAGTTTCTGATATTGCATACTAAAAACAGATATGTAACCAAAAAAGACTTGCAAGGGAGGTGAGATATACCTATAGGGATGGTGCACAAAGGAATTTCAGCTCATGAAGTGCATGGTGGAAGCTCCTAGGTGTAGTGGCGGCTCAAGCTTGAAGGTATGTATAAGTTTGATGAAGGGATTCATGGCTTTTGAGTGAAGGATTATAATTATTTATTCAGTTTGAGAATGATAATTTGAGTATGTGTAATTTGATGAGGGAGATAGGTAGAGAAATAATGAGGTGGAGGGTTGTAAGGTGGTGGTGTAAATTTATAAGGAGGAGGTGGAGGGAAGAGAGTGTGGGTAAGGTTGTATTGAGTGTAAGGGTTTACTCTAGGCTAACATATAACCAACTCTTTTAACAAAAACAAAAATAAAAACCTTTTTTCCTTTAAATAAATCCCTTCTGTCACTAAATCTAAATTCATGTTTTTAAAAGAAATGAAACACTTATTATAACACTTAAATATCATTATCTTATTATAAAATCTCATGTTATGTTAAAACAATTAAAATATCATTTTTATGATATCATACCTTTTTCTCCATTTTTACCAAAATAATTACATTTTTGCGGATATATATCCGATACCAAATTCATATGCGATATCGTTTTTGTAAACTTATTATATTCACATTTTAAATTATAAATTATTATTTATAATTTTCCAAAATGTTACAAGATCTTTGAACCTTTCAAAATATTTCTAAAAGGGTTCGGTGGGAAGTTGAGCAAACTGGTTAATCTAGATCCTAATGCGGGCAGTTTTATGATTAGGATAGAATTTTTTAATGAATGCCTTAACAAATTTATCCCAACTGGTGATGGAATGTGAGGAGGTGCTATAAAGCCACTTCTCCACGAGATCGCACAATGTAAATGAGAGAATACGTAATCTTATAGCATTCCCAGACAGTTGGGTGGTGCTCATCATTGCACATACGTTTTGAAATTTAGTGATAAAAACGTAGACGTCCTCAGATTCAAGCCCGTGAAATTTGGGCAACAAGTTGATGAGGTGGGGTTTAATTTCGAAGTTATCCCTATTGGCTGGTGGAAGAGACAGACACGTAGGAAGGGGTCCATGTGTAGGGTAGCATCGGTCTTGGAGAGCGATGCGTGGTGGCGTTTGTATGGGAGGTAGAATTTGCGCACCAAGAGGCGGTGGCATCGTGGGGTTGTTTACGTTAAAACCCGGTGGAGGTCCGTCCATCTTGGGAGACGTGGTAGGTGAAGGAGAAGATGACGGTGAAGAAGTATCGACCTTGGAGTCGATAGCGAAAACACAGACTAAACAGGCACTAGAATACCATGTCCAACCGAACATGCACTATGCGAGTTTAGTGCACGTGGCAGCATGTGAGAAAGTGCGGAGAAAGATTTTAAGAATGCTTTACTTTGGCAAAATGACGGACGCAAAACTTGACTCAACCAAACACAAAAATGCACAAACAAGTCCTTAGAGCTAAGGTCACCTAGATCAAATCACTAGACCGCTCTTAGACTTCCAAAGGACAAGACGTTGAATAAATTATCTATCATCTCCTTATTTTTCTTGCAGCCGGGTAAGTGCCAGGAAAGTGGGAGGTATCCGCTATACGAATCACCGAAATAACATGCCTAATTAATTAAACCACTTGCCTTAGACACTACAAGAAAGATGCGGATAAGTAACAAATTATCCACGATCCTTCTCTGTCCTAATTGAGCGTGATTGTCCTTAGAGGCTCAGACTGGATATTTTTTTATTAATTTAAGGTGATGTATATGGTCGTTTGTGATTTTTGGGGATTAGGAAGGGTAATGAACTCCCCACCTAATCTGAATTTGGGTTTCTTTCCCCTTAATATTAGTTTAAATCATGCAAAACAAAAACACACAAAAATCTAAAACACGCAAAAAGATATTTTTTAAAAATATTTTTGGCGCTGTTTGCAAAGAATCCTGTAAGTAGAAACGGTTTATTGGAGCTTCAGAGGGGGTGAAAGAAAGAAAAAAAGTTACTGGAAAAATTTGGAGAGGAGATGCAACCAAAGCGCCGTGCTTCCGCTGAAAAATGCACACTTTGGCCGTTGTTCCGCCGCCTTCTTTGGACCAAACTGTCCAATTCTCTGGCACCGAACTCCTAATCCTTTTCTCTCCCGGTTCAAGCAATTGTATTCACCGTATATTCAACCAGATGCTCCAGATTTCGTGCACAACTCGAACAAACATCACATATCATATCAAGATGCGGTTTAACATTTTTTATAATATTTTTTAATTTTTATTTAGTTTTTTTAGATCAACCCAAATAAGAAGAAGAATAAAATCACCGTCTCCCCGGCAACGACACCGTTTGATTGTTGTAAAATTATATGTTTTTTTATCGTTTTAAAATACCTCAATCAACACGGTGTTGCAATTGCTAGCCGCGGTGAGTACGGGTCGTCCACAGGGAAACTGTAATTTTATTTCTAATGTTTTAGACGAGTTGATTTAGAAAAGGTTGGTTTTGTTTTTTATTCTAAGATTGATATAACAATGAGAAAATGACTTATTAGGGTTTTAGGATTAGGCAGTTAAGGGATGGTGATTTAAATAATATTTTTTTATCTTTTAATTATTTATTACTAAAGGAATATGAATGAATGTGGATTAGGGTATTTAGAGGGATACTAGAGATTCCCACTATTGATCCATGTCCTTCCATTTGTCCCCATTAAACTCATGCCTCCAATAAAACAAGTATTAACTTGCTCTTAAATCGAGATCGCAACTATAATGAATTGGTAGTGCGCCCAAATAGGGGAGTTAATACTTGCTTGGTTGGAGTTATAATTATCAAAATATAAAAAGAATATGAGGGACTTACCATCCTTTATATTTCCCTTTCCTACAACCCTAACAAGCGAGATTTTACTCGCTCATTATTACAAGAAGAAGATGAAAAAGAAAGGAAGAATGATCAAGATATGCTAACTGCTAGGGCCCTCACTATAGCGAGGGACAACCTTTGAGTATCATCGCATACAAATAATTAAATTGGAAAAAGGGAGGAAAAAAGAGTTTTATTTTAATTAGAGAAACTAGCTACTAGATCTTTTACGATAGCAAGGAGATTCTTTGAGTATCATGGTTTCAAAAATCATTGAGAGAGAAAGATTGTAGAGAAAAAGAAAAACCATCAAAGAAAAATACCACAACCTGATTAATAAGAGCAAAAATAAATGAAAGGAAATAATATGCAGAAATTAAAAGAGACAAGAAATTTAATAAATCCTACCTTTATTAATCAACCTTGAGTTTTCTTACAATTTTAATGGCTAAGCAAAAGAGGCTACAAAAAATAAAAACCATAGAAAATACATAAAAACCCTAGATACCTCTCTGTTGGGTACTCTTGCTGCTATTTATAGATCTTGAAATCTGAAACTATAGCGTCGAAATCGCTGTATACGAAAAGACCAAACTGCCTCCGAAACCCTAACTTGTGCGGTGCTGAAGAGGCAGCGGATCCGCAGTTCTTTGTTGGGTTTGACAGCGGTTCCGCGGTCTTTTGTTAGGTTTGAACTTCCAAACTTTTTGTGTTGCGTTCTCGCTATTTTAGATGTTTTCTGAGCACATAATATCTCAATTTTGCTGACACTGAAATTTGCAGGGTTGACTAAGTTGACTTTGACTTTAACTGGATCGGTCCGGTTTTATCTCTAAAGTCCATCATTCGCTCTAACTCTGTTTCCTGCACTTATGTAGGAAAATCGGATTAAAAGCACCAATTTTATAGGCAATATTATAAGAATGGATGGAATTAAAATGCAATTTTATGATGTAAACAGTGATTTTCAAGGAAGTCGTAAGTGAAGTTCAATATGGATTCAAGGATGTGGAGGAGATTCAAAGGAAAAATTAAATGTAGTAGCTGGATTTCGAAATTCTTATAATATATTGTTTACAATGTTCATGCAGAGCTGACCTGCATGGGCCATCGATGAAACCTGTCACGCTCTGCTTCCCAAAAGAACAGTAACGGCAAGTGACTAGGTTCGCGACGTATTTAATCCGAGAAGGTCATTTCTCGCAATAAATACGCTAAGTTCTATAAGCAATATAAATTAACAAGAATAAACAAAAGAATGAAATCCAATTTTGATTTATTAAATTCAAGATTTACAGTTGACAAAATATCTGAATACAAGATACGATAACATGATAAGTCTTAATAAGGAGGCATACATAAATAAGCTGAATGAAACTAGACGTCCGGTTGTGATGCGAACTGGTTGTACTCATTTTCGACCGCTTCTATCTTCTCTATTTCAAAACCACCTGACGAATATTCTAAAGATAGAAAGAGATAGGTGGAATGCCCGTCAGCGAACTAACACTTGGTAAGTCCCCAACAGGGATAAGTGTAAAAATAATAATGACAAGTGTATAAATTGAGAACTATTATCATTAAACTGTAAACTAATAACGCCAATAATTAAGCATGGCAATTTTATATAACATGGCAATTCTATATAACATGCATTGTAACATGAGCTTGAAAAATAAGTATATAAGCATGACAATGTATTATAAGCATAACAATTCTATGAATATGGTTATTCTATTCTAACGCGGTTGTTTGTAGTATGATAAAGAAGGTATGTGTGTTTGGCGTGTTTAGCGCATGCCCGCATACGTATCTCGTGGCGCATGCCCCCCTAGCATATATCTTTTCTGGCACAGACGCCACGTGCAAGGTACGTGGGGAACAACACTTAGGGGTTTTCTTTAGTGATTAATCTCCGTATTTTTGAAACTTAAGTTTCAAGAAACTTAAGCTTCTGTTTTAATGGTCTGTTTGGCCATTAAAACCTTCAAGTTCAGTTCTTTATGATCTTGGGGTCCTTTGAAATTTAAAACTTCGTCTTTTCTTGTTGATCTTAGGATCTTGATATTCTTCGTCATCGTTTTGGTAAGGGTTCCTTTAAGTTTTTCCCAAACCCTATATCTTAAGATCAAAAGTCTCTCTATGAAAGCTTAAGTTTTCAAAGAGGAGGGTTTTGACTTAAGAATCTTAAGATCCTAGAGAAGAACTTAAGTTCTTATGAAGGCTGACCTTCTTTTAATGGAGATTGATCTTCTATACCTCGGTTTGTAAAGGAAGAAGAAGAATTGCAGAGTTTAAGGTTTTTTCTGTATCTTATAAGGGGTCTGCCTGCTTTGATGCCTTCACACCTTCTCCTATTTATAGGAGAAGGGAATTGTTAAGAAGGTGAGAGAATCTTTCATATGAGATATCTTAAATTAATCATAAGATCAACCGGGATGCTTAAGCACCATTGGACTTTTGATCCAAGGGTCTCTGTTAGCAGATTTAATATTTTTCTTGTTTTAGAAAAATATTAAAATCATTTCTTGTTAACAAGAAAATATCTTTCTGTTTTAAGAAAGATGGGGAAATATTTTTCTAAATATAACTTAAGTTATACTGAAGCATGTGCTTCAACCCAACGTGTCGCTTGCGCCACGTGCTTTGCACTTGATACACATGCACATAGGCTTGACGGTTTGCACCACGTACTTTTCACGTGGTGTGCACGTGCAACCAGCTTGATGGCTTGCACTATGTGCTTTGCACGTGGTGTGCATGCGCATCCCGGATTGACACTTTTACCTTAGCATTTTTTCTTGCCTTGGTGAAGCTTAAGTTTCGGGCGTCAAATTTTTGGCTGGAACACTAGCCATTGGGTTCAGGTTGGTAAAGCACTCATTCTCGACTCAAAGGCACAGCTCGTTGCCTTCTTAAGGAATAGCATAGACGCTTTTCCTTGGGTCCCAGCTGAAATTCTAGGGATTGATCCCACTATAGTGGTGCATAGGTTAAATTCCTCCCAAATGGTCCCCTACGTCCAACAGAAGAAAAAGACGCTTCTCCATGGAAAAGATTATGGCTATCGAGGAAGAGGTGCGGAAGCTGGCCGAAGCTGGCTTTATAAGGGAGTTGCAATAAACCACCTGGCTCGCAAACCCCGTCCCAGTCAAGAAGGCCAATGGGAAGTGGGGAATATGCATCAATTTCACCGACTTAAACAAGGCTTGTCGCAAAGACACATTCCCACTCCCAACGATTGTTCGCCTTATTGACGAATCCTCTGGATATGAAATGTCAAGTTTCATGGATGCCTACTCTGGGTATAACCATATCAGGATACACGAGGACGACGAGGGAAAAATAGCTTTCCAAACAGAGCACAGTCAATTCTGCTACCAGGTTATTCTTTTTGGTTTAAAGAACGTTGGGGCCACGTATCAAAAGACTCGTAAACAAAATATTTTCCAAAATGATCGGCAAAAACATCGAGGTAACATGCTGGTGAAGTCGGCTTTAGCAAGAGACCACATGTCGGACTTGCGCCAAACCTTCGCAGTGCTCCGAAAGTATGAGATGAAGCTGATCCCGGCAAAGTGTGCTTTGGTGTCCACTTGGGGAAGTTTCTCGGCTTCATGATCATGTCTCAAGGAATAGAGGCTAACCCAAATAAAATACAAGCCGTGTTGAAACCCCTTGAAACATCAAGGAGGTACAATGTCTGGTGAGAAGAATGTCGGCCCTCAATCGTTTCTTATCGAGATCATCGGACCGAGCCCTCTCTTTCTTCAACATCTTGCGCATGTCAAAAATTATATTTTATGGATTTATATATAATATTTTCACTTTTCCACAATTTTTAGGGGGAAACAAGGAGAAGGATTCGGGATCATGCTATTTTTTTACTCATGTCATTCCATACTATCAGATGCCATAAAAGTTGACATGTCATCATTGCTTGAGTGACAAAAAATTAGAGGGTTGTTTTTCATGTGTTTTCTGTTGGATATAGGTGCCATGAAGGCAATTATTGTAATCGTACACGGACCTATATTTATAGAACATTCTTGCTCGAGAAGATAGTATGCTATCTGTTTTGTCTTTATCATTCATGTGTATATATTTTTACTTGCTATTGTTAGGGATTGGCGTTAGGATCGCAACACTTGCGAACCGCGGCGAAATTGTAAACAAAAATTTTCAAGAACCTAGCACCAATCACAAAGCCAAAATCAATCAAATACTTGTAATTGTAAACAATGAAGAGAGCAATTCAACAAGTTTAGAGGGGCTACAACCTTTATAACATGTTCACTCTCTAGTTGAAGACTCTAGCTAGACTTTATCGATGTCGAGATCGAGCTTGGTGGCCGACCGCCTCACCGAAGATAGTCCACGGTGAAAGCACCTAACCCAAGCTCCCACTTGACATGAACACTTCAAGTGAAGCAACTAGTTCTCACTTCTTGCTAAGAGATAGAGGTAGTATATGATGTGTGTAAAGCTCTCTCTTTTTCACTCTTTTTTCTTTTCTTTTCTTTTCTTCTCACAAAGTGAAGAGGAATAGGAGGAAGAAGAAGAGGATGAGCTCTCATATTTTTTTCTTTCGAATAAAAAAGATCATAAGAATGAGAAGAGATCCCATTCTCATATCCTCTCCCTTTCTTTCTCTTCCAAATGTCTAGTGAAGGAGGGCGGGTTTGCATATGGCCCTCACCTCTTCACATGTCATCCCTTTGTCATTATATGACAAAATGTATTTGTATCACGTACAAATACATGTATGTATCCATATACATACAAGTTAAGGAAAAGAGAGAGTGAATGTGTGTGTGTGTGTGTGTCAAGAGAGAGAAATAAATGTATCATATACATTAACATATTATGTATCATATACATAATAATACATTAGTATCATATACTAATGAGATAGAGAGTTTGTGTATCATATACACAATACTAGCACCCATATCACATATGTGATTATTAAGTCAACACTTGACTTAATAATCCGGTTTTTTAATAAACCGGCTAGTAATATCAAACGTCTGATTAAATCGCGCGTATCATATACACGTATTTAATCGAACTCCCGCACGTATCCCCATACGGATGCCACATCATCATTTCTTCTGGGCAGACACTTTCGTTGTGGGACTCTAAAGACCTGACACTACGCTGGTAGTATTTTAAACATGATCATATCCGATTGATCTGAAATACTTTCAGATCAATTCCCTCATGGGTTAACCCATAAGCTTGTTAGCAGTATTGGCTGCACATAACGGCTACTTAGGTATTGATCAAAAGATAGGTCGACGAGCAAACTCATCAGAACCCAACAAAGCCTATCAGTGACGAATACCATACGGTCCGGTCTCTTCGTCAAATAGTATCGCATACCGGGTCTGGGAAATGGAAACCGTCAGACCCCTAATAACCCAATAAGTCATGCAGATATTGAACTCATAACCATCCGAGATACAATTGATAACACTTACCAGTTTATCTCATCCATCCTGGCCAGAGATTTCTGGTTATAGTCATGTCCTACACAACGCGATATCAACTCCCTATACTGGGAGAGACAAATTCGTTCGACCGCTCACTACCTCCATGTGCTTTAAGACTATACCCAACTAAATACTGGGAGAGACAAATTCGTTCGACCGCTCACTACCTCCATGTGCTTTAAGACTATACCCAACTAAAACCTATTTGCACGGCTCTGTAAAGCCGTGGTAGAGTAGTAATCAAAGTATAGTGGGAATATACACAAGACACTATGGCGATCTCATGTCAAGGGGCTACCATGTACTATCGTCACCAGAGAACTGCTATCTGATATAGGTATAATACCATCTAGGAGTTCTCGGCGAGTCCGTTCAGTGTACTCATTCTACAATGAGCACCTGTATACAATCTCGGTGTCAAATACCAATAGCTGTGGGACCAACCATCATCGCGTTCGGGGTCAAGAAACGTATACACTAGTCTATTCTGGAGCATTGATGCCTAGTCTCGATACTCCGACGACTAGGAATATTTATGGATGTGCTTATGATCTACCTAGGCCCCACTAGTATGATCTCTATCATAATCCTAGTAGTCAAGCAAAGATCATATGAGCTTTATCGACATGTATTAGCTACACATAATAGCAAGTAAAACACATACACATGATGATAAAGACAAACCAGATAGTATACTATCATGTTGAGCAAGAATGTTCTATCCATATAGATCCTATACAATTACAATAATTGCTTTCAGGGCACCTAAATCCAACAGCTATTACGTATCGCTAATATATGATGATAAAGCTCATAGGATCTTTGCTTAACTACCAGGATTATGATGGGGTGTTGGATATAGTGCCCTCTAAGTCAATTATTGGATCGCAGGTACGTGATTGCAATGATTGAGAGAGGACCTATACCGACATGACTGTCTTACTCGAGATGATAGTATGCTATCTGGTTTTTCTTTATCATCGTATAAATGCTTTAGTTCACTATTGCATGTTGATAGAGCCCATAGGATTCTTGCTTGACTGCCAGCAGTATGACGGCGATCATATACGTGGGAGCTGGGGTCTATAAGCACATCCTTAAAGTGTCCCTAGTCATAGGAGTTTCGAGACAGGGCATCGATACTCCAGAGTAGACTAGTGTATACAGTCGAGACCCCGACGAGGGGCGGTGGCCGGTCTCACAAGCCATTGGTGTCAGTTAGTTCACCTAAGATGTATACAGGTGCTCATTGAGTACACCGGACATGACTCGCTGGGAACATGCTAGTTGGTATTATATATATCGTCAGATAGCAGTTTCCTGGTGACATGTGTACAGGTTAGTTTGTCGACCTGAGATCGTCATTTGTCTCGTGTGAGTTCCCACTATGCTTTGATTTCTACCCTACCACGCTCAAAGGAGACGTGCAAACAGGTATTTTTTGGGTACAGTCCCGAGCCACATGGAGGCAGTGAGCGGATCGTCGGGGATTCGTCTCTCCCGGTATTGGGGGTTGATGTCGCACAGTGCACGGGTGGCCATCACTAGAAATCCTCGGCCGAGATAGTGGAGAATTACTGATTTGGATCAGTAGTTTCTCAGGAGGTGATCGGCTTCATACCGACACGAATTATCGCGTTATTAGGGGTCTGACTTTATCCACCCCCCTAGATTCGATATGCGATACTCTTAGACGAACGGACCAGACTGTACGGATATTGTCGCTGTCAGGCTCGGTAAGGTTTCTGGATGAGTGCGCTCGTCAGCTTCCCTTCCAATCAATACATAGGCAAACGTTACGTACAGTTTGTACCTCTGACGTGCTAGTGGTTATACCCAGTGCCAGTGTATTGATGAGTCATTAGAATCCCCCACAGACACTTTCCCAAGTTCGGGCGAAACGTTATAGAGGCCGTATGGTTTTATGGCAGGGTTCGGAAAATGCACGTGCGTTTACGCACGTGTCATATTTCGGGCAGATAATACTGGTGGGCTTTGGTTTAAGTCGGATCCGAGTATTATACTGTGTAGATATAATATCTTTGTCTCAGTTGCATTTGTATTCGGTCGTAATACAAATGCGGGTATGTTTATACTGTTACGTGGTTATCCTGAAATTCGTTTCAGGATCGCTTTTGAAAGTTGCCAGTTTCCAATTTTCTATCACCCGTCTTTATCATTCGGTTAAAGACGGATTTATCTTTCTTGGGTGAGTCATGAGGTGGGTCGTGTTTCTAGAAGGTTCTAGAATGGTGACTAGGTTCATGAATCATTCACTTGCATTAATTGAATGGATGACTAGATTAATGACTCATTCTTGCATTTAATGTTATGCAAGGTGTTATTAGTGATTCATCTTTCCTTTAATGAAGTGATAAGGATTCATGCTTGTGGTCACCCTCTCTCTTCCTCCTACACTCACCCTCCCTCCTTCCTTTTATATGGCCGGCCCCCTCTTGCAAAAGATATGTTTGTTCATTTGATAAAAAAGATTATGGTTTTGGTTAATGGAAATTAATCTACTCATTTCCCATTTACCTGAACCAAAAGGCAACTTCATTAACCGTTCGTCCATGGCTTTGGACGAAGTGAGACAAAGTGTTCTACTCATTCTCTACATCAATCTTGATCATCTTTTTTAACAAACTTGATGATCGAGTTGCCTCGGTTCAGAGGCGGAAGCCCGTTTAAAGATCCGTCGACGTGGTGCCACCTGGACGAGGAGACTGGAGATTCAGGAGATCGGAGCAGCCGCAACAAAGCGTGGGATGATGGTTGAAGACCGAAGGACTCGGATCGTTCGGTATAATATTTCTACCCACTTTGTAGTTTGTTAGTCTAGCTTTAATGGCAGATCCGGGTTATAGTATACGATAGCGCCAGTTGTAAAAGTTTTTGTTCCGCATTTGGCATCTGTTAGACGGCCGGGGCGCTACCGTGTACATACATGGGGATCATACTAATGGGGCCTGAATAGTCCATAAACACATCTTTAAATGTTCCTAGTGTTGGGAGTATCAAGATTAAGCATCGGTGCTTCGGTGTAGACTAGTGTATGCGTTTTTTGATTCGGTTGGAGAGCGATGACCGGTCCTACAACCATTGGTGTTTGACACCAAAGATTGTATACGTGTGCTCATTAGAGAATGAGTTTCACTGAACGGACTCACCGAAAACTCCTAAATAGTATTATATTTATTGTCAGATAGCAGTTCTCTGGTGACATGAGTACCGGGTAGTCTTTTCACCTGAGGTCGTCATAGTGTTTTGTGTGTGTTCCTGCTGTACTTTGATTACTACACAACCATGGATTTAAAGAGCCCGTTCATACATGTTTTAGTTGGGTACAGTCCCGAAGCACATAGAGGCAGTGCGCGATCGAATGGATTCATCTCTCCCGGTATAGGGAGTTGATATCACGTTGTGCCTGATTGACTCTAATTATAAGTCCCTGGTCAGGACTGTTGAGATAAACTGATAAGTGTTATCAGTTGTATCTCAGATGGTTATGAGTTTGATATCGATACGACTTATTGGGTTATTGGGGGTCTGACAGTATCCCACCCCAGATTCGGTATGCGATACTCTCTGACGAAGAGACCGGACTGTACGGTGATTATCACTGATAGGCTCTGTTGGGTTCGGATGAGCTTGCTTGTCAACCTACCTTTTAATTAATACCCAGGTTGTTGTTACGTGCAGTTAGTACCGCTAACATGCTTGTGGGTTAACCCATGAGGGGATTGATCTGAAAGTATTTCAGATTCAATTGGACATGATCCTAACTTGCTGCTAACGTATTGTCGAGTCTTTAGAATCGCACACAGAGAGTTTTTTGGCTTAGGCGAATCGATGTAGTGTACGTATAGTGATACGTGCGAGGGTACGTATAGTGATACGTGCGAGGGTTCGATCAAATACATGTATATGATACCTGTACATTACTTGGACGTTTGTTAATACTGGCCGGTTTATTATAAAGCCAGATTAGTAAATCAACCGTTGATTTAATAATAACGTGTGTGTGTATTCTAGTATTATGTTCAATCCCATTTGTGATTTGTGTGTGATATAAATACGTGTATATGTATATGATACATGTACTAATATTATATATATATATTATACACCCTTCTAGAATCATTTGTTATTTGTATGTGATACAAATACAAGCATATGTATATGATGCATATACTAAAATATTATTGTACATGATACAAATACATGTACATGTATATGATACATATACTTGGCTGTTTTATGCATATGACACATAGATACATTCTAAAAGGAACACCTCATTTCTTGTATTAATAATAAAAGAAATGACTTTTATTAATTAAGAAATGCAGTATGGTTGTATAGTGATATGGGTTTTATTTTTAAATGAAAATAAAGCATATTCTAGCATGCTTGCTTTCTCTCTCCTAGTTCATTACTTCATGCAAATTCTCTCTTCTCTTTTCCCTTTGTAAAGAGAAGGGTAGAGAGAGAAGGGTAGAGAGGAGAAAAAAAAAGAGAAATGAGAGAGTGAGCTCAATACATCTATTTCCTCTTATTCTTTGGCAAATTGTGAGAGCAAGTTGTTTCACAAAAATATTCTTTTGGTAAAGTTGAAGCTTGAGTTGAGTTTCTCTCGGAGTGGATCATTTTCGTCGAGAAGGTCCATTTGCAAGCTCGATCCCTACGATATGAAGTTTAGTTTGGGTCTTCCACTAGAAGAGTGGACACGCTACAAAGTTTGTAGCATTCATAAACCCTATTTTTAGCTCTCTATATTTTGACAAATGCTAGTGTTTGAATGATTTTGGATTATGTGTCTGGTGATATATTTTAGAAATTTTTGTTCTATATTTCCGCTGTGGCCCACAAGTGTTGCGACCCCAGCACCAATTACTATCATTTTCTATACTTCTCCTTAGGTACCGATTGAGTACGGGTGAATATAAACTATTGGTGAGAAATAAATTTGACTTCTACGTGACTATATTCGATATTACTCCGTCCCTCTCCATCTGTATGTTTATGGATTATGATACAATATTATAGGAGTTAAATTAAAAAGACATTAAGAAACCTTTTTCTATTCTATTCTACCATCCTGCATACCAAAAATAAAATAAAGTAAATATTGATCGGGAATATCTCACAGGATTGATAAATGATAAATAATTTTACAAAATATAGGGTAAATTGTTGAAAAAACCCCGCCCATTCAAAACATGTCAAAAACCTCCCGGTATTCTCAAAATAAGAGATAAGAACTTGCTATTTAAAAACTTTGTGAAAAAACCCAAGGACCGTTACAAATCAGGCATGTTATGTTTTCAAAGAGCGGGCGACCAAAATACCCTACCTTTCTTTCTTCTTATTTCTTTCTCTCTTGCTCTTGCAATCGCCTCCCTCTAGTCTTTGCAAAACCTAACCCATCCTTCGTCGCCGCTTTCATCCTCGCCGTCAGACCTTCTCCACCTTCTCCTCAAACACCTTGATCGCCGCCTAAAGTCGCCGTCCGAAATTCATTGCCCTAACTTGCAGCCCCCATCTCGCCGCCCCTATCAAGCATCCCAATCGACTGTACATCGACTCCCCATATATGGATGCCCCCATCGTCGACCCATCTTTGCCGTTCCATCGTCGGTCCATTCTTGCTGCCCTATCGATCTCCATCCTGGGCAGCATATTATGCAACCGTCAAGATGTTGCAGGCAACTGAATACGTCTTTTTAGATATTAAGACATGCAATTGGATAGATATTACAGGCAACAACTTAGATATTGCAGGTGTATATATGTTGCATGCAACCATATAGATGTTGCAGACAACAACCTAGATGTTAAATGAAAGAGGAAAGAGGTGTAATTGAGAGAGGATAATGGACAATGAAGAAACTAAATTGAGTTAATTGAAGTTCTGACGGAAAAAGTAGTGAATTTGGAGAGAAAAAAGGTTGGTAAGAACATTTAATGTTTAGTTTTTTAAGCCAAAAATATCACAAAAAAGATGTTGCAGGACAAACCCCTAGATGTTGCAGGCAATTTAACCGCTCTTTAATTGCTATGAATTTCCAGCTGTCTATTGTACAGCGCGCACATGGATACTGACAGGAGGCAATTGGGGAATATACCAAAATACGAATTGCTTTTGTATACGGGGGTTATTTCATGGGCCTAGGGGTTTTTCAACACCGAAGAAAGGTCCAGTGACTTTTTCTGTGTGTGTGTGTTGTGTGTGTGGTGGGGGGGAAGTGCGTTCAACTATTTACCCAAAAATGTAATACTTTGATGCGAGAACTAAAGGGGAGCTGATAAGACTACAACATCCAAGATCCAATAAAAAGGCCCATATCAGCTTCATCGCAGACGTCTCGGATCTTCCTATAATCATTGACCCCATGATCAATAGCGGGTCCAACGGATTTGGCTCCAATACCAACTTTCGACCCGACCCGTTAATAGACCGGATCTGAATTCCTCATTCTCTTGAACTTCAGAGGGGTATTACTGTAAACTTGTTCATTTCCCTACAATAAAATCCCCTTCTCCTAATTTTACATTGCGCCGCTTTGGAACTGAAACCAAATCCATTTTCTAGGGTTTTAGCTTTTTCTAGGGCTAGGGTTAGCTTTTTCTAGTTTCAGCCATGGCGAAGCCCGGTCGTGGCCGTAGCCCGTCGGTCTCTGGATCGTCTTCGATGTCTCGCTCCACCTCACGTTCAGATTCACGCTCTCGATCTCGATCCAAGTCCTTCACCTCGTCGTCGTCGCCTTCTCGAAGCGGAAGCTCCCGAAGCCGATCGCCTCAGCCTCCGAGAAGAAGGTACCGTGAGTCCTATAAAAGTTGCATTTTTTATTTGCAGTGTCATGAGAATTATTTGGATCCTGTTTGTGTTCCTGAAAAGGATTTGATATATGTTGGAGTGCTAAAATATTGTGAGTTTGCCAACGAATTAGAAGTAGGAAGTTCCCTACTTGTCGTTCGAACGTTTGTCAAGTTTGGCTGGGGAATAGCTTCAATTTTTTTTAAAGTATTGATAAAACTAGTTATGTATTGTAATATAATATTGCATTTTGTTCTTACCCCATTAAGAAAGCTTTTATCCCAAATATTGGAGGAGTCGCCTACTTGAAGTTTTTCACATCCATAGTCACAAATTCGTGGTTCGGGAATAATTCGGCGAGGCTGAAAATTCGGATTTCGGAAAAAATCGGCAGGTATTCTGGAAAGATTCGGTAAGTGTTCGGGAAATGTTCGGGAAGGATTTCGAGCAATAAATTAATATAGGAGACGCTAGGTTTTGATTTTGTGAATTATTTGTTGTTTTTTGAATTATTCGCTGATTTTTCACATATTTCGGGAATAATTCGCGAATTATTCGGCCAATTCGGCAATGACGATTAATTCGGAGATTAATTCGTTTGATCAAAAATTCGCGAATTCGGCGAATAATTCGCGAATTATGTGACTATGTTCACATCAAGCCATGCTAAGGGACATCATGCACTTAAATATAAGCATCCTGTTTAGCTGCCTCAATCCATGTTTATTTAGGTTTTCCTTCGGCCATTGCCATGTTACCCCGCAATCATGATCCTAACACTCACTCCTATTAGTGCACTTGGGAATTTCCATGCACATGCCTTAACACTGTAAACTCATCCCAACCAAAATAGAGTTACTTATAGATTCTCGGAGTCTCATTAATCTTTTATATTTTACTTTGCTGCCACTTATCTATCTCAAAATTCTCATTTTGGCTGATTTTTGGACCTTTTTCCATAATGACCAACTTTCAAAAACTACCATTAAATTTCATGTAATCATTTGGGCACGTTATACTCATGAACCACATTTATACTCCTATCTCTATTTATTCTTTCATCTTCTTCCTCAATTTTGCCATCATGACAAATGGTTGGTGGTAAGTAGCAAAATTGTCACTCTTAGCCATGTTGCACTTAATCAGATGTGAATTCAAGATGTGAGATACTAATAAAACATGATATGAGTTTGCAATTGTGGCCAATCCTAGAATTTTTGGGTTCAAGTATGCCATATATGCAGTATTTGCATGTGGTGTGAAATTATGTAATAATAATAATAATACTAAAATGGTTAGATGTGCGAGCCAATCATGTACTAAAAAATTTTGACGTATAGAAACCAATAATTGTTTTCGTGGACGTTACTTCTTCAATAAAGAAGGGGCAAACTATGTAAATTTATCATTAATTAAATTGATAGAAGCCCTATAGGATGAATAAGGTGGAAAATTATTGATGCTTATTCACAGTTAAAGATTCCAAAAACTTATTGAACTTCCATGTCTTAAATCGACGTCTATCTTTGTAGGAGCGTCCTTTCTTTTTTAGGGTTTGCCAGGCTTATCATATCTATAATAGTGCTCTTAGTATCTTGACTACCAATTATTTTTCTATGTGGCTCTTGTGGTTATTATGTTACTTGTAACTGATAGCGGCATGAATTAATTAATCCGGTTGGTAATTCTATATGTGTTTTATTAACTTGCGTGGTTGATATAATCAATTTTTAGATATACATAGTAAACGAAGAAAATTTATAAATTGATTCATTTTTAATTTTCCAAATCATGGGACATCATAATGTATGATACTTTCCTCTCTAAATCCACAGTTTCTGTATGATAGACTGCAGATTTTGGTTCATATACTACTATGAATGTCCAAGTTTTGAAACTTTTGATACTGTATTATCTCAACAGTTGGTCTTTATGTTTAAGTGTTTAACTATAGCAGAATGTATCAAAATGTTACAATATTGGTTATTACATTCATATACTGTATTAGGGTATGAATACAACATTTATGTTGATAGAAAATCTTATATTTCCTTGTAGGCATTTTATATATTTCACACAATTTTAGGATTAATCAGTTATATTTAGAATGATTGAACGATCATTTAGCAAGATATCTTTAACTTATATGATAATGATAATGCTCAATTGTGAAATATGGTGGAAGTTTTGATACCAGAGAGTAGTTACACTTGCTACGTAGAACAGTTTACTAGTGTATAATTTGATGTTGTTAATATCTTTATTTGGACGTATGGTAGCACTAACTCTATACAGCCCCAGATACCAGATGACAGATGATGGTGTATTAAAATGTTATGACATGGTCTGACATGCCATGTGTGCATCCTTTTTTCCTTTCTTTTTTTACGTCTCATGATGGGGGATTTCCTGATTCTTGTCCTTTTCATTTTAGGCATTCATTGCAGAATTCTCCTTTTTAATCTTTATATTTAACTCGAATATTGTTAGTTTGATAGCTGCCAAATTTTGTTCCTAAACTACTTGCCGTAGATTGTGTTACTTCTTCTTGCTAAAGGGCATTCAACTTGCAAGCAAGCTGTATGTTTTTTCCTGTAGTTTTTTCATTGCATTTATTTGACCTAGGGGGTGAGTAAGAACCGAACCGACCTGACCTGAAAAAACCGAATTAAAACGGTTTTGTGATTTTGGTGCGGTTTGGTTTAGAGAAAATAGGGGTCTGTTAAACCGAACTGAACGCTCATATGACATGGGTTAGTGGGTAAGAACAGTGTTAAAAGTAATGGGGTGCACACAAAAAATATAAGATTTTACCTGTATAAAACTCAATTAAAAAAAGAACTCCAAAACCTAATTAGAACACTCTCTCTCTCTCTCTAGCAGCTCACTCCATGGCATCACCTTTCCTTTGCTCACTTCATAGCAGCGGCAACCCGGCGGAGATCCTCCACGGCTTCACCACTCCACCTCTCGTCATCAACAACCATCCTTCTCTTCTATCATTATTAATCTTTAAAGTTTCATCCTTCTCAAGTTAGTGTTTTGGATCTCATCTTTTTATCTATTGCTCATTGTTTTTGTTTGATGATTCGTTCATTCGTCGATTATGATTTTGTAAGAACTCTGAATGAGCTCTATTAATAAAAAAAAGTGTCGGATCATGTAGTTTGTGAATGGATCCACTTTAAATGTGCTTTTTGACCTATTCTTCAACCCCAAAGAGTAGCTTTCCCCATTAGTCTTCAAAAACTAAAAATTCGAACCAAACATTGTTTGGTTCTGTTCCAACTTTCTTCGGCAAAAATCGAACCGAACTGACCGATTTTCGGCCCTACTTTAATTTTCCTTTTTAACTCTAGATGTAATTTTCTTTTGCATCACGTACCATACATAATTAGTTAAATTTTCCGCTACAATTAAGATACAATCTATACACAACAATTTTACGGCACACAGCTCTATATTTACAATGTTATTATTAGGTTTGATTTCTTTCTCTGTCATCTTGTCATCTTATTAGTTGTTTCTTGGAATGCTCAATATTCAAATAGTCTAAACTCTAAAGTGTTCAATCTTGTTTCAGTCCGACGGGAGCTGGAAGGAGAGGTCGCTCCCCATCACCAACAGCAGCTAAAAGGTCTTCACCACCTCCTAAAAGGGCCTCGCCGCCACCTAGAAGAGGCTCACCACCTCCTAAAAGGCCCTCACCACCACCCAAAAGGGTCTCACCGCCAAGGTGGGTCTACTAGTGTGCTCCTTTATGAATTTATTACTTTATAAGCTCATAATTTCTTTTGCTCCACTTTCTTACATTATCAAACGCCTATTAACCTTGTAATATCATATCTTTTCAATCTCAGGAAAGCATCGCCAGTTATGGAGTCGGTGGTTCTTCATATTGACCATCTATCTAGGAATGTCAATGAAGGGCATTTGAAAGAAATATTTAGTAAGTTCCTTTCTTCAGATCTCATATTAGACTAGTACTAAATATTTTGTTCGATTTAGTGATAGAATATCAATGGCTGGGGATATGACAGTTTCACACCTGTTACGATGCAATAAGATATTAGTTCTCTCCTTTTAGCATATTCTTTGTTTTCTTCTATATCAGTGAGTAGATGGCATGCTTATATACATTGAGCTTGTGTGGGGGTACAAACTTTTCAATTATCTTTTTTTCTTTTGTGGAAAAATGCACATTTTCTTTTAGAGACTTGTTCTTTGATCAGAGTGCGTGATCTGGATTATCTGTGGCCATACTGTGGCATCCTTGATTTTGGTTAAATGCAATAATTTATTAGTTCTGAAGGCTCTATTAGAATGCTAATTAACATATTCATTTTTATTGCATATCAGGATTAGATGCCATGATCGTTTACACTGAGCTAGCTTTGATGACTCTCTCTCTGTATTTCCTGTTACAAAAAGCACCCTTTTTTTCATGGAGGCTTGTTTATTTTATCTTATCGAATATGATAGATAAAAAGTTAAATTTAATATAAGATAAAAACGTCCGTCTGTTGACAAATTTTTGGTGGTGCTCGATACTGAGATACTTAGATGTCCATGCATATGTTGTAGTTCATGAGCAGATAGCAAATGACAAACGTGCAACATTAGTTACTCACTCATGGATCTCATTATGGTTCCAGATGTCTGATTGTTTGCCTTAGTTATATGCTTTTAAACTGGGAAGCTAGCCTCAAATTTTAATCTATGAGATGTATTGCAGTGTTGAGTTACATGCCAGTTGTTTTAGCATCCATAAAACAGACCTTGTGTTAATGATAGTTGTTTTACTTGCCTATTCAGAGAACATTGTTTATCTTAACCAATTCTTAGACTTTTAGTTCAAGGTATCAACATTCTAATAGCAATTGGTTTGTGTAGGCATTTTTGGTGAAGTTGTCAATGTTGAGCTCTCAATGGATCGAAATGTAAGTGGACACCAACTTTGCATGGTCTTTATACTTAAAGAGACGGTCATAAGTTGATATATAATTCATGTTTGACCCTTGTGTGGCAGGTTAATCTTCCTCGCGGGTATGGATACGTTGAGTTCAAGAAGAGAGTCGATGCTGAAAAGGCGCTCCTTCACATGGACGGCGTATGTGCTTATGGAAAATTTGATAATTTTTACATTGTATTCTAGCCCTTTTGTATAAATTTTATTAATTTGGTACTCGTCACAGGGTCAAATTGATGGAAGTGTGGTACGAGTTAAATTTACACTAACCCAGCGCCAAAAGGCTTCTACCCCGCCAAAGGCAGTTCCCGCTGCGCCTAAGAGGGATGCCCCTCCAAGGGATAAAGTTGCCAGCGATGCTGAAAAGGATGTTCAACAACGGCCTAGGGAGTGTATGTTTCTTGAATAAAATTACTTTTTCATGTTCATAGTTCTACATCTATTATCATTTTTCTTAGGATCTACTAAGCAGTGCCTCGCCTTTTGTTAAAATCTTAGCTCTTTTTGTTCATTATGTTTTGACTGTAATATTTATATCAGTACTGCTGCCAAAAAACTATGCTGATTTTTCAATAAACTACCAAAACCCCCATAAATTACACATAACTACCTTAAATTTTCGTAGCAGCTAACATTTTCTCCTAAACTACCAAAATTGTGGTCTACTACTTCCGTGAGCGTCATTGTGTTGGTTGAGTAAAATGCAGGTAGTTCACTAAAAATATGGGCAAATTAAATATGGAAACATTTGCCAAGTTTCATGTCATTTACGAAGGTTTGGGTAGTTAAGTGAAAAAGAGGAATAATGGTTGTGAATTTTGCATTTTTTCTTTTCGAAGAATAGGCTGTATCATGATGCTAGCTCAGGAGGCTTTGAACCCTAGACCTCTTGCTCCACTGCAAAAAGGCTTTTAACTTCAAGGCTACCATGACTCATTATTATGTGTTGGCCATGATCTGATGCAAGTGGGGTTTGAAACTTAGACCTCTTGCTCAACTGAAAGAGGTTTTACCACTAGGCTATGATAATTTAGTCAAAGCCTTTTTAAAATTTGAACATTACCATTACTCTTCAGTTTCTTGTTCTGTATGCATGGTTTGATTTTAAAACTAATTATTTATAATCTCTTAAATCCTTGATACTTCAAATCAATCTTTTAAGACTGTATCTCATCTACATAAACCCCCTCTATATCAGCACCACCACGCCGTAAACCACCATCACCATCCCGGAGGCGTTCACCTATACGGAGACCCGACTCGCCGAGGCGTCGGCCTGATTCCCCTGCCCGTCGTCGTGCAGATTCCCCTGCCCGTCGTCGTGCAGATTCTCCTCCTCATCGTCGCGGTGATTCGCCACCGCCTCGCAGGAGGGGAGCATCACCTGCTAGAAGACGGTCTCCCTCACCTGCTCCAAGGAGAAGGTTTGTAGCAAATTTTTCTGTGCCTCCATATTTTGTCTTGTTGATTGCAACAATCGTTTTGAATAGAAAATGTTGTTACTTTTAGGGTTTCTCCAAGAAGGGTACGTGGGAGTCCGATACGCAAGCGTTCTCCAATTCCTCCCAGGCGACGGTATGCTGTGCTCACAACCACTTTGATACGAATAATTCACTCTGCCCAACTTACATAATTTGCAAGAAAATCAATGTTGTAAAAAGCAGCCAGACGGAAGCTGTAAATGACCACATGATTTTTTATAGTACTGAGCGGGCCATGTAGGCATGAAATTAAGCGGGTGGACAGCCTAACTGAGTTTACCAACTAATGGTTGCAATGGCCAACAGTTTCATTGTTATGGATTGGGTTCATTGGAAACCCATGGTTTTAGAATAAGTTGCAATATTAGGGAAATATTTCTTTTTTATATCTTGGAATTTTCCTGCAAATATTTCTTTTCCTATATGTGGCTGTATAAATAATTTTTACCTAGAAAATACTGTTACTGCATACGTGCAACACCAACCTCCAAACACCACCTAGCATTTTTCAAAACCTTGCATGAAATAATTATTTCTTATTTTAGTAAGTTTGTAGAGAAGAAATTCATAAATAATATGTTTAGCTGGCCTTTTGATCTATAAAAAGGATTTCTCTTTAAGCAGGAGGAAAGATTCATCTTATGGGAAGTAAATTTATGTATGGTTGGGCAGAAATGAGAGACATGAAATCTTCATGCAAGTAAATTTACCCTCATGTACTTCTTATTTTATGTCACAACCAAGATGAGCAAGCTAATAGTAAATCCATATTGATATAGATTATTCACTGTGCTGTTACTATAACAAATAAAATTTTAAAATTTGCATGAAATAATTTTAATTATGTTATTAATTATAATCTTTTTTTTATTAACAATACATAAATAATTGGTGAAACTGGTCTTCTCTTTCAGCTGAAACAAAGATTCATCTCATGTGCAGTATGCTTATTTCACTTAATTTTTTCAGAAACAAAGTGACCTATGATTTTTGTTAAATTGGGAAGAAATGAGAATGCAGATTGTATTGACCTTGTGCATTGGATATTCTTATTTTAGGTCACCACCGAGACGAGCAAGAAGCCCACCGAGGCGGTCACCTCCACCTCGTCGCCGCAGCCGTTCTCCTATCCGGAGGCCTGCTCGTTCCCGTTCTAGATCAGCGTCACCTCGCAGGTAACTGCTAAAACTGCTGAGTTGAATTATTCCCATCAGTGATTTGGCAAGTTTAATTAAGCACAAAACTCACTTCAACACACTCTTGTTTAATATTCAAATGTAGTACCTTACAATTTTTTAATCTCCGTGATTAATTATAACTAAGGTTTTTCACGTGCGGTGATTATATTAAAAAAAAATCAAAATATAAGTGGATTTGTTAATATTGTAATTTAAGTACAATTATGATGTGTACTTTAATTATTATTAATGTAGTAGATATCTTTAATTTTTTAAGAAGCTGGGTAAAGATGGATTTAATTAAATCTGTTATAACTGTAAGTTTTTGTTAACCATAATAATCACTTTAATTTTTTTTTGTTTAAAAACTATTTTTAAGGCTTTTACAATTTTTGATTCTTTAGGATTTTCTCTTTTTTCTAACTATTTAATTTCAAATAAACATGAGAGTGCCACATGCCCCCCCCCCTCTTTTTCCTCTTCTGGTTGTAATAGTAGAGATAATGACATGTTAGTATGGATTTTTAGTATGTGGTCAATAACATTGAACTATTATATATTGATGCCTTTTCCTTTCAAAGAAATGGGACAGTTTACTGCATACCTTCAAAATATTCTTATATTGTAACTAAATAATTAAGCATATTAATAAGGTCCACTTCTCCCATAAATATCCACATTATTGTTTTCAGTACTCTTTTGTACCATCCTCTGTTGATGGCTTCATCAATTCATACCTGTTAATATAGCTGAGACTGAAATCTATAGATAGCATGGTATGCAGGCAGTGATTTTAGTTTCATATTTCCTATGTTTCTTTTTTCAAATTTTGAGTGATTAGTTATCCACCTGTGATTCACATGTATGAGTTGGAAGACGAACTGAATCTACAATCAAGACCAGCTATCCTACCTATTTGGCATCACAGGAAGCTAGATATGTAGAGGTTTAATTAAGTGTGTTAATGTACCATATACACACCACAAGGTGAAAATGAGCGCTAATTTCAGTGTGATGGTTGTTGGGATCATGTACATACTTATCTATAAGCTGTTTTTCGAAGTAGGCAATATTTTAATTTTCAGCACAAACTCTTTGAATAACAGCAGCACTTTCGCATTTGGATTCATTGTTGAATGAACCATTCAAGTTGAATGTTAGTGTGATCTGAAAGCCAGGAACCCAGATTTCATTTCGATATACTTTCAAATGATATAGATATACCGAACCATGGCAACAATCTTGCTCATTGTTAAAATGAACAAGAAATTAATTGCACGTAACCTCCTGTACTATGGAGGATTAAACATTAATACCCCTTGAACTAGTTAAATTAGCACTCATACCCCTTTTGTTTCGCGTTACTTTTCTTAAGCCTTCTCTCTCTCCCCATTACCAAAGTAAAACATCTCTCTCCTTCAATATTGAACAAAAATCATGAAGAACCTCTCTCCCCCCATAGTTTTTGTTGAGAATGAAGAGAGAACAAATTTGTATTTGGAAATTGAGAAGAAGAATGCAAAGGTAGAACTGGGATTATAAATATAATTTCTTATAGAGGGGATGCACGTGCCTATTTTTATAGTCATTGGGGGTATCAGTGCCCAACCCCATGTGTTACAGGGGGATTATCTGATTAACCAATTAAACTACTAGTAATATTGTATCTTAATTCTTTATAGTGTTTTCCAATTATTTCTGACATCATTTTTAATCAGGGGACGGGCACCGCCTCGACGGGGAAGGTCTTCTTCATCTTATTCTGGATCACCTAGCCCTCCTCCCCGCAAGGTAACTTCTTATTGTGCCATCCCTTTCCTTCTACTTCTTAATCATGTATTGAAAATTTGAATAAGAGCAAAAAAATAATTTTTAGTTTTGTATCACAGGGAGGTCGTAGGGTGTCAAGAAGTCGAAGCCCTAGAAGGTAGCTCTTCTGCTTCTCTTATGTCTTTCTTTATAATATTTGAGAGCAGTTTTAAGTTTTCACTGGTTCAGTTAAGGAGCTCGGCGTCGAAAGTTAATACATAGGAGAAACTTGCTATTTATAAACTCCATGTTCTCTAAATGTGAAAAGGCCTTGAATTGGGGACGCACAGGCCTCCATTTTCTGTCTTGGCGTCCTAAGATTGAATAAGAAAAGGCGTGACAAGAAGCTTCCTTGTCTAAAAGATTATTATTGCTAACCATCAAAAAGTTTATTATGCATCTAAAAATCTGTTGACTAGTGCGCTTAAAATAATAGGGAATTAATTAGGGCAGTGTGATTCAGTTTCTGTGCTTAAAAGATGCTTTATATATAGTTTTTATGCCTTTTATGAGATTTTCTTAAAAGAAAGGCCACTGCATATGATACAGAAAAATGGCATTGATCATGCTAGCTATTCATATAATTTTGTGTTGTAATGCTTATATTTTTTTTCTTTTCTTGGTTTGTTTTTACCAATTGAACAGGCCTGGTAGGGGAAGAAGCAGCAGTATGAGTGGCAGCAGCAGCAGCCCCCCTCCCCCGCCCCCTCCTCCTAAACCTTAAGCGCATTGCAGGTAAGTCTCTCTCTCTCCCTCCCTCCCTCCCTCCCTCTCTCTCTGGCCTATTACAAGCGTGCTCTCTCAAGAATGCCAACAATGCAAAAATGATGAAATTGAGGTTGTAGTGTTGTCCAAGAGTTTTCTCCCTTGAACATTGTAACTTGTGACTTGTAGCTCAGCTACTTCTAGTTGCAGTTGAACAGTTTATTTTCATTGTTGATGTGAACTCTTTCTTTGGTTTTCTGTAATGCAGCTATATTATCTACCTATGTTGGGATTATTTGACTACTGTACTCTGTAATTTCGTGTTTTTTTAAAACTCTTTGAGAAACGAGACTTGTTTGTCTCTTTTGTTCCCCCCTAAATTGCAGTCTTGGTATACCTTGATTTGATGATACGTCTGTTGTTTCGATTGCCGTACAATTTTGTGTGGTCTGAGTTATGTTGTATGAAATTATGTGGTGGAATGTTATTTTGTTTACATGACAACTTTTTGGCTGCTTGTTGCAAGAGGTTCCAATCTAAGAGAAATCTGAAGGTTAAGGACTAATACCCAAAGGAAAAAATCAATTGTAAGAGATTGTAATAAATTTTTGTTCTTATGATGCGCTTATTGTACTGCTTTCTAAAATTTTATATGTTCTTTTTTAAGAAAAGAAGAAAAAAGTTTGGTTGTATTTTATTTTATTTAAGGACAGGGCAGTTAAAATATAGAATTTAATATTGGACGATTTGGAGACATGGAGTCTAATTGACAATTAAATATAGGTACGCAGGCTTTTACCAATTTTTTTATTGGTATGACAAAAATAAACCACATGTAGCTGGAGAAAACAAATAAAACAAATTGAATAAAATAACTGATTTTTTCATAAACTATTCCTGTACAAACTCGATAATGGAAATCTGACAAACTGGATAATGGAAATCCGACTCGAAGGTATCTTAGTTTCAACTTTAAATACGTACTAATTGTGGTACTAAACGAAACCGATTTGTCTCATGGTTCAACTTGATAAAAACCTATTTAAATTCAGTTCATTAACTATAAAAAAGCTAAGAAGCCGAATTATGATACGCTAAGTCGTTGTGAATATCTTAACTATTTGCATTTTAATATCTTTTCTTAAAAGTATAAGGAGACAAGCTAAAAATATTCTTTCTAACAAACATGTGGAGTATTTTGAACAATTATACCCTCTTAATTCGGAAATAAATGTCAATATAATTGATCATCTCTCCTTTGGCACTAAAAAAGCCAAGTTCTTCTCTCTCTTAAGCTCCCGCACTCACCAATAAAAGAAAGAAAGGGAAAAATGGCTAAATTTGTTCGATCTCACACTATCTAAATCTCTCTTCATTTCTCAAAAATCTTCTAATTTTCCTCAAAACTTAATACTCCTAAATCATCATTTATTCAAGCTAGAAAAATCTGCAAGTGGATTTGTCATGGGTCAAGAGGGTTGAGAATGAGTTTAAAGCAAAGCCTTAGACTTTGACTTCGCGAAAATGAGGACGGTATTAATATGCAAAGCTAGTAAATATTGTAATGAAATTTAGCCATTTAATTTAACACTATTGTCTCTGCTATCTATCTGTATTACCTATATTATGTCTATACTAAAATGATAAGATGGCATATTCCAAGGAATATTCCAGCTCATTTTTGGCATGACTGGACAGTTGATTACATCCCAAGTTATTTTGGAAATTGCAAACAACCCCTTTACACATTATTTTAGATTGATTGGAAATATCTTGTAGTGCCACATACTATCTTAGGGTTAACTAATATTGTGGTGCTGGATAATTAAGGCTGGGGTCTCATGAATTTGTTGGAAAATTAATTTTGACTAATATTGGAAACCAGATTTCTTTTTAAATAATTCAAAATTTCATGATTTTCGAGTGTTACTGCATGCAAAACCAATATTTGACAAAACAAAAAAAATTGGGACATTTGAGTATTCCATAAGTTCAATATGGAAAGTAGCATATCGAAAACTGATGAAAACAAAAAAAAATTGCAATTTTGAATTTCCTCGATTTTTTTGTGCTATATTATGCAAAAAAAAAATGAAAATGGAAGAGAACATAATATTTTGAGATTTTTGAAGATCATTCGAATTTTTGTGATCCAGAGTACATAAAATATTGAAAAGCCGAAAAAACTAGAAAATTAGAATATGGCAATTTTCATTTTCCATATAGCAAGGAAAATATTGAATAAGCGAAATAACAATAAATTTTGAAAAAAATATCTCAATTTTTCACATGCAAGCAAATAAAATATTGAAACACAATGGAAAACATAAAATTTTAGTTTTTAATTTCTATATGCTATATATATCGATCATATAAAATATTGAAAAAGAAAATAAATAGATTTATTTTTAAAGATTTTTGAAAATTTCTTAAATAACCTCGTCTCTATTTTGGCACCATATGCCTGCATAATATGTTTCCAACCCCGATGTTTCTTTCTAATTACATCATGTCCCATTCACTGCCAACATCATTTGGAAAATAGGGTTGCAAATTGTTGGAAAGACGGGGCACAATAAAACTTTCCCCATCCTTGCATGAAATTTGGGCTAATTTATTGGTGGAAAATTTTGCCGGCCCCCCCGCCCCCCCCCCCCCCCCCCTCCCCCCTCAGTAGCATGAAACCGAGGATAGAAACATGGGCTAAATTACCAACTGGGTCTTGATATTAATTTTCTTTTCAATATGAGAGGTCACAAGTTCGATCCCCGAAGGGGTTGATATAAAAAAAACATGGGCTAAATTAGAATATTTTATTTTTAATTTTCCAAATATAAAATGCTGAAAATGCTTATTGGTTACATTGTCTATTTTGGAATTTAAGAAATGATGTGGAACTTAAGAGATGATGCGGACATCCTAAATATCAGATAGATACATGTCTGACTTCCAAACCTTGCAGATATTATACTGTATGGAATCGTATGATATTAATGCTTGATTTGAGCATCAGTTAAGAAACTAATTTTCGAAAGAAATTACCTTGGAGTTTAGTTCCCAGCATAAGATAATGTTCATAAGAGCTTGTTCAATTTACCTTGGAGTTTAGTTCTAATTTTGCAAACTAATCTCCATAATGATATACTATTTGCTTCTTCATGACAGGTAGATAGGAGCTCCAAAGATAGGCATGGTGTCCAAATATATAGCAGGATGGTACTCATGGTACTTTTTAATTACAATGAAGAAATCACTTTTATGCATGGTTATTTTATCTTCTGTCTTGAACAATCTTTTATAAAGTTAGTTGTAAGAAACGAAACAACTTTCTGATGTTTGCTAGCATTGACTCTATTTGCAAATTAAGATGATAGTATCATCTGCATATATACAAAAGATCGATGAGCAACAACAGCCTAGGGCACCTAGCTTTGCACTTATAAGGAATCAAATGACCGAAACAACTGAGATGAGATAAGATATACCTTGATGGAGGTAGCGTGATCTCCTTCAGATGTTGCTTCCCGTTGATTTGCTGATGGCGGCGATGGGTGGCTGAGATTTGATCTGGAGGGTGTCGCTCCTGAAGCTTGTGGATCTCAATGGGTTGAGGTTGTGGTTGCCGAGTTACCTGCAAGGAAGTCCCGGGGTGGTTATACCACCGAGGACCCTCCGACGATCAAGTTAGACTAGAGATCCGAGCAGAATAACGGCTTAGTGGAGTAAAAATGGCTTATTTGAACCGTCTGAAGAAGGGGTTTATATAGCGGTGGTAGCAGGCGAGGCAGGCGCGAGAATCACGCCGGCCGTTGCGCTCCCGATGTCACGCCCGCGTGATGAGCGGAACCTCCCATTAATGTCGAGACAGGCTCGTTAATGGGGGATCGTGGTGGCGTGGAACGTGGGATGTGGCTGGCGGAGATCTCGCGCATGGCGAGACTCGCGGGATGGAGGTTACGCCTGCAGGCGGTGCTGTTGGTCGATCGATGAGATCGAGGAAGATGACCTCGTCGGGAGAGCTTGCGGAGGAGCGGGAGAGCCGAGGTATCTTGGTTCTGCTCGAGTCCGGAGGCGAGCTGAGAGGGCCGAGGAGGCTCGGGCTTGCGATAGCTCGGAGACGAGCTGTGGGGACAAGGAGGCCAATTGTGCTGGGGGCTCGGAGGTGAGTCAGCGTTTGCTTGTAGGACAGGCACAGGAGTGGTCTGGTCGGCCACTGTAGGTCCTTTCTTGCATGCTCTGGGACACTTCATCTGCCACGTGTCCTGATCTGGGAGACCACCGATATCGAGCATCATCATTAGCCCCCCCCCACTCTCGTCCCGACCAGCTGTCGGGTCGGGTCGAGAGTGGTTTACCGGATCACCCGAGGTGAGCTCCTTCCCGAACATATCGCCGGGCGTGTCTCAGGGCAGTTGGTTGTCTTTTGTGGATGAGGTCAGCGAATCAAGGCGAGATCCTTTTCATTAAAGAGGGTGCGCCGGATCGTGTGCTCTTTGGTGAAGCGACGGGCCACGTGTCGGGTGCCGGTTGGCTGATGTGACGTGCCGCAGGCTTCTGGCATCCGATGGGACACTGCCAATGTGCTTGAGACAGGCGGAGCGATCGTGGCCGTTGAGTGCAGCGAACCGTTTTGGCGGGAATCGACCGTCACCGTTGGATGAGGATGCTGGCTGTATAAATCGAGGGGAGGCTTGTTTAAGGATCTCTCTCTTCCCATTTTCCTGATTCTGAGTCTTGTTAGCTCGGCGCTTTCCCCTTTAGGTCGGATCTCGGCGTTTTCTCTTCTCAAGGATTTCTTCACATCAGGTTAGATGTCTTGTTTTGAGGAGTCTGTAGATGTCGCAGGGGTAGATACTATGGATTCTTCCCCTGGGTTGGAGCCCCCTCGGGAAGTTGGGGTCAGATCCTCTCCCCGGGCGCGCGTGTCTGGGGCGGTTCCGGGAGCGGTGGCGGCGGACGTGCCTGGTGCGTCGTCCTCAACAAGATGTGAGGACGAGCTTGCCACCGCTCGGGCTCGTTTCCATATTCCCTCCGGCTACACGCTGCGATGGGCCGAGGAAGGAGAGAGGGCAGATTAGGTGAGGGGTAGAGAGATCGTCTTGTAAAGCCCTCTGGGCCGGAATGCGCCTGCCTTTCTCTTCCGAGATTGTAACTGCGTTAAATTATTTTGGATTAGCCCCGGGCCAGCTGGTGCTGAACTCCTGGAGAATTCTCCTTGGGTTCCTGATCCGGCTGAAGTTGCAGATGATCGCCTTCAGTCTGTCCATCCTCACCTCCTCCCTTATTTATAAAAGTCATCCCGGGACTCGTGCGGGCGACCCGATGTGGGTTTACCTCTCCTTTAGGAAACAGCGGGGGAGCGTAGCCGGGTCAGGGGTTGTCGTCCTGTCTTCTTCCATCCACGATTGGAAGAAGAAGTTTTTCTTTGTCGGGCCGCCAGAGGGTGAGGACTGGCCCGTACCCGTCCAGTGGTCTAGGGATAGGTGCCGGCAGGGAAATCTGTCCAATGAACCCGACGCGGCGAGAGTGGCGGCGTGGGAGCCTATTCCTCGGGCTGATGTGCTGCTTTTTGAGCGGGCCCTCAGTTGGGCCGGGCTCAGCCCCGCCCAGTTCGTCGGTAAGTTAGGAGCTGGTATTTGTTCTTACTTTGCTTGTATCGTTGATTCCACTATATCTTGTCTCGTGCAGAAATCATGGACGCGGGCCTCCTCCGAACAGCTATGCGTAAGCCGAAGAAGGGGTCGAAGGCCGGAGGGGCCAACTCTTCCCATCAGACGTCGATCCAGGCTTCCCAAGCAGCCGTCCCGCCCCAGTGCTCGAGTGCGGATCGTGCCCCAGGGCCCAGCCAGGTGCCGAGCAGAAAGAGGGCTCGGGGAGAGGATGCCCGAGATTCGGAGGCGGAGACGAGCTCTCCGTCGTCGTCTCTCAAGAGGTTCCCCCGAACAGTTCCACAGACCCTGCCCTCTCCGATCTTGGTGGACGAGGGGGAGCTACGCTACGAGGTACCCTCGAGGCTTTCCGTCGCTGACAGCTTGCTGCACGACATGGAAAGGTCGGCCGGGGGCCGGGTCGCTGGGGGGACGCTGAAGGCTCAATTGGCATCCATCGCCCAAGAGGCCCTGCAGGTTAGCACTCGTACACCGTCTCATTGTTTGCGAGATTTGGTGCCCCTTTTTATTTCTAACCCCCCTCCGATTTCTTCAGGTCCTCCAACACGTCGCTATCGTCTCCCGGATGGAGGTGGAGGAGATAGCCCCTGCGATACGAGCCGCGGACGAGCTCTCCTCGCTGGGGGAGAGCTCGAAGCGGGAGCTGGAGGCGGCGATGGCGAGGGTCGCTGCCCTCGAGGACAAGGGGGCTGCCGGGAAGCAGGAGGCGGCGGCCGCGAAGCATTAGGTGGCCAGGTTCCGCGAGGCCGCCGAGGCCAAGCTTCAGGGCACCGAGGTGCTCGTCGGCACCATGAAGAAGTCAGTAAGCACCCTCCGAAAGGAGCTGGGGACTACAGTAGAGGCGGCGAAGAGGGCCGACCTCAGGGCGGCGGAGGCGGTGGAGAACTTCCAGAAGTCGGAGCAGTTCTACACCGTCCTTGCCTCGGCCACCACCCTCATCTGGCACGAGGCTCTCGACGCCGTCAAGGCCCGGGTGCCGGAGTTTGCTGATGAAGAGCTTTGAGCGGAATATCCCCGCGGGGATGACGAGCAGGGGGATGCCCCCGGGAGCGCTGTCGGGGAAGGGACTCTCGGTGAGGGCGACGCTGAGGCTCCTGTGACGGACGCATCCCCAGTTGTGGTGGACGTCGAGCTCATCGGTATCGCGCCCGGCCCTGAAGCCTGAAGCCCCCTGTCTTTATGTTTTTTTCTTCTTTTTGTTGCGTCGGGTATTTTGTAGGCCTTCGGGCATTTTTGTAAGGCTGGGGAGCCCACAGTACCCTTGTAAAGACTTTTGGCTTTTTGAATAAAGACTTTTTGTTTTTTCCAGTAGTGTTTGTGCTTGTACTTCCTTTTGTTGGTAGGCACTTGTATCTGCACAGTACTTCTTTTATGGTCGGCATGTTCCTCGTCTAGCGATTACTCGTCGACTTGACCTGATCATTTACCGAGTGTGCGAGGACCGGCGGGAAGACGGTATCTCCATAGCCTCGAAGTCGAAGTGGAGATCACTAAGACGTTGATAGACCAGATGCCTCTTTTTGAGTTCATGTTCCTTAGCTGTTGGAGTGGCCGTGAGTGGCCTACTAAGGATGGTGTCGAGCAGGGTAGCTACTCGGTGCCTCTTGGCGAGGGCTTTGATCCTTGGTTTGTTGGGGTAGGAGGCTACCAGCCAGGGATTACCGAGCAAGGGCGGGCTCGGTTGCCTCTTACGAGGGCTTTGATCCTTAGCGCGGGAGGGGTGAGTGGCCTACTAAGGATGGTGCCGAGCAGGGTAGCTGCTCGGTGCCTCTTGGCGACGGCTTTGATCCTTAGCGCGGGAGGGGCCGTGAGTGGCCTGCTAAGGATGGCCGAGCAGGGTAGCTGCTCGGTGCCTCTTGGCGAGGGCTTTGACCCCTGGTTTGGTAGGGAGCTACCAGCCAGGGATAACCGAATAAGGGCGGGTCCGGTTGCCTCTGGGAGGGCTTTGATCCTTAAAGACGGGCCGAGCAGGGTTACTGCCCGGTGCCTCTTGGCGAGGGCTTTGACCCCTGGTTTGGTAGGGAGCTACCAGCCATGGATAACCGAACAAGGGCGGGTCCGGTTGCCTCTAGGAGTACTTTGATCCCTGGTTTGTTGGGGTAGGGATCTACCAGGCAGGGATAACCGAACAAGGGCGGGTTTGGTTGCCTCTTAGCGCAGGAGGGGCCGTAAGTGGCCTACTAAGGATGGCCGAGCAGGGTTACTGCCCGGTGCCTCTTGGCGAGGGCTTTTTGTCTTTAAGGATGGCCGAACAGGGTTGCTGCCCGGTGCCTCTTGGCGAGGGCTTTGATCCTTGGCGTTGTGTGGTAGGGAAGCTACCGGCCAGGGATAGCAGAGCAGGGTAGCTGCAAGGCTGCCTCTTGGTGAGGGCTTTGATCCCCGGCGTTGTGTGGTAGGGAAGCTACCAGCCAGGGATAACGAGCAGGGTAGCTGTCGGGCTGCCTCTTGGTGAGGGCTTAGATCCCTGGTGTTGTAGGGTAGGCGAGCTACCGGCCAGGGATAGCCGAGCAGGGTAGCCGCTCGGCTGCCTCTTGGTGAGGGCTTTGACCCCTGGTTTAGTAGGGAGCTACCAGCCAGGGATAACCGAACAAGGGCGGGTCCGGTTGCCTCTGGGAGGGCTTTGATCCTTAAGGAAGGGCCGAGCAGGGTTACTTCCCGGTGCCTCTTGGGGATGGCTTTTTTTCCTTAAGGATGTCCGAACAGGGTTGCTGCCCGGTGCCTCTTGGCGAGGGCTTTGATCCCTGGCGTTGTGTGGTAGGGAAGCTACCGGCCAGGGATAGCCGAGCAGGGTAGCTGCAGGGCTGCCTCTTAGTGAGGGCTTTGATCCCTGGCGTTGTGTGGTAGGAAAGCTACCGGCCAGGGATAGCCGAGCAGGGTAGCTGCAGGGCTGCCTCTTAGTGAGGGCTTTGATCCCTGGCGTTGTGTGGTAGGAAAGCTACCAGCCAGGGATAGCCGAGCAGGGTAGCTGCTGGGCTGCCTCTTAGTGAGGGCTTAAATCCCTGGTGTTGTGGGGTAGGTGAGCTACCGGGCAGGGATAACCGAGCAGGGTAGCCGCTCGGCTGCCTCTTGGTGAGGGCTTAGATCCTTGGAGTTGTGGGGTAGGCGACCTACCGGCCAGGGATAGCCGAGTAGGGTAGCCGCTCGGCTGCATCTTGGCGAGGGTTTAGATCCCTGGCGTTGTGGGGTAGGCGAGCTACCGGTCAGGGATAGCCGAGCAGGGTAGCCTCTTGGCGAGGGCTTTGACCTTTAAGCGTCGGAAACCTGCTAAGGATGAACCAAGCAGTGAAGCTGCTCGGTCGCCTCTTGGTGAGGGTTTAGATCCCTGGCGTTGTGGGGTAGGGGAGCTACCGGCCAGGGATAGCCGAGCAGGGTAGCTGCAGAGTTGCCTCTTTGTGAGGGCTTTGACTTTGATAGCCAGTCGGCGCACCGAGAAGAGGTGCGGTCGCGGGCGCCACGTGTCGCGATTGTGTGGGGGACGCGAGGCGACGGAGTGTCATTTCAGTTTCGCATCGATCGGCGCAACTTCTGCCGCGTGGCGGCACTGCTGTGGGTGAAATCTCCGTCGAAAAGGGAGACCTTCGGGTCGGATTTGCCGTTGAAGAGGGAGACCTTTGGGGGCTTGTTGCGGGAGGAGACGTGGATAGCGAGCAGCTCCTCGGTGATCGGTTTGGTGAGAGATGTTTCCCCCAATCAGAGCAAAGCTCTGTTGAAATTCAAAATTCAAATTTTGAAGCAACGCTTCAAATCCCGGGCGCAACGCGCCACGTGTAAGGCGCTGATACGTCAGCGCAGCGCCCAAGGCAGCGCGCCCAATCAGAGAAAAGCTCTATCAAAAAACAAATAGACGCAAAGCTTCAGTTGCGCAAGCGCTGCGCTGCGCGACACGTGTCAGCGCAGTCGCTTTTGCACAAGCGCTGCGCTGCGCGACACGTGTCAGCGCAGCTGCGCTGCGCTGTGCGACACGTGTCACGCGCTGGGGCATTTACGCCAAACAGAATTAAGATTTTAAAGAAATCTTTCTGTTCTTGTTAAAACAAGAAGATTTTCTTCTGTAAAACAGAAGCCCTTGGATTAAAGATCCAACGGTGGGGAAAATTCCCCAAATCACTCAGAGAAAGATCTCTTTAACAAATTTAACTAATTTATGGGCACTATATAAAGGACCCTAGATCTCAATTCAAGATAATCAACATTGGTGAGAAATTAAGAACTAAAAACAGAGAGAACTCTGAAGAAATTTCAAGAAGAGAATGTTAGTGTTTATGCCCTAGAAGGCCATTACTGTATCATACTAGCTTGTATATTACTTAATGGAAGCTTGGGATATTCACATGTATATAACAGTCTTGCTAAACATGGTAGTATGCTACTTGGTTTTTCTATCTTAATATGTGAGTGTACGTATTGATAGAGCTCTTAGGATCTTGCTTGTCTACCAGCGTTGTGATGGCAGTCACACTAGTGGGGGCTGGGTAGTCTACAAGCACATCCTCATTCAGGTCCCTGGTCGTTGGATTATCGAGACAGAGCATCGATACTCCGGAGTAGACTAGTGTGTACGCTTCTCATCCCAGTTGGGGAGATGGTCTGTCCCACAGCCGTCAGTACGTCGTACTGGAGATAGTATGCAGGTGCTCGTTAGGTTACGGGTACACCGGACAGGACTCACAGGGAACTGTTGGTTGGTTTGATACCAGTCGTCAGTGAACAGTTCCCAGGTGACATGAGTACAGCGTAGTCCGCAGACTTGACACTGCTACTTCGCCTCGAGTGTGTCCCACTGTTCTTAGATTGCTACCCTACCACGGCTCAAAGGAGTCGTGCAAACAGGTAGCAGTTGGGTGCAGTCCCGAGCACTTGGAGGCAGTGGCGGTTAGACAGGATTCGTCCCTCCCGGTATTGGGCGTAGATATCGTGCTGTGTCAGAGAGCCATTACGCAAAGTCCCTGACCAGGGCAAGCGAGATTTGCTGGTAGGTTCCAGTAGTTTCTCAGGGTGTAATGGGCTTCCCTCCGACACGACTTATACCGCTATTAGGGGACTGACGCTTGCCACCCCCCTAGACCCGATATGCGATAGTCTTGGACGAACGGACCGGACTGTATGGAGATTGTCACATCAGACTCAGTAGGAGTTCGGATGGGTTTTCTCATCGGCCTTCTTATCGACAACTACCTGGGGACCGTTACGTACAGCTAGTGCCGCTTGCGGTCTATGGTTAAACCCACTGCCAGCGTAGTAGTCGAGTCTCTAGAGTCCCACACAGAGAGTTTCCTACTCCAGGCGAAACGATATAGAGGTCGCATGGCTTTGCGACAAAGGGTTCGGACGCATACGTGCGTTTACGCACGTACGACTTTCGGACAGTTTTTTACCAGTCGGCTTTGGTTTAAGCCAGTTACTGGTATCCGGTTATTGGATTTTTACAGTCTAAAGTTTTTCCGTATTTTTGCGGATTGGAGGGGCGTTCTCGTAATTGTACGAGAAGTTTCTAGAAGATGTGACTAAGGAGGTTACTTATGGATAAGAAAGTGAGTCATGAGGTGATTCATCATTATCATTAATTGCACCATAAATGATAATGACACATGCTTAATGAATCACCATTAGATATTTGTGAAGCATGCTTATTCATCACTCATTTTCTTTTGTTGATAAATGAGAATGCTTCATAATATATTATGATACACTCTCTCTCTTCTCATTATCTTATCTCACATTCTCTCTCCTCAAGCTCTCATCTTCAAGTAACTAATCCTTAATCCTCATGTGTTGAGATCAAAGGTTTAGTTAGACTTAAGCATCCATTACCTTCACTCTATATCATCCTTTCTTCTTTGATTAGAAATCAAAGTAGATTAGTTACCTCAAGTTAGAGGTGTAGCTTGGTGTTTTGCTCTCGGGTGGATCGTCTACTACCTAGAGAAGGTCGAGGAGAACAAAGGAGGACACAAAGACGAAGGACTAGTTTCGATAGGTATAATCCCTAATCACAAGTGATAAGAAAATCTTTGTGTACGGTTATTTATAGTTTAGCTTCGATTTAAGCGGTTAGTCGATGTTCGTTCCTTAAACTTGATTGTTTTTGTAATTTCCGCCTCCCCACAAGTACTGGGGTGTACTACATCGACTTACAGTGGTATCAGAGCCTCGCTAAACACTAAATAACTTAATCGCAAATTTGTACGAATTTCGAACGGAAAAACGAAGCCGGAAAACCCTAAAAAATGCAAGTTTCTGTCGAATTTAAAACGATGTCAAAAAATTTTTCAGGTGAGCTCAGAGTGCTTGACATGACACCAGTAAAACACCCAAGAAAAACAGTCGACTGAATCGACCAACTCGCCGCGGAACCGCGGCCTCAGCCTACTGAGTCGCCGCGCTTCCGCCGCCGAGTTGGCGAGTCAGGAGTCGATTTTTCTTCTGTTGCTTCTCTGTGATATTTGGGGTTTTCTGGAATATTTAATATTTGCTCAGGTTACTGTTTAACAGAGCAGATTTTGGAGCAATATTGATGTTGTTTAGTCGATCGAAATTTTACAGTATTTGCATATTGGATTATATCTGTGATTGTTTAATGTGTTCGTAAACCTCCCCCAACTGCTAGTATGTCGGTTGGCAGGGGGTTGCACATTTCTGAAATGGTTATATCTGTTTGTGCATATAAACTGTATTGGACTGTTGTGGTGTATAGCCGGGGTTTGCAATGGGTTATTGTTTAATTCATTTGTTGTAAATGTAATTTGTTGTAATATTATTTTTGCGGGGCACTTCCAGGTTGCGGTCGTAGCCACCGTTGTATTTTTTCATTTTACTGTTTTTTGCTCCTAGGACTGACCCAAGGTGGGGTACACAGACTGCCGGGTGGGTAGTTTACAGTACCCGTAGGGGTCGAGGGTGGGGTAACGGCTATTCATCACAACTGTGTAATCTGTCTTTTTTTGCAGGCTCAAAAGAAATACAGATTGCTTGCAAATCCAATATTGTTTATCTGTGTTCTGGAATGAATATCATTGCGTCAGACGAATGTAAAATATCTATATTTACGATAGCTATTTAGACGCCACTTATGTTTTACACCCGCGCTAGCCCAGCCCCCGCTCTGTCGTTAGTTAAGTAACCTAACGGGTGATGACGGGACCCAGTGGCGAATGCGGATGGCATAAGAGGACGTTGTATTTTCGTTGTTTTCTGCAATGATAGGTTAATGATGGGACGCATTATCTATAATGCAAAGCAAATAAACCAAAGTTTTAATCGTTGGAACAATTTAAAAGAAACCACTCGGTTATTTTTAAACAGATATTTTTTAAATGCGGAGCTTTAACCACTCCTTTTAAAAGCTATCAGGTTCCTTCGGTTATATCAAGTTCACTACGTTCACGGTTTCGCCAAAACCATTCGTAGCCCTCCGTCATTTCATCTGGGTATTCAGTAGTATTCAAGCTATGTATTTTGACCTAACGCCAAGGCATAGTGTTTGGTGGCTGCTGGATATTCATTTGTTGCATAGATAGATGAGTTAGTTTGGGACAGTCGTATTATCATTTTGGCCGAACGTCAAGGATATATACGGATGGGTTCAAATTGACAAGATAATGATGGGTAGAACTTGACATGTGACTTATGACATTTTGACCTAACGCCAAGGTCATAAGAGCATGGGGCAAAAACTTATATCGGGAATTTCTAAAGAAACTGAAATTTGCAAAGAGATGCATACCATTTGGAGTTTGATGAATGTTGGTAGCATTCCTTCAACATTATCATACGATGATATTTGGATCCCGATCCTACTGTGAGTATATGCTACTTATCAGGATATTCGTCACTTAACGATTAATGCTATAAACCTAGTAGGTGTCCAGAAAAGTGTCAGCGGGGTTACGCCTCCAGAGAAAAGAGGTTATTTAATTAAGGAACTTCGCGAAAGCGTTGGAAAACCTTCCTCGAAGTATCGACACCGGCCTGGCTGAACGGTTAAGCAAGTATTGTACGGTGAGAATAGTCTTGGCTAATTCTTCTTTTATGGTTTGAGGAAGGATTCGAGAAACAGTGGGAGCCATCCAGTTTAGATAAACTAAAAACCATTCTAAACTTGCAAGAGCATCATGCTAAAGAGTTTTCTTCTCTCTCTCCTAATTGCAGCGACCCTGAAAATGACTGGACTTAAGTTACTTTTAGAGAAAAATATACTGACGGGGCCAAACTATAAAGATTGGCTGCGGAATGTCAAAATGGCTTTGACCTATGACAAACTGGGGTACGTCCTCACCGCTACGGCACCTGCTGTCCCTGGTCCCAAATCCAGCAATGCGGATAAGGAAATCCGCAAAACCTGGGATTTAGATTGCGCGAGAGCCAAGTGCATCGTGCTTGCCTCGATGAACAATGAACATCAGAGGAGGCACGAGGATATGTCCCTAGATGGCATATTTCTCCATACAAAGGAACTTTATGGAGAGCAATCTCGTATAGCAAGATACGGGACCTCTAAGAACTTGTTTCGAGCGAGGTTGGCTGCCGGGTCATCGGTAGGTGAACATGTCCTACAGATGATCAGCTATATTGAAGAGCTCGCAGACCTTGGGACGACTTTGGATAATGAGCTCTATACAGACCTTATTCTCCAGTCCCTTCCTCACACCTACGCCCAGTTTATCCTGAACTTCAACCTTCAAAGAAAAGAAGTTGAACTTCCGGAACTCCTGAACATGTTAAGGAGTGCAGAGGGCACCTTGAAGACATCAAGGGAAACACCCGCTATGTTTGTTGGCGGTTCATCTTCTTCCGGGTCCAAGGCAAGGGCCAAAGGAAGGAAGAAGAAGGCCGCACCCAGACCTAGAGGAGGTGTTAGTAAGGTGGGAGGGAAGGGAAAGAAAAAGAAAGCAGTACCGATAGTTGGTCAGGATGAGTGCTTCCATTGTCACAGGAAAGGGCACTGGAAGAAGGATTGCAAGGCGTGGAACGCCAAGAACCAGGAACCGAAGCAAGCTGTGGCTTCGACTTCAGGTGTGTTTGTAATTGAGAATTGTCTGTCGATCAACTCTACTTCCTGGGTATTGGATACCGGATCAGGATCTCATATTTGCAATTCATTGCAGGCACTGAGAAACCGTAGAGTGCTGAAGGAAGGTGATATGATCCTCAGGGTTGCTAACGGAGCTAGCGTGGGAGCTGCGTCCGTCGGGGATTATCACCTAGGATTGACGAGTGGACACATTTTGGTTTTACATAACTGTTATTTTGTACCCAGCTTAACGTGTAATATCATATCAGTTTCCTTGTTATCAAATAAAGGTTATGATTTCACGTTTGTAAGAGATGTTGTCAACATCCACCTTAATCATGGTTTGATTGGGTCCGGTACTCTAAATAACGGCATATATGTTTTAAACCAACTCCAAATTTTCAATGTCCAGAACACACTAAAAAGAAAGTCTCCAGATTTGAATAAAGCTTTCTTATGGCATTGTAGACTGGGTCACATCAATGAGAGAAGGTTGACTAAGTTGCATAGAGAAGGATATTTGGACTCGTTCGAATATCAATCTTATGACACTTGTCAATCCTGTCTCAAAGGAAAGATGACAAAGACTCCATTCACTGGACAAGGAGTAAGAGCGAGCGAGCTCTTAGGACTCATACACAGCGATGTATGCGGTCCAATGTCTACACATGCAAGAGGTGGTTTTTCCTATTTCATTACTTTCACGGATGATTACTCAAGATACGGATTCATTTATCTGATGAAACATAAATCCGAGGCTTTTGAGAAATTCCAAGAGTATAAGAATGAAGTAGAAAACCAAACCGGCAAAAGTATAAAGACACTTAGATCTGATCGAGGTGGAGAATACTTGAGTGCCGAGTTCCTAGGTTACCTAAAAGAGAAAGGAATTCTCTCTCAGCTTACTCCTCCGTACACTCCACAGCATAATGGTGTATCGGAGAGACGGAATCGAACCCTATTGGATATGGTACGATCCATGATGAGTAATGCTGAGTTACCGCGATCTTTCTGGGGACATGCGCTAGAATCAGCGGCATATCTTTTGAACATGGTACCTACCAAGACTGTGCCTACCACTCCATATCACATGTGGAGTGGGAAGAAACCCCATCTACAGCATATAAAGATTTGGGGATGTCCAGCTTTTGTTAAAAAGCAGCATGTGGACAAGCTCGAGGCACGATCAGTAAAGTGTTTGTTTGTGGGATATCCAAAGCACTCCAGGGGATATCTATTCTATTACGCAGAGGAACAAAAGGTATTTGTTTCTCGTAATGCCCATTTTCTAGAACATCAGTTTTTAGAAAAGGAATCAAGTGGGAGCGAAATAGAACTGGAAGAAATTCCAGAACCACAAACTGCTACTGAAAGTTTGGTAGAACCAGAGGTTCAAGAAGAACAGAACATTCCCGCACCCCTCCGCAGGAGTAGTAGGCCGTCTCATCCGCCTGAGAGATACTACGGTTTTCTCATTGACGGGGATAGAGAGGATTGCATCATAGATGATGATGAACCTACTGACTTCCAGCAGGCCATCCAGAGCGGCGACTCGGTACGATGGCTAGATGCAATGCGAACCGAAATGGAGTCCATGTACACCAACAAAGTATGGACTTTGGACTTTGCTCCAGATGGGGTAAAACCCATAGGATGCAAATGGATCTTCAAGAAAAATATTGGTGTAGATGGACAGGTGGAAACCTATAAGGCTAGACTTGTTGCAAAGGGTTTTCGTCAAAGACCTGGTTTGGACTATGACGAAACCTTTTCTCCAGTGGTTATGCTCAAATCCATTCGGGTCCTTCTTGCTATTGCTGCCTTCCATGATTATGAAATCTGGCAGATGGACGTAAAGACGGCTTTTCTGAATGGAAATTTAGAAGAGAGCGTCTATATGGATCAGCCAGAGGGTTTCAATCAGAGTGGGAGCAGCGGGAAAGTATGCAAGCTGCTTAAGTCCATTTACGGACTAAAGCAGTCATCGCGGAGTTGGAACATCTGTTTTGATGAGACAGTCAAAGAATATGACTTTATCAAAAATCCAGATGAACCGTGCATATATAGTAAAGTTGTGGCCAGAAGTGTCGTATTCCTCGTCTTGTACGTGGATGACATTCTATTGATAGGAAATGACATTCCTATGCTACAATCTGTCAAAGGATTCTTGTCACACAGGTTCTCCATGAAAGACCTGGGTGATGCCTCTTACATTCTGGGGATCCGGATCTATCGTGATAGATCCAAAAGGATGTTGGGACTTTCACAGTCCAGGTATATCGACACTGTACTGAAAAGATTCAGTATGGAAGATTCCAAGCGCGGTAATCTACCGGCTTGTCACGGAATCACCCTCTCCAAAGAGATGTCTCCCAAGACTGATTTGGAAAGGGAACGCATGTCTATTATACCCTACGCTTCTGCGGTAGGCTCTATAATGTATGCGATGTTGTGTACCAGACCAGATGTAGCTTACGCACTGAGCGTGGTAAGCCGGTATCAGTCAGACCCAGGGGAGAAGCACTGGATAGCAGTAAAGAACATTCTCAAGTACCTGAGGAGGACTAAGGAGATGTTCTTGGTTTACGGCGGAAAAGACCTCAGGTTGGAGGCCTTTGCTGATTCCGGCTTCCAGAGTGATAAGGACGATTCCAAGTCCATGTCGGGTTATGTCTTTACCCTCAATGGAGGGGCGGTGTGCTGGAAGAGCTCCAAGCAGGACACCGTTGCTGACTCGACGATGGAAGCGGAGTATATAGCTGCTTGTGATGCCGCAAAAGAAGCAGTCTGGATGAAGAAGTTCCTAACAGAACTTCAGGTGGTTCCTACCATAGTTGATCCAATACCTCTGTATTGCGACAACAACGGAGCTATAGCTTTAGCGAAGGAACCAAGGTCCCATCAGAAATCCAGACACATCTTGAGGCGGTATCACCTGATCAGGGAGATCATTGATCGTCAGGAGATCGAGGTTCGGAGAGTTGCTTCAGAAGAGAACATTGCTGATCCATTCACAAAGGCCCTTCCTCAGATTCAGTTCGAGCGGCTACTCGAGATCATCGGTCTTCGATACGCCAGTACATGGCCCTAGTGCAAGTAGGAGATTGTTAGTGTTTATGCCCTAGAAGGCCATTACTGTATCATACTAGCTTGTATATTACTTAATGGAAGCTTGGGATATTCACATGTATATAACAGTCTTGCTAAACATGGTAGTATGCTACTTGGTTTTTCTATCTTAATATGTGAGTGTACGTATTGATAGAGCTCTTAGGATCTTGCTTGTCTACCAGCGTTGTGATGGCAGTCACACTAGTGGGGGCTGGGTAGTCTACAAGCACATCCTCATTCAGGTCCCTGGTCGTTGGATTATCGAGACAGAGCATCGATACTCCGGAGTAGACTAGTGTGTACGCTTCTCATCCCAGTTGGGGAGATGGTCTGTCCCACAGCCGTCAGTACGTCGTACTGGAGATAGTATGCAGGTGCTCGTTAGGTTACGGGTACACCGGACAGGACTCACAGGGAACTGTTGGTTGGTTTGATACCAGTCATCAGTGAACAGTTCCCAGGTGACATGAGTACAGCGTAGTCCGCAGACTTGACACTCCTACTTCGCCTCGAGTGTGTCCCACTGTTCTTAGATTGCTACCCTACCACGGCTCAAAGGAGTCGTGCAAACAGGTAGCAGTTGGGTGCAGTCCCGAGCACTTGGAGGCAGTGGCGGTTAGACATGATTCGTCCCTCCCGGTATTGGGAGTAGATATCGTGCTGTGTCAGAGAGCCATTACGCAAAGTCCCTGGCCAGGGCAAGCGAGATTTGCTGGTAGGTTCCAGTAGTTTCTCAGGGTGTAATGGGCTTCCCTCCGACACGACTTATACCGCTATTAGGGGACTGACGCTTGCCGCCCCCCTAGGCCCGATATGTGATAGTCTTGGACGAACGGACCGGACTGTATGGAGATTGTCACATCAGACTCAGTAGGAGTTCGGATGGGTTTTCTCATCGGCCTTCTTATCGACAACTACCTGGGGACCGTTACGTACAGCTAGTGCCGCTTGCGGTCTATGGTTAAACCCACTGCCAGCGTAGTAGTCGAGTCTCTAGAGTCCCACACAGAGAGTTTCCTACTACAGGCGAAACGATATAGAGGTCGCATGGCTTTGCGACAAAGGGTTCGGACGCATACGTGCGTTTACGCACGTACGACTTTCGGACAGTTTTTTACCAGTCGGCTTTGGTTTAAGCCAGTTACTGGTATCCGGTTATTGGATTTTTACAGTCTAAAGTTTTTCCGTATTTTTGCGGATTGGAGGGGCGTTCTCGTAATTGTACGAGAAGCTTCTAGAAGATGTGACTAAGGAGGTTACTTATGGATAAGAAAGTGAGTCATGAGGTGATTCATCATTATCATTAATTGCACCATAAATGATAATGACACATGCTTAATGAATCACCATTAGATATTTGTGAAGCATGCTTATTCATCACTCATTTTCTTTTGTTGATAAATGAGAATGCTTCATAATATATTATGATACACTCTCTCTCTTCTCATTATCTTATCTCACATTCTCTCTCCTCAAGCTCTCATCTTCAAGTAACTAATCCTTAATCCTCATGTGTTGAGATCAAAGGTTTAGTTAGACTTAAGCATCCATTACCTTCACTCTATATCATCCTTTCTTCTTTGATTAGAAATCAAAGTAGATTAGTTACCTCAAGTTAGAGGTGTAGCTTGGTGTTTTGCTCTCGGGTGGATCGTCTACTACCTAGAGAAGGTCGAGGAGAACAAAGGAGGACACAAAGACGAAGGACTAGTTTCGATAGGTATAATCCCTAATCACAAGTGATAAGAAAATCTTTGTGTACGGTTATTTATAGTTTAGCTTCGATTTAAGCGGTTAGTCGATGTTCGTTCCTTAAACTTGATTGTTTTTGTAATTTCCGCCTCCCCACAAGTACTGGGGTGTACTACATCGACTTACAGAGAAAGGTAAAAGACCTTTTAGATAGAAGAATTTCTTCTAATAGATCATTGATCTAAGAACAAGATCAATGATTTTCAATAAAACAAAAAAAATAATAATAGTGCTTTGCACTTATGAACCATTGGTTCTCTGTGATCAAGAAAAATAAGAAACATTTGTTTCTTTTGATCTAAATTGGATCAAGAAATCAAGCAGTGCTTTGCACTTCTTTTATGAACCATTGGTTCTGGAATCTAAAAGATTTTTAAGTTAATAGTGCCTTGCACTTGCAGAATTGCGCTGTTGCGCTCTTGGGTTGGCGCAAGCCACCAGAGAGCGCCACGTGTCAGCATCTGAACCATTTGCGCTATGCGCTTTTGAAATAGAGCCTTGCTCTCTGAAACTGGCGCAACTCACCACAGCGTGCCACGTGTCAGCAGCGCACTGCGCTTGCATGACACGTGTCCTCACCACAAGCACTTGCGCTCTTTGATTGGCGCAAAGCGCCTGACAAATGCAATGCATTTCTTTTGCTAAAGGGCCAGGCCCAAATCAAAAAGACCTAGTAGGCCAAAATAAATTGCAAAGCAATAAATGGGCAGAGCCCAGGTAAAATTGATACTCTGCATCTTTTATAAAAGGGCAGAGCCCAAGTAAAATTGATGCTCTGCATCATTTATAAATGAGCAGAGCCCAAAACAAATTGATGCTCTGCATCTTTTATGGGCAGAGCCCAAACAAAAAATAAAAAAAGTAGTGCAATGCATTATTTAAACACGAGCAAAGTCCTAGCACAGGTCTAATAGACCAAAAACAAATAAAAGCGTCGAATATTTTTCAACTGGACTTAGCCCAATCATGGCCGTAAGTCCTCAAATTAAATTGACTGAGCATAATTGCTCTCTTAAATCAATTTACGACCGGTTTGAGGGTACATCTCCGAACTCCTTTGACTCCTATCGTTGTAATTCTTCAACGACGTCAGAGAGGTGACGGGTCCCGACGACCACACATCAACACGGACTGTGGGGTCCTTAAACCCATGGACTTAAGCATCCTTAAACTACCTATGGACCACCATGTCCCTAAACTGGAATATGGACCACCATGTCCCTAAACTGGCGATGGACCGCAATGTCCTTAAACTATCTATGGACCACTACGTCCCTAAACTGGAACAATAGAGCCAATTGCTCTCTTGTCGGGTCCAAACGATCCCGTTAAGTTGATCTTAGTCTCGAATCAAACTAACGTATCCTTAACGAACGTTTAAGTTGATCTTAGCCTCAATATGGCTAACGTATCCTTAAACTAAAACACCAAACCCAAATCTAAGTAAATACGGATTTGGACTAATCCACGTCCTACGGGAGACGGCATAACCTAGTCTCCGTATACAATCCACGGGCAACCACAAACAAAACAAACACCCACGACACGAAGTGAAATTCTGGAGAAGGAGAAAGTTGTTACCGCGACGCGGTAGCGTAATTAACTGCAGGGGCTTGCGCCTGCAGGGAAGAGCGTCCCCACAATCAAAAACCCCTCAAGCGAGGGAGAATCTGACGAAGTCTGCTATATCGGCCGCATCCGTCTAAACCTCCGATACACGGTGCCATAAATCAACTTGGCATCTTCGGAGAGGTGGACGGATAAAACCAAATAGCATCTGCCCCGAATCTCAGGCAAGACGTCCTCACGTCGTCTCGGCCGCCATTCGGAGGGGAACGGATTCTGGCACGCCCGGTGGGACCTCTTCCTCTTTCCACTCCACACTTCGTGTGTCGTATTCGCGAACGAATCGCGTTTTGTTAACGGTTGCCTTTGGATTTCAAGTTATTAAGATTTGGTCTTTTGCCTGGCGCAGAACTCAAGCATCAATGGCCTCTAACTGCACGAACTGCTCAAAGTGCCACTGCAATGGACGCTCCACCTCACCTGGAGGTGTAGCATATGGGCCCCAAGCGGCCTCCTTCCTCGCTCTGCCGGTAGAACAGGTGACCAAGGCCACCACCGGCCTGTTTTTCGGGACCATGATCCCACTTACAACCTTCTCTATGCCAATACCTGCACCAGAAGCGAACAAGAAGTCGGTCTTCGACCGGCTCACTGCTACGATGGCCCCTGTCAACAGGTCGTCCATTACCAAGCCAACAGCCTCCGTCTTCGCCAGGCTGGATCAGAACTCTGAGGGGCCCGCTAGGAAGCCCATGAACTCTAAAATGGCTGTCCCAAGCAAGGCAACAGCCGCTGCTCCGAAAGTCGTTAAGGCGGCTTCTCCCGTCAAAGAGTCAGTCTTTTCAAGGCTGACTATTCCTGCTCCTGCCCCTACACGAGGATCTGTCTTCGACAGGTTGAATATCACCCCTCAAAGGACAACCTCAGTCTTTAAGAGGTTAACACCAGCGGCGCCTCACTCAGACAGGGGGCAAAAAGAAGCTGTCTCTATCTCCGAGCCAGTCCCAACGGCTCGTCATGCTCGACGTCGCCATTGGCGACGAGTAAGAAAGGCAAGGGGCAACTCCCCTTCAGGGCTAACTCCACCTGCTCCAGTGGTGGAAGTCAACGCTGCTGTTCCAACTGGGAACAACTTTGAACTGCTGAGGAGGGTACGTAAGAACTCTCCAACCGCTACACTGAAAAGATCTCCTCCACCTGTGGAGAGAGTTCCGGAAATGAAGCAGGAGCAGCCCCCTCAACGGCTGTCCTAAAAAATATACAAGGTTTGGCGGAGAGTTCAAGACTCCGTAATTGACCCGGAGCATTCTCGTCAACAGAAAAAGGCGAAGGTGCAAGAAGAAAAGAAACGTCCGGACAAACAGCAAAGGACGACCACCACCTGGGTGCCCGCTACAACGGCCCCTTCAACTTCAACAGCCCACAAAAGAAGAAGGCCGGAGAAAACCCCCGCGCCCATGGCAAATGCTAAAGGCGGCGAACCTAAACTCCCTAAGTCCGGGGGCATAATAGTTCATACAGTATACATGGCGTCGGGAAAGGAGGACAGCCGTGTATCTACAGGTCATAGACCGCTCACACGGTCAGTGACCAAAGCTCAGGAGCAACAGCAAAAGCTCCAGGAAATGATGACCGTGATGGCCGCACTCACTGGGCCAAAAGAAACCCCTGAAACATCCTCGGATGAACGCCAGGAACAGAAAACTGACGCCGAGTTCCTTCGTCGCATATTGGGGAAGAAAGATAAAGAAGCTGCGGAACAAGCAGCCAGCATAAAGAAAATGGCCCTCCTGTTCCAGAACATGGTGGGTATGATGATTCAACAAGACCCACCTGCTGAAGATCCCCCGATCATCCTTGAAGATGATAGGGGAGAAACGTCGAATCCCCCTCTGGCTCTGTCAACAGCCAAGGAGGAGGCAATCTCCAAAGCCGACCTGGACGAATATATAGCGCAACAGATCCGGGTCCATCAAGCGACGGAAGCAGCCGGTCAGGTCGTAAAAACGGGGCAGCCGTATCCGGGATGGTACGACCAGATCAAGTACCCGTCAGGTTATACGATACCAATATTCCATGTGTATAAGGCGACTGGCAATCCCCACCAACATGTCGCCCAGTTCAGGGCACTTTGCGGCAACACTGACGGTGATGATAAATTGTTGCTCCGCCAGTTCATTGGTAGCTTATCGGATACAGCGTTCGAGTGGTATTCCGAGCTCTCGAACGACTCTATCAAGACCTTTGCTGAGATGGAACTGCTGTTTACCCAGCGTTTCGCGAGTGCCAGCGAGCGTACCTGATAACGGCATTGATCAATGCCAGGGTAAAGCCGGGCGAGACGTGGGTCCAATATGCTATACGGTGGTGTAATTTATGGTCAAAATGCGAGCAGCGCATAGAAGAAGCTCCTGCAGTGGGAATGTTTGTGGGAACCCTCGATCCGCAAGCAACCATCTCGCAATTTATGATGTTCTTCAAGCCGACCACCTTCCAGGCACTAATCGACAAGCTGACGCAAATGGATCAGATGGGCCATAAACCTCCTCTTCCAAAGCCGGACTCCCGAAATGACAAGGAGAAGGGAAAAGCGATCGTTGTCGCTAATGCTCAACAACAACCGAGCAACTCGAAGCCGGTTGTTCGTCAAAATAATATGTGTAACGACTGTGTACCGTAGATACGTAATAAAAAAAACATTTTATAATTTTTCTCGATGTCAAAACAATTATTTTACTGCTTCTATTGTTATAAAACACTTTAAAAATATTTTTCCATGTTTAAAATAAATTAATATGATTTTTAAGAATTTTTAAGAATTTAAATGTTTTTTTTATCGAAGGGAAATTTTTTATAACCGATGAGAAGATCTACTTTAGACATAATTTGGTTTCAAAACATATAAAATATCAAAATACATTTTATATAATTTTTTCATATTTTTACTATTTTTAAATAATTTCTAGAAGCCAACAAAATAATTTTAAAAATATTTTTAAATAATAAAAAATATTTATATTGGTCGCAAAAGATGTAAAATATCAAAATACATTTTCTATAATTTTTCCAGATTTTTAAAATATTTTTTACTATTTTAAAATAATTTTTAGAAGCCAAAAACATTTTTAAAACATTTTTGAATATTAAAAAATAATTTTATTTTATTTTATTTTTCATGCGGGCCCCACACACGTGATAGAACATGGATCGTTAGATCTGGTCGGCCGATGGCCGGATCTGGTCGGTTACTGTAGCAATAATTAAATAAATAAATAAATAGTTTTTTAATCCTAGAAATCCCTATAAATAGCCCCGAACTTCTAAAATTCACCACAAATTATCTGTTCAACACACAAATCTCAAAAACTTTCCAGAGCTTTCTCTTTGCGTCCTCTATACTCTGGAACAAGTCTCAAAGATAGAAAAATTCTCGTCTTCAAGATATTTATTTTCCCGTACAACCCGACGTTCACCGAATTGTATTTTTCTAGATCATTTCAGATAAGATCTATCAACACTTGACCTCTTGTTATCTTCATAATAACAATATCTATCTGTGAAAAATATGTTAGGACCTAATTCTGAATATTTAACTGTATTATCTATTTTACGAGTTTTGACGATTAAAATCAATATTAAACCATGTTAATATAATGAACTTTTATCATTTATCCTTCACGATAAAATCATGGGGTAACGGACAACCCCGGATTCATGTTTGGACATATGGAACTAAGTCTTAAAACAACTATCATGACCGGGACAACTTTTGCAAGAATAAATGTAATTATTCTACAGTGATAAATAAAAATTATCGATAATTAGTTTCTTAATATTAAAACAAGGAAAAATTATAGTAAATTTTTATATATTGCTAAAATTAATGATAAACCTGTAAAATCATATTTTTTGCTAATTTGGGTATTTCACAATAAATACCATGCTATGCAACTTTTATTGCACTTTTACGTTTAAATATCATTTACTTAATAAAACTGTTTTCTAAAGGATTTAGTATTTATACAAATCTTTGCAAAGCGCCGCTACAACTCATTTTGGAGAACCCGTTCGGGATGGTGCGGATTATCGCACATCCTCGGGCTTAGTAGTGCGAGATTCAGACCTCCGCATGGAGTATTCGGTCTCGAAAGATTTAAAATACGACATCTTAAGAAAATGAGATTTTTAGAATATAAAATATATATTAAGATTATTTTTGTATAAATATATGTATATTTATCATTAAAATAACCATTTTGTTATGATATAAAAATTCCACATTTTTTTAAAAATCGCAAGAATCAATTTACCTTAAAATACCATGAATTTCATACAAAACCAATATTGCAAATAAATACCAATTATTATGAAAATAGGATATTTTCACTAGAAATATCACAATATAAAATCTACATTCATTACAACTCTAAAGACGATTAATAAATACTTGGGGTGTATTTTGAAAACTATACAAGAGTATTTTTATATAAAACCCCCTCAAGTTCTATAAATTACCCTAAGGACCCTAGTAAACATAGGTTTAAGCGGGACCAATCTCTTGAGCCTCAGGGAGCCGGAGAAGTGGGTGCTTGCCTATCTAAGGTAGACAACTTAACAACGGTGTTATCAATACGGTAATCGTCTTTGAAAAAGACACAAATCCTGTCGCTCATGTGCAGCGGTTACCGATAACATCAAAACAATCAGGACTTCAATTTCTTTTCTAATTGTCACTCAGAGCGAGTCTCATTATAATCTTACTTGAATATGATTTAAGTACAATCTACAATCTACGATTTACAATATTCTGATACAACATGAATCCCTATATTCAATCTATTCAATACATTCAATCTACATTGACTGAACCGAACCATGGATATACATCCATTTACATGATTCTCCAGATATTCCATTTACATGATTATACAGTTACATCCGTTTACTGATATCATGGTTTTGGTCAAGTCATCCAACTATATAATCTATACAATACAATACAACAATACAATCAAAACACTACGGGGTTTAAGGGGTAGATTGATACGGAAGGTGTTAAAGGTGGCATGAGGTGGTCAGACTTAACACACCTAACATGAATCCAGTTGCTGTTGTACCGTGGCATAAACGGTACCTTGTACTATACGTGCCTTTAGTCTCTGGCATATAGAGACTCCCCTCTCGTATACACTGGCATCCTTCTGTACCAAGCTACATACAACAGCGTTAATATAACATTACCACAATATAACACAACTTTAAAAGATACCTTCTTATTATGTCTATTCTATTTCTTCCTTATCTTGGGGACTTACCGAGCGACCTGTTCGCTGACGACATTCTCTTTCTTTCTTCTTTGAATGTCGTCAGGTGATCTGGACTCTTCGGAGATCGAGCCCACTGCTGAAGACTTGGACCAGTTCAGTGAAAACCCCGAGCTCTAGTCATTGTACACTTTCCATTCAGTACTTTTCATTTTGTTATGCCATTGTTTAGGCATCGCTTTATTCCATGTATTTACTTTTCCATGTACTGTAAAAGAATGTTATTGAATAAAGTTGCTGATATATTTTGTCTCTTGTGCATTTTACTTATATTGCTTAGATACGCTTAGCGTGTTTACTTCAGAGTAAATACGTAGCGGGCCTCATCGCGTCCCCTTCCTCGTACACCGGGAAGCGGGGCGTGACAGGTTTTGTTGGTGGCCCATGCAGGTCAGAGCTGTATAGAACCCTACTATGCAGTTCTGTTCTGCGTGAACAACCTAAGCAATATAACACAAGAACCAGCAACTAAAAGCATTCTTTACAATTCATGTTCCTTGAATCTTATCATTTCATGTACTTGAATCTATCCTAGCCTAAATTTTTCTTCAATGTTATGGATTCACCAAACAACACCAGCACCAACGTCAACAACACTCCACCTCCACTAACCACTGTGCCTACTATTACTGCACCACCCACCGAGCAAACAATGCTATTTGAGGCGATTCGCGGCCTTCTTGAGGGACAGCAACAACTCCTGAACCGTCCCGAGACTGACGCTCCTGGGGTAAAGCAATTCAGGGCTTTACATCCGAAGCAGTTCTCAGGAAAGGGGAGCCCACTGGAAGCTCAAGTGCCAGACGTCGCTTGGGTCCGTGTGGCGAAACTACAGCTCACGGACAATGCTCGCAACTGGTGGAAGGCGGAAGAAAGCCGTCTTGCACAACCTATTGAATGGAAGACTTTTCGCGAGAAGTTCGACGCGAAATATTTCCCTGTGACTGCCAAGTTTGCCATGGAGCAGCAATTCATTCATCTACAGCAAGGATCTATGTGGGACAAATCGGTAGATGAATACGACGCTGAATTCACCATGTTAAGCCGATTTGCGTCACATTTGATACCGACGGACGAGATCAGAGCCCGTCGCTTTCAATAAGGACTGGACACGAAGATTTAGGCTGCTCTAGCCACAGGAAAATTTTTGACTCATGAGGATGCTCTGGAAGCTGCCCGCAGTTATGAGGCAGTGATAAAAGCAAGGGGTAGGCCTCAGTCTGCAGGAGTCAAGCGCCCTGCCAACCAGATGGCAGGTGGAGCCTCGTCCAGACCACCTTTTGTGCCAAGACGTCCTGGAGCACCAATCAGCAGGCCCAGCCCAGCCTTTTGTAACTACTGCAAGAGAAATGGGCATCTGGCGAGAGATTGCCATCGTGCGAACAACCTTTGCTTGATCTGCGGCTCAGCTGCTCATGGTATTGGGGCTTGTCCTCATAAACAAAACCCAGTTGCTGCACCCAGGCCAGCAATTACTTACCCACAGCGCCCAGCCATCCAAGCCCCTGCTCCAAGACATGCACTACCTGCACCACCTAGAGGACCACAAGCTGCACCACCTCCTCGTCAGTTCCATCAAGCTCAAAGGAACGTTCCGAGGAATGCTCCTCAGGCCAGGAGGAATGTACCAAGGCGCCAGGCTTTCACGATGTCTGTGGAAGAAGCTGAGGCCACTGGCCAAGTCATCGCTGGTAAACTTTTCTTTTCGAATTTATCTTTTCTATCCTACTACTTAGTTACATATTTTCTATACCTAAAACATATCCCACATACCTTAGGTACAATCTTAGTATCCTCAATACCTGCACTAGCACTGTTTGATACTGGAGCATCTTATTGCTTTATGTCGCAACGGTTCGTCCGAACACATGCGATTCCAGTTAAACCCCTCGTATCCAGCTGGAATGTCAGTTCAGGGAACGGCGTTCTAAAGGCCACAACGGGATACGACCTGTGTCCAGTAGTCATCTGCAGTAGAGAATTCTATGCTGACTTCAAGGTGCTGGACATACCGAACTTCGACGTGGTTCTGGGTATGGATTGGCTAGGAACATTTTACGCTACCATCGACTGTCGTCAAAGGAGGGTAGTGTTCGAGATTCCAGACCATCCAGTCTTTTATTTCAAAAGTGGAGATCGTACCTTGGAGCCAAGTACATACAAGGTGAGGCCGAAGGAAACCGTGATTGCAGCGATTCAAGCAGATGAAGGATCAAAGCCAGAAGTAGTTCGAGAGTTCGACGACGTATTTCCTGAAGACATATCAGGTTTGCCTCCCGATCGAGCTCTTGAATTCAGCATTGATTTAGTACCAGGAGCACAACCGGTGATCAAAGCACCCTATCGTTTAAGTCCGGAAGGTTTGAAGGAAGTTCGAACACAATTGGACGAATTACTGGCGAAAGGATGGATTCGTCCCAGCACTTCAAGTTGGGGATCACCTGTACTACTTGTGAAGAAGAAAGAAGGTTCATACAGAATGTGCACCGATTATAGAGCCTTGAACGAAGTCACTATAAAGAACAAGTATCCACTCCCGCGCATCGATGATTTATTCGATCAGCTAAGTGGATCTTGTGTTTTCTCTAAATTGGATCTTCGTTCAGGTTATCATCAAGTGAAGGTCAAGGAAGCTGATATTCACAAAACAGCTTTCAGAACTCGCTATGGACATTACGAATTTCTAGTGATGCCATTTGGAGTGACCAATGCACCAGCAATATTCATGAACCTAATGAACCAAGTTTTCCGGGAGTATTTAGACAGGTTTGTTGTCATCTTCATCGACGACATCCTGGTGTATTCTAAGAGTCGGAAAGAACATGCAGAACATCTACGAATTGTCCTGGAAACTCTTCGACAACATCAGCTTTATGCCAAGTACAGCAAGTGCGAGTTTTGGCTAAATCAAGTTGGTTTTCTTGGACATATCGTATCAGGAGAAGGAATCTCTGTGGATCCAGCGAAAGTTTCGGCAGTTAGCGAATGGCCTACACCAAAGTCAGTGAAGGATATTCGAAGTTTCTTGGGTTTAGCTGGATATTACAGAAGATTTATTGAAGGCTTTTCGAAGATAGCAACACCCCTGACCAAGCTCACATGTAAAGATGAAGAATTTGTGTGGTCAGAAGCATGCGAACAAACTTTCGTAGAACTCAAGTCAAGGTTGACATCAGCACCTGTAACACTTTGATTTGCCCGTTTGTTTGGGTTGGTGATAATTAGAAGTCGTGCATGTCTTTATGTTTGTGTGTGCGTAGGATTTATAGTTGTTATTGGTAGTGTGTGTGCATTTTGGGATAGGTCTTGTGCTTGTGTACACCTTGCATACTTAGACTTTTCTTGCAACTTGTTAACCCTTCATATGCATGGTTGCAAACTCTTTTCCCACCAATTAATCTTTTCTAAAATCCATTATATAATTCAAAGTCCAAATAAAACAAGGAAGCATGGAGGGTAGGTAAAGGGTGGACTTTCTTGACCATTTCTCTCTCTCTCTTCCTCATTCTGAATTTCCTGCAACTCTCCAGCAGAAAACCCTCCCCATTCTTCATCATTTCTTTCCCTTTTCTTTACTCTTGATTCCCAAACCAAACCCTACCCAAATCAATGCTTTTTCCTTCACTAAACCATGAAAACTTGAGGTTTTTGAAGTGTTCTTGGGCAAACCTGCACAACTGAGAGAAGAGCTGAAAACTTTGGTGTCTCTAAGGTCAATTTAAGGTATAAATCTTAATCCTAGCACCCAATTTCCATAACTTGCATATTTAGTTTAGAAATATCACTTTTTGTGCCATTTTAGTGCTTTTGGAGGGGGTTTAGTGTATCATGTTAAAACTTATGTTGTAGTGGCTTGATTAGCTTATTAACAAGTTATTGGTGAGTGATTAGACCTAGGTTTGTTTCAGATTTCATCAAAATACCATAAAGTTCCATTTTGTGCAAAATGTGTGTTTTGAACTGATTTTAGACACTGTAAGAATCTGCTGCTATCCGAGACTTTTCAGAACAAATCTAGTGATTGATTTAGCATGTATGTATGGTATGAAGTGCGCCGACCAAACCTGGGGACCCAATTCCCAAGTCTGGCCGCCAAAAATGGCATTCTGGCCGCAAATTGCGGCCAGACTGGGGAGGTTTGGGTTGGGGTTTGGGGGTGTGGGTCTCTGCTTATATGTAGGTTATTTTGGTATATATATATTTTCAATATCTTTCCTGTATCAAAATCTGGGGTAGAATACCTATTTTCCCGTATTTTCAACCTTTCGCGACACGCGTGTTACGTGTGTGTGGGTTTTGAGTTTCTGCGTATCGCGACGCGTCGGAGTGATTTCAGACGCGTAACCACACGTTTTAGCGTATCGCGCACACGCGCGCTTGGTTCGCGACACGAGTTACTTGTTGGGTTTTAATGTCGCGTTTGTGTGATTTCGAGCTTACATATGATATATTGTGTAATTCTAGGTTCGCAGGCGAGTACGGCGGACGCAGTGAAGAAAGGGAAGCAGGTTGTTGGCTACACCTAGCGAGAGACTACAGTGAGTAGATTTCACATCTACGGGGATATCGCCCGCATGGCGTTCTACGTCAGGGCAGATAGGACCTTATAGTGTTCCATATATATATTGCATGTTCATGGTTACTAGCTAGTGCATTGCATACCTTCTACATACTTATATCACATCGGATCATAGCACTGTAGTTCATCTATTTGTGACATGACCATATATTTATACTTGATGCCTATATCACATCGGATCATAGCATTGTAGTTCATCTATTTGTGACATGACCATATATTCATACTTGATGCCTATATCACATCGGATCATAGCATTGTAGTTCATCTATTTGTGACATGACCATATATTTATACTTGATGCCTATATCACATCGGATCATAGCATTGTAGTTCATCTATTTGTGACATGACCATATATTTATACTTGATGCCTATATCACATCGGATCATAGCATTGTAGTTCATCTATTTGTGACATGACCATATATTTATACTTGATGCCTATATCACATCGGATCATAGCATTGTAGTTCATCTATTTGTGACATGACCATATATTTATACTTGATGCCTATATCACATCGGATCATAGCATTGTAGTTCATCTATTTGTGACATGACCATATATTTATACTTGATGCCTATATCACATCGGATCATAGCATTGTAGTTCATCTATTTGTGACATGACCATATATTTATACTTGATGCCTATATCACATCGGATCATAGCATTGTAGTTCATCTATTTGTGACATGACCATATATTCATACTTGATGCCTATATCACATCGGATCATAGCATTGTAGTTCATCTATTTGTGACATGACCATATATTCATACTTGATGCCTATATCACATCGGATCATAGCATTGTATTTCATCTATTTGTGACATGACCATATATTCATACCTGCTACACATATCACATCGGATCATCATATTGTAGTTGATTATATATGACATGAATTGATATTCATACCTGCTACACATATCACATCGGATCATTGCATTGTAGCACATTATATGTGACATGATTTGATATTCATACCTGATGCATATGTCACATCGGATTATTGTCTTGTAACTTATCTATATGAAACTTGACCGGATATTTACATTTGACGCACATATCATATCGGATCATTGACTTGTATTTGTTTGGATTATATGTGATTTCTGGATTTGGGAACCGTGGCTATTTCAAATATGTAATCATTTAAAAACCCGGTTCCCTTGATATGATATTTCGGTGCGTCCACCATGTGTTTTCTCGGTGCTAGAGTGATATATGGAAACCCGAATCGAGGAGGCGGTTGAGGCCGATTACGGGTACATGGTGGACCCGGTATGGTACCCCGGGGCGAGAACGGTTTCGCTGTGCACTAGACGGTGAGCCTGGCAGAGGGACCACTACCTACCGGTGATTGGTTGGGCCTGACAGTTATCCGGAGTATACTGATCAGAGTCTATAGATGGATGTGGGTGACCCGGACTGACGGGGCCCGATGGATGAGGATTTGCGTGTCGATGCTGGACACGAGTATTTATGATATTTGGGTGCCGATGTTGGGCACTCGGGACTCTCAGAGGTGTACAGGATTCGAGGGCCGATGAGGGTGCCGGCGCCTGAACTATTTGGGGGATCTGGGTGCATTGATGGACACCGATATACTTTTATCCCACGTTGACATTCCGTGTAGATACTATATTTCCCCATGCTCAGCATTTATTATTTGTACCTCACCCAGTAGATGCATTACCTGATAGAGTATTTGTACCTCACCCAGTAGATGCATTACCTGATAGAGTATTTGTACCTCACCCAGTAGATGCATTACCTGATAGAGCATTTGTACCTCACCCAGTAGATGCAGTACCTGTTAGAGCACCTGCATGATTATTGCACATACCGCTTATCACTTTTTGATATCACCTGTTGGCATATGTTAGAGTAGCGTAGTATGTGCATGCTCGCGATTACCTTTATATGTTATCTCTATTCACGAGTTGGCAACTCACCCCCGTTGTGCCACAGTGTTTGCAGGTTGCCCTTCGGAGTAGTCGCGGCAGGCTGCGGTTGCATCTTTTGACACAGATACCCCCATAGTTGGTGTACTAGCTCTTTTGCTGATAGGTGGGTTTGTGCGGTATCTGTTTACCTTTCTGTATGTACATTGTTGTATCTAGTATTCTCCATCTACCATATATGTATTTGACTTAGAGACAGTGTGAGGACGATGTTGTACTTTATTTGTGTTCTGGTGTCGTGCTCGTTGTGAGCCGACTTTTCTTATTCAGTTTTTATGCTATCTGTGTTATTCCCACTTGTGGATATTGAGCTTCGCTACGGCGTCGTATATTGTTATCTTAGGATTGTTTACTTAGATGTCTTATCATGTTAGTTGGTGTTTTCATTTAATTCTTATTACACTCTATACTTTCACTGGTTTGTTTTCTGGGTTTCCGGTTCCCTTAGTCACGTTACGCCTGTAGACGTTACGTGGTTAAGTGCCGGTCACGGGCCAAACTTTGGGTCGTGACAAAGTTGGTATAAGAGCGTAGGTTTTACCTTTCGGAGTGTAGGATGACCCTGGTATGATGGAGTAGGTAGCTGCGGCAGGGTAGCGTAGCGTGTGTATGTTCCGCGGCATACTCACGACACGGTACACCGCCTACGCGACCTTAGGACTTGTTTATATAAATTTCCTTCTTGGGTATATACATTCTCGTGATTCGATTTCCGTATCCTTATCGAATCCTATTGTTCCTTTCAGCCAATATGCCGCCAAAGACTACGAGGGCTCAGAGAGCGGCCGCGAGGGCTGAGATTCGAGTTGACTCGTCCGAGACGAGGACTGATCCGGGCAGTGCACCCGTTGTACCTGAGCAGACTGTTCCTCCTTTAACAGATCAGATCGCCACGCTAGGGGCTGGTGTGCAGGAGATGCGCCTGACGGTAGGATCTAGCATGCAGGAGATGCGTGACATGATAGGATCGCTAGTTGAGACGCTTCAAGCACAGCGACCAGAGGTAGCTCCACCTGTTCCAGCGACCGCGATGGTACCTACCACACAGCCAGTTGCCCCTGCAGCCACAGAGGTGATTACGGTATCGCTGTCAGACTTCATGAGGCTAAAGCCTCCGGCTTTCACAGGCACCGACACAGCCGAGGACCCCCAGTCCTTCCTTGATAAGATGGCCCGTATATGTCGTTCACTTAGATGCGCGGATGCGAGATGGGTCGAGTTAGCGAGCTTTCGCCTAGAGGGTCTCGCACAGAAGTGGTGTGATTCAGTTGAGAAGGGCAGAGCAGCGGGTCTTCCTCCTATGACCTGGACCGAGTTTGTAGCGCTATTCCTTGCCCGTTTTCTTCCTCAGAGTGTTAGGGATGCCCGAGCACGCAGATTTGAGTCCTTGCGCCAGACACCAGGGATGTCAGTAGCAGAGTACGACGTGCTGTTCACAGAGCTAGCTATCTATGCCCCGTACCTAGTGGCTACTGAGGAGTTGCGAGTTAAGAGATTTGTCCGAGGTTTGCTTACACCATTATTCCTTGCTATCAGCGCGCAGCATTACGAGACTTACTCAGCAGCAGTTGATGCGGCATTATTAGTAGAGGAGCGCCTTGCTGAGACTTCGGCAGTTCCAGGGCCGAAGAGAGTTCGTGCAGATACGTCAGTGCAGAGACGGCCATTCCAGCGTCGTGACAGGCACCTTGCAGGTGGCAGAGATTCGAGACGAGGCCGATTGTTTAGCTCCTATCCCCAGGAGGGCCAGAGACCGTCATCAGGATGTTACCGTTGCGGGAGTTCTTATCATCGTGTGCGAGATTGTCCCGAGGTACCCCGGAGTGGGGCGGCAGCACCGCGTGTTACATTACCACCTTCACCACCCCAGACGGCGTTGCCGATAGTACCTGCTGTTACTCCGCATCAGACGCATGCACGGAGAGGTCGTGGTCGTGGAGGATTTGTTCATAGAGGACGAGGTGGCCGAGGTAGAGGACAGCCAGCGGCCGGCAGGGGACAGTCAGTTGCAGGAGGAGGACAGGCACGGGTTTTTGCTTTGACACATCAGGACGCGCAGGCGTCCAATGCGGTGGTCTCAGGTATCCTTTCTGTATGTTCGGTTGATGCACACGTGTTGTTTGATCCCGGATCCACGCACTCGTACGTATCCACACACTTTGTGCCGAGTTTGGGTAGAGAGTCCGGTTTGCTTGGCCAGCCGCTTGTTGTGACTACTCCTGTGGGAGAGTCGTTTGTTGCTAGGCACGTGTTCCGATCCTGTACCGTCCGTATTGGCGAGAGAGAGTTGCCGGTCGACTTGATCCTTCTTGAGATGTTGGACTTCGACGTTCTGTTGGGCATGGATTGGTTAGCCACGTGCTATGCTTCTGTTGACTGCCGCGAGAAGACAGTTCGATTTTGTTTTCCCGGCGAGCCGGTTGTTGTTGTGTTGGGGGACCGTAGTGCTACCCCTCACTGTGTGATTTCTTCTGTTCGCGCTGGACAGCTTTTGCGGAAGGGATGTCAGGGATTTCTCGCATATGTTTGCGATACTAGAGCTACAGAGGTTCCTCTGGATCAGGTTCCGGTGGTTAGCGAGTTCCCTGATGTGTTCCCTGACGAGCTTCCTGGGCTACCGCCCGAGCGTGATATTTCTTTCTGCATTGATTTGGTTCCTGGCACGGGGCCTATTTCAGTACCGCCTTATCGGATGGCCCCGGCGGAACTTAGAGAGCTGAAGGGTCAGTTGCAGGACTTGCTGGATAAGGGACTTATTCGACCCAGTGTTTCTCCTTGGGGTGCTCCAGTCTTGTTCGTCAAGAAGAAGGACGGCAGCATGCGTTTGTGTATTGACTACCGCCAGCTGAACAAGGTGACAGTGCGAAATCGATATCCTTTGCCACGCATCGACGATTTGTTCGACCAGCTTCAGGGGGCAGGATACTTTTCGAGGATCGATTTGCGATCAGGCTACCATCAGCTGCGCGTACGACAGGAGGACATTCCTAGGACGGCTTTCCGCACACGTTACGGCCATTATGAGTTTTTGGTGATGTCGTTCGGACTCACCAACGCGCCAGCAGCATTCATGGACATGATGAACCGTATTTTCCGGCCGTATCTTGACATGTTCATTATAGTGTTTATTGACGATATCTTGGTGTATTCTCGGAGTAGAGAGGAGCACGAGCAGCACCTGCGGATTTCACTGCAGACCTTGAGGGAGCATCAGCTTTTCGCCAAATTCTCCAAGTGTGCCTTCTGGCTAGACAGCGTAGACTTCTTGGGGCACGTGATTACACGAGATGGTATATGTGTCGACCCGAGGAAGATAGAGGCAGTTCGGAGTTGGCCTAGACCCACGTCAGTGACGGAGGTTCGTAGCTTTCTAGGGCTAGCAGGTTATTACAGGCGATTTGTGCAGGACTTCTCTCGCATAGCTACACCGTTGACCGGGTTGACCCGGAAGGGAGTTCACTTCGATTGGACGGAGGAGTGCGAGCACAGTTTCCAGCGGTTACGAGCGCTACTGACTACGACACCAGTGCTATCATTGCCTTCAGGATCAGGCGGATTTGCGGTCTACTGCGATGCTTCACGAGTGGGGCTGGGATGCGTTTTGATGCAGCACGACAGGGTGATTGCGTATGCTTCACGGCAACTAAAGAAACATGAACAGAATTACCCTACTCATGATCTGGAGATGGCTGCGGTGGTCTTTGCACTCAAGATCTGGCGACATTATCTGTATGGAGAGTCGTGCCAGATATTCACCGACCACAAGAGCTTAAAATATATATTTCAGCAGCGAGACCTGAACCTTAGACAGCGCCGATGGATGGAGTTAGTGAAGGACTACGATTGTGAGATCTTATATCATCCGGGCAAGGCGAATGTAGTGGCAGATGCGTTGAGCAGGAGGCCCGGGGGTAGTCTATCTTGTGTGAGCGCAGTGCAGAGGCAGTCGTCGGCAGATTGGCAGATCTTATGCGACAGCCGGGTACAGTTTGAGTTTACGCCGATCGGGGGACAGATGGCGCATGTTCGTGCACGCCCACAGTTGCTTGACCGTATATACGAGGCACAGCACAGTGATGACCGCTGTTCAGAGATCAGGACACAGATGGGACAGGGCAGATTTTCCGAGTTCGTGATCGACGATCAGGGGACACTACGATTTGGGGCTAGACTGTGCGTACCGGATGCTGAGGGATTGCGGCGCGAGATTCTTGAGGATGCACATCGATCGGTATATAGTGTTCATCCCGGTTCCACCAAGATGTACCACGATCTGAGAGATGTTTACTGGTGGGATGGTATGAAGAGGGATATTGCAGATTTTGTGTCGAGATGCTTGACTTGTCAGCAAGTCAAGGCTGAGCACCAGAGGCCCGCGGGAGAGCTACAGCCATTACCCATTCCGGAGTGGAAATGGGAACAGATATCTATGGACTTCATTGTGGGTCTACCCAGGACTAGTCGAGGGTATGACTCCATCTGGGTGATCGTGGATCGTTTGACGAAAGCGGCTCACTTCCTACCGGTGAAGACGACTTTCGGATTTACTCAGTATGCCCAGGTTTACATTGATCAGATTGTGCGACTGCACGGAGTTCCGACATGCATCGTGTCCGATAGAGGCACCCAGTTTACCAGCCGACTATGGCAGAGGCTTCAGGAGGCTCTGGGCACTCGCTTGAGTTTCAGCACAGCATTCCATCCGCAGACCGACGGACAGTCAGAGCGGACTATTCAGACTCTCGAGGACATGCTCAGAGCATGCGTTTTAGACTTCGGAGGTAGCTGGGATCATCATTTGCCCTTAGTAGAGTTCTCCTACAACAACAGCTACCAGGAGACCATTCAGATGGCACCGTTTGAGGCTCTTTATGGGAGGAAATGCAGGTCGCCTACTTGTTGGACAGAGCTCAGTGAGAGCAGTATTTTAGGGCCACAGATCGTTGAGGAGACGACAGCGAAGATCCAGTTGATTCGCGATAGGATGAGAGCAGCCCAGAGTAGGCAGAAATCTTATGCGGACCGTCGTCGACGCAGACTTGAGTTTTCTGTTGGTGATCATGTTTTCTTGAGGGTCTCCCCAATGAAGGGCGTGATGAGGTTTGGAAGGAAGGGGAAGCTTAGTCCCAGATACGTAGGCCCCTTCGAGATCCTTGAGCGTATTGGTGCAGTTGCGTATCGATTAGCCCTTCCGCCCAGTTTTCCCGACGTGCACCCCGTATTTCACGTTTCGATGCTCCGCCGATATCTTCATGATCCTTCGCATGCGATTCAGCACCCGACGATCCAGATTGAGCGCGATCTTTCCTATGCAGAGCAGCCAGTGATGATCTTGGATCGACAAGTGAAGAAATTGAGGTCGAAGGAGATACCGTCCGTCAAGGTACTTTGGCGTGGACAGAGCAGGGAGGAGGTCACTTGGGAGACCGAGAGCGAGATGAGGAAGAGGTATCCCCATCTTTTTGAAGGTGCGTATGTGTTAGATTTTAAATTCGGGGACCGAATTTCTTTAAGGGGGGTAGATTGTAACACTTTGATTTGCCCGTTTGTTTGGGTTGGTGATAATTAGAAGTCGTGCATGTCTTTATGTTTGTGTGTGCGTAGGATTTATAGTTGTTATTGGTAGTGTGTGTGCATTTTGGGATAGGTCTTGTGCTTGTGTACACCTTGCATACTTAGACTTTTCTTGCAACTTGTTAACCCTTCATATGCATGGTTGCAAACTCTTTTCCCACCAATTAATCTTTTCTAAAATCCATTATATAATTCAAAGTCCAAATAAAACAAGGAAGCATGGAGGGTAGGTAAAGGGTGGACTTTCTTGACCATTTCTCTCTCTCTCTTCCTCATTCTGAATTTCCTGCAACTCTCCAGCAGAAAACCCTCCCCATTCTTCATCATTTCTTTCCCTTTTCTTTACTCTTGATTCCCAAACCAAACCCTACCCAAATCAATGCTTTTTCCTTCACTAAACCATGAAAACTTGAGGTTTTTGAAGTGTTCTTGGGCAAACCTGCACAACTGAGAGAAGAGCTGAAAACTTTGGTGTCTCTAAGGTCAATTTAAGGTATAAATCTTAATCCTAGCACCCAATTTCCATAACTTGCATATTTAGTTTAGAAATATCACTTTTTGTGCCATTTTAGTGCTTTTGGAGGGGGTTTAGTGTATCATGTTAAAACTTATGTTGTAGTGGCTTGATTAGCTTATTAACAAGTTATTGGTGAGTGATTAGACCTATGTTTGTTTCAGATTTCATCAAAATACCATAAAGTTCCATTTTGTGCAAAATGTGTGTTTTGAACTGATTTTAGACACTGTAAGAATCTGCTGCTATCCGAGACTTTTCAGAACAAATCTAGTGATTGATTTAGCATGTATGTATGGTATGAAGTGCGCCGACCAAACCTGGGGACCCAATTCCCAAGTCTGGCCGCCAAAAATGGCATTCTGGCCGCAAATTGCGGCCAGACTGGGGAGGTTTGGGTTGGGGTTTGGGGGTGTGGGTCTCTGCTTATATGTAGGTTATTTTGGTATATATATATTTTCAATATCTTTCCTGTATCAAAATCTGGGGTAGAATACCTATTTTCCCGTATTTTCAACCTTTCGCGACACGCGTGTTACGTGTGTGTAGGTTTTGAGTTTCTGCGTATCGCGACGCGTCGGAGTGATTTCAGACGCGTAACCACACGTTTTAGCGTATCGCGCACATGCGCGCTTGGTTCGCGACACGAGTTACTTGTTGGGTTTTAATGTCGCGTTTGTGTGATTTCGAGCTTACATATGATATATTGTGTAATTCTAGGTTCGCAGGCGAGTACGGCGGACGCAGTGAAGAAAGGGAAGCAGGTTGTTGGCTACACCTAGCGAGAGACTACAGTGAGTAGATTTCACATCTACGGGGATATCGCCCGCATGGCGTTCTACATCAGGGCAGATAGGACCTTATAGTGTTCCATATATATATTGCATGTTCATGGTTACTAGCTAGTGCATTGCATACCTTCTACATACTTATATCACATCGGATCATAGCATTGTAGTTCATCTATTTGTGACATGACCATATATTTATACTTGATGCCTATATCACATCGGATCATAGCATTGTAGTTCATCTATTTGTGACATGACCATATATTCATACTTGATGCCTATATCACATCGGATCATAGCATTGTAGTTCATCTATTTGTGACATGACCATATATTTATACTTGATGCCTATATCACATCGGATCATAGCATTGTAGTTCATCTATTTGTGACATGACCATATATTTATACTTGATGCCTATATCACATCGGATCATAGCATTGTAGTTCATCTATTTGTGACATGACCATATATTTATACTTGATGCCTATATCACATCGGATCATAGCATTGTAGTTCATCTATTTGTGACATGACCATATATTTATACTTGATGCCTATATCACATCGGATCATAGCATTGTAGTTCATCTATTTGTGACATGACCATATATTTATACTTGATGCCTATATCACATCGGATCATAGCATTGTAGTTCATCTATTTGTGACATGACCATATATTTATACTTGATGCCTATATCACATCGGATCATAGCATTGTAGTTCATCTATTTGTGACATGACCATATATTTATACTTGATGCCTATATCACATCGGATCATAGCATTGTAGTTCATCTATTTGTGACATGACCATATATTCATACTTGATGCCTATATCACATCGGATCATAGCATTGTAGTTCATCTATTTGTGACATGACCATATATTCATACTTGATGCCTATATCACATCGGATCATAGCATTGTATTTCATCTATTTGTGACATGACCATATATTCATACCTGCTACACATATCACATCGGATCATCATATTGTAGTTGATTATATATGACATGAATTGATATTCATACCTGCTACACATATCACATCGGATCATTGCATTGTAGCACATTATATGTGACATGATTTGATATTCATACCTGATGCATATGTCACATCGGATTATTGTCTTGTAACTTATCTATATGAAACTTGACCGGATATTTACATTTGACGCACATATCATATCGGATCATTGACTTGTATTTGTTTGGATTATATGTGATTTCTGGATTTGGGAACCGTGACTATTTCAAATATGTAATCATTTAAAAACCCGGTTCCCTTGATATGATATTTCGGTGCGTCCACCATGTGTTTTCTCGGTGCTAGAGTGATATATGGAAACCCGAATCGAGGAGGCGGTTGAGGCCGATTACGGGTACATGGTGGACCCGGTATGGTACCCCGGGGCGAGAACGGTTTCGCTGTGCACTAGACGGTGAGCCTGGCAGAGGGACCACTACCTACCGGTGATTGGTTGGGCCTGACAGTTATCCGGAGTATACTGATCAGAGTCTATAGATGGATGTGGGTGACCCGGACTGACGGGGCCCGATGGATGAGGATTTGCGTGTCGATGCTGGACACGAGTATTTATGATATTTGGGTGCCGATGTTGGGCACTCGGGACTCTCAGAGGTGTACAGGATTCGAGGGCCGATGAGGGTGCCGGCGCCTGAACTATTTGGGGGATCTGGGTGCATTGATGGACACCGATATACTTTTATCCCACGTTGACATTCCGTGTAGATACTATATTTCCCCATGCTCAGCATTTATTATTTGTACCTCACCCAGTAGATGCATTACCTGATAGAGTATTTGTACCTCACCCAGTAGATGCATTACCTGATAGAGTATTTGTACCTCACCCAGTAGATGCATTACCTGATAGAGCATTTGTACCTCACCCAGTAGATGCAGTACCTGTTAGAGCACCTGCATGATTATTGCACATACCGCTTATCACTTTTTGATATCACCTGTTGGCATATGTTAGAGTAGCGTAGTATGTGCATGCTCGCGATTACCTTTATATGTTATCTCTATTCACGAGTTGGCAACTCACCCCCGTTGTGCCACAGTGTTTGCAGGTTGCCCTTCGGAGTAGTCGCGGCAGGCTGCGGTTGCATCTTTTGACACAGATACCCCCATAGTTGGTGTACTAGCTCTTTTGCTGATAGGTGGGTTTGTGCGGTATCTGTTTACCTTTCTGTATGTACATTGTTGTATCTAGTATTCTCCATCTACCATATATGTATTTGACTTAGAGACAGTGTGAGGACGATGTTGTACTTTATTTGTGTTCTGGTGTCGTGCTCGTTGTGAGCCGACTTTTCTTATTCAGTTTTTATGCTATCTGTGTTATTCCCACTTGTGGATATTGAGCTTCGCTACGGCGTCGTATATTGTTATCTTAGGATTGTTTACTTAGATGTCTTATCATGTTAGTTGGTGTTTTCATTTAATTCTTATTACACTCTATACTTTCACTGGTTTGTTTTCTGGGTTTCCGGTTCCCTTAGTCACGTTACGCCTGTAGACGTTACGTGGTTAAGTGCCGGTCACGGGCCAAACTTTGGATCGTGACAGCACCTATTCTCGTCATACCGGATCAATCTGGAGGATTCGAAGTGCATTGTGATGCATCTGGTAAGGGATTAGGATGTGTTCTACATCAGCACGGTAAAGTTGTGGCTTATACTTCAAGACAGCTGAAGATTCATGAGCGCAATTATCCGACGCATGATCTGGAGTTGGCAGCCGTCATCTTTGCTCTCAAGATTTGGCGCCATTATCTACTTGGTGAACGAGTGAACATCTACACAGATCATAAGAGCCTGAAGTATGTGTTTACTCAGAAGAAGTTGAATATGCGGCAGAGAAGATGGTTAGAACTCATGGCAGACTTTGATATCGACTTGCAATATCACCCAGGGAAGGTGAACGTAGTGCCTGATGCTCTTAGTCGCCAACTATTATCGATAAATCTCACCGCTCAGTAGAAGCTTCAGCAAGACTTGCATCAGATGGAGATTGAAGTAGTCATGCCAGGTAATGCTTCAAGTTTGATGAATCTACAAATTCAATCAAACATTTTCAATCAGATCAAAGCAGCTCAAGCAAGTGATGCTAAGTCGCAAAGGATCAGAGAACAAGTGGAGAATGAACTCAGAACAGATTTCATCATCCATGAAGACGGTTCTTTGAGATACGGCAGCAGATTGTGTGTACCAAAAGGTCCTGTACGGGAAGAGTTAATGAAAGAAGCTCATAGCTCTCCCTACTCAGTACACCCTGGAGGTACAAAGATGCACAAAGATCTACGTCAGAATTATTGGTGGCATGGAATGAAGCGTGAAGTAGCCAGAAGTGTCGCTAAATGCTTGGTGTGTCAGCAAGTAAAGGCTGAACATCACAGGACTGCTGGATTACTTCAACCGTTACCTATCCCAGAATGGAAGTGGCAACACATCACAATGGATTTTATGACTGCACTCCCTCGCAGCACAAAGGGTAATGATGCGGTATGGGTTATTGTGGATCGACTCACAAAGTCAGCTCACTTCATCCCATTTCGAGTTGGCCAATCAACTGAGACACTAGCAAAGAAGTACATGGAGGAAATTGTGAGACTTCATAGAGTACCGGTCTGCATTGTCTCCGATCGTGACACCAGGTTCCGATCGCAATTTTGGCAGAGTCTGCAAGCAAGGTTAGGAACAAGTCCGAACTTCAGCACGACTTATCATCCACAAACAGATGGTCAGTCTGAGCGAACTATTCAGATCTTGGAGGATATGCTTAGAGCATGTATGTTAGACTTCAAAGGATCGTGGGAAGATCACCTACATCTCGTGGAGTTTTCGTACAACAACAGCTACCAAGCAAGCATAGGAATGGCACCTTTTGCAGCATTGTATGGAAGGAAGTGTCGATCACCATTAAGTTGGGACGGCATCGGAGATAGGAAACTTCTTGGACCAGAGATGATAGTAGCGACTGTTGATGTAGTTCGTACTATCAGGGAAAGGATGCGCATAGCCCAAGATCGACAGAAGCACTGGGCTGATGCAAAGAGACGACACTTGGAGTTCCAGCCAGGAGATCACATATTCTTGAAGATATCTCCGAACCGCGGAGTGATCCGATTTGGAAGACGGGGTAAATTAAGTCCGAGATACATTGGACCGTTCGACATACTCGAACGAGTCGGTGAAGTGGCATACCGCTTAGCGCTTCCACCATCATTGGAAGGAGTGCATAATGTGTTACACATATCCCAACTCAGAAGGTATGTGAGTGATCCCAGCCATGTTCTTGATCATTCCGAGCTCACTATACAACCCGACTTGTCTTGTGAGTAACAGCCTGTGGAGATCCTGGACAAGAAAGTGAAGACACTTCGGAACAAAGAAGTTAACTTGGTCCGAGTGATGTGGAGGAAAGACACTCCGGGAGAGTCTACTTGGGAAAGGGAAGCCGACATGCGTGCAAGATACCCTTTCTTATTTATAAATTAGTCCTTATATAATTGTAAATTTCGAGGACGAAATTTTTTCTAAGGAGGGTAGATTGTAACGACTGTGTACCGTAGATACGTAATAAAAAAACATTTTATAATTTTTCTCGATGTCAAAACAATTATTTTACTGCTTCTATTGTTATAAAACACTTTAAAAATATTTTTCCATGTTTAAAATAAATTAATATGATTTTTAGGAATTTTTAAGAATTTAAATGTTTTTTTTATCGAAGGGAAAAATTTTATAACCGATGAGAAGATCTAATTTAGACATAATTTGGTTGCAAAACATATAAAATATTAAAATACATTTTATATAATTTTTTTAAAAATATTTTTACTATTTTTAAATAATTTCTAGAAGCCAATAAAATAATTTTAAAAATATTTTTAAATAATAAAAAATATTTATATTGGTCGCAAAAGTTGTAAAATATCAAAATACATTTTCTATAATTTTTCCAGATTTTTAAAATATTTTTTACTATTTTTAAATAATTTTTAGAAGCCAAAAACATTTTTAAAACATTTTTGAATATTAAAAAATAATTTTATTTTATTTTATTTTTCATGCGGGCCCCACACACGTGATAGAACATGGATCGTTAGATCTGGTCGGCCGATGGCCGGATCTAGTCGGTTACTGTAGCAATAATTAAATAAATAAATAAATAGTTTTTTAATCCTAGAAATCCCTATAAATAGCCCTGAACTTCTAAAATTCACCACAAATTATCTGTTCAACAAAAAAATCTCAAAAACTTTCCAGAGCTTTCTCTTTGCGTCCTCTATACTCTGGAACAAGTCTCAAAGGTAGAAAAATTCCCGTCTTCAAGATATTTATTTTCCCGTACAACCCGACGTTCACCGAATTGCATTTTTCTAGATCTTTTCAGGTAAGATCTCTCAACACTTGACCTCTTGTTATCTTCATAATAACAATATCTATCTTTGAAAAATATGTTAGGACCTAATTCTGAATATTTAACTGTATTGTCTATTTTACGAGTTTTGACGATTAAAATCGATATTAAACCATGTTAATATAATGAACTTTTATCATTTATCCTTCACGATAAAATCACGGGGTAACGGACAACCCCGGATTCATGTTTGGACATATGGAACTAAGTCATAAAACAACTATCATTACCGGGACAACTTTTGCAGGAATAAATGTAATTATTCTACAGTGATAAATAAAGATTATCGATAATTAGTTTCTTAATATTAAAACATGGAAAAATTATAGTAAATTTTTATATATTGCTAAAATTAATGATAAACCTGTAAAATCATATTTTTTGCTAATTTGGGTATTTCACAACAAATACCATGCTATGTAACTTTTATTGCACTTTTACGTTTAAATATCATTTACTTAATAAAACTGTTTTCTAAAGGATTTAGTATTTATACAAATCTTTGCAAAGCGCCGCTACAACCCATTTTCGAGAACCCGTTCGGAATGGTGCGGATTATCGCACATCCTCGGGCTTAGTAGTGCGAGATTCAGACCTCCGCAAGGAGCATTCGGTCTCGAAAGATTTAAAATACGACATCTTAAGAAAATGAGATTTTTAGAATATAAAATATATATTAAGATTATTTTTGTATAAATATATGTATATTTATCATTAAAATAACTATTTTGTTATGATATAAAAATTCCACAGTTTTCTAAAAATCGCAAGAATCAATTTACCTTAAAATACCATGAATTTCATACAAAACCAATATTGCAAATAAATACCAATTATTATGAAAATAGGATATTTTCACTAGAAATATCACAATATAAAATCTACATTCATTACAACTCTAAAGACGATTAATAAATACTTGGGATGTATTTTGAAAACTATACAAGAGTATTTTTACATAAAACCCCCTCAAGTTCTATAAATTACCCTAAGGACCCTAGTAAACATAGGCTTAAGCGGGACCAATCTCTTGAGCCTCAGGGAGCCGGAGAAGTGGGTGCTTGCCTATCTAAGGTAGACAATTTAACAACGGTGTTATCAATACGGTAATCGTCTTTGAAAAAGACACAAATCCTGCCGCTCATGTGCAGCGGTTACCGATAACATCAAAACAATCAGGACTTCAATTTCTTTTCTAATTGTCACTCAGAGCGAGTCTCATTATAATCTTACTTGAATATGATTCAAGTACAATCTACAATCTACAATCTACGATTTACAATCTACAATATTCTGATACAACATGAATCCCTATATTCAATCTATTCAATACATTCAATCTACATTGACTGAACCGAACCATGAATATACATCCATTTACATGATTCTCCAGATATTCCATTTACATGATTATACAGTTACATCCGTTTACTGATATCATGGTTTTGGTCAAGTCATCCAACTATACAATCTATACAATACAATACAACAATACAATCAAAACACTACGGGGTTTAAGGGGTAGATTGATACGGAAGGTGTTAAAGGTGGCATGAGGTGGTCAGACTTAACACACCTAACATGAATCCAGTTGCTGTTGTACCGTGGCATAAACGGTACCTTGTACTATACGTGCCTTTAGTCTCTGGCATATAGAGACTCCCCTCTCGTATACACTGGCATCCTTCTGTACCAAGCTACATACAACAGCGTTAATATAACATTACCACAATATAACACAACTTTAAAAGATACCTTCTTATTCTGTCTATTCTATTTCTTCCTTATCTTGGGGACTTACCGAGCGACCCGTTCGCTGACGATATTCTCTTTCTTTCTTCTTTGAATGTCGTCAGGTGATCTGGACTCTTCGGAGATCGAGCCCACTGCTGAAGACTTGGACCAGTTCAGTGAAAACCCCGAGCTCTAGTCATTGTACACTTTCCATTCAGTACTTTTCATTTTGTTATGCCATTGTTTAGGCATCGCTTTATTCCATGTATTTACTTTTCCATGTACTGTAAAAGAATGTTATTGAATAAAGTTGCTGATATATTTTGTCTCTTGTGCATTTTAATTATATTGCTTAGATACGCTTAGCTTGTTTACTTCAGAGTAAATACGTAGCGGGTCTCGTCGCGTCCCCTTCCCCGTACACCGGGAAGCGGGGCGTGACAATATGCGTCCGTACGTAGCCCTTGAGGAGAGGCTAGGACGTCCTTACTCATTTCCTCGAGATAAAACAAGAAGGTTATTCGAGCCGGCGTTGCGCAACCGACTCATAAATCTGCCGGATCCAAAACGTCCGTCGCAACCAAATGATGTCAATGAGCCCAACTACTGTCCTTATCATTGAGTACTGGGTCATCCGATCGAAAATTGCTACGTCTTCAAAAATTGGCTTGAAGACCAGTACCGACAGGGCAAGTTCACGTTATCTGACAAATGGAAGGTGAATCCCCCGTAGCCCCACACCTCTAAGGGGATGAGTACGCCGGGGGCAACATGCTCCGTCGTTGAAAAAGCTCCTTGGGAGGTTGTATTATCAGCCAAGACAAAGAGGATGCTAAACGATCTTCAAACATGCCCGGCGATTAGGTGGAAGAACCCGCTGGAACCTCAAATTATTGAAGGAATGTTGAAGCCGCGTCCAACTCAAATGATCGATGGAGGTGGCCCAAGCATTCACAACCAGCCGTCGAAATCTTCAAAGAAGAAGAAAAAGAAATCAAAGAAGCCCGTGAAGCCTGGCGCCAAGCACACGGACTTGCAAAACCAAATTGACGCGCTGGAGGAATACAACCAGAAGGCACGGACTCCCATTACATTCCAAGAGTTTCTCAATCATGTCTTTCAAAAGGAAGATGAGGGAGAAAGTTCATCTGATGAATCCGAAGACTACGTGGCGAGCTGTCATGTGATTTCCCATTCGTTCTTGGACGATGAGGAGACTCCTTGTACTGAAAAGCTGGGGGCAGATCCTGAACCAAAAATTCTGGGGCCATCAGATGAATTAATTGACGCATTCCTCAACGAAGCTCTGCTGAAGAGTAAAGCTGATCGGGAACGCGAGACGGCTATATTTGAAAGGGCCAAGCGCCGGCGACTTGATGAAAGAGCTGAGACGCTCCCGCTGGTGCAAAATGCATCCGCTTCGGACAAAAGCAAATTCAAAATGAGGAAAAGGTTTGCTAAGGCCATATCAATGGGCATGAAGCTACCATCCTCCGAAGGAAACATTACTGGTGAAGTGGAAATGCACCCCTCCTACTGCTTGTATCAACGGAAGGTTTCACACCCCACTGAAGAGTGCAAAGCTTTCGATAGATGGTGGTAAGGATATGTTGCTCATCGACAACATTTTAAACGGGAGAAGCGTAAAACTCGTCGGGAGCGGAAGAATATGACCGAAGGGTTTAACAGAACTACCGGCGATTGTCGCATGGTTAACGCCGGGAGATCACAGGTGCCTACATTCGGAAGCGATTCTGATGAGGAAATGGAGCTTGGCCCTCTCTTTAAAGAGTCCACCTCGGGAAAAGAAGAAGAGCCGAAGGTTTGCCAAAATATCCGGCTACGTAATCGCACGCTTCCTGAAAAGAATCTCGGACCCTCAAACAGAAAAGATAAAGGGAAAGAAAAGGTCTCTGAAGATATCAACTTAGATGACCAAGTTATGGAGGAGCTAAATGCCAAGGACCCGCCAAAGAAGAATAAGGCGGATTACAACGTGCTGGCGCATCTGAGGAAGCTACCCTCGCAGCTCAGCATTTTTGACGCCCTTTTACTATCGAAAGAGGCGAGAGACTCGTTAATCAAGGCACTACAGGATCCGGAGCAATTCCAAGTTTTCCTGGCCGAGGAAAAGATGAAGGATGAATTAGAGGAAGTGCACACAGCCGATGTCGCTTTTGGTGATGAAGACCTTCTCCTTGGGACGTGCGAACACAATCGCCCCCTTTATGTCTCAGGATACTGCCATGATATAAAGATAGGCAAAATCCTGGTCGATAACGGATCGTCTGTTAATCTACTCAATGTGCGGGTGTTAAAGGAAATCTGCATGGGCGTCCAACACCTCGCTCGAGACAAGATCACCATCTCCGGGTTCGACTCCCAATCATCAAAGACTCTTGGATCTGTGATACTGATGCTACGCTTTGGGCGGCTCGTCACGGACATTAAATTCCACGTCATAGATGCCAAGACATGCTACAACGCTCTGCTCGGCCGACCATGGTTACACGAGTACAACATCATCCCTTCTACACAACATCAGTGTATGAAGTATTCTAAGGATGGCCTCGAGTATACCGTGGAGGAGAACTGAACCCATTCTCCGTGAACGAAGTCCGCAAATATGAAGATGCCAAATACTTCTTACCGGATTTTGAAGACACGGAAAAGTGTCACAAGCCGGAGAATAAAGCTAACGCCACCATCCCTGTCTTCGGCAGTGATACCGAGGAGGAAGAGGAGATAGTTTATTCGGGGCCGTCTCGACACAACAAGCCAGGACCGTCCGCTCCTACGTTGATCTTTAGTAGCGACTTGGAAGATGAGGTCCATGCTGTATTCTCTGCTCGACCTTCAATACAAACGTCCGCTGACGAAGAGCAAAGTCTACAAGTCGCCATGGTGCCGCTTAAACACCATAAAGAGCTGGATGCACTTGATATCTACAGTATAGAAGAGCTGCAAACATTTTATGTCCCTCCCAGGCGAGAAGGTGAAAAGGCAATTCTATTCTACCGCTCGGAGGAAACCAAAGTGGAGAAAGAAATCTGGCATGGTGCAGATCCTACGCTTGACAGGCTTCTACTCATCCGTCTACCCAGATATTATACAGAAGGCTTGAAGAGGCTGTTGAATAGCCAAAGGATACCCTTCAAACAGACCGTTAGAAAGGCCAAATTCTATGACAGGGTCTGGAACGTCCCCGGAACTCAGCACAAGCTGCCTAGTGGAAGGATGGAAACAATTGGGCTTGGATATATTTGATCTAAGAAACGAGAGCCACTCCGCGATTGTTACGTTGTACAGGATTTCAATGAAGAAGCAGATGCTCAATGGGAGGACGCTAATCCTGAACCAGTAAAAGTTCCTGATGCAAAAGTGCCCAGTCCGTCGTTTGAAGATAAAATGGACAGGCTTATAAGGGAAGCTGGTCAAAAAGTTCGAGATGATCACAACCGCGAAATGGCCATCTATGAGAAAGCCAAAGCGCAACGCCTCCTTCAACAGGCCGTGAAAGACGAAAATGCTGCCTCTTGTCAACCTGTTATAAAAAAGGCTCGACGCAAAGGCAGAAACAAGTCGAAAGGCCAAAAAGGCGCTCAACAGCAACAAAGCGGGGCTAAGAAGCCACGCAAACGGGAGTCGAGCGTTATTGATCTATCCCTCATGAAGAAAATGGGTCGAGCGTACTCGTTTCCTCGGGACAAGACAAAGAAGATACTTGATCTTGCTTTAAAACATCAAATGCTTACACTGCCGGAGTCCAAGAACCCCGAACAAGCAGGCGAAGTCTCTGACCCAAATTATTGCTCTTACCATCGAGTAATAGGGCATCCTCTCGAAGACTGCTTCACCTTTAAGAATTGGGTTGAAGATCAGTATCAGCTTGGCAAGTTCGCTCTGTCTGACAATTGGAGGGTAACGCCGCCACAGAAGCACGAACCCAAGGCCACGAAAGAAGAACCAGTTCCACGTTGGGATTGGAAGCGAATTCGTACTTGTTACATGATAACAATATCAAAAGAAAAGCCCGAGGATATGGACGATCTTCCTTGGTGCTTCGAAAACAGCAACGATGAGGTGATCTCAGAATTTCCACCAGCACCAAAAGAGCTGGAAGATGGAATACATACCACTGCAGATAACCTCAAGAAAATTGAGTTGGGGACGGCGAACGATCCGCGACCGACATTTGTCAGCGAGCTGCTATTTGAAGAAAGGGTGGCTGCGTTAAAGGACGTGCTTCTACAGCATAGAGATTGCTTCGCATGGAACTATTTCGAAATGCTGGGACTAGATCCAGAAATTGCTGTGCACAGATTGGCGATATCTCCGGACGTCAAGCCGGTCAAACAGGCGCCAAGAAGAATGCGGCTCGAGCTTGAGATGAGCATCAATGCTAAGGTCAAGAAGCTGATCGACTCTGGCTTCATCCAAGAAGTTCAATACCCTGAATGGATCGCCAACATCGTTCCGGTGATGAAGAAAAATGGGACAATACGCATATGTGTAGACTTCCGGGATCTCAATAAACCCTGCCCGAAGGACGATTTCCCAGTGCCAGTCACCGAACTGATGATAGACAATACGTCCACTCATGAGGTTTTCTCCTTCATGGACGGCTCATCAGGGTATAATCAGATAAAGATGTATCCCGAAGACCAGAAGCATACCGCCTTCAGGACCCCTTTGGGAATATTTTGTTACAAGGTGATGCCCTTCGGTCTAAAGAACGCCTGTGCCACCTATCAGAGGGCCATGACGAAGATCTTCGATGACCTGATACATGAAATCGTCGAATGCTATATCGACGACCTCGTGGTTAAGAGCAAATCATACGAGGAACATCTCGAGCATCTAAAGACTGTATTTCGACGCCTTCGACAATACAACTTGAAGATGAACCCTCTCAAGTGTGCATTCGGAGTTTCTTCGGGCAAATTCCTGGGATTCATCGTCCGACACCGAGGTATCGAAATAGATCCGTAAAAAATCAAGGCGATTATGGAAATGCCTCCGCCGAGAACCCTCAAACAGTTGCGGTCTCTCCAAGGAAAGCTCGCATATATTCGGCGATTTATAGCCAACCTCTCTGGCAAGTGCCGCCCTTACAGTCACCTGATGAAGAAGGGAACTCCATTCGTCCGGGATCAAAAATGCCAGGGCGCGCTGGACGAGATTAAACAGTACCTGCAGAACCTGCCAGTGTTGGCTGCTCCGGTTAAGGGAAAGCCTCTCATTCTTTACACAACCGCCCTCGAAGGTTCTTTAGGCGCATTATGGACGCAAGAGAATGACCAAGGGAAAGAAAGAGCACTCTACTACTTAAGTCGAGTTCTACTGGGAGCAGAAAGCAACTATTCTCCTATCGAAAAACACTGCCTGGCGTTGATCTTCGCGATAACAAAGCTCAGGCACTACGCATTGGCGCATGAAGTCCGTCTCATTTCGAAGGTGGGCCCTCTTAAATATTTAATGTCGAAGGCCATATTGACGGGGCGACTCGCTAAATGGGCCGTGCTCTTAATGAAGTTCTCGATAACGTATCAACCTCTCAAGGCAGTGAAAGGCCAGGCCATCGCCGACTTCCTTGCTGAGCATCCAATACCGGCCGATTCTCCTCTGAATTGCGATTTACCAGACGAACATGCATTTGACACTATCGATGGGAACGATACCCGATGGGAACTCTATTTTGATGGAGCGTCTTCCATGAAGAAGCGCAAACAAAGTACGCCAATGATCAAATCGGGGGTAGGCCTCATCTTCGTGACCCCACAAGGGGGAATAATGCGCTTCGCTTTCTCCTTAACAGAGCCGAAGACGAATAACGAAGCCGAATATGAAGCCTTGATAGCAGGTCTTGAGATCGCCATCGACATGGGAATTGAAAACCTCCTCATATATGGAGATTCCCAGCTGGTCGTTAGTTAAGTAAACGGCGACTATCAAACGTGCAAACCGGAGTTGGTGAAGTATGGTGAAAAGGTGCAACAACTGTTGACCCAAATTCCCTCCTATATTTTGGAAAGCATACCGTGCACGAAAAACAGTAAAGCAGACGCGTTGGCTAAACTTGCTAAAGAACTGGCTGATGAGAACCTCGATGATGTGAGAATCATGGTACAAAGCCGGCGGGTACTTGCCCCGGCGGAAATATCTTCGGAATCTTCCGAAGAAAAGGGAGCGATTGAACATACGACCTTGCAAATAAAAGACCGGGAAAAGGCTGGGATTGGAGAGAAGTCTTTATAGACTACTTCAAATACCGTCTAACGCCCGAAGATGCGTCCTCAAGACATCAGCTCATGAAACGAGCTCTGTCTTTCGCCATCGTCAATGATACTCTGTACAAGAGGTCATTTGATTCTCTGTGGCTGAGATGCTTAGGACCCGACGAAGCAGAAAGAGTCGTTCAGGAAGTTCATGACGGAATCTGTGGTTCTCACCAAGCAGGCCCAAAGATGAAGTTGAAGATCAAACGGATGGGCTACTACCGGCCCATGATGATTCAGGACTGCCTCGAATATGCGAAGCAATGCCACTCATGCCAAATCCATGGGGACTTCATCCACCAACATCCGAATCCATTACATCCAACGGTGGCTAGCTGGCCGTTCGAAATGTGGGGAACTGACATAGTTGGCCCCATCGAACCAGCATCGTCTAGAGGCCATCGTTTCATCCTAGCGACGACTGATTACTTCTCCAAATGGGTAGAAGCAGTACCGTTGAGGGAAGTAAAAACGGAAAATATCCTCTATTTCTTCAAGACGCACGTCATATATCTGTTTGGAACGCCGAGACGGATCATCTCCGATAACGAGCCAGCCTATAGAAGCCACAAGATCAGTCACTTCGCACAGCAGCATAATATAGACTGGAGATATTCTTCAGTTTACAATCCGCGAGCTAATGGTCTAGCCGAGGCCTTCAATAAGACCCTGACGAAGATCATGAAAAAGACGGTGTCCCGAAATAAGAAAGACTGGCATGAGAGACTGCAAAAAGCTCTCTGGGCATATCGATCTACATTCAAGACAGCCACGAACACAACGATGTACGCGTTGGTATTCGGTACGGAAGCAGTACTCCCCCTCGAGATAGAGCTACCCTCTTTACGAGTGGCAGTCCACTACGAGCTAACAGATGAAGAAAATGCTCACCTTCGGCTTGAGGAGCTTGATGCCCTTGATGAAACCCGGCTCATAGCGCAACAAAATCTGGAGGCTTATAAAGCAAAGATGACGCGCTCATATGAAAGATTGACCCGGCAGAGAACATTCCGCCAAGGCGAACTCGTGCTAGTGGTCAAAAGGCCTATGATCCCCAATCGCGCCAAGCGGGGAAAATTCGAGCCGAACTATGAAGGCCCGTACATCATAGAAAAAGTCTACCATGGTGGAGCCTATCTACTCATGGATATGCACGGTGAAAGGCCTTTCAGGCCAATAAACGATCGCTTCCTAAAGAAATACTACGCTTAATGAGCCACAGCCTAGGTCAATGATAGATGACGACGACTGTGTCCGCTCGCTATCTTCCTAAGCCCAAACTCTATAAGTACTAACTGGCCTTCTTCAGCACCGGACCGAAACGTCCTTAAACTAACGACGGACCGAAACGTCCTTAAACTAACGGCGGACCGAAACGTCCTTAAACTAATGCCGGACCGAAACGTCCTTAAACTAATGATGGACCGAAACGTCCTTAAACTACTACCGCAACATCCTTAGGCTGACGAGATAAAAAAACAATAAAAAAATAAAAAATAAAAAAATATATATAAATAAAAACGGTATGTCCATAAGCAAAAAGGGCACGGATGAAATCCCAAAAGGGCTCCGTGAGTAAAAACAGCAGGGTAACCGGCGAGTGTTCGTGAAAACCCGAAAGGGTGCGACCTCGTAAAAAAAAAAGAAGAAAATAAAAAGAATAAAAAAAACGGTATGTCCATAAGCAAAATGGGCACGGATGAAAACCCGAAAGGGCTCCGTGAGTAAAAACAGCAGGACTACCGGCGAGTGTTTGTGAAAACCCGAAAGGGCGCAACCTCGTTAAAAGATACTTATAGGGTCCTCTCGACCTTGTAAGGAGAAACCATCCGCGTGAGATCCTTACGACTCACAAGGGAGCAACACACTTAGGGATCATCGCGATTCCTAAGGAGAAAATACACTTGCGAGATCCTCACGACTCGTAAGGAGAACTCTCTTATGGGACCCTCACGGCTCATAAGATTTGAAAGTCTTAAGTCACAGAGACCTAAACCTGTGCTTAAGAAACCCCCACAACTTCCGATATTGCCCTACAAGTGGTCCAATACTGGCTCTTGTATACAATCCACGGGCGCGAATAAACATTTCCCTAACCAAGTCCCATCCGTGACTGGGGTTATGTTTGCATGACCCTTGTAAGTCCTCTCGATTTACAAGGAGAAAACCCTCCTGTAGGATCCTTACGACTTACAGAGGAACATACACTTAGGAATCCTCATGATTCTTAAGGAGAAAGTACACCTACAAGATCCTCACAACTTGTAGGGAGAATAACTTTATGGGACCCTTACGGCTCATGAAGTCAAAAGCCTTAGTCGACAGGACCCTAACCCTGGTCGCTAAGCCACCTTTGTTCGACATCGACAGAGGCAGATAATGATTCGCTCCTGGCAATATCCCAGCTGTAGCGGTGCTGATGCCAAAATCGGTGTCTAATTTCAGGTCTACGGCGAAAAGCCAGTAGGCCGCGCATGCATACGAAATAGCCGAAATGATGGGGCAACTTGCAATATAAAAAATGAGCAGCAAGTAAACATATGCGCACAAAATAGCCGAAATGATCGGGCAACTCGCAATAAAAAGCAGCGAGTGAAAATAAAATAAATAGCCGAAATGATTGGGCACCGCGAAAAATAGCCGAAATGATTGGGCAATCGCGACCTTCGCGATATAAAAGCTGAAATGATAGAGCATCGCGGAAATAAAACAAAAAAAGAGAAATGATAAAACTTTGGCCCTACAGTTAAGATCACATCGATCCCTGTATACAATCCAAGGGCGCAAACAAAGAGGGAACCATATTTTTCCAACAGGCTCCGCCAGAAAATGAAGCCAAATCTCGACGGTTCATCCCAACCCCGAAGAAATCAGTGTCTTCGGCAAAATCCTTCGACTCGAGGAAACAAGTGTCCTTGACGAAGAAAATCCTGATTCGCGTCGACTCGCAGAGAAACCAGTGTCTCCGTAGGAAATTCTCGATTCGTTTCAACACCAGGGAAACAAATAATCCTTGGGAAATACCTCAATTCAGGGAAACTAGCGTTCTTGATGAGAGCCTCCTGATTCGCGTCGACTCGCAGAGAAACCAGTGTCTCCGTGGGAAATTTTCGATTCGTTTCAACACCAGGGAAACAAATAATCCTTGGCAAATACTTCTATTCAGGGAAACTAGCGTCCTTGATGAGAGCCTCCTGATTCGCGTCGACTCGCAGAGAAACCGGTGTCTCCGCAGGAAATTCTCAATTCGTTTCAACACCATGGAAAAAAATAATCCTTGGCAAATACCTCAATTCAGGGAAACTAGCGTCCTTGATGAGAGCCTCCTGATTCGCATCGGCTCGCAGAGAAACCAGTGTCTCCACGAGAAATTCCCGATTCGTCTCAACTTGCAAGATGAAGCCTCAGGCGGCAGGGATTAAAAAACTTGCTTCCTGAACAATGGGACCCTGCAAGTCGGTCTAAACGGTCTCTTGCATACTATTCATGGGTCCCACTCTCTAAAGTCGAGTTTCGACAAGGAGGGAAACAACCGCTTACGGATCCTCTCGACTCATAAGAGGGACAAATTCTCTTATAGGATCCTTACGACTTATAAGAGAAAACACACTTAGGAATCCTCACGATTCCTAAGGAGAAAACCCACCTACGAGATCCTCTCGATCCATAAGGAGAAAAGTCTCTATGAGACCCTCACGGCTCATAGAGTTGAAAAGTCTTAGGAAGCAGATCTGAACCTGCGGCCTAAGCCATCGATATCTCTTGAAAAAAAAACTAAGTTATCTGCCAATTATGTTTATCAAGTCAACATGCCAATAATAAGATAAAGGGAGAAAGCGAAAGAGCATACAAGACATTGCAGAAAAAAAAATGTGTATATTTATTCATTAACTCAAAGAAGTACAAGGTGAACAGTATAAAAGAATAAAGAATGGATACATGTTATTCGAAAAAGAAAATTTTTACAAGTTTATTGGTACAAAGGCAACTATTGGGAAGGAAGCATCTTGCATAGCTTTAGCAATTGTTCGCGCACTTCCTTCCACGCCTTTTCTTGATCTGCCACCACCGCCATTTCTGCGTCCACCTGAGCCCTTTGCTCCGAGAGAGACGCAAGCTGCTCTCCAACGGCCTGCTGAGTGGCTTCGCGGCCTTGGGGATTACGCTCGGCAGCTGTTCCCCTCCGAATGGCGGCCGAGACTGGGCGTCTCGCCTGAGATTCAGGGCAGATGCTAATTGGTGCTATCTGTCTACCTCTCCGAGGATGCCAAGTTGATTTATGGCACCGTGCATCGAAGGTTTGAACGGATGCGTCCGATGTAGCAGACTTCGTCAGATTCCCCCTCGCTTGAGGGTTTTTTTTTTGATTGTGGGGACGCTCTTCCCTGCAGGCGCAAGCCCCTACAGTTAATTACGCTACCGCGTCGCGGTAACAACTTTCTCCTTCTCCAGATGGTCACTTCGTATCGTGTGTGTTTATTTTATGTTTTGTTGCCCGTGGATTGTTTACGGAGACCGAGTTATGTCGTCGCCCGTAGGGCGTGGACTAGTCCAAATCCGTATTATCTTAGATTTGGGTTTGGGGGTTTGGTTTGAGGATACGTTAGCCATATTTGAGGCTAAGATCAACTCAAACGTTTGTTAAGTATACGTTAGTCTAACTTGAGACTAAGATCAACTTAACGGGATCGTTTAGATCCGACAAAAGAGCATTTGGGCTCCATTGTTCCAGTTTAGGGACATAGTGGTCCATTGCATGTATGGCCGTCGGGACCCGTTACCTCTCTGACGGCGTTGAAGGATTACAACGACAGGTGTCAAAGGAGTTCCGAGATGTACCCTTGAACCAAAGTTGATTGGAGGGATTCATAGTCCAGTCTGTTTGAAGGTTTAAGGATACGTTAGCCATATTTGAGGCCAAGATCAACTTAAACGGGATCGTTTAGATCCGGCAAAAGAGCATTTGTGGCTCTATTGTTCCAGTTTAGGGACATGGTGGTCCCTCTCCAGTTTAGGGACATGGTGGCCCCTCTCTAGTTTAAGGACATTGCGGTCCATGGGTAGTTTAAGGACATTGCGGTCCAATGTTAGTTTTAAGACATCTCGGTCAAGGTTAAGGACGTCGTAGTCCATGGGTTTAAGGACCCCACAGTCCGTTGTTAGTTTTAAGACATCTCGGTCAAGGTTAAGGACGTCGTAGTCCATGGGTTTAAGGACCCCACAGTCCGTTGTTAGTTTTAAGACATCTCGGTCAAGGTTAAGGACGTCGTAGTCCATGGGTTTAAGGACCCCACAGTCCATTGTTAGTTTTAAGACATCTCGGTTAAGGTTAAGGACGTCGTAGTCCATGGGTTTAAGAACCCCACAGTCCATTGTTAGTTTTAAGACATATCGGTCAAGGTTAAGGACGTCGTAGTCCATGGGTTTAAGGACCCCACAGTCCATATCAATGTGTGGTCATCGGGACCCGTCACCTCTTTGAAGACGTTGAGGGATTACAATGCTAAGTATCAAAGGAGTGAAGAGATGTACCCTGGAACCGGAGTGGATTAAATAGTCTTTGGCCCAATTTGGGATCAAGACCAATTAATTATGTTATCAGCCCATTAGCCCAGTTAATTACGAATTGAGGACTTATGGCCAGCTTGGGCTAAGTCCAATCATGTCTGGGACATCGGCCCTCCTGTTGGTCCCTTGAAGGAGAGGCTTTGCCTCTGGCCATTTAGCCAATTGGGCCAATGCCTAGTGTTAAACACTAAAGACCAATCGGTGTTGAACACTGGGAATGAGATTGATAAGTCAGTGTTTAACACTAAAAGATAGTTGGTGTTAAACACCAGCAACAAGGCTTTCAAATTAGTGTTAAACACTAAAACCGATCAGTATTAAACACTGGCAACAGAAATCTCAAATTAGTGTTAAACACTAAGGTAATCAGTGTCGAACACTGCAAATAAAGTTCTTTGATTAGTGTTGAACACTAAGGCCAAACAGTGTTTTAACACTGGATTCAGGGGTTCCAATTTAGCGTTAGACGCTAAGGCAAGAGGGGTCACGTGGTAGCACGTGAGGGCGCCCTCCCTTCATTTGTTCTGCTGAGAATATCGCATCTTTTGGAGCATCACGTGCCATCACGTGACGGGTGTTTAAATGGAGTATGTTAAAGCCTCTGCCAAGGGTCACGTGGGTCACGTGAGGCACTGCCTCAAAGGGGCTTCTTTGTAGATCTTTTTGGGGGTCACGTGGTGACACGTGACCCTGCCTTTATGTATGTTTTTTAGAAGATTTGTTAATCCCTTTCAGGAATTAAATTCCTCGTAGGGTTGAACCCTGACAATAATTTCAGAAGAATTAAATTTCTACCTCCTTTTGAAGATTTATATTCTGGAATAGAGTTGAACTCTGAATTTTCTGTAGGAATTAAATTCCTCATATATGTGAAGAGCTGAATAGGGTTAAACCCTAATAAAAGTTTTAAGGAATTAAACTCCCACTCTCTGTTAAAGAATTATTCTGGAGAATGAGATTAAGGGAATTAAATTCCTGTTGTTTTAACAGAACTAAGTTCTTAACTAGGGTTAAACCCTGATTCTTTTCATTCTGAAGGAATTAAATTCCCATAACACAGGGTCAAACCCTAATTTTATTTTAAAGGAATTAAATTCCTATAGTTCTATGAGAATTAAATTCTCGCGCTTCCATTCCCTCTCTATGCTTTGGATCTGCATGGCAGGATCTCAACCCATTGAGAATTAAATTCTCAACTCAAGGGGAGATGTGCACTTTACAGATCCTCCACCAAAGAGAGAACTATGTTCTTCTGTTTTATATCAGAGTTAAACTCTGTTGAGAATTAAATTCTCTTTTCCTTTCAAAAGGCCTTCCCTTTCTTACCTAGGGTTTTCTTTTGCAGAAGATCCAAATTCCTCCAAAGTATCAAGGCTCTCTCTCTTTTCTTCCCCCTCTCTCTTTTTTTATCTCTCTCTTTGCATATCTCTCTTGTGTGTCTCTTGGCTCCTATTTATAGGAGAAGCAGCCGAATCAATTAGTTTTGGTGAATCTTTCATTGGGAGATTTGATTTGTATTCACCATTCGTTTTGGACCTTTGGATTATTAGGTGAATTTTATTCACCATTGGATTTTAAATCCAGAGATTCCCCTTTGTTATTTCGGTTAGATTTAAAGGGGAAATCTTTCCAAATTCGAGATTTTCCCATAGATAGATGATATTTAATCACCTTTAAATTTTTAATTTAATCGGTTGCTTTAGAAAGATTTAAGAGGTCTTTTCTCAGAATTTAATTTCTGTTAACAGATAGGCTTTGAACGCCGGTCACGTGTGACCACGTGACCCTTGGTCACGTGTGGGCACGTGACCCCCTTGGAACGAGCCCTCTTCTTTCTTTCTGCGCTCTGCTTTTTGGTTGCTGCTTAGCTGTCACGTGCCACCACGTGACCCCTGGTCACGTGTGAGCACGTGACCCTCGTCTGGAGCCTTTTCCTTGATTCAATCAGGGAATGAGTCTGCTGCTTTGAGTGTCACGTGCCAACACGTGACCCTGGTCACGTGGGGAGCACGTGACCTCTTCTGAAGCCTTTTCCTTGATTTGATCAGGGAACCGATGTGCTTTTGAAGCCACTTTTAAATGTCATGTGCCAACACGTGACCCTGGTCACGTGGGAGCACGTGACCCTTTCTGAAGCCCTTTTCTTTGATGTTGTCGGGAAGCTGAATCTGCCTTGCCGATGCTTTTAGGTGTCACGTGCCAACACATGACTGCTGGTCACGTGTGAGCACGTGACCCTTTTCTGAAGCCTCTTCCGTAGGCTTTCCTGATTTTAAATCAGGAAACAAATGCCCCCACAGCGTTGTTCTCACGTGTCTGCACGTGAGTGCAACGCTGTCACTTTTGTGACCGTCGGATCTATTTTGGGAGTAGGGTAGATGAATTGTCCTTTCAGAAGCGCCTTCACTTTTTCATCCTCTTTTTTTCAAACCTTTCTTTTAAGAATTTGATTCTCATTTTCAGAGCTTAGTTTTCTGTTGTGTCTGTGCAGTGCCACTTTATCTTCCAATCGAAGGCTAGTGCTCACGTGTTGCGCATGCAGGGATCTGCTTGATGGGGACGTTTCATTTCCCTAACCTGATTCCAATGCGTCGTTGGATTTCATTTCCAACGCTCTCCCCTTCTTTCCGGGCTTTGAGAATCGTCTCGCCATGCACAACATTTTTTGTGCATAGTATTAAATGCTCCCCTTTATAACCTGAACCCATGCCTTACTTCTTTTCTTCACAGAGAAATCCATTCATACCTTAAGGTGATCATCTTTGAGAACCCGATCAATCGCCATGGCTTGCAATCGTCCCCATGCTCGTCGGCAACCATGGGATGTGCCCATTGAGGAGATAATCCCTCGCTTCGCTGCACGGCTGGTAGATCCCCTTCTCACTGACGCTCAATGTGACACGGTGATGTATGAGCTACTGACTCGTCGGGGCTCTCCTCTTCCCATGGGCTCCATTTGGCTCCGGATGATCCTCATGTCCGTGTTTGCCGATATACCCCCTCATCCGGCGGAGATGATTTCGGCGATCCTTGACGCGGCGGAGGACAAGCTTGAGTGCTTTCACGAAGCTTGTCTAATCACTCAAGCTCTGAAGGATCACTCAGTTCATATACTAAGTCAGATAAGAGCCCGTCGGGCCGTCATGTTTGCCTTCGCTGATGAGCACGGCTCCAACCGATGGGAAGCGACTCCTCGTGAAAACCGTCGTTTTGACGTGCTGGAGAAAGCAGAGAAGGAGCTGGAGAATTTTGTGTTTTGCTTTGTTAACCCTTGCATTTCTGATCCCTTGTTTGGTGATCTTTTCCCGGTAGTGTAGTATGTTTGAATCAATGTACTCCTTTTATCATTGGCGGTTTGCATGCTTTCTGTTGAATTTTCATGTTTTTCAGATAGTCGTACGTATGTCTTGCTTGCGTAAACGAGCTGCATGTTTTTCTCATGGGAATTTTCTTTAATTGCGAGCACCATCGTTACGTTGCATGCGCGTCAGTGCCCCGGGTAACATTTCCTTTTAAACATTCGTACAGCTGCAAATGCGCACCTGATAGGATACAGATCAGAAACTTTCCTTGTTATCTCCCGTATCGGGTGGTTTGTGCTGGCTTTAGATCGAGTATTGTTGTCGAAGGGGGGTTTATGAATGAAGACATATTTTTCTCTTCAATGGTGTGTCCCCTTTTTGTTGAATATGTTTTGCTGACAATTTATCTTGATCTCCTTGCAGGGCAGTGATGGCTTAGGATTCAGGATTAAGATCTGTTTCCTAAGACTTTTGCACTTTATGAGCCACGAGGGTCTCATAAAGAGTTTTTTCTCCCTACAGGTCGAGAGGATCCTATAGGTGTAAGTTCTTCTTAGGAATCGTGAGGATTCTTAAGCGGGTTTTCCCTTGAGAGTCGTAAGGATCTCACAAGAGAGTTTTCTTCCTTGCAGGTCGTGAGGACCTGCAAGTGCTGGATGTGGTCGCCCTTATCCGTGTTTCACGGGGTCAAGGGTCTCTCAAGGCATCGTAGTTTAAAGACGTCGCGGTCAAGGTTAAGGACCTCATAGTCCGTGGATTTAAGGACTCCGCAGTCCAATGTTAGTTTTAAGACATCACGGTCAAGGTTAAGGACCTCATAGTCCGTGGATTTAGGGACTCCACAGTCCGATGTTAGTTTTAAGATATCACGGTCAAGGTTAAAGACCTCATAGTCCGTGGATTTAGAGACTCCACAGTCCGATGTTAGTTTTAAGACATCACGGTCAAGGTTAAGGACCTCATAGTCCGTGGATTTAGGGACTCCACAGTCCGATGTTAGTTTTAAGACATCACGGTCAAGGTTAAGGACCTCATAGTCCGTGGATTTAGGGACTCCACAGTCCGATGTTAGGTTACAGGGACCCGTCACCTCTTTGAAGACGTTGAGGAATTACAACATCAGGCATCAAAGGAGTGAAGAGATGTACCCTTAAACCAAAGTAGAATCAGTAGGGAATCGGGGTGGTTGATCGTTAGTTTTAAGACATCACGGTCGAGGTTAAGGACATCATAGTACGTGGATTTTAAGGACTCCACAGTCTGGTGTTTGCTCTGGATGCTTCATACGGGTTCACTGCCGTGCTTGGCGAGGACCAGGCTCCGCTCTGGGCATTTTCCGCGGGGTCAAAGAGTGACGTTATTCGCGTTCCATGTAACCAGGAATTTTGCACTAGATGCTTCACACAGGTTCACTGCCGTGCTCGGCGAGGACTAGGCTCCGCTCTGGATGCTTCACACGGGTTCACTGCCGTGCTCTGCGAGGACCAGGATCCGCTCTGGACGTTTTCCACGGGGTCAAAGAGTGACGTTATCCGTGTTTCACGTAACCAGGAATTTTGCACTAGATGCTTAACACGGGTTCACTGCCGTGTTCGGCGAGGACTAGGCTCCGCTCTGGATGCTTCGCACGGGTTCACTGCCGTGCTCTGCAAGGACCAGGATCCGCTCTGGACGTGTTCCACAGGGTCAAAGAGTGACATTATCCGCGTTCCACATAACCAAGAATTTTGCATAGATGCTTCACACGGGTTCACTGCCGTGCTCCACGAGGACTAGGCTCCGCTCTGGATGCTTCACACGGGTTCACTGCCGTGCTCTGCGAGGACCAGGATCCGCTCTGGACGTTTTCCACGGGGTCAAAGAGTGACGTTATCCGCGTTCCACGTAACCAGGAATTTTGCACTAGATGCTTCACACGGGTTCACTGCCGTGCTCGGCGAGGACTAGGCTCCGCTCTGGATGCTTCACACGGGTTCACTTCCGTGCTCTGCGAGGACCAGGATCCGCTCTGGACGTTTTCCACGGGGTCAAAGAGTGACGTTATCCGCGTTCCACATAGCCAGGAATTTTGCACTAGATGCTTCACACGGGTTCACTGCCGTGCTCGGCGATGACTAGGCTCCGCTCTGGATGCTTCACACGGGTTCACTGCCGTGCTCTGCGAGGACCAGGATCCGCTCTGGACGTTTTCCACGGGGTCAAAGAGTGACGTTATCCGCGTTCCATGTAGCCAGGAATTTTGCACTAGATGCTTCACACGGGTTCACTGCCGTGCTCGGCGAGGACTAGGCTCCGCTCTGGACGTTTTCCACGGGGTCAAAGAGTGACGTTATCCGCGTTCCACGTAACCAGGAATTTTGCACTAGATACTTCACACGGGTTCACTGCCGTGCTCGGCGAGAACTAGGCTCCGCTCTGGACGTTTTCCACGGGGTCAAAGAGTGACGTTATCCGCGTTCCACATAACCAGGAATTTTGCACTAGATGCTTCACACGGGTTCACTGTCGTGCTCGGCGAGGACTAGGCTCCGCTCTGGATGCTTCACACGGGTTCACTGCCGTGCTCTGCGAGGACCAGGATCCGCTCTGGACATTTTCCACGGGGTCAAAGAGTGACGTTATCCGCGTTCCACGTAACCAGGAATTTTGCTGATTGTATCCGCATTTCACGGGAAGGAGGTTTGACTGTTGGCGATATGTATACCACCGAGCCATGGAACTGGGAGTTGCCGCTGCTCCGCTTTGTTTGAAGTTGTGTCCGTCATTACGAGACGAGTGTTGGGATGATCTCTAGGTCGCTTGTGGCCCGTCGAGACTTGGCTTCTTCTTCTGATGAAACCTGGGGGAGAAGTATGATCCCTTTTTTTGTTTACGCCCTTGGATTGTGTACAGGGTGTGATGGAACATCACCTGTAGGGCATAAATTTTATTTTTATTTTATTTCTTTTTCCGCGATGCTCTATCGTTTCAGCTTTTATATCGCGAAGGTCGCGATTGCCCCATCATTTCGGCTATTTTTCGCGGTGCCCAATCATTTCGGCTATTTATTTCATTTTCCCTCGCTGTTTTTTATTGCGAGTTGCCCCATCATTTCGGCTATTTTTCATGCATACATTTTTACCTGCTGCTTTTTATTGCAAGTTGCCCCATCATTTCGGCTATTTCGTATGCGTGTGTGGCTTGCTAGCTTTTTTTTTTGCCGCAAGCTTGGATTTTAGACACCGATTTCGGCATCAGCGCCGCTGCAACTGGGATGTTGCCAGGAGCGAATCATCATTTGCCTCTGTCGATGTTGAACAAAGGTGGCTTAGCAAACAGGGTTAAGGGTCCTGTCGACCAAGGCTTTTGACTTCATGAGCCGTAGGGGTCTCACAAAAGGTATTTCTCCCTACAAGTCATGAGGATCTTGTAGGTGTATTTTCTCCCTAGGGATCGTGAGGATTCCTAAGTGTATGTTCCTCTGCAAGTCGTAAGGATCCTACAAGAGGGCTTTCTCCTTATGGGTCGAGAGGACCTACAAGGGTTGTTCATCATATGGACATATCCCTAGTCACGGGTGGGACTTTGCTGGGGAAATGTTTATTCGCGCCCGTGGATTGGATACAAGGGTCAGTATTGAGCCCCTTGTAGGGCAGTATCGAAGGTTGTGGGGGATTTGCTTAAGAACAGGTTTAGGTTTCTGTAACTTAAGACTTTCAAATCTCATGAGCCGTGAGGGTCCCATAAGAGAATTCTCCTTACGAGTCGTGAGGATCTCGCAAGTGTATTTTCTTCTTAGGAATCGTGGGGATCCCTAAGTGTATTGCTCCTTTGTGAGTCGTAAGGATCTCACGCGGGTGATTTCTCCTTACAAGGTCGAGAGGGCCCTATAAGTGTCTTTTAACGAGGTTGCGCCCTTTCGGGTTTTCACAAACACTCGCCGGTAGTCCTGCTGTTTTTACTCACGGAGCCCTTTCGGGTTTTCATCCGTGCCCATTTTTCTTATGAACATACCGTTTTTTTATTCTTTTCATTTTCTTTTTTCTCCTTTTTTTTACGAGGCCGCGCCCTTTCGGGTTTTCACGAACACTCGCCGGTAGCCCTGCTGTTTTTACTCACGGAGCCCTTTCGGGTTTTCATCCGTGCCCTTTTTGCTTATGGACATACCGTTTTTATTTATTATATTTTTCCTTATTTATTTTTTTTATCTCGTCAGCCTAAAGATGCTGTGGTATTAGTTTAAGGACGTTTCGGTCCGTTATTAGTTTAAGGACATTTCGGTCCGTCGTTAGTTTAAGGACGTTTCGGTCCTTCGATAGTTTAAGGACGTTTCGGTCCGTCGTTAGTTTAAGGACGTTTCGGTCCGTCGATAGTTTAAGGACGTTTCGGTACGTTATTAGTTTAAGGATATTTCGGTCCGTCATTAGTTTAAGGACGTTTCGGTCCGTTAATAGTTTAAGGACGTTTCGGTCCGTCGTTAAGGGAAAGGTCGGCTACTGCTTATAAGGTCTGAGCTTAGGAAGATAGCGAGCGGACATAGTCGTCGTCATCTATCATTGACCCAGGCTGTGGCTCATTAAGCGTAGTATTTCTTTAGGAAGCGACCGTTTATCGGCCTGAAAGGCCTTTCACCGTGCATGTCCATGAGTAGATAGGCCCCACCCTGGTAGACCTTATCTATGATGTACGGGCCTTCATAGTTTGGCTCGAATTTTCCCCGCTTGGCGCGATTGGGGATCATAGGTCTTTTGACCACTAGTACGAGTTCGCCTTGGCAGAATGTTCTCGGTCGGGTCAATCTTTCGTATGAGCGTGTCATCTTTGCTTTATAAGCTTCTAGATTTTGTTGTGCTATGAGCCGTGTTTCTTCAAGAGCATCAAGCTCTTCGAGCCGGAGGTTAGCATTTTCTTCGTTCGTCAGTTCGTAGTGGACTGCCACTCATAGAGAGGGTAACTCTACCTCGAGGGGGAGCACTGCTTCCGTCCCAAATACCAGTGCGTACGGCGTTGTGTTCGTGGCCGTCTTGAACGTAGTTCGATAGGCCCAAAGGGCCCCTTGCAGCCTCTCGTGCCAGTCTTTCTTATTTCGGGACACCGTCTTTTTCATGATTTTTGTCAAGGTCTTATTGAAGGCCTCGGCTAAACCATTAGCTCGCGGATTGTAAACTGAAGAATATCTCCAGTCTATATTGTGGTGCTGCGCGAAACGGCTAATTTTATGGCTTCTGTAGGCTGGCCCGTTATCGGAGATAATCCGCCGTGGAGTTCCAAACCGATAGATGACGTGCGTCTTGAAGAAGTGGAGGATATTCTCCGTCTTCACTTCCCTCAGCGGTACTGCTTCTGCCCATTTGGAGAAGTAATCAGTTGTCGCCAGGATGAAACGATGTCCCCGGGACGATGCTGGTTCGATGGGGCCGACTATGCCAGTCCCCCACATTTCGAATGGCCGGCTAGCCACCATCGGATGTAGTGGATTCGGATGCTGGTGGATGAAATCCCCGTGGATTTGGCATGAGTGGCATTGCTTCGTATATTCGAGGCAGTCCAGGATCATCGTGGGCCAGTAGTAACCCATCCGTTTAATTTTTAACTTCATCTTTGGGCCTGCTTAGTGAGAACCGCAGAGTCCGTCGTGAACTTCCTGAACGACTCTTTCTGCTTCGTCAGGTCCTAAGAATCTCAGCCATAGAGAATCAAACGATCTCTTGTATAGAGTATCGTTGACGAAAGCGAAAGATAGAGCTCGTTTCATGAGCTGATGTTTTGAGGACGCTTCTTCGGGCATTCGGTGGGTCCTAAAGTAGTCTATGAAGACTTCCCTCCAGTCCTCGGCCTTCTCACGGTCTTTTATTTGTAGGGTCGTCTGCTCAGTTGCTCCCTTTTCTTCGTATGATTCCGGAGATATTTCTGCCGGGACGAGCACTCGACGGCTTTGTACCACGATTCTGACGTCATCGAGGTTCTCGTCAGCCAGTTCTTTAGCGAGCTTAGCTAACGGGCCTGCTTTGCTATTTTCTGCGCGTGGTATACTTTCCAAAGTATAGGAGGGAATTTGGGTCAACAGTTGTTGCACCTTTTCGCCGTATTTCACCAATTCTGGTTTGCATGTCTGGTAGTCACCGTTTACTTGACTAACGACCAGTTGGGAGTCCCCATACACAAGGAGATTTTCAATTCCCATGTCGATGGCGATCTCGAGGCCTGCTATCAGAGCTTCGTATTCAGCTTCATTGTTTGTCCTCGGCTCTGTTAAGGAGAAGGCGAAGCGCATTATCCCTCCTTGTGGAGTTACGAAGATGAGTCCTATCCCCGATTTGATCATTGGGATACCTTGTTTGCGCTTCTTTACGGAGGACGCTCCATCGAAATAGAGTTCCCATCGGGTACTACCGCCGTCGATCGCATCAAATGCATGCTCGTCCGGCAGATCGCAGTTCAGAGGAGAACCGGCAGGTACTGGATGCTCAGCAAGGAAGTCGGCAATGGCCTGCCCTTTCACTGCCTTAAGAGGTCGATACGTTATCGAGAACTCCATCAGGAGTAGAGCCTATTTAGCGAGTCGACCCGTCAATATAGCCTTTGACATCAAATATTTAAGAGGGTCCACCTTCGAGATGAGACGGACTTCGTGCGCCAGCGCATAGTGCCTGAGTTTTGTTATCGCGAAGATTAACGCCAAGCAGTGTTTTTCAATGGGAGAGTAGTTGTTTTCTGCCCCCAGCAGAACTCGACTTAAGTAGTAGAGTGCTCTCTCTTTCCCATGATCGTTCTCTTATGCCCATAATGCGCCTAAGGAACCTTCGAGGGCGGTTGTGTAAAGAATGAGGGGTTTTCCCTTGACCGGCACAGCAAACACCGGAGGGTTCTGCAGGTACTGCTTGATCTCGTCTAGTGCACCTTGGAATTTGTGATCCCAAACGAATGGAGTTCCCTTCTTCATCAGGTGGCTGTAAGGACGGCATTTGCCTGAAAGATTGGCGATAAATCGCCGGATGTATGCGAGCTTCCCTTGGAGAGACCGCAACTGTTTGAGGGTTCTTGGCGGAGGCATTTCCACGATCGCCTTGATCTTAGATGGATCTATTTCGATACCTCGGCGTCGGATGATGAATCCCAGGAATTTACCCGAGGAGACTCCAAACGCGCATTTGAGGGGATTCATCTTCAAATTATATTGCCGAAGGCGTTGAAATACAGTCTCCAGATGCTTTAAATGCTCTTCGTATGACATGCTCTTTACTACAAGGTCATCGATATAGCACTCGACGATGTCATGTATGAGGTCGTCGAAGATCTTTGTCATAGCCCTTTGATAGGTAGCGCCGGCGTTCTTTAGACCAAAGGGCATAACCCTGTAGCAGAATATACCCAAAGGGGTCCGGAAAGCGGTGTGTTTCTGGTCTTCGGGATGCATCTTTATCTGATTGCATCCTGATGAACCGTCCATAAAGGAGAAAACCTCGTGAGTGGACGTGTTATCTATCATTAGCTCGGTTACCGGTACTGGGAAATCGTCCTTCGGACAGCCTTTATTGAGATCCCTGAAATCCACTCATATGCGTACCGTCCCATTTTTCTTCATTACCGGGATGATATTGGCGATCCAGTCGGGATATTGGACTTCTTGGATAAATCCAGAATCGATCAGCTTCTTGACTTCGGCGTTGATGCTCCTCTCAAGCTCGAGCCGCATCCTTCTCGGCGCCTGCTTGACTGGCTTGATATCTGGGGATATTGCTAATTTATGCACAGCAATCTCCGGATCTAATCCTGGCATCTCGGAGTAATTCCACGCGAAGCAGTCTTTATGCCGTAGAAGCACGTTCTTTAACGCAGCCACCCTTTCTTCAGATAGCAGCTCGCTGACAAATGTCGGTCGCGGGTCATCTGCCGATCCCAACTCAATCTTCTTGAGGTTATCTGCAGTAGTATGTATGCCGTCTTCCAGTTCTTTCGGAGCTGGCGGAAATTCTGAGATCACCTCATCATCGCTGTTCTCAAAGCACCAGGGAAGGTCATCCATGTTCTTGGGCTCTTCTTTTAATATCGTAACCGTGTAACAGGTGCGAATCCGCTTCCAGGGCTGAGGTGGATCTGGTTCTGCTTTTGCGGCTTCGGGTTCATGCTTTTGTGGCGGCGTTACCCTCCAGCCGTCGGATAAAGCGAATCTGCCCTGTTGGTACTGGTCCTCGGCCCAGTTCTTGAAGGTGAAGCAGTCTTCGGTAGGATGTCCTATGGCTCGGTGATAAGAGCAATAGCTCAGATGAGAAGCCTTGTTAGCTTGCTCAGGGTGTCTAGACTCTGGAAGCGCGATCATTTGATGTTTTATAGCGAGTTTGAGCAACCTCTCCATCTTGTCTCGGGGGAAGGAGTACGCTCGACTCATCTTCTTCATGAGGGACAAATCCGAGCCGCGCAATACCCGATCACGTAACTCTCTAATCCTGCGTCGTTGTTGTCGGCTCCTCTTTTTGATTCTTGATTTATTTCTGCCTCTGCGTCGGGCCTTTCGTACAACGGGTTGACAGGGATGAGCATCTTCGTCTTTTGCAGCCTGTTGAAACAGACGTTGCATCCTGGCCTTCTCGTAGATGGCCATCTCGCGGTTGTGGTCTTCCCGAGCTTTTTTACCCACTTTCCTGATAAGCTTGTCCATTCGTTCTTCAAACGACGGATTCGGCACTTCAATCGTGGGATCTAGTTTTGATGAGGGGTTGGCATTTCCTGACAGGGCGTCCTCTTCTTCATCAAAGGTATATATAGCGTAGCTACTGTGGGCCCGTTCCCGTTTTCCGGCTCTCACGTACCCAAGCCCAAGTGTTTCCATTTTCCCGTTGGGCAATTTGCGTTGAGTCCCAGGGACATCCCAAACTTGTTGTAGAACCGAGCTTGTCGAACAGTCTGTTTTACGGGTACTCCTTGGCGCTTCAATAGCCTCTTTAATCCATTTGTATAGTATCTGGGCAGACGGATGGGTTGGAGCCTGTCGAGTGTAGCATCCGCGCCATGCCAGATCTCTTTCTCTACTTTCGACTCTGAGGATCGGTAGAATAGGATTACCTTCTCACCCCTTTGCCTGGGAGGGACGTAAAATGTCTGCAGGTCCTGCACATTGTAAGCTTGAAGTGTGTCGAGATCCTTGTAGTGTTCTCGCGGCACCATGGTGATTTGCAAACTTTGATCATCGTTAGGGGGTGCTTGTATTGACGGCCGATTGGAGAACACGGTATTGACCTCATCTTCCGAGTCACTTCCAAAGACCAACATGGGGGCGGACGTCCCCGGATTGTTGCGTTGAGATAGCCCAGCATAAACTATCTCTTCTTCTTCTTCGGTATCGCTCCCGAAAACAGGGATGGTGGCGGCGGCTTTGTTCTCCGGCTTGCGACACCTTTCTGTATCCTCGAAATCTGGCAAAAAGTACTTCGCATCTTCGTATTTGCGGACTTCGTTCACGAAAAATGGGTTCAGCTCACCTGTTACGGTATACTCGAAACCATCCTTAAAGTACTTCATACACTGGTGTTGTGTAGAAGGGATGATGTTGTACTCGTGTAGCCAAGGATGACCGAGCAAGGCGTTGTAGCAGGTCTTGGCGTCAATGACATGGAATTTGATGTCTGTGACGAGTAGTCCAAAGCGTAATGTTAGTATCACGGATCCGAGAGTTCGTGACGATTGTGAATCGAAACCGGAGATGGTAATTTTGTCACGAGCGAGGTGTTGCACACTCATGCAGATCTCCTTTAACACCCGAACGTTAAGGAGATTAACGGAGGATCCATTATCCACTAGGATCTTGCCTATCTTGATATCATGGCAGTATCCAGAGACATATAGGGGACGGTTGTGGTCGCACGTCCCGAGAAGGAGGTCTTCGTCACCGAAAGTAATGTCGGCCGTATGCGCTTCCTCCAGTTCATCCTTCATCCTTTCAGTGGCGAGGAAGGCTTGGAATTGCTCAGGTTCTTGTAACGCTTTAATCAGTGAATCTCACGCTTCTTTTGATAATAGGAGGGCATCGAGAATGCTAAACTGAGAAGGTAGCTTCCTTAGGTGCGCTAGGATATTGTAGTCCACCTTACCCTTCCTAGGAGGGTCTTTGGTAGTCAGTTCTTTCATGACTTGGTCATCTAAAGTGATGTCCTCAGTGACCTTTTCCTTTCCCTTATCTTTTCTATTCGCGGGCCCGAGATTCTTTTCTGGGAGTGTGCGATTGCGCAGCTGAATGTTCTCGCAGGCCTCCGATTTCTCCTCTTTCCCTAAAACAGATTCTTTAAAGAGAGGGCCCAGAGCCATTTCTTCATCAGAGTCGCTCCCAAAGGTGAGAACTTGTGACCCCCCGGCGTTAACCATGTAACAGCTGCCAGTAGTTCTGTTGTGCCCGTCGGCAGTACTCCTTCGTTCCCGACGAGTCTTGCGTTTCATGCGCTTAAAATGTTGCCGATGAGCAACATATCCTTGCCACCATATCCTAAAGGCGTCGCACTCCTCCGTGGGGTGTGAAATTTTCCGATGATATGCGCAATAATCAGGGTGCTTCTCTGTCCCATTGAGCGTGTTTTCTTCCGAGGATGGTAGTTTCATTCCCATTGACATGGCTTTGGCAAACCTTTTCCTCGTCTTGAATATCTTCTTGTCTGCCTCGGATGCCTTTCGATCTGGCGGGAGTACTTCAACTCTTTCGTTTAATCGCCTGCGTTTGGCTCCTTCTGATGCGGCCATCTCACGCTCCTGGTCGGTTTTACTTTTCAAACGAATCTCGTCTAGAAAGGCGTCGATCATTTTGTCTGTTGGCCACACAAGCTCCGGTTCAGGCTCTGCCCCCAGTTTCTTAGTGCCAGGAGTTTTCTCATCGTTGGTAAACGAGTGGGAGATTACGTTACAACTCACCACATATCCCTCGGATTCATCCGACGAGCTCTCTCCATCATCTTCCTCTTGAAAGATGTGGCTGAGGAACTCTTGCAGCGTGACAGGAGTTCGCGCCTTTTGATTGTACTCTTCCAGCGCGTCGATTTGCTTCTGCAAGTTCGTGTGCTCGTCTCCAGGCTTCACGGGCTTCTTGGATTTCTTCTTCTTTTTCTTCGAAGATTTTGACGGTTGGACGTGAGTATTTGGGCCATCACCACGAGTCTTCGTAGTTGGGCGCGGCTTCAGCATTCCTTCAATGATCTGTGGTTCCAGCGGGTCCTTCCATTCGACTGCCGGGCACGCATGAAGGTCCTTCTGCATTCTTTTGGTTTTAGTTGACAGCACGACCTCCCATGGAGCTTCTTCAATAAAGGAACAGGTTGCCCCCGGTGTATCTGCTTTCTTAGGAGTATGCGGCTGTGGTGGGTTCACCTTCCACTTTTCGGACAGTGCAAACTTCCCCTGGAGGTATTGATCTTCAATCCATCCTTTGAAGACGAAGCAATCCTCAATCGGATGACTTACCGTTTGATGATAAGGGCAATAGTTAGGGTTATTCACCTCAGTGGGTTGTGGCGGTCGCCTTGGATTTGGTAGGTTTATAAGTCTGTTGCGTACTGCCAGCTCGAATAACCGTTTCATCTTGTCTCGTGGGAACGAGTAGGGACGCTTCATCTTCTCATTATAATACCGGCGTCTTTCTTCCAATTGATCCGCCAACTTCGGGGCGTTGGGTTGCTGCTGGGCATTCGCGACGAAGGTTGCCCTTCCTTTACCCTTGTCATTCCGAGGTTCCGACTTCGGGGGAGGTGGTCTATGACCCATCTGGTCCATCTGAGCCAACTTGTCGATTAAAGCCTGGAACGTAGTTGGCTTAAAGAACATCATAAACTGGAAGATAGTTGCGTGAGGGTCTAGGGTTCCCACGATCATGCCCACTGCGGGCGCTTCCTCAATGCGTTGCTCACATTTCGACCACAAATTCCGCCAGCGTATAGCATACTGGACCCAAGTTTCGCCTGGTTTTACCCTGGCGTTAATCAATGCCGTTATTGGAGTGCGTTCGCTGGCGCTTGCGAATCGCTCAGTGAATAGCAACTCCATTTCAGCGAACATCTTGATAGAATCATTCGGGAGTTCCGAATACCATTCGAACGCTGTTTCTGATAAGCTGCCCACGAACTGGCGAAGCAACAGTTTATCATCACCGCCGGTGTTACCGCAAAGGGCCCTGAACTGGGCAACATGTTGGTGGGGATTTCCGGTCCCCTTATACACGTGGAATTTTGGTATTGTATAACCCGGTGGGTATTTGATTTGGTCGTACCAGCGTGGATACGGCCGGCCCGTTTTTATGACTTGACCAGCTGCCTCAGTCGCATGATGAACCCGGATTTGCTGGGCTATATAGTCGACCAAATCGGCCTTAGAGATTGTCTCTTCCTTGGCCGTTGAGAGGGCCGGTGGTGGATTTGATATTTCTCCTCGGTCGTCTTCAAGAACGATTGGGGCATCCTCGGCGGGTGGGTCCTGTTGGATCATCATTCCTATCATATCTTGGAAGAGAAGGCCCATACGCTGTATGTTGGCTGCTTGTTCAACAGCCTCTTTGTCCTTCTTCTCCAGTATCCAGCGAAGGAATTCGGCATCGGTTTCTTCCTCCTGGCGTTCGTCTGAGGAAGTTTCTGGGTTTTCTTTCGGCCCGGTAAGTGCGGCCATAGCATTCATTATTTCCTGGAGCTTTTGCTGTTGCTCCTGAGCTTTGGTCACCGACCGTGTAAGCGGTCTATGACCTGTAGACGCACGGCTGTCTTCCTTTCCTGACACCATGTATACGGTATGGACCATCATGCCCCCAGACTTAGGGCGTCTGGGCTTAGTGCTTTTAGCTGTCGTTGCAAGCTGGGGGATCTTCTCTGGCTTCCTCCTTTTATGAGCAGTGGAAGTTGAGGGGGCCGTTGAGGTGGGCACCCAGACAGCCTTTCGTGGTTTAGCCTGGTGACTGGCTTCCTGTTGGATTTTCAGCTTCTTGTGCTGGCGGGAGAAGTTTGGATCAATCATCGAGTCTCGGGCCTGCCGCCAAACCTTATAGATTTTGGAAGACAGCCGTTGAGGGGATCGGGGCTATTCTGGCTTTATTTCCGCAACCTTTTTTAGTGGAGGAGGAGACCTCTTTAGCACCGCAGTAGGAGAATTCCTTCGCACCTTATTTAGCATCTCAAAGCTGTTCCCAGTTGGAACGGCAGCATTAACTTCCACCATTGGGGCTGGTGGAGTTAGCCCAGAGGGGGAGTTGCCCCCAGCCTTCCTTAATCGGCGCCAGTGACGACGTCGAGCATGTCGGGCGGACGACGCTGGTTCAGTGGTGAGGATGGCTTCGTCTTGCCCCGTGTGTAGGTGGGGGGTCGTTGCTGGTGTTAGCCTGTCAAAGACCAATGTCCTTTGGGTAGCAAGAGCGGGAGCTGGAGCCGTCAATCTTGTAAAGACAGACTTTTTGGCAGGGGAAGCCGCCTTGACGACTTCAGGAGCAGGACCAGTCACTTTCTTAGAAGCAGCCTTCTCTGGGATTGTAGGCCCCATTGTGGGTCCACAGGAGTTCTGGCCCAATCTAGAGAAGACTGAGGCGCTGGTGTTGGGCGACCCGTTGAGAGGGGCCGCGGCAGGGGTAAGACGATCAAAGACCGACTTCTTGGGAGCTTCCATTGTCAGCACCGGAGCGGTGAAGCTTGTCGGCGGGAGCACGGTCCCAAAAAACAATCCTGTGGTGGCTCGAGTGACCTGTTCCACGGGCATTGTGAATAGCGAAGCAGCTTGGGGTCCGTAGGCTATACCTCCTGGCGCGGCGGAGCGCTGGTTGCAATTGCAGTCCGAGCAGTTGGAGCATTTCGCACAAGTAGAAGCCATCGATTCTTTGCTTTCTGCAATAAGCAAGACGCCAAGTCTTAGTATCTTGAAACCCAAGGGCAACCATTAGCGAACCGTGATTGGTTCGCGAATCACGACACACGAAGTGTGGAGTGGAAAGAGAAAAAGGTCCCACAGGGCGTGCCAGAATCTGTTCCCCTCCGAATGGCGGCCGAGACTGGGCGTCTCGCCTGAGATTCGGGGCAGATGCAAATTGGTGTTATCCGTCCACCTCTCCAAGGATGCCAAGTTGATTTATGGCACCGTGCATCGAAGGTTTGAACGGATGCGTCCGATGTAGCAGACTTCGTCAGATTCCCCCTCGCTTGAGGGTTTTTTTTTATTGTGGGGACGCTCTTCCCTGCAGGCGCAAGCCCCTGCAGTTAATTACGCTACCGCGTCGCGGTAACAACTTTCTCCTTCTCCAGATGGTCACTTCGTGTCGTGTGCATTTATTTTATGTTTTGTTGCCCGTGGATTGTTTACGGAGACCGAGTTATGTCGTCGCCCGTAGGGCGTGGACTAGTCCAAATCCGTGTTATCTTAGATTTGGGTTTGGGGGTTTGGTTTGAGAATACGTTAGCCATATTTGAGGCTAAGATCAACTCAAACGTTTGTTAAGGATACGTTAGTCTAACTTGAGACTAAGATCAACTTAACGGGATCGTTTAGATCCGACAAAAGAGCATTTGGGCTCCATTGTTCCAGTTTAGGGACATAGTGGTCCATTGCATGTATGGCCATCGGGACCCGTTACCTCTCTGACGGCGTTGAAGGATTACAACGACAGGTGTCAAAGGAGTTCCGAGATGTACCCTTGAACCAAAGTTGATTGGAGGGATTCATAGTCCAGTCTGTTTGAAGGTTTAAGGATACGTTAGCCATATTTGAGGCTAAGATCAACTTGAACGGGATCGTTTAGATCCGGCAAAAGACCATTTGTGGCTATATTGTTCCAGTTTAGGGACATGGTGGTCCCTCTCCAGTTTAGGGACATAGTGGTCCATTGCTAGTTTAAGGACATTGCGGTCCATGGGTAGTTTAAGGACATTGCGGTCCAATGTTAGTTTTAAGACATCTCGGTCAAGGTTAAGGACGTCGTAGTCCATGGGTTTAAGGACCCCACAGTCCGTTGTTAGTTTTAAGACATCTCGGTCAAGGTTAAGGACGTCGTAGTCCATGGGTTTAAGGACCCCACAGTCCATTGTTAGTTTTAAGACATCTCGGTCAAGGTTAAGGACGTCGTAGTCCATGGGTTTAAGGACCCCACAGTCCATTGTTAGTTTTAAGACATCTCGGTCAAGGTTAAGGACGTCGTAGTCCATGGGTTTAAGGACCCCACAGTCCATATCAATGTGTGGTCATCGGGACCCGTCACCTCTTTGAAGACGTTGAGGGATTACAACGCCAAGTATCAAAGGTGTGAAGAGATGTACCCTGGAACCGGAGTGGATTAAATAGTCTTTGGCCCAATTTGGGATCAAGACCAATTAATTATGTTATGAGCCCATTAGCCCAGTTAATTACGAATTGAGGACTTATGGCCAGCTTGGGCTAAGTCCAATCATGTCTGGGACATCGGCCCTCCTGTTGGTCCCTTGAAGGAGAGGCTTTGCCTCTGGCCATTTAGCCAATTGGGCCAATGCCTAGTGTTAAAGACTAAAGACCAATCGGTGTTGAACACTGGGAATGAGATTGATAAGTCAGTGTTTAACACTAAAAGATAGTTGGTGTTAAACACCAGCAACAAGGCTTTCAAATTAGTGTTAAACACTAAAACAGATCAGTGTTAAACACTGGCAACAGAAATCTCAAATTAGTGTTAAACACTAAGGTAATCAGTGTCGAACACTGCAAATAAAGTTCTTTGATTAGTGTTGAACACTAAGGCCAAACAGTGTTTTAACACTGGATTCAGGGGTTCCAATTTAGCGTTAGACGCTAAGGCAAGAGGGGTCACGTGGTAGCACGTGAGGGCGCCCTCCCTTCATTTGTTCTGCTGAGAATATCGCATCTTTTGGAGCATCACGTGCCATCACATAACGGGTGTTTAAATGGAGTATGTTAAAGCCTCTGCCAAGGGTCACGTGAGGCACTGCCTCAAAGGGGCTTCTTTGTAGATCTTTTTGGGGGTCACGTGGTGACACGTGACCCTGCCTTTATGTATATTTTTTAGAAGATCTGTTAATCCCTTTCAGGAATTAAATTCCTCGTAGGGTTGAACCCTGACAATAATTTCAGAAGAATTAAATTTCTACTTCCTTTTGAAGATTTATATTCTGGAATAGAGTTGAACTCTGAATTTTCTGTTGGAATTAAATTCCTCATATATGTGAAGAGCTGAATAGGGTTAAACCCTAATAAAAGTTTTAAGGAATTAAACTCCCACTCTCTGTTAAAGAATTATTCTGGAAATGAGATTAAGGGAATTAAATTCCTGTTGTTTTAACAGAACTAAGTTCTTAACTAGGGTTAAACCCTGATTCTTTTCATTCTGAAGGAATTAAATTCCCATAACACAGGGTCAAACCCTAATTTTATTTTAAAGGAATTAAATTCCTATAGTTCTATGAGAATTAAATTCTCGCGCTTCCATTCCCTCTTTATGCTTTGGATCTGCATGGCAGGATCTCAACCCATTGAAAATTAAATTCTCAACTCAAGGGGAGATGTGCACTTTACAGATTCTCCACCAAAGAGAGAACTATGTTCTTCTGTTATATATCAGAGTTAAACTCTGTTGAGAATTAAATTCTCTTTTCCTTTCAAAAGGCCTTCCCTTTCTTACCTAGGGTTTTCTTTTGCAGAAGATCCAAATTCCTCCAAAGTATCAAGGCTCTCTCTCTTTTCTTCCCCCTCTCTCTTTTTTTATCTCTCTCTCTGCATATCTCTCTTGTGTGTCTCTTGGCTTCTATTTATAGGAGAAGCAGCCGAATCAATTAGTTTTGGTGAATCTTTCATTGGGAGATTTGATTTGTATTCACCATTCGTTTTGGACCTTTAGATTATTAGGTGAATTTTATTCACCATTGGATTTTAAATCCAGAGATTCCCCTTTGTTATTTCGGTTAGATTTAAAGGGGAAATCTTTTCCAATTCGAGATTTTCCCATAGATCGATGATATTTAATCACCTTTAAATCTTTAATTTAATCGGTTGCTTTAGAAAGATTTAAGAGGTCTTTTCTCAGAATTTAATTTCTGTTAACAGATAGGCTTTGAACGCCGGTCACGTGTGACCACGTGACCCTTGGTCACGTGTGGGCACGTGGCCCCCTTGGAACGAGCCCTCTTCTTTCTTTCTGCGCTCTGCTTTTTGGTTGCTGCTTAGCTGTCACGTGCCACCACGTGACCCCTGGTCACGTGTGAGCACGTGACCCTCGTCTGGAGCCTTTTCCTTGATTCAATCAGGGAATGAGTCTGCTGCTTTGAGTGTCACGTGCCAACACGTGACCCTGGTCACGTGGGGAGCACGTGACCTCTTCTGAAGCCTTTTCCTTGATTTGATCAGGGAACCGATGTGCTATTGAAGCCGCTTTTAAATGTCACGTGCCAACACGTGACCCTGGTCACGTGGGAGCACGTGACCCTTTCTGAAGCCCTTTTCTTTGACGTAGTCGGGAAGCTGAATCTGCCTTGCCGATGCTTTTAGGTGTCACGTGCCAACACGTGACTGATGGTCACGTGTGAGCACGTGACCCTTTTCTGAAGCCTCTTCCGTAGGCTTTCCTGATTTTAAATCAGGAAACAGCAGCGTCAAGCTTCTGCTTCAGATTCAGCCCATGTGAGATATGCCCCAGAAGACCTTCGAAGACAGCCTTCACCTCAGCAGCATTCGCCTCAACTTCAGCACGTAGGCGAGCAGTTTCGCTTGAAGACTCCTGGCACTCCTTCAGCCTCAAAGTTGCTTCTTGTTCCAAATGGCGGAAATGAGAAGTGCTTTGCTTGAGCCATGCTGCCCGTTGAATACTCACGGCCAAAACCTCGGGGGCAGGACGCATCGACTCCAGCTGATGAAGGCGAGCCTCAATCTCCCTGCAGTGATTAACCCAAGATGCAACGGTGCCCTCGTCATGGAAATTAACGAGTATCACCAGCATCGGGTTAACCGTTGTAGCGAAATCGGCAGCAGACGTAGGAGTCTCGATGTCGAGTTCCTCGATGTAGTCGCTCAACATGCGCAGACTATTCGCAGCACCTTTCAAGGACGGACGTCTTTGGGAATGGCCGGCCGGCATTGTAATATGAGACTCAAAAGGTGCCAAGACCGGAACGACAGCTGAAAAGACAAAATGCGATTAGATGACGATTCAAGAGATATGGAAAAAGTCATTGATGAGATAGTCTACTATACCAGTTGAAGCAGGTGGCAAGGCCGGAAGGGCCGGTGGCAAGGCCGGAAGGGCCGGTGGCGCGACCGATCTTTCTTCTCCCCTTTCGATTTGTAGCACTGCAGTCAGGACGAGAAAAAGTTAGAAATAATTCCATCACTGAAAAGAAAGATATCAGTCGGGAACTATACTCACCATCGCCACCAGAAGGAGAAGCGAGTTCAGATGGGAAGGAGAAGTGTGGGAGCAACACTTGATATAGATGATCAAAGAGCACTCCTGAAAAGACACAACAGTACGACTTTAGTACACAAATTATACGTCTGAAAGATAAGATTAATAAGTTGCAAACCCATACCTTCCAACATCTTCGATGGTATAAGAGAGGGTTGAGAGGTGACCACCGCCAAGGCAGTCGTTGAAGGCGCTCCCTCGAGCAGTGTGGCATCGGCGCTGGCTGCACCTGCGTTACGAACAAAGGTGAACTTGTCAGAAATGATTGTAAGGTAAAGAAAGACAGCAACTTGGGATTTACCTGATGAGCTGCCAGCTGAAACGGAGGCGACTCCCTCCTCCATCGACATGAGGCCACCGCCCGTGGCCTCATCACCCGACTCAATGGGGGCCGTCGTCGTGCTCACGCGGCCAGGAGATGGCGGAAGGTCATAGGCGGGGAGGCCAATGATCGGAGCATTGCCGGACTCTTGAGAGAGAGCGGCTGACTCTTCCCCAAGAGTCGTGCCCATCTCACCCGCTACTTCTTCGGGCTCCGCAGTCTCCATCGGCTCATCCGCCGTCACCACGAGGTCGCCGGCCTCAAGCACCTCGTCCGCCACTACCCTGGGCTCAGTTATAACGGCCATTTCATCTGCCGCCACTTCGGGCTCGGCATCAATGACCTGCTCGGCTGTAGATCCCTCAACCTCCATCTCAGGCTCCGTAACCCCAGCGACGTTGCCCACCGTTAGCTCGGGTTCGGCAGCTGCCGCCTCCTCTGTTTCCTTGGGTTCAACAGTCTCTGCCTCCCCATTGGTCGAACTTGGCCCTGCAGGATAGAATATATAAGAACCGATGGTTTTCTAATTCTTACAACAAGATTCTGAAAGAAATATTACTTGAAGTGGATTTATCGTTTGCACTCCGAACTGCACGCGCCACTTGTCTGCGAGCAGTGGATAGGGCGACGGGGGCCTCTTCGGAGGGAGTATCAGCACGAGGGACGGTGCTTGGGCCCACTCCCGTGGCCAAGGCAGCCCTGCGTGCCTTCGCTTCGCACCTCGACCGCTTCCTCTCCTCCCGGGCCGTCGCGATAGACCTCTTCGACGCTTCCTTAATCAAGGTGTCGTCGTCCTCGTTTAGAGTCGCCTCCAGAGCCCTTAAGGCATCTCTCAGCGGCTCTTCAAGACGAACTTCCCGCGGTAACCCTGAGGAAGCAGGAACATCGGCAGCGGGAAGAGTCTCCGCGTCACCTGGCAGGATTGGCATTGAAGTCCCTGCGATAAAAGGGAGAGGTTAGATCGACCATAATACAAGGAAAATGAAAACTCGATGAATCGAAACTTACTAAGGCCTAAGGACGCTCTAAGACGTTCCTCCTCCTGGAAAGTCTTGAGGGAAGCGGCAATGACTTCTTCAGTGGTGATGACTGTTGGGAGAAAAGAAGGAAAAATGTTAGTCAGAGGCAATAATAAAGATATGATGCAGTAAAAATGCGACTAGGTGAAAGATCGGCTGCGAGATTGAGCAATATGCTCAGCAATGGACATTGGCTTAGGAGTGACAGAAGGACTTGAAAAAGTGGTATCAACATAAGGAGGTGGTAAATGTTGACTTGGTTGACACAAAGTGGGTTGAAAAGTCGAATTGTTTTTCCTAGACGCCTCTATTTGATCTTTCAAAGATATTTTAGGCATGGAAGGATCGTCTTTAAATTGACTGAACAAATTGACGAACGACGCAAAATTAGGTTCGGGATACCAAAGTTCGGCAAGTGATTTATTATGTGCAGTACCCATGTTAGAAGAAAGGGTGAAAGAAAGAAAGTTGGTTGGTGCAAGGATTTATTTGCGGCAAAAGTTTGCAAGTTTTCTAATACTAATTTTGCTTTTTCTTTTTCTTTATTTGAAAATTGTTGCAAAAAGATTTTTAATAAAAGATAGGCAACAGAAAAATATTACCCGCAAACAGTTATTATTTTAAGCATATCACAAGAATTTTTATTTGGAAAAAATTGTTGCAAAAAGATATTCGAGAAAAGATATGCAACAAAAAGATTACTTGCAATCACTTTCTATTTTAAACGAGACGCACAAATCCTGCACAAGATTGTTATTTGGAAGGAGAAATATTTTTATAGCGCACAGAATCCTGCAGGAATTTTAAGAAAAGATATTTCAAAAATTTACAGAGAAGAAACAGAGGGGCTTACAGAAGATTTTTTCACGAGCTGTAGACACTAGATAGCCGTGTTTCCACGGTATAATGTGGGGTTACACCGCGGTTTCGCGGTCAGGTAGTCGGCACGAGATCCTAGAATTTTTCTGACGCTCTGATTTGACTAGAAGGCCGCGTTTCCGCGGTCTAAGATAGGTATGCGCGGCGGAATCGCGGTGTGGTGGAGGCTTCACGGTGCGGAAAAAATTCCACTGTTCTGTTTTGAAAATCCTTCTCTGTTCTGATCTCCTGATCTCTGTTTCGCTTTCGGGAGATTTCCAGATCCGATTTTGTATATCCTGCAAAATTCAAACAACAAAGTATCCCTTCCAAAAATAACAGATGAAATATTTTTATATTTTTTTTTTTGGATTTTTTAGATTTTTATGATTTTTTAATTTAAGATTAACCCGAAATTGCAAAAAGGAAAGTTCTACGCCATCCCCGGCAACGGCGCCATTTGATTGATCTCAAAAACTATCTATTACCGCAATCAAGAACGGCATCGCATGTTAGCTAGCCGGTGAGTACGGGTCGGTCCACAGGGATGTTATGAATCTCCTAATCGCGCTTACGAGTTAATTCCGATTGTGGTCGGATTGATTATTAAATCTAAAAACTAAATTAATCTATATCTAAATCTTGCTAGGGTTAAGTCTAGGTTAAGTTTGGAAAGTCAATAAATCTCACCGCTTTCTATACCCATATGAAGATCTAATTAGGTGTTATGGTAAATATTAATAAAAGGGATTAGGATGATTGGGATGATTATTCTTCCTCTAGATCCTTGTCATTCTTTTCTTAATCTTTACCCTAACCTCCATGGAAAACCATCACAGCCGGGCCTTTATACTACGGTATCACCGCTACCTCGTGGGATAGGGTGCCGTAGGAAGCGGTATGTGCATGTATGCATAGAGTCCTATGAAAATATATGACGGGCAAGAAAGGGGATGAAAGATCTTTGTCTCTCAAACCTTCCCCAGATCTAACCCTAACAAGCGAGGAGACTACTCACTCATTAGGGAATTAAAATACATTTATCTAGGGCAGAGAACTAGGGCAAGGAATTAAATTTATCTAGGGCAAGAATAGAAAATTAACCTAGGGCAGAAAATAAAGAACTTACAAAAAATGATGCTCTCCAAAAGAATGCTGAAATTTATTAATGAAGGGAGGCATAAGAACTTACAATGATTAGAGTTCTTATTTATAGAGAATAGGAAACCCTACGTTACATTTTGATCCGCATGTCTACAATTACAAATATACCCCTAGGAAATCTTTTCAGAGCCGCCAACACATTTTGGTAAAATTTCAGAACCGCGGCATGGGTGGGCCTTGGGCCGCGGTTCCGCGGCCCTTTGGTGAGCTTGTATTCTGAAATTTTGTGTGCTTGTTTGTGGCTTCCTGGGCTTCTATATTCTTTGGAACTTTTATCAATTGGGATTCTATGTTGGTTCCAGATCTTCAGTGAACAATTTGCAATGACTTTTTAACCGTTTGCCTTGACATTTTGGACCTTGCGTTGCCTTGTTGATTGTGAACTGTTCTTCGTCTAGGCTTGACTAAGATCCTCCTATTTGTTGGTCAAAAGTCCTTCTTTGTGTCGTCTTTTATCTTTTTCACTGTTTTTGCTCCAAGAACCTGTAGCCTTTAACATGTAGCAGACATGGGTCAAAAGCACCTGTTTTCATTGTAAAATGCATAAGAATGGGGAATATAAAATGCAATATTATGGTATGAACAGTTATCCAAACCTAGACCGAAAGGGTCATCCAGGATAGCAAACTTGGCAGCTTCTGATAAGAGGACGCTTGGGTGAAGGAACCGAGCGATGAAATCCTCAAAGCTAACTCCGCGACTCCCATGTTCGATGAAAAGGGCCTCATAGATGTTCAACACTTTAATCAAGCTTGGGAATTGGTGTTGAACAGCATTCTCCGGCATGAGCCCCCTTACCACCGGCTTAGCACCGAAGACATACTCGTCTGTCGGAAGCAACTCCTCATAGTGTTCCCCTATAACCGGTAAACCGGATACCTCCGTGAACTCCTCTAGAGAAATTGACACTTCCCGATCCATGGCGAGGAAAGTGTGGGTAGGAATGTTCCACTGCTCCAAGAAAGCCTTGAACCACCAGGTGGGAAGCGTAGGATACTGGAAGAGGGAGACGTAAACCGCAGTATATAATCCTAACCTTATCAACTGCGACTTCTTCGTCGACAGGATATACCGGGCCTACGGCAGATAGCCGATCGGGTGGCGGGGGATCAGACCGATGTTATATGATTGCCCCCAAGGTCGCGCCTCGCCCTGACAGATACGGCGTCCCAGGATATCCAATACCATGGGACGCTGGACCGGAATCGCATCTATAGCGGGATGAAGAAAGCCCTTCGAGGTCCAATCAACCATCTCCACGGCATACTGCACCGAGGGTGGGGTGGCATAGTGAATCGCCGTAATCGGTTCTGACGGCACGGCGCACGTGAAGCTCCGTCGACCCATGATAATCTGATTATACCACGACCCCCAAAGGTGGAGACTCTTGTATTCCGGGTCGTGGTCCTTAATCATGGCTAGAACCTCGCGGTCCAAGGGCGCTTCAGGAAACCCTTCCTCCGAGCGAGCGAACGGGAATGAAATATCAAGAGACGTGGTTACTGCAAGGGAACAAAAAATAGTCGTTAGTGCTGCAATTCCAGCGCTTGGCGTTTTAAAATTTTTAATTAACTGAATTTAAAAATTAATTAAATTAAAATTAATCACACCACACTGCAGTGCAGTGGGTAGGGGACCAAGTGGGGACCCACAAAATCTGGATGAAAGTGCCTCATTTAATAAGACAGCCCCATCATTGGGTGAGACTGTCAATTAAAGAAAAGATCCCCAAGAGAATATTCTCATCAGTGGGTAATCTCTAGAGACAAGGAGAAAATCTTCTCTTTCAGAGCAAAGCTTTGTCACAGAATGACACTTGTCAAATTCTGGTCTCAAAGGAATAAAATTCCTTAAAAAGAGCTTAGCTCTGTAATAGTCCATCAAAAAGAAAATTTTAAAAAAGAAATTTAAAATTAAAATTTTTGGGATCTTGAAAATCCAAGAAAAACTCTTAAGAGTTCATCATCAGAAGATCCAAAGATCTATATTCTGTCAATGAGCAAAGCTCTGTTCATGGGTTAAGAAACCCTAAAACAAATTCTTGAGAGCAAAGCTCTGTTTATGAAACCCCAATGGGGATTTCTTTAGATCAAAAGATCTTTAAGAGCAAAGCTCTGTTTATGAAACCCCAATGGGGATTTCTTCAGATCAAAAGATCTTTAAGAGCAAAGCTCTGTTTATGAAACCCCAATGGGGATTTCTTCAGATCAAAAGATCTGTGAGAGCAAAGCTCTTTTGGTTAAGGTTGATTTGAATTAATTTAATTTAAATTAATTTTACCTAAAGTTTTCTAACTTTGGAAACGAGCAAAGCTCTGAAGTTCTTAAGCAAGAGCAAAGCTCTGGAAAATCAAAATCTTGAAAAAATGGTGAAGATTTTCTAAGGGCCAGAGGTCCTATTTATAAGGCGCTTGCGCCTCTTCAGCTCACCCGTTGATCCAACGGTCAGGGCTTGCCACCGCTGCACTCACGTGCGCGCCACGTGAGCACAACGGTGGGGGGGCATTTGTTTCCCCCAATCAGAGCAAAGCTCTGTTGAAATTCAAAATTCAAATTTTGAAACAACGCTTCAAATCCCGGGCGCAACGCGCCACGTGTCAGGCGCTGATACGTCAGCGCAGCGCACAAGGCAGCGCGCCCAATCAGAGCAAAGCTCTATCAAAAAACAAATAGAATCAAAGCTTCAGTTGCGCAAGCGTTGCGCTGTGCGACACGTGTCAGCGCAGTCGCTTTTGCGCAAGCGCTGCGCGACACGTGTCAGCGCAGTTGCGCAAGCGCAGCTGCGCTGCGCTGTGCGCTGCATGACACGTGTCACGTGCTGGGGAATTTGCGCTAAACAGAATTAAGATTTTAAAGAAATCTTTCTGTTCTTGTTAAAACAAGAAGATTTTCTTCTATAAAACAGAAGCCCTTGGATCAAAGATCCAACGGTGGGGAAAATTCCCCAAATCACTCAGAGAAAAATCTCTTTAACAAATTTAACTAATTTATGGGCACTATATAAAGGACCCTAGACCTCAATTCAAGATAATCAACATTGGTGAGAAATCAAGAACTAAAAACAGAGAGAATTCTGAAGAAATTCAAGAAGAGAAAGGTAAAAGACCTTTTAGATAGAAGAATTTCTTCTAATAGATCATTGATCTAAGAACAAGATCAATGATCTTCAATAAAAACAAAAAAAATAATAATAGTGCTTTGCACTTATGAACCATTGGTTCTCCGTGATCAAGAAAAATAAGAAACATTTGTTTCCTTTGATCTAAATTGGATCAAGAAATCAAGCAGTGCTTTGCACTTCTTTTATGAACCATTGGTTCTGGAATCTAAAAGATTTTTAAGTTAATAGTGCCTTGCAGTTGCAGAATTGCGCTGTTGCGCTCTTGGGTTGGCGCAAGCCACCAGAGAGCGCCACGTGTCAGCATCTGAACCATTTGCGCTATGCGCTTTTGAAATAGAGCCTTGCTCTCTGAAACTGGCGCAACTCACCACAGCGTGCCACGTGTCAGCAGCGCAAGCGCAGCACACAGGCGCAGCGCACTGCGCTTGCATGACACGTGTCCTCACCACAAGCACTTGCGCTCTTTGATTGGCGCAAAGTGCCTGACAAATGCAATGCATTTCTTTTGCTAAAGGGCCATGCCCAAATCAAAAAGACCTAGTAGGCCAAAATAAATTGCAAAGCAATAAATGGGCAGAGCCCAGGTAAAATTGATACTCTGCATCTTTTATAAAAGGGCAGAGCCCAAGTAAAATTGATGCTCTGCATCATTTATAAATGAGCAGAGCCCAAAACAAATTGATGCTCTGCATCTTTTATGGGCAGAGCCCAAACAAAAAATAAAAAAAGTAGTGCAATGCATTATTTAAACACGAGCAAAGCCCTAGCACATGTCTAATAGACCAAAAACAAATAAAAGCGTCGAATATTTTTCAACTGGACTTAGCCCAGTCATGGCCGTAAGTCCTCAAATTAAATTGACTAAGCACAATTGCTCTCTTAAATCAATTTACGACCGGTTTGAGGGTACATCTCCGAACTCCTTTGACTCCTATCATTGTAATTCTTCAACGACGTCAGAGAGGTGACGGGTCCCGACGGCCACACATCAACACGGACTGTGGGGTCCTTAAACCCACGGACTTAAGCGTCCTTAAACTACCTATGGACCACCATGTCCCTAAACTGGAATATGGACCACCATGTCCCTAAACTGGCGATGGTCCGCAATGTCCTTAAACTACCTATGGACCACTACGTCCCTAAACTGGAACAATAGAGCCAATTGCTCTCTTGTCGGGTCCAAACGATCCCGTTAAGTTGATCTTAGTCTCGAATCAGACTAACGTATCCTTAACGAACGTTTAAGTTGATCTTAGCCTCAATATGGCTAACGTATCCTTAAACTAAAACACCAAACCCAAATCTAAGTAAATACAGATTTGGACTAATCCACGTCCTACGGGCGACGGCATAACCTAGTCTCCGTATACAATCCACGGGCAACCACAAACAAAACAAACACCCACGACACGAAGTGAAATTCTGGAGAAGGAGAAAGTTGTTACCGCGACGTGGTAGCGTAATTAACTGCAGGGGCTTGCGCCTGCAGGGAAGAGCGTCCCCATAATCAAAAACCCCTCAAGTGAGGGGGAATCTGACGAAGTCTGCTACATCGGCCGCATCCGTCTAAACCTCCGATACACGGTGCCATAAATCAACTTGGCATCTTCGGAGAGGTGGACGGATAAAACCAAATAGCATCTGCCCCGAATCTCAGGCAAGACGTTCTCACGTCGTCTCGGCCGCCATTCGGAGGGGAACAAGCGAGTCGGCGGCATACTTAGCCCTGTCGCTCGGGCGGTGTCCTTCCTGGTGCATACCCTCGATCTTCTTCTCGAGGGCGTCGAGTCGGTCGTGGTATCCCGACGACTCGGTGCATTCTGATTCCCGGCCTCTGCTGTTGGAGGCCTGCGTCTGGCCGTGGCTCCGGTTCCTCTCAAGGAGGTTCCTTAGATCCCCCGGTGAGGTGGCCCTCGAGCCGCCGTGGCGAGTTCTGTCCGCGTGACCCCGTCGAGGGAGGGGGTGTCGGTCATGCCTGGTAGCAGGCGAGCTGACAGACATCTTCTCGGTAGGGACAGGCTCGTGGAGGATCTCGGGGCAAGGTGCTCTGGCGACGGACCTTGGTGTCGAGCTTTGGGGCGCCCAGCAGGTCTTAGAACGTGTCGGTCCGGGACATCCTCGGCTGTGGGAGGTAGCGAGGCGGTGGTTGGCAGTGCCGACGCGGACAGAGCCTTCTCTCCCCTGTAGGGGTCCTGTCCTCGAGGCGGGGAGCGGCGAGCTGGTGATCTTGCCCCGCCGTTTGGACGCGGATCAGCGCCTCCATAACGGACGCGAGTTGGTCTATCCGACCGGCGAGGGCGTTGATGGCATTCGGCGGAAGGGGTTCGTCTGCGCCTCCGTTGAGGGTGAGGCGGCGGCTGGGGCTTGGATTGTCGTGATGACCGCTCGCCATTAGGTTGAGATCGGGAAGCGGTGCTGTTGGTCGGTCGATGAGACCGATGAAGATGACCAGGGTGCGGCTGGGGCTTGGATTGTCGCTATAGGTCCTTTCTTGCATGCTCTAGGACACTTCATCTGCCACGTGTCCTGATCTGGGAGACCACCGATATCGAGCATCATCACCTTTGTTTAAAAAGGAATTCACAGGACAAAATAAAAATAAAAAAGCAGGAGAAAGGAAATCCCCTTCTATACCCTAGAGCCTTGGAAATTGCCTTCGTACCATCAATAAACCACACGTTGATTTTGTAATAGCTACCAATTTTATGAACCGAGAAGAAAACTAAAAGCTTAAGGTTCTAGCGCTTGACAAATGAAACTCCATTCTAACCGAGAAGAAACAATTTTAGATTTATAGAGATCTCTTTCGAACCTTCTTTATATATAGATGTGATCATTTATATATCCATCCTTCTCTAATTACATTTGACTACTTATATATAGAATACTCTTAACATATTCTAACACTCCCCTTGATGGAGATCCTTTTCGGGTCTCCCTCAGATGTTGTCTTCCATCGATCTCCCGGTGGATTTGGAAGGTGATCTCCTTTTGCGTGTGGGTCTCAATGGGTTTTGAGAAGATTGGTGATTTGAGGAGTTTAGCGCCGAGTACCTGCAAAGAAGTCCCGGGGTGGTTTGGTACCACTGAGGACCCTCCGACGATCAAGTTAGCATGAGATCCGAGCAGAGTAACGGCTAAGTGGAATAAAAAATGGCTTACTTGACCCCTCTGTGATGGGGGTTTATATAGTGGCGACAACACGCAGCAGCAGGCGCGAGAATCTCACCGGCAGTTACGCTCCCGACGTCACGCCCGCGTAAAGAGCGGATCGCCCATTAATGGGGATCGTGGTGGCGTGGAACGTGAGATGTTGCTGGTGGAGGATCTGCGCATGGCGAGATTTGCGGAGCGGCGGTTACGCCCGTGAGTGGTGGAGTTGGTCGGTCGGAGGACCGAGGAAGATGGCCTCGGCTGGGGGCTCGGGAACGAGCAAAAGGGCCGGAGTCTTGGTCCTGAGGCAGCTCGGGGTGAGCTGAGAGGCCGAGGAGGCCAAATTTCAGGGGGCTCTGAGTTGAGCCAGCTTGTGCTTGCAGGTCGGGTACAGGGGTGGCCTGGTCGGCCCTTGTGGCCCTTTCTTCTGAGTTTTGGGATACGTCATCTGCCACGCGTCCTGGTCTTAGAGACCGCCAATATTGAGCATCATCATTAGCCCCCCACTCTTGTCCCGACCAGCTAGCGGGTCGGATCAGGAGTGGACTGCCGGGCCGCCCGGGGTGAGCTCCCTCCGAAGGTTTCGTCGGGACGCGTCCCCGGGTTGTCAGCTATCTTTTCTGCCAGCGAATCAGGGCGAGATCTCTGCATTTAAGGAAGGTGCGCCGGTTCGTGCATCCTGCCACCGAAGCGACGGTCCACGTGTCGAGCCTCGGTTGGCCGACGCGACGTGTTCAGACCTGCGGCGTCTGATAGGGTGCAGTCCAGTGTGGGAACGACAAGTGAAGCAATCGGAGCCGTTGGACGTGAGGAGGCGTTTTGGCGGGAGATAAAGGGCGCCGTAGGATGAGGTCGTTTGCGGTGATAAGTAGGGGTGGGGCCCGCTCCAGGGCCCCTACTCTTTCATACTTTCTTTCTTCTAAGTCTTGGTTGCTCGGTGTTCTTCTTCTTTCTTCTGCTTTCGTTTCCCGAGGATCCATCTTCTTCAGGTTAGATGTCTTCTTTCATGGAATCTGTAGATGTGGTAGGAGTAGGTTCTAGGGTCCCTTTAGTTGAGCCCGAGTCTTCTCGGGATCGTGCGGCGGGGGCAACCCCTAGGGAGGAGGCAGTAGATGCTGCCCTCGGTGCCTCGTGTTGGGTGAGGCATGAGGACGAGCTCGCCAATGCTCGGGCTCGCTTCCACATCCTCTCATGTTATATGCTTCGTCTGGCCAAGGAGGGAGAGAGGGCGGACCAAGTACGGAGTAGGGAGATCGCCCTGTACTTGGAAGCTTTTTGGGGTGGAATGCGCCTTCTCTTCTCTCCCGAGGTCGTAGAAGCGCTGAACTTCTTCGGGTTATCTCCTGGCTAGTCAGTGCCGAACTCATGGAGGATCCTCCTCGGGTTCCTGATCCGCCTGAAGTTACAGGCGGTTCCTTTCAGCCTCTCCCTCCTCGATTCTTCCCTCGTTTTCAAAAATCATCCTGGGGGTCGAGCAGGCGACCCGAGGTGGGTTTACCTCTCCTTTAGAAAGCGACATGGGGGCACCGTCGGGACAGGGGTTGTGGCTCTGCCTTCTTCTATTCACGACTGGAAGAAGAAGTTCTTCTTCGTTTCCCCTCCCGAGGGCGAGGACTGGCCTGTGCCTGCCAAGTGGTCGAGAAAAAAATGCTTGCCGGGGAACCAGTCCCATGACCCCGCCGCGGTGAGAGTGGCGTCATGGGAGCCTATCCCCCGGTTCGACGTGCTGCTGTCTGAGAGGGTTTTGAGTTGGGCCGGGTTCAGCTCCGTTGAGTTCGTCGGTAAGTTGGGCTTGCTTTTTGGCTTGTATATTGCTTGTGTCGCTGACTTCTTTGCATTTGGTTTTGTGCAGGACCCATGGATATGGACGAGCTCAAAGCCTCCATGCGCCAGCCGAGGAGGGCCACGAAGGCCGGAGGCACCGGCCCTTCCCGCTCGAAGCCCGCCCTGGCTCCTTCTCCTCCAGTGGTCGCGTCCCGTGAGAGTTCCGGGGCGGATCCCGCCCCGGGGCGTAGTGGAGCATCGGGCCGGAAACGGGCTCGGATTCTGGAAGACTCGGCCTCGGAGGAGGAAATCGGCTCTCCATCGGAGCCGCTCAAGAGGGGTTCCCGGAGGTCTTCCCGGGGCTCGCCCTCGCCGATCATGGTAGAGGAAGGAGGACTCCAGTTCGCGGTGCCCTCGGGGCTATCCGTCGCAGATAGCCTGCTTCATGAGATAGAGAAATCGGCGGGAAGTAGGGTCCCCGGGGGACCTTCAGGACCCAGATGGCGTCCATCGCCCAGGAGTCCATGCAGGTAAGGGTGTGGTTTTTTGTGAGATTCGGTGCCTCTTTCATTTTTCTGATCTCTTTCCTATCTTTCAGGTTCTCCAGCACATTGCCCTCGCCTTACGCATGGAGGCCGAGGTGATAGCCCCGACGATAAAGGCTGCGGGCCAGCTCGCCTTGCTGGAAGAGAGCTCCAAGTGGGAGCTGGAGGCGGTGATGGCGAGGGTTGCCGCCCTGGAGGGCGAGGTGAAGGCCGGAAAATGGGAGGTTGCCCGGTACCGCGAGGCCGCCGCGGCTACCGAGGCCAAGCTTGAGGACGCTCAGGTGCTCACCGGCAACCTGAAGAAGTAGGTGAAGACCCTCTGGAAGGAGCTGGGGCGGTGGCTGAGGCGGCGGAGTCGGCCGACCTGAGAGCGACGAAGTTGGACGACCTCTCGGCGGCGAAGGCGGTGGAGGGCTACAAGAAGTCGAAAGAATTCTATGATGACTTGGCCATGGCCACAACACACATCTGGCACGAGGCCCTCGACGCCGTTAAGGCCCGGATGCCGGAGTTCGTCGACGAAGAGCTCCGGGCCGAATATCCCCACGAGGATGCTGATGAGCAGGGGGAAGAGATTCCCGACGAGGAGGTCGCCGAGGACCCTGCTCGTCCCGTGGTGGATGTCGAGGACCCCAAGGTCGCGCCCGGACCCGAGGCCTAAAGACCCCGTCTTCCTCTTTTTATTTTGTTGCTTCTAGAATTTTTGTAAGCCTCCGAGCAGTTTGTAAGGCTGGGGAGCCCAAAATACCCTTTGTAAAGACTTTGCTTTCGGTAATAAAACTTTTTTCTTTGGTTTCATCGGTTTGCACTTTATCTTCTGTTTGTGAAGAATGCTCGTAAAATATCTCTGCTTGCACTGTTGGACTTCCATGTCAGGTCGGCTATCTGTCTAACGATCGTTCGTCGAGTTGATTTCGGTCACTTGCCAAGCACGCCAAGCGCTGATGAGAAGAGGCGTTTCCACGGCCCCGAAGTCGAGGGGGGATCGCCCAGACTTGGATAGACCTGATGTCCCTTGTTGGGGCCTCGGATCCTCTGCATGTGATGGGCAGAGGGCCGTCCGCCGTATTTGTGCCGAGCATGAATGGGAAGCTGCTCGGTTGTGTTAGTTATATATATGCCCTAGAGGCCATTACTGTACATACGATGTATATTGTTGTGGATGCTTAGACATATATAGGGAGGACTTTCTTACTCGACATGATAGTATGCTATCTGGTTGCCCTTTATCTTAACATGTACTCTGATTGTCTCCATGTTACATGTTGATAGAGCCCTTAGGATGAATACTTGACTACCAGGACTATGATGCAGATCATACTAGTGGGGACAGTGTAGTCACTAAGCACATCCTTCAAATGTTCCTAGTCGTAGGTGTATCGAGACAGGGCATCGATATACCAGAGTAGACTAGCGTATGCGCTTCTTGACCCATATGATGGGCGATGGATGATCCCATATCCATTGGTGTTTGACATCAGAGAAGGTATACGGGTGCTCAGTGGAGACTGGGTACACTGGACGGACTCGCCGAGAACTCCTAGATGGTATTATACCTCACGTCAGATGACAGTTCTCTGGTGACACTGGTACAGGTTAGTCTGTAGACCTGAGATCGTCATAGAGTCTTGTGTGATTTCCACTGTGCTTTGATTTCCACCTCACCACGTCCATGGGGGCGTGCAGAACGGTGGCTTTTGGGTACAGTCCCGAATCACATGGAGGCAATGAGCGATAGGAGGGGTTTCGTCTCTCCCGGTATAGGGAGTTGATGTTGCGCTGTGTTCGATTGGCTATAACTGGAAATCCCTGGCCAGGGTTGCTGAGATTTACTGGTAAGTGTTATCAGTAGTTTCTCGAACTGTTATGGACCTCATATCGACACGACTTATCAAGCTACTGGGGTCTGACGTTTACCATCCCTAGGCGAGATATGCGACATATCAGACGAAGAGACCGGACTGTACGGGAGTGTTACTGATTGGATTCGCAGAAGAATGTACAGGATTGCTTGTTGATCTTCTGATTGCTCAATACCTGGGCGGCTGTTACGTTTAGCTGACCGCTTGCAGCTTGTAGGTGTTTGATATGATCATCACCTACTGCCGGCGTATTGACGATTCTTTAGAGTCCTACACAGAGGTTTCCTGGCTCAGGCAAAAAGAAGTAGGAGCACATATGTGATATGTGCGGGACCGAGAACAATACGTGTATGTGATACCGTATTAGATTCTCGCGATATGTGATATCGGCCGGGTATATGTGATATAGCCGGGTCATCGGATCAAGTGTTGATTCGATGAACTGATACAGATTATATTAGTTGGTTATTTGTGAAATAGCCAGATTATCGGATCAAGTGTTGATTCGATAATTTAATGTATAATTATATATTTGATATATTATATTACATTAACTAATATTAGCTCACTTAAAGATTCTTTTTCTCATTTGGATAATACATTGATATATGTTAATTGTATTATTTTATTTTATTACAATAAATATTGTATATGTGATATATAATATTGTAACATGTTATGGTTACAAATGCAACATGTTTTGTGGAGTTTAAATGTGGTTAGGGTTTGGATTAGGGTTAAGCTTGCATGAAGCTTTCAAGAAGCTTTTTGAAGCTTTGACTTTGACTATGATATTTTGTGTAGATATTTCTTAACCCAACCCAAACCCTTTACCATAGTTAGTTCTCTACAAGGGTTAAGTCTTTATTCTTAACCCATGGTTGCAATTCTAACCACACACAAGATTTCATTGTTCATCACAAATAGATTTCTTCTTCTTCTTCCTCTTGAAAAAGCTTTCTAGCTTTTGGACAAGTGATGATAATGAGTGAGAAATTGAAAACAAATGAGAGCTAAATTTCTACTTCATCATCCTCATCTATTCTAGCCACTTAGATTAGGGTGTTTGCTTTGCTGATACTTGATTAGTGAAGCAAGAGCTTGAGTTTGAGTTTCTTCAAGGTAGATCATCTTAGTTGTTGAAGATCGGAAGCAAGTTTGTATCTTTCTCTTCATGGAGACTCTCTAGAGTCCGGGTACTTGATGATCGCAGCGAAGGGACCTCAACACGGAGCTTATGAAGTGAAGGAACGGACTACAAAGGTTGTAATCCCTAACTCTTAGAAGTAAAGTTGTTTACTTGCTCTTTGTTTTGCCTAATCTCTAGTCTAAGATCTTGCTTGGGTTGTTCGGCATTTGAAAAATTTGATTTTGGCTGAGTGATGCCTTGTAGAACCTTGTTCTAGTGCTTAGTAACCCAACAGTAGTATCAGAACCAAGCTAGAGCTTTAGGCGCTGTCTGGACGAAGTTTGAAGTCCGATCGAACCCCGAAACCCCGATACAAACGCCTTCTCTGGAAATTTTTTCAAAAGTTGAAAATTTTCATATTAAAAATACTCAGAAAATCATGCAGGGAATTCTAAGAATTACTGTGAAGTATGAAGCCCTAACTCCCTCAAGAGACCGCGGAACCACGGCCAAACCATGCGTTTGGCGGCGGTTCCACGGCCATCTTTGGGAGTTAGGGGCTAATACTTCAGGGGTTTATTCTTGGGTACTTTTTCATGCTTCTAGGAATTTTTAATTCTACTCAAGTGTTGAGCTTTCTGGGAAATATCAGGAACTCGTTGATTTGATCGGAAAGTTTAACATCGTTTAGAATTTCCGGATAATTTAGAACGTGTTAAAAAGTTCAAACGGATATCATTAACTCATTTTTTCCCCTGCCGGAAAATTTCCAAGTGTTGGATTTTTTCCTTTGTTAAAGAACATTCACAGTCGTGCAAGTAACGCGGTGGACCCTCTAGAAGAACTAAAACCTTAGCTTGATTATGTGACCGTCTGAACCGCCTCTAAACCATAGGGTTTGTGGCAGTACGGCATTGCCACATGTGATGCGTTGGTTTGACTCTTCTACGGCTGGACCATTAGTACTGTGGCATGTGATGGATACTTTTAAACTAATTTCAAGTGTTGAGAACTAAAGGGAAATCTTAGGTGTTTGTTTATTCGATCGGAAAGTTTAACATTTTCTATTTATCTGAAATGTGATAAAATATTTGGAATCCACAAGTAGTTATGAGACAACTAATTTGAATGTTATAAATCTAGCACTTTGGTCTCAGTTGATCTGTTGCCACGGGATTTTGATGAGATCAAAAGTCTGTTGCAATCACGTAGCGTACGCGGATACTCGCCGGGTAAACTTAATAGATAGCCACGCCCCATAGCCCCGACCAAGTGATTGTAGGAGAACCCCGTCACCAAAAGCATCCGTTCGGGTGCTCGCGGCAGCGGTGTTCCGCCTTAGTGCACTTCGTCGACCGTATCGGGGGTGCGGCCGTCTACTAAAGTTTTCGACGAGCATTTGATCAGGTTGATGGGAATCTTGTTGAATTGCCCGACTAGATATTGAAAAGTGTTTTCGATATTGAGACTAAAATGCGGGGTTTATAATTGTTAGGCATGCGATGTCTAAGGAATTCATTTGGTTAGGCATGCGATGTCTAAGGAGGTTGCGGATTCCAACTGTTGTAGTTTTACACTTTCTTTTATGTGACCGTAAGCGTAGTATGTGGGGTATTGCCGGCTTCGTTGCTATACATCAACGACAATCGGGATACGCATACTTGCTTACGTTGATGATATGAGATATTATGTGTTGCTGTGATATGTTATATTGGATCGTCGTGTTCTGAATAGCCGGGGTTTTTATGTGAGATGGGGTTTTTTATTTTTATTCATGTAAAATTCAATTGTATGTAATATTCTTTTATTGGGGCACTTCCGGGTTGAGGATGATGTCACCATTGTATATTATTTACTTTTCCGCATTAGGATAGATCCAAGGCGGGGAGCATAAGTAATCGGGTTCTAGGGTCCAGTGGGAGGCCATCTCGAGGAGTCGAGATCGGGTCTCCTAACCTTAGAATTGGCAGTGTTGCTTGCCGCTCTCGTAGGGGTCTAGGGATGTGGGTTTGGTTATTCATTGCGACCATGGAATCCGTGTTTTATACAGGCTCACAATAAAACACGGACAACCTAGTATATCCAATATTTCATATATGTTCTTCTGCTGCAATGTTCTGTGATGAGATCATATTACTGCCTGAGACGAATGTTTATATTATATATATGAGATATATATTGTATATTGTTGATTTCGTTTCAAATGTGATGCTTGTGAAGCATAATAAAATGGGACTTCATTAATGAGATTAATGAAATAAAAGAAACCTAAAGATGTTGTAGAAACTTGTTTCGAAAACTGGTAGCTCTAGTTCTTACTTTGCATAGCGGTATTCCTTGTAGAATATCCAGCACCTTATTCGATAAGCAACGAGCCGAGATCCCTTCACCGGGAGTGACCTCTTTAGCAAAACTAGCAGATGCTACAAATTTGGTTTGCTTTTTGATTGCTTTTATAGTTCTTGTTTTGCACAGCGGTATTCCTTGTAGAATATCCAGCACCTTATTCGATAAGGAAAGAGCCGAGATCTCTTTACCGGGAGTGACCTCTTTAGAAAAACTAGTAAAACCCTCAAAACCACTCATTTTCAAAAATCACTCGATTCTACAACGATATCAAGTTCATTACGCAAAAGGTTTTCTTAAAAATCTGTCGTAACCCTCCGTCATTTTAGGAAGTAGAGTATTTAGTATTCGTGCTGTGTATGTCGACTATAGTTGAGGCGTAGTGTACCGTAGCTAAGTGATGCCTTCCTACACAGCATATAATGCGATTAATTAGGACAGTCATGTGATTATGTTGACCATAGTTGAGGGTCATGTGGGTGGGTCTAATTAATCATGAAATGACGGGTAGAACTTGATTAGTGCTTATGATATGTTGACCATAGTTAAGGTCATAAGTACTAGGGGCAAAATATTATCGGGAATTTCAAGTGTTGAAATTTACAATGAGATTGCATACCTCCTATGAGATAGTTGGATCCTGATACCCGCTGCGAGTAAGAGTTACTCCTGGGAGAGTTTTACACATTACAATTAGCCGATCAAGTAGGTGTCTAGAAAGGTGTCAACGGGGTTACGCCCATAGGAAAACGAGGTTTATTTTAATTAGGTCCGTGCGAAAGCACGGGGAACCTCCCTCAAAGTACCGACACTGGCCTGGCAGAAACATTGGCGAACTTGTAGGGTGTAATTAATCCCAGCTAGTCTTTCCTTTTAGGGTTTGAAGGAAGATTTGACTAAAACAGTGGAAGACGTCCTGATTAGATATATTAATAACCAATCTAATCTTGCAAGAGCATACACTGAGTGTTTTCTTCTCTCTCTCTCCAGGTAGCGACCATATCATGCCTTAATCAAGATAATAATACGGATGTATTGACCGAACCCGCTTGTTATACCGTGCTAGGGAACGTTAGTCCCGCTCCAACTTATAATTGTTATAAGACCGAGCAGGAAATAGGGGATTACCAGAATTCCCATGCCGCCTAAACGAAGAAAGTGCATGCTGATGCATCTTCTTCGGGTGTGTTCATTACAGAGGACTGTTTCTCAGTATCCTTTACGTCCTGGGTCTGAGATACCGGATCAGGATCCCGCAAATGTAATCTGTTACATGAGCTACAGAAAGGTAGAGAACTGAGAATGGGTGATAAGTTTCAAGAGTTGGAAACAGTGCAATTGTTTCAAGCCAAGTCTATTGGCAGTTATCACCCTGTATTACCAGAATATATTGATTCTGAACGAATGTTATTAGATACCGAACCTGATATACAACATCATATCAGTTTCTTTATTAGTAAAGAAGGATATAATTTTGTATTGTTGGATAATGTTTTGAACATTTCCTATATCAAGAGTTGATCGGTTCAGGCACGTTATCTAAAAGCATAGACGTTCTAAATCAAACCATAGTTCTTAGTATACAGAACACACATAAGAGGAAAAGTTCAGAAATTAACGAATCCTTCTTGAGGCATTGTAGACTAGGTCATATCAATGCGGCCCGACTAGCTAAGTTATATTTAGATGCATATTTAAATCTGTTTGAATTTACATCTTGTGAAACTTGCCGGTCATGTCACAAAGATAAGATGACCACATCTCTGTTTATTGGAAATAGAGAAAGAATTAGTGAACTCTTGGGATTGATACATGATGATGTATGTAAGGTCCCCTGTCTACACATGCCAGGACCGGTTCTTTATACTTCATTACATTCACTGATTATCTCTCAAGGTTCAGACATATGTTCCTGTTGAAACACAAGTCTGAACCTTTTAAGAAATTCAATGAATATGAGTAAGAAGTAGAGAACCAAAACGGGTATAAGTATTATGTCCATTGATGTGATCAGGGAAGAGAATACTTGAGCACGGGATTCCTGGACTATTCTAAAGGAGAATGAGATTCTCTCTCAGCATTACTCCTCCGTATACACCACAGCACGTCGGTGTATCGGGGCGGAGCAATCACACCCTATTTGATATGGTGCGCTCTATGATGAGTACTACTGAGTTTCCTATTTTCTTTTGGGAGTTATGCACTTGAGACGTTGCATACCTATTGAATAGGGTTCCAATCAAATCAAATGCCTACCACTTCATATGTGATATGGAATGGGAAGATCCCATATCTTAAGTATGTTAAGATTTGGGGTTGTCCAGCCTATGCATTAAAGCAAAATCCGGACAAGCTCGAGGCAAGGTCAGTTCTGTGGAAGTTTGTTGGATATCCCAAACATTCGCAAGGGAATATCTTCTACCACATTGAGAAACAAAAGATGTTTTGTTTCTCAGCATGCCACCTTTGTGAAAGGGAATTTCTTGTGAAGAAATTAGTGGTCATGAGGTAGAACTGGAAAGAGTTCCAGCTATACAAACTGCAGCTGATGATTTGGTAGAACCAAAGGATTCAATAGTTTCCAACGAGCCTCAGCCTCTCCGCCGATCTAGAAGGGTTCCTCACCCACCTGAGAGATACTTCGGTCTTCTCTATGACAGTGGGAGCGAGGATTGCATCATGAGATGATGACCTAACTAGTTTCGAGCAGGCCATCAAGAGTGGGGATTCTGTAAGAATGGCTGGATGCTAATGTGATCTGAGATGGAATCCTTATACACCAACAAAGTATGGACTTTGGTTGCTTTATCTGAAGGGTTAAATCCCCATCAGGAGCAAGTATATCTTGAGAAGATTACTTAGTGTACATGAAAAAGTTGAGACTTTCAAAGCTATACTTAAGTCCATCCAGATCCTACTTGCCACTGCTACATACCATGACTACGATATCTAGCGGTTGGGTGTCATGACTGCTTTTCTAAATAATGATTTGGAAGAGAGCGTCTATAAGTACACAGCCATAGGGCTTCGTAGACAGTGGGAGCAGCGAAAACGTGTGCAAGTTGCTTTATGGGATAAAGCAGGCATCGCGGAGTTGGAACGTCTGTTTTGATGTGGTAGTCAAAGAGTTTGACTTCATCAAAATAGTGGATGAACCTAGTATATACAAAAAGGTAGTAGAGAGTATGGTGGTGATCCTCGTATAGTATGTGGATGACATACTCATGATAGGGAAGGAGTTTCCTATGCTACGCTCGGTCAATCTCCTCTTATCACAAAGATTCTCCATATAGGATCAAGGTGATACCTCCTAAATCCTGGGTTATGGATCTATGAGATAGATCTAATTGGATGTTAGGATTCTCACTAGTTATAGTGAGATGGTATCAATCGATCCTGGGGAGAATCACTAGAAAGGTTCCAGGGTGATAAGGACGACTGAATGTCAGTCGCAGGCACTATCTTTACCCTCAGTGGAGGGACGGTATGTTGGAAGAGTTCCAAGCTAGATACCGTGACTTACTAGACGATTAAAGGCAAGATACATCGTTACCAAGGATGCTACCAAAGAGGCAGTCTGGATATATACGAGTTCATGAGATGAATTTCGTTCCTACCATTGTGTGACAATGGAGTTGTGGCTCAGGCCTAGGAACCCCCATCCCATCTGTAATCCAGACATATTCTTAGGCGGTATCACCTGATCATGGAGATGGTTGATCTCCAGGGAGATCGAGGTTAGGAGAGTAGACACAGAGGACAACAGCGCGGATCCACTCACAAAGGCCTATTTCCCAGTAGAGACTTTTATGGGATGGTTGAGTATGAGATACTTCAACCACAGCTGATTGTTGGGTATGTGATACCACAACAGATGGCCCTAGTGCAAGTGGGAGATTGTTAGTTATATATATGCTCTAGAGGCCATTACTGTACATATAATGTATATTGTAGTGGATGCTTGGACATATATAGGGAGGACTTTCTTGCTCGACATGATAGTATGCTATCTGGTTGCCCTTTATCTTAACATGTATTCTGATTGTCTCCATGTTACATGTTGATAGAGCCCTTAGGATGAATACTTGACTACCAGTACTATGATGCAGATCATACTAGTGGGGACAGTGTAGTCACTAAGTACATCCTTCAAAGTATCTAGACAGGGCATCAATATACCAGAGTAGACTAGCGTATGCGCTTCTTGACCCATATGATGGGCGATGGATGATCCCATATCTATTGGTGTTTGACATCAGAGAAGGTATACAGGTGCTCAGTGGAGACTGGGTACACTGGACGGACTCGCCGGGAACTCCTAGATGGTATTATACCTCACGTCAGATGGCAGTTCTCTGGTGACACTGGTACAGGTTAGTCTGTAGACCCGAGATCGTCATAGAGTCTTGTGTGATTCCCACCGTGCTTTGATTTCCACCTCACCACGTCCATGGGGGCGTGCAGAACGGTAGCTTTTGGGTATAGTCCCGAATCACATGGAGGCAATGAGCGATAGGAGGGGTTTCGTCTCTCCCGGTATAGGGAGTTGATGTTGCGCTGTGTTCGATTGGTTATAACTGGAAATCCCTGGCCAGGGTTGCTGAGATTTACTGGTAAGTGTTATCAGTAGCTTCTCGAACTGTTATGGACCTCATATCGACATGACTTATCAAGCTACTGGGGTCTGACGTTTACCACCCCTAGGCGAGATATGCGACATATCAGACGAAGAGACCGGACTGTACGAGAGTGTTACTGATTGGATTCTCAGGAGAATGTACATGCTTGCTTGTTGATCTTCTGATAGCTCAATACCTGGGCGGCTGTTACGTTTAGCTGACCGCTTGCAGCTTGTGGGTGTTTGATATGATCATCACCTACTGCTGGCGTATTGACGATTCTTTAGAGTCCTACACAGAGGTTTCCTGGCTTAGGCAAAAAGGAGTAGGAGCATATATGTGATATGTGCGGGACCGAGAACAATACGTGTATGTGATACCGTATTAGATTCTCGCGATATGTGATATCGGCCGGGTATATGTGATATAGCCGGGTCATCGGATCAAGTGTTGATTCGATGAACTGATACAGATTATATTAGTCGGTTATTTGTAAAATAGCTGGATTATCGGATCAAGTGTTGATTCGATAATTTAATGTATAATTATATATTTGATATATTATATTAAATTAACTAATATTAGCTCACTTAAAAATTCTTTTTCTCACTTGGATAATACATTGATATATGTTAATTGTATTATTTTATTTTGTTACAATAAATATTGTATATGTGATATATAATATTGTAACATGTTATGGTTACAAATGCAACATGTTTTGTGGAGTTTAAATGTGGTTAGGGTTTGGATTAGGGTTAAGCTTGCATGAAGCTTTCAAGAAGCTTTGACTTTGACTATGATATTTTGTGTAGATATTTCTTAATCCAATCCAAACCCTTTACCATAGTTAGTTCTCTACAAGGGTTAAGTTTTCATTCTTAACCCATAGTTGCAATTCTAACAACACACAAGATTTCATTGTTCATCACAAATAGATTTCTTCTTCTTCTTCCTCTTGAAAAAGCTTTCTAGCTTTTTGACAAGTGATGATAATGAGTGAGAAATTGAAAACAAAAAAGAGCTAAATTCCTACTTCATCATACTCATCTATTCTAGCCACTTAGATTAGGGTGTTGGCTTTACTGATACTTGATTAGTGAAGCAAGAGCTTGAGTTTGAGTTTCTTCAAGGTAGATCATCTTAGTTGTTGAAGATCGGAAGCAAGTTTGCATCTTTCTCTTCATGGAGCCTCTCTAGAGTCCGGGTACTTGATGATTGCAGCGAAGGGACCTCAACACGGAGCTTATGAAGTGAAGGAACGGACTACAAAGGTTGTAATTCCTAACTCTTAGAAGTAAAGTTGTTTACTTGCTCTTTGTTTTGCCTAATCTCTAGTCTAAGATCTTGCTTGGGTTGTTCGACGCTTGAAAATTTTGATTTTGGCATGAGTGATGCCTTGTAGAACCTTGTTCTAGTGCTTAGTAACCCAACAGGTTGCCCCTTGGCAAAGGCTTTTGACTTCTGGCGTTGCGAGCAACGACCACTAGCCAGGGATGGTCGAGCGAGGGTCGGGCTCGACTGCCTCTGGGAGGACTTTGGATCCTTAGCGTTGGAGGGGCTGTAAGAAGCCCACTAAGGATGGCCAGGCAGTGAAGCTGAGCGGTTGCCTCTTGGCGAGGTCTTTGATCTCTGGCGTCGTGGATAGGCAACTACCAGCCTGGGATGACCGAGCGGGGTAGCCGCTTGGATGTCTCTTGCGAGGGCTTCGATCCCTGGCGTCATAGGTAGGGAGCTACTAGCCGGAGATAGCCGAGCAGGGTAGCTGCTGAGCTGCCTCTAAGGAGGACTTTGATCCTTAGCGTTGGGGGGCTGTAAGAAGCCCACTAAGGATGACCAGGAAGTGAAGCTGCGTGGTTGCCTCTTGGTGAGGGCTTTGATCTCTGGCGTCGTGGGTAGGCAACTACCAGCCTGGGATGACCGAGCGGGGTAGCCGCTCGGATGCCTCTTGCGAGGGCTTCGATCCCTGGCGTCATGGGTAGGGAGCTACCAGCCGAAGATGACCGAGCAGGGTAGCTGCTCGATTGCCTCTTGTGAGGGCTTTGATCCTTCAGGACGGGGACCGAGCAGGGTTACTGCCCAGTGCCTCTTGGCGGGGACTTTGATCCCTATCGGTTGTGGTAGGAAGCTACCGATCGGGGATAGCCAAGCAAGGACTCGACTGCCTTTGGGAGGACTTTGGTCCTTGGCACGGGAGGGGCTGTAAGAAGCCTACCAAGGACCCTTGGCCGGGCAGGGTTACTGCCAGGTGCCTCTTGGCGAGGGCTTTTGTCCTGAAGGATAGCCGAGTGAGGGATCCTCGGACTCGACTGCCTCTGGGAGGGATTTCTGATCCCTGGCATTGCGGTAGGGAAGCTACTCGCCAGGGATAGCCGAGCGAGGGTCGGGCTCGACTGCCTCTGGGAGGACTTTCTGATCCCTGGCGTTGCGGTAGGGAAGCTACCCGCCAGGGATAGCCGAGCGAGGGTCGGGCTCGACTGCCTCTGGGAGGACTTTCTGATCCCTGGCGTTGCGGTAGGGAAGCTACCCGCCAGGGATAACCGAGCAGGGTAGCTGCTGGGTTGCCTCTTGGCGATGGCTTTGATCCCTGGCGTTGCGAGTAGGGAAGCTACCGGCCAGGGATATCCGAGCAGAGAAGCTGCTCGGCTACCTCTACGAAGGACTTTGATCCTTAGTGTTGGAGGGGCTGTAAGAAGCCCACTAAGGATGACCGGGTAGTGAAGTTGCGCGGTTGCCTCTTGGCGAGGGCTTTGATCTCTGGCGTCGTGGGTAGGCAACTACCAGCCTGGGATGATCGAGCGGGGTAGCCGCTCGGATGCCTCTTGCGAGGGCTTCGATCCCTGGCGTCATGGGTAGGGAGATACCAGCCGAAGATGACCGAGCAGGGTAGCTGCTCGGTTGCCTCTTGCGAAGGCTTTGATCCTTCAGGACGGGGACCGAGCAGGGTTACTGCCCGGTGCCTCTTGGCGAGGGCTTTTGTCCTGAAGGATAGCCGAGTGAGGGATCCTCGGGCTCGACTGCCTCTGGGAGGGCTTTCTGATCCCTGGCGTTGCGGTAGGGAAGCTACCCGCCAGGGATAACCGAGCAGGGTAGCTGCTGGGTTGCCTCTTGGCGAGGGCTTTGATCCCTGGTGTTGCGAGTAGGGAAGCTACCGGCCAGGGATAACCGAGCAGTGTAGCTGTTCGGCTGATTCTTCATGAGGTTTCGCCTGACCATCCAGTTGCAGGTATGGGGAACATGAACGGTCACGGTGAACGTGCGCGTAGCACGCGCATCGATTGTGTGGGGAGGCGAAGCGTCAGAGTTGCGTCGGTTCGATTCCGCCAGAGGAGGCTCAATGATCGCCCAGCGGACGAGTATCGGCCTGTGAGATCTGTGGCCATGGGACGTAGCCTGCCGGTGGTCAGCCGTGCCGACGATGGCAGAGTCTTCTGGATGCGGAGGAGCGGCGATCTAGGGCCTTGGCCTGGCCGTTTGGACTTTAGTCGGTCTATTCGGCCGGTGAGGGCGTTGATGACGGTCGCCGGAGGAGGTTCATCCGCGCCTCCGATGAGGGGGAGGCGGCGGCTGGTACCTGGATCTTCAGGGTGATCGCACGCCATGTGGACGGAGATTGGAGGGCCAACTTTTGTTTTTGTGGAGTTTTGTTTTCCCACAGACGGCGCTAACTGATGGAGGTTCTTTTCGGATCTCCCTCAGATGTTGTCTTTCGTCGATCTCCCGGTGGATTTGGAAGGTGATCTCTTTTTGCGTGTGGGTCTCAATGGGTTTTGAGGTGATTGGTGATTTGAGGAGTTTAGCGCCGAGTACCTGCAAAGAAATCCCGGGGTGGTTTGGTACCACCGAGGACCCTTCGATGATCAAGTTAGCATGAGATCCGAGCAGAGTAACGTCTAAGTGGAATAAAAAATGGCTTACTTGACCCCTCTGTGATCGGGTTTATATAGTGGCGGCAGCACGCAGCAGCAGGCGCGAGAATCTCGCCGGCAGTTACGCTCCCGACGTCACGCCCGCGTAAAGAGCGGATCGCCCATTAATAGGGATCGTGGTGGCGTGGAACGTGGGATGTTGCTGGTGGAGGATCTGCGCATGGCAAGATTTGCGGAGCGGCGGTTACGCCTGTAGTGGTGGAGTTGGTCGGTCGGAGGACCGAGGAAGATAGCCTCGGCTGGGGGGCTCGGGAACGAGCGAGAGGGCCGAGGAGTCTTGGTCCTGAGGCAGCTCGGGGTGAGCTGAGAGGCCGAGGAGGCCAAATTTCAGGGGGCTCTGAGGTGAGCCAGCTTGTGCTTGTTGAGCCACGGCAGCGCCCCGGCCTCTTGCTCGAGGCCAAAATGCGGAATAAAATTTTTCCTTACTCGGAAACCGGCGCTACCGCGGACAATGAAAAACCCGGATCGTTTACCATTAACCTAAAGCTAGCAATCAAGAGATAGGGTAAGAAGTATACCGACGATCCAAGTCCTCCGGTCTTCATCTCCACTCCGATCTCCTCGCGGGATCTCCGCCCGTCTCCTCCTCGTCGGAAAGGGCACCACGAAGCCGGGTACTTTTACGGGCTCCCACCTCAATACCGAGGCAACTCGCGCATGAAGCCGGCTACTCGACATGCTCAAGATATGCTGTAGAATGCAGTGTAGAATGCGCTTTGTCTCAATGGGGTTTGTAGTTGCCATGATGGAGGAATCAAAGAATAGAAAAATGGTGCTTGCATTTTTCTAGCAAGAAAATGAGATCAAGAATGAACTCTCAAGATGAAACTCTCATTTTCTTTCTCTCTTTTCCTTTTCTTCTTCTCTCTTCTCTTTTTTTCATATTGTTTCATCAAGTGAGAGCAAGAGGGTGGAGGAATGAATATGAAGCATAAACATGAAGGGAGGTGAGTGTAGGAGATAATGAAGGGTGACTACAACCAAGACATAATCATCACAAAACTCACATCAACTCTTCTTATCAAATCTAATCACATAAAGCAAATGATAATGAAGGATAAGAAAGGCATCAAAAGATGCTTTCATAATAAACCATCTTACAAATAAAACCTCCACAATATGTAATTTGCAAAACTGCAAATTACCCCTTCCATCAGAAAAGTCCGGCCGGGAAAGAACAAAGGAAAACCGGCCGGAACGGAATGCAAACTGGCAACTCCAGAAAACTGGTCCCGTAATAAATTACAGGAAAACCCCTATACTGTGCATACACACCCGCATCTGTATTCCGACCGGATACAAATGCAATGAGACAAAATCTACACTGTACTAAACTAGTACCGGCTTAAACCAAAGCCGGCTAGTAAAATCCGTTCGATCCTGATCCGTGCAATACCGCACGTATCTGATCGAACCCTGTCATATAACTATACGGCCACTAGTACAAAACTGTCCGATCCTGATCCGTGCAATACCGCACGTATCTGATCGGACCCTGCCATATCTCCATACGGCCTCTACAGCGTTTCGCCCGAAAGCTTGAGTAACTGAAAGTGTGGTGGACTCTAAAGACTCGTCAATACTATGGCTGTGGATTTAACCACTAGCACGTCAGAGGTATAAGCCAATACGTGACGGGCCACCAGCTATTGACCAAAAGGGACGTCGATGAGGAAGCTCACCCCGACACCCAACTGAGCCTGTCAGTGACAATATCCGTACAGTCCGGTCCGTTCGTCTATGAGTATCGCATGGCGGGCCTAAGGGGTTGGTAAAAGTCAGACCCCCAAAAGCGGTACAAGTCGTGTCGTAGCGTAGCCCAGAACGCCCTGAGATACTACTGGAATACCTACCAGTAAATCTCCTGCCTCGGCCGAGGGCTTTGCGTAATGGCTCTCCTAGACACAGCGCGACCTCACCCCCAATACCGGGAGAGACGAACCCCTGAAGATCCGCTCACTGCCTCCATGTGGCTCGGGACTGTACCCAACTAAAACCTGTTTGCACGACTCCTTTGAGCCGTGGTAGGGTAGTAATCAAAGTACAGTGGGAACTCACACGAGACAAATGACGATCCCCAGGTCAATGAACTAACCTGTACACATGTCACCAGGGAACTGCTATCTGACGTCTGGTATAAGACCAACTAGCAGGTTCCCGGCGAGTCCTGTCCGGTGTACTCATAACCCAATGAGCACCTGTATACATCTTAGGTGAACCAACAGACACCAGTGGCTTGTGAGACCGGCCACCGCCCCTCGTCGGGGTCTCGACTGTATACACTAGTCTACTCTGGAGTATCGATGCCCTGTCTCGAAACTCCCACGACTAGGGACCTTTTAAGGATGTGCTTATAGACTCCAGCTCTCACTTATATGATCGCCCTCATACTGCTGGCAGTCAAGCAAGAATCCAAGGGGCTCTATCAACGTGCAATAGCGACATGTCAGGTCACCTAAAGCAGTACACGATGATAAAGGTAAACCAGATAGCATACTATCATCTCGAGTAAGACTGTCCTACCGGGATAGGTCCTCCCTCAATCATTGCAATCACGTGCCTGTAATCCAATAATTGACTCTGAGGGCACTATCTCCAACAGTGCTTGCAGGTCAGGTACAGTGGTGGCCTGGTCGGCCCCTGTGGCCCTTTCTTCTGAGTTCCGGGACACGTCATCTACCACGCGTCCTGGTCTTGGTGACCGCCAATATTGAGCAACATCACCCTTTAAATTGGAATGTACATATTGTACATACCTAGCGTGTCACAAATAAAGTTCACTCTTGACCTTTCCAAATGCTTGGTGAAAAGTTTTGCTAATTGATTAGCAAAATGTACATAACATATGTCAATCGTTTCATTTTCTACCTTACAAACAAAGAAGGTGGCAATCAATCTTAATATATTTGGTCTTTTCATGAAAGAACATATTTGAAGTAATATAAATGACAGTTTTATTGTCACAGTATAATCATATAAAAGAAGTTGGTCCAAAACTGAGCTCTCCGAGTAAGAACCTAATCTATACCAAGTCACAAGTAATATTTTTCAGAACTCAAAATTCCGACTCTGTGTTGTGGTGTGAGATACGACACTTTGTTTTTGATTTTTCATGAGATACCAAGCTACAACCAACGAATATGTAATATCCTGTGATAGATCTCCAATTAGAAAGAGATCCTAAGCAATTGGCATCGCTGAATCCTTCTATTTAGGAGTGTCCACCATCTGAGCATAATAGACTTTTGCCTGGAGCACTCTTCAAGCATTGTAGAATTCGAACCGCTCCTAATGATTGATCCCCTAAGGTCTTATTGATTAAATAAGTGATATAGGTCGAGTAATCGAGAGATAATTCCTCTAGCTAACTGGTGGTCGATATCCGCGACAGGATCTTCCAATTGATCACTTTGTTCTGGAGCAGTTTGATATGCGTATCTACATGTATCTCTACGGGTTTACATCCCAACAACTCTAGCGTATTAATCACATACTTTCTTTAAAAAAAAGGATTCTCATTTTAGATCGAGCAATTTCATTGAGACTCCTATTGTCCGATCCTTCAAAAATGTATTCAGAGGTGGAAAGATAGCTTTTGGTGTCTCAAAGCGAGTTCTTTCTTGTCCTTTTTAAGTTGTTTTGTGCGTTTTGTCATGAAATATAAATTATTTGTGTTTCAGCGATGACAACAGGTCGATATGTCCGAGTGGTTAAGGAGACAGACTCGAAATCTGTTGGGCTTTGCCTGCGCAGGTTCGAATCCTGCTGTCGACGCTTTTTCTGCTTTCCTTTTCCCATTTTCGGAAATAAATATATATTTTTTTAAAAATAATTTCTTTTTCCTCTTTTGTAAATTAAATTGTAACTGCATCATCGCACAAAACAAAAGGAGGACCAACAAATGCCCTAAAATTCCTCACCTTCTCTCTTTTCTCGCGAAACATTCGACAATGGCGGAAGCTAATGCGAAGAAGAAGCAGCAGGCTCCTGATAAATACGATCTCAACGCCAAATTCGACGCCTGCGTCGACCTCGCCGTTCGCAAAACCCTCTACTCCTCTCTCGCCGGCGCCTTCTCCGGCCTCCTCCTCTTCAGTAATCTCCTCCTCCTCATTTCGCCCTCTTAACTTTTTGTGTTTCGAATTACGGTTCCTATTTCTGATTTCAATATCTATGCGCCTCGTAATTCCATGGATTGGCCAGCTGTTTCAAACTGATAGCAGCACATGAATTAGAGGCGAAATTATTGGACGTGTCGTGAATTTTCCGTGTGTTTATATTTAGAAACATTGCTATCACCATTGGTTTACACCATATTTCGACTTAAAGTCCTTTCCCTTTTGCATTAGTTATAGATAAACTTACGAAAACATATTTAAGATGATGTTCCTGTTGGGTTTGGGTTCATACCCATGAGTGGACTCAACCAATTTGGGTCTCTTTGTTGATTTGGGGCTAGAGACCAAGCTTGAGTCATTTTGGCTCGGACCTATTTGATATGGGTTAGGACTCAAGTTAAAAGGCAAGATAGTTTCTCTCTCATTTGATCTCTTTATTCTAATCATCCCATCATCCATTCCAAGAGTTAGTTTTTGAGAGAAAGAGGAAGAGGACAAGCAAAGTGGTTTTCTTACAAGAGCTCATTTGGATTGAAAATTCAACATTTCACACCATTTTGAAGAAGATTGTTTCCTTCTATTTGTATGAGGAGTTGTCTTCAAGTGGGTTATTGGAGCCAGGGAGGTAACCTTGTATTTTCTCATTCTATGAGTGATTCCAAAGTTGTGCTTTGGTGATGTTGTATCACTCTTGTTGTTGTTGATTGATAGTGGAAGCTCTATCTTGCATCATTGTGCATTAGGTCCAATCGGAGCCGATCCACGTTAAATCTTAGTGTCTTTTCTTGTGGCTTTTGTGTTTATTATTATTCTGCATTATTATTCGTCATATTCTCACATAGATCCGGGTGGTGGGTTGTTTTACTCCATCAAAGTGGCATCAAAGCCAAGGTGCCCACAAGGTGTTTGTGGAATTGTTTCAAAGAGATTTTGGTCTCTTTTGTTGTATATGAAAGATGTATAGTACCACAAGCCGTGTGATTAGCCTCAATGGAAACAATTGGAGTATATGGAAGCCAAGAATGGAGGATCTCTTATATTGCAAAGATCTTTATGCGCCTTTGGAAGGCGATGTCGCAAAGTCCACCGATATGTCCCATGGTGATTGGAAGAAGCTTGATTGCAAGGCTGTTGGGTTTATACGGCAATGGTTGGATGATTCCGTTTTCCATCACGTTTCCACCCGAAAGTTTGGCGCATTCTCTATGGAAGAAATTGGAGAATCTTTATGAAAGAAAGACCGCGGACAAGGCTTTTCTATATCCGAGCACTTGAATGAGTTCCAAAGTGTTGCGGACCAACTCATCTCTATGAAAATAACGTTTGAAGATGAGTTGCAAGCATTGTTGTTGCCTAGTTCCTTGCCGGAAAGTTGAGAGACATTGGTGGTGTCCCTTAGCAACTTCGCTTCGGATGGTGTTGTTACAATGAGCTTAGTGACAAGTGGTTTGTTGAATGGAGAATTGAGAAGAAAAGATCTCGGAGTTTCTCATTTGGAGGCAATTGTCGTGGAAAATAGAGGGAGGTCAAAGTCTATAGAAAGAGGCCATCGTTCCAAACCAAGAAGCAAATCAAGATCAAAAAATGATGTCATATGCAATTATTGTAAGAAAAAGGGCACATTTTGAAATATTGTTACAAATTGAAGAATAAACAAAAGGAGGGGATGAATGAAATATAGTACGATTCCAAAGAGAACACGACCACACTTGAGGGAGATATGGTTATTGTCTTTACTAGTGGTGAATCGAGCCTTTGTGTTGCGTGTCATGACACCGATTGAGTGATTGACACAGGAGCCTCCTATCATGCAACTCCTAGGAGAAATTTCTTTGCATCTTACAAGCCGGGTGATTATGGCGTTGTGAGAATGGGTAACAAAGGCACTTCACAAATTGTTGGTGTTGTGTTATTCATGTTAAGCCCGATCTTGGCTATAAATTGGTACTCAAAAATGTGCGGCATGTGTCGGAACTTCGTCTCAATCTTTTATCCGCCGGAAAGCTCGATGAAGAGGGTTACACTAATGTGTTTGATGGCGGTGCTTGGAGGCTCACTAAAGGCTGTCTTATAGTGGCAAGAGGTAAGCGATATTGCACCCTTTATAAAATGCAAGTAAAGTTATTCATATGTGAGTCGAACATAATGTTGGACAAGTTTATGGAGTTGTGGCATCGGCGGCTAGGCCGTGTGAGCGAGAGGCCTACAAGTTTTTGCAAAGGGCAATCTCATTTCTAATATGAAAGGTGAGCATCTTGGTACTTGTATTCATTGTTTGGTGGGCAAGCAACATAGAGTTTCTTTTGTGAGAAAAGCTTCACAAAGAAAGTCAAATATTTTAGATTTGGTTCATTCCGATGTGTGTGGTCCCATGAGAGAGGAAACTCTTGGTGGTGCTTTGTATTTCATCACTTTTGTTGATCATAGCCGGAAAGTTTAGGCCTATGCTTTGAAAAGCAAAGATCAAGTTTTGGAAGTTTTCAAGCAATTTCATGCTCTGGTGGAGAGGCAAACCGGAAAGTCTCTCAAGTGCATTCGTTCGGATAATGGTGATGAATACATTTGTCCATTTGATGCATATTGCAAGTTGCACGGCATTCGGCATGAAAGAATGGTTCCAAAAACTCCCGAGCAAAATTGTATTGCGGAAAAGATGGATCACACTATTGTGGAGAGAATTAGGCGTATGCTTTCACACGCCAAATTGTCCAAACCCTTTTGGGGGAGGCATTGGGAACGGCGGTGGCTTTAATTAATTTATCTTCAACGGCTCCTTTAGATGACGATATTCCGGAAAGAGTATGGAGCGGTAAGGATGTTTCCTTAAAAACATTTGAGAGTATTTGGATGTCGCGCGTTTGTCCTTTTTCCGAAAGATGAGAGGTCCAAGCTCGATAGCAAAACAATGCAATGCATCTTCTTGGAATATTCTCGTGATGAGTTTGATTATAGGCTATAAGATCCCGAAAAGAAAAAGATTATTCGGAGTCGTGATGTGGGCTTTCTTGAAGACCAAACCATTGATGACATTAATGATGATGATGCTCCCAATTCTCCGAATGGTATTTTTGATTTGGATCTGGTTTCTTTTCTGATGGTAAATGATAATGGGGGAGCTACACAAGAAAATATTGATGGTAATACTAGTAGTGAAGCCTCCACTTCCAGTGTTGCTCATGATGAAGTGGAGGAACAAGTCACTCAAGAGCCATAAATTCGGCGATCTACTGGAGAGTGGCAACCTTCAAAGAGGTACTCTAGTAATGAATATGTTTTGCTTACCGATGGCGGTGAATCAGAATCTTTTGATGAAGCTTGTGAATGTGATCACAAAAGTGAGTTGTTGAAAGCTACACAAGAGAAAATTGATGCTTTACAAGCAAATCGTACCTATGATTTAGTGAAGTTTCCGAATGGCAAAAAAGTGTTGAAAAACAAATGGGTTTTCCGTTTGAAGCATGAGGAGAATAGCTGGCATCAAAGATATAAAGTGAGGTTGATTGTGAAAGGTTTTGGCCAAAGAAAAGGCGTCGACTTTGATGATTTTTTTCTCTAATTGTGAAAATGTCACCTGTTCGGGTTGTTTTGGGTTTGGCCGCAAGCATGGATTTGAAGGTCGAGTAATTAGATGTCAAGACCGCATTTCTCCATGGTGATGTAGAGGAGGAAATTTATATGCAACAACCTGAAGGTTTCGAAGTCAATGGTAAAGAGCACTCGATGTGCAAATTGAAGAAAAGTCTTTATGGTCTCAAGCAAGCTTCTCGGCAATGATACAAGAAATTCGATTCTTTTATGTTGAATCAAGGCTACAAAAGAACCGCATCGGATCATTGTGTCTTCGTAAAGAGATCTGGTGATGGTGACTTTATCATTCTTTTGCTCTATGTTGATAACATGTTAATTGTTGGGCATGACAAGTCCAAAATTGACAAGTTGATGAGTTAAGCAAGTCTTTTGCTATGAAAAACTTGGGACCGACAAAGCAAATTTTGGACATCGGTATCTCTCATGATAGAAAAGTAAAGAAGTTATGGTTGTCGCAAGAGAGGTATATTAAGAGGGTGCTTCAAAGATTTGATATGGGAAGAGCAAAACCGGTTGGTTCTTCACTTGCGGATTATTTTAAATTGATCTTGAAGCAATGTCCTTCAAGTTTGAAAGAGAAAGAAGACATGAAGAATGTTCCTTATGCATCGGCTATTGGTAGTTTGATGTATGTGATGGTGTGTACATGTTCCGATATTGCGCATGCCGTTGATGGTGTTAGCCGATTTATTTCTAATCTGAGTGGAAAACATTGGGCCGCTGTAAAGTGGATTTTCTGATATTTTCGAGGCACCTCGAAGGAGTGTTTATGTTTTGGAGGTGATAATCCAGAGTTGGCTGCTTACTCCGACGCCGATATGGTCGGCGATATTGATTCTAGCAAATTCATATCGGGATATTTGTCATTTTTGCCGGGGGAGCCGTATCATGGCAATCGAAGTTGGTCCACTACCGAGGCCGAGTACATCGCCGTTACCGGAGCTTGCAAAGAGATGTTGTGGATGAAGCGCTTCTTTAAAGAATTGGGTTCGTCACAAAAATATTATGTTGTTTATTGCGATAGCCAAAGTGCGTTCCACTTAAAAAAATCCGAGTTTCCACTCGAAGTCTAAGCATATTGATGTAAGGTATCATTGGATACGAGATGTGCTTGAGAACAAGTTGAAACTTGTCAAAATCCACACCGATAAGAATGGAGCCGATATATTGACAAAAGGCTTGCCGAAAGAGAAGCAAGTGTTTTGTCGGAAAGTGTCCGACATGGGCTCTATTTGAATAGCTATGGTGGTCTCCCCTCATAGGTTTGGAGGGGGAGATTGTTGGGTTTAGGTCCATTCTGTTGTGTATGTTTCTTAGTAATAATTTCAAAAGTCGTTGATTTAGAATTAGAAGAACGGATATAAAATATATGGAATATAACTTTAGCAGAAAAAGGCGATGTTATGGTCAAGATATATCTAGAAGTAACCGTTTTCTCTGGTTAGGTTCTATAATTAATCATGATCGAGAAGGATGTAGTTCATAGGATTATGGCTGGATGGTTGCAGTCGAAAAGTACTTTTAGAAGTGCTCTAATGGAAAGGAAGATTATGTAAGACGGCTATAAGGCCATCAAGTGTTTTATGGATCATGATGTCGGGCAATTAAGAAACATGTCCGAAAGATTAGTGTGATCGGAATGAGAGTGTTGAGATGGATGAGCGGTGATATAGTAAAAAATATGATCAAAACCGCGAGTATTCGGTAACAAGTTGGAGGTTGTTCCTAGAAGAAAGATGCGAGAGAACCAATTGAGATGGTTCATGTGCAACGGAGACTAATAAATACCTTGGTTAGGAAGTGACAAAATTATAGTTAATAGTGCAATAAGGGCTAGGGGTAGACCTAAACGAATATGGACAGAAGCAATTAATATATTAATTGTTAATTTAAGCGAGGACACTGTCCATTAATAAGAAGAATAAGATTCATATAGCCAACCTCATAAATTTGGGATAAAGTGTTTCTGTTGTTGAGGTGTTGCTGTTCATATATTTAGAGGCAGTTTGGGAAACAGGCTCTTGGTTTTTTTCCCTCCGAAATTGGGATGCACAAAAAATATTTATTTTAATATTTGAACATTTGCTTCTTTTGTCCTTTGCATGATCAGCAAGGTGTACATTGGTGATGATTGATAAGAAAATGAAAAGAAAGAAAGGGATCATTGCTATATTGAACTGAACTCTAAATCCAACTATCAACATTTACATGCATAAACGTGGGCCTTCTATTTCTGCCGACTCCATAACTCCTTCAAGGTGGTACCTTTTTGCTCCTTACTTCGGCTATATTTTTATGTTATGTTTTCTCAGAGAGCCCGGTAACCCGATGGGCATCTGTAGCTTTTGGTGCTGGGGTCGGTCTTGGATCAGCATATATTGAAAGCTCGTACTTGTTTGGTGGAGCTCCTCCAAACTGGTCAGCTCCAAAAGATTCTGTCATTCCTCCAACTCATGTAAGGCCTCTTTGTTCATTTAATATGTGTTTCCTGTTTCTGCACTAAATTTGTATTATATGTAGCATCCTTGATTTTGTGGGTATGGCACATGCTATGTTCTTATCTTTGCTTAGAGTTGAACGTTCAGAGTAAGAATGTAATTCCGTATGGCTAATCTATCATCTTTCATCTCTTCTACCCTTTTGTCCCTTTATAGAAAAAGTCAAAGGATGCTGACTGGGGTTAAGATTAGGCAGTAAAACCACTCTTTTGTCCATAATAAATAGTTTTCTTGGTTAGTAATTTAGTACTAATTAGTGGGTTAACTTCGGGTTGACACCCTGTAGACTGTAGGACTTGAGCAATTTTCTCATTTAGTCTCGATTCATTGCAGATGCAAATATTTGCCTTTTTACTATTGAAAATCAAAATATATGTTAAAGTTTAAGCTATTATGGATTCAGAATTGGTTTGTTTTGTGTTGAAATTTAAACCCAAAAAGGTGGTGATTGGGCCACCCCGGCAATGATTTATTATCAGATCTTTAGGTTGGGACATTAATTGGATAACGGGCTAGAAGGTTCACAACTTTTTGTTTGAACTTTGTTTTGCAGAACCAATATATCTTATTGATGTCTTCCATCTTCATCAAGTTATAGTTCAGGGCATATGGTTAGGTACAAGCCAAATATGGAAATCTATCCATTATTCAATCGATTTTCCTTCACTTCTTCTGGCTGAATGTTTGTAACACTTTTTTCTGAACTCCAAGAATATTTCTCTAGGGAGTCTTAACGAATCTAGTTAGTAAGAGGGCAACCATACATTTCAAATTGTATCATTTTGAAGAGTATAAAAGGCTTGGAATCGATGTAGTGTTAGCATCTGACTTCATGAAGCTAATTCTACAAAAACCTTTTTCCAGTTCGCGAATGGACATATTCTAAACTTCGCGAATGCACACATTCTAGTTGTCTTGGTGTACCCCTTGGTCAATTCGAACTTGGATAACAATGCGATTCTCTAATTTTGTCTCTATCTGGCCATTTTAACTGCATTCAATTTTAGTATTTTGTTTCTTAACTGCCCTACATTCTGACCAATATTATTAGCGTTGATAATCTTACAGCCGCAATATAGGTTATTCTCAGTTTCATAAATATCTTCCTTAGTTTCTGTGACCCATAAATATCTTCCTCGATCTTATATGTCATCATTATGATGAATAAAATGAGTGCACGAGTGCATTAGGTAAGAGTTTGCTCCAATTGAGGATAAATTGTAGAACGATTAGATAGTTGGACATTTGCAATGGAGGCAAATACAGTTTAGAGTTATAGGAGTGTAGTTAATGGAGCAACAAGGATGGAGCTAGTACTAAACAAACACAAATGGTTGCTAATAAAAAAAATATCGATTAACAGGATTTCTGTCATTGAATTGTTCAGGATAAAGGTTGGGTGATTATCCTTGTTTTTAATACTCATGGACCCACTTTTACTAGATCAGGGGAATCTAATAAAACACATGATTTTGCTGCAAAACCATTATAACATAGGGTTTCTGCAATTTACCATTATGCTATAAATTTTAAGTATCATCATGTTACTTCCATTTGTTACTGATGCAGCCCTAGCCATCAGGGCTGCACCAGTTACTGTTTATAAATTGTGAAGAAAACATGTTTATAATTGAAGTTTGGTAACATTCCCTTCTAGCGTAGAATCATGGCTACGCATTGAGTGAATTTTTAGTGGTCCATGTTAATGGTCACCATGATGCGGAGGTCTAGGAATTCTTTTAATATATAAAATTAAAAACAATGGAACAAAATAGTAATTTACTTCGTTTATTTGGGAAATGGGAAGTTGGTTGGTTTATTGAATTTCTTTAGTTTAGTTGAAAGGGTGGAATTTTTAACCTTGATATGTTTCGTTGGATGCAATTCTTACATCTCCAGTCAAACGAATGGTTGATGCTTTTGAAGTAATCAAGGTTGTAAAAACATTAAGCAGTGCTAGGTGATTGGAAGACCCCCTAGCGCCTAACCACTTAGGCAATGCCGACGGTTTTAGTATTTTTAGTTAACAATGTTCGGGAACAATAGATTTGAGGATCTAATGATGACCATTTGCAATAAAGAAATAACACCAACTGAGGCTCCTTAAGCACCCCTCCAGGTGCCCGCCTAGATAGTTGTGACCGCCTTGGCACCTGCCTAGGTGGGTGCCTTGCCCGCCCAACCCGCTTAAGCGACAAAATTGCTTAATTTAGCAGCTTATGTGAAGGCAAAGCGATGTTGTGCCGCATCCGTCTAAGCAGACGTCCATACCGCTTTTTATTACATTACAACAACCGCAACAACCACTTGTTATTAACGTTGTTACTAATAATTATTTTTCATGTAGAAACTAATACAATTTTTGAAGAGATGTAAATTGCAAAATTGTTTAATAAATTGCAAAAGTTTTAATCCAAGAAAAGAAGATAAACGAGATTGTACTTAATTAAGAAACTTCAAGTTTATTACCATTGGAACTTTGTGGAGCATTCTCTTAGAATATCTTAAACATTAAAAACACAACTCTACATGTTTATAAAGGGTATTTTTACGAGAACGTCCCCCAAAGTTTGCTATTTACAAAAAAAGCCCCCTATTTTTGGTATTTACTAAAAAAACCCTTCAAACATTTAAGTTGCACTAAAAAGCTTCCCGACGGACTAAAAGAAGATTTTTTTTGGCATATTCGCCAACTCCGTTAGATCATTAAAGGAAGGGTATCAGGTATAGAATTTAAACTTTTCAACCCCTTCTTCAAATTTTCCCCCAATTTGGACAGATTAGGAATTCAGTCAAATAATTCTTCAATCGATCATGGATTTTGGTTAATCTTCCGCAATTTTATTCACAATGAGATCATGGTTGTTATTGAGTTTTTGTAAGTTTTGTAGAGTTTTGATTGGGAAAATTGATAAGGAAGATGAACGTGATGAAGAAGAAGAAGAAGATCAACGAGATGTGAAAGATGACATGGTCAAGCTCATTAGGCTCCATGAGTTTGATTTGGAGATGCTTATAAGAGAAATGTTGGTGAAGGTTGAAGATGTTGAGGGTGTAAAAAAGATGTGTTGTTATTGGGTTAAGAAATATGTTGGCTTTTGGGTTTGTAGAGTTTTGATCAAGAAAATATATGGGTTTAATATGAAGAGGAAGATGAAGATATGATCGTGATTAATGAGAGATAAGAGAGATGATGGATTCAACCTCATTTGGCTCTATGTGTTAGATTTGAAAACGTTAAAGGAATTGTTGGATTAAGGCGAAAGGATTGAGGATGAAGGTGAAGGAGTTGATGATGCAGAGATGAGGAATTGAGATTGGATTAAGAAATGTGTTTTTTTTTCTTCGGATTTTTGTAAAATTATTAAAGCTTTATTTGGGAAAAATTTGATGATGATGGTAATGATGATTGATGATGAAGAAGAAGAAGAAGAATTGAGAAGAGAAAGATCAATGAAAGTTTTTTGAAGAATACTCGGATAATTAATAGGGTTTTTTGAGATTATTATAACCTCCCTAAGGACATGTTTGGATAGTTAGGATTAAAATTTGTAGGATTTAATTTGGGATTAGAATATCTCGGAATGCACTTGTATTCCTTTTGGGTGAAAATGTAGAGAATTTTCAACTTGAATGAGTGTTTAGATAGTTTGGGATAAGAATATTCATTTTTTTTCCCTTAAAATGGCCAGATAAATTGTTTGATTTTTTTAATCGTTTCATCAACAATTTAAAACCCGTATTTCTAGCATCAAAATGCGTAAAATGTAGAAGATCAAAACTCTTTGACATCAAAATATCAATATTCTTAACACAATTTTGCTCAAAAAATATCAACAGTGCCCAGTCATATACAATATAAGAGTCGTCAGCTCTTTTTTTAGTAGTTTCATCCACAATAAAGGGTACAATACAATATAGACCAACTATTTTTATGTTTATTTTTTTCAAGAATACAATATATGCCTGAGCAGAATTAAGCAATGATGTCTCAGATATAGTGCATGTATTATTTAAGTTTGAAGAATTCACGAAACTTGCCGACCAGGACCGAGACACGCTCCACGAGAGCGACCATAAATGCCCCTTCCTCGATTCCTTCAGAGTGTTGTGCCTGCCGAAGGACTGATTCCGATGGGATAAGATCGATCCGCCGCCGCTGCCGGAGTCCTCATAGATCATCAGGATGGAGAGATCCGTCAGTGCCGTGGCTCTCCGGATCTGCCCCTCGCCAATGGATCGATTGTTATTTTTGAGGGAATCGAGGACGATGTGGTGGTTTCATTGGCGGATGAGATCAATGTCGTCGCGGACGACGTTGCAGAGGTCGGGCCTTAACGGAGCGATCGAAGAAGTCGGTGACGATTCGGTCGATGGGGGGATTGGAAAGGAGGGATCTGCTGCTGGTGGTGAGTAAGATGATGACGCGGAACTCCTCTTGGGAGATGAGGAAGGCGTCCAGGAGGTGGGAGATCCATGAGAGGGAGAGGATGCCATCGTTGTTGTTGTTGAGGGAGAAGAGGTCGGCGACGTGCTTCTGGAAGGACTCCATGGCGGGCATTGGCGTCATCGTCGGAGGATGATTCCGATACCCTAACCCTACCCTTAATTTCTTTTTCCTTGGGTTTGAGGAGGAAGCAGAAGAACGAAGAAGAGAGGATCCGAGAGGCAGATGGGGACATGAGAGAAAAAGTTGGGAAAAAATTGACTCGGACTCAATTTTTTCTATCTAATGGATAGGGTCAAAGATAAGGTTTTTTCCCTCCCTCTGGATCAAAGAACAAAATACTCATCCAAATAGTCTCTTTTACAGGATTGAGACAATCCAGCGGAAAAATGGCATTTGGGTTTTTCTCTCTCCATGGGATATGTAGTATCCAAACAAGTCCTTTGGAGTTGTTAACTATGGATGGACAACAGACGGAATGCTTTTTTGTGGAACTTAAATGTTTGAAGGGGCTTTTTCGTAAATACCGAAAATATTATATATATAAATAACGAATTTTGGAGGCCGTTTTCATAAAAAATAACCATTTTGGAGGGCGTTTTCATAAAAAATAACCATTATAAAAATGTTAATAATTGCGGCATACTTTAATTAGATTAGAATTAAAGTGGGATGTTAAAAAGGACAAGGCTCTAGGTTTCATGTGATCATAGGATACCTACAAATATTGAAGGGATACTTATGTAGGACATCATCATGTTATACCTCATAATATTGAGCAATCAAAAAACAAGCTCAGAAAATCAGTGTAGTTGAAATTAGAATGATGGATTGATGGCTGACTATAACTTAAAAGATAAGATGGAAAAATTAGCGCATTTGTAAAAAGCTGAAAGTATGGCTGTTAGTATTTACTCAACTAGTTGAGACGGTATAGACACATACACATGTAGCTATTAATGTATTAGTTATTAAAGCAAGGATACTTAGATATACATATGCCTAAACGTGATTAAAAAAGACATATCAGTTGACAATTTAAGGGTAAATGTAATAAAAACACCACAGAATTTTCTGTGTATTTGAGACATATAAACTTAAAAATGCCATCCAACCCCCCTCCTCCCCGCCCATTAGCAACGTAGTCTGTAATTTTTTGTTTCGCTAACTCGCTGAAGGACAAGAGGACCGAATAACCCCTAAATGCCTTGTACTCGAGTAGCCGCAAAATAAACTGAAAATGACATTTTTGACGAAATAACCTTTTCTTTTTACGAAATACCCTCTAGGAATGGTATTTTTTAAGTTTATTGGTGTTGTCTCAAAAATTGGGAGAAGCCTATGATATTTTAAGAAAGTTACCCTCAATTTGATATGAAAGATGCCATTTAACAAAGGTAATTGAAAGAAAATATGTATCCAGTCTTAAAATTAAGGGGTGTTGTATATTTTAATTAGTTGTCATGTTTATATTGTTGAATATTTACATAAGGATAATCCTTCGTTTATATTTTCTTTGGGTAAACTTTAGACACCTTCTATTTTTCATACTTTTTTGATAACCTCACTGAACTTTAAAAAATACTACTTACAGCATTGACTTTTATATTTTTCCCTTTACACTATCAAGGTGTTAACAAGTTTTTTGATCCAAAACTCCTACTACAAATCTCTCTCGCTCTCCTTTTCCAAACCCCTAAATATCACGTTCACTCTTCTCCCACTCTTTTTTTAACCAACCAAAACTCTTCTCTCTCTTTCAAAATTTCATTCAAAAGCCATCCACATCTCTCCACTTTCTTATTCTTTCTTTTTTCCAATTTAAAGAAACCCATCTCTTTTACTCTCCCCCCTTTCCCTTTTTTGAACCCCTAACTCTCACTTTCCTTCTTCCACTCTCATTTCAACCAAACCCATCCCTTTCCCCCAAAACCTATCATTATCCAATTCAACGATCACTCTCCAATTCTATGATGGTGACCCGATTTCGGTATGATAGAGAAAAGAGATACCGTGTTTGGTCTGGGCCCTTTGGGGATCGACATTGGGTTTGGCAAGGATTTAGGGTTTGATTTTAGCATTTGATTTAGGGTTTGATTGGAGAAGTTTTTGGGCTTTGATTAGAAAATATTTTGAGGCTTATTTTGAGAAGACAAGTGATTTTAAAGATTTTGGTTTCTTACAGAATATTTCGAGTTTAAGTGTGTACCCACACACACAAGAGAAAAAAGAAAGAAAAGGGTTTGAATGAAGTAGACGGGCATTTCCGGAATGCTCAACTTACTTGCAAGGCATGAATTAATGAAGCTAAATTTTTCACAAGATTCTGGTAGTTCAAGTGGGTTTCATGGCGTTTCTAACGTCGTGTAGGATTATCTCAAAAAACTATGAAAAGATGACGGTGTTCAGTAAAATTCTCTCATTTTCACATGTCAATAATAGGTCTTTAATTATGAAAAAATAAAAATAACACGTCCTTTTCGTTTTATTTTCCAGGAGGAACAAAACTAATATCAAGGACTCCAGTTTGCATCCTTGGATGAAGAAATTTTCTTGCATTATTATTTTTTAAGCTAGAATGGTTCCTTGCACACATGCAAGTATTTGTTTTGACCCGACTCTGTTGTATTACAATTCATCTCTCCCAACTTGGGGGGTTATTGAGGGCCCAAACATTTTATGAAAGAGTTTATATACTTGCCTTTTTGTTCCTATTTCTTTCCATTTCTGTGGTCGGCATGCTACATGTCAATGATTTTTCTTGGACATTAATTTGGCAAATAGTTTTTGATATTCGTAGGTTATGGTACAATTATAAATGTCGATGAATTTGAAATAAATAAGAACTTAATGTAATATCTGTTGTCATGTAATGTCACATTAATTAATTAGTGGTTTTTTTATTTTTATTTTTGGTAATTTTACCAATTTCTGGATTATAGCATGTAAATAATCAAAGGCTGAAAAGAATTTTATTTATTTATTTACGTTTCTTGATTATGTGGGTTTTTTGAGCATGCTCAATGTTGACAAGTTTAAGAAAACAAATATTTTGCAAATGTTTTACACGAGCAGCATGATTTAAAGAAAATAAAGATTTACCCATTTGTAGGCTGTAGATGTTACAATCGATGACTTCAACAAACTTCAATAAACAGAACACTTCTTAATTTTATGAGCACTTCTTGATTTTATGAGCTGTATCATACAAAACATTGACGAATTTATGAACCAAACTTGATGTTTTAACCAATTTCTAATAGGAAAGTATGTAAAAATGGCTACGGGGAAAAAACCTTTTTAAAACTTTCTGTATAGTAATAGCTTGCCCGAATTAATATTTTTCTAAACAAAAACTGATGGAGGTCGGAATCTCCCTTAAATGTTGTCCTCCGTCGATCTGGCTGCGAGCGGTTTGAAGCGGTTGAGATTGGATATGAGAATTGTTGTGTGGATCTCAATGGGTTGTTGGATGTTGTTGACGCCGAACTACCTGCAAGGAAGTCCTGGGATGGGAAACCACCGTAGGACTCTTCGACGATCAAGTTAGTACCATGGAATAAAAGCAGGATAGCGGCATATTAGAATGAGTCCGAGTTACCTGAGTCGTCTGAAAATGGGTTTATATGGTGGTCGCATGGAGCGAGCTGGCGCGAGATCCTCACCGTTCGTTATGCCCCTGCGTTATGCTCGAGTCGATGGCGGGATCCGCTCATTAATGGAAGGACGTGCTAGTGTGGGACGCAGAATGTGGGGCGGCGGATATCTCGCTTTGGCGAGATACACGGAGCCGTGGCGGCGGCGTTTGGGCTCCGTGCTCTCAGTTTGTCGGGAAAGCCGAGGAAGTTCAGCCCTGGAATAGCTCAGAGAGAGCAAAGAGGGTGTAAGTTTGGCTGCTGGATGGCTCGGGGGCGAGAAGTGGGGGTGTAAGCCCAGAGACGAGGCCTCGAGGAAAGTCTCTGAAGCACCACACTGATTCTACCTCCGTAGCTTCCAGGAGTCCAGTGGGTTTACATGGACGACATGTCATCTGCTACGTGTCGTAATCTGGGGAATTCCCGTTCATGAGCCTTATCACTGGCCCCCGCTCTCGTCCTGACCTATTTGTGGGTCAGGGTCGAGAGTGGTAAGCCCGGTTTTTAACGGTTTAGCCTAAGATTCCTAGGCTGCTTGATGACGGCGGGACATTTGGCGGCTACTCCTCTCGGATGACTAGGCCCACGTGGCAGGTCACGGAATCCTCGATTACCGCGCATATCTTTGATGACGTCAACGGATCGGTGAAATGATTGCGCTTTTAAAGAGGGAGCGCTGTTTCGCTTGACCGTCGGTTAGGCTACGCGCCACGTGCCCAACATTGGTTGGCGGGACGCGAGAGGCTGTCTCTGACTTCTGTCATGAGGGGGTGTTTCTAATGGCCGATCGCCACGTGGAGCCTCGACGGCCGCTAGGTGCGACGCTTTGTTTTAGCGGAAGTCGATTTGGGCCGTAGGATGTCCCCTTTGGAGTGTATAAATAGGAGGGGACCATCCCATGACCGACACTTTGCCTTAGTTGCCTTTCGTTGTTTGAAGATTGCCCGGCGCACCTCCACTTAGATCGGATCTTCCATTGAATTTTCCTCGGCAAACCCTTTCCTTGAATCAGGTTAGATGTCTTCCTCCGATGTATCCGTGGATGTAATAGGGGTAGAGTCGGGCGATGAACCTCAGTTTCTGGGGCCGAGACCAGCGGGTCTTCTTCCTCTTCAGCTTCAGATAGCCAAGAGAGTTCTTCTTCTTCTTCATCTATGTCTTCTGTGTCGGGCTCACCCCCCAGGGTTAGTGTCGCCCTTGTCTCTCGCCGTCGGGCGGCGACAAGGGCTCCCAAGGTGTGCATCGGGAATACCCGCGATGCGCCCTCAGTCTTGAATCGTCTGGACGAGCTTTCCGACATCCGTGCTCGATTCTATATACCCTATGGCTATTCACTCCGTCTGGCCAGAGAGGGTGAGTGGGCAGACCAGATGCGGGGCAAGGTGATTTCTCTGTATCTGGAAGCATTCCGGACAGGGATGCGTCTGCCCTACTTGTTTGAGCTTTGTGCTGTGCTCCATTGTTTCCGTCTTGCCTCGGGCCAGCTAGCGCAAAACTCATGGAGGATCCTTCTCGGGTTTCTGGTCCGGTTAAAAATTGATCGGATCCCCTTCGATTTGAGCCTCCTCTTGTCTTTTCTTTGCTATAAAAATTATCCCGGTACCAGTAAGGAAGAGCCGAGCTGGGTGTATCTCTCGTTTAAAAAACGTAAGGGTAGGACGGCCGGGTCAGGGGTAGTGGTCGTTCCTTCTTCTATTCACGAATGGAAGGAGAAGTTCGTCTTTGTCGGGCCACCGGAGGGTGAGGATTGACCTATGCCCATCCAATGGCATATGGCCGATTGCCCGAGGGAGAGGCAGTCGAACGCCCTCGAGGCGAGAGTGGTGTCCCAGTGGGAACCGATCCAGCTGGCCGATGTCCTGCTCTCTGAGCAGGTACTGAGCTGGGCTGGATTCAGTCCCGCGTGTGTTTGGATAAGTTAGGGCTTTTGCCGGTCTGTTTAGACTTCGCCAAAATTCTATTGTCGTTTCTGCGTCGCTGATATTTTTCTTATGTTTTTCTCGCAGAGCCTATGGATCAATCGAAAATTATGGCCGCCATGGCTGCCAAGGCCTAGGGAAGGAAGACCGGTGGTGCAAGCTCGTCTCGACCAGGTCCGAGTGCGGCTCCTCGGCAAGCTCCCCGACCAAGGTTTCCGCAGCACCCCCGTCCTGGAGGAACGTGTTAGTGTATATGCCTTAGAGGCCATTACTGTATCATACTAGTTTGTATATTACTTGATGGAAGCTTGGGATATTCACAGTTGTATAGACAATCTTGCTCAAAATGGTAGTATGCTACTTGGTTTGTTTCTACTTTAATATGTGCATGTGTTTCTTTTAGCACATCGCTTATACATATTAGTAGAGCCCTTAGGATCTTTGCTTGATTATCAGCGTTGTGATGGCAGTCACACTTGTAGGGGCTGGGTAATCTATAAGCACATCCTTATACAGGTCCCTAGTCGTAGGACTATCGAGACAGGGCATCGATACTCCGGAGTAGACTAGCGTATGCGCTTCTCATCCCAGCAAGGGAGATGGTCTGTCCCACAGCCATCAGTACGTCGTACTGGAGATAGTATGCGGGTGCTCGTTAGGTTACGAGTACACTAGACATGACTCGTCGGGATTTGTTGGTTGGTATTATACCTATCGTCAGTTATCAGTTCCCAGGTGACATGAGTACAGCTTAGTCCGCTGACTTGACACCGTCACTTCGCCTCGAGTGTGTTCCCACTGTACTTTGATTACTACCCTACCACGGCTCAAAACAGTCGTGCAAACAGGTAGTAGTTGGGTGCAGTCCCGAAGCACTTGGAGGCAGTGACGGTTAGACAGGATTCGTCTCTCCCGGTATTGGGGGTTGATATCGCGCTGTGTCTAGGAGAGCCATTACACATAGTCGTCCCTGGTCAGGGCAAGCGAGATATACTGGTAGGTTTCCGATGTTATCTCAGGGTGTTCTGGGCTACACTCCGACATGACTTGTACCGCTATTAGAGGACTGACGTTTACCACCCTCTAGGCCTGCCATGCGATATTCTCAGACGAACGGACCGGACTGTACGGAGATTGTCACATTCAGGCTCAGTAGGAGTTCGGATGGGTTTACCTCATCGGGTTTCTTATCGACATCTACCTGGGGGCCGTTACGTACAGCTAGTGCCGCTTGCGGTTTGTGGTTAAACCCATTGCCAGCGTAGTGTCAAGTCTTTAGAGTCCCACACAGAGAGTTTCCCTGCACTGAGCGAAACGTGTAGAGGCCGTATGGTTTTACGGCAAGGCTACGATCACTTACGTGCACTTGTGTGCGTATGCTGTTCGGGCAGGCAATACTAGTGGGCTTTGGTTTAAGCCGGATCCTAGTATTGTACGGATGGATTTGTTTTGCCTTCTGTGCATTCGCATTCTACGGAATGCGGATGCGGGTGTGTATGCACAGTTTTGAGGAGAGAAGAAGGAGGTGGTGCCTCATTAGGGTTTTGACAGTTGATTCGGCCAAAACCATTATGAGGCGGACTCATTAGGGTTTTGGAAGTTGGTTCGGTCAAAACCATTATGAGCCGGGGATATTATTTACTAATCTTTTTAGTGATAATTATGTTATGGCTAATTGCTTTGATCATTTAACCACACTTGACTTTGTTGACCGTTTGACCAAAGTTGACTTGGACCTTCATGAGAGAACTAGAGTATTCTTTGGTTTTCTTTTTATTTTTGATATGAACATGGTCAAGTCAAGCTAGCCATCAACTTTATCATGAAAAGATTAGTCATGATGATGTTTATGTATTATTGCAACCATAGTTCATTTTCTTTAGCTAATAATTCATTTCTCACTCTCTCTCTTGAAAAAGAAATGAAAAAGCTCCATGGTTGCTAGTTCTTCTTCCTCCTCTTGAAATTTCCTTTGATCTCATGTGTTGAGAGAAAAAGGATCCAAATAAACAAACACATCCATCTACCTCATCTACACAACCTAGGACATCAAGCCTAGTGATCTTGTTGCCCTAGTTGCCTCGGCTCGAGGTGGAGCTCGGAGCACAACTCTCGGGTGGATCTTCTTCGACTCAAGAAGGCCGCGGAGGTGATCAAGATCCGGATCGATTCTCGGAGCTTAGATGGACGAGCAGGACAGCGGAGAGAAGACCCGAAGGACCGGTATCGTGAGGTATAATCTCTATGACACAGTAGATAGAACCTCATATAGTTTGCTAGTTTTTGTTTAGCAAAGATCCTTCTTTTAGTCCATGTTGCTTTGAGTTCAAAAATCGTTTTTTACCGTTTCCGCCTCCCCGTAAGAATCGGGGTGAGCAACGTGGACTTACAGTGGTATCAGAGCCTAGCTAAACATAAACTAGCATGTTAGCAAAGCATTTAAAATTTCGATCGGAAAAAAATCGCAAAACACGTCCGGAAAAACCAACTTTCTGCCGATTTTTTATACTGCTATAAAAATAATTTAACATATATGAAAAATCGGCTCAGTGTTTTGTAAAAACACAGAAAAAATTATCCAGTGACTCGGTCAAAGAGCCGCGGAACCGCGGCAAGAACATGCTTCTTGCCGCGGATCCGCGGCCGAGTTGACTGGGCCGTGGGTCGTTTTTGGCACAGTGTTCTTATTGTTCTGTTTTGGGATTTTTAGTATAGTTTGTTTCTGCCCAGAATTTCCAGAAAACAAATTTGTGTTTGGGATGGTTAAAAGTCCGTATTTTGATTGAAATTCCGTAGACTTTGGCTAATGGATTTTATCTGTGATGTGATATATATATTGAACGTCTGCTAATCGCTATACGTCGATTAGTAAGGGTTATACATATCTGTGATCTGTAATGTTGATGGTTTGTGTATATGAACTAGTTGGATTGTCGCGGATGAATAGCCGGGGATGTGAGATGAGAGTTTCTTTTTCTTTCATTCAATGTAAAATTTGTAATTGATGTAATATTATTTTATGGCCGCACATCCGGGATGAGGTTGTAGTCGCCATTGTATAATTTCTTTTACTGTTTTTGCTCCTAGGATAGACCCAAGGTGGGGTGCACAAACTACCGGGTATCTCGAACTGCGAGTGGCCTACTCACGTTGTTGAGAGAGGTTGCTTCGCTTCGGGTACTTGGCGGGTAGTTTGCCGCACCCGTAGAGGTCTAGGGTGGGGTATTGGCTATTCATCGCGACCGTGTAATCCGTCTTTCGTTGCAGGCTCGAACGAAACGCGGATTCCTAGTATATCCAAAGTATTCATCTGTGATCTGGAATGGCTATCATTGCATCTGACGAATGTATATATATCTATATATGATATCTATTTAGGCGTTGCTTATGTTTTGCATCCGCGCTAGTCTAGCCCCCGCTCTGTCGTTAGTTAAGTAACCTAACGGGTAATGACGGGGCCCCGTGGCGAATGCGGATGGCATAAGCGTACGTCATATTTTCGTTGTTTTCTGCAATGGTAGGATTAAATGATGGGACGCATTAAAATTAATGCAAGAAAATAAACCAAAGTAAAGTCGTTGGAACACTTTCAAAACCACTCGGTTCTTTTCAAAAACCAACTTTTAAAACGCGGAGCTTGAACCACTCTTTTTAAAATCTATCTCGTTCATTCGATTATATCAAGTTCACTACGTTCACGGTTTCGCCAAAACCATTCGTATCCCTCCGTCATTTCATATGAATATCCAACAGTATTCAAGCTGTGTTTGTTGGCCTTAGTCAAGGCACAGTGTTTGGTAGCTGGTGGGTATTCATATGCTGCATAGATAGATGCGTTGGTTTGGGACAGTCGTATTACTTTGTTGGCCATAGTCAAGGGTATATACGGGTGGGTTCAAATCAATCTGGACAACGACGGGTAGAACTTGACATATGACTTATGATTTGTTGGCCTTAGTCAAGATCATAAGAGCATGGGGCAAAAATCCACATCGGGAGTTTCTAAAGAAACTGAAACTTGCTAGTGCTGCATACCATTTGGAGTGTGATGATTCTGGTAGGATTCCTTCAGTTTTATCACACAATGATATTTGGATCCCGATCCTACTGTGAGTATATGCTACTCCTCGGGAACTTTCTCACTTAACGATCAATGCTATAAACCAAGTAGGTGTCTAGAAAGGTGTTAGCGGGGCTACGCCCTCAGGGAAAAGAGGTTCTTAAATTAAGGAACTTCGCGAAAGCGTTGGAAAACCCCCTCGAAGCCGACACTGGCCTGGTTGAACGGTTAAGCAAGTATTGTACGGTGTGATTGATCCCTACTAATTCTTCCTTTATGGTTTGATGAGAGATTAGAGAGACAGTGGGAGCCATCCTGTTTAGATAAATTAAAAACCAATCTAAACTTGCAAGAGCATCATGCTGAGTGTTTTCTTCTCTCTCTCTTAATTGCAGCGACCCCGTGACCACACATAGGTTACATCTAGATAATAAAATGACTGAATCTGACTGTTATGACTGGCAAAGGTCTGTCCAGATGTCCATTGCCCATGACAAGCTGGGACACCTCTTAACTAATCCAACCCCTGCCGTCTCAGGACCAGTTTCCCCTGTCACGGATATTGATATCCGTAAGACATCGGAAAAAGACTGTTCGAAAGCCAAGTGCCTCGTGTTAGCCTCAGTTGATGGTGGATACCAGAGGCAGTACGAGAAGATGGACTTAGTTTTTTTTTCCTCCATAACAAAGATTTATATGGAGAGCAATCTCGTATCGCAAGATATGAGACCTCGAACGAATTGCTTCTAGCAAGGTTGGCTATCGGGTCCTCTGTAGGGGGCAACGTCCTTACAGAGACCAGCTATTTTAAGCTCACGGACCTGAAGACCACGTTTAAGAACGGGTCAGATGCTGACTTGATTCTACAGTCTCTACCTTCTACCCTGAAGGAAACCAGGGAAGTAGAAGGAAAGAGAAGGGCAAAAGTTTCGGGACTGGATGTAGTAAAAGAGGGACGTTCCTATTGTTACGGGAATGAACATTGGCAGAAGGATTGCAGGGCTAGCAAAGCCAGTAGCCAGGATTCGAAGCATGTTGTGGCTTCGGTTTCAGGTGTGTTTGTAATAGAGAACTGTATGTCAGTTAACCCTACTTCCTGGGTATTGGATACCGGGTCAGGATCTCACATCTGTAATTCGTTACAGGCTCTGAGAAACCGTAGGGTTATCAGAATAGGTGATATGACTCTCAGGGTTGCTAACGGAATGAGCATGAACGCTGAATCCGTAGGGGAATATCATCTTGGACTGACAACTGGGCAGATATTGATTCTGCGTAACTGTTTTTATGTACCAGGTGTGACTTGTAATATCATATCTGTATCCTTACTTTCTAAGGAAGGATACGATTTTACTTTTGTAAGTGATGTGGTCCACATCCACCTCAAGTTCTGATTGGGTCAGGTACATTACAAAACGGAATATACGTATTGAATCAAGCTCAGATTTTCAGTGTCCAGAAAACACTTAAAAGAAAGTCTTCGGAAATAAATCAGGCTTTCTTATGGTATTGTAGACTCGGTCACATTAATGAGACACGATTAACAAAGTTACATAAAGAGGGATACTTGGATCCGTTTGAGTATCAGTCTTATGCCACTTGTGAATCTTGTCTCATGGGAAAGATGACAAAGACTCCGTTCACTGGACACGGAGAAAGAGCAAGCGAGCTCTTGGGACTCATACACAGTGACGTGTGTGGTCCAATGTCTACACATGCGCGAAGTGGTTATTCATACTTCATTACTTTCACAGATGATTTCTCTAGGTATGGACATGTCTTCCTGATGAAGTATAAATCCGAGGCCTTTGAGAAATTTCGGGAATACAAGAATGAAGTTGAAAAACAAACAGGCAAAAGTATCAAGACACTGAGATCTGATCGAGGTGGTGAATACTTGAGTGCCGAGTTTCTGGACTACTTAAAAGAGAATGGTATTCTCTCTCAGCTTACTCCTCCATACACACCACAACACAACGGTGTATCGGAAAGGCGGAATCGAACCCTATTGGATATGGTTCGTTCCATGATGAGTAAGGCTGAGTTACCGCGATCTTTCTGGAGTTATGCACTAGAAACAGCTGCATATCTTTTGAACCAAGTTCCTACTAAGTCAGTACCTACCACACCATATCAGATGTGGAGTGGGAAGAAACCCTGTCTTAAGCACTTTAAGACATGGGGATGTCCAGATTTTGTCAAAAAGCAGCATGCAGACAAGCTCGAGGCATGCTCAGTACAGTGTAAGTTTGTGGGATACCCAAAGAACTCCAAGGGGTATCTTTTCTATTACGCAGAGGAGCAAAATGTCTTTGTTTCTCGCCATGCCCGCTTCTTGGAAGCTGAGTTTTTAGAAAATCAGATAAGTGGGAGCGCAACAGAACTGGAAGAAATTCCAGAACTACAAGCTATTACTGAAACCTTGGTAGAACCAGAAGGTTCAGGAGAACCGGACATCCCAGCGCCGCTCCGCAGGAGTAGTAGGCAGTCTTATCCGTCCGAGAGATACTACGGTTTTCTCATAGACGGGGATAGAGATGATTGCACTATTGATTATGATGAGCCTACTAGCTTCCAACAAGCCATTCAGAGCGGTGACTCGGTAAAATGACTGGATGCAATGCGGACCGAGATGGGGTCCACGTACACCAACAAAGTTTGGACTTTGGACTTTGCTCCAGAAGGGGTAAAACCCGTAGGCTGCAAATGGATCTTCAGAAAGAAGATTGGTGTAGATGGGCAGGTTGAAACCTATAAAGCTAGACTTGTTGCAAAGGGTTTTCGTCAAAGACCTGGTTTGGACTATGACGAGACCTTTTCTCCAGTGGCTATGCTCAACTCCATTCGGATCCTTCTTACCATTGCTGCCTTCCACGATTATGAGATCTGGCAGATGGACGTAAAGACGGCTTTCCTAAATGGAAATTTAGAAGAGTGCGTCTATATGGATCAGCCGGAGGGATTCATTCAGAGTGGAAGCAGCGGTAAAGTGTGCAAGTTGCTCAAGTCCATTTATGGACTGAAGCAAGCATCGCGGAGTTGGAACATCTGCTTTGATGATACTGTCAAGGAATTCGACTTTATCAAAAACCCAGATGAACCATGCATTTACAGTAAGATTGTAGGGAGAACTGTGGTATTCCTCGTCTTGTACGTGGATGACATTCTCCTAATAGGAAATGATATTCCTATGTTACAGTCAGTCAAAGGATTCTTGTCACAGAGGTTCTCCATGAAGGACCTGGGCGATGCCAACTACATTCTGGGGATCCAGATCTATTGTGATAGATCTAAGAGAATGTTGGGACTTTCACAGTCCAGGTATATAGACACCATACTGAAACGATTCAGTATGGAAGATTCCAAGCGCGGTAATCTACTGGCTTGTCACGGAATCACCCTCTCCAAAAAGATGTCTCCCAAGACTGATTTGGAAAGGGCTCGCATGTCATCTATACCCTACGCATCTGCGGTAGGCTCTATAATGTATGCGATGTTATGTACCAGACCAGATGTAGCATATGCATTGAGCGTTGTAAGTCGGTATCAGTCGGACCCAGGGAAGAAATACTGGATAGCGGTAAAGAACATTCTCAAGTACCTGAGAAGGACTAAGGAGATGTTCTTGGTGTGTGGCGGAAAAGACCTCAAGATCGAGGTCTTTGCTGACTCCAGCTTCCAGAGTGACAAGGATGACTCCAAGTCCATGTCGGGTTATGTCTTTACCCTCAATGGAGGGGCGGTTTGCTGGAAGAGTTCCAAGCAGGAAACTGTTGCTGACTCAACTATGGAAGCGGAGTACATAGCTGCTTGCGATGCCACAAAGGAAGCTTTCTGGATGAAGAAGTTCCTCATGGAGCTTCAGGTGGTTCCTACCATTGTTGATCCAATACCGCTGTATTGTGACAACAACGACGCTATAGCTTTAGCGAAGAAACCCAGGTCCCATCAGAAGTCCAGGCACATTTTGAGGCGGTACCACCTGATCAGGGAGATCGTAGATCGCCGGGAGATCGAGGTGAAGAGAGTAAATTCGGAGAATAATACTGCAGATCCACTCACGAAGGCCCTACCCCAGACTCAGTTCGAGCGGCTGATCGAGATGATAGGTCTTCGATACGCCAGTACATGGCCTTAGTGTAAGTCTACGGTAGCGCCCTGGCCGTCTACAGACGCCAAACGTGGAACAAAAACTTTTAACTGGCGCTATCGTATACTTTAACCCGGATCTGCCATTATTGCTAAACTAACAAACTGTAAAGAGTGTAGAAAGGTTATACCGAATGATCCGAGTCCTTCGTTCTTTAACCATCATCCCACGCTCCGTTGCGGCTGCTCCGATCTCGTCGATCTCCGATCTGCTCGTCCAGGTGGCACCACGTCACTGATTCTTTAAACGGGCTCCCGCCTCTGACTTGAGGCAACTCGGTCGTCAAGTTTGCTAAAAGAGACGACCAAGAATGATGTAGAGAATGAGTAGATGACTTTGTCTCACTTCGTCCAAGTCCGTGGACGATCGGTAAATGAAGTTGCCACTCGAATCGGGTGATGGAATGAAATGAGCTGTGAAATTCCATGCACCCCAAATACTATCATAATCTTTTAACAAAATGAATCAAGCATACAAATGAGAGAGGGGAGGGGCCGGCCATATATATAGATGGAGGGAGGTGAGTGTAGGAGAGGGGAGAGTGACCACAAGAGAAAAGATCAACCACAAAATATCCTTCATGCAAACAAAACCCATTAATGAAATGAATGACTCACTAAACCTAGTCATCCATTCATTAATGCAACCAATGAAAACACAACACCATTTAACCTAGTCACCACCTTCTAGAACCTTCTAGAAGCATGACTCACCCTCATCCAAGAAAAGATAAATCCGTCTTTAACCGAATGTTAAAAGACGGCTGATAGAAAACTGAAAACTGGCAACTTCCAAAAGTGATCCTAAAACGACTTTCAGGATAACCCCGTAACTGTATAAATATACCCGCATTTGTATTACGACCGAATACAAATGCAACTGAGACAAAGATATTATACCTACTCAATATAATACTCGGATCCGGCTTAAACCAAAGCCGACCAGTATCATCTGCCAGAAAAATAACACGTGCGTAAACGCACGTGCATTTTCCGAACCCTGCCATAAAACCATACGGCCTCTACAACGTTTCGCCCGAACTTGGGAAACTGTCTGTGGGGAACTCTAATGACTCGTCAGTACCCTGGCAGTGGGTTTAACCACAAACCGTCAGCGGCACTAGCAATGCGTAACGGCTGCCCATGGACTGACCTCAAGGGAGGCCGATGAGCGAACTCATCCGGAAATCCTACTGAGCCTAACAGTGACAATGTATATACAGTCCAGTCCGTTCTTCTATGAGTATCGCATATCTGCCTAGGGGGCTAGTAATGTCAGACCCCCAATAGCAGTATAAGTCGTGTCGGAGTGAAGCCCAATATCACCCTGAGATACTACTGGAGTACCTACCAGTAAATCTCTTGCCACGGCCGTGGGCTTTGTGTAATGGCTCTCCTAGACACAGCACGATCTCGCCCCCAATACCGGGAGAGACGAATCCTCTGCCGATCCGCTCACGTGCCTCCATAAGGCTCGGGACTGTACCCAAAAGCTACCTGTTTGCACGACTCCTTTGAGCCGTGGTAGGGTAGAAATCAAAGCACAGTGGGAACTCACACGAGACAAATGATGACCTCAGGTCGATGAACTAACCTGTACACATGTCACCAGGGAACTGCTATCTGACGATAGATATAGTACTAACTAGCAGATTCCCGGCGAGTCCTGTCCGGTGTACTCATAACCCAATGAGCACCTGTATACATCTTAGGTGATCCAACTGACACCAGTGGCTTGTGAGACCGGCCACCGCCCCTCGTCGGGGTCTCGACTGTACACACTAGTCTACTCCGGAGTATCGATGCCCTGTCTCGAACCTCCCACGACTAGGGACCACAATTAAGGATATGCATATAAACTACCCAACTCTCACGTATATGATCGCCATCATACTGTTGGTAGTAAAGCAAGATCCTAAGGGCTCTATCAAAGTGTAACATGTAATCAGTCACCTGAACATGTACACGACTGATAAAGGCAAACCAGATAGCATACTATCATCTTGAGTAAGACTGTCCTGCCGGTATAGGTCCTCCGCAATCATTGCAATCACGTACCTGCGATCCAATAATTGACTCTGAGGGCACTATCTCCAACAATCTCCCACTTGCACTCAAGGCTAATTATTGCAATGTCGACTACTCACAGCCCGTGTGAAACCGAACATCCAACTCCTCTGCTAATCAGTTTCACAAAGCCCGTTTGTAAAACTATTGTGTTCGAGAAATAGCCTCAGTGAGTGGATCCGCCTAGATGTTTCTTTCTATATCTCTCTTAATCTCAAATTCACGGAGAAAGCCATCTCCCGAATCGAGTAATACCTGTCTTAGAATATGTCTGGATATCTAATGGGACCTAGTTCATAAATGAACTCCAAATCCAAACTTCTTAGACTGTATCGATCACTGAACCTAATCAGTATTCGGCACCATGCCACCCACAGTATCCTCTTGGACCATCTGTCCATAATACTGTTCCTCATCAGAGGGAAAAACTATAACTCTGACAATCACTCTGTCAACCATGTCACCTTTGAAGCCTGGAATGATAATCGTCTCCCGAAGGAGGCTGCCGTCATCAAATCTGTAGAACATGTACTTATGTTCTAAAACTGCTTCCTTATGTTTCTCCAGGATTGGATTAATACAAACTTATTGCATCTAGTGCAAAAACAACATCTGGTGTGGTACTTGACATCTCACGATTGACTCAATTGCCTAAGCAAGTGATCTGCCAATCATGCATATCCCTCTCCCCTTTAGTCCGTAAGACACCTTTAGAGAGGGTGACTCCATACCTGCAGGTACACCACCATGCTAGGAGTCATCTATTCTAAAAACCATTAGAATACTGTCAAAGTACCTACACTGGGAAACTACCCAAATCCAGATCTAAAACCATAGATCTAGAAACCAGAATGTCAAATATTATATCCATATTCTGTCTGGAGAAACAACTGTGTGACGACCACAGTACAACCGATCGTAGTATAGGAATTTTACTTCCTACTCTGTGTATGTCATCCAAATACTATGACATCACACCCTACTATCTTCTTAACAGATCCATCTCCTATTCTGATGAAGTCAAACCCATGACTGTCACATCAAAATTAGATGATCTATCTCCGCTATAACTGCTTAGGTCTATAAATAGACATAAGCTACTTGCCCACTAAACTTCCGCTGCTCCCACTGACTACGACAACCTTCCTACCGGGTCTCATATCCTGGAACAACAGTAGTGTCAAGTCTGGGTGGATAATAACCTCCCTGTCACCGTCCTTGAGGCTACCGGAGTACCTCTCGGGTGTCTGAGGTTACCCACCATATTTGCGGAGTGGCTATTGGAATGTCAAACCTGATTGAATATATGGGTCCTATTAAATTTTCCGTAATCGTTCGCGGTTCTGGAATCACTTCCAGTTCTACCATACTCCCACTACTGTTTTCTGAAAAAGATGCATTTTACTAAAACTGTGGCGAGTCAAGAACAATATCACTATTGATCTTCCAAATGGTAGAATATCAACCCTCGTCATAGCCAGGGTCAACCCACAAACAGCCATTACAGAAACGTGCCCTGAGTTATCCAGAGTCTGGTTTTAAGCATAAGCTGGACAACTCCCCGTACCTTAATATCTTTTAAGGTACGAACTATTCTATATCCAATATAAAAACTTTGGCACTTATTTAATTGGAACCATATTCAAACCATGCAGCTGTCTCCAGTGCATATCATCTTAATGGAAAGAGGCTAATCAGCATTACTCAACTTAGGAATCGATCCAATTATGAGTAACCTGAAAGAGAAACACGTTTCTCAAAACCATCACTATCATCTGAATACCAATCACAAGAATCTACATCTTCGATCTCTTTGAAGAATCCCGATACTTGCGACACCTGGTTCTCTACTTTATTCTTATACCCACAACTTCTCAAAACTTAGGCCTTGTATTTCTACGAAACACTTGTCTAAATACTAGAGAAGTTATAAGTAAACAGAACATAGTACGAGGACCTACCCCTTTGTCCTGATAGACATTGGACAACATACAATACTCTGTATAAGTCCGCTGAGTTTAAGCAACTCAAAACCTGTGCGTCGTAGGTTGAAAACTGTACCCCGGCGATTTTCTCAAATATCACCAATTACAACGAATTCCGATATAATGAGGATGATCATCTAATTCCCAATAACTTACTCCCACTCATCATCTGTAAAACCATACAGATATGAGAATGAAACCTGGTAAATACATACCCTTGGAGTAAGTATCTAATCGGGAAAACAATTTTCCTTTAACAATGCACTGAAACATGAAAATGTTTCGTAGGGGTATCCTGGTATTCATAGTAATGCCTCTTCTATAATCCAATTCATGACTTCAACCGTATATCTCTTTGCCATCTCTCTAAATCCCTTTATTTGTCTTAAGTCATTACCTTCTATACACCATCGTTAGGCTAAATGGTTTTCTTCCTTCCCTACCGTTCGGCACCAGCCTATGATTTGGAAGAAGACTATCCAGTAAGCATAATAGGTGTACCCTCCTAAACCAAGGAGTACTCGTATCTTGAGAGAAGGTGATGATAAAAGACATCTGAATAATACCTTATTCTTTTAAAGGTGAAATAGGAGTGGCGATGAAGTACGCGGTTTGGTCGTGAATGATAACAGTCGCAATTTACTTTGCCCTCTTTCTAATCCCTTTATTTTGTCTTTACATATTACCTTCTGCACACCCTACTTAGGCTAATTGGTTTTCTTCATTCCCTACCTTTCGGCACCTGCCTATGGTTTGGAATAAGACTATCCAATAAGCGTAATAGGTGTACTCTCCTAAACCAAGGAGCCCTCGCAACCTGAGAGAAGGTGATAATAAAAGACAACTGAATAAACCAATTCTATTTCTCCTGAACCTGGATCCATCCTCGAAGAAGTCCCTCCGAGTTCGTATATAACCATACGATGGATCTATCCAATGGAAGTGGATATCCGTAAAAAAACGGGTGTTCTGAGAAATGCAAAGGGTAAAAGAAGGAGTGGCAATGACTTATGCAACAAAGACAATCCAAAAGCCAGTATTTTAAGAAGGTTCGGTCAACCTGGTCACTGAGTCATAGTCTAGGGTCGGTCAAAGGTCGCTGCCAAAGAGAGAGAGAAAAGAAACACTCTGCGTGCACTCTAACCTAGATCAGAATGGTTATCACTTTATCTAATCCGGAAACCTCCCACTGTCCTGTCAAATTCTCCTCCAAACCTGAAAGAAGAATCAATCGGGATCACCCGAAGAGTAAACCAACTCATCAGTGGGAATCGGGATCCAACTCTCATCGCATGATAACGTGACGGAATCCACTCGCGTTATCACACTCCAGAAGGTATGCGCATGCCTGGCAAGTTTCAGTTTCTTTAGAAACTCCCGATATGATTTTTACCCCATGTTCTTATGACCTTGACGAAAGCCAACAAATCATAAGTCACATGTCAAGTTCTGCCCGTCATTATCTTGTTAATTCGAACCCACCCGTACATACCCTTGACGAAAGCCAACAAGGTAATACGACTGTCCCAAACCAACACATCTATCTATGCAACAAATGAATACCCCAGCAACTACCAAACACCATGCCTTGACGAAAGCCAACAAACATAGCTTGAATATTACTGACCATCCATAAGAAACGACGGAGGGCTACGGCTGGTTTTTGGCGAAAAACCTTTTAACGTAATGAACTTGATCTCGTTGAAGGAACCTGATAGCTTTTTATAAATATAGTGGCGAAAACCTTTGCTAAAGAGGTCACTCCCGGTGAAGGGATCTCGGCTCTTTCCTCGTGGAATGAGGTGCAGGATATTCCACTGAATACCGCTATGCAAAGCAACTTGTAATCGACTATAGTGAAGTTATTACCCTGACGCAAACTTCTGCCCAAGGGGTCAGTCCCGGTGAAGGGATATCGGCCCTTGCCCCGTCGAATGAGGTGCAGGATATTCCACTGAATACCGCTATGCATAACAAAAGGAAACGTCTTTGCAATAACACCTTTTAAATTTGTTCCAACAACTGTAAACAGGTTTGCTTTACTTTGCATTGATCAGAATCAACGCAGTCCCATCAATCGATCACACCAGAAAAGAACGAAAATAAAATGTACGTATATGCCATCCGCATTCGTCACTGGGTCCCGTCATCACCCGTTAGGTTACTTAACTAACGACAGAGCGGGGACTGGACTAGTACGGGTGTAAAACATATACAACATCTAATAGTATATAAACCAATATACAATAATCGCTCCAGGCGTGATAATATGCAACATTACAGAAAAGTAATAAGCATCACAGAACAACACAGATAATCTGGGATCCCCGGGTTTCACAGAGCCGCTGCTGAAACCCGATGTTCCCCTGTCGTGTGGATAGCCTGTGCAATGAAACCTAGACCCCTACGGGTGCGGCAAGTTACCCGCCAAAACCTGAAGCGAGGCAGCCCCCTACAGTATAGTGAATGGACCACCCAGCACTTCACGGAATCCGGTAATCTTGGGCACCCCTCCTTGGGTCAACCTGTACCCCCTACGAGTGCGGCGAATAGTCTGCCAATTCTAGAGTGGGGCCCCTCTGCCTCTCAAAGCCATGAGATGCGGACCCGTTGCCCCTCCAGAACCCGGCTATCCGTGCACTCCGTTGCGGGGCAAAACCTAGTACAGTAATGAAAAATAGTACAACAGGTACATCGACCGCAACCTGGTCGTGCCCCAAAAGAATATTATACAACAGGCAGTGACGGCAGTCCACAAGTTGGACGCTCGCCCCGCAATATCAAATGTACAAATAAACTCAAACTATACTACCATTGCACACTGCTATCCACCACGACAAATCCGCAACATCACAACACAACACAGAACATCAACGCGAATGTCACGTTCGCAAACCCGTCTAAAAGAACTATAGCAATCAGACGCGGTTTACCGATCAAATGACATTCCCGGTCGGAGATATAATGTAAGCACTGTAAACTAACATGTTTAAATTTCGATCGACTAAATATCATGAAGTGGGCCACACGAACATCTGTTGAACAGTAACAAAATCTGGGCCCAAAAGATATATACCAAAACCCCCAAATTCCAACAGAGAAGACACCGGCCAAATTTGATGCACTGATCCCATAGAATGGCCGCGGATGCGCGGCCAAACCATGGGTTTGGCCGCGATTCCGCGGCTGTTTAGTGGAATCACATGCTCAAATTTTGTCGGTATGCTTAGAATACCCTGCACAGATTTCTGAGATGTGTAGAATAATTTTAGGACATCATCTAAAATCGACAGAAACTGTGAAATTGTAAAAATGCGGTTTTTGATTTCCGGTTCGATCGATATTTTAAACACGTTAGCACAAGTTAGTATAGCAAAATGGTTAGGCTCTGATACCACTGTAAGTCTACGGTAGCGCCCCGGCCGTCTACAGACGCCAAACGCGGAACAAAAACTTTTAACTGGCGCTATCGTATACTTTAACCCGGATCTGCCATTATTGCTAAACTAACAAACTGTAAAGAGTGTAGAAAGGTTATACCGAACGATCCGAGTCCTTCGTTCTTTAACCATCATCCCACGCTCCGTTGCGGCTGCTCCGATCTCGTCGATCTCCGATCTGCTCGTCCAGGTGACACCACGTCATTGATTCTTTAAACGGGCTCCCGCCTCTGACTTGAGGCAACTCGGTCGTCAAGTTTGCTAAAAGAGACGACCAAGAATGATGTAGAGAATGAGTAGATGACTTTGTCTCACTTCGTCCAAGTCCGTGGACAATCGGTAAATGAAGTTGCCACTCGAATCGGGTGATGGAATGAAATGAGCTGTGAAATTCCATGCACCCCAAATACTATCATAATCTTTTAACAAAATGAATCAAGCATACAAATGAGAGAGGGGAGGGGCCGGCCATATATATAGATGGAGGGAGGTGAGTGTAGGAGATGGGAGAGTGACCACAAGAGAAAAGATCAACCACAAAATATCCTTCATGCAAACAAAACCCATTAATGAAATGAATGACTCACTAAACCTAGTCATCCATTCATTAATGCAACCAATGAAAACACAACACCATTTAACCTAGTCACCACCTTCTAGAACCTTCTAGAAGCATGACTCACCCTCATCCAAGAAAAGATAAATCCGTCTTTAACCGAATGTTAAAAGACGGCTGATAGAAAACTGGAAACTGGCAACTTCCAAAAGTGATCCTGAAACGACTTTCAGGATAACCCCGTAACTGTATAAATATACCCGCATTTGTAATACGACCGAATACAAATGCAACTGAGACAAAGATATTATACCTACTCAATATAATACTCGGATCCGGCTTAAACCAAAGCCGACCAGTATCATCTGCCGGAAAAATAACACGTACGTAAACGCACGTGCATTTTTCGAACCCTGCCATAAAACCATACGGCCTCTACAACGTTTCGCCCGAACTTGGGAAACTGTCTGTGGGGAACTCTAATGACTCGTCAGTACCCTGGCAGTGGGTTTAACCACAAATCGTCAGCGGCACTAGCAATGCGTAACGGCTGCCCATGGACTGACCTCAAGGGAGGCCGATGAGCGAACTCATCCGGAAACCCTACTGAGCTTAACAGTGACAATGTATATACAGTCCGGTCCGTTCGTCTATGAGTATCGCATATCTGCCTAGGAGGCTAGTAACGTCAGACCCCCAATAGCAGTATAAGTCGTGTCGGAGTGAAGCCCAATAACACCCTGAGATACTACTGGAGTACCTACCAGTAAATCTCTTGCCACGGCCGTGGGCTTTGTGTAATGGCTCTCCTAGACACAGCACGATCTCGCCCCCAATACCGGGAGAGACGAATCCCCTGCCGATCCGCTCACGTGCCTCCATATGGCTCGGGACTGTACCCAAAAGCTACTTGTTTGCACGACTCCTTTGAGCCGTGGTAGGGTAGAAATCAAAGCACAGTGGGAACTCACACGAGACAAATGATGACCTCAGGTCGATGAACTAACCTGTACACATGTCACCAGGGAACTGCTATCTGACGATAGATATAGTACTAACTAGCAGATTCCCGGCGAGTCCTGTCCGGTGTACTCATAACCCAATGAGCACCTGTATACATCTTAGGTGATCCAACTGACACCAGTGGCTTGTGAGACCGGCCACCGCCCCTCGTCGGGGTCTCGACTGTACACACTAGTCTACTCCGGAGTATCGATGCCCTGTCTCGAACCTCCCATGACTAGGGACCACAATTAAGGATATGCATATAAACTACCCAACTCTCACGTATATGATCGCCATCATACTGTTGGTAGTAAAGCAAGATCCTAAGGGCTCTATCAAAGTGTAACATGTAATCAGTCACCTGAACATGTACACGACTGATAAAGGCAAACCAGATAGCATACTATCATCTTGAGTAAGACTGTCCTGCCGGTATAGGTCCTCCGCAATCATTGCAATCACGTACCTGCGATCCAATAATTGACTCTGAGGGCACTATCTCCAACACTTAGTGCAAGTGTGAGATTGTTAGTGTATATGCCCTAGAGGCCATTACTGTATCATACTAGTTTGTATATTACTTGATGGAAGCTTGGGATATTCACAGTTGTATAGACAATCTTGCTCAAAATGGTAGTATGCTACTTGGTTTGTTTCTACTTTAATATGTGCATGTGTTTCTTTTAGCATATCGCTTATACATATTAGTAGAGCCCTTATGATCTTTGCTTGATTACCAGAGTTGTGATGGCAGTCACACTTGTAGGGGCTGGGTAATCTATAAGCACATCCTTATACAGGTCCCTAGTCGTAGGATTATCGAGACAGGGCATCGATACTCCGGAGTAGACTAGCGTATGCGCTTCTCATCCCAGCAGGGGAGATGGTCTGTCCTACAGCCATCAGTACGTCGTACTGGAGATAGTATGCGGGTGCTCGTTAGGTTACGAGTACACTGGACATGACTCGTCGGGAACTGTTGGTTGGTATTATACCTATCGTCAGTTATCAGTTCCCAGGTGACATGAGTACAGCTTAGTCCGCTGACTTGACACCGTCACTTCGCCTCGAGTGTGTTCCCACTGTACTTTGATTACTACCCTACCACTGCTCAAAGGAGTCGTGTAAACAGGTAGTAGTTGGGTGCAGTCCCGAAGCACTTGGAGGCAGTGACGGTTAGACAGGATTCGTCTCTCCCGATATTGGGGGTTGATATCACGTTGTGTCTAGGAGAGCCATTACACACAGTCGTCCATGGCCAGGGCAAGCGAGATATACTGGTAGGTTTCCGGTGTTATCTCAGGGTGTTCTGGGCTACACTCCGACACGACTTGTACCGCTATTAGGAGACTGACGTTTACCACCCTCTTAGGCCCGCCATGCGATATTCTCAGACGAACGGACCGGACTGTACGGAGATTGTCACATTCAGGCTCAGTAGGAGTTCGGATGGGTTTACCTCATCGGCCTTCTTATCGACATCTACCTGGGGACTGTTACGTACAGCTAGTGCCGCTTGCGGTCTGTGGTTAAACCCACTGCCAGCGTCGTGTCAAGTCTTTAGAGTCCCACACAGAGAGTTTCCCTGCACTGAGCGAAACGCGTAGAGTCCGTATGGTTTTACGGCAAGGCTACGATCACTTACGTGCACTTGTGTGCGTATGTTGTTCGGGCAGGCAATACTAGTGGGCTTTGGTTTAAGCCGGATCCTAGTATTGTACGGGTGGATTTGTTTTGCCTTCTGTGCATTCGCATTTTACGGAATGCGGATGCGGGTGTGTATGCACAGTTTTGAGGAGAGAAGAAGGAGGTGGTGCCTCATTAGGGTTTTGACAGTTGATTCGGCCAAAACTATTATGTGGCAGGCTCATTAGGGTTTTGACAGTTGATTCGGTCAAAACCATTATGAGGCGGACTCATTAGGGTTTTGGATGTTGGTTCGGTCAAAACCATTATGAGCCGGGGACATTATTTACTAATCTTTTTAGTGATAATTATGTTATGGCTAATTGCTTTGACCATTTGACCACACTTGACTTTGTTGACCGTTTGACCAAAGTTGACTTGGACCTTCATGAGAGGTCGAGAGTATTCTTTGGTTTTCTTTTTATTTTTGATATGAAAATAGTCAAGTCAAGCTAGCCATCAACTTTATCATGAAAAGATTAGTCATGATGATGTTCATGTATTATTGCAACCATGGTTCATTTTCTTTAGCTAATAATTCATTTCTCACTCTCTCTCTTGAAAAAGAAATGAAAAAGCTCCATGGTTGCTAGTTCTTCCTCCTCCTCTTGAAATTTCCTTTGATCTCATGTGTTGAGAGAAAAATGATCCAAATAGACAAACACATCCATCTACCTCATCTACACAACCTAGGACATCAAGCCTAGCGATCTTGTTGCCCTAGTTGCCTCGGCTCGAGGTGGAGCTCGGAGCACAACTCTCGGGTGGATCGTCTTCGACTCAAGAAGGCCGCGGAGGTGATCAAGATCCGGATCGATCCTCGGAGCTTAGATGGACGAGTAGGACAACGGAGCGAAGACCCGAAGGACCGGTATCGTGAGGTATAATCTCTATGACACAGTAGATAGAACCTCATATAGTTTGCTAGTTTTTGTTTAGCAAAGATCCTTCTTTTAGTCCATGTTGCTTTGAGTTCAAAAATCGTTTTTTACCGTTTCCGCCTCCTCGTAAGAACCGGGGTGAGCAACGTGGACTTACAGAACGTTGTGGGGGAGGACAGAAGCATGCGTGGGACTCAGTGCCTCGGGCTAGGGCGGAGGTGACTCCCCCTGCCGAACCCCCCCTCAAGAGACAGAAGCGGGTGGCTTCTCGGCTGAGATGCCCTTGGGGTTATCTGTAGCCGACAGCTTGCTGGGGGACATGGAGATAGCGGCTAGGGCCAAGATTCCCTGGGGCACCATGAAGGCCCAAGTGGCCGCAATAGCTCAGGAGGCGGTTCATGTCGGTAGCTTTCCCCAAAAATTTCTTAAGAGTTATTTTCTCGGTTTCAGCTTCCTAACATGGTTCCTGTTTTCCTCAGGTCCTTCAGCACTACGCTCTCCTCGCCGCTATGGAGACCGAGGAGGTCGTCCCGGCGATAAAGAAGGCGGGCGAATTTTTCTCGCGAGAAGAAGAGCTTCTCCTTCTGCTGCAGCAGGCGGAAGAAAAGGCGGCCCTCCTTGACTCAAGACTGGTCGCCGAGGGCCTGACGGTTTCTAAGCTGAAGGAGTCCTATTAGCTCCTGACTGAATCTAACCGGGCTACCCAGGCCCAGATGGAGAAGGAGAACGGGCTCTTCGACGCCATGAAAAGGTCAAGGGACGCTCTTAAAAAGGACGCTCGGGGGGCTTGCGAGGCGGCGAAGCTCGCGGAGAGCAGGACAGAGCAGGCCGTGGAGGAGTACAGGTGTCTGGTCAATTTTATATCGACCTCGCCGACTTCACGGCCATTGGGTGGCACAATGCCTTTGACGCCGTCAAAGGGGCCATGCCCGAGTTCGACGACTGCGAGCTCCGCGCAAGGTATCCCCTCGCCGAGAAAGCGCCATAGGGGGTGGTGCCGAGCTGGCCGTAGAAGGCGAGGCGGCTGGTGGAAGCGTCGAGCCTGAGGTCGCCATTGTGGTCCCTGACGGAGGCGCAGAGCAAGGAGAGATGGCAGCCGAGCGGCCAGTCTGAGCTACCCCTTTTTTTTTTAAAATTTTGTAAGCCTCTGGGCGTTTTTGCAAGGCTAAGGAGCCCACAATACCTTGTATATAATTTGAACATAAATAAAGTATATTTTTTTTGGCTCAAGTGTTTCTGTCCCGCAAGTATATTTATCTCGCAAGCCTTTTTATCTCGCAAGCCTTTTTAGCTCGCAAGACTTTTTAACTCGCAAGTGTTAGGCGGGCGCGACGTAAAAGATAGCAAAAGGCTAGGCACAGGTAGACCGGTGTCAATCCTTTCCCCGAAGTCTAGGTGACGATCATGTATCGAGTATGAATCGAGTGATAGCAAAGTGTAGGAAGACCGGTGTCCATCCTTTTCCCGGAGTCGAGGCGACGATCGTGCATCGAGTATAGATCGAGCGATAGCCAAGTGTAGGAAGACCGGAGTCATCCCTTTCCCCGGAGTCGAGGTAACGATCGTGCGTCGAGTATGAATCGAGCGATAGCCAAGTTCGAATAGGTCGGCGCCCCTCGATTCCTTGTTGGATGAGCTGAGCAGGATATAACTCGGTCGCTTTTTGACTCGTGTTTTGAATTCATGTATTCGTAGGGCAGGAAGCTACCAATCGTGGATGGACCGAGCAGGAATCTATTTGGTGGCCTCGCGATGAGGGCTTTGGATCCATTTCTTCGTATGGCAGGAAGCAACCTGGACCGAGCAGGAATTTGCTCGGTGGCCTCATAATGAGGGCTTTGGATCCACTTCTTCATAGGGCAGGAAGCCACCCTCAGCAGATGGATCGAGCAAGAATCTGCTCGGTGGCCTCATGATGAGGGATTTAGATCCACGTCTTCGTAGAGCAGGAAGCTACCCTCAGCAGATAGACCGAGCATGAATCTGCTCGGTGGGCTCATGATGAGGGCTTTGGATCCACTTTTTCGTAGGGCAGGAAGCTACCCTCAGCGGATAGACCGAGCAGGAATCTGCTCGGTGGCCTCATGATGAGGCCTTTTTGAATCCACTTCTTCGTAGGGCTTTTTGGATCCACTTCTTCGTAGGGTAGGAAGCTCCCTCAGCGGATCAGCCGAGCAGGAAGCTACTCGGCTGCCTCTGGCCGAGGGCTTTTTGAATTCAATAGTTTCTCCTTGGGACGTCGTTCAACCTTCCGTGATCCGTAAAGGCGGGAATTGTGATCTTCATGGACGACACGTGGCAGTACTATATCGGGAAAGTGCGGTATTTCGTGATTTGTGTTGTTGCGTGAGTAGATCTCGGCCGTTGGAAGATATTTGTTGAGGCTATAAATACCGAAAGTATGGTCTCACCTTCGAATTCTCATATCAGTTTCTTCTTAGTCTTGTGTTTCCTGAAGATGACCGGCCGCGTATATACCATCAGGGAGATCGTTTCTCAGGACGATGTGTATTTTTATAATCTCGATCGTTCCTGTTCCCCTTCGAAAGACGCACAAGGCGACAGTCTTGCCTGAAATTCGGGGCAGATGCTAATTGGTGCTATCCGTCCACCTCTCTGAAGATGCCAAGTTGATTTATGGCACCGTATATCGAAGGTCTAAACGGATGCGGCCGATGTAGCAGACTTCGTCAGATTCCCACTCGCTTGAGGGGTTTTTGATTGTGGGGACGCTCTTCCCTGCAGGCGCAAGCCCCTGCAGTTAATTACGCTACCGCATTGCGGTAACAACTTTCTCCTTCTCCATAGGGTCGCTTCGTGTCGTGTGTGTTTGTTTTGTGTTCGGTTGCCCGTGGATTGTATACGGAGACTAAGTTATGTTGTCGTCCGTAGGGCGTGGACTAGTCTAAATCTGTATTATCTTAGATTTGGGTTTAGGGGTTTGGGTTTAAGGATACGTTAGCCTCATTTGAGACTAAGATCAACTTAAACGTTTGTTAAGGATACGTTAGTCTAATTTGAGACTAAGATCAACTTAACGGGATCATTTAGATCCGACAAGAGAGCAATTAAGGGAGCCTTGTTGTTTAGTTTAGTGACATTGTGGTCAATAGGTAGTTTAAGGACATTGCGGTCCAATGTTAGTTTCAAGACATTGCAGTCAAGGTTAAGGACATCATAGTCCGAGGATTTAAGGACTCCACAGTCCGACGTTAGTTTTAAGACATCACGGTCAAGGTTAAGGACGTTATAGTCCGTTGTTAGTTTTAAGACACTCCGGTCAAGGTTAAAGACACCATAGTCCATGGGTTTAAGGACACCATAGTCCATTGTTAATTTTAAGACATCCCGGTCAAGGTTAAGGACATCATAGTCCATGAGTTTAAGGACCCCACAGTCCATATCAATGTGTGATTGTCGGGACCCGTCACCTCTTTGAAGACGTTGAGTAATTACAACGACAAATATCAAAGGAGTGAAGAGATGTACCCTTGAACCAAGGTCGATTAGATGATCTGTAGCCCAATTTGAAACCAAGACCACTTAATTATATTATGAGCCCATTGGCTCAGTTAAATTTGAATTGAGGACTTATGGCCTTCTTGGGCCAAGTCCAATCATGTTTGGAATATTGGCCCTCTGCTGGTCTATTAGACATATTCAATTGCAGGGGAGGCTTTGCCTCTAGAAAATTAGCCAATTGGGCTAAAGCTAGTGTTAAACACTAAGGACTAACAGTGTTGAATACTGGAAATAAGATGGTCAAATTAGTGTTAAAACACTAAAAATTGTGATTCTCAAATTAGTGTTAAACACTAACAGATAACAGTGTTAAACACTGACAACAGAATTATCAGATTAGTGTTAAACATTAACAGAGGGGGGGATCACGTGGGAGCACGTGATGGCATCAAAAAGTGGGGCCAGATCCCCTTCATTTTGTTCTGCAGATAAGTGTTTAACACTTTTGATTCTCACAGCCATCACGTGCGGGCACGTGATGGGTGCTCATGTCTTGATTTATTAACATATTCATTAGAGATCACGTGATGACACGTGAGGGCGCCCAACGCTTGCTTTTTCTCCTCTGTCACGTGGGGGCACGTGAGGCGTTGCCTCAAAGTTCTTTTTCTGTGGATCTTTACAAGGGTCACGTGGTAGCACGTGACCCTGGTTCTTTGCTTGTTTAAAGATCTGTTCATCTTTTAAGAATTAAATTCTTCATAGGGTTAAACCCTAGCAATAACTTTAGAGGAATTAAATTCCCACTTTCTTTTTGAAGAATTATATTCTCAGATAGGGTTAAACCCTAATTTTCCTTTTTTAGGAATTAAATTCCCATATATGTGAAGAATTGAGTTCTGGCATAGGTTGAAACCCTAATTTCTTTTTAAAGGGGAATTAAATTCCTGTGAGTTTGAGAGAATTAAATTATCAATTAGGGTTAAACCCTAGTTCTGTTCATCTTGAAGGAATTAAATTCCTATAATTTTGGAGAATTGAACTCTCACATAGGGTTAAACCCTAATTTTTTCTTGGAGGAATTAAATTCCTATAATTTTGGAGAATTAAATTCTCAGAACTCAATTCCTCTTCTATGTTTTAGATCTGCATGGCAGGATCTCGACCCGATGAGAATTAAATTCTCAACCTATGGGGAGATGTGCACTTTGCAGATCTTCAACCAGAGAAAGAACTAAGTTCTTTTTTTTTTTTATACAAGAGTTAAACTCTTGGATTTGAGAATTAAATTCTCTTTTTGAAGCCTTTTACCCCTTTTCTTTTCTTACCTAGGGCTTTTTCTTTGTAGAGAATCAAATTCTTCTTTCTTTTCTCTCTGAATTTTTCAAAATTCCAAGGCTCTATCTCTCTCTGTATCTCCCTATAACTCTTGGCTCCTATTTATAGGAGAAGGAAAAGAATCAATCTGTTTAGTAAATCTCTCATTGAGAGATCTGATTTATTTATTGAGAGATTTGATTTACTTTCATCATTGATCTGGGCCTTTAGATTATTAGGTGAATTTTATTCACCGTTGGATTTTAAATCCAAAGATATCTCTTTGTTATTCCGGTGAGATTTAGGGGAAATCTTTCCATGTCCAAGATTTTTCCATAAATTGGTGATATTTAATCACCCTCGGATTCTTGATCCAACTGTTTTATATAATTCTTCTCCATTTTGGAAAGATTTAAATGATCTTATTCAGAATTTAATTCTGTTGAACAGCAGGGCTTTTAAAGCCAGTCACGTGTAAGCACGCGATCCCCGGTCACGTGTAAGCACGCGACCCCCGGAACTTTTTCTCGTCTTCTTTGCTCTGTTCTTTGCTGCTGCTTAACCATCACGTGCCAACACGTGACCACTGGTCACGTGTGAGCACGTGATGCCTCTTCTGAAGCTTTTCCTGATTTTTTAATCAGGGAACAAATGCCCCCACAGCGTTGCTCTCACGTGTCTGCATGTGAGTGCAATGCTGTTACTTTTGTGACCGTTGGATCTGCCTTGGGAGTAGGGTAGATGAAACGTTTTCCATCCCATCCTATAAATGCCCATGTCTTTTCAGAAGCGCCTCCTCTTTGCTCATCTTCCTTCTTTGCTAACTTTCTTTTTTTTGAGAATTTAATTCTCCTTTTCCAGAGCTTAGTTCTCTGCTTCAAACTTTTTCCAGAGTTTAACTCTATTCCAAGAAGACCCTTTCTTCAGGTAATGATCTTTGAACGATCGGAGAACTTTCCCAGCAATCACCACGGGATTTTAAATCCAGATCAAAGGTTTTTCCCTTTGACAAGAACACACATCTCTTTTTATTTTAAGTTCTTCCACAAGAACAGAAAACCATCTAATTTTCAAACTGTAGATCTCTTAGGGTCTCTTTAACCTTTAGGGAGATGATGGTGTCGGTTGTCCCTTCCATGGAATTTAATTCCATCCCCAAGGAGCTCTGGCTCTGGAACCACATTTTCTGGGAATTTAATTCCCTTTTTCAAAAAGGAATTTAATTCCTATGAAGAACTAAGTTTTTCCTAGAGACCTTCATGGGTTTTCTTGCCCTGAGTCATCTTCTTCACAATCCAGAAGAAGTTTGCACTGTTGGTCTTTGGGAATTTAATTCCCTTGATTCTGTTTGATTTATCACGGAGTCCAAGATGGATCTGTCTTTTAGGGGAATGTGTAGGGTCACTTGAAACCCACTGCCTATTTAATGAGAATATTCCCTTTGTCTCATTATAATTGATGTGCCTCATCATTAGCCAGCCGCCATCTTGATTTCGTGGGACCCACATATTTTATAACTAATGGTCCCACCAAACAAGTCCTCTGTCGCTTTCTTCCACTGTCTTTTTATATATATGCATACATAACCACACACACACACACACACACATTGTCGGCCTCGCTTTAACAGTTTCCCCTTATTCTATTTCAGGTGCGATGGCTTCCGTTCCGTACTTTCCTTTCACTCGCTCGGAGGCCGCTTTTCCTCAGTCACCCTCTGATGAGGAAGCGATGGCGATGATCAGGGCTCATGACCCGAACTGCACTAGCTTACTTCTATTGGGAACTTGGTACAGCCATATCATCCGGGGTCGCCGGAGTTTCCTCTGCGAAGTGCCGACAGAGCCCACCTTCCCGTTCTTGCCGATGGATCCTCCGAGAACGGTTTTCGTTGTGGAGATGCCAAATTGGACTTCAACGGGACGGCTCGAGCCTTCGACAACCGGTATCCCGAACCATCCGATCTCAGCCATGGATATCCTGGGACGACGTATTTTTCAGGGTGAGGCCCACCCATGGGGGCAAATATACAAGATAAGGCTCACCCCTCGACACCCTACGGGCTATCTTCTCTGGGCTTGTTACATCCTTTCTGCTCATCACGCGCGGCTGCAGAAGGTCGGGCTTTACCAGGCGATATATGCGTCGCTCTTCCACTACCAATCTCCGCATGTCTGGTGGGTTAAAGCGTTCTTGAATCAGTAGAATCTCCCCACCAACACTTTTCTTCTGGGGGACAGAGAGGTTTCGATCTCTTTGGAGGAATTTTATGAGATCTCGGGGCTGCCAATTCGAGGGACACTTTATGAGGAGTTGCTGCTTCCTGATGAGTATATCTTTGAGGTCGAGACCGCAATCCCCGACGGCTTGTCAAGCGAAATGCCGTGCGCCACAAGCGTCCGAATCTGATTAAGGCGTTGGGCATCTTTGACCGGCTGTTCACCGAATCCGAGGAACAAGGCGTCACTTTTAAGAGCTTCATCGCTTGCTTCCTTCGCGAGGATGTTCTGTCGAAGACGGCTCCGAAGTTCGCGAATATTAATGACCCCTTCGGATTTGGTCTGAAGAAACTACCGGTCAATGAATCGGATCTATCACAATACTACATTCCCATTATGTCGCCGATGTCTTTCGAATCCATTGCAGCTCCCGCCATGGATGAGGAGACGTTCTTCGTGGGGTTTGTCAGTGTTTGTCTTAGCTGGTTTGTCATCCCCATGCATCGCCGCTTTATGAGAGTTTCGGTCATCTATCCGGCTCATCGTATAGCTGAGGGGACACGGCTGGCCGTTGGCATCCCGGCATTGGCGCATCTCTATCACGGGTTGGGCGCTGCAGCTAATACCTCTACTCCCGGCGTAGATGTGGTAAACTTTTCGCTTCACTACTTCATGTCTTAGATCGAAATGCACGTTTTGGGTGCTTTCGCTATGCATCAGAGGCCCGCATTCAATGACTTCTACACCTTCCCGCGACTCATGCGATTGGTGAATGCGTCTGCCTCCGACCCAACTCAATTTGGGGCCATTCGGGCGTTGATTGCCCCTTATGCTGCTACTGGCGGATTGGCGTTTACCGACCGAGTTTTGTCTCCTCCCTCAGGTCCAGTTCAGCAACTCTGGGACCTGTCGAAAGACAATGTGCCTTCTTTGAAGCCCCGGGAGGCTGCGCACTTGTATTCAATTAGGCCAGGCTACCTGGTATTTCGCCAGGATAGTGCGGCCCTTTTCATGCGGTACAACCCGCATCGCTTCGCTCGGCAGCTCAGATATGACCAGGGCGTTCCTTTTGAGGACTTCATAGTTGCGCCGGTCCCCTCACTCGAAGCCGTTCGCGATGCAGCTCACCATTTCATGAGGTTGAACACCGACTCCCATTTCATGATCCCTGAAGCTGACCATCTTCCCCGGTGCGTGGGATCGTTCACGGGTTGGTACCTTCATCGGGTCAATCCGATTATTATTGAGGAGAGAAGGGTGCTCCTTGGCCATGGTGCCCCTACTCAGGTTTCGGTCCCAGGAGCTACGCTGCGACCGCGTGCCCCGGTCCACTTTCCTCTGAGGGATACCGGCATCGCGCTTATTTCGGGAGAGTCGGGAGTGGATCTTACCCCAACAGCTGGTATGCCATTGGGTACCCGGTCGCGGGGTAAACGGGCTCCGGTAGCAGCACCACCACCCGCGACAGCACTGCCCCCCATGGCATCGACAATGGAGGTGTCATCCTCGGTTGTGGCGCCAAGCGAGGGTGATAGGGATGAGGGTGTTGAAGGTGACGTGGGCCGGCGCCGCACTAAGGCTTCAGGGGGAAGAAACGGTCGTCTTCGGCGGCCGGTTCTGGATCTAAGAGGCGGAGGAGAGTGGCCACCAACTTGCTTGATTCTTTGGCGGAGTCTGATCCCATACTTCCAGATGAGCCGTTGGTCTTGCAAGAGTCGAATGCTGGTCTTCTTTTCCCAGGTTTGGCTGCCGAGGAAGCCGCACAATTGGCTGAGGCCATACGACGTTCTAAAGACGCGTCTCAGAACGTAAGGGTTCCGAAGAAACCCTATCCTGCCGTAATCTTCTATGCAGACCCCTCATGGATCCGGCGGCGGTTTATTGGCCCTTTAGAGGAATGGGGAGAAAGGGCCCTGAAGCAGGCCGTTTTGGAAGATGCTGCGGACGCGCTTTCCTTATGGACCGGCGGTTACGAGTCCACCCTCGAACCCCGACGAGCACGCCTCCTTGAAAAGGAGCATCGGCTTAAAGAAGCCATATTGAAGGCTTCCTTACGCATTGGTATGTTTTTATACTCCTTTGTAGCATTTCAGTTTTGTTTATACCTGTATGTATGTATCCTTATTCTTGCGTGAATTGTGCAGAGTCTTCGGCGATGGGGGAGGTTCCTACGGGCTTGTTGAAGATCAAGCCTGTTGACATTCCCGATGAAACATTGCTCGATGTGGAGGGGGTTGACGAGACTGCTCCTCTTACAATAGAGCCTCCAGTGGCGGTTCTTGATCACGGAGCACTTGCTCCTTTGGTAGAGGCTACTTTGGTGGTTGCCGCCCCAACGACTCTTCCTGAGGGCAGCCCAGAGGCTGGGAGGGAGGTAGTCGGGACTACCCTCCCTTTGTTGGAGCCCGAGGTCACGGCGGAGGCCGTTGAAGCCGCTATCCCCCCAGCTCAGAATGGGAGGAGTGTCGAAGGTAACCCTTTACATTTTAAATTAGCAATCTTTCTGTTGTCTGAACTCTTTTGTTTTTTTCAGAATTGCGCGGACTAGCGGCCTCTATTGCTGATCTGTCTCCTCGGCAATCCTTCCAGCGTCTACTGGAGATGGCTACTCTGCAGGCGATATCTCCTCAACGCATCGTCCTCTCGTCTGGACAAGCTTAGTGTCGTTCGCCATTTCTTATAGCATCGTTATTATTTTGCGTAATAACATTAATGTTCTTTCACAGTTCTGGAAGCCGATGACGAGGTTGAGGTCCTCGAAGGGCCAGGGGAACCTTCAGCTCCTACTTGCATGACCGTAGGTAAGTGTCGTTTCAATATAGTCCCACTTGTTCCTCTGCATAAGAGTTTTATTGACACATTTTTTTAACAGCCCTGCCAGCTCCCACAGCGCTGGCATCGCGTATCGCCATGCCGCCCGATCCTTATGCTCTGCGAGCTTCAGAACACTTGGCCCAATTAAGCCTTGTCTCCTTATCATCTTTGATCGAGGAGCTCCGTGCTGGCAGCGCAACCACAGCTGAAGCATTTGCTGCTGAAGCTAATGGTTCTCTTCCTTTTCTTGCCACCTACCATAGCGAGGCGGTGGAGTGAGTCTGGGTAGAGTTTTGTCGGCAGGTGGAGGCTTTCTTGCACGCACTTGAGTGTTCCCGCCTTTCTTCAGAGGCCGTAGCTGCAAAGGCGGACTTGCGGAAGCTGATAGAGCGGTGTGCGGCGAACATGGGGTCGTGCTAGAAGAGGCTCGGCCGCAAATTCTCGGAGAGGGAGCTGGCTTCTAAGGCACTGAGCGAGCTCCAGACCAGCCTCACAGCCAAAGCCAATAAAGCGTATGAACTCTGGCGGGTACTTCAAGAGTCTATCAAAGAGGTGGTGGCCCTTGATAAAGCTGTCGTGTTCACTCGTGAGAGGGTTGAGGCTCACAAGGCTACCGAGAAAGAGCTCGAAGGTCGGCTTGCCTCGTATCAGGCCCAGCAAGCCCAGGCGGAGGCCCGTCTTCTGGCGATCCTGAATCATGAAGCCGTGACTCAGCAGAAGAAGGATGAGCTAGTGAATTTGCTAAACCGCCCGCCGGCTTGAAGACTTGTATCTTTTCCTTTCTTTTTGTATATACTCCTGAATGAGAGTATATTCTTTTTGTTTTTTCATGAATTGTACTTTGTATCCATTTTGGTTTATGAATAAAGACATATTTTTCTTCTCAATGGTGTGTCTCTTTTGATTGAATGTGTTCTGCGGACAATTTATCTTGGTCTCCTTGCAGGGTAGCGATGGCTTAGGATTCAGGGTTAAGATCTGCCTCCTAAGACTTTTGAGTTTTATGAGCCGTGATGGTCTCATAAAGAGTTTGTTCTCCCTACAGGTCGAGAGGATCCCGTAGGTGTAAATTCTCCCTAGGAATCGTGAGGATTCCTAAGTGGATTTTCCTTTGGGAGACGTAAGAATCTCACAAGAGAGTTTTCTTCCTTACAGGTCGTCGTGAGGACCCGCAAGTGCTGGGTGCGGCCGCCCTTATCCGTATTTCACGGGGTCAAGGGTTGCTTTGGGATGTTTTCCAGGGTACCGTAGTTTAAAGACATTGCGGTCAAGGATAAGGACATCATAGTCCGTGGGTTTAAAGACTCCACAGTCCAATGTTAGTTTTAAGACATCACGGTCAAGGTTAAGGACATCATAGTCCGTGGGTTTAAGGACTCCACAGTCCGATGTTAGTTTTAAGACATCGCGGTCAAGGTTAAGGACATCATAGTCCGTGGATTTAAGGATCCCACAGTCCGATGTTAGTTTTAAGACATCCCGGTCAAGGTTAAGGACATCATAGTCCATGGATTTAAGGACTCCACAGTCTGTAAAATGTGTGGTTGTCGGGACCCATCACCTCTTTGAAGACGTTGAGGAATTACAACGACAAATATCAAAGGAGTGAAAAGATGTACCCTTGAACCAAGGTAAAATCAGTCTAGAATCATCATGGTTGATCGTTAGTTTTAAGACATTACGGTCGAGGTTAAGGACATCATAGTCCGTGGATTTTAAAGGACTCCACAGTCCGATGTTTGCTCTGGATGCTTCACACGGGTTCACTGCCGTGCTCTGCGAGGACCAGGCTCTGCTCTGGACGTTTTCTGCGGGGTCAAAGAGTGACGTTATCCACGTTCTACGTGACCAGGAATGTTGCACTAGATGCTTCATACGGGTTCACTGCCGTGTTCGGCGAGGACTAGGCTCCGCTCTGGATGCTTCACACGTGTTCACTGTCGTGCTCTGCGAGGACCAGGATCCGCTCTGGACGTTTTCCACGGGGTCAAAGAGTGACGTTATCCGTGTTCCACGTGACCAGGAATTTTGCTCTGGATGCTTCCCACGGGTTCACTGCTGTGTTCGGCGAGGACCAGGCTCCGCTCTGGACGTTTTCCACGGGGTCAAAGAGTGACGTTATCCGCGTTCCACGTGACCAGGAATTTTGCTCTGGATGCTTTCCACGGGTTCACTGCCGTGTTTAGCGAGGACCAGGATCCGCTCTGGACGTTTTCCACGGGGTCAAAGAGTGACGTTATCCGCGTTCCACGTGACCAGGAATTTTGCTTTGGATGCTTCCCACGGGTTCACTGCCGTGTTCTGCGAGGACCAGGCTCCGCTCTGGACGTTTTCCACGGGGTCAAAGAGTGACGTTATCCGCGTTCCACATGACCAGGAATTTTGCTCTGGATGCTTCCCACGGGTTCACTGCCGTGTTCTATGAGGACCAGGCTCCGCTCTAGACGTTTTCCACGGGGTCAAAGAGTGACGTTATCCGCGTTCCACGTGACCAGGAATTTTGCTCTGGATGCTTCCCATGGGTTCACTGCCGTGTTCTGCGAGAACCAGGCTCCGCTCTGGACGTTTTCCACGGGGTCAAAAAGTGACGTTATTCGCGTTCTACGTGACCAGGAATTTTGCTGATTATATCCGCATTTCACGGAGTTGGGATTTGACTCTCAGTGATCTGTACACCGCCGAGTCGTGGAACTGGGAGTTGCCGCTGTTCCGCTTTGCTTGATATTGTGTCCGTTGTGACGAGACGAGTGATTGTTATAATTTCCGGATTGTGTATGTAAAAAGTATCGATTCAAATAGTCCCCGATTTCGGCGCTATTTGATTGATCGAAAAATGCGAGACTGAGTAAGTAAATCAAATCGATAAGAGTCTCTTTGTGTCGGTAATTAGAAAATTGAATAAAGTTCACAATCAAAAAAATTATATTTGACCGCAATCAACTACGGTGTCAGTTGTAGATCGTAAGCGAGTGCGGATCGTCCACAGGGATTGTGCGATTCGTTTTTATACTTGCTTTGTTTGAATTGAAAAGTTAATCGAAAAGAAAAGAAAACATGATTCAAGAATTTATCAATTGATTCAGGTGTCACGAGTTTAATCAAGAATCAAGAACTGATAAACAATCAAGAATTGGGTTTCGATAATATTTCCAACCAAAATGTCAAGAATCTAAATGAGGCTCGTAGGAATCGATCGGATCTATAGACGTGATGTAATCTCAAGATTTCGTGTTCTTGTCCTTCGAAGGATTGATACTAGATCGATGATGGTCGACGAGAGTTAGGGCTTTCTTGATGAAACTAGGGTTTCATCGTTTAACCCTTGTTCTTTCGTGGATATCATTCACACTCTAGCCTCTAGCAATTTCAAGAAACGATCGTAACTCCCCAATCTCGAGCGATATCAATCAAGAAAGCATCGCAACGAATTGGGTTGTCGATTCTTGAACTTGCTAGGGTTTACAAAACTCGTAGGATTCAAGAATCGATTTAAGATATATTACATCATCATTCTATTGATCGTCTCGACTCCTCGATGAGCGGAGTATTACTCAAACATCACAACAAGAATTATAACTAGAAATTTAGATTGAATCATGATGCAAGAATTTAAAGAAAACAAGATAAAAGAATATCACCTTTTATTTATATCAACAATTTGATTACAATCGCTCAAGAACTACAAGAGGAAGAACTAAATTGTTGAATTGGCGTCGCTCGGCTTCGTGAGTCGCGGATCGGCTTGGACCACTTGCTCCGTTGAAGATCGGCCCGGCTCATAAAAGGTTGCAAGGCTTCTTGCTTGAATGGGTACTCGTGATCTTGGCTTTTGATTGGAATTAGGGTTAGGGTTTCACACAAGTCCTCTCACTAGACTTGTGGAAGAAGATGAAGAAAGAGATAAAATGGATTTAGATTGGCTACTAAAATGAACTAGTCAGGGATTTTTCCAAGATTCCAAGATGATTTACAAGTGAGCCTAGGGTCTTATTTATAGAGCACCCAAACCCTAAGCCTTTGAGTTCCCTCCAAAAGTTTGTTGAGGAACTTCTAGAAAGAGTTTGTTAGGCTTAGCTTAGGGTTTAAGCTAGGGTTTAGGGAGATGTTTCTAGAATGATAGGCTAGTTTAGTGTTGATCCCAAAGCTTGCTGATCGGGCAGAAGTATCTGGAGTCTTCTGGAACTTGGAGTGTCTTTATGAAGTGTAGGAACTGAGCTAGGAGTTGTGCACAAAAAATGAGGAGCTAATTCCTTGGACCCACCGCGGATCCGCGGCGCAAGCAGGCTCCTGCCGCGGATCCGCGGCTCTTTGTGGGGTTTGGGCCTTAGTCTTTCTGGTGTGGTCTTGGGATGCTATTTGGAGCTTAATCTGATGTGTTGATTTGTATTTTCCCTTTTGGATTGATACCAGATCTGAAATCATTAAGTTGGCGTCATGTTTTAGCGGTACCCTGTAAATTTTGGCCTTTCTTTTGGATTTTCCTGCACAGATCTCAAAACAAGTGTTGCGCAAATGTAGGGATGATGCGATGCCATGAAATGCGGTCAATTTCCTGTATAGTGTCGGTTTTAGAGTCTAATACATGCAATCTGATATTTTGCGACAGTTTTGCTAATATGTAAAATATGAATGCCGAACACTTCTATATGGATGCAAATGATGAGGAAATTGCCGGCTAAAATATGCAATATTTTCGACTAATCAACGAGTGTTGAGATGATCTCTAGGCTATTTGCGGCCCTTCGAGACCTGGCTTCTTCTTTTGATGAAACCTGGGGGGAGGAGTATGATCCCTTCTTTATTTGCGCCCCTGGATTGCATACAGGGATTGATGTAACATCACCTGTAGGGCAAAAATTTCATTTTTATTTTATTTCTTTTTCCGCGATGCTCTATCATTTCAGCTTTTATATCGCGAAAGTCGCGATTGCCCCATCATTTCGGCTATTTTTCGCGGTGCCCAATCATTTCGGCTATATATGTTATTTTCACTCGCTGCTTTTTATTGCGAGTTGCCCAATCATTTCGGCTATTTTTCATGCATACATTTTTACTTGCTGCTTTTTATTGCAAGTTGTCCCATCATTTCGGCTATTTCATATGCATTTTTAGCTCGCTGATTTTTTATCGCGAGTGTAGAACTTGGAATCTGGTGCCAATCTCAGCATCAGCATCGCTACAACTGGAATATTGCCAGGAGCGAATCATCATTTGCCATGAAAGGACTCAGAATTTGATACCGTTTTAGGCATCAGCATCGCTACAACTGGGATATTGCCAGGAGCGAATCATCATTTTCCTCTGTCGATGTCGAACAAAGGTGGCTTAGTAAACAGGGTTAGGGTCCTGTCGACTAAGGCTTTTAACGTCATGAGCCGTAAGGGTCTCACAAAGGTATTTCTCCCTACAAGTCGTGAGGATCTCGTAGGTGTGTTTTCTCCTTGGGAATCGTGAGGATTCCTAAGTGCATGTTCCCCCTGTAAGTCGTAAGGATCTTACAAAAGGGTTTTCTGCTTGTAAGTCGAGAGGGCTTACAAGTGTTTGTTCACCGTACGAACATATCCCTAGTCACGGATGGGACTTGGTTAGGGAAATGTTTATTCGCGCCCGTGGATTGTATACAAGGGTCAGTATTGAGCCGCTTGTAGGACAATATCGAAGGTTGTGGGGGGGGGATTGTTTAAGAACATGTTCAGGTCTCTGTAACTTAAGACTTTTAAATCTTATGAGCCGTGAGGGTCCCATAAGAGAGTTCTCCTTACGAGTCGTGAGGATCTCTCAAGTGTAATTTCTCCTTAGGAACCGTGAGGATCCCTAAGTGTGTTGCTTCCCTTGTGAGTCGTAAGGATCTTACGCGGGTGGTTTCTCCTTACAAGGTCGAGAGGACCCTGCAATCGTCTTTTCACGAGGTTGCGCCCTTTCGGGTTTTCACAAACACTCGCCGGTAGCCCTGCTATTTTTACTCACGAAGCCCTTTCGGGTTTTCATCCGTGCCCATTTTGCTTATGGAAATACCGGTTTTATTTTTTATTATTATTTTTTATTCTTTTTTTTGGTTTTGGGATGCCGCAATCCACCGTATTTTGTCGACATCTCGGTCAACGGCCAGTTTTAGGACGTAGTGGTCCGTCATTAGTTTAAGGACATTTCGGTCCGTTGTTAGTTTAAGGACATTTCGGTCCATTGTTGAAGAAGGATGGTTACTACTTATAGAGTTCGGGCTTAGGAAGATAGCGAGCGGACATGGTTGTCGTCATCTATCATTGACCTAGGCCTTGACCCGTTAAGCGCAGTATTTCTTCAGGAAGCGACCGTTTATTGGCCTGAAAGGTCTTTCACCGTGCATATCCATGAGTAGATATGCTCCACCCTGGTAGACCTTGTCTATGATGTACGGGCCTTCATAGTTCAGCTCGAATTTTCCCCGTTTGGCGCGATTGTGAATCATAGGTCTTTTGACCATTAGTACCAGTTCGCCTTGGCGAAATGTCCTCAGTCTGGTCAATCTTTCATATGAGCGCGTCATCTTTGCTTTATAAGCCTCCAGATTTTGTTGCGCTATGAGCCGGGTTTCATCAAGGGCATCAAGCTCCTCAAGCCGTAGATGAGCATTTTCTTCGTCCGTCAGCTCGTAGTGGACTGCCACTCGTAGAGAAGGTACCTCTATCTCGAGGGGGAGTACTGCTTCCGTACCAAATACTAACGCGTATGGCGTTGTGTTCGTGGCCGTTTTGAACGTAGTTCGATACGCCCAGAGGGCTTCTTGCAGTCTCTCGTGCCAGTCCTTCTTATTTCGGGACACCGTCTTCTTCACGATCTTCGTCAAGGTCTTGTTGAAAGCCTCGGCTAGACCGTTAGCTCGGGGATTATACACTAAGGAATATCTCCAGTCTATATTGTGTTGTTGCGCGAAGCGGCTGATCTTGTGGCTTCTGTAGGCTGGCCCGTTGTCGGAGATGATCCGTCTCGGCGTTCCAAACCGATAAATGACGCGCGTCTTGAAGAAGTGGAGGATATTCTCTGTCTTCACTTCCCTCAAGTGTACTGCTTCTTCCCATTTGGAGAAGTAATCAGTCGTTGCCAGGATGAAACGATGTCCCCTGGACGATGCTGGTTCGATAGGGCCGACTATGTCAGTTCCCCACATTTCGAATGGCCAGCTAGCCACTGTTGGATGTAGAAGATTTAGATGTTGATGGATAAAGTCCCCATGGATCTGGCATGAGTGATATTGCTTCGCATATTCAAGGCAGTCCTGGATCATCGTAGGCCAATAGTAGCCCATTCGTTTAATCTTCAACTTCATCTTCGGGCCCGCTTGGTGAGAACCGCAGAGTCCGTCGTGAATTTCCTGAACGACTCTTTTCGCCTCTGCAGGTCCCAGACATCTCAACCACAGAGAATCAAATGACCTCTTGTACAGAGTATCATTGACGAAGGCGAAAGACAGAGCTCGTTTCATGAGTTGATGTCTTAAGGACGCATCTTTAGGCGTTCGACGGGATTTGAAGTAGTCTATGAAGACTTCTCTCCAATCTTCAACCTTCTCTTGGTCCTTTATTTGCATAACCATTTGCTCAGTCACTCCTTTTTCTTCGGATGATCCCGGAGATATTTCTGCTGGGGCAAATACCCGACGGCTTTGTACCACGATTCTGACGTCATCGAGGTTCTCATCGGCCAGTTCTTTAGCAAGCTTGGCTAATGCATCCACTTTGCTATTTTCCGCACGCGGTATACTTTCCAAGGTGTAGGAAGGTATTTCGGTTAGCAGTTGCTGTACCCTCTCTCCGTACTTTACCAACTCTGGTTTGCACGTCTGGTAGTCGCCGTTCACTTGACTAACGACCAGTTGAGAGTCTCCATATATGAGGAGGTTCTCAATTCCCATGTCGATGGCGATCTCGAGGCCTGCTATCAAAGCTTCGTACTCGGCTTCATTGTTCGTCCTCGGCTCTGTCAAGGAGAAAGCAAAGCGCATTATCCCTCCTTGTGGGGTTACGAAGATGAGGCCTACCCCCGATTTGATTATAGGTGTGTTTTGTTTACGCTTCTTCATGGAAGACGCTCCGTCAAAATAGAGTTCCCACCGGGTACCACTTCCGTCGATCGTGTCAAACGCATGTTCGTCTGGCAGCTCGCAATTCAAAGGAGAGTCGGCAGGTATTGGATGCTCAGCGAGGAAGTCGGTGATAGCTTGGCCTTTCACTGCCTTAAGAGGCTGATAGGTTATTGAAAACTCCATCTAGAGCAGGGCCCATTTAGCGAGTCTCCCTGTCAATATGGCCTTTGACATCAAATATTTGAGGGGGTCCACCTTTGATATAAGACGGACTTCATGCGCCAACGCATAGTGCCTGAGTTTCGTTATCGCGAAGATCAACGCCAGGCAGCGCTTTTTGATGGGAGAGTAGTTGCTTTCTGCCCCCAGAAGAACTCGACTTAAATAGTAGAGCGCTCTTTCCTTCCCTTGGTCGTTCTCTTGTGCCCATAATGCGCCTAAAGAACCTTCGAGGGCTGTCGTATAAAGAATGAGAGGCTTTCCCTTGACCGGAGCTGCTAGCACCGGCGGATTCTGCAGGTATTGCTTGATTTCGTCTAATGCACTTTGGCATTTATAATCCCAGACGAACGGGGTTCCCTTCTTCATCAGGTGACTGTAAGGGCGGCACTTGCCTGAAAGGTTGGCTATAAATTGCCGGATGTACGCGAGCTTCTCTTGGAGAGACCGCAATTGTTTGAGAGTCTTTGGCGGTGGCATTTCCATGATCGCCTTGATCTTTGAAGGATCTATCTCAATGCCTCGGTGCCGGACGATGAATCCTAGGAATTTACCTAAGGACACCCCGAACGCGCATTTGAGAGGGTTCATCTTCAAGTTGTATTGTCGAAGGCGTTGAAATACGGTCTTCAGATGCTCTAAATGCTCTTCGTATGACTTGCTCTTAACCACGAGGTCTTCGATATAGCATTCGACGATTTCATGTATGAGGTCATCGAAGATCTTCGTCATGGCCCTCTGATAGGTGGCACCGGCGTTCTTTAAACCGAAGGGCATAACTTTGTAGCAGAATATACCCAAAGGGGTCCGGAAAGCGGTGTGCTTCTGGTCTTCGGGATGCATCTTTATCTAATTATACCCTGATGAGCCGTCCATGAAGGAAAAAACCTCGTGAGTGGACGTGTTATCTATCATCAGCTCGGTGACTGGTACTGGGAAGTCGTCCTTCGGGCAAGCTTTATTGAGATCCCGGAAGTCCACACATATGCGCACTGACCCATTCTTCTTCATCACTGGGACGATGCTGGCGATCCAATCGGGATACTGAACTTCCTGGATAAACCCAGAGTCGATCAGCTTCTTGACTTCGGCGTTGATGCTCATCTCGAGCTCGAGCCGCATTCTTCTCGGCGCTTGTTTGACTGGCTTGACGTCCGAGGATATCGTTAGTTTGTGGACGGCTATTTCTGGATCTAGTCCTGGCATTTCGAAATAGTTCCATGCGAAGCAATCTCTATGCTGCATAAGCACGTCTTTTAACGTAGCCACCCTTTCTTCAGATAGCAGTTCGCTGACGAATGTCGGTCGCGGGTCGTTCGCCGTCCCCAATTCAATTTTCTTGAGGTCATCTGCAGTGGTGTGTATTCCATCTTCCAGCTCTTTCGGCGCTGGTAGAAATTCTGAGATCACCTCGTCATTGCTGTTTTCGAAGCACCAGGGAAGGTCATCCATACTCTCGGGCTCTCCTTTTGATATTGTTATCATATGACAAGTACGAGCTCGCTTCCAAGACCGATGTGAATCTGGTTCTGCTCTTGTGGCTTTGGGTTCGTGCTTTTGTGGCGGCGTTACCCTCCAGCTGCTAGATAGAGCAAACCTGCCTTGCTGGTACTGGTCTTCGACCCAGTTCTTGAAGGTGAAGCAGTTTTCGATAGGGTGTCCTATTGCTCGGTGATAAGAGCAATAGCCCGGATGAGAGACCTCGTGAGCTTGCTCAGGGTGTTTGGACTCCGGAAGGGTAATCATTTGATGTTTTAAAGCGAGATCAAGTATCTTCTTTGTCTTGTCTTGAGGGAAAGAATATACTCGACTCATCTTCTTTATGAGGGACAAATCCGGACCGCGCAATTCCTGATCACGTGACTTTTTGGTCCCACGTTGTCGTTGTCGAATCCCTTTTCCGCTCTTTGACTTATTTTTGCCTCTACGTCGGGCCTTTTGCACAACAGGTTGACAGGGAGGAGCATTTTCGTCTTTTGCAGCCTGTTGGAGAAGACGTTGCGTCTTGGCTTTCTCGTAGATGGCCATTTCACGGTTATGGTCGTCCCGAGCCTTTTGACCCGCTTTCCTGATAAGCTTGTCCATTCGTCCTTCAAATGACGGACTCGACATTTTGATTGCGGGATCGAGTTTTGGTACGGGGTCGGCGTTTTCTGACAGGGCGTCCTTTTCTTCATCGAAGTTATATACGGCGTAGCTACCGTGGACTCGTTCCCATTTCCCGGATCTCACATATCCAAGCCCAAGCGTTTCCATTCTCCCATTGGGCAACTTGCGCTGAGTCCCAGGGACATCCCAAACCTGTTGTAGAACCGAGCTTGTCGAATAGTCTGTTTTAAGTGTACCCCTTGGCGCTTCAATACCCTTTTTAGTCCATTCGTGTAATATCTGGGCAAACGGATGGGTTGGAGCCTGTCAAGTGTAGAATCCGCACCGTGTCAGATTTCTTTCTCCACTCTTGTTTCCGTGGACCGGTAGAATAGGATTGCCTTTTCACCTTTTCGCCTGGAAGGGATGTAAAATGTCTGCAGGTCTTGCCCATTGTGAGCTTCAAGTGCGTCAAGGTCTTTGTAGTGCTCCCGCGGAACCATAGTAATTTGCAAACTCTGATCAGCACCAGGGAATTCTTGTATTGATGGCCGACTGGAGAACACAGCATTAACCTCATATTCCGAGTCGCTTCCGAAGATCAATATGGGGGCGGACGGTCCCGGGTTGTTGCGTCGAGACGGCCCAGCGTAAACTATCTTTTCCTCTTCTTCGTTATCACTCCCGAAAACAGGAATGGCGGCGGCGGCTTTGTTCTCCGGTTTGCGACACCTCTCCGTGTCCTCGAAATCTGGAAAAAAGTATTTTGCATCTTCGTACTTGCGGACTTCGTTTACGGAGAACGGGTTCAGCTCTCCTGTTACGGTGTACTCGAGACCATCCTTGAAATACTTCATACACTGATGTTGCGTAGAAAGGATGATGTTGTACTCGTGTAACCAGGGACGACCGAGCAAAGCATTGTAGCAGGTCTTGGCGTCAATGACGTGAAACTTAATATCCGTGACGAGTAGTCCGAAGCGTAATGTTAGTATTACAGATCCGAGAGTTCGTGATGACTGGGAGTCGAAACCGGAGATGGTAATTTTATCCCGAGCGAGGTGCTGAACGCTCATGCAGATTTCCTTCAACACCCGAACATTAAGGAGATTGACGGAGGATCCATTATCAACCAGGATTTTGCCTATCTTGATATCGTGGCAGTATCCAGAGACATATAGGGGACGGTTGTGGTCGCACGTCCCAAGGAGAAGGTCTTCATCACCGAACGTGACATTGGCTGTGTGCACTTCTTCCAGTTCATCCTTCATCCTTTCTTCGGCGAGGAAGGCTTGGAATTGCTCGGGCCCTTGCAGCGCCTTGATTAATGACTCTCTCGCTTCTTTTGATAATACGAGGGCGTCGAGAATGCTGAGCTGAGAGGGTAGCTTTCTCAGGTGCGCTAGGACGTTGTAGTCCACCTTACTCTTCTTGGGCGGGTCCTTGGCAGTCAGCTCTTTCATGACTTGGTTATCTAAAGCGATATCTTCAGCGACCTTTTCCTTTTCCTTATCTTTTCTAGTTGCGGGTCCGAGATTCTTTTTTGGAAGCGTGCGATTGCGCAGCTGAATGTTTTCGCAGGCCTCTGGTTTTTCCTCTTTTCCCGAGGTGGACTCTTTAAAGAGAGGGCTAAGAACCATTTCCTCGTCAGAGTCACTTCCGAATGTGAGAACTTGTGCTTCCCCGGCGTTAACCATGCGACAATCACCGGTAGTTCTTTTAAGCTCCTCGGTCGTACTTCTCTGCTCCCGACGAGTTTTGCGTTTCATCTGCTTAAAATGCTGCCGGTGAGCGACGTATCCCTTCCACCATCTTTTAAAAGTGTCGCACTCCTCAGTGGGGTGCGAAATCTTCCGATGATATGAGCAGTAATTAGGATGCATTTCTTCTCCACCGCAAGTGTTTTCTTCCGAGGGCGATAGCTTCATCCCCATTGATATGGCTTTAGCGAACCTTTTCCTCATCTTGAATCTGTTTTTATCCGCATCGGATGTCTTTTGATTTGGCGGGAGTGCTTCGACTCTTTCGTCTAGTCGCCGGCGTTTGGCTCCTTCCAATATGGCCGTTTCACTCTCCCGATCGGCTTTGCTTTTCAAACGAATCTCATCCAGAAAGGCGTCGATCATTTCGTCTGACGGCCACACGAATTCCGGCTCAGGCTCTGCCCCCAGTTTATCAGTGCAAGGAGTTTTTTCATCGTCCGTAGACGAGTGGGAGATCACATGACAACTCGCCACGTAGCCCTCGGATTCATCTGACGAGCTTTCTCCATCATCTTCCTCCTGAAAGACGTGGTTGAGGAACTCTTGGGGTGTGATGGGAGTCCGCGCCTTTTGATTGTACTCTTCCAGCGCGTCGATTTGTTCTTGTAAGTCCGTGCGCTTGTCGCCAGGCTTCACGGGCTTTTTGGATCTCTTCTTCTTCTTCTTTGAAGATTTCGACGGCACGGTGTGAGTACTTGGGCCATCACCACTGATCTTTGGAGTTGGGCGCGGCTTCAGCATCTCTTCAATGATCTGGGGTTCCAGCGGGTTCTTCCACCTGATCGCCGGGCATGTCTGGAGCTCATTCAGCATTCTTTTGGTCTTTGCTGAAAGCACGAATTCCCATGGAGCTTCTTCAATGAAAGAACAAGTTGCCCCCGGTGTGTCCATCTTCTTAGGAGTGTGCGGTTGTGGCGGGTTCACCTTCCACTTCTCGGACAGCGCAAACTTGCCCTGTAGGTATTGATTTTCAATCCATCCTTTGAAGACGAAGCAGTCCTCAATCGGATGGCTTATCGTTTGATGGTAAGGGCAGTAATTGGGGTTATTCACCTCACTGGGTTGCGGCGGTCGCCTGAAATTTGGCAAGTTGATAAGCCTGTTGCGTACCGCCAGCTCGAACAGCCTCTTCGTTTTGTCCCGTGGGAACGAGTACGGACGCTTCATTTTCTCATTGTAATAGCGCCGTCTCTCTTCCAGTTGATCTGCTAGCTTTGGGGCACTGGGCTGCTGCTGGGTGTTCGCAACCAAGGTCGCCTTCCCTTTACCCTTGTCGTTCCGCGGTTCTGGCTTCGGGGGAGACGGTCTGTGACCCATCTGATCCATCTGGGCTAACTTATCAATTAACGCCTGGAACGTGGTCGGTTTAAAGAACATCATGAACTGTGAAATAGTTGCATGAGGGTCTAAGGTGCCCACGAACATGCCCACCGCTGGTGCTTCTTCGATGCGCTGTTCGCACTTTGACCATAAGTTCCGCCAGCGTATAGCGTACCGGACCCACGTCTCGCTTGGTTTCACCCTGGTATTAATCAATGCCGTTATCGGGGTGCGTTCGCTGGCGCTCGCGAATCGCTGAGTGAATAACAACTCCATTTCAGCGCACGTCTTGACGGAGTCGTTCGGGAGTTCAGAATACCATTCGAACGTTGTTTCTGAGAAGCTACCGACGAATTGGCGAAGTAAGAGCTTATCGTCACCGCTAGTATTGCCGCAAAGAGCCCTGAACTGGGCCACATGTTGATGGGGATTGCTTGTCCCCTTGTAGACATGGAACTTTGGGATCGTGTAGCCCGGCGGGTATTTGATTTGATCATACCAGCTCGGATATGGTCGCCCCGTTTTGACAACTTGGCCGGCTGCCTCCGTTGCCTAGTGAACTCGTATCTTTTGGGCTATGCAGTCATCCGGGTCAGCCTTGGAAATTGTCTTCTCCTTGGCCGTTGAAAAAACCGGTGGAGGATTCGACATCTCTCCTCTATCGTCTTCAACAACGATCGGAGGGTCTTCAGCTGGAGAGTCCGGCTGTAACATCATCCCTACCATGTCCTGAAACAGAAGGGCCATTCGTTTTATTAGCTGCTTGTTCCGCAGCCTCTTTGTCCTTCTTCTCAAGTATCCTGCGAAGGAATTCAGCGTCAGTTTCTTGCTTCTGGCGTTGGTCCGAGGATACTTCGGGGCTTTCTTTTGGCCCAGTGAGTGCGGCCATCGCATTCATCATTTCTTGGAGCTTCTGCTGCTGCTCCTGAGCTTTAGTCACCGATCGCGTAACTGGTCTATGACCTGTAGATGTACGGCTGTCCTCTTTCCCGGACACCATGTAGACTGTATGCACTACCATGCCCCCAGACTTAGGGCGTTTAGGTTTACTGTCTTTGACATTTGCTGCAGGCGTGGGGACTTTCTCCGGCCTTCTTCTTTTTTGAGTAGTCGACGTGGTTGCAGCGAGCACCCAAGTGGTTGTCGTCCTTTATGGTTTGATAGGACGGTTCTTTTCTTCCTGAACTTTCACCTTCTTCTGCCGGTGAGAGTGATCTCAAATGATTACCGAGTCCTGAACCCATCGCCAGACCTTGTAAATTTTGGAGGACAGCCGTTGAGGGGGCTGCTCCGGCTTTGTTTCTGTAACGCTCTCCGCAGGTGGAGGAGATCTTTTCAGCGTGGCAGTCGGAGAGTTCTTGCGTACCCTCCTTAGCGGTTCAAAGTTGTTCCCAGTTGGAACAGCAGCATTGATTTCCACCATTGGAGCCGGTGGGGTTAACCCAGAAGAGGAGTTGCCCTCGGCCCGCCTTACTCGGCGCCAGTGGTGACGTCGAGCATGTCGAGCTGTTGGGGCTGGTTCGGCTGTGAGGATAGTTTTGTCTTGCCCCCTGTCTAGATGAAGTGCCGCTGGTGCCAGCCTCTTGAAGACAGATGTCTTTTGAGCGGTGGTGTCCAATCTGTCAAAGACAGACCCTCGAGCAAGAACGGGAGCCGGAATAGTCAGCCTTGAAAAGACCGACTCTATAGCAGGAGAAGCCGTCTTGACGACTTCAGGAATAGAGATGGCTATCTTCTTTGCGATGACCACGTCAGGGGTCATAGGCTTCTTGGCAGGCCCATCAGAGTTCAGGTTCAGCCTGGTAAAGACCGAGGCTGCCGGCTTGACATTGGACGACCCGTTGAGAGGGGCCGTGGTAGTAGTGAGCCGATCGAAGACCGACTTCTTTTGCGCCTCCGGTATGGGCACTGGAATGGTGAAGCTTGCTGGCGGGAGCATGGTCCCAAAAAACAGACCGGTGGTGGCCTGAGTCACTTGTTCCACCGGCATAGTAAGGATGGAGGCCGCTTGAGGCCCATAGGCTACACCTCTAGGTGAGGCGGAGCATCGGTTGCATTTGCATTTGGAGCAGTTTGAGCAGTTGGACGCCATTGCTGTTTGATTTCTGCGCCAAACAAGAGACCAAATCTTAGTAACTTGAAACCCGAAGGCAACCATTAACAAACCGCGATTGGTTCGCGAAAGACGACACACGAAGTGTGGAGTGGAAAGAGGAAAAGGCCCCACCGGGCGTGCCAGAATTTGTTTCCCTCCGAAAGACGCGCAAGACGGCAGGTGGTGAAGGTTGAAATGGTCGATACAAAGTGGATTGCGGGGTCGAACTGTTTCTCCTAGACTCTTCTATTCGATCTTTCAAAGAAATTTTGGGCATGGATGGGTCGTCCGTAATTTGACCAAAACAATTCGCGTATGAAGCAATGTTTGGATGAGGGTACCAAAGTTCGGCAAGAGTTTTGGGAGGTGGGGTACCCATGATGTAAGAAAGAAAAAAGAATGTGGGGTGCAAGTGGGGTGCAATGGATTTCTTAGCGACAAGTGGCAAGTTTTTAAAAATTTTCCGTTTTGCGTTTTTTTATAAGGAGCTTTTTGCAAAAAGATTTTCGATAAAAGGCTTAGATACACGTTCAATCAATCACAAATGCACAATCAAGCCTAAATCTAGGGTCACCTAGGTCAGCTAGACATCTCCTAACTATTACAAAGGGCTAGATGTAAGGACCTCAAACCGCCTCTTCACCGCCAATTGTGGCCAGGTAAGCACAAGTAGAGAAAGGAGGGATCCGCTCACGAATCACAGTGAGACGGGCCTTTTAAAGTTACCTTTCCCTACCTGTCTAGCATAGGCACCACAAAGTCAGGTTAGTATCAACGGTCGATGCGTACAACTAGTCCTTTGTCCTATTGAGCGTGAAATCCTTAGGGCTGAGTCTAATCTTTTTTAATTAACTTGATGGCAAATGCAATATGCTTTATATGATTTTTGGGGTCCTGGGAAGGGTGATAAAATCCCCACCCAATCTGGATTGGTGTTCAAGCCCCTTAAAGTCAATTTAAAATATGCAAAGTAGTAAACAAAATCACTTGCAAACAATTTTTTTTAGCGCGGCGCAAAGAATCCTGCACAAGATCAAGTTATTGGAGAAGGGGAGAATTTTTTTTGGCGCAAAGAATCCTGCAGGAAATTTTTACAGAGGAGATATCAAGGTGTTCAGAAAAGAAAAGGGGGGCTTACAGAGAGGATTTGGTCTGCTGACGTCAGCAGACAGCGGCGGTTCCGCAGCGCAAAGTGGTCTTCGGCGGCGGTTCCGCGGTTGGATATGCGTTTCAGTTCCCGAGACTTCTTCTGCTCCTCTGGTCTGATTTTTCTCTGTTGTTCAGATCTAGGGTTTTCTGTTTTGCGCTCTGGATTTTTCCAGATCTGAATTTGTTCTTCGATCCTACACAATTCAAATGAAAACACCCTTCACAAAACAACAAGATGATAAATTTTTTTATATATTTTTATTTTTTTAATTTTTATGAATTTTATGATTTTATATTAACCCGAAATTGCAAAAAGAAAATACTACGCTATCCCCGGCAACGGCGCCATTTGATTTAGAGAGATTTTTTGATCAAAGAATTAATTACCGCAATCAAGAACGGCGTCGCTTGGTAGCTAACCGGTGAGTACGGGTCGGTCCACAGGGATTTTGTGTATTCTCAATTTGTTCTAACGAGTTAATTCCAATTGGGGTTGAATTGATTATCACTAAAAACTAAGGTTGATCTAGACTAAGATTAAAACCTTGCAAGGGTTAGGTTTAGTTTAAGTTTGGAAAGTCAATATTCCTCACTACTTTCTATGCCCTAATTAAGATCTATTAGGAGTTATGGTAATAATTAATAAAGTGGATTAATACCATCGGAAAGAAACTAGGTTTCTTGCTCTAGGTTCTTGTCCTTCGTTTCTTAATTCTTACCCTAACCTCCATGGAAAACATATACTACCGGTCTTTTAAACTACGGTATCACCGCTACCTCGTGGGATAGGGTGCCGTAGTGAGCGGTGTGTGTATGTTTGCATGGAGTCCTATAAAAATATGTGATGGGCAAGAAAGGGATGAGAGATTTTCATCTCTCAAACCTCTCCTATTCTTAACCCTAACAGGGAAGGATCTACTCACTCATTAGGGAAATAATTAAAGGTGCTAAACTAATTAACTAGGGCATATAATAAAATCTATAATAGGGCAGAAAGGAATTTAAGAACTAGGGCATAGAAATAAAAATCTTACTTTATTTGATGGCTCTCTTCAAACATTTACACCGAATTAAAATTCTGAATAGATGAATAAAAAGAGGCATACCTCAAAGAGAGGTTTAGGATTTCTATTTATAGAGCATAGAAACCCTAGGGTTACAATCGATTCACATCTGCATTTACAAATATACCCTAAGAAGACTAGTCAATGCACCGCCACACCGTCACAGAGTTTGCACCGACACGGGCTCCTTATGGCCGCGGAACCGCGGCCATATATTGGCTTCATGGACTGCACTTTTTAGGGCTGATTCTGGTTGCATTTTGCTTCTCGTTTCTTCACTTGGTTTCTCAGACTGTCTTCTAGATTTCTTCAAGATTTCCACAATGAATAATGTAATGGACTTTACCGTTTGCTTCGTTTCGAAGTCTTGAACCTTGCACTGCCTTTGTACTTTGTGAACTTGTTCATTGATCTTCATTGTCCCTCAAACTGTAGGCATGATCAAGATTCTTCCATTTGTCGGTCGTAGTCTCACTTTTGTGTCGTCTTTTCATTGTTTTTGTTCCGAGAACCTGTAACCTGCAACTATGTAGCAGACATGGATCAAAAGCACCTGTTTATTTGTAAAATGAATAAGAATGGGGAATATAATAATGCAAAATTATGGTATGAACACCCTACAAGAGGTTCAATGCTGACCCTTGTATACAATCCACGGACACGAATAAACATTTCCTTAACAAAGTCCCATCCGTGACTAGGGATATGTTCACACGGTGAACAAACACTTGTAGGTCCTCTCGACTAGCAGGGAGAAGATACTCTTGTAAGATCCTTACGACTTATAAGAGACTACACACTTAGGAATCCTCACGATTCCTAAGGAGAAAACGCATCTACAAGATCCTCACGACTTGTAGGGAGAAATACTTTTATGAGACCCTCACGGCTCATGAAGTCAAAAGCCTTAGTCGACAGGATCTTAACCTTGTTTGCTAATCCTCCTTTGTTCGACATCGACAGAGGCAAATGATGATTCGCTCCTGGCAATATCCCATTTGTAGCGGTGCTGATGCCGGAATCGGTGTCTAATTCCAAGCTTGCAACAAGAAGTCGGCGAGCCACACATGGATACGAAATAGCCGAAATGATAGGGCAACTTGCAACAAAATCAGCAAGTAAAAATGTATGCATGCAAAATAGCCGAAATGATTGGGCAACTCGCAATAAAAAGCAGCGAGTAAATAAATACAAAATAACCGAAAAGATTGGGCATCGCGAAAAATAGCCGAAATGATTGGGCAATCGCGACTTTCGCGATATAAAAGCTGAAATGATAGAGCATCGCGGAAAGAAATATAAAACGAAACCATTTGCCCTACAGGTGATATCACATTAATCCCTGAATACAATTCAGGGGCGCAAACAAAGAAGGAATCACACCTTCCCTCCCCAGGCTCCATCAGAAGAAGAAGCTAAATCTCGACAGTTCACAGACAACCTGGAGATCGTCTCAACATTCGTCTCATTTCAACAGACACAACATCAACAAAACGGAACCACGACAGTTCCCAGTTGCATGACTCGGCGGTGCACAGATGACCGAAAGTCAAACCCTGACTCCGTGAAATGCGGATAAAGTCAAAAATTCCTGGTCCTCGCAGAACAAGGCTATGACCCCATGGAAAACGTCAAGAGCGGAGCCTGGTCCTTGCAAAACACGGCTATGACCCCGTGGGAAGCATCCAAAGCAAAATTACTGGTTATGTGGAACGCGGCTTATGTCAATCCTGACCCCATGGGAAACATCCAGAGTAGATCCTGGTCCTCGCAGAACACGGCTATGACCCCGTGGGAAGCATCCAGAGTGGAGCCTGGTCCTCGCAGAACACGGCTATGACCTCGTGGGAAGCATCCATAGAAAATTCCTGGTTACGTGGAACGCGGCTTATGTCAATCCTGACCCCGTGGGAAACGTCCAGAGCGGATCTTGGTCCTCGCAGAACACGGCTATGACCCCGTGGGAAGCATCCAGAGTGGAGCCTGGTCCTCGTAGAACACGGCTATGACCCCGTGGGAAGCATCCAGAGCAAAATTCCTGGTTACGTGGAACGCGGCTTATGTCAATCCTGACCCCGTGGGAAACGTCCAGAGCGGATCCTGGTCCTTGCAGAACATGGCTATAACCCCATGGGAAGCATCCAGAATGGAGCCTGGACCTCGCAGAACATGGCTATGACCCCGTGGGAAGCTTCCAGAGCAAAATTCCTGGTTACGTGGAACGCGGCTTATGTCAATCCTGACCCCATGGGAAACATCCAGAGCGGAGCCTGGTCCTCTTAGAATATGGCCATGACCCCGTGGGAAGCATCCAGAGTAAATTCCTGGTTACGTGGAACGCGGCTTATGTCAATCCTGACCCCGTGGGAAACGTCCAAAGCGGAGCCTGGTCCTCGCAGAACACGGCTATGACCCCGTGGGAAGCATCCAGAGAAAAATTTCTGGTTACGTGGAACGCGGCTTATGTCAATCCTGACCCCGTGGGAAACGTCTAGAGTGGAGCCTGGTCCTCGCAGAACACGGCTATGGCCCCGTGGGAAGCATCCAGAGCAAATTCCTGGTTACGTGGAACGCGGCTTATGTCAATCCTGACCCCATGGGAAACGTCCAGAGCGGAGCCTGGTCCTCGCAGAACACGGATATGACCCGGTGGGAAGCATCCAGAGAAAATTCCTGGTTATGTGGAACGCGACTTATGTCAATCCTGACCCCGTGGGAAAAGTCCAAAGTGGAGCCTGGTCCTCGCAGAACACGGCTATGACCCCATGTGAAGCATTCAGAACAAAATTCCTGGTTACGTGGAACGCGACTTATGTCAATCCTGACCCCATGGGAAACGTCCAGAGCGGATCCTGGTCCTCGCAGAACACGGCTATGACCCCGTGGGAAGCATCCAGAACGGAGCCTGGTCCTCACAGAACACGGCTATGACCCCGTGGGAAGCATCCGGAGCAAAATTCCTGGTTATGTGGAACGAGGCTTATGTCAATCCTAACCCCGTGGGAAACGTCCAGAGCGGAGCCTGGTCCTCCCAGAACATGGCTATGACCCCGTGGGAAGCATCCAGAGCAAAATTCCTGGTTACGTGGAACGCGGCTTATGTCAATCGTGACCCCGTAGGAAACTTCCAGAGCGGATCCTGGTCCTCACAGAACACGGCTATGACCCTGTGGGAAGCATCCAGAGTAGAGCCTGGTCCTAGCAGAACACGGCTATGACCCGTAGGAAGCATCCAGAGCAAATTCCTGGTTACGTGGAACGCGGCTTAAGTCAATCCTGACCCCATGGGAAACGTCCAGAGCGGAGCCTGGTCCTCGCAGAACATGGCTACGACCCTGTGGGAAGCATCCAGAGCAAATTCCTGGTTACGTGGAACGCGGCTTATGTTAATCCTGACCCCATGGGAAACGTACAGAGCGGAGCCTGGTCCTCGCAGAACACGGCTATGACCCCGTGGGAAGCATCCAGAGCAAAATTCCTGGTTACGTGAAACGCGGCTTATGTCAATCCTGACCCCGTGGGAAACGTCCAGAGCGGATCCTGGTCCTCGCAGAACACGGCTATGACCCCGTGGGAAGCATCCAGAGCGGAGCCTGGTCCTCGCAGAACACGGCTATGACCCCGTGGGAAGCATCCAGAGCAAATTCTCGGTTACGTGGAACGCGGCTTAAGTCAATCCCGACCCTGTGGGAAACGTCCAGAGCGGGGCCTGGTCCTCGCAGAACACGACTATGACCCCGTGAGAAGCATCCAGAGCAACTCCTGATTCCGTGAAATGCGGATAATGGCAACCTCACCCATCACTTACGGGTCCTTACGACTCATAAGGGAGCAAACTCTTTTGCGAGATCCTTACGACTCTCAGAAGAAAACGCACTTAGGAATCCTCACGATTCCTAAGGAGAAGTTACACTTACGGGATCCTCTCGACCTGTAGGGAGAAAATTCTTTATGAGACCCTCACGGCTCATAAAGTTGAAAAAGTTTTAGGAGGCAGATCTTAACCCTGAATCCTAAGCCATCGCTGTCCTACAAAGAAATCAAAATAGATCATCCACAGAATGCACTTACTAAAAGGGACACATCATCATGAAGCAAAATATGTCTTTTATTCATGAATCAAAATGAATACAAAGTACAACTTGTGAAAGAATAAAAGAAAATATACTCTCATTCAGGAGTATGTACAAGAGAAGAATAATATATATATATATATATATATATATATATACATACAATTCTTCAAGTCGTCGGGCGATTTAGTAGATTTGCCAGTTCAACCCTTTTTCGCTGGCCCTCGGCTTCATGATTTAGTATCGTCAAAAGACGGGCCTCCGCTTAAGCCTGTTGGGCCTGGTACGAGGTAAGCCGGCTTTCAAGCTCTTTTTCAGTAACCTTATGGGCTTCGACCATTTCACGAGTAAACACGGCAGCCATATCATTGGCTACCACCTCCTTGATAGCCTCTTGAAGCACTCGCCAAAGTTCATATGCTTTAGTGGTCTTAGCTGTAAGGTTGGCTTGAAGCTCGCTCAGCGCTTTGGAAGCCAGCTCCATCTCCGAAAACTTGCGGCTGAGCCTTTTCTCGCATGATATCATGTTTGCAGCACACCGCTCAATCAGCCCCCGTAAGCTCGCCTTCGCGGCCATAACCTCCGAAGGAAGGCATGTACATTCAAGAACATGCAAGCAAGCCTCTACCTGCCGACAAAACTCAACCCAGACTTGTACCAATGTTTCACTATGGTAGGTGGCAAGAAAGGTAAGAGAGCCGTTAGCTTCAGCGGCAAACGCTTCGGCCGTGATTAGACTGCCAGCGTGAAGGTCCTCAATCAGGGATGACAGGGAGTGGAGGCTTAGCTTTGCCATCCGTTCCGAGGCACGTAGAGCGTAAAGGCCGGGTGGCATGAAGATGCGAGACTCCAGCATGGTTAGAACTGGTAAAGCTGTTCAGATTTATAAACAGTCAGTGAAACTTATAGGCAAAGAACAAATGGAACGACGTTGAGACTCTACTTACCCACAATCATGCAAGAGGGGTCTGAAGGCTTCTCAAGCCCGTCAAGAATTTCAACCTTGTCATCAGCTTCCAGAACTGTAGAAGACATCAATTTCATTATATGAAATAATAATAACACGGTGAGAAGAGGGAAAAAAACACTGACCTTGCCCGGAAGAGAGGACGATGCGTTGAGGAGATATCGCCTGCGGAGCGGCCATCTCCAACAGGCGCTGAAAAGACTTCCTGGGAGACAGATCGGCAATAGACGTCGCCAATCCATGCAATTCTGAAAAGAAATAAAGGTTCAGATAATGGAAGAGATTATTAATGTAAAATATAGAAGGCTACCTTCGATGCTTCTCCCATTATGGGCTGGAGGGATAGCAGCTTCAGCGGCCTTCTCCGTGCCCCCAAGCACATCATTGGGGACGTGGGCCAGTGTAACAACTTCCGAGTGAGGAGCAGTGGCTGCCACTGCAGGCTCCAGCGGAAGGATAGTAGCCTTGACTACCTGTCCCCTAAGCTCCAGGCCGCCCCCAGAAAGATCCATCGGATCGGCGACCAACAAAGATGTCTCTCCCGGGGGAGCAAGCGCTTGGGGAGCGGGAGTCACCAAAGGAGGCCCCATTGCAGGAGTAGCAGTTGCATCAACCCCCACCACACTGATTAGTGTTTCATTGGGGATACTAACAGAGTCTACAGTCAAAGCGCGACTCAAATTCAGATTCTCCACCATCGCCGAAGTCCATGCAAAGTTTGCATGAAGATATATATATATATGTATGTATACGAGCAATACAAAATATTACAAGGAAATACATGAACATACCAATGCGCAAGCGAGCCTCTAATATGGCTTGTTCTAGCCGACGCTCCTTCCTGAGGAGATATGCTCGCCGAGGTTCGAGAGTAGACTCGTGACCACCGGTCCACAATGAAAGTGTGTCCTCAGCGTCGGCCGAAACACCCTGCTTAAGGGCCCTCTCACCCCATTCTTCTAAAGAGCCTATGAATAGCCGTCGTATCGAGGGAGGGTCTTCATAAAAAATGACGACAGGGTAAGGCCTCTTTGGGATCCTTACGTTCTCGGATTCGTCTTGCGAACGTCTTATATCCTCAGCCAATTGTGCGGCTTCCTCGGCAGATGAACCTGGGAAAAGTAGACCACCATCTAATTCTTGCATGGCTAGTAGTTCATCTTGAAGAATAGGCTCAGACTCTATTAAAGAGTCGAGCAGATTGGTGACCATCCTCCTCCGCCTCTTGGGCCCAGAACTAACCGCCGAAGATGATCGTTTCCTTCCCCGTGGAGCTTTGGTACGGCGTTGACCCACTTCGCCTTCAATGTCCTCGCTTGGCGGTGCTACCGATGACGACACGGCCATTGTTGACGCCGCGGCCGATGACACTGCTACTGGCGTCCTATTAGCCCTTGATTGAGCCCGAGTACGAAATGGCATACCAGTTGTGGGAGTTAAGTCCACTTCCGCCGCCTTCGGAATAAGCACGACGCTGGAATCCCTCAAGGGAGGGCGAACCGTTGCACGCGGTTGCGGCGGAACTCCCGTAGCTTGGATCGGAGTAGGAGCCCTGTATCCAAGAAGCACCCTCCTCTCCTCAGCAATAATTGGACTGACCCGGTGGAGATACCAGCCCGTGAAAGACCCCACACACCGAGGAATATGATCAGCTTCATGAATCATGAAGCAGGAACCGGTGTTCAGCCGCATGAAGTGGTGAGCGGCGTCACGAACAACTTCTGGCGATGGGCTAGGCGCCACTGTAAACGCCTCGAAGGGGATGCCCTTGTCATATCCAAGTTGCCGAGCAAAGCGGTGTGGGTTGTACCTTATAAAAAGGGTCGCACCGTTCTGACGAAATACCAGATAACCTGGTCTAATCGAATACAGGTACGTATCTTCCCTGGGCTTCAGAGAAGGTACAACCCACCCCTGTTTCGACATGTCGCAGAGCTGTTGAACCGGTCCTGAGGGAGCAGAAAGAACGCGGTCGTTGAATACCATCCCGCCTGTGTTGGCATAGGGATTGACCAGCACACGAATAGCCCTAGACTGATTCGGGTCAGGAGCAGAAGCGTCCACCAGCCGCATGAGTCGCGGAAATGTGTAAGCGTCATAAAATTTGGGTCTTTGGTGCGCGGCAAATGCCCCCAGCACGTGCATCTCAATCTAGGACGTAAAGTAATGAAGACAGAAATTTATCACATCTACGCCTGGAGTTGAGGTATTGGCCGCGGCGCCTAACCCATGATATAGATGCGCTAGCCCTGCAATGCCCACAGCTAGTCGCGTTCCCTCAGCAATGCGATGAGCAGGGTAAATAACTGAGGCTCTCATGAAACAGCGATGCATGGGAATGGCAAACCACCTAAGCCAAACACCGATGAAGCCCACAAAGAAAGTTTCCTCATCCATACCAGGAGCTGCAATCGACTCGAAAGATACCGCTGACATGATGGGAATGTAGTACTGCAGTAAGTCTTCTTCTTTAGTCGGCCGCTTATTTAAACCGAACCTAAAGGGGTCGTTAATGTTCGCGAACTTCGGAGCCGTCTTTGATAGGAATCTTCGCGAAGGAAGCAAGCGATAAAACTTTTAAAAGTGACGCCCTGCTCCTCTGACTCTGTGAATAGTTTGTCAAAAATACTTAGGGTCTTGATCAAACTTGAACGTTTGTAGCGAATGACGTTCTCGGTCGACAGGCCATCAAGCATGGCAGGCTCGGTTTCGAAGACATACTCATCGGGAGGCAGTAATTCTTCATAAAGTGTCCCCCTGACCGGCAACCCTGAGATCTCACGAAATTCTTCCAGAGAAATTGAAACTTCGCGGTCCCCTAGAAAGAAGGTGTTGGTAGGAAGGTTCCATAAATTATGTTCTTTCAGCGTTTTCTTGCTTAAAAAATTGGTTCAAGAAGACCTCAACCCACCAGACATGGGGAGACTGATAGTGGAAAAGAGACGCATATATCGCCTGATAAAATCCGACCCTCTGCAGTGGCGCACGATAGGCGGACAGGATATAACAGGCCCAGAGAAGGTAGCCCGTGGGATGTCGAGGGGTAAGCCCTATCTTATAAATATGTCCCCAAGACTGGGCTTCGCCCTGGCAAATGCGGCGCCCTAAAATGTCGAGGGCCGGCACAGGATGGTTCGGAATACCAGTTGTTGAAGGCTCAAGCCATCCCATAGGGGTCCAGTTCAGCATTTCCACAGCAAAGGCGGTCCGTGGAGGATCCATCGGCAAAAACGGACAGGTAGGCTCCGTCGGTATCTCGCAAAGAAAACTGCGGCGACCGCGGATGATGTGACCGTACCAGGTCCCCCATAAAAGTAGATTGGTGCAATTCGGGTCATGAGCCCTGATCATCGCCATCACCTCTTCGTTAGACGGTGACTGAGGAAAGGCAGCCTCTGAGCGAGTGAAAGGGAAGTATAGAACAGAAGGCATTGTGCCTGAAATAAAAAAAAAGGGGAAACTGTTAAGCGAAGACAACACGTGTATATATATTTATATATATACATATTTGTAAATGCATATATAAAAAGACGGTGGAAGAAAGCAACAGAGGACTTATTCTATGAGACCATTGGTTACAAAACGCATGGGTCCCACAAAATCAAGATGGCGGCTTACTAATGATGAGGCAAGGCAATCACTATGAGAACAAAAGGAAAATTCTCAATAACAGTGGATTTCAAATGACCCTACACATTCCCCAAAAAAGAAATCCATCTTGGACTCTGCAAAAATCAAGCAGAACAAAGGAATGAAATTCCCAGAAAAACCCAACTGCAAATCTTTTCTTTTGTTGCAAAGAAACAACCCAGGGCAAGAAAACCCCAAGAAGTTCTCTGGGAAGAACTAAGTTCTTCAGAGAAATTAAATTCCTTTTGAACAGGGGGAATTAAATTCCCAGAAATGTTTTTCAGAGCCAAAGCTCTTTGGAATGGAATTAAATTCCAGAGAAAAGACAAGCATCGCCATCAATCCCTGAAGATCAGAGAAACCCTAAAAGGTCTATTCTTTAAAGATTAAATGGTTTTCTTTTTAAAGAATTTTAAAAAAATGGGTTCTTGTTAAAGGAAAAAACCCTTGGTATGGATTTAAAATCCAACGAAGATTTCTGCAAAAGTTCAGCCGTTCAAGATCATAACCTGAGAAAAGGGAATCTTTTAACAGAGTTAAACTCTGGAAATTTTCAAAACAGAGAACTAAGCTCTGGGAGAGAGAATTAAATTCTCAAGGAAAAAGCAAGTAAGGAAGAAGATGAACAAAGTGGAGGCGCTTTTGAAAGGACTCTTGCATTTATAGGATGTGATGGGGAACGGTTCATCTCCCCTATTTGCTAGACAGATCCAACGGTCACAAAGGAGACAGCGTTGCACTCACGTGCAAACACGTGAGAACAACGCTGTGGGGGCATTTGTTCCCTGATAAAATATTAGGAAATTCCCCAATGAGGTATCACGTGCTCACACGTGACCAAGGGTCACGTGCTCACACATGACCAAGGGTCACGTGCTGACACGTGATTGGTTCCTGTGATATCTACTTTATAGAATTAAATTCTAGTCAAATAAAAATGCAACAAAACAGCTAAGGAAAGACCCCAATGGGGCATCACGTGCTCACACGTGACCATGGGTCACGTGTAGACACGTGATGGGCTCTTAAGCCCTCCAAAATAATGAATTGAATTAAATTCTAACTAGACAGGAGTCATGTGTCCACACGTGATAAGTCTTTAAACCCCCTGGAAAGAATTAAAAATAAAATAAAATATCAGGAAATAGCTCAATGAGGTATCACGTGCTCACACGTGACCAAGGGTCATGTGTTGACACGTGATAGATTTATATGATCTCTACTTTATAGAATTAAATTCTAATCAAACAAAATGTACCAAAACAGCTAAGGAAAGACCCCAATGGGGCATCACGTGCGCACACGTGACCAAGGGTCACGTGCTGACACGTGATGGTCCCTTAGCTCTGTTAAAAGGCAGAATTAAATTCTGAATAAAAGAGGGTCACGTGCGGACACGTGATGGTCCCATAGCTCTGTTAAAAGGCAGAATTAAATTCTGAAGGAAAGAGGGTCACGTGTCAACACGTGACAGGTCCCTCAGCTCTTTAATTGATAGAATTAAATTATCAAAAATTGGGATCGCGTGCCAACACGTGATGGGCTTTGAAAGCCTTCTGAATTAATAAAATTAAATTCTAATTAAGGGAAATCAAAGACCCTAACTGGGAAAGTATTTCTCTAAATCTTTCCAAACAAAAAAGATTGTGCTCTGTAAAGTGGAGCACCGTTGGATTAAAAATCCAATGGTGATTAAAAATCACCAATTTATGGAAAGATTTTACACAAGGAAAGAATTCCCTAAAATTCACCAAGAATAACAAACAGAATATCTTTTGGATTAAAAATCCAATGGTGAATAAAATTCACTGAGATCATATTAGTTACGAAAAACAAACAAAATCTTTCAATGAAAAATTCACTAAACAAATTGATTCTTTTCCTTCTCCTATAAATAGGAGCCAAGAAGAGAAGAGGAGATGGATTTTTTTGGATCTTGGAACTTTGATTTTCTGAAGAAAAAACAACAACAGAGAGAAAAGAGAAGAGAATTTAATTCTCAAGAGAGAAAAGAAGTTCCTTTCAAAGAAAAGAAACCGTAGATGAGAAAGGGGAAAGAGATCTAAGCTCCATAAAATAAAAAAGAATTTATTTCTCAATTTAAGAGTTTAACTCTTCTGAATAAGAACTTAGTTCTTCCTTTGGTTGAAGGTCTGCAGAAACAGATCTCCCCACAGGTTGAGAATTTAATTCTCATCGGGGAGATTCTGCCAGGCAGATCCAAAACTTAGAGGGAGAATTTAAGTTTAAGGAATTTAATTCCCCCAAATTCATAGGAATTGAATTCTTCCAAATAAAACTAGGGTTTAACCCTATATGAGAATTTAATTCTCCTAAATTCATAAGAATTTAATTCCTCAAAACAGAACTAGGGTTTAACCCTATATGAGAATTTAATTCTCCCAAATTCATAGGAATTTAATTCCTCATAACAGAACTAGGGTTTAACCCTATATGAGAATTTAATTCTCCCAAATTCATAGAAATTTAATTCCTCAGAACAGAACTAGGGTTTAACCCTACATAAGAATTTAATTCTTCCATATACATAGGAATTTAATTCCTCTAAAATAGAATTACGGTTTAACCCTACAGAGAATTTAATTCTTAAAACCAAGAGACTCAAAGCTCTCCATACACGTAAAGAACTGGGTCACGTGGTAACACGTGACCCCCATCCTCAATGATCAGAAAAGAAAGAACAAAACTAGGTCACGTGTTCCCACGTGACCCCTAAAACAGATCCCTCAAAATGAGAAAGAAAAACTTGGAGGCAATGCCCCACGTGCTCCCACGTGACCCTCAAAATAAAAGGAACAAAGCCAAAGGCAGAATCAATTTTGGGCGCCCTCACATATCCCCATGTGACCCCTTAATAAACACTTTAATAATCAATACATGGATACCCATCACGTGCCAACACGTGATGGCCTGAAGACCAAAAGTGTTTAACACTTATTTGCATATTTGAGGGTAAAATAAATGAGTTTGGCCCAATTCTCAGGCGCCTCACGTGAGCGCTCCACTTTTAGTGTTTAACACTATTTTAAGCATTTCAGTCTTAGTGTTTAACACTATATTTATGATGCATCACGTGGAAGCACGTGATAGCCGGATATACTCTAGTGTTTAACACTATATCTAAGCCAATCTTAGCTTGAACTAGCCAAGTTTTCCAGAGACAAGACTCCCCTTTGACTGATCTTCAAATACTTTCTTGTCTTCCAAGATTGATCACCTCAAATGCATATGAGTGCTCAGCACTCAATAAAAGACAAAATATGGTCAGAACCCAGACCCATGCTTAGCATTGCTAAATAAAGAAGGGTCAAGCCTAGACAAATGCTCAACATTTTAAACCAAAATGGACTTAGCCCAAGTTGGCCATAAGTCCTTAATTCAGATTAACTGAACCCATGTGCTCATAATCTAATTAATTGATCTTAGTCCCAAATTAGACTACAAATTTCCCAATCAACATTGGTTCAAGGGTACATCTCTTCACTCCTCTGATATTTGTCGTTGTAATCCTTCATCGTCTTCAGAGAGGTGACGGGTCCCGATAACCAATCACTCCTCGGACTGTGGGGTCCTTAAACCCATGGACTATGATGTCCTTAACCTCGGACTGTGGGGTCCCTTTAAACCCACGGACTATGATGTCCTTAACCTCGGACTGTGGGGTCCCTTTAAACCCATGGACTATGATGTACTTAATATGGGGTCCCTTTAAACCCACGGACTATGATATCCTTAACCTTGGACCGTAATGTCCTTAAACTAATTGACCGCAATGTCCCTAAACTAAACAATAGAGCCCAATGCTCTCTTGTTGGATCTAAATGATCCCGTTAAGTTGATCTTAGTCTAAAATTAGACTAACGTATCCTTAACAAACATTTTAGTTAATCTTAGTCTCAAATGAGACTAACGTATCCTTAAACCCAACCCCAAACCCAAATCTAAGAAAATACGGATTTAGACTAATCCACGTCCTACGGGCGACAACATAAATTAGTCTCCGTATACAATCCACGAGCTACCAAAAAACAAAACAAACACATACGACACGAAGTGACCATCTGGAGAAGGAGAAAGTTGTTACCGCGATGCGGTAGCGTAATTAACTACAGGGGCTTGCGCCTGCAGGGAAGAGCGTCCCTACAATCAAAAACCCCTCAAACGAGGGGGAATCGGACGAAGTCTGCTACAACGGCCCCATCCGTCTAAACCTTCGATACACGGTGCTATAAATCAACTTGGCATCTTCGGAGAGGTGGACGGATAGCACCAATTAGCATCTGCCCCCAAATTCAAGCAAGACAAACCTACGCGGTCACGTCTCTGTGTTTCGGCGGAGAACAGTCCCCTCTCAACGGACGTCAGTCATCGACAGGCTGGCACCAGCAGTAGCCCTTCATCAAAGCAAGGGGCTAGAAGAAGCCGCTCCTACAACTGAGGAAATCCCATCTGCAAGGCATGCTCGACGTCGCCACTGGAGCCGAGTGAGGAAAGCTGGGGGAAACTATCCCTCTGGACTTACTCCACCAGCTCCAATGGTGGAAGTTGACGTTGCTGTTCCAACTGGGAACAGCTTTGAACTGCTAGGGAGGGTGCGAAAGAACTCTCCGACTGCGGTGCTGAAGAAATCGCCCCTACATATTGAAAACATGGTACAGACAAAGCCGGAGCAGCCCCCTCAGCGGCTATCCTCCCGAATCCATAAAGTTTGGCGGAAAGTCCAGGATTCTGTGATCAACAAGAACTACTCTCATCGACCGGAGAAAATGAAGGTTCGACAAGAGGACAATTATCCCTCTAGAACGCAACTAGGGACTTCTCAGGCACCTGTTACAATAGCCCCTCCGACCTTAACCTCCCACAAAAGGAGAAGGCTGGAGAAAACCCCACTGCCTGCAGCAAATCCCAAGGGTGCTGGATCCAAACACCCTAAGTCTGGGGGCATGATCGTGCACACGGTGTATATGGCTTCCGGGAATGAGAAAATCCGTATTTCCATGGGTCATCGACCACTTACGCGGTCGGTGATAAAAGCTCAAGAGCAACAACAAAAGCTCCAGGAGTTGCTGACGAAAATGGCCGCACTCACTGGACAAAAAGAAAGCCCGGAATCGACGTCTGAACAATGCCAGGAGTAGGAGACTGATACAGAATTTCTACGAATGGTGCTCGAAAAGAAGGATAAGGAGGCCGCAGAACAGGCTGCTAATATAAAGCAGATGGCGCTTCTGTTCCAAGACATGGTTAGGATGATGGTCCAGCCGGAACCTCCAGCCGAAGACCCTCCGATAATTATCGAGGACGACAGAGGGGAAATATCAAATCCTCTTCCGGCTTTATCAGCGGCCAGGGAGGAAACGATCTCCAAAGCTGCCCTCGATGACTACATAGCTCAACAAATACGGGCTCATCAAGCGAGTGAAGCGGCTGGCCAAGTCGTCAGAATCGGGCGGCCTTATCAAGGCTGGTACGATCAAATTAAGTACCCGTCAGGATATACGATCCCTAAGTTCCATGTGTATAAGGGGACAGGCAATCCACACCAATACATTTCTCAATTCAGAGCTTTGTGCGGTAATACTGGAGGCGACGACAAACGGCTGCTTCGCCAGTTTGTTGGCAGCTTGTCGGAGACATCATTTGAATGGTACTCAGAGCTCCTAAATGACTCCATCAAAACATTCACAGAAATGGAGCTACTATTCACACAGCGGTTCGCAAACGCAAGAGAACGCACCCTGTTCATGGCATTAATCAATGCCAGGGTGAAGCCAAGAGAAACCTGGGTTCAGTACGCGATCAGGTGGCGGAGGTTATGGTCGAAATGCGAACAACGCATAAAAGAAGCTCCTGCCGTGGGCATGTTCGTAGAGACCCTTGATGTAACACCCTAGTTCATTTATACCAGTTCTATTTTGAGTATTTCTTTATTTATGGTATTTTCTTGATTTACTGTGTTTTGGGTTCAAATAGTGTATTTGACATCTGTATTTGCATCCGACTCGACCCGTTTGCTGGAAACTCGTCTTGATTCCTGTTTATGATTTATCCCGGCTTGTTTGTGGATCCGTGCACTTTCTTTTTGTATATACTGCATACTGGCATTTTATCTGGCATCCGCATTTTTCAATATAACATATAAAGTCTAATAAAATATTTTAAATTATATATAGCATAGCCTGCATGATACCCCTAACCCTGTCGTAGCATCCACGCAGCTTGTTCGCGTCTCGTTCAGTGAAACAGACTCGTTTGGATGGTTACGTGCACGTGCGTGCATCCGTTCTTGGGGGTATGTATTTTCGTTACCCAGATATCCAATTTTAGTTTTGGTTGACACACATGTTATCCGTATTTTCAAACCATAATTTTAGACACGATCCGGGCGTATTTTGGACTATTTTTGTATTAACCAAAATCTCAAAATTAACAAATATATATATATAATATACTTAACTGTTTACATATTTTAACCTTATATATTTTATTAACAAAAAAAAAATATTTTTTCAATTCAATTCCTAACATCCTCGCTCCCTCTCTCTCTAAATAATCTTTAAAATCCTAACCATCACCCAATGAGATCTCACCTACCCCTCTCTCTCTCTCTCTCTTCCCATTATATATATAATATGTATATAATTTTTTAAACCCCATAAACAAAAAACACCACGTCTCTTTCTCTCCTCCTTCATCCCATTTTCTTTTTTCCCGCCTTCTTCCTCGTGGACGCACTCGAAACCCCGCCCCTTGACCCCCGCCGACATCTGTTCTCATCGCCATCGACCTCTACGTCGCTGCCAGCACCGCCTATACCTCCTTCTCTTCTTCTTCCTCCCCCACTCTCCTTTCCCAACATGAACCCATTGCCTACGACCCACGCCTGTGCGTCGCGCTCGTCCCTCACCGCCTCATGCCGTCACTGCCTAACCCACATCGTCGACCTCCTCCTCTCACCTCCCCGACCTCCTCAACATCATCCCCTCCTCCTCTCCTAACATTGTGACGACCCAAGAAAACCCAACACTTATCACCGCGTCGTCACCTCTCTCCTCGTCGGTGATCCGTCGTCGTATCCACCGGCCCCTCGCCTCTCCCACTCCCTCTTCTTCCCATACCCTAACTCCCTGCACATCCCGACAGCACACCTGCACTGAACCGACCCTAACAACCTAACCTGCAACCCATACCCCTCGCCTGCACCTTCGTCTCCCCTTGCCGCCGATCTCCTTCGTCGGACTCGTCACCACCACATCATATTTCCTCCTCCTCACCAACACCCCCAAGCCAATCCCATGCTCCTCCCCTGCACACCCCGACGAGAAACCTGCACTCTAAGAACCCAGCACCCACTGCCTTCCCCTGAACCCTCACCGGAGCTCAGACCCCCGTCGGCCTTAACCCCTCCCCGCCTTCTCTGACTACAGAGCACCCAATCCTAGACCCTCCTCTTCTCCTCCTCTTCTCCTCTTCTCCTTTCTTCTTTTTCTTTTCTTGATTTCTTGATTCCGTTTCCGGTGATCACCGCCGCTGATCCAGGAAACCCTTTGGACATCCTCGGCCAGCGTGGTTACCTTCTTGCTTTGCATGGACCTGTCTCGTATGCCGTGTGTGCATTGCGACGTTTACCCGACGTCGGGCGCTGCGTTTACACCCCGTCGTGAGATCCATTCAGGCAAGTTTATCTTGATACATGCTATAATACTTATCTTGCATCCATATGAATAAAAATATTACATGTTGATTGAATTGTATATCCATATTAAAGTTTTACTGTTTTTGGATACCTGTATACATCTATATCATTTAAAAATATATATAGCTGCATCTATAGATCATATTAATTCATATTACTGTTATACTGACACCCCATACTAGATAATGTGCATCCCACATAGTCTTGGAGATGTAGTTGTAACCCCTGATAGTTATTTATGCATCTATGCTTTATTGTGTATCCATACCATTAATTCTGCATACCTACTTGCATGCCATATTACATTAACTCATATTATTATTCCATTAGTACCCCATGCTTGATAATGTGCATCCAACATGGTCATGATGTAACCCCTGATAGATATTTGTTCATCCATGCTTTTACTGTACATCCGTAATTTTACTCCGATTCAATACTTGCTACATTTTACTGTTGGGCACCCATGTGATACACTGTACACTACTTGACATAACCTGATATACCACTACTTGACATGTTACCTGATCCTGTTTCTAATACCGACAATCCTGACTTGTTGTCCTGATGGACGTTATTGTTGTCTATATAGACAAAACCTGCATCTGCTTGATCCGGTGTTGGCATTAGATATTGATTGGCAATACCCGACTCGAACACATAACTTAGGGGTATGGGGAAATCAAGAATGTAACCGAACGTAACTCAAAGGGCTATTATATATTGTTTGCCATTTTTCCGGGCGTTACGGAATATATTGTTTGCCGTTTTTCCGGGCGTTACGGAATAATCACCGATGGGTTACGATGAGGATTACATTAATTGATTTCGAAGACATTAGAATAGATAACCCAGTAGCATACTTCAGATTATTACTGCACTCACATATACTGTTACACTTCACTTTTCCTTATTCGTGTTACTGTTATACTTGTATTACTGTTTATAATTCATGCCTGCATATCTTGTTACCCCTGATTATATTACTGTTGATATTATGACGCACTGACGTCTGGGTTTTGCATGGCCCAGATCCTTTATCTCTGTCGCAGGCCATTCAGGAGTATTTCAGCCAACAGGCCGAGCAGTGAGGATCCTGTTAGTAGCTAGTTAGTTTGGTTTTCTTTCATCATTTTCATTTCCTGATGTGAGCCCGTATTTGGGACGCACTTTCCAGATTGTTATTGCTATTTGGATCTATTACTTCCACATATTATTTCTTGACTCGTTTATTCTGGTATAGGGACATGTACTAGATAGTTTATTTTATTTCTACTGTTCTTGATATCTTGTAGACAGTCGTAATGTGACTCTGGAGGGATGTTTCCTAGCCACAGGTAGCATATTTGGCTCTGTCACGTGCCGATCTTATCGCACTCTGGGAAGCGGGGCGTGACACTTGATCCTCAGATGACTATATCCCAATTAATGATGTTCTTCAAGCCGACCACCTTCCAGGCCTTGATCGATAAGCTGGCCCAAATGGACCAGATGGGCCATAGGCCGTCCTTTTCAAAAACGGATCCCCGGAATGAAAAGGGCAAAGAGAAAGTGACCTTCGTTGCCAACACTCAACAACAATCAATTGACCCGAAACTGGTCGCTCGCCAAAGCAACGTGCCCATGCCAATCCCTCGAAGAGATGCTAGGCCGTGCTTACTCGTTCCCCCGTGATAAAATGAGGAGACTATTCGAACTGGCAGTGCGCAATAGACTTATCACTCTGCCGGATCCGAGACGCCCACTGCAGCCTGGTGACGTCAACGGTCCCAACTACCGCTCCTATCACAGAGTAGTGAGCCACCTAATCGAGGATTGCTACGTATTCAAGAACTGGGTCGAGGACCAGTACCGTCAAGGGAAATTCACGCTGTCCGAGAACTGGAGGGTGAACCCGCCACAGAGGCATACTCTTTAAAAGGTAGACATGCCGGGGGCATCATGCTCGTTTGTGGAAGAAGCTCTTTGGGAAGTGGTCCTTTCAGCTAAAACTAAAAGAATACTGAAGGATCTTCCAGCATGTCCGGCGATCAAATGGAAAAGCCCATTGGAGCACGAGATCATTGAGGGGATGCTTAAGCCATGCCCAACACCGAAAACTGGTAACGATGGGCAAGAACTCCAAGCCAAGCCTTCGAAGTCTTCGAAGAAAAAGAAGAAGACCAAGAAGCCCGTGCAGCCTGATGACAACCGCACGAACCTGTAAAAATACATCGACACAATGGAGGAATACAACCAAAAGGCGCGGACCCCAGTCACATTCGAAGAGTTTCTCAACCATGTACTTAAGAATGGAGATAGTGGCGATGATGAAGGAAATGGCTCGTCGGGAGGAACCGAAGATTATGTAGCAAGTTGCTACATGGTTTCTTATTCGTTGTTAAATGATGAAGATTTTCAATGACCTCATACACGAGATTGTCGAATGTTATATCGACGACCTCGTGGTGAAAAGCAAATCATACAAAGAGCACCGGGAGCATTTGAAAATAGTGTTCCAGCGTCTTCAGAAATATAATCTGAAAATGAACCATTTGAAATGCGCGTTTGGAGTCTCCTCCGGAAAATTCCTAGGATTCATCGTACGACACCGAGACATCGAAATAGACCCATCAAAGATCAAGGCAATTATGGAAATGCCCTCGCCGAGAACTCTCAAGCAACTGCGGTCTCTCCAAGGAAGGCTCGCGTATATCCGACGGTTCATAACTAACCACTCCGGAAAATGCCACCCCTACAGCCATCTAATGAAGAAGGGGACCCCGTTCATTTGGAATCGTAAATGCCAAAATGCACTGGACGAAATCAAGCAATACCGGCAGAACCCGCCGGTACTGACCACTCCGGTCAAGGGAACGCCCTTCATCCTGTACACAATAGCCCTTGAAGGTTCTTTAAACGCTCTATGGGCATATGAGAACGACCAGGGGGAGGAGAGAGCTCTCTACTATTTGAGTCGAGTTCTCCTGGGGGCAGAAAACAACTACAGTGTGCGAATCAGGACAGATTCTGTCCAGATTCGTCGCTTAATATTGTAATGCAGTTTTATATATTTTACGTCAATTTTCAGTAAAAACTTAAAACTAAGAAAATCTAGATATTTCGATATAGATATTCAAAATATCTGAAAACACTTAATTTGGATCAACGATTACAGAGTTATGGTCTCTCGAAAAAGACCCTTATTGGCAGTTTTCTGGTTTTAAAAACAGTGAATAAAAAATTTTGTAACTCCTAAACCGTTATTCGGTTTGATATGAAATCTTTTACTGTAGTATCTATTATTTTATCCTAATATTCCAAGAATTTCCAGAAGTGAAAATTAATTTATAAAAATTATTTTAAAAATAAAGGTTTTGTAAGATCGTATTTGAAAATGATAAATCGATGGTATTTATTTATAATTTTGTTTTCTTATATGCAAAAATAAATATAAATAATTAAAATTTCAGCGATAAATAACATGAATTAACATATGTGAAGAAAACATATGATCCAGTCATGATTAACCGTCTAAAACAATAATACTTAATATGTTATCAACCATTGCATGCAAGATTTTATAACCAAACATGTATGCTTTATTTCAATCATTTTTTAACTTAACAAAATAACTTTATCATGGGACTAACTAGTTATCTCAATATTTGGCATGATGGAGACATGGTAAGGGGATGAATTTCAAGTAGAGAAAAGGAGGAGGAGAGGGGACTTACGGGTTGTGTAAGTCGGTATAACAACCGGCTCACCGTTTAGATAAAATTCTCAACCGAGTCTTTGAAGCTTGATAGAACCGGTGCTTCTCCAAACTCAAAGGAAAAGAGATTTTATTTTTAGAATTGATCAAAAGAAAATGGCTAAGGTAAGATGAAGAAGAGATGAAGAGATATTTGTATCAAAAGAAAATTGAAACTCTTCATAATAATTTTACTTAATTATAATCTATAACCCTCCTAATTATATTAGGAGTTAAAAGAAAGATGAAATGAAAGGTCACATTTGTAGCTTATGAGAATGATGAAAAGTGATAAAAAAATAATTGCAAGAATGAGGATTTGAACATGTGACCTATGCAATAACAATGCAATGACTTAACCAATGAGTTATAAGATTGTTCATGCACATATTTAATAAGAATTAAATATATGTTGTTGCTTAAAAAGAAAGTGGGCTTTTAGGCTCATAGTTTTATAAAAGAAAATGAAAATCAGATTGGATTTGGGTTATGAGCTGGGTCAGGTCTTGCGTTTTATTTGAAATAGGTTAAAATTTAGTTTAAAGAAATGAGTTTGGGAAAAATAAATGGAATAATAAAATAATATATTTAATAGAAAAAAAAATATACGGAAAAATACTAAAAATAAATAAATACAATATTTTTCTAAAGAAAGAAAACACGAAGGTATAGTAATATTGGGGTCGTTACATTCTACCCTCCTTAAAAATAATTTCGTCCTCGAAATTACTCAAAATGGATATTGCAATAAGGTACTGGAAAGTTAAGGATGATGTCGTCTTCGAGCTTCGTCGATCAATGCTCTAACTAATTGAACTGATTGGCCTATGAGATACAAGTAAAAAGGGTGAACAAAAGTTAAGAATTCAAAAGTCGAGAGATGGACTTCAAGGAAGCCGAAGGTGAAATTCAAGATGAATTCAAGGAATATGGAAGGATTCAAAAGAAAAGCTGAATGTAATTGTAGGGTTTTTTTATCACCCCATTGAGATGGGAATACGCGCGCGCTTGTCTGGCACATTACAGATTCCCCCTGTCTAGGATAGGCTGGGGTTTATTGATTGTGGGGATCCGAATCTCCGGCAGCCGCAGATTAAGCTGCCGTTAATTACCCCTCGCCTTTGGAGCGAGAGAACCTTCGATTAACGGGTTAAACTGGTCATGCGAACTCAATGTGTAGTGTTGTGTTTTGAAGGGGTTTTGGATATATCGGGGGCTCGCAGAGTTTTTACGGGGTCCCGTTACCCGGATAGCGGGCTGGGGCTCAAGGGGGCTAGCAGCCCCCTTGCGGGGTGCGGGGCAGCGCCCCGTTAGAAATTTTTTCTAACGAGGGACAGTGTTGTAGAGTATGTGTGTGTGTGTGTATGTATATATACATATATGTGTGTGTGTGTGTGTGTGTGTGTATAAGGGAAAAGGCATCCAAAGGATGCATGGGAGAAAGCGCCAGTGCCTCACGTGCGTGGCACGCGGGCGCTTGAGCGCTCGGACGCTTGCGCTATCGCCTTGGGCGCGAGCGCTTTGGGCACCAGGGCGCTAGCGCTTTGGGCGGTAGAGCCTCACGTGCCAGGAACGTAGGCGCTCGGGCGCTAGCGCCATACGTGCCAAGCACGTGGGCCCTCGGGCGCTAGCGCCACACGTGCCAAGCACGTGGGCACTCGCGCTTTGGGCACTTGGGCGCTAGCACCACACGTGCCAGGCACGTGAGCGCCCGGGCGCTAGTGCCTCACTTGCCAAGCACATGGGTGCTCTGGCGCTTGCGCTTTGGGCGCCAGCGCCTCACGTGCCAAACAGATGGGCGCTCGGGCGCTGGGTGGCAAAAGGGACTTGGTCCCTACACTGGGAGTTGTACTCTCAGAAAGAAATACTTATTTGTGTGTGTGTGTGTGTGTGTGTGTGAGGAGTTAAACTCCTAAGATATTTTTGAAGCTGATGAAGGGGCTTCTCCCCTTAAGCCCTGGATCTTCCCCAAAGTGGGGTCTTTAGAGATGGGTCTCCTTCTTCCTCCTTTGTTGGCCGGCTCTTAAAGAACAAGAGGTATGAGATTTAAAAATCTCCCATTTTTAAGATCTAATGGAAGATCTGGGCTCCCCTTTGTGGCTTTTATGGTGAAAAACTATTTAGTTTTGGAAAAGAAAGAGTAAAGCTCTTGATTTAATTGGAAAAAAAGGGAAGAAGGTTTAGAACCTTGAGAAAGGAGAAGGAGGCACAAAGAACCCTAGATTTTTTTAGAGAATCAAAAGTATATTATATATTTTCATCATGTTGCCTTATATAGGGTTACACATTTACATATAACCCCTTGGGCTTTACAAAATGGCATTTTGCCCATACCATATCTCATGTGCAATTTCTTTTTGCACATAAGCCATGGGCTTTACAAAAATTTGGCTTTATACCCATTCATGCATAAAAATTACATCAAAATTTATTTATTACATGATTTTTTATTTCAGCATGGGGGAGGCCGGCCGCTTCATGTTCGGGCTCGACTCGGGGGTTTGGGCCCGCTTACTTGGGGTTGACCTTAACTTTGACCCGGCCAACTGAGGTGCAAATTTTGACCCCAACAGTAATAATTGGATTTCATAATTCTTGTATTATATTACTTACGATGTTCATGCAGAACTGACCTGCATGGGCCGCCAATAAAACCTGTCACGCCCCGCTTCCCAAAAGAGCGGTAACGGTATGTGACAAGCCCGCGACATATTTATTCTGAGAAGGTCATTTCTCGAAACAAATACGCTAAGTGTATATAAGCAATATAAAATGACAAGAAAAGACATGATAATGAAAATCCAACTTTATATATTTAAATTCCCAACTTTCACAAGTTTCAAACTGAATACATGATATCTGAAAACAAAGATGTATAAAAGAAAGTGCCTAAACAAGTAACATACATGAAATAAAAGCTGAAAAGAAAGAACTAGTAGTCGGTCTGCTCCGCAAGCTAAGAGTAATCCTCCTGACTCGGCTCGATCTCCTCAAACTCTAGATTATCTGACGAGCATTCCAAGGAAACAAAGAAATGGGCGGAATGCCCGTCAGCGAACTTACGCTCGGTAAGTTCCCAAGAAAGGTAGGATGTGAAAGTATATAAATGAATATGCAAGGTGACATGTGATATAGTATGAATGGAAATAAAACATGAACAAGTATAACATGGTAATGTTAATGTCAACTATGTAAGCATGGAAATATAACATGAGCATAGTAAACAAGTATAGCATGACTGTAGAATGTAGGTATAGTGAACATGAAGTAAATATAAGTGTCCTAAAACGTCTCTAAAAGGGTAAAAGTAATTAACGTGAGTTCAAGTGTGAATGCCAATCAATCTCAAGAGTATTCTCGAACCCAAGGCTATCGTCCACGGGTAAGGAATCACGGGCCCAAAATAGCGGGACTTCAATTGTTACTTAAGTATTTCAAACCCAACAGGCTATCATCCAGGGACTTGGAAACACGGGCCCTCATTCGTGAATTCATGATTTGTACCGTTTCAGCCCGGTACCACAACAATATGATTTGTACCGTTTCAGCCTAGCACCACAGCAATATGATTTGTACCGTTTCAGCCCGGTACCACAGCAACATGATTTGTATTAATGGGACTCATGAGATTCCGTTGGATTCATACTCAAACTACCCCCAACACCCCGTGTATATCAGTCTATGATTAATGTTATGAGTCTTGATCGAATCCATAAATACAAAAGGTGATGTATGAGCATCATTCCGAGGAGTGGAGCATGATTCCAGGGATCAGAGCATCATTCCGAAGAGCGGAACATGATTCCAGGGATCGGAGCATCATTCCGAAGAGCGACAGACATTCTGACCGAAGCATAATTTCGATGCAGAGGTTGATTCCCAGGCGAAGCATAATTCCGACAGGGAAGGCAAATACTCCGAGGCGAAGCATGATTTCGACATGGGGTACATTCTGAGACGGAGCATGATTCCGGCGCAGAGCTTGTTGGCTGACTTGATTCCGAGACGAGGCATAGTTTCGACAGGGAAGGCAGGTACACCGAGGCGAAGCATGATTTCGACACGGGGTGACATTCTGACGCAGAGCTTGCTGGTTGACATGATTCTGAGGCGGAGCATAATTCCGACGAGGAGGTCGTTGGTTGATCCCGAGCCGAAGCATAATTCCGACAGGGAAGGCAGATACACCGAGGTGAAGCTTGATTTCGATGCGGGGTACACTCTGAGACGAAGTATGACTCCGACGCAGAGCTGGTTGGTTGATTTGATTCCGAGGCGGAGCATAATTCCAGCAGGGAAGGTGATTGATACGAAAGAGTGTTTGTAGTTTAACCGCAATCAGAACGGTGTCGCGCGTAGCTAGACCGAGGTGAGTACGGGCCGTCCTCAGGGAAACGTGGAACCTTTTTACTTTTACCTTAGATGTGTTGAGAAAGAGAGGAGGGATAAAGAATTTTTATAGAAAGATTTCTAGATCTACGTTAAACAAGAATGTAAAATATAGATCTAGATTATTTTAAAGATGTAGATAATATAATAAGAGGGCTTGTAGGGTTCGTTAGGATTTAGTAGTTATGGACAATTAATTAAAGTTACCATTTTTATCCATTAATAGATTTAGAACTAGAACGACGGTGATGCGTGTAGATTAGGGTTTCTGGAGGGAAAAGGAATCCCACTCGTAACCCTTATCTCGACACGGAACTCCGTTCATATCTAGCCTTTACCAAAACAATCATTAATCTAATCTCTAATCGCGGTCGGAACTAGCAAAGAATTGCTAGCGCGCCCGATTAGGATGTTAATGATTGTTTTGATAAAGTTCCTAAACTTTATAGGACTTAAAAAGGGTTTAATTATTTTCATCGCCCATTAGCCTACCCTAATCCTACGAACCCTAACAAGCGGAGAATTACTCGCGCATGTTGGGAGAAGAAGATGAAAAGAAAGAGAGGGAGAATATAATGTAAAAAAAAACAATTAAATAAAAAAAACTACCGTTATTAATCAACTCCTTCAAACTACACTTTTAATCCATAGAAAATGATTACAAAACTTGATTTGCTTCTCGATCTTTCCTAAGGAGGTAGTCGAACAGTCGATGATCAGCCTGGATGCGTGAGCGTCGGGAGCTTCGTGATCTCTTCGGCTTGATACCTTTTCCAAGAGGCTCTCGGTGCCCTTTTATAGTGCAAAGCCAGAATCTTATTGTTGAAAACTTGCTAAAATATAGCATAGATTTACCCAAAAAATCCTCTGCCCCTAACTTCCTGGAATTGCGGCGGATCCGCGGCCCAAGGGGGGTTTGGCCGCGGATCCGCGCTTGATGGTTGAGATCTCGTGACTGAAATTTTTGGGCTTGCATATTTTGACATGTGGCAATCCTAGACAACTTCAGAATCTGAAAATCTTTTCTCGGTTGCTTCCAGACTTGGTCTCCAAGTTTTGCTTCTTAATTTGGCAAGATTTCTTCAACAACTTGATTTGTTTGATAAATTCTGCATAACAACTTGGAAAATTCTGCACAATAATCTCAATTAATATTTAGTAGGCTTATTTCTACTAGGATTTGGTCAATAGATTTATTTGCATACATTTTCCTACCAAATACTAATTAAAATATATTAACACATGGAAAATAGTGTTTTTACACATAAACCGTCATATGTATAATATATTATGATAAAGTCCTTTTTTTAATATGAAAATGGTAGGAAAAATGTAATACAAATGTGCAGTTTTATCAACTGAACAAATACCCCCAAACTTATCTTTGATCGTCCTGAGCAAACTAGTTTATTTAAGAGGAGAAAAAGAAAGGAGAAAACTAAGCACACTTTCGTAGGCAGACACGATTGCACTGAGCACGTGCAACAAGCCGTTAAACCTCTAGGTGTCCCTAGTAGGAGGAGTGTTGTCTCCTGAGAGTTTTCAGCGGATTACACCCACAAAATCCTATAACAAAAGAAAGATGGTGAAATTTATATATAAAGATAAGAACCATAAAAGAAATACTTTGAAAATAAGAGTTTCCAACTATACTAGCTTTTCAGTTGTCATGAGCCCTATCTTAATAGTCATGAAAAAATGTTAGAAATCACATCATCCCTCAATAAAAGATCGTCTTTATTCTTCATTTCTACCTTTCATCCAAACATTGATCATATAACCCCACGTGTGTGTAAAGAACATCCCTACACTCGGAGAATTCAATTCAAGCTATCATACTCTTGTCCATCTACCTTAGCACTTTTAACTTGATGAATATTTAGATTTGCTCACACATTTTCTTGCGACCGTTAATACTTCTTGAGGTACTAACCGACCGATTACTCATGTGCTTGCTGATTCGGTGATAATATTTTCCTCGTCTTGCACCACCTAAGGCTTAGCAGTGACTCCCAGACCAGTTGGCCTTAGGGCACTAGGTGAAGAAGCACCCTCGCTATATTTTTTTATTGCTGCCTTGGCGATAACAAAATCAGTGTTCATTTTTTCTTTTCGCCATTTTTATATTTTCTTCATTTTTTTCACTTCCTTCATACTTTGGCTTTTAGACAAGAGCATTTCAAGGTATCCTCTACTATCCCCAGTTTCAAGACGTGTGTAAGTGCATATAGTAGGGTATCAACATTCAAATGTTTGGCTTCCAGAATAGAAACTATTTTTCAGACTTATTTTTATCCTCAGATTAGTGACTTCCTTCATCTTACTAACCCTTGGGACAACAGCTCATAACTACTTATTACTAGTTCGTTTAAGAAAACTTCTAATTTTCTTGGTTTTCTTAAACTATTCCTATCTTTTGGATGTAATTTTTCACTTTCTACTCTTTTGTTATAAATTTTTTTTTAAAAATTTTTGAAAATGTTGTGCTTATGCAAAATATGATGCAAATTGATGTGTAAATAAGCACAAACCTCCCCCAAACTTGTTTTCAACAGTGTCCTCACTGTTGCTATCTGCTGGATCACAAAAACCTGTAAGCTTGGGACGACATTATTAATGGGGGCAAGAATATATGAAAGTGGAAATCCTCCCCCAAACTTATTTTTGGCTCACAAATTTGAGGACAAAAATTATGTTCAAGAGCCAAAAATATACCCCCCCCTCAAACATGAGTTAGACAATATGAAGCATTTTAAGAAGGGGTGAGTCATTTGGTCAAAGTAAGGCTTTACAAAGACCAAAAGTTAACACCAACCATTCAAAGATTTTATCAGTATATCGTATAGGTTGGTGGAAGAATGTGTTGTATCGAGTCAAGAAAAAGTGGGGAAGGGATAAGAGGTGGTCTGGAAAGGGTTTGAAATTAGAGAAAAGAAAGAATGATGATGAATGTGAATAATTAGGAAGAAGGAATGGTGACGGTTCAACCTCTATAGGTGGAGATTGATTAATCACAAAATCAGTATTGTTTAAAAATTCAAGTTCGTCAGCAAAAAGTTCTTCAAAACTTTTATCAATGGTGTGATTGAACATTTTGCTGTCAAAGAGTTTTATGCCAGAATTTATTCTACTTGATTCATAAAAAATCACTGAGGTAGAGGACTCGAAAAACTCATCTACCTCTTTTTCAAAAATATCCAAATCAAGTTGAATTTCTGGTATTACTGAACTTGAATTAACGGATTATGATCTATCAAAACTCACTGAAACTATAAGAACAGAAGAAGAACCGGAGAAAGTAGAAGGTGAAATGGGTAAACAAATTGGTGTATCGAGTGTTGCAGAACCAGATGTGGAAGATGGAGGCTGTATTTCTTCGGGTATACCTGTATCATCAACTTCAAGACATATTTGGGGTTCGGGAAGAATTAAAGGCTCAAGATGATGACCACAAGGAAGTGAAAGGATTTGATGAATTGGTGGGACAAAATCATCCAAAATTTCGGGTTTATCAATCAATATATCCCCAATGTCAATCACGTCATTCAAGTGAAGGTTAAAATTCTCAAACTCCTCATCAAAAGTATGGTTTTCAATCAGTTTTGGTTCAAGAGTGGAGGTGTAGAGATCACAAGGGTTGGGTATGGTTTCACATGAAAGGGACCCTTCACAGTTGGGTAAATCAAACACTACAAAGTCACACAACTTATCAGACATTGTACTTGATGAATCTATGAAACTGGAGTTGTGGAGTTCAGTTTGGAATGGGGAGGTTTGATTAGGAAGGGTGTACAGTTCTGTCTTACTATGCAAATCCTTCATAATTTGATTCGTCAGTTCCATATATTTTTCTAATGTCTGCTCCAGACCAGTCTTGGGTTGATAAGGGGTTTCAGTATAAGATTGAAATTCCTGTGGATAATTAAAACTCCCAAATGACTGATTAGAAGAACTGTCTAGAGTAGGTGGAAAAGTCGGATTGGATTGATAGGAACAGAATGGTTGCTGAACTTGGGTAGGAGTAGGATCAATATTATGATAAGAAGAATATTGATATGGGTTGGTTGGTTTGCTATATACAAACCGCATATCAAACTCTTCTCCGGACAGTGGTGGTGATGGTTGATATTGGTCTGGGTTGAAACTTTGGCCTCTAGACTTAGCTATGTGCTCAGCAATGGACATTCGTGTTGGAGGTAGTGCCCTCAGAGTCAATTATTGGGTCACAGGCACGTGATTGCAATGATTGAGGGAGGACCTATCCCGGGAAGACAGTCTTACTCGAGATGATAGTACGCTATCTGGTTTACCTTTATCATCGTGTACTGCTTTAGGCGACCTGACATGTCGCTATTGCACGTTGATAGAGCCCCTAGGATTCTTGCTTGACTTCCAGCAGTATGAGGGCGATTATATAAGTGAGAGCTGGAGTCTATAAGCACATCCTTAAAAGGTCCCTAGTCGTGGGAGTTTCGAGACAGGGCATCGATTCTCCAGAGTAGACTAGTGTATACAGTCGAGACCCCGACGAGGGGCGGTGGCCGGTCTCACAAGCCACTGGTGTCAGTTGGTTCACCTAAGATGTATACAGGTGCTCATTGGGTTATGAGTACACCGGACAGGACTCGCCGGGAACATGCTAGTTGGTCTTATACCTGACGTCAGATAGCAGTTCCCAGGTGACATGTGTACAGGTTAGTTCATCGACCTGGGGATCGTTATTTGTCTCGTGTGAGTTCCCACTGTACTTTGATTACTACCCTACCACGGCTCAAAGGAGTCGTGCAAACAGGTTTTAGTTGGGTACAGTCCCGAGCCACATGGAGGCAGTGAGCGGATCTTCAGGGGTTCGTCTCTCCCGGTATTGGGGGTGCGGTCGCGCTGTGTCTAGGAGAGCCATTACACGAAGACCTTGGCCAAGGCAGGAGATTTACTGGTAGGTATTCCAGTAGTATCTCAGGGTGTTCTGGGCTACACTCCGACACGACTTGTACCGCTTTTGGGGGTCTGACTTTTACCAACCCCCTAGGCCCGACATGCGATGCTCATAGACGAACGGACCGGACTGTACGGATATTGTCACTGACAGGCTCAGTTGGGTGTCGGGGTGAGCTTCCTCATCGACGTCCCTTTTGGTCAATAGCTGGTGGCCCGTCACGTATTGGCTTATACCTCTGACGTACTAGTGGTTAAATCCACAGCCATAGTATTGACGAGTCTTTAGAGTCCACCACACTTTCAGTTACTCAAGCTTTCGGGCGAAACGCTGTAGGGGCCGTATGGAGATATGGCAGGGTCCGATCAGATACGTGCGGTATTGCACGGATCAGGATCGGACAGTTTTGTACTAGTGGCCATATGGTTATATGGCAGCGTTCGATCAGATACGTGCGGTATTGCACGGATCAGGATCAGACGGATATTACTAGCCGGCTTTAGTTTAAGCCGGATCCTAGTATAGTACAGTGTAGATTTTGTCTCATTGCATTTGTTTCCGGACGGAATACAGATGCGGGTGTGCATGCACAGTATCGGGGTTTTCCTGTAATTAATTACGGGACCAGTTTTCTGGAGTTGCCAGTTTGCATTCCGTTCCGGCCGGTTTTCCTTTGTTCTTTCCCGGCCGGGCTTTTCCGATGGAGGGGGTTATTTGCAATTGTGCAAATAACTTTTGTGGAGGGTTTTTTTTGCTATTGTGTTGATTATGATATCTTTCATCCATGCTTTAGCATTAATGAGATATGATGTGATTAAGATGTAAGCATGGTTGATGTTTTCTTGTCTAGGATGTGGTCACCTCTTTTCACTTCCTACACTCACCTCCCTTAATGCTTCATATACGTTCTTTCCTCCACCATTTTATTTGATAAGGAATGATAAGTTTTTGATGAGAAAAAAAAGAAAGAGAGAAGAAGAAGAGGAGAGCTTCATCTTGAGTCATTCATGATCTCATTTTCTTGCTAGAAAAATGCAAGCACCATTTTTCTATTCTCCATTCCTCCATCAAGGCAACTACAAACCCCAAATGAGACTAGCATCATCTACACTACATTCTACAGCAAATCTTGAGCATGTCGAGTTGCCGGCTTCATGCCCGAGTTGCCTCGGTATCGAGGCGGGAGCCCGTAAAAGATGCAGGCGACGTGGTGCCCTTCCGGCGAGGAGGCGACGACCGGAGATCCCGCGAGGAGATCGGAGTGGAGATGAAGACCGGAGGACTCGGATCAGTCGGTATATCTCTAACGCATTCTCTTGTTAGCTTAGACTAGTTTAATGGCACGATCCGGGTGTTTAGTGCGCGGTGGTGCCGGTTTGCTAAGTCCGCAAAATTTAAGTTTATCACCGTTTCCGCGTTTGGCCGTCGGATCGACGGCCGGGGCGCCGCCGTGCACTTACAGTGGTATCAAAGCCTCGCCATTAACTTCGTCTAGCTTCGTTTGATGTGTTTTTCAGTTCCGATCGACCAAAATTCCAAAAACCGTATTTTTCCTTCACATCAGTTTCTGTTGAAATTTTTTGAAGTCTAAAAATTTTTCAGGTTGTAAAATATTGATGTACTGGAAAATCTAAGAACTCTGTAAAAATTCGACGAAGTAACTCCACAGTGGGAGCGCGGAAGCGCCGCGAAAACCCCCTTCCCGCCGCCCTTCCGCCGCACACTGTGGAGATCACTTCACCATTTTTTTTCAGAGGCCTTCTGGGCTTAAAATATGGGTTTTGGAATATTAAAATTGGGCCCAGGATTTCTGTGAGTGCTACAGTTTTGATTGGGGGCCCACTTGTTAATTTTTGGTCAATCGGAAAATTTTAAACACATTTTTCACAGTATTTACATTATATCTGCGACCGTGAATGTCACTCGATCGGTAAATCCGGTCTAACTGCTATAGCCCGGTTAGACGGATTTGCGAACGTGACTTTCACGTTGATGTTCTATGTTTATGCTGTGATGTTGCGGATCGGTCGTGGGGATAGCCTGGATGCAATACTAGTACAGTGTTGTTGTATTATGTACATTTGATATTGCGGGGCGAGCGTCCGACATGTGGACTGCCGTCACTGCCTGTTTGTATTATTCTTTTGGGGCACGACCTGGTTGCCGTCGATGTACCCGGTGTATGTATATTTTACATTCTGTACTAGGTTTACCCCGCGGTGGGGTGCACGGATAGCCGGGTTCTAGAGGGCAACAAGCCCGCATCTCATGGCATTGGGACGGAGGGGGCTTCACTCTAGGATTGGCGGGCTATTCGCCGCACTCGTAGGGGGTACAGGTTGACCCAGGAGGGGTGCCCAAGTTGCCGGATTCCGTGGAGTGCTGGGTGGTCCATTCACGGAGCAAAAGGGGGCTGCCTCGCTTCAGGTTTTGGCGGGTGACTTGCCGCGCCCGTAGGGGTCTAGGTTTTCATTGCACAGGCTATCCACACGACCAGGGGAACGTCGGGTTTCAGTAGTGGCTCTGTGAAACCCGGGGATCCCAGATATCTGTATTGTTCTGTGATGCTGTACATTTCTGTGATGTTGCATTTCTATTCACGCCTTGAGCGAAATATAATATATTGGTATATATATTAGTAGATGTTGTATATGTTTTTCATCCGTGCTAGTCCAGTCCCCGCTCTGCCATTAGTAAGCTAACCTAACGGGTGATGACGGGACCCAGTGGCGAATGCGGATGGCATATACGTACGTCAGTATATTTTCGTTCTTTGTGGTGTGATCAATTGATGGGACTGCGTTGATTCGGATCAATGCAAGTTAAACAAACCTATTCTGATGTTGTTGGAACACTTTTCAAAAAGCTGTTATTGCAAGGACGTTCACTTTTGTTTTGCATCGTGGTATTCATTTGGAATATCCTGCTCCTCAGTCGACGAGGCAAGGGCCGAGATCCCTTCACCGGGAGTGACCCCTTGGACAGAAGTTTGCGTCAGGGCATTAACTTCACTATAGCCGATTACTTTTGCTTTGCACCGTGGGATTCAGTTGGAATATCCTGCACCCCATTCTACGGGGAAAGAGCCGAGATCCCTTCACCGGGAGTGACCTCTTTAGTAAAGGTTTTCGTCACTATATTTTCTAAAAAGCTATCAGTTCCTTCAACGAGATCAAGTTCATTACGTTAAAGGTTTTCGCCAGAAACCATTCGTAGCCCTCCATCATTTCAGTTAAATATTCGGTAGTATTCATGCTATGTATTTTGACCTCACGCCAAGGCATAGTGTTTGGTAGCTGCCGGGTATTTATCTGCAGCATAGATAGATGCGTTGGTTTGGGACAGTCGTACTACTATTTTGGCCTACGTCAAGGGTATGTACGGGTGGGTTCAAATTAACCTGGATAATGATGGGAAGAACTTGACATGTGACTTATGATATTTTGACCTCACGCCAAGGTCATAAGAGCATGGGGCAGAAATCACATCGGGAGTTTCAAAAGAACTGAAACTTGCCAGATATGTGCATACCTTCTGGAGTGTGATACCGTGAGCGGATTCCGTCACGTTATCATGCAATGATAGTTGGATCCCGATTCCCACTGATGAGTTGGTTTACTCCTCGGGTGACCCCGACTAATTCTTCTTTCAGGTTTGGAGGAGAATTTGAGGTACAGTGGGAGGTTTCCTGATTAGATAAATTGGTAACCATTCTGATCTAGGTTAGAGTGTACGCTGAGTGTTTCTTTTCTCTCTCTCTTGGCAGCGACCATTGACCCGACCCTAAGACTATGACTCAGTGACCAAGTTGACCGAACCTTCTTAACACTGGCTTTTGGATTGTCAGAGTTGCAAACCTCATTGCCACTCCTACTTTTATCCTTTTCTCCAGGACACCCCGTATCACTATGAACGTCCACTTCCATTGGACAAAACCATCGTATGGTTATATACGAACTCGAAGGAATTCGAGGATGGTTTCCGGTTCTGGAGAAAACGGATAGGACTATTCAGTTGTCTTTTCTTTTCACCTTCTCTCAGGTTGCGAGTACTCCTTGGTTTAGGAGTAGTACACCTATTACGCAAATCGGATAGTCTTCTTCCAAACCATAGGCTGGTGCCGACCGGTAGGGAACGAAGAATACCAGTTAGCCTAAACGGTGTACAGAAGATATTAAGATTAAGACAAAGCAAGGGATTAGTAAGAGGGCAAAGTAAATTGCGACTGCTATTCACGACCAAACCAAATGTTTCTTCGCCAATCCTAAATCACCTTTGTATTTCTCCAGGACACTCCGTATCACTACGAAGATCCCATTTTATTGGATAATCCATCGTATGGTTATATACGAACTCGAAAGGAACTTGTTCCAGTTCGGGGATGGATCCTGGTTCAGGAGAAATAGGAATAAAGTACATTCAGGCGTCTTTTATCTTCACCTTCTCTCGCGTTGCGAGTGCTCCTAGGATTAGGACAGTACACCCATTATGCTTATTGGATAGTCTTCTTCCAAACCATGGGCTGGTGCCGAACGGTAGGGAAGGAAGAAAACCATTTGGCCTAAGGGGTGTGCAGAAGGTAATGACTAAAGACATATAGAGGGATTTGGAGAGGTGGCAAAGAATTATACGGTTATAGTTGTGAATCTGGATAATGGAAGAGGCATTACTAAGAATACCATGATACCCCACCGAAACATTTCAATGTTTCAGTTTCACTGTGTAATGTTAAAAGAAAACTGATTTCCCGATTAGATACTTACTCCAGGGTATGTATTTGCCAGGTATGATTCTTACATCTGTATGGTTTTACAGATGATGAGTGGGAGTAAGTCATTGGGAATTGGGTGATCATCCTCATTATATCGGGATTCGTTGTAATCGGTGATAATTGAGGAGATCACCTGGGCTGTTTGCCGGTCGGCAAATATTTGGTTTTGAATATCCGCTGTTGTGCACCAATTTCAAATTGATATATCTGTACGTCTATTTTCATAGAGTGAGATATACCTTTTGATATTATGTCGATGACATTTACCTATATCAGTGGATGGTTGGGTAAGGAGCATTAAACAGCGGTGTAATTCTTCTTAACCATAAGTACAGTTTTCAACCTACGACACACAGTGAAAGAGTTGTTAGACTCAGCGGACTTATACAGAGTATTGTGTGTTGTCCAGTGTCCATTAGGACAGAGGGCTTGGTCCTCGTACTATATTCTGTTTACTTTTAACTTCTCTAGTTCTTAGACATGTGTTTCGTAGAAACACAGGGTCTAAGTTTTGAGGAGTTATAGGTATTTGAATAGAGTAGAGAACCAGGTGTAGCAAGTATCGGGATTCTTCAAAGTAATCGAAGATGTAGATACTTGTGTATGGTATTCAGTTGATAGTAATGGTTAAGAGAACTTGCTTCTCTTTCAGGTTACTCATAATTGGAAGCATTCCTAAGTTGAGTAACGCTGATCGGCCTCCTTCCATTTAGTTGACATGCACTGGAGACAGCTGCATGATTTGAATCTGGTTCAATTAAATCAGTGCCTCTAAATCTATATTGGATATAGAACAGTTCGTATCTTAACATTGTTAAGGTACGGGGAGTTGTCCGGCTTATTCTTAAAACCAGACTCTGGATAACTCAAGGCACGTTTCTGTAATGTTTGTTTGTGGGTTGACCCAGGCTATGACGAGGGTTGACTTTCTACCATCTGGAAGATCAATAGCGATATTGTTCTAGACTCGCCACGGTTTTATTAAAAATGGATTTTTTCAGAAAAAGGTAGTGGGAGTATGGTAGAACTGGAAGTGATTCCAGAACCACAAACGATTACTGAAGATTTGATAAGGAACCTAAAGATTCAATCTGGATTGACATTCCATTGGCCACTCCGCAGATAAGGTGGGTAACTTCATGTACCCGAGAGGTACTCCGGTAGCCTCAAGGACGGTGACAGGGAAGTTCTTGTTTACCCACACTTGCCATTGCTGTTGTTCCAGGCTGCGAGACCCGGCAGGAGGATGAGTATAGCGTCGTTCTAAACTTGCTTTAGAAGTGCACGTCTATATGACTCTGCCAGAGGGTTGTCGTAGTCAGTGGGAGCAGCGGAAGCATTGGTGGACATCAGGCTTATGTCTATTCATAGACTAAAGCAGATGTAGCGGAGATAGATCATCTATTTCTGATGTGACAGTCATAGGTTTGACGTCATCAGAATAGGGGATGGATCTGTTGAGAAGGTAGCAGGAAGTGATATTCCTATACTACGATCGGTTATACTTTGGTCGTCACACAGTGGTTTCTCCACAAAGGACTTGGACATTATATCAAACATACTGGCTACTAGATCTATGGTTTTAGATCTAGATTTGGGTGGTTTCCCAATCAGGGTACTTTGACAGCATTCTAAGAGTATTTAGAATGGACGACTCCTGGCACGGTAGTGTACCTGCAGGTGATGGAGTTACCCTCTCTAAAGGTGTCTTATAGACTAAAGTAGAGAGGGATGTGCATGATTGGCAGATCACTTGCTTAGGCAATTGAGTCAATCATGAGATGTCAAGTACCACACCAGATGTTGTTCTTGCACTAGATGCAATAAGTTGATATTGATCCAATCCTGGAGGAACAGTCGGAAGCAGTTTTAGAACATAAGTAAATGTTCTAGGGATATGATAACGGCTGCCTCCTTTAGGAGACGGTTATCACTCCAGGCTTCCAAGGTGACATGGACGACAAGGAGGTTGTCAGAGTTATAGTTTTCCCTCTAACGAGGGACAGTATTTTGGACAGGTGGTCCAAGGCAATACTGAGGGAGGCATGGCGCATGATACTGATTAAGTTAAGTTGACGATACAGTCTAAGAAGTTTGGATTCGGAGTTCATTTATGAACCAGGTCCCATCAGACATCCAGACATTCTAAGACATGTATTGCTCATTTCGGGAGATAGCTTTCTCCGCGAACTTGAGATATAGAGAGACATAGAAAGAAACTTCAAGGCGGATCCACTCGCTGAGGCTATTCCTTGAACGCAATAGTTTCACAAACGAGCTTTGTGAGACTGACCAGTAGAGGAGTTGGGTGTTCGGTATCACACAGGCTGTGAGTATGCGGCATCGCAATAATTAGCCTTGAGTGCAAGTGGGAGATTGTTGGAGGTAGTGCCCTCAGAGTCAATTATTGGGTCACAGGCACGTGATTGCAATGATTGAGGGAGGACCTATCCCGGGAAGACAGTCTTACTCGAGATGATAGTACGCTATCTGGTTTACCTTTATCATCGTGTACTGCTTTAGGCGACCTGACATGTCGCTATTACACGTTGATAGAGCCCCTAGGATTCTTGCTTGACTTCCAGCAGTATGAGGGCGATCATATAAGTGAGAGCTGGAGTCTATAAGCACATCCTTAAAAGGTCCCTAGTCGTAGGAGTTTCGAGACAGGGCATCGATTCTCCAGAGTAGACTAGTGTATACAGTCGAGACCCCGGCGAGGGGCGGTGGCCGGTCTCACAAGCCACTGGTGTCAGTTGGTTCACCTAAGATGTATACAGGTGCTCATTGGGTTATGAGTACACCGGACAGGACTCGCCGGGAACATGCTAGTTGGTCTTATACCTGACGTCAGATAGCAGTTCCCAGGTGACATGTGTACAGGTTAGTTCATCGACCTGGGGATCGTCATTTGTCTCGTGTGAGTTCCCACTGTACTTTGATTACTACCCTACCACGGCTCAAAGGAGTCGTGCAAACAGGTTTTAGTTGGGTACAGTCCCGAGCCACATGGAGGCAGTGAGCGGATCTTCAGGGGTTCGTCTCTCCCGGTATTGGGGGTGAGGTCGCGCTGTGTCTAGGAGAGCCATTACACGAAGACCTTGGCCAAGGCAGGAGATTTACTGGTAGGTATTCCAGTAGTATCTCAGGGTGTTCTGGGCTACACTCCGACACGACTTGTACCGCTTTTGGGGGTCTGACTTTTACCAACCCCCTAGGCCCGACATGCGATGCTCATAGACGAACGGACCGGACTGTACGGATATTGTCACTGACAGGCTCAGTTGGGTGTCGGGGTGAGCTTCCTCATCGACGTCCCTTTTGGTCAATAGCTGGTGGCCCGTCACGTATTGGCTTATACCTCTGACGTACTAGTGGTTAAATCCACAGCCATAGTATTGACGAGTCTTTAGAGTCCACCACACTTTCAGTTACTCAAGCTTTCGGGCGAAACGCTGTAGGGGCCGTATGGAGATATGGCAGGGTCCGATCAGATACGTGCGGTATTGCACGGATCAGGATCGGACAGTTTTGTACTAGTGGCCATATGGTTATATGGCAGCGTTCGATCAGATACGTGCGGTATTGCACGGATCAGGATCAGACGGATATTACTAGACGGCTTTGGTTTAAGCCGGATCCTAGTATAGTACAGTGTAGATTTTGTCTCATTGCATTTGTTTCCGGACGGAATACAGATGCGGGTGTGTATGCATAGTATCGGGGTTTTCCTGTAATTCATTACGGGACCAGTTTTCTGGAGTTGCCAGTTTGCATTCCGTTCCGGCCGGTTTTCCTTTGTTCTTTCCCGGCCGGGCTTTTCCGATGGAGGGGGTTATTTGCAATTGTGCAAATAACTTTTGTGGAGGGGGTTTCTTGCTATTGTGTTGATTATGATATCTTTCATCCATGCTTTAGCATTAATGAGATATGATGTGATTAAGATGTAAGCATGGTTGATGTTTTCTTGTCTAGGATGTGGTCACCTCTTTTCACTTCCTACACTCACCTCCCTTAATGCTTCATATACATTCTTTCCTCCACCATTTTATTTGATAAGGAATGATAAGTTTTTGATGAGAAAAAAAAGAAAGAGAGAAGAAGAAGAGGAGAGCTTCATCTTGAGAGTTTCATTCATGATCTCATTTTCTTGCTAGAAAAATGCAAGCACCATTTTTCTATTCTCCATTCCTCCATCAAGGCAACTACAAACCCCAAATGAGACTAGCATCATCTACACTACATTCTACAGCAAATCTTGAGCATGTCGAGTTGCCGGCTTCATGCCCGAGTTGCCTCGGTATCGAGGCGGGAGCCCGTAAAAGATGCAGGCGACGTGGTGCCCTTCCGGCGAGGAGGCGACGACCGGAGATCCCGCGAGGAGATCGGAGTGGAGATGAAGACCGGAGGACTCGGATCAGTCGGTATATCTCTAACGCATTCTCTTGTTAGCTTAGACTAGTTTAATGGCACGATCCGGGTGTTTAGTGCGCGGTGGTGCCGGTTTGCTAAGTCCGCAAAATTTAAGTTTATCACCGTTTCCGCGTTTGGCCGTCGGATCGACGGCCGGGGCGCCGCCGTGCACTTACAATTCGTCTAGGGGCTTCCTCACTCTGGGTATGAACTGAAACAGGTGTAGAATTAGGATACGGTTGATAAGACCTAGACTGAGGTGGCCAACTGTTTCTTCCTGCTTGTTCTATATGATCTCTTAAGGACATGGAAGAGCCGGACGGTATACCGAAGGGATTTCGAAAACAAGAGATATCTCGTTGTGGACAGCAAAGCTCGGCAAGTGTTCTTCTGTTTAGGTCACCCATTATAAGAAGAGAAGAAGGGGGAAGGGGTAAAAAGGAGAGAAAGTAATTGGTTTGTTTTTTTAAAAAAAAGACGGATTTAGACAAATCACAAAAATGCACAACCCTAGAACTATGGTTACCTAGGTCCAGTCTCTAGACCGCTCCTAGACTTCCAAAGGACAAGCCGCAGGATAAATCCTCTACCGCCTCCGTACTACCCTTGTAGCCAGGTAAGTGCCAGGTAAGTGGGAAGGAACCACGTCGTGGGCCTAATTAAAAACCACTAGCCTTCGACACACTTGCCTAGGCACTACAAAAATAATGCGGATAAACGATAGATTACCCACGACCTTCCTCTGTCCTTATTGAGCGTGACAGTCCTTAGAGTCTGGTCTAGATATTTTTTAAATTAATGAAGGGTTGATCTATATGCTTGGTTTATGATTTGTGGGGCTTAGGAAGGGTGATGAAATCCCCACCTAATCTTGATTTGGTCTTTGCCCCTTAAAGATCCGTATTAAAATATGCAAAAACAAACCGAAAAACAAAACTTTGCAAAAAGATTTTTGAGCGGCGATATTTTGCAAAGAATCCTGCAGAAAATAGATTTTATTGGATTTTAGAGGAGAGAGAAGGGAGTTAGAATCTTACCAGAGAAGTGTCAACCCTAGATCTCCTGTTTCCTCAAGTCCGTGACTCCAGATTTCCTCGCAAAAATTCACACAATAATCGTTAAATATACAATTTGCAGTTTTGTTTTAATAATGATATGACTCGTCTAAGAATTCAACACAAATAGTAAAAATAAAAAATTACGCACGTTTCCCCGGCAACGGCGCCATTTGATTGATTCGAAAGAGAGTTTGTAGTTTAACCGCAATCAGAACGGTGTCGCGCGTAGCTAGACCGAGGTGAGTACGGGTCGTCCTCTGGGAAACATGGAACCTTTTACTCTTACTTTAGATGTGTTGAAAAAGAGAGGAGGAATAAAGAATTTTGTGAAAAGTTTCTAGATCTACTTTAAGCAAGAGAGCAAATTTATAGATCTAGGTTATTTTAGGAATATAGTTAATATAATAAGAGGGCTTGTAGGGTTCGTTAGGATTTAGTAGTCATGGACGATTAATTAAAAGTTACCATTTTTATCCATTGATAGATTTAAAACTAGAACGACGGTGATGCGTGTAGATTAGGGTTTCTGGAGGGAAAAGGAATCCCACTCTTAACCCTTATCTCGACACAGAACTCCGTTCAAATCTAGCCTTTACCAAAACAATCATTAATCTAATCTCTAATCGCGGTCGGAACTAGCAAAGAATTGCTAGCGCGCCCGATTAGGATGTTAATGATTCTTTTGATAAAGTTCATAAACTTTATAGGACTTAAAAAGGGTTTAGGGATGTTCATCATCCATGAGCCTACCCTAATCCTACGAACCCTAACAAGCGGAGAATTACTCGCGCATGTTGGGAGAAGAAGATGAAAAGAAAGAGAGGGAGAACATAATGTAAAAAAAACAATTAAATAAAAAAAACTACCTTTATTAATCAACTCCTTCAAACTACACTTTTAATCCATAAAAAATGATTACAAAACTTGATTTGCTTCTCGATCTTTCCTAAGGAGGTAGTCGAACAGTCGATGATCAGCCTGGATGCATGAGCGTCGGGAGCTTCATGATCTCTTCGGCTTGATACCTTTTCCAAGAGGCTCTCGGTGCCTTTTTATAGTGCAAAGCCAGAATCTTATTGTTGAAAACTTGCTAAAATATAGCATAGATTTACCCAAAAAATCCTCTGCCCCTAACTTCCTGGAATTGCGGCGGATCCGCAGCCCAAAGGGGGGTTTGGCCACGGATCCGCGCTTGATGGTTGAGATCTTGTGACTGAAATTTTTGGGCTTGCATCTTTTGACATGTGGCAATCCTAGGCACCTTCAGAATCTGAAAATCTTTTCTCGGTTGCTTCCAGACTTGGTCTCCAAGTTTTGCTTCTTAATTTGGCAAGATTTCTTCAACAACTTGATTTGTTTGATAAATTCTGCATAACAACTTGGAAAATTCTGCACAATAATCTCAAATAATATTTAGTAGGCTTATTTCTACTAGGATTTGGTCAATAGATTTATTTGCATACATTTTCCTACCAAATACTAATTAAAATATATTAACACATGGAAAATAGTGTTTTTACACATAAACCCTCATATGTATAATATATTATGATAAAGTCCTTTTTTTAATATGAAAATGGTAGGAAAAATGTAATACAAATGTGCAGTTTTATCAACTGAACAGAAGGTAGATATCCCGAGGCGAAGCATGATTTCGACACGGGGTAAATTCTGGGATGAAGCATGATTCCGCCGCAGAGGTTGTTGGTTTGATTTGATTTGGGTTGATATCAGTATCGCTACACTGGAATATTGTACCAGGAGCGAATCATCATCTGTCATGAAAGGATTTGAGGATTTGGTTTTGGTTTGGCATCAGCATCGCTATACTGGAATATGGTACCATGAGCGAATCATCATTTGCGTTTTCCTGTTGGGAAGTGATGGCTTAGGAGACAGGTTTGGATCCTTATCACCTAAGGCTTTTCAATTTTATAAGTCGTAAGGGTCCCATAAAAGAATTTTCTCCCTACGAGTCGTAAGGATCCCGTAGGTGTATTTTCTCCTTAGGAGTCATGGGGACTCCTGAGTGTGTTTCTCCTTTATGAGTCGTAAGGATCTCACTCGGGAATTTTCTCCTCACAATGTTGAGAGGACTTTGCGAGTGCATTTCATCTTTTTTCACGAGTTTTCGCCCTTTCGGGTTTTCACAAACTCGCCGGCAGTCCTGCTGTTTTTACTCACGGAGCCCTTTCGGGTTTTCATCCGTGCCCATTTTGCTTGTGGACATACCTTTTTTTTCTTTTTCTTTTTTGAATCTCCACCGCCGGTGGGACTTTGAATGTGGTCTCGCCGGTTGGACTTGGGAGAGATTGGAATCGTTTTACGCCCGTGGATTGTATACGGTTTTGCAGGATGTATGATCCAAACCGTAGGGCCGGAAAAATTTCGGGACTTTGTTGATGTCTGCATCGCTGCACTGGAATATGGTACCAGGAGCGACTCATCATTCGCCGTTGGGGTATGGGATTTGGTTTTTGGTTGGCGTATGCATCGCTGCACTGGAATATGGTACCAGGAGAGATTCCTCATTCGCCATTGCCTATTGGGAAGCGATGACTTAGGAGACAGGTTTAGATCCCTATCACCTAAGGCTTTTCAATTTTATGGGCCGTAAGGGTCCCATAAAAGCATTTTCTCCCTACGAGTCGTAAGGATCCCGTAGGTGCATTTTCTCCTTAGGAGTCGTGAGGACCCCCAAGTGTGTTTTCCCTTTGTGAGTCGTAAGGATCCCACGAAGGTTTGTTCTCCTCATGTATCATGAGGACACATGAGTGGGTCTTCCTAATGGACCATAATTCCAAGGGCGGAGACCGGCCGCTGGACTGGTGATTGCGGTAGGGTATGGGTATGATGAGAATTATTTGAGCCCTTGGATTGTATACGGTAGTCAACTTGGGGACCAACCGTAAGGCTGGAAGAATTTTGGGAAATTGTATTTTGGTTGGCGTCTGCATCGCTGCACTGGAATATGGTACCATGAGCGACTCATCATTCGCCGTTGGGATTTGAGTTTCGGACGGGGTCTGCATCGCTGCACTGGAACATGGTACCAGGAGCAACTCATCATTCGCCGTTGGGACATTCAGAGTTTGGTTGGCGTTTGCATCGCTGCACTGAAATATGGTACCAGGAGCGACTCATCGTTCGCCGCTTTGGGATTTGGAATTTAGTCGGCGTCTGCATCGCTGCATTAGAATATGGTACTAGGAGTGACTCATCATTCGTCATTTTTTATTATTATTATTTTTTTATTTACCGCGATTGCTCTATCATTTCATCTTTTCTTATCGCGAAGGTCGCGATTGCCCTATCATTTCGGCATTTTATTCGCGGTTGCCCCATCATTTCGGTTTTATTTTTATTTTTACTCGCTGATTTTTATTGCAAGTTGCCCCATCATTTCGGCTTTTTATTATTATATATTTTTTTACTTACACTTTTTTTTTATTTACACATTTTCTTTTACATTCCCAGTTTAACGACTTAGAGGTCGACTGTTCCCAGTTTAATGACGTGGTGGTCGATTGTTTTCAGAGAAAGACAGATATCTGAGAGAATCAATTTCATGAAGAACTTCGGTCTCTGTTTGTATGAAATTGGCGGCTGCGGCTTGACTGTTTGTTAACACGCCTTTGGACAGTTCTATCTCTCCTGCCTTGTATTGCTTTTCGACCCAATCTTTGAAGACGAAGCAGTCCTCAATGGCATGACCTATCACTCTGTGATAGGGGCAGTATTTGAGGTCGTTGGTCATATTCGCTTCCTGCGGTCTTTTTGACTCTGGCAGTTGTAGACCGTTCCTCAGGGCGTCTTTGAATAGTTTACGGATTTTGTCCCTTCTGAAGGAATAGACCTTATCCAGCTTCTCTTTTAGTGGAGATTCTCCCCTCTCTCCGAACACTGGCTTCCAAGGCTGGTTGGCATTAGGCCCGCTCAACCCTTGCTTATTTCGGTTAGCCGAGGCATTGAAAGATTCAGAATCGTCGGAATTTCCGCCTTTGCGATTATCGTCCTTTCGGTTTCTCCAGGACCTATTGTTATTTTGGGAATCCGAGGAGGACTCCTGCTTTGAGCGCTCCAGCATATGAACTTTCCTGGTCAGCTCTTGGAATGTTTTGAGACCCGCGGTACATAGAAACGGGGCCATCCAATTGTTGAGATTTCCGACAAGGAGACTGACAGATTGGTCCTGCTCTATCGGCGGTTCATATTTGACGGAGAGATTGCGCCATCGAGTTATAAAATCCGTGCTGTTTTCGTTGTTCTTTGGCTTGGTCCTTACGAGGTCGGCAATGGTGATCTTATCGCTGACACTCATGAACCTTTGTCGGAACAAAGATTCTAATTGGACGAAAGTTGTGACGGAGCCATCCGGTATACTCGCGTACCAGTCGAAAGCAACATCGGTCAAGCTATTAACGAACTGGCGGAGGAGAAGCGCATCATTGCCCCCGATATTCCTGCATGAGGCTTTGAAGTGGGCGATGTGCTGATTCGCATTTCCCGTCCCATCAAATTTTTCGAATTTAGGGATGACATAGCCGCTGGGAAATTCTACCAGATCATACTGAGCAGGATATGGTCTCCCGCTACTGCTAACATCTTTTTGCGCTTCGTCTTCAGCTACCAATGTTTTGACTTTGTTGGCAGCCAAATCCATGATTTGATCTTGAGTCAGCGGGCTGCTGTCATCGGTAGCCAAGACATTTCCCGAGATAGGATGCGACTGATTTTCATGCGGTCCGCCCACTTTTGGATTTAAGGGAATAGGCGTCGGCTGTCTCGGGACACCGTTTTCCGGTTCATGAGCAGAGCCCTGTGCTTGATTGGGCGGCTGAGAGGCAAGTTGGGCCGTAATCTATAAGACGACATTTGTCAAGTCGTCGATCATTGAGTAGAGCTTGGCCATCTCCTTGTCTTTGCTTCTGAGCTATTTTCGGAGCTCTTGGAGAAGTTGCTGCTCTGTGGTCTTAGGATGGAAAGTTGGCTCATCTTCGCTTTCCGAGCCTGACTCCTCATGAACTGAGGGCTCTCTCTGCCTATCAGCCTCACTGGGAGGATTTTCATCACCCTCCGGAGGATGCTGGTCTAGAGAAGTGACAGTTATATTCACACCAGGTTGGATTTGAGATGTGGCGGCCCCATCCTTGCTTTTGCTGCGAAGGTTGTCGCTGGGATGCATGCCCACCATGTAGACGGTGTGGATAACACATTCAACCATCCTTTCATCACTGGCAGCTGGTTTCGCGGAGCGGTCCAGGCTTTGGAAATTCACAAATTTTATGTAACAACCCTAATTTTCCTAAACAAATTTTTTTCAAAATCCATAAAGGGGTATTTATTTCCTGAGCACAAGACTTAAATAATTAATAAGCAATTTAATTACAACAAGGCGCTTGTAGCTCATTAGTAAAACCTTGCACTGCTGAACCAAGCCACCAGAGTTCAAATCCCATACCCCCACATTATTTTTAATATTATTTTGTTTTAAATTTTATAGAAGCCCAACAGTCCACACACAATAACTCCCAAATTTCCCACTACACCCACTAACCTAAATACACCAGAGGCCCCACCTGACGACCTCCCACCTCCTGCCACCCTGACTCGGCTCGACTCGGGCCGGCTCCGTCGGCCGGACTCGGCCGGACGGCAGAGTCACCAACTAAAATATTGTGTCTTTTCCTCTACCCTACCTCCCTGCACACTCTAATTTATGAGCTCGGTTCCAGAGACACATTTATACCCTATTTAATTCATTTTTAATGATTTTCACACATTTTTACAATTTTTAATTAAAAACCCTACACCTACCCTAACCCTAACCTAACCCTATAAATACACCCCTACCCCCTACCCTCTCACCCCAAAATTCTGAGCCCACTCTCTCAAAATTCCAAGAATCGTGTGTACTTTGAAAACGAGCGAATGACGAAGCTCCGACGAAATCTACGGCGAACTTCCGACGATCGTTTTAGGAACTACCGGCGACGACGCAACACATCGGAGATTCCCCTACATCCATTTCACTCTCTTGTGTGACCTAAAACCCATAAGTCCCTTTTCTATCTCTCTTTTCTGTTCTAAAAATACGAAATTACAAAACCCGACGGAATCGGCACAAATCCGATTTCCAATTCGGTTTTCTTATAAACTTCACTTCTCGTTATTTCAATCATGCTTAAACACTCTCATGTTGACTATTAAACACTAATAAACTAAATTGATCAAGTTTAAATTCATAAAATGATAGCTATTTCCATTTATCGTATTTTTCACTTAAATACCACATTATTTCAATTATACATTTAACTCCATTAAACTTGCTATACGTTTAAGTAGATCACGAGGTAACGACCTACCTCCTCACACACTCATATGCAAACATAACACGATACCTCGAGAATTTAGAATAAGGGAAAACAAACATTTTCATTTAAATACCCTTTACTTAATAAAAACCAATTCCAAAAGATTTAGTATTGATATATCTTTATAAATAAATAACTTTTGAACTAATAAAAAATATCTAGACTCAGCCAATTAAGGACTGTCACATTCATTAGGACAGAGCAAGGTTGTGGGCATTCAGTCGTTTATATAAACCTGACTTTGTGGTGCCTAGGCTAGACAAGTGAGAAAGGTAACTTTAAAAAGCTCGTCTCACGGCGATTCGTGAGCGGATCCCTCCTTTTTTCACTTGTACTTACCTGGCCACAATTGGCGGTGAAGAGGCGATTTGAGAGATATCTCACAACTTGTCTCAAACTAGGAACAATCTAAACCATAGAATACTGGAAATCGACATCTTTTGCAAATAAGTACCATGAACTTAATAAAACCATTTTTCTTTAAAGATTAGTATTTAAACAAATCTTTGCAAAGCGCCGCTACAACCCACTTTGGGGAACCCGTTCGGGATGGTGCGGATTATCGCACATTCTCGGGCTTAGTAGTGCGAGATGCAGAACTCCGCAAGGAGCATTCGGTCTCGAAAGATTTAAATACGACATCTTAAGAAAAATGAGATTTCTAGATTATATTAAATATATAAAAATTTATTTTCATATAAATATATGTATATGTAACTCCAAAATATCTACTTTGAATTATTATGAATATTCAACCTTTTTCTAAAAATGGCACAAGAATCGGTTTACACTAAAATACCATGAATTCCATTTAAACAATATTTACACATAAATACCTTTATTTATGGAATTAGGTTATTCTCATTAGAAATATCACTAATATAAAATCTACAATTATTACAACTCTAAAGACGATAATAATTACTTAGGATTTATCTTGAAAACTATATAAAAATATTTTTACATAAAACCCCCTCAAGTTTTATAAATTACTCTAAGGACCCTAGTAAATATAGGTTTAAGAAATAATCAAGACTTCGATTTACATTTCTAATTGTTTGACTCGGGTTTGAGTCTGATTATATCTGACTTGAATATGATTCAAGTACAATCTACAATATTCCAATTCAATATGAACACATGAATCCATGAATCCAGTTATTAATCTATACAACTTGACTGAATCAAACCATGGATATACATCCATTATCCAGTTATTCCATTTACATGATTATGCAGTTACATCCATTTACTGATATCATGGTTTTGGTCAGTCATCCAACTATACAATACAATACAACAATACAATCAAAACACTACGGGGTTTAAGGGGTAGACTGGTACGGAATATGTTAAAGCTGGCACGAGGTGGTCACTTAAGACGTAATTACATCCATGCCATTGTTCCGTGGTATTATCGACGGAGCCTTGTACTACGGGTTACCAAAGTCTCCGGTGTAAGTGGGACTCCTCTCGTATACACTGGCATCTTCTGTACCAAGTTACAAACAACAGCGTTAATATAACATTATAACAATATAATACAACTTTAAAAGATACCTCCTTATTTTCTACTTTCCTCTTATCTTCGGGACTTACCGAGCGACCTGTTCGCTGACGACGTTTTCTTTCTTTCTTCTTTGAATGTCGTCAGGTGATTTGGACACATCAGAGATCGAGCCCACTGCTGAAAACTTGGACCAGTTCAGTGAAGACCCCGAGCTCTAGTCATTGTACACTTTCCATTCAGTACTTTCATTTCGGTTATGCCATTGTTTAGGCATTGCTTTTTATTCAGTTGTATTTACTTTCCATGTATTGTACAAAAAGAATGTGAATAAATAAAGTTGTTGTTTATTATATCTTGTCTCTTATGCATTTAATTTTATATTGCTTAGATACGCTTAGCGTATTTACTTCATAGTAAATACGTAGCGGACCAGTCCCGTCCCCTTCGCCGTATACCGAGAAGCAGGGCGTGATATTTTAACATAGAAGGAGCCCTAGCCCTTTTGTTGACTCTGTATTTGAGCCGCTTATGCCTCAACTTCTCTGTCTTGAGCGCTTGGTAGGCTTCTGCTCTTCGGGAAGCCGCCATAGGCCGAGTGATGGGGAGGCTTGAGAAGACATCCGCCCGCGTGTCCATCGAAGGTATCGCCTGGGCTTGCCCGTAATGTCTGGCAACCTCTTTTGTTCTGACGGCTTTGCCCCCAGCTGGGGCAATGGAAAGCCGTTCAGACACCGATTTGCGTTTGGGTTGGGGCGCCTTCGAGACCACCACATTTGGCCTTTTGCCTTTCGAGGCCGGTTTGTCGGTTACCGGAGCTTGAGGTGCAGGGTGGCATTAGCCGAGACAAACAGAATAGACCCAAATTGTAGCAGCGGTTCTTCCCACCGTCGTCCGAGACTTGCCGAGAGGACCGTCCTGGCGTCTATCTTCATCGTGTAGGAGACGGGAGCTAAGTTCATCTTTGGAGACATTGTTGAAAATTGATTGCTTGAAAACCTGCATGAAAAAGTATTATTTTAGTATAAATATAGATATGTATATTGATTGAGTTCGCATGGATATTTAACCCGAAATATGGGAGGAGAGATAGGTCCCACCAGGCGTGCCAGAATCTGTAGGGTGTTTCTCGTCACCCCATTGAGATGGGAATACGCGCGCGCTTGTCAGGCGCATTACAGATTCCCCCTGTCTAGGATAGGCTGGGGTTTATTGATTGTGGGGATCCGAATCTCTGGCAGCCATGGACTAAACTGTCGTTAATTACCCCTCGCCTTTAGAGCGAGGGAACCTTCGATTAACGGGTTAAACTGGTCATGCGAACTCAATGTGCAGTGTTGTGTTTTGAAAGGGTTTTGGATATATCGGAGGGCCCGCAGAGTTTTTATGAGAGTCCCGCTACCCGGATAGCGGGCTGGGCCTCAAGGAGGCTAGCAGCCCCCTTGCGGGGTATGGGACAGCGCCCCATTAGAAATTTTTTCTAACGGGGGACAGTGTTGTAGAGAGTGTGTGTGTGTGTGTGTAAGGGGAAAAGGCATCCAAAGGATGCGTGGGAGAAAGCGTCAGTGCCTCACGTGCGTGGCACGCGGGCGCTCGGGCGCTGGCGCTTCGCCTTAGGCACGAGCGCTTTGGGCGCCAGGGCGCTAGCACCTCACGTGCCAGGCACGTGGGCGCTCGGATGCTAGCGCTTTTGGCGCTAGTGCCTCACGTGCCAAGCACGTGGGCGCTCGGGCGCTAGCACCACACGTGCCAGGCACGTGGGCGCCCGGGCGCTAGCGCCACGCGTGCCAGGCACGTGGGCGCCCGGGCGCTAGCGCTTTGGGTGCTAGCGCAACACGTGCCAGGCACGTAGGCGCCCGGGCGCTAGCGCCTCACATGCCAAACATATGGGCGCTCGGGCGCTGGGCGGCAAAAGAGACTTGGTCCTTGCACTAGGAGTTGTACTCCCAGAAAAAAAATACTTATTATTTTGTGTGTGTGTCTATATATATATATATATGAGGAGTTAAACTCCTAAGATATTTTTGAAGCTGATGAAGGGGCTTCTCCCCTTGAGCCCTGGATCTTTCCCAAAGTGGGGTCTTTGGAGATGGGTCTCCTTCTTCCTCCTTTGTTTGCCGGCTCTTGAAGAACAAGAGGTATGAGATTTAAAAATCTCCCCTTTTTGAGATCTAATGGAAGATCTGGGCTCCTCTTTGTGGGTTTTGTGGTGAAAACTATTTAGTTTTGGAAAAGGAAGAGTAAAACTCTTGATTTAATTGGAAAAAAAAGGAAGAAGATTTAGAACCTTGAGGAAGGAGAAGGACACACAAAGAACCCTATATTTTTTTAGAGAATGAAAAGTATATTAGATATTTTTATCATGTTGTCTTATATAGGCTTACACATTTACATATAGCCCCTTGGGCTTTACAAAATGACATTTAGTCCATCCCATCTCTCATGTGCTATTTCTTTTTGCACATAAGCCACGGGCTTTATAAAAATTTGGGTTTATGCCCATTCACGCATAAAAATTACATCAAAATTTATTTATTACATGATTTTTTATTTCCGCATGGAGGAGGTCGGCCGCTTCATGTTCGGGCTCGACTCGGGCATGGGCCCACTTGCTTGGGTTTGGGCCCGCTTACTTGGGGTTGACCTTGACTTTCACCCGGCCAACTGGGGTGCAAATTTTGACCCCAACAGTAATAATTGGATTTCATAATTTTTGTATTATATTACTTACAATGTTCATGCAGAACTGACCTGCATGGGCCGCCAATAAAACCTGTCACGCCCCGCTTCCCAAAAGAGCGGTAACGGTATGTGACAAGCCCGCGACGTATTTATTCTGAGAAGGTCATTTCTCGAAACAAATACGCAAAGCGTATATAAGTAATATAAAATGACAAGAAAAGACATGATAATGAAAATCCAACTTTATATATTTAAATTCCCAACTTTCACAAGTTTCAAACTGAATACATGATATCTGAAAACAAAAATGTATAAAAGAAAGTGCCTAAACAGGTAACATACAGGAAATAAAAGCTGAAAAGAAAGAACTAGTAGTCGGTCTGCTCCGCAAGCTAAGAGTAATCCTCCTGACTCGGCTCGATCTCCTCAAACTCTAGATTATCTGACGAGCATTCCAAGGAAACAAAGAAATGGGCGGAATGCCCGTCAGCGAACTTATGCTCGGTAAGTCCCTAAGAAAGGTAGGATGTGAAAGTATATAAATGAATATGCAAGGTGACATGTGATATAGTATGAATGGAAATAAAACATGAACAAGTATAACATGGTAATGTTAATGTCAACTATGTAAGCATAGCAATATAACATGAGCATAGTAAACAAGTATAGCATGACCGTAGAGTGTAGGTATAGTGAACATGAAGTAAATATAAGTGTCCTAAAAGGTCTCTAAAAGGGTAAAAGTAACTAACGTGAGTTCAAGTGTGAATGTCAATCAATCTCAAGAGTATTCTCGAACCCAAGGCTATCGTCCAGGGATAAGGAATCACGGGCCCAAAATAGCGGGACATCAATTATTATTGAAGTATTCCAAACCCAACAGGCTATCATCCAGGGGCTTGGAAACACGGGCCCTCATTCATGAATTCGTGATTTGTACCGTTTCAGCCCGGTACCACAACAACATGATTTGTACCGTTTTAGCCTGGTACCACAGCAATATGATTTGTACCGTTTCAGCCCGGTACCACAGCAACATGATTTGTATTAATGGGACTCATGAGATTCCGTTGGATTCATACTCAAACTATCTCCAACACCCCGTGTATATTAGTCTATGATTAATGTTATGAGTCTTGATCGAATCCATAAATACAAAAGGTGATGTATGACATCAAGTTTTATGATTGAGTTCATGTAGTTATGTCAAGTGCAAGTCATTCCAATTGTATTCATAGTTCGAGTCAAGTTGGTTCAAGTGTACATATTGAGTTCAAGTATTCATGATTGAGTCGTGTCAAGATCAAATCAATTCTAACATGTAGTGATTTAATCATAAGTCATATAAATAAAAATAAATAAGTAATCACATAACATGATATGAGATAAGTATACAAGTAACGTCGAAAACAATGTTGTAAATATGTGATATGTATGGATAGTTAATCAAGTCATTTGAAAGCAGAATATAAACGAAAACATAGACTTAAGTTTCATGCACACTTGAGTTCTAGTCTCTCCTAAATACGACTACCGGTTTGGGAGATATACATGTTTTCGTATCATCGTGCAAAATAGATCAGAATCTGTTCAGCACCGTCACACATTTTTAAAACGCAGTTTGAGTTAATTTCTATCGGATTTCAGGTAACAAAAATTATTATAAAATTATAGGTCTTTCATAGTACTTATCCAAAACACTAAAATTCACTTGATTTGGATTTCTGAAGTTCTAGTTATGATTGTTTTAACATTAGCGTTTAAAACCGAAATTCAGATTTCTGGACAACAACTATATGTTATATTGCAAAGCCTATATCGGATTGTTTCATGCGTTTCTAAGTAATCTAATATACAGAAAATTATAGTTCTATCAATTTTGCATCTACACATCAAATTTTTTCATGAACGGACATCGGGAGTTCGAGTTATGTCCTATTTAAAAACAGTGCGCGAATCAGGACAGATTCTGTCCAGATTCGTCGCTTAATATTATAACGCAGTTTTCTATATTGTACGTCGATTTTCAGAAAAAAACTTAAAACTAAGAAAATCTATATATTTTGATATAGATGTTCAAAACATCTGAAAATACTTAATTTGGATCAACAATTACAGAGTTATGGTCTCTCAAAAAAGACCCTTATTGGCAGTTTTCTGATTTTAAAAACAGTGAATAAAAAATTATGCAACTCCTAAACCGTTTTTCGGTTTGATATGAAATTTTTTACCGTATATTTGGAATTCTATCTATTATTTTATCATAATGTTCCAAGAATTTCCAGAAGTGAAAATTAATTTATAAAATTTATTTTAAAGATAAAGGTTTTGTAAGATCGTATTTGAAAATGATAAATCTACGGTGTTTATTTATAATTTTGTTTTCTTATATGCAAAAATAAATATAAATAATTAAAATTTCAGAGATAAATAACATGAATTAACATATATGAAGAAAATATATCATCCGGTTATGATTAACCGTCTAAAATAATAATACTTAACATGTTATCAACCATTACATGCAAGATTTTATAACTAAACATATATGCTTTATTTCAATCATTTTTTAATTTAACAAAAAAACTTTATCATGGGACTAACTAGTTATATCAAGATTTGGCATGATGGAAGCATGGTAAGGGGATGAATTTCAAGTAGATAAAAGGAGGATGAGAGGGGACTTACGGGTTGTGTGAGTCGGTATAACAACCGGCTCACCGTTTAGATAAAATCCTCAACCGGGTTTTTGAAACTTAATGGAACCGGTGTTTCTCCAAGCTCAAGGGAAAAAAGATTTTATTTTATTTTTAGAATTGATCAAAAGAAAATGGCTAAGGTGGGATGAAGAAGAGATGAAGAGATATTTGTATTAAAAGAAAATTGAAACTCTTCATAATAATTTTACTTAATTATAATTTATAACCCTCCTAATTATGTTGCGAGTTAAAAGGAAGATAAAATGAAAGGTCTCATTTGTAGGTTATGAGAACGATGAAAATTGATAAAAAATAATAATAATAATAATAATTGCAAGAATGAGAATTTGAACATGTGACCTATGGAATAACAATGCAAGAATTTAACCAATGAGCTAGAAAGTTGTTCATCCACATATTTAATAAGAATTAAATATATACTGTTGCTTAAAAAGAAAGTGGGCTTTTAGGCTCATAGTTTTATAAAAAAAATGAAAATCAGATTGGATTTGGGTTATGGGCTGGGTCAAGTCTTGCGTTTTATTTGAAATAGGTTAAAATTTAGTTTAAAGAAATGAGTTTGGGAAAAATAGATGGAACAATAAAATAATATTTTTAATAGAAAACGAAATATACGGAAAAACATTAAGAATAAATAATTACAAAATTTTACGAAAGGAAGAAAACACAAAAGTATATTAATATTGGGGTCGTTACAGGGAGCACGTGAGGCGCTGCCTCATTAGGTTTGAACAAAACTTAGCTCTTATCATTATGTTTAATTAATAGGGGAACAAACCTCTCTAAGGAGGTTCCACAGAAAGGAGATCCCTTCGAGGGGGATCTCGAAGATGAACACGAGTATGTCCAGTGTTCACGTTTTGATGGGGGAACATGGGGTGCGGCGTATGTTCCATGGATCTCTTGGCAGATCCGGCGGCGAGGGGATCTCGTAGGGTGAAAGCTATGAGCTTTCACCTCCAAAGTCATTTATTTTGTGAATTTTGATGGTGAAACGCATGGGTTTCACCATGATTCATTATCCATGGTGTTTGCCTGAGATGAAAACCATGGTCTTTCACACCAAAAGATCTCCTTTTTTTCTCTTCCTTAGATTTGATGATGAAAGGCAATGTTTTTCTTTACTTTTTGGTAGTAGATTAGTTTTATTTAAGGGTTTTTTATAGAAGAAAAGAACTCTCTTTTTTGAGTTTTCTAGAAAAAGAAGATGAAGAAGAAAGATCCTTGCCTCTTTCTTGATGGTGACTCAAAACCCTAACAAATTTGTGCGATGAGAAAAACTTGTTCATTTCTTCATATGATGGGTTTAAATACCCTTACACATTTGCATATTAGCCCTGGGCTTTACGAAATTGGTTTTTTACCCATTTTTCCTACATTATTCCTACTTATTATATAATATATTTATTTATTACGTTTTAATTCTTTTCTTGGTATTGGGCCAGCCCTCATGCTTGAGCTTGGACCGGTCTGGGCCGAACTTGGGCCCACTTGGCTTGGGTTTAGGTTTGGGCCTACTTGATTTGGATTCGAATTTCAGCCTAAGCCCACTTAGCTTGGATTTGAGCATCGGCCCGCACCCACTTTTTGGATCTTGACTTTCACTCTTTTTTTTTTTTACCTTTCCATTTCGGCCGTGGGATATAATTTTTGACCTTAACAGCATATAGTTTTAAAGTTATAACAACTCGACGACTGAAATAAGTCCCCATGCTTATGCATATCTATATATTTTCAAACAACATGATTTTGTAAACATGCACTATTTAGGATGTATTCATTAACTTAATCAAACGGATTGTTCGATCGGAGGTCCTACAAAAAGTTCATGAATTTTAAAAACAGGAACCCCCGTCCTGTTGGATAAAAACTTGTTTCCTAATTTGAATATTTTATAGGGTTAATTACATAAAACCCTATTTAGGTTAATATCGTATAATTAAGACATGTACCCTCAGATTATACGTGTTTCATGCTTAGTGGATAGTCTCCCAAGCAATATTTGCAAAAGAATCTACGAATATTACCAGTCCATGATAGGTATATGTAAATAATTGATGGCTCGAATGATAAAACATTATATATACAGTGCGGATCCGTTAGGACGGATTTGTGTTTTTCAAATTCACGAATTTTTCGTGTGACCTCATTTCAACGATCCACTCCGTCTAATGTGTTCTACACGTCATAGATAGTCTATGGAAGAAAAATCATATCAAATGAAAGTGTTTTACATGTGCAAAACCTTATTTAAAAATTTTAAAAACTGCACGGCTGAAATAAATCCACATATTTTGCACATGCAAAACACTTCAATTCAAGATGATTTTTCATCCATACACTATCTAGGACATGTAGAACACCTTAGACAGAGCGGATCGTTGAAAGGAGGTCACATAAAAAAATTCGTGAATTTGAAAAAATACGAACCAGCCCTAACGGATCCGCACTATATATATAGGGGGATAATGGAGGAAAGATGCTATAGGAGGGAATTTTCTTCTATGACGTTGAAAAAATATAATATCCAAGATTTTTTTCAACGATCAGACCCATCATCATTATCTTTATCATGTAAGATGTGATTACATCAAATTTCATATGATTCTATCACTTTTTCTCCGTTGATTTATTCGGTGCAAAATTAATGGTTTACCGACAATAAAACTCTTTTACATTGTTAATTCAACGGTGAAAAGGTAGCGGAATCACATAAAATTTGGTGTATCCACATCTTACATGATAAAGAAGATGATGGATGTCGATCGTCGAAAAAAATCGTGGAGGATATATGTATTTGACGCCACCTAACAGAAAAGCCTCATAGGGCCTCTTTTTTTCATTATTCTCGTGTGTGTGTACGGAGGGGGAGAGGGGGGGGGGAGATAATGGAGGAAATGTACCATAGGAAGGAATTTCCTCTTATAGCGTCGAAAAAATACATCCCCATAATGGCATCCATCATCTCTATCTTTATGATCTAAGATGTGGGTACACCAAATTTCATGTGATTCCATCACTTTTTCATCGATGATTTAGTGGATGCAAAATTAATGGTTTACCGACAATAGAATTTTTTACATTGTAATTCAATAGTGCAAAATTGGTGGAATCACATGAAATTTGGTGTATCCACATCTTGCATGATAAAGACGATGATGGATGCCGATCGTCAAAAAAATCATGAAGAACATAGATTTTTGACGTCACCTAACGAAAATTCCTCATAGAGCCCTCTTTTATTCATATATATATATATATATATATATATATATATGAGAATAATAAAGAAAAGAGACCGATGTCTTTTTCGCTAGGTGGCGTCAAAAATCTACACCCACCAAGAATTTTTTTGAAGATCGGCATTGATCATCTTCATCTTTATTTTCTAAACTGTGGACACACTAAATTTAATATGATTCTACCACTTTTTCACCGTTGATTTAGCAAGGTAAAACGTTCTATTGTCAGTAAGCCGTTAATTTTGCACCCACGAAGTCAACAGTGAAAAAGTGATAAAATCATATAAAATTTGGTGTATTCATATCTTGAATGAAAAAGATGAAGATGAATGGCGATCATCCAAAAAAATCTTGAAGAATGTTTTTTTCCGACGCTGTAGGAGGAAATTCTCTCCTATGGCACCTTTCTCATATATATGTGTGTGTGTGTGTGAGAAATGTGCCATAGAAGGGAATTTTCTCCTATTGCGTCGAAAAAATACACCCTCCACCATTTTCACGACGATCGACCCCTATCATCTTCATCTTTATCATCTAAAATGTGAATTCACCGAATTCATATGATTCTATAACTTTTTCACCGTTGATTTAGTAGGAGGAAAATTAACGGTTTACCAACAATAGAACATTTTACATTACTAATTCAACAATGAAAAAGTGGTAAAATCATAAAAAAATTTGTGTATATGATGATGATGGATGCCGATCGTTGAACAAAATGTTGGAAGGTATAGTTTTTCGCCTCGAAAAAGTGGTAAAATCATAAGAAAATTGGTGTATATGATGATGATGGATGCCGATCGTTGAACAAAATGTTGGAAGGTATAGTTTTTCGCCGCCGCCTAACGAAAAACCCTCCAAGGGTTTCTTTTCATCATTATTCTCATATATATATATATACATGGTGTAACTTATTGCACATTTATATATCCATAATTATCTTATTTTGCCTATTTAATACTACTCCTGATATATTTATTAATAAATGCATGTTATAGGGTCTAAAGAGCAAAAGTACAGAAAAAGCGTATTACGTGCGTTGATGTAGACAAATTAATGATGAAACTGATATAAGGATGGAGCCAATGAACCAACCAGCGAGCCAAAATAATCAATTGATTAAACCAAGTCATCACACCAAAGCGGGGCCTAAACGGAATTGGAAGTTCGGTTTTAGCCGAATCTGGAGTAGTTTGACCGAACTATTATTGAATTAGAACTTGGAATTTTTAGGATTTCTGGATGTTTCGAAAAGATTTCTTTCCATCTCTTATAATCGGCCATAGAGCTTATAAATACTGTTGTATAATTATTTAGGGTATCATCCCCTCTTTTTTAGGAGGATCAAAGTTTGTAAGTTTTTTTCTTAACTTTTATAATGAATTTCTTTTCTACTGTTTTTTTCTCCTTGTGCCAACAGGAAGTAATTTCTATCTATGGTTTAATTTAGATGATTCTAGTTATATGATTGGTGTATTTTTTCATCGATCTATTTTTTTTTCTTAATTACGAATAATTTATGATAAAGAGAGATTCTTTTTTATGTTATTCTGATAAACTAAATAAATCAATAAATAATTGACAACCATAAGGTTTATTTAGGGAAAGGTAGTATCACCGATAAACTAGTTAATTTAATAATTAATTGACGCCCATGAAAATCATCTAAGAAAGATAAAGTTCGTATTTTTATTGTCCATGTTTGATCTAGTTAATCTAAGGTTAGATTAGGCTTTGCCGATAAAGTAAGGTAAGCTTGTGATTGACAACCACTAAGTTTACTAAGTAGAAGGGAAAATTTAATTAATTCCTTATTAATTAGAATTTGATCTTTATATTTATTTCTTGATGATATTTGTAAATTGATAGGGTATTGCCATGATCGTATGAATTATACTTTCTATATGATTGATAATTTATTGCGATGTACGTATGTTTTATACTTTCTTATAATTGATAGATAATTAATTTAAAAATAGAAATCAAGAAAAGGAAATATATTATTTAAAACAGTATGATTAGACAAGATGATTCTAAAACCTAGAATTTTCTTTATCCTTGAAATCTATTTAATCTTTCTTTTTACTTTCTTTTTAATTATTGCTTTTCATTATTATAACTCTCTAAATCAAAAACCTATTTTTAATTTACTAGAATTGATTAGGATTGCTCTCTTCCCTGTGGATCAATTCACAAGTATTGCATTGATGACCGTACACTTACGGTATAAATTTAAGACTAGAGAAATCACTCTCACACACACGTATAATGAATAAAAGAGGCCTTACGAGGCTTTTGAGTTAGGCGGCATCAAAAATCTATATCCTCCATCAATTTATTCGATGATCGGCACACATCATTATTGTTTGTATCATCTAAGACTTGTATCCATCAAGTTTCATATGATTCTGCTACTTTTTCACTGTTGAATTAGTAATGTAAAAAAATTTATTGTCGGTAAATCGTTAATTTTGTACCCACTAAATCAACGTACAAAAGGTGGTTGAATCATATGAAATTTAGAATATCTACATCTTAGATGATATAGATGGAGATGATGGATGCCGATCGTCGAAAAAATCATTGAGGATGTATTTTTTTGACGCCATAAGAGGAAATCCCCTTTGATGGCACCTTTCTTCCGTTATCCCCCTCTCTTTCTACACACACCTGCTAAAACATATAATAAAATATTACTAATTTTATAAAAGGTTTTTTTACTAAAAAGCCTTCTCATACTACGCTAATTACTAAAAATCCCTCTCATACTTTGTATTTTCTTTAAAAAAAACCAAACATTTAAATTGCACTAAATAGCTCCTCTAATTGGCCAAAAAGATAATTTTTGGGGTATTTTCCATTACTCCATTAGAGGACTAACGGTGATTATCGAAATAGGGTCTCAAAACCCCCTGCCACTTTTCTTCTCCCAAAATTCCCAATTTTTTTCCTCAAATTGGTTTTAGAATTAGTTTTCGATCAATGATCTCGTAAATTGATCTTAGAAATTGGCTTGTCTTTCTCAATTCCTCCAACAACAAGCTTGTCGACTGCCATTATCCATTAATTGCAAGTTTCGAGATAATGGCCAAACTCATTCGAAATGAGAGTGATTTTATAATTGTTTTTGTTAGGGATATGTATGCCCTAGAGGCCATTATTGTATGATATAATAGATACTTGGACATATATACAGAGGACTTCCTTGCTCGACGTGATAGTATGCTATCTGGTTGCATTTATCTTAATATGTTCACTGATATTATTATAATGTCTCTTGTATACATGTTGATAAATCCCTTAGGATGTTGGCTTGACTACCAGGACTATGATGCGGATCATACTACTGAGACCTGGGTAGTCCACAAGCACATCCTTCAATTGTTCCTAATCGAGGGAAGATTGAGATAATGCATCGATATTCCAAAGTAGACTAGTGTGTACGTTTCTTAAACCTGTATAGGGCGATAGTTGATCCCATATCCATTGGTGTTTGATATCAAAGATTGTACACAGGTGCTCATTAGAGAATGGGCACACCGAACAGGACTCACCGAGAACTCCAAGATGGTACTATACTTATCGTCAGATAGCAGTTCTCTGGTGACACTGGTGCAGGTTAGTCTGTAGATCCGAGATCGTCATAGAGTTATGTGGCTCCCACTGTGCTTTGATTTCCTTCCTACCACGGCTCAAAGGAGTCGTGCAAACAGGTGGATTTTCGGTACAGTCCCGAATCATATGGAGGCAATGAGCGATAGGAGGGGTTTCGTCTCTACCGGTATAGGGAGTTGATGTTGCGCTATGCTTGATTAGCTATAACAGGAAGTCACTGGCCAGGGCTGTTGATGAGATTTACTAGTAAAAGTTATCAGTAGTTTCTCGTACCGTTATAGGCCACACATCGGCATGAGTTATCAAGTTATTAGGGTCTGAAGATTCCACCCCCAGACTCGATATGCGACATATCATACGAAGAGACCGGACTGTACGGTAAGTGTTACTTATAGGCTTCATGGGAGTTTGGACAAGCTTGCTTGTTGATCTTCTATTCGCTTAATACCTGGGTAGCCGTTACGTCCAGCTAGTACCGCTGACGGCTTATGGGTAACTGATGTGATCATTACCTACTGCCGGCGTATTGACGAGTCTTTAGAGTCCCACACAGAAGTTTCCTGGTTCAAGCGAAAAGAAGTAGGGCATATATGCTGATATGTGCATGGGGCCTGATTAAATACGAGTATGTGATACCGTTTTCTAATTTGGCGGTAATCTGATATCAATTAGGTTATATATGATATAACCAGATTATTGAATTAAGTGTTGATTTGATAATGTGATATACAGATAAATGATATTAGTCGGTTATATGTGATATAACCGGATTATTAAATTAAGTGTTGATTTAATAATATGATGTATATTTATCTTTGATATAATTATACATTAACTAATATTATTGCTAACTAATTATTTACTTAATATATATATGTGATATATATATAATGAAGCATGGTTGAAATTTCTATTTTTGGAAAATAGAAAATGAGGTGGGAAATAAGGAGCATGGGTGAAGCATGGCTTTTTATATTTGTTTATTCATTTGCTTTAGCTATTGAACCATGGGAGCAATTTTTAATTGCTAGATATTGTATGTTTCAATAATTAAAGAGATGAGGTGAAGCCATTCTTCACATCACTTGTTCATTTTTCTTCACATGAGACTTGAGCTCATATGATGAGTTCTCCTCTTTAGCTCTCTCCATCTTCTTCACTTAATTCCACTTCCAAGCTCAATCCCTCACATGAGTTGTGGACCCTTGAGCTTATAAGAACCCTAGTGAGCAAACAATACCTCTACTTCACCATCCTACACTAGATTAGCATTTTGGTGTAGTGTGTTTCCTTCACTAAAGAGTTTAGTGAAGAGGTAGCTTGGATTAGCGAAGTTTCGGGTGGATCATTTTCGGCACGAAAATCGCAAAGGAAGATCGATCCAATTTCAAGTGGAGCCTAATGGAGTCGCGTGGACTACTATATGGAGCTTGAGAAGAGAAGGACACGGACTACAAAGGTTGCAGCCTCTTTCTCTTAGTGTAAAGTTTTTGTTATATCATAGTTAAACCCTAATCATCTAGTTTCGATTCTTGTTTAGTGTTAATTAGCACTCCGAAATTTTAATAATGATATGCTTGATGCTAGTAAAATCCAGTGGTGGTGCTAACAAATACTTTCATGGTATCAGAGCCAAGCTAGAAGATTAGATAATATTAGTTAGAATTACGAAACCAAAACAACTCCGAAAATCGTAATCTAAAACCCGATTCTCTGTCGTTTTTATAACGTTCTCTAAAATTTTTTTAAACAATTGCAGAGACTTATTTATCATATATCTAGAACACCACAAAAAATTGAGGCAAAACACAACTTTTTTGGCCGACCACATACCCTAAAAAACCGGCCTCACCCGTTTCACTGTAGCAAAAGACCTCGAATTTTTTTTGGTGTTTTGATCTCTAGGTTTAGGGTTTTATGTTATTGTTTGATTTTTCCAAGGTTACATGTGATGTTATCTTTGTGTTAAGGCAATTCGGAGTGTTTCGTAGTCGTGTTTTAATATCGTTTCGGGTTTAAGTTTGATATATGATACGATATTTAGAATCCACAATAAATTAGTTTTGTGAAAACTAGTTTGTAATTCTAAATCTAGCAATTTAGTCTCTATTGATCGATTGCCACGGAGTTTTGATTCGGATCAAAACTCCGTCGCAATCGCGTATAGTACGCGATCGACGGTCGGGAATCTTGTTGAATTATCCGACTGCTTATTGAAAAGAGTTTTCAGTTTGAGACTAAAATGCAAGATTTATAGGGTTAGGCTTGAAATTCGGAATATAAGATATTCCGGGTTTATGATGTCTATGGATTTTGCGGATTCTAAATATTGTAGTTTTTCATTTCTTTTCTGCGATCGTAAGTGTAATATGTGTATATCCCCGATCTCGTTGCTATATGTCAACGGAATTTGGGATACGCATATTTACTTATGTTAATGATATGTGATGTTATGTGTTGTTGTGATATGTTATATTGGTTCATCGTGATTGAATAGCCGGAGTTTTTATGTGAGATGAGAGTTTTTCAATTTTCATTCATGTAAAATTTGTATGTAATATTCTTTTATTGGGACACTTCCGGCTTGAGGATGATTTCACCATTGATATATATTATTTACTTTTCTGCATTAGGATAGATCCAAGGCGAGGAGTACAAGTAACCGGGTTCTAGAGTCCAGTGGGAGACCATCTCGAGGAGTCGAGACCGGGTCTCCTAACTCTAGAATTAGCAGGGTTGATTGCCGCTCTCGTAGAGGTCTAAGGATGTGGGTTTGGCTATTCATCATGACCGTGGAATCCGTGTTTTTCATTATTGGTTTAATTTAAAACACGGACCTCCTAATATATCCAATATTTCATATGTTGACTTATGATGTTTGGTTCTGTGATGTGATTATATAACTGCGTGAGACGAATGCTATATATCTATATATATATATATATATATATATATATAAACGTTGCTTATGTTTTGCACCCGTGCCAGTCCAGCCCCCGCTCTACCGTTAGTTAAGTAACCCAACGGTGCATGACGGGGCCCGTGGCGAATGCGAATGGCATAAGTGTACGTTCTATTTTTTTTTCATTTTCTGTAATGTTTAGGGAAACATTAAATGATAGGAATTCATTAATGAGATTAATGAAAAGAAAAGAAACCTAAAGATGTTGTAAAATCAAAAGTTTTTAAAAAGGTAGCTGTAGTTCTTGCTTTGCATAGTGGTATTCTTTGATGAATATCCAGCACCTCATTCGATGAGGAAAGAGCCGAGATCCCTTCATCGGGAGTGACCTCTTTAGCAAAACTAGTAAATGCTACAACCCACTCGATTTTGTTTTTATAGCTTCTCTAGTTCTTGCTTTGCAAAGTGGTATTCCTTAATGAATATCCAGCACTTCATTCGATGATGAAAGAGCCGAGATCCCTTCACCGGGAGTGACCACTTTACCGAAATGTGCAAAAGCTACAAAAAATATTCATTTTCAAATCACTAGATTCTACAACGATATCAAGTTGTTTATGCTAAAGGTTTTCTTAAAAACCAACGTAACCCTCCATCATTTCAGATAAGTGCTATTTAGTATTCGTGCTGCGTTTGTTGGCCTCCGTCAAGACGTAGTGTGCGGTAGCTGATTAGTGCTTATCTGTAGCATGTGATGCGATTGGATTAGGGTAGTCGTGCGACTTTGTTGGCCTCCGTTAAGAGTCGTGCGGGTGGGTTTAATTCAATCAAGAAATAAACGGGTTGAACTTGACTAGCGGCCTATGGTTTGTTAACCTCCGTCAAGATCATAGGAAGCTAGAGGTAAAAACAATATTAGGAATTTCAAGTGTTGAAATTTGCAATGAGATTGCATACCTTCTATATGATAGTTGGATCCCGATACCCACTGCGAGTAAGAGTTACTCCTGAGAGAGTTTTCCACTTTACAATTAGTCGATCGATTAGGTGTCTAAGAAAGGTGCTAACGGGGTGATGCCGATGCGGAAACGAGGTTATTTAATTAGTTCCATACGAAAGCATGGGGAGACTCTCCCGGAGTACTGTTCATATCAGATTTTTGCATTTTTATACCGCCCAATTTTTATCACATTTCTTATCGGTAGGTACTCTTGAGCCGTGTTTGCTAGTCAATTGCAGGATACAGGTTCTCGGCTTTGAACAGTGAAATTGATGGAAAAGCACGATAAATTCCGGATTACTGCCAACCACAGATAAAACACGGGTCTCCGCTCTCTATCCGTATGTTGCCGCACACCAGTTTAAGGGACAAAATGGCAAATCAATGTCATTTTCATGCACAATGCTCAATGGCAACACAAGATCCAACATATCTACGCAGAGCTCAAGAAAAATCACGGCAAAAGATCCACATCACATCACCTTTTGATCAACAGAAATTCTGGAAAAATCGTGAAGAAATTCTGAGAAAAAACATATACCAGACTGAAGGGCACTGCAAACCAGGAGAAGCCACCAAAATTGAAGACCTAAGTCCCCAATAGGGCCGCGGAACCGCGGCCGTATGGCCTCCTCAGGTGCTGATGTTTCAGGGGTAGTTTGGACTTTTCATGAAGAGGCAGAATTTTGCCCTAGGTTTCCAGTTCCCTGCCTATAAATAGTCCAGAACTTGTCAAAGCCAAGTGTGCTTATTCTTGTATTTAGATTTTAGAATACATGTTATTGTTCTTCTTCCTCTTCTCATCTCTTCTCCATTAAAACCTTGTAGTGAGCTTTTGTGAGTGAAGTGATGAATAAAGAGTTCTTTTTGTTACCATGCTTGTCTTATTGTTAATTATGATTGCTTGTATTTTCATTTGCTAATCTAGTTGTTGTTATTTGTTGTTTGTTTCTTTCTTGTTCTCTTTTTCTTTATCCTTAAAACAATGATGCTTAAGCTTGATCCTTGCCAAAGTGAGGTCTCAAATAGCTAGTTGTAATCTTCTAACCTCTTTCTTTCTATCTTCCTCCTTTGTTTTATTTTCCTTTTACTTGTAATGGGTGAGTAGTTTTCTCACTTGTTAGGGTAGGATGAGGAAAGTTTGAGAGAAGGAAATCTCTCTCACTCTTTTCTTACCCAACATCTTAATTCGGACTCCCGTTAATTGAACCACAATCCGCTCCCTACGGCACCCTATCCTACATGATAGCGGTGATTCCTTATTGAGACCGGTTGTGGTTGAATTAATCGGAGGTTAAGGCTAAGAGCCAAGAACGGACGGACAAGCACAAAAAGGAAGAACTTAAGCGTTGGAAAGCCTAGCTTATACTCGCAAGTTCCTTTCTAGTCGTGCTGATCCCCGTTGTTGCCGATTACCGTAACACCGATATTAAGAGTGGCAATGAAAGAAGTGAGCGACTCCTAACTCAAACTAACCTAATCCTAACCCTAACAAGCTCTCTTTATATATCATTTTAGCACATAAGTAATCTAAAAATAAATCTGGACATTTGGACTTAACTCGTTAAAGCACATAGAAAAAGATTCCCATCTCCCTGCGGACGACCCGTACTCAACCTGCTAGCTACAAGCGAAACCGTCTTGATTGCGGTAATAAACTTAGCACGCAAAAACTCTACCAATCAAATGGCGCCGTTGGCGGGGAGACGGTATTTTACTTCTTTGTGTAATTTCGGGTTAATTTGTGAATATAAATCTAACCGAAAAACAAAAAAAAATATACATTGTAAAAAAATCATCTTGTTATTTTTGATTAGTTTTTGTGCAAGTGCGCAGGATAAAAAGACGGTCGAGTTCAGTGCCAAAGACGTGGGAAGTTAGACCCATATATCGCGGCTACACCACGACGGATCAAGACAAGAACCAACGGTCTACTGTAAAAATCTGGAGCATATACAGTGAGCATATCAAGATTCAGGAACTCCAGACAAGTAGAGGACAGCAAATTCAACACCTACAAGAAAACTGAAGCTCCAAAGCCACCATAAAACCGCGGAACCGCGGCATAAGCAAGCTTAGGCCGCGGAACCGCGGCCGTTTGCTGGCTTCAGCAGCCCAATTTCCCTGTGAGCCTCTCTACTTTCTTCCTCACTCCTCTGAACTCCACTGAATTGTGTTTTCTGCAGTATTCTTTGCGCAAACTCTCTTCCCCCTTCCAATAAATTGATTTTGTGTAGGATTCTTTGCGCTGCGCTAAAATAAAAATTGTTTGCAGTTGATTGTTACTGCTTTGCATATATTAATACGGACTTTAAGGGGCTTGAAACCAATTCAGATTGGGTGGGGATTTCATCACTCTTCCCAGGACCCCAGAAATCACAAAAAGCATATGCATTGACCATTGCTTAACTTAAAAAATACTAGACTCAGCCCTAAGGACTTCGCGCTCAATAGGACAGAGGACTAGTTACAGGCATCGGCCGTTTATCCTATCCTGACTTTTGCGGTGTTTAGGCAAGTGTGTCCAAGGCATGTGGTTACTTAATTAGGACCACTACTTACGTAGTGGGGAGCCTCCCACTTACCTGGCACTTACCTGGCCGCAATTGTTGGAGAAGAGGCGGTTTGAGGTCCTATTTCTAGCCCTTTGAAACAGTTATGAGCTGTCTAGCTGACCTAGGTGACCCTAAATCTAGGTGTGATTGTGCATATCTTGTTTGTGATTGCTTGAATCCGTAAGCCCGTACATATTTCTGTAAAGCTCTTTCTAAAAAAAAACACAAAACCAAAAACTTTTATAAAAACTTGCCCTTTGTCGCCAGAATCCATTTTTTTCACCCACCACCCATCGTATTTCTCCATTGACGTTTTCTTACCCTCACCTTCTCCGCTTTGACTATACTAAACTCGTTTAGTGTATGTTCGCTTGGACTCGGGACACTAGCGCCCGCCTAGTCCGCGTTACGTTAGTCGCTACCGACTACGCGATCGACTCAGACGTCGAAACTCCGTCCATGCCTCTTTCACCCTTACCTTTGCCGGCCAACTCCGACGTTGACCGGAATTCTGTTCATACATCCTCACCTTCACCATCACCAACCTCTTCTTCCGCGATGTTAGGATTTAATCCAAACATCTCTTTGACTCCCCCGGGATTGACTCCACCTCCTATGGATGCAAATAACCCGCCGCCGCCGCCTATTATAGCGCCGCAGCGAATCACGCTCCAGGATCGTTTCTATCCCACCCGTTCTGCACTTCCCACCTGCCTTTCCCTTCCACCGACCAATGGGGATAATTTTGAAATTAAGCCCCACTTCATTAACATGCTTCCGAAATTTCATGGGCTTGAATCTGAAGATGCCTATATCTTCATCAACAAGTTCCAAAATGTTTGTGCCATGATGAAAACCACCCAGCTGTCGGACGATGTTATACGGCTATGGGTCATTCCGTTCATTTTATGCGATCTTGCTGAAAAATGGCTGTATAGCACCGCTTCCCACTCCATAACCAGTTGGGACGAGTTTGTGAAAGCGTTTCTCAAGAAATTCTATCTGAATCATAAAACCGCAAGGATCCGTAACGAAATCAACCAATTCTCTCAGCTTCCTTCTGAACCCTTCTGGAAGTGCTTTGACCGGTATAAAGACCTTCTTGTTCAGTGCCCTCACCACGGTATTGAGAAATGGCAACTTTGCCAAACCTTATACGAGGGCCTGAACCCAGCAACCAAGCAGTTATTGAAAACCATTTGTCAGGGCCACTTTCTATCAAAATCTGACGAGGAAGCGTGGCAATTCTTCGACGACCTTGCGGAACAAACGCTTCAATGGGAGAGCACTAGACCAACTACTTCTTCTTCTTCCTCCACTTCTACTGGTCAGTCTAGAGTAGGAATTCACCAACTCGATGTCTCTATTGTAATGAAAGCTGAAATGGCTGCAATAACGAGAAAACTTGAAGCGATAGAGAGCAAATTTTCATCTCCTGCTCCTGCCCCTGTTCTTCCCCTTCGTACCATTTGTGCTTGTTGTTCCGATCCTTCTCACTTAACCGAAGAGTGTCCTTACAATCCACCATCCTAAGGACAGGATCAGGTTAATGCTGCATTTCAGCAAAGACCGAGAAATGATCCATACTCTTCCACCTACAATCCCGGTTGGAGGAACCACCCTAATTTTACCTGAAATCAGAATCAGCAACAATTCCAAGGCAATAATTTCCAGAGGCCCCCTCCTCCGCAACAACAAGCGCAACAACAAACTCAACATCAGTTTCAGCAGCCCTTCCAACCCCAACCTTTTCAAAATCAGACGAACAACTTTGCACCAAACAATTCTTTTCCACAAAATAACTTTGTTCCGTCAAACAACGATAAGGTTTCCTCGCTAGAATGAAATCTAGAGGCGTTCGTTAAACAATCGACACAATCCACCGCCAACATCCAGTCGTCTATTGCAACACACTGCTGCACACGGGTAAAGCATCAAGACCATCGAAGCCCATATTGCACAGCTGAATGCGGCGTTAAGCGAGCGAGAAAAGGGGAAACTTCCATCTCAACCACTCCCAAATCCCGGCCACCCACATAATGTACATGTTGCTCTTGAACAACAGAACCATAATGTGAGTGCCGTGACTACATTGAGATCGGGAAGGATGTTGCACAACAACATCGGCACAGCAATTGAGGATAATGACACCCCGGCCGCTTCTTCTTCTTCTTCGTCTTCTGAGCCTATTCTCCATTCTTCAAAAGGCTCTTCTTCTTCTTCTTCTTCTGCTCTGAACGGACCCACTTCTCACTCCACGAAAGCACCAGCTCTGGGATCCGTTCCAGCTCCACAATCTCCTCCACAAGTATTGGACTCAACCAATTTTAAAAACATTCCATTTCCAAATCGGTTGAGGTCCAATAAACAAAATCCACAAATGGAGAAGATTCTGGAGTTGTTTAAGCAGGTTAACATCAACATTCCCCTTTTAGATGCTGTCCAACAAGTCCCGTCCTACGCGAAAATCTTAAAGGACTTGTGCACGAAAAAGAGGAAGTCTCAGGTACCCAAGAAAGTTTTCTTGGCTAGTGCTGTGAGTGATGCTCTTACCCAATCTTTACCGCAAAAACGGAAGGACCCTGACTGTCCTACGATTTCTATTACCATTGGGGATAAGAACATCAACCGCGCACTATTAGATCTTGGTGCCAGTGTTAATCTGCTTCCGTACTCAGTATATGAGCAACTAGGTGTAGGAGAGCTGAAACCCACACACTGCACTCTCCAAATGGCCGACCGATCGATCACCCATCCTAGGGGTGAGCTAGAGGATGTGTTAATCAAGGTTGGGGACTTCATATTCCCTGTTGACTTCATTGTATTAGAAACACAGCCTATTGCTAACCCCCGGAATTAAATTCCGGTGATACTCGGTCGCCCATTCCTTGCAACCTCAAATGCTGTGATCAATTGTCGCAATGGTTCGATGAACCTATCTTTTGGAAACATGACAATTGAACTCAACATTTTTAGGTTGGGGAATCAGCCCACCGAACCTAATGCTCATATACTAGACGTTTGGTCAATCCAGGAGATCACCCTAGAAGAGTGTGAATTCGAGGAGTTTTTGTTTGATCATGATAACCTTAACGCCACTAGTGTGTTCCTCTTCGAACCTGCTGTTGTTTCTGCGCCCGATAATGACTACGAGTGTTTTACTTTCTCGAACGATCGTAGCCCCTCACCACCCGAGTTTGAATCCTTCGAATTTCCGGATGAGTTACCTGAACCATCCAACTCGGTCGCTTACACTCGTTTCGAACCTTTGCTGGAATCCTTTGAGTTCGAGACCTTCTCACCAATCTTGCCTTCAATCGTTTCACCTCCAACACTCGAACTCAATCCTTTGTCGGCTCACTTTAAGTACGCTTACTTGGGTGAGAACGAGACCCTCCCTGTTATCATCTTGGCTTCTCTAGCTCCAGAGCAAGAGAAAGCCCTTCTTGCGGTCTTGCACAGCAATAGGCAAGCTTTTGGCTGGTCCATGGCGGACATCAAGGGGATTAGTCCCCTGATCGTTGAACATCACATTCATCTGATGGATGATGCAAAACCAGCCAGGGATCCACAAAGGCGACTCAACCCAGTCATGAAGGAGGCTGTGAAAAAGGAAATCGTGAAGTGTCTGGATAGTGGTATCATTTACCCTATCTCTGATAGCCAGTGGGTTAGCCCCATTCACGTTGTCCCCAAGAAATCAGGCATTACGGTCATTACTAACGAGGCGAATGAGTTAATCCCTACTCGCACCCAAACTGGGTGGCGAGTATGCATTGATTACAGAAAACTCAACGCCGCAACGCGGAAAGACCACTTTCCGCTACCTTTCATTGACCAAATGCTTGAACGATTGGCCGGACACGAGTACTACTGCTTTCTTGATGGATACTCTGGATATAATCAGATTCCCATCGCCGAAAAAGACCAGGACAAGACCACATTCACTTGTCCTTTCGGCACGTTCGCATATCGTCGCATGCCCTTTGGGTTATGCAATGCGCCCGCTACCTTCCAGCGGTGTATGATGGGAATCTTCTCAGACATGGTGGAGAAATTCTTGGAGATCTTCATGGACGATTTCTCCATCTTCGGCGATTCCTTTAACGAGTGTTTGCTGCATCTTGACGCTGTCCTTACCCGATGTAAGGACAAGAACCTCACTTTGAATTGAGAGAAGTGCCACTTCATGGTGCGCGAAGGTATTGTCTTAGGACATATCATTTCGCAAAATGGCATAGAGGTTGACAAAGCAAAGATTGAGGTCATTTCCAATCTCCCTCCTCCCAGATGCGTCAGAGACATTCGAGCCTTCCTTGGCCATGCCGGTTTCTATAGACGGTTCATCAAGGACTTTAGCAAGATTGCTAGGCCCTTGACTCTTCTACTGGCCAAGAACACGCCATTCGACTTCAACTCGAGCTGTGTGACTGCGTTCGAGTCATTAAAAAGCTCACTCACTTCTGCTCCCGTTCTTTCTTCACCTGACTGGATGCACCCATTTGAGATTATGTGCGATGCATCCGACTTTGCCATTGGTGCTGTCTTTGGACAACACATCAACAAGATGCCGCACGTAATCTATTATGCGAGCCGAAACCTGAACGACGCCCAACTCAATTATACAACAACTGAGAAGGAATTCTTAGCTGTTGTATTTGCTTTAGAAAAGTTCAGGCCCTACCTTATCGGCTCTCCAGTCATTGTCTACACAGACCATTCTGCTCTGCGCCATCTTTTTGCGAAGAAAGATGCAAAATCTCGGCTAATACGTTGGATCCTCTTGCTTCAAGAGTTTGATCTTGTCATTAATGACAAAAGAGGATGTGAAAACGTAGTCGCCGACCATCTCTCACGAATTCCTTCTTCGCCGTCGCCTCAACTTCCGATCAACGACGTTTTTCCGGATGAACAGCTCTTGACAGTATCTCGCGAACCCTGGTTCGCAGATATTGTGAACTATTTGGCCACAGGGTTACTGCCGACTGAATGGTCAAGTCAGGACAGACTTCGATTCTTATCCCAAGTAAAACACTTTTACTGGGACAAACCCTATCTGTTCAAGTACTGTCCCGACCAGATTATTCGTCGGTGTGACCCTGACGATGAATTCAGGAGTGTGCTGTCATTTTGCCACGATCAAGCATGTGGCGGGCATTTTGGCCCCAGAAAGACAGCTGAGAAGATCTTGCAATGTGGTTTCTACTGGCCACAACTCTTCAAAGACGCTCATGACTATTACAAGACTTGCTCCCGGTGCCAACACTTGGGCCGGATATCCTGGAGGAACGAGATGCCGCTCCAACCAATCTTGGTTGTGGAGATTTTCGACGTTTGTGGGATAGATTTCATGGGGCCTTTTCCCAGCTCTTTCGGGAACTTGTACATCCTTCTCGCTGTTGATTACGTCTCTAAGTGGGTCGAGGCTGTGCCCAGCCGGACTAACGACAATAAGGTTGTCGTTAGGTTTCTTAAAGAAAACATTTTCTCCCGGTTTGGGCACCCCCGAGCGATCATTAGCGACAATGGAACTCATTTCTGCAATAAGACTTTCGAGGCCTTGATGCGGAAATTTCCATTAATCATAAGCTATCTACGCCCTACCACCCCCAAACCTATGGGCAAGCCGAAGTTTCAAATCGGCAAATCAAGCAGATACTGAAGAAGACGGTTTCCAAGAACCGAAAAGATTGGTCGTTGAAACTCACTGATGCCCTTTGGGCATTTCGAACGGCTTATAAGACCGATCTTGGCATGTCTCCCTATAGGCTTGTGTACGGAAAGGCTTGCCACCTCCCTGTAGAAATAGAGCATCGCGCATTTTGGGCGATAAAAGAACTGAATCTGTCTCTCGAAGATGCGGGCAGCCATCGGAAGATGCAGTTAAACGAATTGAGCGAGCTTAGGGATGAGGCTTACGATAACGCGGTTGTCGTTAAGAACCGAACGAAGGTGTTTCACGATAAACACCTTTTGCGCAAAACTTTCATACCTGGTCAACAGGTACTTCTTTACGACACCCGGCTACACTTCTATCCAGGGAAGCTCAGATCTCGCTGGAAAGAGCCGTATTTTGTGCGGAATGTGTATCCGCAGGGCGCTGTGGATTTGGAGAATCCAAAGGACGGTTCATTTTTTAAAGTGAACGGACACCGACAAAACCGTACCTTAGCGCCGAACCAACAAAGGAGCTCCTGGTCTTACAGGAGCCGGTTTACCCTGCATAATCTTCCTCTGCCTGCCACCAAACTTCGGTTATCCAGCCAAGAACAGTGGACACTATTCCAAATAAGTTTGGGGGTATGTATATACCTTTTTGTATATATTTGTGGATATTCTTTTCCATTTTTACTATTTTTCTTTTCTTTAAAAACAAAAACAAAAAAAAATTGTGTATATCTAACCGACAATTTTGACCCTTCAATGATCTCTTCATGCAATGACAGTGAGGACACTGTCCAGTTTAAGTTTGGGGGTACGCTCGGTACGCATTTCTAACCTTCACATTCATATGTATATTTTGCATCTGCATATTAAAATCCATAAAATCCATAAAAATCAGAAAATTTTCTAAAAACATAAAAACTTTTCTGTCAAGTTAGCTAGTGGGAGAACTCTGATTCAACATTTCGACGGTTTTGTTTGATAAGATAAGAATAACTAAATCTTATTTTTAGATTTTGAAAACCTGAAAGATAACTCTCCTTTGAAGTTAACTATAGCTGATATACGCCTTTACATTACACTACACGTGTCGTGAGTTTGGAAATTAGATGAATGTCTTTTATGTCTAAAAAAACTTTTAAATGGATAAATGATTTTCTGAAGATCAAATAGGTTTGTTCTGAAATAAGTAATATCAAGAATAGTTTATGAAGTGAAGTGAATATGAAGGAATGTTATTGATGCCTTAATTGAAACTAATTCTGAAGAATAACCCATCTGAAACTTGATTGGAATGATTACACACCTAACCCACTAAAACACGTCTTTTATCCAAAAAAAAAAATAACTGAACTGCCGGTTATATCTCCGTTCGCATTGAATCATCATGATTTTCACGCTAAATTGTCTTTTGTTTTTGGACCTAGGTAACTTAAGTAATTAAGTCCGCTGGGGTGTCTCTACACCTAATGCCCTAAAGCCAACTGGTTTGGGTACATTGGCCCAAAGCTCGCTAAGAAGCCTGAAAGTACAGATTAAAACAAAGTCAAGCAAGTGTTCTCTCCGAGTTAAAATTCCTAACGGTTCTTTGTGTGAGAATAATCTTGACAAAAGACAGGTTTTTATAAAAAATATTTCTAGCGGAGATATGAAGGTTTTATTCTATGATAAAGACTATTGCACGTTCACAGAGGTGTGTATGAAATGAAAACAAGAAAAAGGTGGAGTGAAAAATAAGACCTAGTTTCCTGTTAAGGAAGATAGAAATTCTGAAGTTGAAACCTTACTGGAAAACGAAACTTGAAAAATACTTAACTCTTTATAAAACTTATGTGATCCTTTTAAAATTGTTATCTGGGCTTTATTGTGTGACATGATGACTTTAATCGATCCTTCTGGAACTTAACGACACTATTTACACTGCACGTAAAGACATATAAAATCTTAAGTTAAATAAGAAGCAATGTGTGAAAAATAAGGGTTCGATAGTCTAGACTTAGGATCATAGAATTGTTATTTTCTGAAACAAAACTTTAGGGGTTTGAATCATAGTAATTTTGCAAAACTAGCTTGACCGGATTTTGTGGGTAGTATCCGCTGAAAACCCTCAGGAGACAACACTCCTCATACTAGGGACACCTAGAGGTTTAACGGCTTGTTGCACATGCTCAGTGCAATCGCGTTCCCTGCGAAAATGAGGTTAGGAATTTTTTGTGAATAAATTGGCTTTTCTCGGGACAAGCAAATGATAAGTTTGGGGGTATTTGTTCATATCATATTTTTTCATTTTTATACCGCCCAATTTTTATCACATTGCTTATCGGTAGGTACTCTTGAGCCGTGTTTGCTAGTCAATTGTAGGATACAGGTTCTCGGCTCTGAACAGTGAAATTGATGGAAAAGCACGACAAATTCCGGATTACTGCCAACCACAGATAAAATACGGGTCTCCGCTCTCTATCCGTATGTTGCTGCACACCAGTTTAAGGGACAAAATGGCAAATCAATGTCATTTTCATGCACAAAGCTCAATGGCAACACAAGATCTAACATATCTACGCGGAGCTTAAGAAAAATCATGGAAAAAGATCCACATCACATCACCTTTTGATCAACAGAAATTCTGGAAAAATCGTGAAGAAATTCTGAGAAAAAACATATACCAGACTGAAGGGCACTGCAAACCAGGAGAAGCCACCAAAATTGAAGACCTAAGTCCCCAATAGGGCCGCGGAACCGCGGCCGTATGGCCTCCTCAGGTGCTGATGTTTCAGGGGTAGTTTGGACTTTTCATGAAGAGGCAGAATTTTGCCCTACGTTTCCAGTTCCCTGCCTATAAATAGTCCAGAACTTATCAAAGCCAAGTGTGTTTATTCTTGTATTTAGATTTTAGAATACATGTTGTTGTTCTTCTTCCTCTTCTCATCTCTTCTCCATTAAAACCTTGTAGTGAGCTTTTATGAGTGAAGTGATGAATAAAGAGTTCTTTTTGTTACCATGCTTGTCTTATTGTTAATTATAATTGCTTGTATTTTCATTTGCTAATCTAGTTGTTGTTATTTGTTGTTTGTTTCTTTCTTGTTCTCTTTTTCTTTATCCTTAAAACAACAATGATGCTTAAGCTTGATCCTTGCCAAAGTGAGGTCTCAAATAGCTAGTTGTAATCTTCTAACCTCTTTCTTTCTATCTTCCTCCTTTGTTTTAGTTTCCTTTTTCTTGTAATGGGTGAGTAGTTTTCTCACTTGTTAGGGTAGGATAAGAAAAGTTTGAGAGAAGGAAATCTCTTTCGCTCTTTTCTTGCCCAACATCTTAATTCGGACTCCCGTTAATTGAACCACAATCCACTCCCTACGGCACCCTATTCTACATGATAGCGGTGATTCCTTAGTGAGACCGGTTGTGGTTGAATTAACCGGAGGTTAAGGCTAATAGCCAAAAACGGACGGACAAGCACCAAAAGGAAGAACTTAAGCGTTGGAAAGCCTAGCTTATACTCACAAGTTCCTTCCTAGTCGTGCTAATCCCCGTTGTTGCCGATTACCGTAACACCGATATTAAGAGTGGCAATGAAAGAAGTGAGCGACTCCTAACTCAAACTAACCTAATCCTAACCCTAACAAGCTCTCTTTATATATCATTTTAGCACATAAGTAATCTAAAAACAAACCTGGACATTTGGACTTAACTCGTTAAAGCACATAGAAAAAGATTCCTATCTCCCTGCGGACGACCCGTACTCAACCGGCTAGCTACAAGCGAAACCGTCTTGATTGCGGTAATAAACTTAGCACGCAAAAACTCTACCAATCAAGTACCAATACCTTCCTGGCTGAACGATTGGCGAACTTGTAGGGTGTAATTAATCCCAGCTAATTTTACCTTTTAGGGTTTGAAGGAAGATTTGATAAAAACAGTGGGAGCCATCCTGATTAGATAAAATAATAACCAATCTAATATTGCAAAGAGCGCACGCAAAAGTGATTATCCTTCTATCTCTCTCTCCTGGTAGCGACCAATGACACGTCTTAATCAAGATAATAATATGGATAGATTGACCGAACCCACTTATTATACTGGACTGGGTTTCACTCTATTTATGACTATCATAAGTCTGAGCAAGGAATAGGGGAATATCCGAATTCTCAGGCCACCCGAACGAAGAAGGAGCATGTTGATGCATCCTCTTCGGGTGTGTTCGTAACCGAGAACTGTTTCTCAGTTTGCTGTACGTCCTGGGTATTGGATACCAGATTAGGATCCCACGTATGTAATTTGTTACATGGGCTAAAAAGAGGTAGAGAACCGGGAAAAGATAATATGTCCCTCATAGAAGGGAATGATGCAATTGTTGTAGCCAGGGTAGTTGGCGAATATCACGTTGTATTACCAAGTGGTAATACAATGATTCTGAGCGACTGTTATTTCGTACCAAAAATATTGTGAATGTTTTCCTAAATCAAGTGTTGATTGAGTATGGTATGTTGTATAACGGTATATGCGTTCTAAATCACAACACAGTTCTAAGTATACAGAACACACATAAGAGGAGCAGTTCAGAAATGAACGAAGCCCTCTTGTGGTATTGTAGACTAGGTCATATTAATACGACAAGACTGACTAAGATTGCATAAGGATGGATATTTGAATCTGTTCGAATTTTCATCTTATGAAACTTGTCAGTCATGTCTCAAAGGCAAGATGATCAAAATTCCGTTTACTAGACACGGAGAAAGAGCTACTGAACTCTTGGGACTTATACATAGTGATGTATGCGGTCCTATGTCTACATATGCCAGGAATGGTTCCTCGTACTTTATTACATTTACCGATGATCTTTCATGATTCGGACATGTGTTCCTGTTAAAACACAAGTCTGAATCTTTTAAGAAATTCAAGAAATATAAGTGCGAAGTAGAGAACCAAACGGGTAAAAGTATTAACCCTTCGATCTGATCGAGGAGGAGAATACTTAAGCACGGAGTTCCGAGATTGTTTAAAAGAGAATGGGATTCTCTCTCAGCTTACACCTCCATATACACCACAACACAATGGAGTTTCGAAACGGAGGAATCACACCCTATTAGATATGGTGCGCTCTATGATATGAGTAATGCTGATTTGCCTATTTCCTTTTGGGGTTATGCACTTGAGATAGCTGCATACCTATTGAATAGAGTTTCGACCAAATCCGTTGCCTACCAGTCTATATGAGATATGGAATAGGAAGAGACCATCTGTTAAATGAGTTAAGATATGGGGTTGTCCGACCTATGACAAAAATCAAAATCCGGACAAGCTTGAGGCAAGATCTGTTTTGTACAAGTTTGTGGGATATCCAAAGGATTCATATGGTAATATTTTCTACTATACTGAGGAACAAAAAGTGTTTGTTTCTCAACAAACCACCTTTTTAGAAAGGAATTTCTTGTAAAAGAAATTAGTGGTAATGAGGTAGAACTGGAAGAAGTTCCAGCAACACAAACTATAACTGACGATTTGGTAGAATCAGAGGATTTAATACTCCCCGACGAATATCAACCACTCCTCAGATCTAGTAAGGTTTCTCATCCACCTGAGAGATACTACGGTTTTCTCATAGACGGTGGGAGCAAGGATTGCATCATGGAAGATGATGACCCAACTAGTTTCGAGCAGGCCATCACAAGTGGAGATTCTGTGAAATGGCCGGATGCTATGCGATCTAAGATGGAATCCATGTATACCAACAAAGTATGGACTTTAGAAGTTGCTCTTGAAGACGTAAAACCCATCGGGAGCAAGTGGATCTTTAAGAAGAAATTTGGTGTAGATGGAAAAGTTGAGACTTTCAAAGCTAGACTTGTAGCAAAAGGTTTTCGTCAACGACCAGGTGTCGACTATAATGAAACATTTTCTCCTGTCACTATGCTTAAGTCCATCAGGATCCTACCTGCCATTGCTGCATACCTGTGACTACGAAATCTAGCAGATGGACGTCAAAACCGCTTTTCTAAATGGTGATTTAGAAGAGAGCATGTACATGCCACATCCAGAGAGCTTCATAGACAGTGGGAGCAGCGGAAGCGTGTGCAAGCTGCTTAAATCAATCTACGGATTAAACCAGGTATCACGGAGCTGGAACATCTGTTTCGATGAAGCTATCAAAGATTTTGGTTTCATCAAAAATGTAGATGAACCATATATATATAAGAAGATAGTAGAGAGTAAGGTTGTATTTCTCGTATTGTATGTGGATGACATACTCTTGATAGGAAATGTTGTTCCTATGCTACACTCTGTCAAACTCTTCTTATCACAAAAGTTCTCCATAAAAGATCTTAGTGATACCTCCTACATCCTAGGGATAAATATCTATAGAGATAGATCTAGACAGATGTTGGGATTGTCCAAATTCAGGTACATAGACACCATACTAAAGAGGTTTAGTATGGAAGATTTAAAGAGGTTTAGTATGGAAGATTCTAAGCGTGGTAATTTACCCGCTTATTCAGGAATCACTCTCTCCAAAGAGATGTCTCCCAAGACTGATTTGGAGAGGGCTCGCATGCAAGTGATACCCTATGTTTCGGCAGTCGGGTCTATCATGTATGCGATGTTATGTACCAGACCATATATAGCTTACTCACTAGGTGTAGTGAGTAGGTATCAATCAGATCTAGGGAAGAAACACTGGACAACTGTGAAGAACATTTTTAAGTACTTGAGAAAGACTAAAGAGATGTTCTTGGTGTATGGTAACAGTGAATTTCAGGTGAAGTCGTTTACCGATTCGAGCTTCCAGAGTGATAAGGACGACAGTAAGTCGGTCTTGGGTTTTGTCTTCACCCTCAATTGAGGGGCGGTATGTTGGAAGAGTTCCAAGCACGATACCGTAGCAGACTCGATGATGGATGCTAAATACATCGCTGCCAAAGAGGCTGTCTGGATAAAGAAGTTCATAGCTGAACTTTGTGTGGTTCCATCCATTGAGCATTCAATATCTGTGTATTTTGATAACAATGGAGTTGTGGTTTTGGCTAAAGAACCCCGGTCCCATCAGAGATCCAGACATATTCTTAGGCGGTATCACCTGATCAGGAAGATAGTAGATCGCCGGGAGATCGAAGTCAGGAAAGTTGACACGAAGGATAACACAGCGGATCCACTCATGAAGGCCCTCCCCCAGATGCAATACGAGAGACTTTTTGGGATGTTGGGTATGAGATACTACAACAACTGGCCTTAGTGCAAGTGGGAGATTGTTAGGAATATATATGCCCTAGAGGCCATTATTGATGATATAGTGGATGCTTGGACTTATATATAGAGGACTTTCTTGTTCGACATGATAGTATACTATCTGGTTTCCTTTATCTTAACATGTTCACTGATATTATTATACCGTCTCTCATATACATGTTGATAAAGCCCTTAGGATGTTGGCTTGACTACCAGGACTATGATGCGGATCATACTACTGGGACCTGGGTATCCACAAGCACATCCTTCAATTGTTCCTAGTCGAGGGAATATCGAGACAGGGCATCGATATTCCAGAGTAGACTAGTGTGTACATTTCTTAACCCTGTATGGGGCGATGGTTGATCCTATATCTATTGGTGTTTGACATCAAAAATTATACACATGTGCTCATTAGAGAATGGGTACACTGAACATGACTCGCCGAGAATTCCTAGATGGTACTATACCTATCGTCAGATAACAGTTCTCTGGTGACACCGGTACAGGTTAGTCTGTAGACCCGAGATCGTCATAGAGTCTTATGTGGTTCCCACTGTACTTTGATTTCCTTCCTACCACGGCTTAAAGGAGTGGTTCAAACATGTGGATTTTGGGTACAGTCCCGAGTCACATGGAGGCAATGAGCGATAGGAGGGGTTTCGTCTCTCCCGGTATAGGGAGTTGATGTTGTGCTATTCTCAATTGGCTATAACAGGAAGTCCCTGGTCAAGGCTATTGATGAGATTTACTAGTAAGAGTTATCAGTAGTTTCTCCTACCGTTATAGGTCACACATCGGCATGACTTATTAAGTTATTGGGGTCTGACGATTTCACTTCCAGACTCGATATGCTACATATCAGACGAAGAGACCAGACTGCACGGTAAGTGTTACTTATAGGCGTCATGGGAGTTTGGACAAGCTTGCTTGTTGATCTTCTATTCGCTCAATACATGGATAGCCGTTACGTCCAGCTAGTACCGCTGACGGCTTGTGGGTACTGATGTGATCATTACCTACTGCTGGCGTATTGATGAGTCTTTAGAGTCCCATACAGAAGTTTCCTGGTTCAAGCGAAAAGAAGTAGGGCACATATGCTGATATGTGCGGGGGGCCTGATTAAATATGAGTATGTGATACCGTATTCTAATCTGGCAGTAATCTGATATCAATTAGGTTATATGTGATATAACCAGATTATTGAATCAAGTGTTGATTTGATAATGTGATATGCAGATAAATGATATTAGTCGGTTATATATGATATAACCGGATTATTAAATCAAGTGTTGATTTAATAATATGATGTATATTTATATTTGATATAATTATACATTAACTAATATTATTGCTCACTAATTATTTACTTAATGTGTGTGTGTGTGTGTGTGTGTGTGATATATATGAGGCATGGTTGAAATTTCTATTTTTAGAAAATATAAAATGAGGTGGAAAATGATGAGGGTGGGTGAAGCATGGTTTTTAATATTTATTTATTCATTTGCTTTAACTATTGAAGCATGGGAGAAATTTTTAATTGCTAGATATTGTATGCTTCAATAATTAAAAAGATGAGGTGAAGCCATTCTTCACATCACTTTTTCAATTTTCTTCACATGAGACTTGAGCTCATATGATGAGTTCTCCTCTCTAGCTCTCTCCATCTTCTTCATCTCCACCTCCAAGCTCAATCCCTCACATGAGTTGTAAACCCTTGAACTTGTGAGAACCCTAGTGAGAAAACAACACCCCTACTTCACCATCCTACACTAGATTAGCATTTTGGTGCAGTGTGTTTCCTTCACTAAAGAGTTTAGTGAAGACATAGCTTGGATTGGCGAAGCTTCGGATGGATCATTTTCGGCACGAAGATCGCAAAGGAAGATCGATCCAACTTCAAGTGGAGTCGCGTGGACTACTATACGGAGCTTGAGAAGAGAAGGATACGGTCTACAAATGTTGTAGTCTCTTTCTCTTAGTGTAAAGTTTTTGTTATACCATAGTTAAACCCTAATTATCTAGTTTCGATTCTTATTTTGTATTAATTAGCATCCCGAAATTTTAATAATGACATGCTTGATACTAGTAAAATCCTGTGATGGTGCTAACAAACACTTTCATTTAAATACTAATTTTCAACTAAGTAAGGAGGTGAGTTATTTTTATGGAAGAGAGACTTACTTAAGTATCTAGAAGCTAAGAGTGATACTCAAGCTCAAGCTACAGCTCTATCTTGTTAACGAGACGTTAATTTTGAATGGAAAATCAGCAAGGGGGATTTTTTAGTGTAATTTAAATGTATGGGGGTCTTTTAAATAAATACAGAAAATAGAAAAACCCTTTAGTAATTAGAGAAGTATGAATGGGCTTTTTAGTAAAAAGCCCATTATATAATTATGGTTGCATCAATCTTTGTTGACTAACATTTCATAGTTGATTGGCACGGGCATATAATTGCTAATGCTGCAATTACTTCAAATAATGATCTTTAGGGTGCTTTATTTTATTAATCTATTATTTTCTTTTAACTATAAGACTAACCCACACAGCGCACACATGCACGAGGGGACCCACGAATTTGCCCTTAAAAACGTTAAATAGTGATCACTTCATCTTCCGATGATCAAACCCCACACATTCTTCCCGGCCGGCCATAAAGGGAAGCGTCATACCAACTGAGCTATTGCTCATCGGTTATTAGATTATTCTTGAAATTTTCTTTTCTTTTGTGATTTATTAATGTGGTATATATATATATCTACTCGTATTGGTTTCTCATCCCCATTCATGCAACCAATAACCCTCAACCTGTCTCTTTTTTTTCTCCTCCTTAGCTCTGTTAAGGGATCGTGTGTGATGTGTGTAAGGATTTGAGTTATACAGGGGTTCCCAAAAATAAAATTAAAGCCCCATAAATTCTCTATCACGACAGTCAACAATCAATAGGCCAAAACAAACTCGCTCTTCAACACAACACCATGAATTTAACCATACTCACCATAACTCTTCTCTTCTCCTTCACAAACCAAACACAAATAATGGCTGATTCTCATCCCCGAAAAGGCTTCAGCCTTGAACTAATCCAGCGCAACTTAATCCACTCCCCTCTTTATCATGGTAAGCTAACCTCAACAGAAAGAACAAAGAGACTAATGTAGCACTCAAAATACCATATCGAGCCGCAAGATACAAACATTTGGCCTATCATTGTGCGTGATAATTATAATAAATATCTTTTTACGGCGAAAGTCAGGGATGGAAGCTTATAGACGACCTTCATCTTGTGTTGCTGGTAGCAGTCTTGTTTGGACGTAGTGTACATGTGAGTCGTGTGGGTATCCTGTTTTCCTCAGGATAGGCCTAAGTTCAAGTCAGCTCCATCGATAAATTTTTAGCCGATTCCGTGTACTCACCCCTCTATGTGTGCCGCCATCCTAACAATGCAAAGACGGTCAATGATTATTTTCACAAAATCATCATTGGTATGTTAAGCATGTAAGTACAGATATGTATGCAAGTATTCGCGGTCATGCTTTAGTAAATAATACTACTTTTTTCATATAATTTTGAAAGGATATATGTAAAAGCTTAATTAGTAGGAAAAGCACCAAATCATCTTACGCTTTCAATATTCTTCTAATACCATTTTAAAACCAATTAGAAAAAAAATATCATGGTGGAGAACTAGAATTTGCAATAAAAGGCAAGAAAAAGTGGTACTATTTTTTTCATCAACTATGAAGACAAACACATAACACCTTCACTAAAGGCGCCGACGTTGCCAATGAGCACTTTACCTTTACTTCAAGAACCTAGGGTTTGGTTGTTTCTCATGTAAGCAGAACTAAAAGGTTTGCATCAAGGAAGTTGAATCATCGGAATGGATTTCAAAGAAGGCTCCTTCATAATGCAGTTAACCAACCATATAGAGGACCATCACCGCTTCTCCTAATTGTTTCTTGGTGACACCAACACAATTAGTTATCTACATTTTGGAGAAAACATTATACATAATGTAAAGTAATTGAAGAGTGACATATTTTCTCTATTTCCCAAATTGCTCATGCTTAATTATTTGCTTTGGCAAATGTAATCATGAGCATGCAATAACACATAATGTAAACTATTTATTTTTCTAATCGAAGGCCATCTTCGAAGGAGATCGTGGTCAACATATACGAAGAGGGCAATCTCACAGAGGCGATCGAGGGCGACTTGTGAGGGCGGTCTCAGGTGAAGGCGACCTAGGGTGATCTTCGACGGCGATTAGGGTTCTCGAGAACTCGTTCTAGGGTAAAGACGATAGGGCAAGATTCGATCGTTTTCCGGCGAGGGTTCTCAACTGCGGCGATGGATAGGGTGAAATCGACAGCGAGGTTGGTCGATCGTGATAATGGGTCGAGCAGGGAGGGAAGGAATCCTCGAAATAGGTCGTGATCAAGATCAACGGTAAGAGTCAATCGATACGGGCGAGAGGAGTTGGTCAGAGGGCGGTCAAAAGCGAGTGATCGGTCTTCTCCTTTGAGGGGGAGGTCCAGGACGAGGGAGAGGTAGCAGGGGGATCGGAGGCTGGAGGTGACCGGTTTGATGGGGGATCGTGGGCTCCCGGTCGTGATAAAGGTCGACATGAAGAGAGGCCTGGGAACAGCAGCGGAGATGGTCGGGATAAGGGTTGGGTCGTTGATGGCCTTGGTGGGGACGGAGACGTTCGTGGGAACGGCGGAATGTTTAATTGTGGAGATGGACATGGAGACGAAAAGGGTTATGATGGTGGCCGAGGTGTTAGGGGATGCGGCTATGCTGGGGTCGGTGGCCGTGGAGGAAACGTTGCTGGTGAAGGAGGCCGTGGTTTACGGGTTTATGGTCATGAAGGAAGCCGGAGTTTGAGTGGTGGTGGAGTGGCAAATGGTGGAGGAAGAGCGGGTCCTGGGGAGGGACATAAATATAGGGTTGTTTATCGCTGAAGACTGGACTGAGATGCGGAGATGTCTAATGTGAATTTAGGGACAGATGTTATATGAAACATATCTATCCATCTCTTCGAAGATGCCAAGTTAACTTATCAGATTCCCCCTCATTTGAGGGCTTTTTGATTGTGGGGACGCTTTTCCCTGCAGGTGTAAGCCCCTACAGTTAATTACGTTATCGTATTGCGATAACAACTTTTGTCTACTTTAGGTAGATCACTTCGTATCGTGTTATATATATATATATATATATATATATATATATATATATATATAATTTATATTAAGGTTGTCCTTGGATTGTATACGAAAACTAATTTTGTCATCCGTAGGGTGCGGATTAGTCCAAACCTGTAAATCATAGCATGCGTGAACTTAGGACGCAGATCTTATATAAATGAGGTCCATAAGTATAGGGGTTTAAGGATCATTAACCTAGTTTTAGATTAAAATCGACTTAAAATCCATATAAGGAACATTAATCTAGTTTTATATTAAAGTTGACTTGAAATATGTATGATTAATTGATTTTCTTTTGAAAATCAAAGAAATTTGAAACTTCAGAGAGTCGGTCTAATCTTAGACTAAATGTGGGGCCTTATTACCCAACAGTGTTAAGCACTAGGCCATGGTTTATTTTGGGCTTTACATAACCCAACAGTGTTAAGCACTAGGCCCAGAAGCTTAAGCTTCAGAGAAATATCTTAGCCAATATTAGGCTAAGAAACATGCATATAAAACTTGGGCACATGTATATGGGGTCCTCATAACCACTGGCGCTTATGATGATGGCGCTTGCCACGTGGTGCTTTGCCATTAGCTCAGGAATCCTTATATTTAGGTCGTTGGCGTTTTTAACTTAAGTTCTTATGTTGCATATGTCACTGGCGCTTCTGCCGCATGGCGCATGTACCCTTTGGTGCATCTGTTTTTGATTCATGCCCATGGACGCTTATGGATTCATATCCTCTCATCATATTAGCCTTTGGTATTTCTACCGTTGGCGCTTGCCATGGGGTGCATGCCCATTAGCGCATCTGCCTCTGGCGCATACCCACAGGTGCTTATATGGATCTGGCGCTTAGAGACGTATGTTTTAAATCTCTGGACATGGACTTAAATCCCATAACCGTTGGCGCATCTGCCTTTGGTTATGTACATCATTGAAACTTAAGTTTCACGAAGCCTAAGCCTTTTCTAATAGCAATGTTTACATTAACGATCATCAAGATAATTATTTTAATGATTTGGGATCTCTCGATCATTATGCATTCTTTTAGTCATCTCATGACCTTGATGTTCATCATATTTTTATGAAGAGGGTTCGATTCCTTTCTCAAACCCTAGATCTTAAGGTCAAAACAATTCCTTTATGAAACTTAAGTTTCTTATGAAAAGGGAATGATCCTGATTTAGAGATTATAAGATCTGAGAAAGAACTTAAGTTCTATGTATATCAATGAAGGTTAACCTTCTTATTAATGAATTCTGAGTTTCCAATATATAGATTGATCTCCTAATTACATCGGTTGTATACGGAGAAAAAGGAAGAAGAAACTCAACGGTAGAGAACTTAAGTTCTTTTTGAAATACGATGAGATTGGTGATCTCTTTTGGATGTGTGTGCATGATCTCTATCTGATCGATTATCTTTTTCCTTCTTTTTTTAAAATTTTGACCTCTACTGTCGCTTATATAAGGTGTGAATATTTTTGGGCAAGTAGAGACAATCTCTCTTTGAGATTTCTCTGATTGATCTTAAGATCAAATCTGGGTGCTTAAACACCGTTGGATTATGGATCCAACGGTTATCTGTTGATATGATTAATATCTTTCTTGTTCAGATAAGATATTCCATTGATTCTTTTGGTTTAAAAGAATATATGAAAAGAGCTAATATCAGCTCGGGTGCTTAAGCGCCGTTGGATTATGGATCCAAGGATTAATGTTAACCAATATCATTTTGTGAAATCAATTTTCTGTTATTGATTTTGATCTTTCTTGATTTAGAAATATATAGAAAATATTTTCTCAAAATAGCTTAAGCTGTTTGATTATATCAATTAACAATGATATCTTTCTGTTTTAAGAAAGATTTTTGAATCTTAAGTTTATGTTGACATATTTTTCTTGTTTAAGAAAGATATGGGAAGTTAACTTCCAAATATAGCCTAATCAATATGAAGCAAGGGCTTCAGATATTATCAGCGCCATATCAACTTGGCGTATGTACATGTGAGTTGCACGTGGAGGAGCGCCAAGAGTCTTCTGGCGCTTGGAATTGAGTCCAACTCTACCCAATTTCATCGGTGATTTGATTTGATTTGATTTTAATTGATACATATCAATTAAGGTGGTTGGTTAAATCAATTTCATTTTATTGAACTTGATTTTTCTTGTTTTAGAAAGATAGAGAAAATATTTTCTCAAAATAGCTTAAGTTATTCAATTTTATAATATCTTTCTGTTTTAAAAAAGGTTTTAAAAAAGGTATGGTAAGTTAACCTCCTAATATAGCATGAGCTATATGAAGCTAGGGCTTCAGATATTATCAGCACGAGATCAACTTGGCACATGTCTACGTGAGTTGCATGTGGAGGAGCGCCAAGAGTCTTCTAGCGATTGGACTTGAGTCTCATTCTAACATATTTTATTGGTGGGAACAGGGGTTGACGTTGACATTGATAAAGAACGTGACGGTCAAGGTGATGGTGTTGGAGGATCGATGAAGTTCGTGGAGGTAGTTCGTGCTAGGAGAGGAAGGATGGCTATTGGGGGAGGTCTTCATGTTGCTGGTCAACGCGATCGGAGGAGTGGGGTTGAGCGGGGTGAGGGTGATGGTGGTTTAGATGGGCGAGATGCCGGCAGGGGTTTTGATGGTGACAGCAATAGTGACGGGAGTAGGGATGGTGGACGTGTTGCTGATAGGTAGGGTATGATTCAGGTGATCAGGAACGAAGTGGTGAGGGACGTAATGTTGGTGGAGGTTGTGAAGGTGGGATTGCTCTCGGGGACGTTCGCTTTGGTGATGGCTATATTGGCGATGGTGGGAGAGGCATAAAAGGGTATGTTGCTAGTGGTGTACTTGCAGAAGCCCGAGGCCGTGACAGTGAGAGGCGTGAGGGTAGTCACAAGGGTTCTCGTCGAGATGGCTTCCACAATGGAGAACAGTTTGTGGGTAGGCGTGAGCTTCTTAATTTTGGGACACGGGCTGTTAATAGGGTGTCTTCGAGGCAAGGCGGTGGCAGGGAGAAGGTTGGTGGTAGAATGTGGATTCGAGGGAAGAAGTATGCTAAGGATGAAGTCATTACAGTGGTGGAGGAGGCGGAAAGCCGGAGATTAGTTAGAGAAAGAGATCCAGAGAGTTTAGTGGGTGTTAGACTGATTGATCAAGATGGTTGGAATCGATCTCCGGTTGACATAAGAAATGAGACCAATGCGGTGAGGTCTTTTAATGGTCGGAAGTCACCGCGTGGTGGGTTCAATGGTAACTGCTTAAATTACAATCAATGGGGGCATTCATATCATAAGTGTAAATTTCGCCAGATTTGTTATAACTGCTAGGTGGAGGGACATTTAGCAAGGAATTGTCCTTTACTAGAAAGGGAAGATCGGAAGAGATGTCGAGATTGGGCAGGACAGGTTATAGTTGTTATTGTGCCATATAACGATAAGATGGAGCAAAGAAGGAAAGAGCTGGTAAAAACTCTAGGCATGATTAAGGTGACTATGGCTAGGGGTGGGACCCCCTAGCAAGGCTGGTGGTAGCAAAGTTGCGTGGGTTGCTGGGAAGGTACAAGACGCACGATTGGGCTCTGGTATCGCATCCTTTAGGATACGTCGCTCTCTTTCCATCACTGGAGTCTCTTGAGTTACTGGTGAAATGCCCGGCAATTGAAGACACTGTTAACAATTTCTAATTAAGAATTACGAAGTGGAAAGGTTACAAAGGATCTACGGCTTATCGACATCATTCAGAGCTGTGGTTGCGTGGGGAGAATCTGTCGGTGCATGTGTGGTCTTAGCACATGTTCGAAGGGTTAGTAAAGAGCTTTGGGGTCATGTTAGAAATTGATGAGGCTACTCAGGCTAGGGTTGTCGGTAATATGGCACGTATTCGCGTTGGGTGCGAAGGGAGTCGTTATATTCCCAAAGAGAAGAAGGTGCTTGTCACGACCCGGAAAAGACACGTGACTGGCACTTGAATCACGTGAAATCTATAGGACTCCACCTAACTCAAGTAAGCCAAAACCCAGAAAATCTAAACCTTTTAGGGGAAAATAGTGGAGGTGGAGTTTTGAAATAAGGTTTTCACTGAAATAATGTTCTTTCTTTAAAACATAGATAACAGTGTATGAAAAACACAATGTTTGTATCTACCTTGAAAACATTTTCGTCGTTGAAAATTTGGGCAGCACCTCCTTTGTAATTTTTAACCCAAAAACGAATATATAATATATAAGGCATCCCCAAACGGGAGCTAACTCTTCGCCAATTGGCAGAAATAACCACGCAAGAAATGCAAATATACAACGCCGAAGGGCGAGGATCAAAACACAGAAAGAAGGCAAGAAAACTAAACATCATCAAGAAAACCAGAAACATGAATAGATACATGAGCGTGACTCTAAGGTCAAAAGAATATACAATTGTGGTTTTCTAAGTCTACTAAATATACAAGTCTAGTTGATAGAGCCTTTAACTAGATACAACTGAAATAAATAACAAGTACAACTGAAATGTAAAGTATATAAACAACGGTGGTCACGATACAAGTGAAAACCACCAACCAAGCAATCACCCAGAAGAAAGTGAAGTATCAGCAAGCCGCTACGGAACCTGTACGGCTAAACCTGCAAGAACTGTGGCATAACGGGGGTGAGTTGCCAACTCATGAGTAGAAGACATCACCAAGTAGAAATCGCATGTATGACGATCTCCTAAGTCATACAGTATAATACAATAATAATAGTAGCACGGTAATATCTTGTAACAGTAGAGATGATAAAATAGACATATGTGTAAGGTCAAGTACTCGTGTCCGTGTCATGAAACAGCTACATGTCATATGTATTATGTATGAATGTATCACTAAATGGGTGTGTCAAGCAACGACACAGAAAATCAGGATAAAACTGAGTGCCAAGCATCGACACTCGAAACTATCATGAAAACCATGTCCATCAGCGACACATCATCCTCATAAATCTCGGGTTCCATCAGTCCGGATCGGCCCAAATCATCTGATCACACGACTACGGTCGGTATCCTCTAGATATCCACCGTGTCAAATATCACCGGTCGGTAGTGGTCCCCTGCCAAGCTCAACATCTCTCTATATGGTCTTCTTGCCTCGGGGTACCTTACCGGGTCCACCATGTACCCGTAGATGGTGCATCCCCCTCATCGAATCGGGTATATGTACACACGTGGCTCAAGAACCGAGAAAACTCATGGTGAACGTCACACACATCATATCACGAGAAACCGCATTTTATTTTAAGAAAAAATATAATCATGAGTTTACAAGTATCACTTGCGGTTTCCCCAAATCCAGAAATCATATGAACACGGAAATCTCCAAAAGAATCACAATCTTGAGTATATAATGAGGTAGTAAATACCGACGTAAAGCCAATGATCAGCGCATAACTAGAATGTATGGATGCAAATGCATGTGATATCTAAAAAGAAATATAATGTCTACACTAGCATTTAAGATCATGAATGTAAGACAATACTACTTTTACAGATTGTCAGATTATATGAATGAAATAAAGGTTCTCTAGTGTGTACGTGGCATGGCAATTACCGATGATGATGTGTGTGAGCCGGCAAGCAAGTGTGCATGCAACATATGCATCATCGGTAATGGTGCTGGTGTCCTAACAGACGAGCTCATAGTAGTTAAAGAAAACACATGTACAAATGCAATGCAAAGATAACAACATGAGTATAACGGAAAATGAATAGTAAACACAACATTATAGAATATACATATCTGAATACGAGTCATACAGTTTTAGTGTTTGAAATAGTACGAATCGTGGTTTTTAGGAAAGTAGGGGCTACGGTGTTTTTGAGAAAATATATGTACTTTAAAAATCCGTAGCATCCCTCGGATTGTCTTTTGAAAATACTCATGATTCGTTAGTTTTGAAAATAGGTATGACTCGAGCCTAGTCTAGCATCTACCTAAACAACTAAAAGAATAAAATAAGAAACGAGTCAAAAGGTAATAAGAAATCTATATTATCCCGAGCCGATATTGTTAGTTATATGTATGCCCTAGAGGCCATTACTGTACATTGGATGTATATTGTAGTGGATGCTGGGACATATATAGGTAGGACTTTCTTGCTCGACATGATAGTACGCTATCTGGTTGCTCTTTATCTTAACATGTATACTTTCTGTCTCTCTGATTACATGTTGATAAAGCCCTTAGGATGTGTACTCGACTTCCAGAACTATGATGAAGATCATATAAGTGGGGCCTGGGTAGTCAATGAGTACATCCTTCTTTGTTCCTAGTCGTGGGAATATCGAGACGGGGCATCGATATTCCAGAGTAGACTAGCGTATATCTTCTCGACCCATGTGATGGGCGATGGATGATCCCATATCCATTGGTGTTTGACATCGGAGATGGTATGCGGGTGCTCAGTGGAGACTGGGTACACTGAACGGACTCGCCGAGAACTCCCAGATGGTATTATACCTCACGTCAGATGGCAGTTCTCTGGTGACACTGGTACAGCTTAGTCTGTTGACCCGAGATCGTCATAGAGTCTTGTGTGTCTCCCACTGTGCTTTGATTTCCACCCTACCACGGCTCTACTGAGTTGTGCAAACAGGTGGTTTTTGGGTACAGTCCCGATTCACATGGAGGCAATGAGCGATAGGAGGGGATTCGTCTCTCCCGGTATTGGGGGTTGATGTTGTGCTATGCTCGACTGGCCATAACAGGAAATCCCTGGCCAGGGTTGCAGTGATATACTGGTAAGAGTTATCAGTAGTTTCACGAATGTTATGGACCTCACGTCGGCATGACTTATCAAGCTACTAGGGTCTGACGTTTACCACCCCTAGGCGAGATATGCGACATATCAGACGAACAGACCGGACTATACGGTAAGTGTTACTGGTTGGATTCACAGGAGTGTGAGCGGGCTTGCTCGTCGATCTTCTGATCGCTTAATACCCGGGTGGCCGTTACGTTTAGCAGACCGCTTGCGGCTTGTGGGTGTTTGATATGATCATCATCTGCTGCCGGCGTATTGACGGGTCTTTAGAGTCCTACACAGAGGTTTCCTAGCTCAAGCGAAACGAAATAGGAGCGCATATGAGATATGTGCGGGACCGAGAATAATTCGTGTATGTGATACCGTATTCCATTCTCGTGATGAATGTATCGATTGGTTATATGCGATATAACCTAGTTATCGAATCAAGGATTGATTCGATAAGCCGATATATAGGATACTAGTCGGTTATATGCGATATGACCGGATCGTTAAATCAAGTGTTGATTTAATGATTTAATGTATAATTTTATATTTGATATACTACTTTGCATTAACTAGTATTGGTTCACTTAAATTGGTTTTTCTCACTTGATGTACACAAGTTGTATATGTGATATACTTTTGTGCACAAGATTGTATCATGTTTGATGATACATGAATGTTAGGGTGTATGTTTAGATTAAACCATGGTTAGGTGATGGTTAGGGTTTTGTTTTTATTTACTTATTCATTTATTTATTTATTATTCTTATTTTGGAAAAGATAAAGAGAGAATGGTGGCTTTGTTTGTTTTTTTGTTGAAGCTTCTTGAAGCTTTGAACAAGTCCACCATTCTTGTCTCTTCCTTAACCCTAACCATTCCCACTAACCATGGTCTATTCTCTACACCTAATCATGGTTGCCAAATGATAAGTATTCATATTATTTTTCCTTTTAAACTTAACTTATCATATATTTTCTTTCTTCTTCTTCTTCATGAGCAAGAAAGAAAAGCTTTCTACATTAATGGCAAGTGATGAAAATGAGTGAGAAATCCAATTCTAAAGTGAACCCACTTCCTATTTCTTCATCCTCTACCTCTTGCCAAGTAGTATAGGGTGTTTCCTTCACTAGTTTTCATGGCTTGGTGAAGTTGGAGCTTGATCTTGTGATGCCTCGACGTAGATCATCTTCGGCATCGAATCGACGACCAAGTCCGCCCTTTTCTCCGATAAAGCCGATGCTAGAGTCATGGATTCAATTTGGACAGTGGAGGGACGTCATCATGGAGCCTAGGAGGTGGAGGACCGGATCTACAAAGGTTGTAGCCACTTTCCTTTAGCTATAAATTTGTTTACTTGCATCTTTTCGCCTATATATCTAGTTAACGATCCGTATAGGGTTTGTAGGCACTTGTAAAATTTCAATTGGACATGTTTGATCACTTGTGAGACTTCATTAGTGTGCCTAGGAACCCTACAGTGGTATCAGAGCCTAGCTAGAGCCTTAGGCGATGCGTAGACGGAATTAGAAGTCCGATCGAATCAAAACCCAAACCCAAAAGTGCTCTCTGTACATTTTTGAAATTCGTGGTTTTTTTAGAATTAAAAATATGCAGAAATATCAGCAGGAATATCTAAGAGTTACTGTAAATTTCGATGCCCTAATTCCATCAAGGAGCCGCGGTTCCGCGGCACTAGCATGGCTCGTGCGGCGGTTCCGCGGCACGAGCATGGCTCGTGCGGCGGTTCCGCGGCCTGTTTGTCGTTTTATGCGTTGAAGTTTGCACAGTAACTCCTACTTAACAGGGCTGGTTTTCCTGGGAATTTTTAATATTTATTCAAGAGTTGAATTTTCTGGGTTGTATTGGGGACTCGATGTTTCGATCGGATTGTCTAATTTTGTCTGTGTGTTTTTCCGGATAATTTTGGAATATGTTAAAAAGTTCGACCGGATATAAATACCCACTTTTTCCCCTGTCGGGAAATTTCCAAGTGTTGGATCTTTCCGTGGTTTAATAACGTTCTAAGTAGTGCAAGTGACGCGATGGACCCTCTAGAAGACAACAAACCTTAACTCGATTATGTGACCGTCTTGAACTGCCCTTTGAACCTTAGGGTTTGGGGCAGTACGGCATGCCACATGTGAGGCGTTGGCTTGACCCTTCTACGGCTAGACCGTTGGTACTGAGGCACGAACTGAATGTTGTTAGACTTATTTCATGTGTTGAGCTGTATCGGGAAAACTTGGGTGTTCGATTGTTCGATCGGAAAGTTTAACATTTTCTATTTATCCGGAATGTGATACAATACTTGGAATTCGCAAATAGTTATGAGATGACTGGATGAATGTTATAAACATAGCAGTTTAGTCTCACTTGATCGGTTGCCACGGAATTTTGATGTGATCAAAAGTCCGTCGCAATCACGTAGTGTACGCGGATACTCGCCGGGTAAACTTAATAGACAGCCTCGCCCCATAGCCCCGACCAAGTGACTGTAGGAGAACCCCGTCGCCGAAAGCATCCGTCCGGGTGCTCGCGACAGCGGTGTTCCGCCTTGGTGCACTTCGTCGACGGTATCGGGGGTGCGGCCGCCTACTAAAGTTTGCGACGAGCATTCGATCAGTTTTTCGGTAATCTTGTTGAATTGCCCGACTTGATATTGAAAAGTGTTTTCGATAATGAGACTAAAATGCGGGGTTTATAATTGTTAGGCATGCGATGTCTAAAGAGATTGCGGATTCCAACTGTTGTAGTTTTACACTTTCTTTTCTGTGACCGTAAGTGTAATATGTGATATCGCCGGTTTCGTTGCTATATGTCAACGACAATTGGGATACGCATGTTTACTTACGTTGATGGCATGTGATGTTATGTGTTGCTGGATATGTTATATTGGATCGTCGTGTTCGAATAGCCGGGGTTTTTTTTATGTGAGATGAGTGTTTTTCATTTTCATTCATGTAAAAACTTGTATGTAATATTCTTTTATTGGGGCACTTCCAGGTTGTGGATGTTGTCACCATTTGTATATTATTTACTTTTCCGCATTAGGATAGACCCAAGGAGGGGAGCACAAGTAACCGGGTTCTAGGGTCCAGTGGGAGACCAACTCGAGGAGTCGAGTCCGGGTCTCCTAACCCTAGAATTGGTAGGGTTGCTTTCCGCTCTCGTAGGGGTCTAGGGGTGTGGGATTGGCTATTCATCACGACCGTGGAATCCGTGTTTTATACTGGCTCGTATTAAAAACACGGACGTCCTAGTATATCCAATATTTCATATGATATTTTCTGCTGCGTTATCTGTGATGTGATCATGTGATGTTCTGTGATAGATATAATATATAGTATATATGATATATTATATAGACGTTACTTATGTTTTACACCCGCGCTAGCCCTGCCCCGCTCTGCCGTTAGTTACCTAACCTAACGGTGCACGAGGGGACATCGAGGCGAATGCGGATGACATAAGTGTACGTCATATTTATCTGTGATGTTTAGGTAATTTAAATGATGGGATATTCATTAATGAGATTAATGAATGAAAATAAACCTAATTGATGTTGTGGAATCGAATTTCAAAATAAAAACAGGTAGCTACAGTTCTTGCTTTGCATCGCGGTGTTCCTTGTAGAACATCCTGCACCTTATTCGATAAGGAAAGGACCGAGATCCCTTCACCGGGAGTGACTCCTTTAGCAATAACTGACAGATGCTACATCACTCGGTTTGTCTTTTGATTGCTTCTATAGTTTCTGCTTTGCACAGTGATATATATGATATATCCCGCACCTCATTCGACGAGGAAAGGGCCGACGATCCCTTCACCGGGAGTGACCCCTTTAGCAAAACTAGAAAAAGCCTCAAAAACATTCCATTTAAAAACCATTTGATTCCGCAACGAGATCAAGTTCAAAGCGTTAATGGTTTTCATAAAAACCATTCGCAACCCTCCGTCATTTTAGGAAGTAGAGTACTTAGTATTCGTGCTGTGTTTGTTGACCATAGTCAAGGCACAGTGTACGGTAGCTAAGTGATGTCTTCCTACACCGCATATGATGCGATTAGTTAGGACAGTCGCGTGACTTTGTTGACCTTAGTTAAGAGTCATGTGGGTGGGTCTAATTAATCACGAAATGACGGGTAGAACTTGACTAGTGCTTATGATTTGTTGACCATAGTTAAGGTCATAGGTGCTAGGGGTAAAAACCTTTATCGGGAGTTTCAAGTGTTGAAATTTGCAATGAGATTGCATACCTTCTATATGATAGTTGGACCCCGATACCCACTGCGAGTAATTGTTATTCCTGGGAGAGTTTTGCACTTTGCAATTAGCCGATCAAGTAGGTGTCTAGAAAGGTGTCAACGAGGTTACGCCTCTGGGAAAACGAGGTTTACTGTAATTAGGTCCGTGCGAAAGCACGGGGAACCTCCCTCAAAGTACCGACACTGGCCTGACTGAAAGATTGGCGAACTTGTATAGTGTAATTAATCCCGGCTAGTCTTTCCTTTTAGGGTTTGAAGGAAGATTTGATAAAAACAGTGGGAGCCATCCTGATTAGATAAAATAAATAACCAATCTGATCTTGCAGGAGCGCACGCTGAGTGTTTTCTTCTCTCTCTCTCCAGGTAGCGACCATATCACGCCTTAATCAAGATAATAATATGGATGTATTGACCGAACCCGCTTGTTATACTGAGCTGGGGAACGTTGGTCCCGCTCCAACTTATAATTGTTATAAGACAGAGCAGGAAATAGGGGAATACCAGATTTCCTATGCCGCCCAAACGAAGAAAGTGCATATGATGCATCTCCTTCGGGTATGTTCATTATAAAGAACTGTTTCTCAGTATTCTCTGCATCCTGAGTATTTGATACCGGATCAGGATCCCAGATATGTAATCTGTTACATAGGGCTACCGAAAGGTAGAAAACTGAGAACGAGTGATAAGTTTCATGAGACAGAAAACGGGGCAAGTGTTGCAGCCAAGTCTGTTGGTTACTGTCACCCTGTATTACCAATACATTGATTCTGAACAAATGCTATTAGATACCGAACCTGATATACAAAATCATATCAATCTCTTTATTTATTAAAGAAATGATAAAATTTTGTATTGTTGGATAATGTTTTGAACATTTCCTATATCAAAAGTTGATCGGTTCAGGCACGTTATCTAAAAGTATTGACGTTCTAAATCAAACTACAGTTCCTAGTATACAGAACACACACAAGAAGAAGAGTTCAGAAATGAACGAATCCTTCTTGAGGCATTGTAGACTAGGTCACATCAATGCGACCCGACTGGCTGAAGTTACATTATAGATGCATATTTAAATCAGTTTAAATTTACATCTTGTGAAATTTGCCAGTCATGTCACAAAGATTAGATGACCATAGCTCTGTTTATTAGAAACAGAGAAAGAGTTAGTAAACTCTTGGGACTGATACATGATGATGTATGTAAGGTCTCCTGTCTACACATGCCAGGACTGGTTCTTTATACTTCATTATATTCTCTGATAATCTCTCAAGATTCAGTCATATGTTTCTGTTGAAACATAAGTCCGAAGCTTTTGAGGTATTCACAGAATATAAGTCAGAAGTAGAGAACCAATAACCGGGTATAAGTATCATGTCCCATGATGAGATCAGGGAGGAGAATACTTGTGCATAGAATTCCTGGACTATTCTAAGGAAGAATGAGATTCTCTCTCAGTGTTACATCTCTGAATACACCACAGCACAACGGTGTATCGGGGTGGAGCAATCGCACAATATTAGATATGGTGTGCTCTATGATGAGTACTACTGAGTTTCCTATTTCCTTTTGGGAGTTATGCGCTTGAGAAGCTGCATACCTATTGAATTAGGTTCGAATCAGATCACTGCCTACCATTCCATATGAGATATGGTATGGGAAGAGCCTATCTCTTAAGCGAGTTAAGATTTGGGGTTGTCTGGCCTATGTCAAAAGCAAAATCCGGACAAAATCGAGGCAAGGTCAGTTCTGTAGAACTGGAAAGGTTCCAGCTATACAAAACTGCAGCTGATGATTTGACAGAACCAAAGGATTCTATAGTCCCCGACGAACCTCAGCCTCTCCGCCGATCTGGTAGGGTTCCTCACCTGCCTGAGAGATACCTCGGTTTCTCAATGACAGTGGGAGCGAGGAATGCATCATGAGATGATGACCCAACTAGTTTTGAGCAGGCCATCAAGAGTAGAGACTCTGTAAGAATGGCTGGATGCTTAGCGATCTGAGATGGAATCCATGTACACCAGCAAAGTATGGACTTTGGTTGCTATATCTGAAGGGTTAAATCCCCATCAGGAGCAAGTATATCTTGAGAAGATTACTTGGTGTAGATGGAAAAGTTGAGACTTTCAAAACTAGACTTGTTAAAGGTTTTCGTCATCGACCAAGAGCGGAAAATGATGAAACCTTTTCCAGGGACTATGCTTAAGTCCATCCGGATCCTACTTACCATTGCTACATACCATGACTGCGATATCTGGTGGTTGGGTGTCATGACTGCTTTTCTAAATACTGATTTAGAATAGAAAGTCTATAAGTACACAGCCAGAGGGCTTCGTAAACAGTGGGAGCAGCGGAAACATGTGCAAGTTGCTTTACAGGATAAAGCAGGCATCGCGGAGTTGGAACATCTGTTTTGATGTGGTAGTCAAAGAGTTTGACTTCATCAAAATGGTAGATGAACCTTGTATGTACAAAAGGGTAGTTTGGAGTATGGTAATGATCCTCGTAGAGTACGTGGATGACATACTCTTGATAGGAAAGGAGTTTCCTATGCTACGATCGGTCAATCTCCTCTTATCACAAAGATTCTCCATATAAGATCAAAATGATACCTCCTAAATCCTGAGATTTGGGTCTATATGATAGATCTAAATGGATGTTAGGATTCTCACTAATTATAGTGAGATAGTATCAGTTGATCCTTGGGAGAATCACTGGAAAGGTTCCAGGGTGATAAGGACGACTGAATGACATTCGCAGGCATTGTCTTTACCCTCAGTAAAGGGACGGTATGTTGGAAGAGTTCCAAGCTAGATACCGTGGCAAACTAGACGATAAAGGCTGGTAACATCGCTATTATAGATACTACCAAAGAGGAAGTTTGGGTGTATATAGGTTCATAAGATGAACTAGGTTCCTACCATTGTATGACAATGGAAGTGTGGCTTTGGCCCAGGAACCCCGATCCCATCAGTGACCCAGACATATTCTGAGGAAGCATCACCTGATCATGGAGATAGTTGATCTCCGGGGTGATCGAGGTTAGGAGAGTAGACTCATAGGACAACACGGCGGATCCACTCACGAAGGCCTTTTCCCAGAGAGAGACTCATATGGGATGGTTGAGTATTAGATACTGCGACCACTGCTACAGATGGCCCTAGTGCAAGTGGGAGATTGTTAGTTATATGTATGCCCTAGAGGCCATTACTGTACATTGGATGTATATTGTAGTGGATGCTGGGACATATATAGGTAGGACTTTCTTGCTCGACATGATAGTACGCTATCTGGTTGCTCTTTATCTTAACATGTATACTTTCTGTCTCTCTGATTACATGTTGATAAAGCCCTTAGGATGTGTACTCGACTTCCAGGACTATGATGAAGATCATACTAGTGGGGCCTTGGTAGTCAATGAGTACATCCTTCTTTGTTCCTAGTCGTGGGAATATCGAGACGGGGCATCGATATTCCAGAGTAGACTAGCGTATATCTTCTCGACCCATGTGATGGGCGATGGATGATCCAATATTCATTGGTGTTTGACATCGGAGATGGTATGCGGGTGCTCAGTGGAGACTGGGTACACTGAACGGACTCGCCGAGAACTCCCAGATGGTATTATACCTCACGTCAGATGGCAGTTCTCTGGTGACACTGGTACAGCTTAGTCTGTTGACCCGAGATCGTCATAGAGTCTTGTGTATCTCCCACTGTGCTTTGATTTCCACCCTACCACGGCTCTACTGAGTTGTGCAAACAGGTGGTTTTTGGGTACAGTCCCGATTCACATGGAGGCAATGAGCGATAGGAGGGGATTCGTCTCTCCCGGTATTGGGGGTTGATGTTGTGCTATGCTCGACTGGCCATAACAGGAAATCCCTGGCCAGGGTTGCAGTGATATACTGGTAAGAGTTATCAGTAGTTTCACGAATGTTATGGACCTCACGTCGGCATGACTTATCAAGCTACTGGGGTCTGACGTTTACCACCCCTAGGCGAGATATGCGACATATCAGACGAACAGACCGGACTATACGGTAAGTGTTACTGGTTGGATTCACAGGAGTGTGAGCGGGCTTGCTCGTCGATCTTCTGATCGCTCAATACCCGGGTGGCCGTTACGTTTAGCAGACCGCTTGCGGCTTGTGGGTGTTTGATATGATCATCATCTGCTGCCGGCGTATTGACGAGTCTTTAGAGTCCTACACAGAGGTTTCCTAGCTCAAGCGAAACGAAATAGGAGCGCATATGAGATATGTGCGGGACCGAGAATAATTCGTGTATGTGATACCGTATTCCATTCTCGTGATGAATGATCGATTGGTTATATGCGATATAACCTAGTTATCGAATCAAGGATTGATTCGATAAGCCGATACATAGGATACTAGTCGGTTATATGCGATATGACCGGATCGTTAAATCAAGTGTTGATTTAATGATTTAATGTATAATTTTATATTTGATATACTACTTTGCATTAACTAGTATTGGTTCACTTAAATTGGTTTTTCTCACTTGATGTACACAAGTTGTATATGTGATATACTTTTGTGCACAAGATTGTATCATGTTTGATGATACATGAATGTTAGGGTGTATGTTTAGATTAAACCATGGTTAGGTGATGGTTAGGGTTTTGTTTTTATTTACTTATTCATTTATTTATTTATTATTCTTATTTTGGAAAAGATAAAGAGAGAATGGTGGCTTTGTTTGTTTGTTTGTTGAAGCTTCTTGAAGCTTTGAACAAGTCCACCATTCTTGTCTCTTCCTTAACCCTAACCATTCCCACTAACCATGGTCTATTCTCTACACCTAATCATGGTTGCCAAATGATAAGTATTCATATTATTTTTCCTTTTAAACTTAACTTATCATATATTTTCTTTCTTCTTCTTCTTCATGAGCAAGAAAGAAAAGCTTTCTACATCAATGGCAAGTGATGAAAATGAGTGAGAAATCCAATTCTAAAGTGAACCCACTTCCTATTTCTTCATCCTCTACCTCTTGCCAAGTAGTATAGGGTGTTTCCTTCACTAGTTTTCATGGCTTGGTGAAGTTGGAGCTTGATCTTGTGATGCCTCGACGTAGATCATTCGGCATCGAATCGACGACCAAGTCCGCCCTTTTCTCCGATGAAGCCGATGCTAGAGTCATGGATTCAATTTGGACAGCGGAGGGACGTCATCACGGAGCCTAGGAGGTGGAGGACCGGATCTACAAAGGTTGTAGCCACTTTCCTTTAGCTATAAAGTTGTTTACTTGCATCTTTTCGCCTATATATCTAGTTAACGATCCGTATAGGGTTTGTAGGCACTTGTAAAATTTCAATTGGACATGTTTGATCACTTGTGAGACTTTATTAGTGTGCCTAGGAACCCTACAGATATATCTAATAGTTGGCGATCCAGCCTCATATCATCACGTACGGTAATAATACATCGTACGACATTTTCGAGTCAAGAGTGCGGATCAATCATCATATACATCTCGTATAATAAATCCATCATATGGCATCCTCAAAAATTGAGGTATGGGTCACATATCATATATATATCATTAGTCGTACGGTATCATCATCGTACAATATCAATATCAAGGGGTACGGATCTAAAGTCTCAGACAAATCTATTATTTCTTCAAGTCACATGTTATCGCATGTTTGAATACATATCGTGTTGGCTATAGTGCCCTCAAGGCAATTATCATAGTCGCAGGCAGGTAATTATGATGATTGAGGAAGAACCTATACCGGTAAAACAGTCTTACTCGAGATGATAGTATGCTATCTGGTTTCTCTTTATCATCATGTACAGCATTAGATGGCATTACAGATCACTACTACATGTTGATAAAGCCCATAGGATTCTTGCTTGACTACCAGCAGTATGATGGCAATCATATACGTGGGAGCTGGGTGGTCTATAAGCATATCCCTAAATGTCCCTAGTCGAGAGAGTTTCGAGACTGGGCATCGATACTCCAGAGTAGACTGGTATATACTGATCGAGACCCCGACGAGGGGTGGTGGCCGGTCTCACAAGCCATTGGTGTCAATTTGTTCACCTAAGATGTATACAGGTGCTCATTGGGTTATGAGTACACCGGACGAACTCGCCGGGAACATGCCAGTCGGTATTATACCTATTGTCATATAGCAGTTCCCAAGTGACATGTGTACAGGTTAGTCTATCGACCTGAGATCGTCATTTGTCTCGTGTGAGTTCCCACTGTGCTTTGATTACTACCCTACCACAGCTCAAAGGAGTCGTGCAAACAGGTTTTAGTTGGGTACAGTTCCGAGCCATATGGAGGCAGTGAGCGGATCATCGAGGGATTCGTCTCTCCCAGTATTGGGGGTTGATGTCGCAATTGTGCACGGGTGGCCATCATAAAAAATCCTTGACCAAGGTAGTCAAGAATTACTGATCTAGGATTGGTAGTTTCTCAAGTGGTGATGGGCTTCATACCGACACTAAATGTCGTGTTATTAGGGGTCTGACTTTATCCACCCCCTAGACTCGATATGCGATACTCATAAACGAACGGATCGGACTGTACGGATATTTTCACTCTCAGGCTCAGTAGGGGTTTCAGGATGAGTTTGCTCGTCGGTCTCCCTTTCGCTCAATACCTGGGTAGCCGTTACGTAAAGCTAGTGCCGCTGACGTGCTTGTGGTTAAACCCACCGCCAACGTATTGACGAGTCTTTAGAGTCCCACATAGAGGGTTTCCCTGCTTCGGACGAAATGATGTAGAGGCCGTATGGTTTTACGGCAGGGTTCGATCACATACGTGTACTTGTGCACGGATGATGTTCGGACGGATAATACTAGTGGGCTTTGGTTTAAGACGGATCCTGGTATTATATTTGTTGGATTATTTTCGTCTCTTTGTATTCATATTCTTCGGAATACGGATGCGGGTATGTATATACGGTTGAAGGGTATTCTTGTAATTTATTACAAGATTACTTTTAGAAGATTACACCTCATCATGGTTTAGACCTTTTTGGATTAAAAGGTTATTAAGGTGTAGGATGAGGTGTTTATTGCATTTTAGTGGCATGGCTAATTAGTGATCCATGGTTACTATTCTAGCATGCTTAGGGTTTTTTTTTGTTGTGAGATTGTTTTTTGACTTGAGATATTTTTGTTGACTCTAGATATTTTGGAAACTTGACATATTTATTGTGATAGCTCCATTATTTCTTATCAAAACACTCAACACACAAAACAACAAGCCATTATTCATTTCTTTTTCTCTTTCTTGAGTTGCTCTCAACACCTCATTCTCATGGCATCTTCTTCTTCCTCTAGCTCCATCCAAATCCTCTCATGAGTTGAGAATCCTTGGGTGTCTTGAGACAAATTAATCCTTCATCACTCTCTACTTCATCTACGGTATCTAGAGTAGTGATTTAGGTTCTCTAGTTGCCTCGGATATGAGGTTGGAGCTCGTTGCATAGACTTTCGGGTGGATCATCTTCGATGGAGGGAGACCGGAGATCAAGCTTGATCAAGGAAGCCCCTACGAGCTTGGGATGATGGTTGAAGATCGAAGGACACAGATCTATTCGGTATAAGCATTCTAAATCCTTTGCATGTTTTGTTATTTAGGGCTTATGGGTAGATCCGGGTAATTGGTTGTGGTAGCGCCAAGTTTTATAAATTTTTATTCCGCATTTGGTCACGGATTGATGGCCGGGACACTGCCGTAACCCAACATATCGCTCAACAATCCTTTATTACATCATATCATATACGGTGTCTCGACTCAATCACATATCATAACCTCAGGGCATCATGCCCGATCATATCGACTCATATCCATGCAACATATACTATCCTCATCTCACGTGTGTGTGTGTGTGTGTAAGAACAAACACACACACACACACACATACGCATATACACACATCAATGTATACCAAGTGTATATGTGTGCGCGCGCAACAACATATCACCTAAGGTTCACGGCAAGGTAAAAAGGCTAAGGATATAGCTTTCTACAACTACACATAACTATCCTATAGTCTCCTAGGATTCTACTTGCTAAGTATCCGAAACTCATGTCAACATAAAATATATATATTTATATAACCCTAAGCTACGGTTGCGGGGGTGCTATACTCCATCCACCCGACTTCCCCCGTAGATATACATCTACTCACCTTGATCCTCACTTGCCGAAGTCGATGACGCCACGCTCTCTCTTGTCATACGAATTCCACTCGGAGGTACCTACATATCACAACACATCGTATCGCATCAAAATCCGATTCATAAACCGACACGACACGGGAAGTGCTCATAGGTTAGAACCTATAGCCTACGCATGCAAAAACAATCATAAAACCCTCGTCGTTGACGTACAAACGTCCAACGATCAAACCCACAATCCAATACCAAAATCCATGTTTTAGAAATCAGAAAACCATTGATAAAATCAACTCAAAAGCTCCCAGATTTTGCCTCAGGTAATTTGGGACAAAACAAACAATACAGTGGCTAAGTTATGAGGAATGTGTGCTACATGCCAAAATCCAACATCAAAAAATTTGGTCGGCCATAATGCTACAGTAACAGCCCCCACTGGCCCCATCTTAGAATTTTTGTTTCGTTCTTCTGTGGTGGTCTTCTATTAGTCTAACTAGGTCTCTAGGGTTATTTGATTTTCCTATGAACACCCCAATTTGCTCAAGATTCCTTATAGGCATCAAAAATCCAAGAAAACCAACATCGGAACAATTTCAGTTCAGGGTCTTGGGGTTTTACCTCGAGTATGATCCAATAAACCAACACTACATGGGTCTAAAACCTCAACTAAACCTCAATAACACCTTCACCCATCAATAAATCACATAACCTTCAACTAGGAATTTTCAAAGATCACCAAACCTCACAAGTTTAACTCTTAACTACACTAAAACATTAGAACACTAAAATCTTAACCAAAAGTGAAGGGTTATACCTCATTTGGCAACTAGAGAAAACTCCTAGATGTTCCCAAGTGCTCAAAGTCTTGACTTGGTGCCTCCATAAGGTTTGTAGTGAGTTTGTGCACATTTTTTGTGAAGGGGTTATAAGTTTTTGTTTGAGTTTTTGGTGGTGGCCATGGATAGTAGTGAGGAGGTGATGGAGGATGAAGGAGGAGAAGGAAGGAGATGAAGAAAAATGAAGATAATGAAGGGGTGGTGAATTGTGTAGAAGGTTGTAGAATCTCTCTCTCTCTCCCTCTCCCTCTCACCCAACATACCCTCATTTCCCCACCCTCTCATCTAAATATCTTCTCTTTTTTCTGTTTCTTTTCTTTTCAAATTAAAACAAAACAATATAAATACAAATGAAGCATGGTTCAAGAATATGTAACAAGTGTTTTGCAACATGACACGGTGCATGGCATATGCATAATCAAGCCTAATGCATAATTAGTACATATTAATCAGGTTTAGTAATAAACTCGTATACAAGTAATTGTATAAATATTATAAAATATCCAAATCTCGTGTGTTTATAGGTAGGTGCTTTTAATCCGTGTTTGTTGCATATTTACAGAGTACAGGTTTCCAGTCCAAATATTGCAAATCAGGACAAAATCTCCACAGTTACGCCAAAAGCAGAACATCTGTTGACAGCAGATAAAATCCGGGTTCCGGTCATCCATATCCGTCCAGTGCCGAGTACCAGTTCCTGAGACAAGACATATGACAGTGGTCATTCGTGTCTGGGACAAGCACAGAGCACGAGGGGGGCAGCACAAGAATCAATGGGTGCGCGGAGCTCGAGAGAGATAGAAGTCAAAAGTGAAGAAAAGATAGCGATCTTGGACTAAGAATTCTGAAGATATTCTGGAAAGATTATCAGAAAATATGTGTACCAGACAACAGGGGACAGCAGATCAGGGCCGTACAAGAAACACCATACCCTGACTCCATCATAGGGCCGCGGATCCGCGGCCAATAGGGGGTATTGGCGGCGGATCCGCGGCTATACTGTGGAGTCAGGGCATAGGCTTTGGGGGGTATTTGGGTCTTTGTATATGTGTTCTGGTGGTTGCCCTAGATTTCCAGCTCCCTGCCTATAAATACTCCAGAATTGAGCTAAACCAGGTGTCCAATTTTGTGTCCACTCTTTTGTAGTTTTTTGTATAGTTCTTCTTCTTCTTCTTCATTCTTCCTCCATGGAAATGTAGTGAGAGCATTGAGTGGATATTAATGAAGATGAGGGTTTTGTATCATTCTCTTTTGTTTCTTCTTCCCCTTGAGATTCTTGCTTTCTCTTGATCATTCAACCTCTTCATTGAGCTTGAATGGTTAAGGGTTAGTTATTGATCTCAAGGGTCGTATTTTCTTATGGAATTAGCGCTTCAATTCACATGCGTTCTCTACCCTTCTCTTGATCTTGCAACCTCTTGATTGAGCTTGCAAGTTTAAGGGTTGGCTATTGATCCCATGCTTGTCTTGAGTTCTACTTTCTTGTTTTTTTTATCGTTTTTTATTACTTGCTTATTATTATCTTGCTTTACTTTCTTGCAATTTAATTCATGCACTTAATTACTTGTAATCTTTTCTTTTCTTTGTTCTTTTCTTTTGCTCTCTTTTGTTCATTTTGTGAATGGTTGTAATTATTGTTGTTAAGATGAAATACGGTATTGTAAGTTAATATCTTCTTTCTCATTTCCTTTTCCCGTTATTTTCCATTGAACTCCGCCCAAACCATACGCAAGCGCTCCGTTAGGCACCCTACCCTGACAAGGTAACGGTGATTCCTAACCGCGACCGGTTGCGTTCGGTTTGGCCGGAGGCGAAAGCAAGAGACAAGAACGGAAGGACAAGGGTAAATAAGCCGTATTCCACGAATACCACGCTTAAATCCCCTAATCCACGTTGTTGCCGATTGCTTTAGCTTCAATTGGTCAAGACTCGGCTCAAAGGTTTTGAGTACGGATTTCTTTAGCTTACAATTTCGTATATTTTCTTAACAACTTTATACTTGCAAATAATACACATAGGTTAGATTGAACAAACTCATACTCATTCTTTATTGACTCGTCTAAGACAAGGAAGGTAAAATACAACCATCTCCCTGTGGATCGACCCTTGCTCAACCGGCTAGCTGCATAGCGACACCGTCCTGATCGCGGTAAACTTTAGAACTTTGAACATCCGACACGCTTTTGGCGTGCGATCAGGTAGCCGTTACGTACAGCTAGTGCCGCTGACGTGCTTGTGGTTAAACCCACTGCCAATGTACTATCGTGTCTTTAGAGTCCCACACAGAGGGTTTCTCTGGTTCAGGCAAAACGATGTGGTGGCCGTATGTTTATACATGCAGGGTTTCGATCGAATGATAATATTAGCCAGCTTAGGATTAAGCCAGATTATTGGATCAGGTATTGATTTGATAATTTACTTATACACATTTTGATATGTATATTCTAGTGTCATCTAGGTTTTCGATCGAGCAGGGTTCCAATCGAATGATAATACTAGCCGGTTTAGGATTAACCCGGATTATTAAATTAGGTATTGATTTAATAATTTATGTGTACATATTTCGATATGTATATTCTAGTGTCATCTAGATTTTCGATCGGAAGGTTGATAATACTGGCGGGCTTAGGATTAAGCCAGTTCATTAAATCGGATATTGATTTAATACTAGTATTATTTTAGTGGTATTATTCTATCTCTTGGGTATTCGTATTTTGGTACGAATACGGGTATGTATATACAGTAGAAAGTATTTTGTATTTATATAAAATACTTTCTAAAATATGACTGTAATGATTCTAAAATCTTGTACGGAAATTTTACTGTTAATATACAAGAAATGAGTTTACAGCCTGAGTTTGAATCATAAGTCAATTTTGTTAAATAATAATAAGAAACAACTTGTAGCTCACTGGTAAAGCCTTATATTGCTGTGACGTAGCCCCTATGTTCGATTCCCATCAGACACAATATTTTTTTTTGAATTTTTCTTTTAATTTTTGGAGGTCCAAAAGATTGCACATGCAATACACAGGGAAATGAAAAGTTCAGAAAATCAAACATGTGCAAAATAGTTTAAACACAGACAAATACACGTGGCACGAATCTCGACACCCAAAACCCTTAATCGACCGGCGGATATTGCATTCGGGCCGGCACCGACGGTTGATTTGAAGCCAATGATGCCCGGGCTTTGCACACACACCTCTTCATCTACCCCTAACTCATCTGCACTGTTTGATTTCCCTGCAATCAAACAGAAACCTTTCAATTCACAATTTATCGCAATTTTAATATTTTTTAATCCACCATTTTAATTCCAAAACCCTAATTCTCACTATAAATACCATCCCCTATCTTGGCTTGGCACCATTCTGAAAATTATAACAAAATTCTCTCAAAAAGTTTCTATGTACAAGTGGAGTAAAGAAGAGTTAGCGGACAAGCAACTTCTGGTGAAGATTAAAGCAAATTCTGACACTCCCGCAATGCTACGAAGCTCATCCCCTCTTCTTCAACCTCTCTGAGTTTTCTAAATCATAAATCTTTTCTAAATCTCTTCCTTTCTATTGAAAATCCTAATCAAATTTATATCGGTAAAAATGGAGTTAATACCGACATCTTCTTTTCTAAAACATTTAACTCCCTTTTCCTTTACAATTTATTCAACCTGTTTTGACTATATCACTTGTAACCTTAAATCTTAATCTTTAGAATCAAATTTCATCAAAATTTCTCATGTGAAACAACAATAGTAGAACTTTTTCGTTAAAATACCTTGAACTTTATAAACACCTGTTTTAGTATTTGTTAAAACAATACTTTAGGAAAACTTCACGGGGTAACGACCTACCCCACATACACACTTGGTTTCATAGTACGATACTCATTGTATGTATTTTCGTTTCGAAGAATAATATTACGATAAAATACCTCATAACTTTAAAAACCGTATTTTTTTAAAAGCGATATTTCGTATCCTTTGCGATTACGCATCTACAAACCTCTTTAGGGGACCCGCTAATGGATGGTGCGGATTATCGCACATCCTTGGGCTAGTAGAGTGAGATGCAGATCTCCTCACGGAGCATTCGATCTCGAAAGGATTTAAATACGGTTTTTAAGAAATACGAATTTTCTAAATAAAATAAAATTATTTTAAAAAAAATAAAATTATATAAAATTATAAATGCATATTTTCAAAATATAATAAACCTATATTTTTCAAAAAAGGAAAAGATTAACAAATGTCAATAAAATGCCATCAAGATACCAAAAAGGCAAGTTTTACAATAAAATGCCATGAAATTTCCAAGCTAAGTACTTATCACTAAAATACCCAAAATACTTAAAATCCATGCTCATGACAACCTCAAATAATACTAATCACTCTCGAGGTTTATTTTTAAACTATATTAAAATAATTTTTCATAAAACCCCTCGAGATATATAAAACAATATTTAAGGACTTTTATAAATATAGGTTTAAGCTGGATCAATTCTCTTGAGCCCCAGAGAGCCGAAGAAAGTGAGTGCTTGCCTATTTAAAGTAGACAACCTAACGAAGCTATCAATGGTAATTGTCTTGGAAAAAGACACAAATCCTGCCGTCCAAGTGCAGCAGTTACCGATAACTCCCGAACCTAATTCAAGAGCTAAATCTGTTTACAAGTGTCTGACTCAGTCTGAGTCTATTTTAAATCTGAAACCAAAACCAAGCATGAATACTTGATCATGAACATGAATACTCTAATCCAAACATGAATATCAAACATGTCTACTTGACCTGACTTCACCGAACCATGGTTATAACTTGACTTGACTACTTGAATACTTGATTACATTCTGAATATGAATACTTGAACAATTTGTATCCATAGTTTCGGCAAGACTTGTAATTATAATCTATACAATACATTACGCGGGGATAAAGAGGTAGATTGGTACGGAACGTATATCGTGGCACGAGAGGTCACTTAAAAGACACCTATATGAATTCTCGTGACGTTGTCCCATGGGTTATGACGGGGCCTTATACTACATGTTACCATAGTCCACGGGGTAAGATGGACTCCTCTCGTATACATGAATACCTTATGTATCAAGCTACAAACAACCACGTCATAATAACCATCATATACCTGTACAACTTACCTGTTCATTCACATTACTCCTTATATTCTCTTTCTTCTTTTGAGACTTACCGAGGGTTAGTTCGCTGACGATATTCCTTTCTATTTTTTCTTTGGAATGTTCATCAGGAGGACAGGACTCTCAGGAGATCGAGCCTAACCAGGAGGACTTGGACCAGCTTGAGACACAGCCTGACTTCTAGTTCCTTTTACATTTATTTCATGTATGCCATTATTTAGGCACTGCTTATTATTATTGTATCTTTTCATTTTCAAACAGTTGTATGTAAAAATGAATATAAATAAAGTTGTTGTATATTTTAATACTCTTGTCATTCTTGTACATGTTATATATTAGTTGATTACGCTTAACGTATTTATTTCTTAGTACATACGTTGTGGCCTGTCACGTCATCGTTTCCGTCTACTGGGAAGCGGGGCGTGACAATGACATCTCATCATGTTTATTTTTCTATTTCTTGAAAATAGAAAACGAGGTGGTAAAAGGAGGCATGGATGAAGCATAGCTATGGCATTAATTGTAAACGTACTTTTGGAGTATGGTTGTGTTTTTTAAATAAAGAAAAAATACTTCAAACAAAATTACTTAACCATTCTTCTTCTCAAGTGAGAATCATTCTTTACTTGCCTTTCTCTTTCATCTTTGAGAGCTCACTCTCATCTCCAAACCCTACCATTCTCATGTGTAAAGAGATTGTAAAGAGATAAGGGTTTTGAAGTAGAAAATTATCATTAAACATCACCACATCAACTGAGCAAGCTAGATTAGCAAACTAGTTTGCCTAGTTTACTTTTTTTAGAGGTAGGAGCTTAGATCAAGGACCTTCAGATGGATCATCTAGGATCAAGAATGCCGGAGACCAAGGTTGATCCAGGAGACCTTAAGGAGCCGGAAAAGAGGAGTGAAGACCCGAAGGACACGTGACTTAGGTATAACTTCTCATCACAGTAGCTAGATCTCTTTAGCTAGCTAGTTTCGATATTTGGTTTGATTCTAGGTAGTGTTTTCTAGCGCCGGATTTTTTAAAAGCCAAAGTTATTCGTTCCGCAACGGCCGCGGACAACGGCCAGGACGCTAAGAAACCCAACAAAGTATTATATAAGAGATTTAGAAGAAAAAATCCAAAGAAAACAGAAAATTTCAACATAATGTCGCTATTTTCATGTGCGATAGCATTTAAAATATTAAAATATTGAAGAAAACAGGAAATTTTGATATGTATAATATTGAAAAAAGAAAGAGAATAAGATACTTCGAGACTTTTGAAAATTTCATACTAATCTTATGCATGTAAAATATAGAAACGGAAGAAAACGGAAATATTTTGAAAATTCCGCGACTTTCGTATGCAAGCAAGCAAAATATTTACAAAACCAAGAAAAATAGGAAATTCTTGAGATTTTTGAAGAATTTGCTACTTTCGTAAGTCACAAGCAAAATATAGAAAAACCAAAGAAAACATAATATTTTGATTTTGGAAATTAAGCGATTTTTGTGTAGTGTACTACAGTGTACAAAATACTGAAAAATTAAATAAATTTGGTATTTTATTTTAAATTTCATGATTTTTATGTGTTATTAAGGGTTCCGGTCATCTAGAATCTCAGTCATTCGGACCAAATGTCATTGTTTTTTTAGGTTTTTCATATCAATCGGCAATCTTTTTCTTTTAGTTCAAACGGCGTTTTGTTTCCTTAGTATACAGAAGTTCTCCAAGAGTATGAATAAATAAAATATTGAAAAATCGAAGAAAACAAAAAATTCCGAGACCTGAGATTTTATGATTTTTGTGTGCTATATATAGTATGGAAAATAATGGAAAAAAAGAAGAAAACAGATTTATTTTTAGATTTTTGAAAAATTTACGATTTTCATGTGATATAATGCAAAATAACGAAGAAAGCATAAAATCTTTTATCATTCTGAAAAATTTTATTGCAAATAAAATATTGAAAAATTGAAGAAAATATAAATTTTTTGAGAGTTTTGAAAATACTACATTTTTCATGCTCTATATATATTAAACAAAATAATATAAAAATGAATATAACAGAAAATTTTCATATTTTTGAAAAAAATCTAGATTTTCGTATGTTATATAGCATACAAAAAATTTATAAAACCGAAAGAATCAAAAAAAAATTGAGACTAGAAGAAATTATCCATTTTCTTGGGCTATAAGAAAAACGCAAACACTTGGTGACTTTACATTGATTAAATCTATATAAAAAAATACTCATTCTTGATAAGTCACAGAATGAAAAGTTTTTTCTATGACGGCCGGATAGAGACAGAAGAGAGAAGAAATATAAATACGGGCCCTACACACTACACAAGGTTGTCTGATATCCCCCAACCATGTGTGTGTAATTGATCCACAGAATGTAAGAAATTGAGAACTCTGGAAAACCAAATGCAATAGCCCCACTTAAATTCCACACCTCTAAAAGAAACTAACTTTATCTTGTAATATATTCTTTAGGCACATCAACCATTAAAATGACAGGTTTCGATTTTTTAGACTTTCCAAATTATCACAGTCCTCAAATGAACAATCTCTATTTCTTTTTTCAATTGCAAAAGAAGTTTATGCCCTTTACTATGGCACTTTGAAACCAGAATAAGCACAGCAACATTGCCCACTTTAAACACATAATGGCTACCATAAATCCCTCAAAGACATTTCAGACCTTGAATTATAGACAAAATATATACTAAGAAATTGTATACTTGATCCTATAAACATCCAGAATTGAAACTAGCAATAACAATTTCAATTTCATAATACAAAACATAAAAACTTCAATTTCACGATACACCTTTTGCAACCAGAATAACTATACCATCTTGAACATTTCATTCAGTCCATGAATTATATACACTTTAACTATATATACTAAATCTTCTAAACATCCATACTTCCTAAATATAAATATAAAAGAAACCAGCAGTAGCAGTCATACCCCTTTACACCTCTATTTCCACTGCATCATCTTTTTACAATTCTATGTACATATATAAACATCACTTAGATCAAAGATCCATACCAAGGTCCATGAACACTCCCCGAAACAAGCACAACAGTTAGCAACACCTTTGTCGCTTTCACCACTTGGTCCGAAAGCATCGCGGCCCCAACTCTTTTAAGCGTGGCTTCCGCCATCTTCCTGCCTTTATCTCCGCTGCCTCCGAGCATGAGCGCTCGTGCTGCGAGGTAAATGGCACGAGAGACCTTCACAAAGACCGCATCGTTGCTCTGTAAGCTCTTTGTGAGGACTCGAGCAATCATGTCCTTTCTATTTTGAAGCATTGGGTCTGATGAAGACAACCCTGCAATTGTGTTTATGATCTCCTCGATGCTTACATTGGGGACTGTATTCAAAAGCTTGACAAGCCTTTTATAAGAGTCAGAGATGGTGTTTTCTAGCTCTGATGGAGAGAGAGCAGAGTTTTCGGTGAGAAGGATTTGCCTGAGCACCAACATGCTGCATATTTTTGAAAGAACCAAGAAATATTAGGCCAACATGTGGTGCTTTCTGGAAAATATTAGGACATGAGGTACTTTTTAACGAGTATTAGGCCTATATGCGGTAACTTAAATGGTGTGCTTCCATACATATCTTTTAAGACCGAAGAATTTGAGAGATTTCTTAAATTGTTTACTTGCAAGTTTTACTGTAAATAACTCAAATGATTGTCTTGAGTAGAATTTGAGAGTTTTCTGAGTTATACCGAGTGAGCAATATGGGTGTTGTGCTAATAAATCGCCTAATAGGCACAAATTGGGTCAACTGCAGGAGAATTTTGTGCAACTAACCCTTTAATGAATATATGCAAATGCTGGCAAAGACGGAAATTTAATATGGATAAAAGAAATTCAAATTATGCAATTTTCAAGCTATATTTTGTTGCTCCTCCTATGTGAAAGATGACTAGAGTAGAGTAACTGTGATCTTCATTGCAGGTGATTATTTCTCATCCTATGAGCTAAAAGGATAGCATGTTAATTGTTTCTAAACAACAAAAATCTAGACCATCTCGCTAAACTGATTTCCTTCAAGTTACACCCAAAAGCTATAGAAAGATGAAATATAAGAAATGCAAGCACTTCACCTTGTTGAGATAACGATGATTTGTTGTAACTGGCTCTGCACGAATCTCAATCTTAAAACATTCAGTTCAAGAGTCTCTGGAACTGTCTCCATAGTCAATCCCTCTATCCCACTTGCAAGTTTTAGCATGCCAAGTCTCAGCAACAAGTCGAGTTTTTCTCCTGTGCACTCTGGTTGTTCTTCATCACCTGCTCAGAAAAGAAGATAATATAATGGTGCACTTTGTAAACATGGTAATGTTCTTATAATACATCAGGTTTGTAGAATATTTGTTAGTTTTCATCCATGATTTTAAATTTAAAAAAAACATACATTTTCGTGCACTTTGAAAACCAATAGTATTTTTAACAATTTCTACTCGTATGCAAACCCCAAGATTTGCAATTCAGACCTCAAACTAATCTCATGGACCTGTTATGGGATGCAACTTGGCTATTAATAAGGGTTGATCACAAAAATGCAAAAAATGGACATGTTGCAGATAATTATTTTTTCAATGTCATTAAAAAAAAACCTTATAAATTTTTTTTCAATGTCGTATTTTAAGATAGTTCTCTAAATGCATGATGCTCAAACAAATTTATTGTTTTAACTATTCATAATCAGGTTCAGTTTCACATGCAACTGCAATGCCCACATCACAGATCTAGTATAAAGGGTTTTAAAATCTAAAATCTTGAAACATTTTTTTCACAAATCAGCCGATTGTAAATAAAAATCAACCACAATGCAGTAATAAAGTAATCTACATCCAAATATGCAGCAAAGGGTGCACACCTGAATCATGAGATCTGCTATTTCGTGCGAGGCTAATGCCGCTACCAGTCCTAAGGGCAGTGCCAATAGGAAAACCCTGAAAACAAAATGTCTTAGTGGCCCGCTACTTCGAATCCAAACCAAACACCGTAAGGTAAAAAAATCAAGAACATGGATCTAAAAAGAGAGCTTACATGATTTATGGTGAGAGACACAGAATCATTATGTTCATTCCACTCTTCTTCTGAAGTGCTAAGTAATGATGATATCCATTGAGCTGTTAGTGGGAGTGAGACGCGAGCACCGGAGGGAGGCCCATATCGACCAGCAAATGCCTTTTGCAAGTATTCCAATCCTGCGGATCCTTTTATAAATGGTTCCAGCATTTGTATCCGTGCTTTGCTAATTTCTGTCTTTAGAGCCTGACAGTCCAAAAGGTAAGAATTAAGAATGGTTTGCTATGGTGTTTATAGAGTGAAAATCGTGTTTATAAGGATTATTTTATGAGTGAAAGAGGTCGGGTTACAGTTTTTCGAGGGTAGGGGTTCTTGAAGGATTTTGGCACGTATGATACAGAAAATTTATATAGTGCCCGTCACATAAGAGGCACCATACGTAAACTCAACTCACAACACTCTCCAAAATATGTACAATAGCTTCAATTTGCAAAAAAGAAAAAGAAAAAAAACATGATGTGCCAAGAATAGGAGAAATCTAAAGGTAAACTTCATTTGATAGACAAATACACATACCAATTGTCAACACATGTATTCCTAAAACAGCAACTAAAATAGAAGCTGAATTCAAAAGAATTAAAATGTAATTTGAAAAAGAAAAAATACCTGTATCTCCTCCAGAACAAAGTGCAGCCCCTTGATTGTGGCAATAACAAATGACTTCTTCCCATTGTCATCGGAGTGAGCAATGCATGCCAATTCCTTCAATAATTTATCATGGGCCTTTTTCATCTCAACTTCTTTTGCTGGGGCAGATAACTTCTGCAACATGCTCAGTGCGTACTCCAATATCCTTCCAAGATATTCCATGTCCTGAGTGCCTGATTTGAGTAACTTGAATAGCGAAAAGTAAAAAAACAAAGGAAACTGTTAATAAATAAACCAAAATACTGATAATTCACAAACTAGTTCACTTGTCAAAAGTTGGCATGGAGAGTGATTGTTCAAACTCGCACTGATATAGATACATTAGCATACCATTATTTTGTTCGAAGTTCTATCTTTGGAAATCTGTCCAAAAAGCATATACAGCCCATATTAGGCCATCCTGGTAAGATGTACTCCTAATTTACCTTTTTTAAAGATACGTTATTTGGTCACAACTGTGAGGCCAAAAAATTAGTTAAATGGTCCCAAAATCATGTATTCTGAAGTAATGTACAGAATGCACAAACATTTATGCAACACACATATAAAAAGGAAAGAGGGGGGGGGGGGGGGGGGGGGGACAGAATGTGCCTCCTGATGTAAGTAATTTGAGCAAAGACACATATTGCCAAAAAGGCACTAGCACGCAAGTTATAGTGGCTTTACCTGAGAAAGGATGTCAATATCGATACTATCAAGAATTTCTTGCTTCCAGCTTTGAGGTGCCATGCCGCCTAGTTCGTCCCTCACCTCCTTCACAAGACCCAATATTCGACTAAAATCAAGTGGGTCTTCCTTCATGGAATCCATGATTGCATCCCAAAATGCCTTCTTCATGGCCTTGTTGACCTTTGCCTGCCGGAAGGCCAAGATAGGAGTGAGTAAAATCAAGTGCAATCAGTCAAACCAACACTCTGCTTATCATTTTTATTACACAAGGGGTTTATAAGCAGGGATTCTTAGTCGCAAGTTGGCATATATTTTATAGACACTTCCCCCAAATGATAACATGAACTTTCAAGATGAAGGAATAATACAATGAACTTTCAGAGTATCAAATCACCCCCCGACGGTGTTAACGGAAAATTAAAAAATGACCATATACCCCATAATAAAAAAAAGACAATATTGCAAAAAAATAGGGAGGGGTATTATGGTCATTTTATAATTTTCTGTTAACACCGTTAGGGGGTGTTTTGATACTCTGAAAGTTAATGGTATCAATCCATCATTTTGAAAGTTCATGGTAGCATTTGGGGAAAGTCCTATAGTTCATGATAGCAAGTTGAAATTTAGCCTATTTTTTTATATCAACCAGTCAAAATATGCTTTGATACGACCTATAGTGACCTATCAAGATAGGATTAGGTTCTATCTTCCTATAAGCAGGGAGTAAACTTGGCCAGGAATTGGCATATATATAAGTAGATGAGATACTAAATGTCTGTCTTTGCTAGAAATCACAAAAAAACATACCATAAACTACAACTTCACCGATTAAACCTAGAAGTGAACTACGTCAACTAACCTTGATGTTGGTCCCTTCAATATCAACCAATGAACTCTGACCGCCATGGACAATCTCGTTCACCAAAATTTCATTCTCTGTTGGCAGCTGTTTGCCATTTGCAATGCTTAATTGACCGTCTAATCCTTGGGATGTTGATCCAATATCAGGTGATGAGGAAGATGCACTGCCAAACAAAGTCCGGACCACATTTTTGGACCTCCCACTGTTTTCAACAGGAGGTACAGATTCCAAAGGTTCCACTGAAGAAGTGGACAGTGATGGAGATGGTACATGAGCAACAGAGCCTGCCAAAGGAGTCCCATTATCCTTTGCTTCAAAGAATTTGGCTCTCGTATCTAATAAAGCACACTCCATACGTTCAATTCCTGCACTGCCACTTAGATGTTGCACTTTCTCTCTCAGAAGTTTCTGGTCTTCGATTACCTAACACCACCACGAAACAAGTACATTGCTGGTTTCAGTTAGCAAAAAACGAAAATCCCCTTGGACAAAATTAAGATGCATGCACAATAAAAGGCTGTTTTTTGGAATTTCCGATTTACTTTGTGTGTGTCGATAAAACAAGCCATTATTAAGTTGATGAGATACAAAATGAACAAAACTGTACAAGAAGTAAATAACAGGAGAAATGTGTGCGAGTGTAATTCTATGTTCCTGTGAGTTTTGAATCTCGACATATCCTCACTTCTTTTCTAGGAAGTCTTTCAAACCATATTATTGCTATTAGATTCAAACTTGAAGCAATGCACCAATTTGTATATTTGTATATTTGACATGCACGAATCTATGCAAACTTGCATCCTATGACTAAAATCCACCATTACCCTGCTTCCATATAGTTCCATGCATGCACATTTGCAACTAAATAGAGAATCTCAAGAAAAGGATCATCATGGAAACTTAGGTTCCAAATAAATTTATTTTGTCCTTCTTATATATAGCATGGCTACCGTCTAAGGTTGGAACTAGGAGGGCCAGAGACTTAAAGAGGTTTTATACTAAAGAATACAAAGCGCCAAGTCCTTACGACCAGCTGAAACCCACTAAGCATATGTGATTGCAAAAATATTATAATTGTTATACCTGACAGAAGATCCCCCCCCCCCCCCCAAAATTTATTTGTCAGGCTATCATATATATTTAAAATACCTTAGTTTTCATGAACCATTATAAAAATTTATGTTTCAGTTTCCTACTCATCCTGCTTTAACTACTAACTCAACATATAGGACAATCAATTAGCTATACTCGCTTGGAATGTACAGAAAATACGATGTCATGGAAAGCAGAATCCTACTCATACTGCTTTGCCTGCTACCACAACATATGGGACAAGCACTTGGCTATATCAATTCGGAATGGATAGAAAATATGATGTCACAGGAAGCAGAAATGGCTTTCTTTCAACTTTCTATTTTGAAATGTTGTCGCGGTACCCACATTGTGAGTTCCAAAGGAAGATTCAATAAGCATACCCCTCCAAGGCATTTGATATCCAAAACCAGAAATTTCCATCTTGAAGGCAGTTTCAGTTGACAGATTTAATAGAGAGGATGAAGAGCAAGGCACAAACCGAAAAATGAAGATATGACAATAGAAAAATGGCTTCTAAGGGATACATGTGGAGAATATGGTGATCCTACATATACTTAAAAAGAAGAAATAAAAAAAATTTATCTTCGATGAGACTGAACTATTCATAATAATAGAGCAATTTTGTGGGGGATTGGAGAAAAATAGAAAAATGGGTAGATAAACAAACCTGTTTCTGAACAGCTCTCATATCATGAGTGAGATCACATGTTTGCCCTTCAGATGTTAGCTTGCACGTCTGCATCATGGAAAGCTCAAGTTGGCAGGCGGCTCTAACAAGATCATCTTCCAGCGATCTTGCATCTTTGACCTTCCATACCACAAAGCAATATAGATAAGAACGCCATGCAGTGTCAAAAGCTGATAGCTGGCTTCTGAAGGAGCGTTGACGGCTATTGCCATCGTCAGACATAAAATCTGATGCAGATTGCCTCTTAGATCGACCATTCAATATAATTTTCATCAACAGCTCAAATTCCTCAACAAATTTTGCAGCTGACTCTCTAAGTGACGCCTCACGCTCACCATGTCCACTGAAAACAGCATATGGATGGCCAAGTATCATGTATGCACATAATACCACTCTCGCTGGATATCTTGAACCTTTACTTGCTTCAGGACTTTTGTGTTCGATAGTGGATCCTCTTTTTGTCGACCCTCTGGTGGTTCTTGTTGTTTTTGCTCTACTAGGGGGAGTTCTTTTGCTTGGACTAGCTAGGCGCTTTAGCAGATGATCTATGTTTTCTGGGCTTGATGAACTTGATGACTGAGAGAGGAAGAAACGGATTTCCAACCGGTCGAGCAAAGCTTTTACTGTCTGAAGGGTTGTGGCTGACTCCATACGGAGAGCAAGTTGTTCAAATGGCAGAGACTTAGCATTTTTCTCATTGATCCCCAGTGCCTCATACGATTTAGCCAAATCAAATGTAGTCCTCCTAGATCTCACAAACTGCCTCCAGCACCTACACATGCTTATGAACATGAAAAACCTAGATTTCTTCCGGAGAAAAGAAATGTAGTAGCTCAACAAGAAGAAATATTACCTTGCTAATTTTCTTGCAAGATAATCACCGTGTTTATTGGGAGCAGTGCGAGCAGAGTTGTGAGGGCTTCCTCTCTGTCTCAAATACTCTGCCCTCTGTCGTTTTGCCTGTCAATCAATAAGAATTATAAGAACAAGACTATTCAATTTCATCTATTACATTCCTCACCATAACATAGTTTAGGCCCATTCAGCTCACATAATAACCACTTCCACGACTGTTAAAAGAAGCCATCTTTTTCTGTAATCATTTTATCCAGATCAGAGCATGCAATTATAAATTTACACTACTACAGATATGGGTTTTGGTAATGGAGATTTGGTAACCGTTACAGCCGTTGCCTAATTTATGGTAACGGTTTAACGGTTTTGGTAACTGTTTGAACCGTTGCCAAATCAAATAAGTGGCAGGCCCCACAATGCACTGAAGATAAAATCCCAATAGTCTTCCCAATATTCATCGATCCCCCCCCCCAAATTTTCATTGCGAGCGCCAAAACCCTTCGTCACCTCGGCCGCCGCTGCCTCCTCTCATCGCCTCCCGGACCTGTCCCCCTTCGAAGCCCTCACCGCATATCTCCTCCGTGGTCGAGCCCGGCACGAAGCCCTGAGCCGTGGATCGAAGCCAAGCAACGATCGAAGCACTAGCCATCGCCGGAGCTCGCCGGAGCGGGGCAGTCATTGTTGCTGAAGTTGTCGCCTCCGTCGTCGCTAATCAGGCAAATTTTAATTTTATTTTATTTTGGTTTAATTAATTATATTTTCCCCTAAATTAAATTAAATTTTGTTCAATTGGTGTTGTTAGTGTTGATTTTTTTAGTGTTGTTTGTTGGTGAAGTGGTAAGTTGAATTGATGTTGGTGGTGATGTTTTGTTGGTGTCATTTTTGTTGGTGTTGTTTGTTGGTGGTGTTGATGTTGGGGGTGATGTTGTAGCTAGGGGAGAGTTAAGGTTTGGGTTGAGGGTTGGGCCGGTTAGGATTAGGTCTAGGGTTTGGGTTGGGGGTTAGGATTAGGGATAGGACTAAGTGTCAGGGTATTTTAGTGTAAAATTACAACAATAGTAGTTAAGGGTATTTTAGTGAAATTGCAACAATAGTTAAGAGTATTTTAGTGTAAAAATGTAAAATTGAGCAAATGAGGATTTTAAGTAAAATTTTTAAAGTAGTTTAGTGGAAAACCAACAATAGCTAAGGGTATTTTAGTTAAATTTATAACAATTTAGATAATTTAAGAAGATGAATTGTTTATTTAAATTTGTTTATGCAGTTTAGTGAAAAACCAACAACAGTTAGTATCTTAGTGAAATGTAACAGTTATGGGTATTTTTGTGAAAAGCGCGCGCGCGCACACTTAGACATATACACACAAACACACACATATACACATAAACACGCACACGCACAGTCACTCACACACACAAGGCCAAACTTTAATTTATCATCATTCTCCTCTACATTAAACTCTTGTCAAATCCCACCCTAAAACCAACCCTAAATCCAAAATATCAAATTTTATTCAGAAAACCCTATATCCAAAATATTAAACTTGATTAAGATAACCGTTAACTTTACCCTAAACCAAAAATTTCGAAATCTTGAAATTGATACGTAAACGTAAAACTAATTCAAATTAAATCTTAAACTAAATGTATGATATTCGATAATAATATGAAATTTTCATATTCCCATCGATAATCATATATGAAAATGAAAAAGTGATTTAGTTCCCATTTATCGGTTAATATACGTTCGATATTCGCCGTGACATAAAACTACACGAAGATCGTTAAATATCGAACGGTATCGTTCGGTTCTAACAACCATCATGTAGTCTATGTGACGAGAATATTCGATCGTATGAAAACCGATAGATTTGGCCTATGTGGATAAGTTAGGAATGTATAAAGCAAACACATGTATTCACTTGTGTATTTCATTCGTTTTGAGATATTTCGTCGGTACCTTTCCGCTGGTTCTCCGTATACAACAATAGATTAGATGTTCGTTTCAATGTTGTTTGACAACATTGAAATGATCATCTTTTCTATTACTGTGTACTCGGAGAACAGCGGGGAGGTTCTGCTGTAATTTTCTCAAAACGAACGAAAGCACAAGTGAATGGGTGTATACTTTATACATTCTTAATAGGATAGGTGTTTTACCCCCGACAGCCGCTACCCTCAATATTCAATATAGAACATTTAATATCATCATCTTTCTTGGAAGAAGAATCCAACTCTCTAACTATGAGTATTTGCTTTCGGTCCTTGATAATCTTTATAGCTAAATCTTCAATTGAAAACTAAATTAACCAAGTCGTTAATTAAACCTAGTACTAGCGCTTCTTAGTATCCCGTCTATCGCGTATCTATCAAGAAATCTTAATCTGATGAGTCTTGTCTATAGGAACCTTACTTCGTCCGGACTGTTCCAATATGGCATTCCTGTACCTCCACGACAAGAGTTGGATGCACGTCGACGTTCTCTCGAGAGCCAATGAATTTTTCCTCAACGGTGTTTACTTTTTCACCGATTTTGCCTACACACATCTTAGGTTATCGAAAAAGTACGGAATCAATCGTCTCTAAGTGTATGGACATAAGATTGCTTAAGAAGTCGGATATTGAGTTACACATCTTTAAAAACGGCTTCGTTAGAAATTACACTAAGTGGAAACTTCACAGAGAAAAAAAAATCGTTCTAACGGAAGATGAGATATGGCTGGTGCAAGAGACAGAAAACGAATGCATCGAAACGGAAACCGCAAAGTGGTAATAGACAGTAGAAGAAGAGGAAGAGAAATAGCAGTTTGAAGAAGATGAAGCCGTCAAAGAAGATGTATTCGCACCGATCGATAATATGGATAGGCTTATAAATACCGCTGGACTTCCTTATAATACGGAAAGTATTAGACCCTCGTTATTGGAGAAGTACAAGGCCGACTCTAGAATCCCGCCATATCCAAATTGCAAAGGGTTTTCAAAACTGTTCTTTTTCGTACGTCTCTTTCAGATTAAGTGTAAGAATAGATAGGATAACTAATTTTTTACCAATCTCCTAGAATTACTAAAGAAAGCTTTTCCTGACAGAAACGAAGTGTCACCGAGCTGGTACGAGACGCAAAAGATAATCACAAATATCAGCCTGAAGTATTATAAGATACATGCATGCAAGAATGAATGCGTTTTGTTTCAGAATAAACACGCCACTCAGAAACTGCCCCGTGTGCGTGACCAGACGATTCAAGCCTAAGAAAGACCCTCAGTCGAGTGATGTATCCCTGAATTTTTTTCGTCATTTACCATTAATACCGAGCCTGGAACGGTTATTTATGTGTGAGAAGACGGCGTCCGAAATACAGTGACACCATAAAGCATCGTGAAGAGGGAAAAATGAGTCATCACAGAGATTCGATATCGTGGAAAGTTTTAGATGAAAAACATGCTTCATTCAGCACGGACCCTCATAACGTGAGGCTAGAAATTGCAAGTGACGGTTTTAGTCCATTTTGGATGGTTCGCGGCGGGCGTACTCACAGTACTTGGCCCGTTGTGGTGACTATATACAACATACCGCCATGGAGGGTTATGACGCAGTTTTATTATACGTTGGCGCTTTTAATCGACGGTCTCTCGTCTCCTGAGAAAAACATCGACGTGTATCTTCAACCCTTAATCGATGAGTTAAAGTTGTATGGGAACCTGACGTGAGAACCGATGACGCAGATGGTAAACAACCTTTTCATATGCGGGCTGTTTCGTTGTGGATAATTAATGATTTTCTTACCTACGGCATACTGTCAGGATGGGCAACTCAAGGTAAGCTTGCGTGCCCCTGTTGTCATATTCATACGAGTGCCGTAAGCTTTAAGTTTAGTGGGAAAGAGTAGTTTATGGGTCACCGATGTTTCTTGTCTATAACTCAAAGATTCAGAAAGAATAAAAAATTATTCAACGGCAAGACGAAAACAGGTCGGCCTCCTAAACTATTGTCCGGTAACGACATATTGCAACAATGGAGAGATTATCAAAATGTCACATTCGGAAAGAAACAATACAAAGATGCAATGCCATGCCCATCCGGTAACCGGAAGAAACTAAGTGGTTTATTTCAACTTCCGTACTAGTCCGATCTACCGCTGCGCCACAATTTAGATGACATGCATATCGAGAAAGGTGTCTCTGAACACACCATTAATCTTCTGCAGTGTAAGGATGGAAAAACGAACGACAATCTCAACGCCCGTCATGATTTAACGGATTTGAATGGTTTGTTCATTAAGGAAGAATTGCATTCTCGGCCTGTGGCTGGTAAATCGGGTTATTATGAGATCACATCGGCAATCTATAGCCTAAACAAAGAGAAGCGGCGGTTCCAGCGGATGTTGAAAGAATTGAAAGTCCCCGATAGTTTCTCATCAAATATTTCCAAACAGGTATAAGTAGAAAACGAAAAAATCGTCGGACTCAAGAGCCACAACTACCACATGTTGATGCAACATTTTCTTCCTTTATACCTCAGAGCATCAGTAAAATCCGAAATTGGTCTTGTTCTTAATGACTTTTGTACGTATTTTCGCCAATTGTGTTCCAAAAACGTGGACTCAATGAGATAGCAGAGCTCGAAAAAGATATTCTTTTGATCCTCTGCAGGCTCGAAAATATCTTTCCACCTTTTTCTACATTATTGTTCACATGTCCATCCATTTGGTAACCGAGGTCGAGATTGGCGGTCCGGTGTATTACCGTTGGATGTACCCATCGAGAGGTATGAAAATGTTTATTATTATTCATTTAAATTGCAAAACATTATCGTGAATTATTAATATCTATTATTTTCAACAGATATCTATTAACTTTAAAAAACTATATTCGCAACCAGTATCGTTCTGAAGGTTCGATTGCGGAAAGTTATCTCTTGGAAGAAATCACGTCTTTCTGTGCTTGTTTCCTGAACGACGATATCAAGACGAAGCTGAACAAACCGCCGCGTGTTCCTGACGGTCCAATTGGAGAAGGAAAGCTAAAAAACATGTCTTACGATCTCATTGGCGGTTTACATGCATTCATCTTGCTAAACAGAAAATGTTTGGTTAAATATACGGAGTAAGTTTTTCTAATTTCATCCATTTAAACTATTTGAAATTAAATATAATCTAACTGATATAACTGTAAATTAACGAACAGAGCGCACAAAACTATACTCAAGAGATCGAATCCTAAGACATGGTCGGATGATAGAATCGAAGAAGAACAAAGACGCACTTTCGTCGCTTGGTGTAGAGAAATCGACGGACAAATAAATCGTGGGGAGCATATTGAGGTTCAGGACCTTTTAATCAGTCCATCGAATGCAGTTATGTTCTACAACGGATACAAATTTGAGATCAAAATGACTGAACGTATTAAAGCTACGCAAAATAACGGTGTCGGAACCTCTGATTACAGAGGAAATCCCTACTACGGTGTTCTTGAGCAGTTTATAGCAGTCTCATACAAGTATAAGGCTATCCCCTATTTTATATTCCAATGTCGATGGTACGATACCAAGTCTGAACAGGGTATGAAGATCGATGAATACAAACTCATTTTGGTAAACACCAAATGGACAGCCTACGAATACGATAACTTTATCTTCCCTCAGTGGCAACACAAATATATTATTCTCGGGACTTGAAGAAAGTTGACTGGAGTGTTATTTGTCATTGGAAATCAAGAGATTATTATAATATGCCGACGTTGACCAACTCTAAAGATGAGAGTGACGAGGAAGAGACGAAAACACGTCTCAGTCCTTCTATTGAACATATCAACGATCCAAACTATTCTGTACCGTCCAATACGTTAGCAAGACGTGACGTCGACCAATTGATCGTCACTGATCAAGATTTCGATAATCCATATAATGAATCTTCAGCTAATGTACCGAACAAACGTACTAGGTAATGAAATTGAACTAAATGTTTTAAATTGTATAATGATTATAAGTAAATTTTTTATATTTGGATAAATATGTAGGGTCTGGTGGGAGGCTGTGGCACAGGCTCCAAACGTCATAAGAAAAAACATCTAGACCAGATTAGCGGGAGCTCAATAGCAGCAGCGCCAATCCCTACCCACACCCCCCGTACTAGCTCCCCAGCAGCCCTAGTAGGCCCTACCAGCGCCACAGAGCCCAGCACCGACTAGACGGCATCGGTTCGCAACAAGGAGAACCGAAACAATGGCGTCAGAAACCACGATGTCCCGAGCCAAGAAAAGTGCTCCCAGGCTAGCACTCAGCACCACGTTTAAGAATATATGATTTCTTTGTCGCAAATTACTTATTAAAATAAATCATAATTTTATCGCATAAACGAAAAGACCCCGCCAACTACGATGCTGCCAAAGGATGGTCCGCGTTACACAGGGGCACGGACGAGTACACGGTAAGTTTCATATAATTAAGTCAGTCCTGTATTTTAAGTTAACATATATATATATATATATATATATATATATATATATATACAGACCCAATTCCAGAAGAGGACGGACGCCTTGGGATTTGCCCCCGACGACCTGATTACGGCCATTGTCCCCATCCTAGATTTGCTATCCATCGGACATCATGGTAGCTTTGAGCGCGGAGTTGGTCCCGGGATCCACCAACACTTTGCTAGGCGTGCGTCCGTCCACGAGTACACCGTGACCCTGACGCAGGCGGATGCGGCAGAGGAGATCCGTTAGCTCCGCGACCAGGTGGCGCAGTATCAGCACAAGCATCGGCAGACGCGGAAGCAGCTACAGAACCTTACGGCGGAGGTCCGAGATCTGAGGCAGTCGCACGCCGAGTCCATCCGTCAGACCATACGGGAGGAGCTAGGGAGTTTCTTCATGCCACTGAACGATGGAGGTGGATCGTCCCATGGATTATAGATTTATTTTTTTGTTGATACAAACATTTGTTTGTCGGTTGATTTGGTGATTCTATGGATTGTATATATTTTATGTTTGTTATTGCTTGCGATTCGATTAATATTACTTGTTGCTTATTATAACTGCGTGAGATTTGATATTCTGAATATTATTATCTGTTGATGTTTGTGATAGAAAGCATCGTGCGTGGGGCACGGAATTTTCTGTTTTAAAAAAAATTAGCTCTTCAGTGGTAACGACTATAACCGTGACCACTTCCCTATGGTCACGGGTATAACCATTACCATAGGGGGCATCAGCTAACTGATACCTGAAAGACCTCAACTATCAGTTAGCTTATAAGATATGGTAACAGTGAAACCCGTTACCATATCTTTCTAATTGTAATGATTTAAACCGTTACCTTTTCAAATGGTAACGGTTATTACTGTTACCACAGATGTAGGTCCCATCCAGGATTGGTTCAATATTCTGAACCAATATTGATAACACCTTCTCTATGGTAACGTATAAAACCGTTGGCATATTTATCTATCGTAACGGTTTAATTCGTTACCGCACCTATGGTTACGGAACTTTGGGTAACGGGTCTGTAGCGGTCAAAACCGTGACCTAAACTGGTTATGGTAACAGATAAAACTGTTACCAGAGGAGGGATCTGTAGTAGTGTTAAGGGTAAATTGTCAAAAAAAACCACACTTTTTTCTGTTGTCAACTCCGGGCCTCGAAACATTAATCAAAAACCCCCTAAAAAAGTTTTTCGTTGTCAAGAAACCCTTTACCTGAGATATCTAGTAGTTGCCGCTATATCTAGTTTCCTGCGATATCTAACCAGTAGCCTGCGACTACATGTAATATCTAAACCTCTACCTGCGATATCTAAATAGATTGTATGAATTAGTTAGATATGGCAGGTTACTACCATGTAGATACTGCTGAAAAAATTTCCAGGGATTTTTGACTATTGTTTTGAGGACGGGGGTTTTGACAACAGAAAAAAGTGCTTGGGTTTTTTTTGACAATTTACCCAAAGTTTAATTCAGGTGCCTCACCAAAATGAATAAATGCATAAAACATCATTCTTATCTTAGAACATGCTTTACAACACTCATGCATGAACACTAAACTGGTTTACGCACAGGCTAAGACAACAAGAGGGGGAGGGGGAGGCATTTGCTTACCCTCTGAAGCCGATTTTCCAACTGTTCTTTCATTCTTCTCCTCTCATGTTCTCTTTGATGGTACACAGTTTTCGCTGCTCGACGTACTTGAATTACTCTATCATGAACTCTTGTCTTCTCTTCCTCCAACAATCTCATCCGCTTCTTTTCAGCAGCAACACGCTTCTGAAAAATTGCAGATTGGACGCATTCTTTGTACTTGTTCTCACGAGCCATTCTCTGCATCAACGACCTAGCTGTTCTCTCCTGGGCTGCTGCCCGCCTCTGCATGTGATCCTTCAAAAGGCGCATCCGATTCGCCTCAGCCTGCTGCACACGAGATTTAACTCTCGTGCCCAGTTCTTCACGCTCCTTCTCATACCGAATCTCTACACCAGTTTTAGCTGCTTGACGGAGTTCGTCCAGCTTAGCTAATCGCATTTGAGCTTTTGCCAGAAGGCTTTGCCTGCAATTTGGGGAAAAAAGGACATTACAAAAGCACCAGCAACTATAAGGAAAATTTCCAATTTCCAATTTACATTGTTTAATTAATCTGACGACTTTATTCGCACTTAATTGATATATGAATAGATCTTAAGTCAGATTATGTCATGGGCATCTTCAAATGACAGAAAAAGAGAATAGATCTTATATTATTAATTCTATGATAACAAGCTATATAATTAATGGCACCAAGTGCAATCAATCAAACTCCTCCACTCATATCCTAGACAGTATTGAAATGCTTTCTCTCTCAGAATGAATGTAATAAAAGCACCATCATCGATATACAGAATTTACAGGTTAGAATTTTTATATTATTCTGAAGATTTTATTCACACTAATTTGAGAACAATGTGCACAGAACTTCGAAGTTATGACAGAGTTATTTCAAGGGTGTTTTCAAGAGATATAAAAAAGAAAAGCTATAAAAAAGAGAATAGAGCTTCATCGTTATTTATTCTAAGATTTAATAAATAAAAAAGTTATACAGCTACTGGCACCAAGTGTAATCATTCAACACTCCTCAAACAACATGTGACTGTAAGAAGCAATGTAAAGGTGCCATATTTAGCATTATCTAAACTTCACTGCTTATATCTCAATCCAGCAACAATTTTAACAATGATATTTGAATTGCAACATTTGTTAAAAAGTAACATAAGCTTTCTAAAAAGATGTTTGCTTCGGAAAAAGGTGGTGCACAGCACCAAAAAAAGGCAGATAGAGAATGATTAATAAAGTATTAAAAGGAACAGTAATCAGAAAAGTAAATACCTTTTCTGTTCAGCTGCATAAAGCTTTGCTTCAAGACGCTGACCAAGATCCTCCTCTTGTGAGGACCATGACGGGCTCCGTGGCTTCGGCCTTGCCTTGCTTGATAACCATTCATGAAATTGCTGTCCATAAAATCATATTAGTGATATTCATATTCAAATATCAAAATAGCTAGTAATTATTTATGAAAATATTATCCAGGTGTTACAAACAAAAAACAGAAAAAAAAAATTGCACAAGAGGATTGCCAATAACAATGAAAATAAGCCCTCAATAACAGCTCTACTCTAACCAGAACAAACAACAGAGCAGACAAATAACTGGACAAATTTCAAGCTTAACAATATTTTTAAGCTCCAGACATTATTTTTTTCCTCCCTCAAAGAAGCCCTGGGCATACCCAAACAGGAAATTACAAAGTTTGTGATTTGACAGCAACGCATAAAGCTCCCCAGAAGAAAATGTATCATTACAAAAGAAAATTTAATGCTAATATATTCTCGTTAACAAACTATTATATGAAATGGTAAGTTAACAGTTACCTTTTCTCTACTTTGATTTTCCTTTTCCTTTTTCCTAGTGTCAGTTACAGTTAAAATCGTAGCAGAAGTTGGAAGAAAATGACATATTTGACAATAAGAAACTCCAAGGCAAATAAAAAGTTCGGAAAAAGAGCCATAATGGACTAAAGTTAAATCACAAGTAATATGTTATTATAGTTTTTCATATTTCATATAAAAGGGATATGTAGGATAAAAGTTCACAAATGGGAAATTCAGACTCTAAATTCTTAAGAATCAATCTGCAGAAACTAAATATTATCACCCCAACAACGAGATAAAACTTTAAAGTTATACGCACTTAAACAGTTGAAACTAAAATTAGTATACCTGAGATGTATCAAGTTATATGAGCTAAGAATTTCACAAATAAGAAATTCAGAGCTTTGAAGTCTTAAGAATCAATTTGCAGGAATTAATTATTATCATGCGCCAAGGTCAATAGAAACTATAGCCCTAATAAATTCTTTGGACTAAATTTACACTGAGAACTAGTCCTAATGTTTCACAGTAGCAGTCTTTGTTTGCTCTCTTTTTCCCTTAAATAACTTCTCCCATTAGAATATCAAGAAACATATTTACCCCGTACTTATAAAATAAATGCCCTTTGAATATGGAATTCCGAATCTACCTCTAAAATTACTGAAGTTATAGACTTTCTTTATGCTTATTCAAGTTTCAGGCAAAAATTGAATGGTTAAATTACGGATTTCACATCCATGACCCAAGAGTTAAGCTTTTCCTCATAATTCTGCAAGAGGGAGAGAAAAAAAACTAGCACTGTGATACGGAGGGAGAATTAAATATCTATCCACAATAAAATTAAATGGGTAAAATCTCAACAGAAGAGTTTCATGTTCCTACGATTAAAACCACTAATAAAATATAATATTTAACAAATAAACAAAGCTAGAGGGTCTCACCGGTCACTAAGAAGAACAATTCAGGGTTCTGGGTTAAGAATACGTTTACAATAATCAAGTAATTTCAGTTCGGTAAATAAATTCAAAATTTCCAAAGGGAATAAATAATATTTTTCTTCAAATAAAGTGGGGAACTTTTTTGTCTTAATTCATATTATCAAGAGTAATACAGTATAATGATAAAAAGAATAGAAAATTAAAAGACAAAAAAAAACCCACATAGTCCAAAGTTTAAAAATACAAATTTCTGCAGAATCACATGTCAACATGCATCATTAGATTCAATTATATAGAAAAATCTAATAGTTTATGAAAGCGCGAGATTTTGCAGACTCAAAACAACAATTACCAAATACAAACCTCAAAAGAATCACTGCTCCAACAAAAAATCGCTCACCTTTCCCAAATAAGAAAGAAAAAGGAGCTAAACTTAGCTGTACGGTCCAAAACCTCTTCTTTAATTCAAATTGACACCAACAAAGTATTCTATTAACAACTAAACTTAGCTTAGCTGTATAATCTCTAATAATAATAATCTAAAGGTAATCATAAAATTAGTCACAAATTCCCCAAAAAAAATCCAAACCGCGAAAGATAAAAACATTTTCCCTTCAAACAAAACTGGATCGAATTCAAATCGTAAATAAAGAAACAATTCAATAAAAAAAATCAACAATTTCGACAGTCAAAAAAAACCCAATCTTTCCCCAAAAAAGATAAGAAAAAGAAAGATCGATAGATACCTGTCGTCTAAGATCGGCTTCTTTAAGCTTCGCCTCGATCTCCTCGACACTCGACGGCGGGCTCGCGCTCTTCGCTTCTAGAAGCCGCCTCCTTATTCTCCGCGGTATCTTCACCGGCGTCGAATCGCCGGCGGGGAACTCCAAGGCGACGGCGGTAACCGCACCGCCGCTCTCAGGCGACTCCGCTTCCATCGATCCCAAACCCGAAACGATCGATAGGATCCGAACCCGAAAATGTTTTTAGAGAGAGAATTTGAGTGAGATTTTAGAGAGAGAGGAAAGGAGAAAGAAAGCACGTTTCTTTTCGTTTATTTTGGGGGGGTTTTCTTTTTCTTTTTATGTTTATTTATAGGTGCTTTTTTGTAAATGTTGCTTGGTGGCGTTGACGCCGTTAGATGGAATCTTCTCCAAACTTCTTCTTATTAGGCAAACTTTTTAGGGGCTGACGAAAATGCCCTTGACGTATCTATTTTGGATATCTAATCTAGATCATGTAAAGATGTCATTCCATTTTGATGGAGTGCCTAATATATAGGTGAAGCATTTTAGGTATTACAGCAACTTAGTCGATACCAAGAAATTTATTGTGCTATAGATGATATGCATGTCCACGCCATTAGCTTGAGTTGAAGACGATAAGCAAGGACAAAATTTGAACCTCAAGTAGTTAGATCTAGTTGGTATATGTTATATCGTAGCATGCTATTTGAGGCATGTTGATGGAGTTTCTTTTCGGGCTTCCGTCAGATGTTGTCTTCCGTTGATCTCGAGATGAACTTGGTTGATTGTCCTTCGGTGCGTGTGGGTCTCAATGGGTTTTGAGAGGAGAAGGTTGGGTGAGGAGGCTGTCGCCGAGTACCTGCAAAGAAGTCCCGAGGTGGTTTGGTACCACCGATGACTTTCCGACGCTCAAGTTAGTGATGAGATCCGAGCAGAGTAACGGCGTAAAGTGCAAAGAATGGCCTACCTGACCCCTCCGTCATGGGAGTTTATATAGCGGTGGTGACACGCATCAGCGGGTGCGAGAATCTCGCCGGCAGTTACGCTCCCGTTGTCACGCCGGCGTAGAGAGCGGATCGCACATTAATGGGGATCGCGGTGGCGTGGAACGTGGGATGTTGCTGGCGTAGAATCCGCACATGGCGAGATTCGCGGAGCGGCGGTTACGCCCGCGAGTGGTGGAGTTGGTCGGAGGGCCGAGGGAGACGGCCTCGGCAGGGAGCTTGGGGGCGACCAGGGAGGCCGAGGAGTCTTGGTCCTATGGAGGCTCGGGGCGAGATGAATGGCCGAGGAGGCTGATTTTCAGAGGGCCCCGAGGCGGGCCAGTTTGTGCTTGCAGGTCGGGCTCCGGGTGGCCTCGTCGGTCCCTGCGGGCCCTTTCCTCTGAGTCCTGAAACACGTCATCTGCCACGTGTCCTAATCTCGGAGGTCGCCAATATCGAGCATTATCATTAGCCGCCCACTCTTGTCCCGAACAGATATTGGTCCGGCCAGGAGTGGACTTCCGGGCCTCCTGAGGCGAGATCCCTCCTACGGTTTCGTCGGGGCGAGCCTTCGGCCCATTGGTCGTCTTTCATGCTAGCGAAACGAGGCGGGGTCTCCGCACCTTAAAGGGGGTGTGTCGGTTTGAGCGCTATGTGACTGAAGCAATGGTCCACGTGTCGAAGGGCGACTGGCCGATGTGACGTAAGTGGGCCGACACGTAGGTCGATCGAGGCCGCTGATCGTGAGGAGTCGTTTCGGCGGGAGTTGACGGGCGTCGTTGGATGCGGCGATAAAACGGTGGCGGGGCCCGCCCCAGGGCCCCCAACCTTTCATCTCTTTCCTTCCTTGAGTCGCTATCGCCCGGCGTTCTTCCTCCTTCGCGAGACATGGTTCATTCCCATTTTTCAGACGGCTCGCACCGGGGGGAAGCCAGTGGCGTGGCCGAGCCCCCCGCTAACTTGCGCCCTCCGCCTGATTCTACACTAACGGCCGGGTCGTCCATCTCGTCAGCAGCATCTGGGAGCTTTTCTGGCGGCGGCCGGAGTCGTCAGCCGTCACCCAAGTCTCAGATTGGTGACGGGAGGAAGGGCGAGGGCCGGCCCCCTTCTAAGAGGAAAAGGACGGTTTCTTGCGCGCCGCCGTCGAAGGCCCCCGAAGGGATTCCCATGCGGTAAGGGGGCTCTGTCTTCGCTGTTCCGTCTGGGCTTTTCGTTGCCACTGGTCTGCTCGCCGGGATGGAGGAATCGGCCGGGGGAAGGCTCCCGCATGGCTCCTTGAGGGATCAATTGGAAGCCATGGCCCAGGGGGCGGTCCAGGTATGAATCCTCCTGCGCGCATTCGCCTCGGTACGCCTTTCCTTGGTTTCCCATTGGCTTTCTGTCAGGTTCTTCAGCACTGCGCCCTCGTCGTTCGCATGGAGGCCGAGGGAGCGTTCCACGCCCTGAGGCCAGTGGGGGTGTTTCCTTTGGAGATCGAGATCTTGCAACGTGACCTGCGCCGGGAGAGGGATAAGGCTGACGTCGTGGCTGGCCGGGCGGAGGCCGCGGAGCTCGCCAACTCGGCAGCTTGGGGTGCCCTTCGCCGTCTGAACGCGTCACTCCGGGTCGCTGATAAGAAGCTAGCGGACCTGGCCGGACGCTTTGCGGCATTGGAGAAGGAGAGGGACGCCAGCAGGGAGGTGCTGAGTCGGCGCTGTTGAGGGCTCAGGTTGCCGAGGCTCGGACTAAGAAAGTTGTGGCCGAATACAAGGCGTCGGAGCAGTTTTACGCCGAGCTCGGGGAGTATTCTGCCGTTGCGTGGAATAAGGCTCTGGACGCCGTGAAGGAACAGCTTCCCGAGTTCGACGATGTTGAACTCCGCGCTCGGGTCCCGCTTCCGGCGACGAGGTCTCCGGCGAGGGATGACGAGGGGTGCCTGGCGCGCCCTTGGTGGCAAAGTCTTCGGTGGTAGGGCCTTAGGCCGTGACGCCGACGGCGAAGTGGCCGAAGTGAGCCTCCGGGCAGTATGTAGGGTTGGGGGGGCCCAGAATACCCTTTGTGAAGATCTTGATTTTGGCAATAAAAGCAAAAAAGAACCCTTAATTCATCGGTTTGTGTCCTCCCTTTTTTCTTCTCTTTTTTGTGTGAAGGACGTTCATAGGATGCCCTTGTTTGTATTGCTGTGTTTCCGTGTAAGTTTGGCCATATGTCCGGCGATCTCCTGTCGAGTTTGCCAGCCGGCGAGGGCGCCAAGCGCTGCCGTGGAGGTATCCTTATGTACCCGCCAAGTTGATGGGAGATCGCTCAGATTTGGATGAACCAGCCGTAGTTTCTGATGAGCAAGGTAACTGCTCGGTTGCCCCTTGCGAGGGCACTTGATCCTTCAGGACGGTGGTAGGAAGCTACCAGCCATCGACGGTTAGGCAAGGACCCGACCGCTTCGGGGAGGAATTTTGATCCTCAGCGTGTGGCAGGGAAGCTGCCCGCTAGGGATAGCCGAGCGAGGGAACCTCGGGCTCGGCCGCCTCTGGGAGGGCTTTCAGATCCTTCAGGACGGGGACCGAACAGGGTTACTGCCCAGTGCCACTTGGCGAGGACTTTGATCCCTGTCGGTTGTGGTAGGAAGCTACCAGCCGGGGATAGCCGAGCGAGGACTCGACTGCCTCTGGGAGGACTTTGGCCCTTGGCGCGAGGAAAGCTATAAGGCTGTAGGAAGCCACCAAGGACCCTTGGCCGGGCAGGGTTACTGCCCGGTGCCTCTTGGCGAGGGCTTTTGTCCTGAAAGATAGCCGAGTGAGGGAACCTCTGGCCTCGGCTGCCTCTGGGAGGGCTTTTTGATCCCCGGCGTTGTGGCAGGGAAGCTGCCCGCGGGGGATAGCCGAGCGAGGGAACCTCGGGCCTCGACTGCCTCTGGGAGGGCTTTTCGATCCCCGGCGTTGTGGCAGGGAAGCTGCCCGTGGGGGATAGCCGAGCGAGGGAACCTCGGGCTCGGCTGCCTCTGAGAGGGCTTTCGGTTCCTGGCGCCGTGGCAGGGGAGCTGCCCGCTGGAGATAGCCGAGCGAGGGAACCTCGGGCCCGACCATCTCTAGGGGACCCTTCTCGTTGTACAGGGGGAACCCTACCTGGAAGGAAGGTTCGAAAGTTTCTTTATTCGCATAGATAGGAATTTTATACAACGCTGTACATCATCATCTCAAAGGGAGATTTCGAGCGGTGGCCGGGGCACGGCGTTTTTCTAGTTTTGACTTCATAGGTATAGCTTGAGCTTCTCCGCGTTGTAAGGCCGAGGTAGCTTCCGTCTGTCCACATCTTGCAGGCGGTAGGCTCCGCCGGGGAGCGCTTCGTAGACGAGGAAGGGACCCTCCCACTTTGGGGAGAACTTATGAAGCCTGCCTTGGTCGATGAACTCGTTCCGCCGTAGAACTAGGTCCCCGGCCTTGAAGGATCGGTGCTTTACCCGAGCGTTATAGTACCGGGCCGTTTGCTGTTGGTAGGCGGCGGCTCTGATCTGGGCCCGATCCCTTTTCTCCAACAATACGTCGAGGTTGGTTCGTAGTGCCATGGTGTTTACTTCATCGTCAAAGTGCTCGACTCGGTGGCTGGGTAGCCCGATCTCTGCTGGGACCATTGCTTCGGTCCCGTAGCAGAGGCCGAAAGGGGTTTCCCCGGTAGGAGTCTTTTTCGACGTGCGCAGGGCCTATATGACCCGGGGTATTCCTCGACCCAACTGCCTTGCCTCCCTTCCAGGCGGGTTCGGAGGCCCCTGAGGACGTCCCGGTTAGCGACCTCGGCCTGCCCGTTACATTGGGGGTGCGCGACCGTGGCAAACTTCATGAGGATGTGGTATTCTTTGCAGAAGTCCCTTACATTCTCGTTCTCGAAGTTCGTCCCGTGGTCGGTGATGATGCACCTTGGGATCCCGAACCGGTGAATCAGGTTGTTTTGGAGGAACTTGATGGTTGTGGCGGCGTCCGGTTTCCTGATGGGAACGGCCTCGATCCATTTGGTGAAATAGTCCACCGCGACGAGGACGTACTTATGTCCGCCAGTCCCTGTGGGAAACTGGCCGACCATATCCAATCCCCATTGGGCGAATGGCCACGGGGATGCCAGGGCCGTTAGCTCGGTAGCCGGGAGGCGGGGGATACTGCCGTGGAGTTGGCAGCTCTTACACCTCCTGACCAGTTTTAGGGCGTCTTCGTGCATGGTGGGCCAATAGTACCCCTGGAGTAGTGCCTTTTGGGTCAAGGTTCGAGCCCCCTGGTGTGCGCCGCCCACCCCTTCATAGATTTCCCGCAGGTCATAGTCAGCCTCGTGGGGGTCAACGCACCGGAGCAGGGGCTGAGTGAAGGCCTTCTTGTAGAGGTTCCTGTTGCTCCAGACGAAGTGGGTGGCTCTGGCCCGGAGGCGGCGGGCGGCTTCCCTGTCTTCCGGGAGCGTGCCGTCTTTCAGAAATTCCATGAGGGGCTTCCTCCAATCTGGGTCATTCTCCTGTGTTGCGTACACTTGGAGCATCACCGCCTCGTCTTCAACGCTGGGTCGGGCCAAGGTTTCGAAGAGTATTGAGCGCCTGTTGCTGGCCGAGTATGATGAAGCCAACTTGCTCAGTGCGTCTGCTTGAGTATTCATTTGTCTGGGTATTTGTTCCACCTGGATTTCGTCGAAGTTTCTTCGGAGCTTTCTCACCTCGTCTGGGTATTTCATCATTAGGGGCTCCCGAGCCTCGAAGCGGCCGGTTACTTAGTCGACGACCAGGGCCGAGTCGCTGCGGACTCGGACGACCTTCAGCCCCAGCCCGACGGCCATGCGCAGTCCAGCTAGGAGGGCTTTGTACTCCGCTGCGTTGTTTGATGCTTTGAAACCGAGCCTCAAGGAATACTCCATCTCGGCTTCGTTCAGGCCTCGGATAATGAGGCCGGCACCGCAGCCTTCCGCGAGGTTACCACAAGGGCCAGGACGATCTTTTCTATGGCGGGGTATCTCGTCTCCGCGTCTTTGAATACATGGCTCACATAATACACTGGCCTCTGCACCCCCTCGGCCTCTCGGACGAGCACCGACCCTGCTGCTTGGTCGGATACCGCCAGGTATAGCGACAGCTCGTCCCCTTCCACGGGCCGGGTGAGTAGGGGTGGCGTTGCGAGGTGCCTCTTCAGCTGGTCGAAGGCGGCTTGGCAATCCTCCGACCACTCGAACCTCGGGATTTTCCTCAGCGCCTTGAAGAACGGGAGGCACTTCTCCCCCGACCTGGACATGAAACGGCTCAGAGCAGCGATTCGCCCTGTGAGCCGCATGATTTCGACGTTGGTCCGGGGTGCAGTCATGTTCAGGATGGCGTCGATCTTCTCCGGGTTAGCTTCAATCCCGCGGTGAGTGACCATGAACCCGAAGAATTTCCCTCCGGTCACTCCAAACGCGCACTTGGCGGGGTTCAGCTTCATGTTGAACTTGCGGAGCACCTCGAACGCCTCGCCCAGGTCCTTGACATGGTCGGCCGATAGGACGGACTTGACGAGCATGTCATCGACGTAGACCTCCATGTTTCTACCGATCTGCGGTTTGAACATGCGGTTGACCAGCCTCTGGTATGTAGCCCCGGCATTCTTGAGGCCGAAAGGCATCACCCTGTAACAGTACACCCCCCGGTCCGTCGTGAAAGCGGTCATGTCTTCGTCGTCAGGGTTCATGCGGATTTGGTTGTAGCTGGAGAAAGCGTCCATGAAGCTCAGGAGCTCGTGCCCGGCCGAGCTGTCGACGAGCTGGTCTATGCGGGGAAGCGGGAAGTTGTCCTTCGGGCAGGCCTTGTTGAGGTCGGTGAATTCGATGCACATACGCCACTTCCCACTCGATTTCTTGACCAGGACAACGTTGGCCAGCCATTCCGAGTAGGGCACGTTCTTGATGAAGTTGACGGTGAGGAGTCGGTCAACTTCTTCCTCGATGGCCTTTTGTTTGACCGGGGCGAAGCTTCTCTTTTTCTGCCTGACGGGTCGGGCCGCATGATCCACCCCGAGCTTGTGGGAGATGATTTTGGGGTCGATCCCAGGCATGTCGGCTGGGGCCCAGGCGAAGACGTCGAAATTGCTCCGTAGGAACCCGGTCAGGTCATCCCGCTGGGTTCTCGTCAGGAGTGACCCGACCTAGACGGTCTTCCCTGGGTCTCCTTCCGCTAAGGGCACCTCGGTCAGCGGCTCGATCGGTGCCCCACGGACCTCCTTTCGCTCGTCCCTGGTGTCTAGGGACCCCTCCATGTCGTCGCATGCATCGGCGCTATCAGCGTGCTGCTCGGGGGAAGATGCCTCTGCCAGACCCACCTCCTCCCATAGGCCCTGCCTACCCCACCTTGGTCAAGGGGGAATTTTATCGCCAGGTGGTACGTCGAGATCTGGGCCTGGAGGGAGTTCAGAGTCGGCCGACCGAGGAGGACGTTGTATACCGAGGGGACCCTAGCCACAATAAAGTCTACCGGCAGCGTGCGCGTGTGGCCGGGCTCCCCGATCGTGAACTGCAGGGTGACCACTCCTTGCGCCGGGACGGAGTGGTTGGTGAATCCCGAGAGGACGCGGGAGGTCGGCCTCAACTCCGCTGGGGCCAGCCTCATCCGCAGAAAGCAATCGTGGAAGAGGATGTCCGCCGAGCTGCCTGAATCAATGAGTATTCGGTGGACCTCATATCGGTGGATTCGCGCTACGATCACCAGTGGGTCGCTGTGGGGCACAGATATGCCGTGGAGATCCTCGTCGCCAAAGGTGATGGGCTCCCGGCCCCTAACTCTTTTGGTCGGGCGGCCGTCGGAGAGCATGGGGTGGTAGCCTGTGAGGAGGCCGACGACTTCGGGAGAGGGTCCGCCCACGCCCCCGTTGCGAGGGGGGCGGTAGCGGGCGTTTGGATCCTTAGGGGAGTCGGTTGCCATGCGGGCGGAGATCGGAAGGCCAACTTCATATTTTGGGGAGTTATTCTTCCCACAGACGGCGCCAACTGATGGAGCTCCTTTTCGGGCCTCCGTCAGATGTTGTCTTCCGTTGATCTCGAGGTGAACTTGGTTGATTGTCCTTCGGTGCGTGTGGGTCTCAATGGGTTTTGAGAGGAGAAGGTTGGATGAGGAGGCTGTCGCCGAGTACCTGCAAAGAAGTCCCGAGGTGGTTTAGTACCACCGAGGACCCTCCGACGCTCAAGTTAGTGATGAGATCCGAGCAGAGTAACGGCGTAAAGTGTAAAGAATGGCCTACCTGACCCCTCCATGATGGGGGTTTATATAGCGGTGGTGACACGCATCAGCGGGCGCGAGAATCTCGCCGGCAGTTATGCTCCCGTCGTCACGCCGGCGTAGAGAGCGGATCGCCCATTAATGGGGATCGTGGTGGCGTGGAACATGGGATGTTGCTGGCGTAGAATCCACGCATGGCGAGATTCGCGGAGCGGCGGTTACGCCCGTGAGTGGTGGAGTTGGTCGGCGGGCCGAGGGAGACGGCCTCGACAGGGAGCTCGGGGGCGAGCAGGGAGGCCGAGGAGTCTTGGTCCTATGGCGGCTCGGGGCGAGCTGAATGGCCGAGGAGGCTGATTTTCAGAGGGCCTCGAGGCGGGCCAGTTTGTGCTTGCAGGTCGGGCTCCGGGTGGCCTCGTCGGCCCCTGAGGGCCCTTTCCTTTGAGTCCTGGAACACGTCATCTGCCACGTGTCCTGATCTTGGAGGTCGCCAATATCGAGCATTATCACATGTAGACCCAAAAATGGTCAGGGTTTCCCCGTCTAACCAACAACAATGGGGCAAGACACCCATGTTTTAACCCCATTAGGTTTTCACAACGCACATTGAGGGATTATAGTGTGGTGCGAACCTAATGACCCATAAATTGCTAAGGCAACATGATACACACACGCTAGTTTTTGCAGGATTGGTAAGCTCCATTAAATCAAATATCGGTCATATCGGGACCCCTCATGATACGATAAAACCGATAAAATTTCGCCGATATAGCAATGTCAGTCGATATTTTGGTCGTATATGACATATGTGGCACCTAACCGATACGATTCCGATATCCGATATTTAAAAGCTTGATAAGCTCTTTATTATTTAAAACAAAATCGATTATTTCGTATTTGAAATATGGTGTAAGGTTCTTGGGGTACACACATATCTAGTTGCACATGATTATTTACTTTGAAAAGTTTTGATTTCCGTTGTTTATAAGAACATAGCTGTGTGACTTATAACCTAAATATTAGTTTTGACAAGATAAGAAAATGCAAACATAAATGTAGAATCATTTTTTTAAAATGTTATGGATGATTAACTTATTTATTTCGATCGATTTTTTAAAAATAAATTATAGATGTAGTCTAATTGATTAATGTGATAAGTAATTAATTTCAGACATCCAAATAAATTGAAAATTAGTTTCAAAAACTTAAAATAAAAATTTCATGTAATTAGGTTATATATAGAGCTAGTTATCTTACATCATCATAACTGATTTTATTAAACAATTATTATATATATATATATATATTATTTTGTACTCTTATAAACAAATTGATGAAATTTTTGGTCCATCATATCTCGGCTAATTTTTTATCTCAATTAAAATTATTTTTGTAAATAATACTTTACATTTTATTTGAAATAATTGTAAGTCCACGGTAGCGCCGCGGCCGTCTAACAGACGCCAAATGCGGAACAAAAACTTTTTACAACTGGAGCTATTGCGTACTATAACCCGGATCTGCTATTAAAGCTAAACTAACAAACTACAAAGTGGGTAGAAGAGTTATACCGAACGATCCGAGTCCTTCGGTCTTCAACCATCATCCCACGCTTTGTTGCGGCTGCTCCGATCTCCTGAATCTTCAGTATTCTCGTCCAGGTGGCACCACGTCGACGGATCTTTAAACGGGCCCTCGCCTCTGAACCGAGGCAACTCGATCATCAAGTTTGCCAAAAGAGATGACCAATATTGATGTAGAGAATGAGTAGAACACTTTGTCTCGTTACGTCCAAGACTATGGACGAATGGTTAATGAAGTTGCCTTTTGGATTCAACTGAAATGAGAAATGAATATCTTAAATTTCCATGAAGCCGAAACCCTAATCTTTTTGAATCAACAACCATCATCTCATCATAGAAGAGGGGCCGGCCACTTATAGGTGAGGGAGAGGTGAGTGTAGGAGGGGGAAGGTAACCATAACCATTAGTGAAGAGAATGAGTCACTAAGACACCTAGTATGAACTCATTGAATGAACTAATGATTCATAACACATAGTCATCAACTCATAAATGCTCTATTAATGCACTAAGCCACCTCACCATCCTAGTCACCATCCTAGTCACCATCTAGAAGCTTCCACACTCATCTCAAGAAAAGATAAATCCGCATTTAACCGAATGTTAAATACGGCTGATAGAAAACTGGAAACTGGCAACTTCCAAAAGTGATCCTGAAACGAATTTCAGGATAACCCCGTATCAGTATAAACATACCCGTATTTGTATTACGACCGAACACAAATGCATCTGAGACAAAGATATTATATCTACACAGCATAATACTCGGATCCGGCTTAAACCAAAGCCGACTAGTATTATCTTCCCGAAAAACAACACGTGCGAAAACGCACGTACATTTTCCGAACCTTGCCATAAACCCATATGGCCTCTACAACCTTTCGCCCGAACTTGGGAAAGTGTCTGTGGGGAACTCTAATGACCCATCAACACACTGGCACTGGGTATAACCCCTAGCACGTCAGAGGTACAAGCTGGACATAACGGTTTGCCTATGTATTGATTGGAAGGGAAGCTGGCGAGCGAACTCATCCATAAACCCTACTGAGCCTAACAGTGACAATATACATACAGTCCGGTCCGTTCTTCTAAAGAGTATCGCATATCGAGTCTAGGGGGGTGGATAAAGTCAGACCCCCTAATAACGCGATAAATCGTGTCGGCATGAAGCCCATCACCACCTGAGAAACTACTGATCCAAATCAGTAATTCTCCACCACCTCGGCCGAGGATTTCTAGTGATGGACACTCGTGCACTGCGCGACATCAACCCCCAATACCGGGAGAGACGAATCCCCGACGATCCGCTCACTGCCTCCATGTGGCTCGGGACTGTACCCAACTAAAACCTATTTGCACAACTCCTTTGAGCGTGGTAGGGTAGTAATCTAAGCACAGTGGGAACTCACATGAGACAAATGACGATCTCAGGTCAACAAACTAACCTGTACACATGTCACCAGGGAACTGCTATCTGACGATATGTATAATACCAACTAGCATATTCCCGGCGAGTCATGTCCGGTGTACCCATAACCCAATGAGCACCTGTATACATCTTAGGTGAACCAACTGACACCAATGGCTTGTGAGACCGGCCATCGTCCCTCGTCGGGGTCTCGACTGTATACACTAGTCTACTCTGGAGTATCGATGCCCTGTCTCGAAACTTCTACGACTAGGGACACTTTAAGGATGCCTTACAGACCCCAGCTCCCACGTATATGATCGCTATCATACTGCTGGTAGTCAAGCAAGAATCCTATGGGCTCTATCATCATGCAATAGTGAACTAAAGCATGTATACGATGATAAAAACAAACCAGATAGCATACTATCATCTCGAGCAAGACTGTCATATCGGTATAGATCCTGCCTCAATCATTGCAATCACGTACCTGCGATCCAATAATTGACTTTGAGGGCACTATCTCCAACAATCTCCCACTTGCACTTAAGGCTAATTATTGCGATGTCGCATGCTCACAGCCCGTGTGATACCGAACATCCAACTCCTCTACTAATCAGTTTCACAAATCTAGTTTGTAAAACTCTTGTGTTCGAGAAATAGCCTCAGTGAGTGGATCCGCCCTGATGTTTCTTTCTATGTCTCTCTTAATCTTAAGTTCGCGGAGAAAGCCATCTCCCGAATCGAGTAATACTTATCTTAAATATGTCTGGATATCTGATGGGACCTAGTTCATAAATGAACTCCAAATCCAAACTTCTTAGACTGTATTGATAACTGAACCTAATCAGTATCCAGCACCATGCCTCCCACAGTATCCTCTTGGACCACCTGTCCATAATACTGTCCCTCGTCAGAGGGAAAACTATAACTCTGTCATCCATTTCACCTTGGAAGCCTGGAATGATAACCGTCTCCCGAAGGAGGCTGCCGTCATCAAATCCGTAGAATATGCACTTATGTTCTAAAACTGCTTCCTTATGTTTCTCCAGAATTGGATTAATATAAACTTATCGCATCTAGTGCAAAAACAACATCTGGTGTGGTACTTGACATCTCATGATTGACTCAATTGCCTAAGCAAGTGATCTGCCAATTATGCACATCCCTCTCTCCTTTAGTCTGTAAGACAACTTTAGAGAGGGTGACTCCATCACCTGCAGGTACACCACCATGCCAGGAGTCATCTATTCTAAAATACTATTAGAATACTGTCAAAGTACCCACATTGGTAAACTACCCAAATCTAGATCTAAAACCATAGATCTAGTAACCAGAATGTCTGATATTATATCCATATCCTTTGTGGAGAAACAACTGTGTGACGACCAAAGTACAACCGATCGTAGTATAGGAATTTTACTTCCTACTCTGTGTATGTCATCCAAATACCAGGACATCACACCCTACTATCTTCTCAACAGATCCATCCCCTATTCTGACGAAGTCAAACCCATGACTGTCACATCAAAAATAGATGATCTATCTCTGCTATAATTGCTCAAGTCTATAGATAGACATAAGCTACTTGCCCACTATGCTTCCGCTGCTCCTACTGACTACGATAACTGATTGATACGAAAAAGTGTTTTTGTAGTAGTTAACCGCAATCAGAACGGTGTCGCGCGTAGCTAGACCGAGATGAGTACGGGTCGTCCTCAGGAAAACGTGGAACCTTTTACTCTTACTTTAGATGTGTTGAGAAAGAAAGGAGGGATAAAGAATTTTATAGAATGGTTTCTAGATCTACATTAAACAAGAATGTAAAATATAGATCTAGATTATTTTAAAGATGTAGTAAATATAATAAGAGGGCTTGTAGGGTTCGTTAGAATTTAGTAGTTATGGACGATTAATTAAAAGTTACCATTTTTATCCATTAATAGATTTAGAACTAGAACGACGGTGATGCGTGTAGATTAGGGTTTCTGGAGGGAAAAGGAATCCCACTCTTAACCCTTATCTCGACACGGAACTCCGTTCATATCTAACCTTTACCAAAATAATCATTAATCTAATCTCTAATCGCGGTCGGAACTAGCAAAGAATTGCTAGCGCGCCCGATTAGGATGTTAATGATTCTTTTGATAAAGTTCCTAAACTTTATAGGACTTAAAAAGGGTTTAGTTATTTTCATCGTCCATTAGCCTACCCTAATCCTACGAACCCTAACAAGCGGAGAATTACTCATGCATGTTGGGAGAAGAAGATGAAAAGAAAGAGAGGGAAAACATAATGTAAAAAAAACAATTAAATAAAATAACTACCTTTATTAATCGACTTCTTCAAATTACACTTTTAATCCATAGAAAATGATTACAACTATTTGCTTCTCGATCTTTCCTAAGGAGGTAGTCGAACAGTCGATGATCAGCCTGGATGCGTGAGCGTCAGGAGCTTCGTGATCGCGTCGGCTTGATAGCTTTTCCAAGAGGCTCTCGGTGCCCTTTTATAATGCAAAGCCAGAATCTTATTGTTGAAAACTTGCTAAAATTTAGCAATGATTGATCTCCAAAAATCTTGCCTTCCAACTCCCTATTATTGCGGCGGATCCGCGGCCAAAGAGGGGGTATGGCCGCGGATCCGCGGCCAAAGAGTGGGTATGGCCGCGGATCCGCGGCCAATGGTGAGGATCTCTTCATCAATTTTCTTGGGCTCTCTGATTGTGACATTTGGCAATCCAAGGCACCTTTAGAATTCAGAAATCTTCTCTCGGTTGCTTCCAGACTTGGTCTCCAAGTTTTGCTTCTTAATTTGGCAAGTTTTCTTCAACAAATTGATTTGTTTGATAAATTCTGCATAACAACTTGGAAAATTCTGCACCATAATTTCAAATAATATTTAGTAGACTTAGTTCTACTAGGATTTGGTCAATAGATTTATTTGCATACATTTTCCTACCAAATGATAATTAAAATATATTAACACATGGAAAATAATGTTTTTACACATAAACCCTCATATGTACAATATATTATAATAAAGTCCTTTTTTTAATATGAAAATGGTAGGAAAAATGTAATACAAATGTGCAGTTTTATCAACTGAACAAATACCCCCAAACTTATTTTTGATCGTCCCGAGCAAACTAGTTTATTTAAGAGGAGAAAAAGAAAGTAGAAAACTAAGCACACTTTCGTAGGCAGACACGATTGCACTGAGCACGTGCAACAAGCCGTTAAACCTCTAGGCGTCCCTAGTAGGAGGAGTGTTGTCTCCTGAGGGTTTTCAGCGGATTACACCCACAAAATCCAATAACAAAAGAAAGATGGTAAAATTTACATATAAAGATAAGAACCATAAAAGAAAGGCCTTGAAAAGAAGAGTTTCCAACTATACTAGCTTTTCAGTTGTCATGAGCCCTATCTTAATAGTCATGAAAAAATGTTAGAAATCACATTATCCCTTAATAAAACATCGTCTTTATTCTTCATTCCTACCTTTCATCCAAACATTGATCATATAACCCTACGTGTGTGTAAAGAACATCCCTACACTCGGAGAATTCAATTCAAGCTATCATACTCTTGTCCATCTACCTTAGTACTTTTTAATTTAATGAATATTAAAGATTTGCTCACACATTTTAATGCGACCGTTAATACTTCTTGAGGTACTAACCGACCGATTACTTATGTGCTTGCAGATTCGGTGATAATATTTTCCTCGTCTTGCACCACCTAAGGCTTAGCAGTGACTCCCAGACCAGTTGGCCTTAGAGCACTAGGTGAAGAAGCACCCTCGCTATATTTTTTTTTATTGCTGCCTTGGCGATAACAAAACCAGTGTTCATCTTTCTTTTCACCATTTTTATATTTTCTTCAATTTTTTTTTCATTTCCTTCATACTTTGGCTATTAGACAAGAGCATTTCAAGGTATCCTCTACTATCCCGAGTTTCAAGACGTGTGTAAGTGCATATAGTAGGGTATCAACGTTCAAAATGTTTGGCTTCCAGAATAGAAACTATTTTTCAGACTTATTTTTATCCTCAGATTAGTGACTTCCTTCATCTTACTAACCCTTGGGACAACAGCTCATAACTACTTATTACTAGTTCGTTTAAGAAAACTTCTAATTTTCTTGGTTTTCTTAAACTATTCCTATCTTTTGGATGTAATTTTTCACTTTCTACTCTTTTATTATAAAAGAAATTTTTTTTTAAACATTTTTTTGAAAATGTTGTGCTTGTGCAAAGTATATTGCAAATTGATGTATAAATAAGCACAAACCTCCCCCAAACCTGTTTACAGCAGTGTCCCCACTGATGTCATCCGTTAAGCTCAAAAACCTGTAGACTTGGGAGGAAATTATTAATGGGGGCAAGAATATATGAAAGTGAAAATTCTCTCCCAAACTTATTTTAGGCTCACAATTTTGTAAAAATCATTTTCTTTCAAGAGCCCAAAACATACCATCCCTCCCCCAAACTTGAGTTAAACATTTTTAATCTTTTAAAATCACATGAGGGGGTCAAGGTTATTGGTCAATGCCAAGCTTTGCAAAGACCGAAGGTCAACACCAACCATTCAAAAATTTTATCGATGAAGCACCAAGGTTGGTGGAAGAACATGTCACCTATTGACGTGAAGAAGTGGGGAGGTGACAAGATGTGTATTGGAAAAGGATTGCGTCTCAATTTGGAGAGACGACACAGTGATAGTAATGATGGATTTCTCGTATTATCCTGATTGTCCAAAAGAAGGGGTGAAGGTCCAATTTCTTCATCTTCGATTTGATTTATCTCAATACCCGTGTCTTGTAAAAATGCGATTTCATCAGCGAAAATTTCCTCAAAGCTTTCATCGATACCCCGAAAAATAATGTTATCAGAAAAATTAGGGTGACCGTCAGACTCAATATAAGGTTCCTCATTAGATGTTGGCCCGGACAACTCGGTGGAAGAGTAAATGGTTGGGTCAAACAACAACATATGAAAAGAGTCTGTATCATGAGGTTGATCAAATTCGCTGCTGTCGACATCCATTAATTCGACAGAACACACATGAGCATAGGGTTCGGAGGGTTCACTTCCCAACTTGTAAATATTAAGCTTAATTGACTTCTTTCCAAAGGATAGGGTCATAGAGCCGTTTCTACAATTAATTACTGCGTTGGAAGTGGCCAAAAAGGGTCGACCGAGTATCACCGGGATTTGATTGCGTGGGTTTACTACAGGTTGTGTATCTATAACGATAAAGTCCACAGGGAATATGAATTCCCCGACTTTGATTAACACATCCTCTAGCTCACCCCTAGGTTGGGTGATAGATCGATCGGCCATCTGAAGAGTGCAATGCGCCGGCTTTAACTCTCCGATCCCTAATTGCTCATAAACAGAATACGGAAGCAAGTTAACACTAGCACCAAGATCGAGTAGAGCACGATTGATATTTTTACCCCCAATGGAAATAGAAATTGTAGGACTTCCGGGGTCCTTTCGTTTCTTGGGTAGTTGTTGTGTAAAAGCAGTGCTCACATTACTCGCAAGGAAAACTTTTTTAGGTACTTGAACTTTTCGCTTCCTAGTGCACAAGTCCTTTAAGATTTTCGCATATGACGGAACTTGTTGAATAGCATCTAGGAGAGGAATGTTTATGTTAACTTGCTTAAAAATTTCCGCAATCTTCTCCATTTGTGGACTTGGTCTGTTGCCCCTTAACCTGTTTGGATAAGGTGCTTGATCAATAAGTTTTGGGTCCAACGTTTGTGGAGAAGACTGTGGCGACGGATTCGATCCCAAAATTGGAGTGGGCATCGACTTAGATAGATTTGCCGAAATGGGCGAAGGGTTCGAGCCTTGGGGAAAACGGAGAATAGGCTCGGGTGAAGGTGGGAGACTAGACGAATTAGGGGAAGAAGAAGAAGAAGAAGAAGGGGTATCAAATGTGTCACTATCATCAAATTGCTCACCCACTTGGTTATTCAGCACTCTCCCCGATCTCAACTTAGTAATGGCATTCACATTATTACTTTGTGAATGGCCAGGATTCGGTAGGGGTTGAGATGGGAGTTTTCCTTTCTCTCTCGCACTCATTGCGGCGTTTAACTGCGCGATTTGGTTTTCTATTGATTTAATACTCTCACCATGGGAGGAGGAGTTTTTCGTTAGGGTATCAATAGAAGACCTTACCTCAGCCGAATTTTGCATGGATTGTTTCATGAACATATCCAAAGTTTGTGCAAGTGAGTTGTCAGTACCGGCCACTTGTGGTGTAGAAATGTTGGCCGGATTTTGAAAATTTTGTGACTGAAAGGGGGGCTGATTCTGTGGTTGTGGTTGCTGTGGAGGAGGTCTTTGATAATTACTTTGTTGATTTTGATTCCAAGCAAAGTTAGGATGATTCCTCCATCCTTGATTATATGTGGAAGAATAAGGATCATTTCTAGGTCGCTGCTGAAAAGCAGCATTAGCTTGAAACGATGCATTCATAGGACATTCTTCCGTTAAGTGTGAAGGATCCGAACAGCAACCACAGACAGTCTAAGGAAGCGTGACCTGATTTAGGGAGAATGTTGAGAACTTGTTTTCAATAGCATCGAGTTTCTTCTGTATCGCTGCCATTTCGGCTTTCACTGCGATAGAAACATCGAGCTGGTGAATACCTCCCTTAGTTGAAGGTGGTCTTACGCTTTCCCACTGCAACGTGTATTCAGCAAGGTCTTCCAGATATTTCCATGCTTCACCGTCATCTTTAGACATGAAATTGCATTGACACATTGTTTCAAGCATCTGCTTTGTCGCTGGATTAATGCCCTCAAATATAATCCGACATAAATCCCATCTTTGTATTCCGTGATGGGGGCATTGGACAAGCAGATCTTTGAAACGTTCAAAGCACTTCCAAAATGGTTCATTGGGAAGCTGGGTGAACTGGTTGATCTCGCTCCTAACATGTGCAGTCTTATGATTTGGGTAAAACTTCTTAAGAAATGCTACGACTAATTCATCCCAATTAGCGATAGAGTGTGCGGCAGTATTATAAAGCCATTTTTCTGCCAAGTCGCACAGTGTGAATGGGAGAAGACGTAAGCGCATAGCATCTAAGGTCAATTGTGAAGTACCCATCATTGCGCATACGTTTTTGAATTTGGTGATGAAAACGTACGCGTCTTCCGACTCAAGCCCGTGAAATTTGGGTAGCAGATTGATGTAGTGGGGTTTAATTTCGAAATTATCCCCGTTAGGTGGTGGAAGAGATAGACAAGTGGAAAGAGGACCACGGATAGGATAGCATCTCTCTTGGAGAGAGATGCGCGGTGGATTCTGCGCACCTTCGGGCGGTGGCAGCGTGGTGTTATAATCTGATGGAGTGCCGTCCATCTCGGTCGTGTGTGGTGGGGGAAAAGAAGATGAAGAAGTACCGACTTCGGCGTCGATAGCAGGAACGCGGACAAGACGGGCACTAGGATCCCGTGTCCAGCCGAGCATGCACTAAGCGGGTTTAGTGCAAGTGGCAGCGTGTGTGTGATTTAAAATTGGCTTGTTTTGAAAAAGTGGGACTCAAGACAAATCTCCCTAAGATGCACAAGCAACCCTAGAACTAAGGTTACCTAGGTCCAGTCTCTAGACCGCTCCTAGACTTCCAAAGGATAAGCCGCAGGATCAATCCTCTACCGCCTCCGTACTACCCTCGTAGCCAGATAAGTGCCAGGTAAGTGGGAAGGAACCACGTCGTGGGCCTAATTAAAAACCACTAGCCTTTGTCACACTTGCCTAGGCACTACAAAAGTAATGCGGATAAACGATTGATTACCCACGACCTTCCTCTGTCCTTAATGAGCGCGACAGTCCTTAGAGTCTGATCTAGATATTTTTTAAATTAATGAAGGGTTGATCTATATGCTCGGTTTGTGATTTGTGGGGCTTAGGAAGGGTGATGAAATCCCCACCTAATCTTGATTTGGTCTTTGCCCCTTAGAGTCCGTATTAAAATATGCAAAACAAAACCAATCACAAAACTTTTGCAAAAAGATTTTTTAGCGGCGCGATTTTGCAAAGAATCCTGCAGAAGATAGATTTTATTGGATTTGAGGAGAGAGAGAAGGAGTTAAGAAATATACCAGAGAAGATTGAAGCCCTAATTCCTCCAACCTGCCGCAATTCCGCCGCAGAAGGGGTGCTTTTGCCGCGGTTCCGCCGCGTGGAAGAAGGAACAGTTGATGAAAATGTTTCTGTGATCTCCTTTGCTCCTCTGGATCTCTAAAAATGTCTCTGTTTCCTGTTCTCCTTAATTCTGTAACTCCAGATCTCCTTGCAAAATTCACGCACAAATCGTTAAATATGCAATTTGCAGTTTTGTGTTAATAATGATATGACTCGTCTAAGAATTCAACACAAATAGTAAAAATAAAAAATTACGCACGTATCCCCGGCAATGGCGCCATTTGATTGATACGAAAAAGTGTTTTTGTAGTAGTTAACCGCAATCAGAACGGTGTCGCGCGTAGCTAGACCGAGATGAGTACGGGTCGTCCTCAGGAAAACGTGGAACCTTTTACTCTTACTTTAGATGTGTTGAGAAAGAAAGGAGGGATAAAGAATTTTATAGAATGGTTTCTAGATCTACGTTAAACAAGAATGTAAAATATAGATCTAGATTATTTTAAAGATGTAGTAAATATAATAAGAGGGCTTGTAGGGTTCGTTAGAATTTAGTAGTTATGGACGATTAATTAAAAGTTACCCTTTTTATCCATTAATAGATTTAGAACTAGAACGACGGTGATGCGTGTAGATTAGGGTTTCTGGAGGGAAAAGGAATCCCACTCTTAACCCTTATCTCGACACGGAACTCCGTTCATATCTAGCCTTTACCAAAACAATCATTAATCTAATCTCTAATCGCGGTCGGAACTAGCAAAGAATTGCTAGCGCGCCCGATTAGGATGTTAATGATTCTTTTGATAAAGTTCCTAAACTTTGTAGGACTTAAAAAGGGTTTAGTTATTTTCATCGTCCATTAACCTACCCTAATCCTACGAACCCTAACAAGCGGAGAATTACTCGCGCATGTTGGGAGAAGAAGATGAAAAGAAAGAGAGGGAAAACATAATGTAAAAAAAACAATTAAATAAAATAACTACCTTTATTAATCGACTTCTTCAAATTACACTTTTAATCCATAGAAAATGATTACAACTATTTGCTTCTCGATCTTTCCTAAGGAGGTAGTCGAACAGTCGATGATCAGCCTGGATGCGTGAGCGTCGGGAGCTTCGTGATCGCGTCGGCTTGATAGCTTTTCCAAGAGGCTCTCGGTGCCCTTTTATAATGCAAAGCCAGAATCTTATTGTTGAAAACTTGCTAAAATTTAGCAATGATTGATCTCCAAAAATCTTGCCTTCCAACTCCCTATTATTGCGGCGGATCCGCGGCCAAAGAGGGGGTATGGCCGCGGATCCGTGGCCAATGGTGAGGATCTCTTCATCAATTTTCTTGGGCTCTCTGATTATGACATTTGGCAATCCAAGGCACCTTTAGAATTCAGAAATCTTCTCTTGGTTGCTTCCAGACTTGGTCTCCAAGTTTTGCTTCTTAATTTGGCAAGTTTTCTTCAACAAATTGATTTGTTTGATAAATTCTGCATAACAACTTGGAAAATTCTGCACCATAATCTCAAATAATATTTAGTAGACTTAGTTCTACTAGGATTTGGTCAATAGATTTATTTGCATACATTTTCCTACCAAATGATAATTAAAATATATTAACACATGGAAAATAATGTTTTTACACATAAACCCTCATATGTACAATATATTATAATAAAGTCCTTTTTTTAATATGAAAATGGTAGGAAAAATGTAATACAAATGTGCAGTTTTATCAACTGAACAATAACCCTCTGGCAGAATAATATATACGTGTACTTCTAAAGCTAGTTTAGAACGACGCTATACTTATCCTCCTGCCGGGTCTCATAGTCTGGAACAACAGTAGTGTCAAGTCTGGGTAAACAAGAACCTCCCTGTCACCGTCCTAGAGGGTACCGGAGTACCTCTCGGGTGTCTGAGGTTACCCACCATATTTGCGAAGTGGCTATTGGAATGTCAAAACCTGATTGAATATATAGGTCCTATTAAATTTTCCGTAATCGTTTGCGGTTCTTGAATCACTTCCAGTTCTACCATACTCCCACTACTGTTTTCTGAAAAAATCCATTTTACTAAAACTGTGGCGAGTCTAGAACAATATCACTATTGATCTTCCAGATGGTAGAAATGTCAACCCTCGTCAAAACCAGGGTCAACCCACAAATAGCTATTACAGAAACGTGCCTTGATTTATCCAGTGTCTAGTTTTAAGCATAAGCTGGACAACTCCCCGTATCTTAACATCGTTAAGATATGAACCATTCTATACACAATATAGAAATAGAGGCACTAATTTAATTGGAACCAGATTCAAATCATGCAGCTGTCTCCAGTGCATATCAACTTAATGGAGAGAGGCTTATCAGTATTACTCAACTTAGGAATCCATCTAATTATGAGTAACCTGAAAGAGAAACAAGTTTCTCAAAACCGCTACTATCAACTGAATACCAATCACAAGAATCTACATCTTCGGTCTCTTTGAAGAATCCCGATACTTGCGATACCTGGTTCTTTACTTTATTCTTATACCCACAACTTCTCAAAACTTAGACATTGTATTTCTACGAAACACTTGTCTAAAAACTAGAGAAGTCATAAGTAAATAGAACATAGTATGAGAACCTACCCCTTTGTCCTGATGGACACTGAACAACATACAATACTCTGTATAAGTCCGCTGAGTTGAATAACTCAAAACCTGTGCATCGTAGGTTGAAAACTGTACCCAGGCGATTTCCTTAAGTATCACCAATTACAACGAATTCCGATATAATGAGGATGATCACCTAATTCCCAATAACTTACTCCCACTCATCATCTGTAAAACCATACAGATATGAGAATGAAACTTGGTAAATACATACCCTGGAGTAAGTATCTAATCGGGAAAACAGTTTTCCTTTAACAATGCACTGAAACATCAAAATGTTTCATAGGGGTATTCTGGTATTCCTAGTAATGCCTCTTTCATAATCCAATTCATGACTATAACCATATATTTCTTTGCCATCTCTCCAAATCCCTTTATTTGTCTTTAGTCGTTACCTTCTGTACACCTTTATTAGGCTAAATGGTTTTCTTCCTTCCCTACTGTTCGGCACCAGCCTATGGTTTGGAAGAAGACTATCCAGTAAGCATAATAGGTGTACTCTCATAAACCTAGGAGTACTCGTATCTTGAGAGAAGATGATGATAAAAGACAACTGAATAATACCTTATTCCATTAAAGGTGAAATAGGAGTGGCGATGAAGTACGCGGTTTCGTCGTGAATGATAACAGTCGCAATTTACTTTGCCCTCTTTCTAATCCCTTTATCTTGTCTTTACATATTACCTTCTGCACACCCTACTTAGGCTAATTGGTTTTCTTCATTCCCTACCTTTCGGCACCGGCCTATGGTTTGGAATAAGACTATCCAATAAGCATAATAGGTGTACTCTCCTAAACTAAGGAGCCCTCGCAACCTGAGAGAAGGTGATAATGAAAGACAACTGAATAAACCAATTCTATTTCTCCTGAACCTGGATCCATCCTCGAAGAAGTCCCTTCGAGTTCATATATAACCATACGATGGATCTATCCAATGGAAGTGGATGTCCGTAGTAATACGGGGTGTTCTGAGAAATACAAAGGGTAAAAGAAGGAGCGACAATGACTTGTGCAACTAAAGACAATCCAAAAGCCAGTATTTTAAGAAGGTTCAGCCAACTTGGTCACCGAGTCATAGTTTAGGGTCGGTCAAAGGTCGCTGCCAAAGAGAGAGAAAAGAAACACTTTGCGTGCACTCTAACCTAGATCAGAATGGTTATCACTTTATCTAATCAGGAAACCTCCCACTGTAATCTCAAATCCTCCTCCAAACCTGAAAGAAGAATTAGTCGGGATCACCCGAAGAGTAAACCAACTCATCGGTGAGAATCGGGATCCAACTATCATCGCATGATAACTTGATGGAAGCCACTCAAGTTATCACACTCCAGAAGGTATGCGCATGCCTGGCAAGTTTGCTTTATGTTTGAAAATCCCGATGTGATTTTTGCCCCATGCTCTTATGACCTTGACTAAGGGCCAACAAATCATAAGTCACATGTCAAGTTCTTCCCGTCATTGTCCTGGTTGATTTGAACCCACCCGTACATACTCTTGACTAAGAGCCAACAAAGTAATACGGCTGTCCCAAACCAACGCATTTATCTATGCTACAAATGAATACCCAGCAGCTACCAAACACTATGCCTTGACTAAGGGCCAACAAACATAGCTTGAATACTACTGACCATCCATAAGAAATGACGGAGGGCTACGACTGGTTTTTGGCGAAAAACCTTTAACGTAATGAACTTGATCTCGTTGAAGGAACCTGATAGTTTTTTATAAAAATATAGTGACGAAAACCTTTTGCTAAAGAGGTCACTCCCGGTGAAGAGATCTCGGCTCTTTCCTCGTGGAATGAGGTGCAGGATATTCCAACTGAATACCGCGATGCAAAGCAACTTGTAATCGACTATAGTGAAGTTACTACCCTGACATAAACTTCTGCCCAAGGGTTTTTCCCGGTGAAGGGATATCAGCCCTTGCCTCGTCGAATGAGGTGCAGGATATTCCAACTGAATATCACTATGCAAAACAAAAGGAAACATCTTTGTAATAACACATTTTTAAAATTTATTCCAACAACATCAAATATAGGTTTGTTTTATCTTGCATTGATAAGAATCAACGCAGTCCCGTCAATCAATCACACCAGAAAAGAACGAAAATATAATGTACGTATATGCCATCCGCATTCGCCACTGGGTCCCGTCATCACCCGTTAGGTTACTTAACTAACGACAGAGCGGGGGCTGGACTAGTGCGGGTGTAAAACATATACAACATCTAATAGTATATATACCAATATACAATAATCGCTCCAGGCGTGATAATATGCAACATTACAGAAAAGAAATAAGTATCACAGAACAATACAGATAATCTGGGATCCCCGGGTTTCACAGAGCCGCTGTTGAAAACCGACGTTCCCCTGGTCGTGTGGATAGCCTGTGCAATGAAACCTAGACCCCTACGGGTGCGGCAAGTTACCTGCCAAAACCTGAAGCGAGGTAGTCCCCACAGCATAGTGAATGGAACACCCGACACTTCACGGAATCCGGTAAATTGAGCACCCCTCCTTGGGTCAACCTGTACCCCCTACGAGTGCAGCGAATAGTCTGCCAATTCTAGAGTAAGGTCTCTTTGCCTCTCAAAGCCATGAGATACGGACCCGTTGCCCTCCAGAACCCGGCTATCCGTGCACTCCTTCGTGGGATAAACCTAGTACAGAAATGAAAAATATACAACGGGTACATCGACCTCAACCTGGTCGTGCCCCAAAAGAATATTATACAAACAGGCAGTAACGACAGTCCACATGTTGGACGCTCGCCCCGCAATATCAAATGTACAAATAAATCCAAACTGCACTATCATTGCACCCTGCTATCCACCATGACATATCCGCAACATCACAGCACAACACAGAACATCAACGCGAATGTCATGTTCGCAAACCCGTCTAAAAGAACTATAGCAATCAGACGCGGTTTACCAATCAAATGACATTCCCGGTCGGAGATATAATGTAAATACTGTAAACTAACAAATTTAAAATTTCGATCGACTAAATTTCCCGAAGTGGGCCCTACGTACATCTGATGTACAGTAACAAAATCTGGGCCCAAAAGAACTATACCAAAAACCACAATTTCCAAAAATAAGCTCTCTGGAAAAAGTTGATGCACTGTTCCCACAAAAGCGCCGCGGTTCCGCGGTCAAACCCTAGGTTTGACCGCGGATCCGCAGTGGTCTTGTGGGATCACGTGCCCAAATTTTTCCACAATTCTTAGAAAAGCCTTCTTAGTATTCTGTGATATGTAAAATAATTTTTGGAACCCTTTTAAAATCGACAGAAACTTAGAACATGGAATTTTGCGGTTTTCGAAAATCCGTTCGATCGATGTTTTAAACGCGTTAGCACAAGTTAGTATAGCTTAATGGTGAGGCTCTGATACCACTGTAAGTCCACGGTAGCGCCCCGGCCATCTAACAGACGCCAAATGCGGAACAAAAACTTTTTACAACTGGCGCTATCTCGTACTATAACCCGGATCTTCCATTAAAGCTAAACTAACAAACTACAAAGTGGGTAGAAGAGTTATACTGAACGATCCGAGTCCTTCGGTCTTCAACCATCATCCCACGCTTTGTTGCGGCTGCTCCGATCTCCTGAATCTCCAGTCTTCTCGTCCAGGTGGCACCACGTCGATGGATCTTTAAACGGGCTCCCGCCTCTGAACCGAGGCAACTCGATCATCAAGTTTGCCAAAAGAGATGACCAAGATTGATGTAGAGAATGAGTAGAACACTTTGTCTCGTTACGTCCAAGACTATGGACGAACGGTTAATGAAGTTGCCTTTTGGATTCAACTGAAATGAGAAATGAATATCTTAAATTTCCATGAAGCCAAAACCCTAATCTTTTTGAATCAACAACCATCATCTCATCATAGAAGAGGGGCCGGCCACTTATAGGTGAGGGAGAGGTGAGTGTAGGAGGGGGAAAGTAACCACAACCATTAATGAAGAGAATGAGTCACTAAGACACCTAGTATGAACTTATTGAATGAACTAATGATTCATAACACATAGTCATCAACTCATAAATGCTCTATTAATGCACTAAGCCACCTCACCATCCTAGTCACCATCCTAGTCACCGTCTAGAAGCTTCCACACTCATCTCAAGAAAAGATAAATCTGCATTTAACCGAATGTTAAATACGGCTGATAGAAAACTGAAAACTGGCAACTTCCAAAAGTGATCCTGAAACGAATTTCAGGATAACCCCGTATCAGTATAAACATACCCGCATTTGTATTACGACCGAATACAAATACATCTGAGACAAAGATATTATATCTACACAGCATAATACTCGGATCCGGCTTAAACCAAAGCCGACCAGTATTATCTGTCCGAAAAACGACACGTGCGAAAACGCACGTACATTTTCCGAACCTTGCCATAAACCCATATGGCCTCTACAACCTTTCGCCCGAACTTGGGAAAGTGTCTGTGGGGAACTCTAATGACTCATCAACACACTGGCACTGGGTATAACCCCTAGCACGTCAGAGGTACAAGCTGTACGTAACGGTTTGCCTATGTATTGATTGGAAGGGAAGCTGACGAGCGAACTCATCCATAAACCCTACTGAGCCTGACAACGACAATATACATACAGTCTGGTCCGTTCGTCTAAAGAGTATCGCATATCGAGTCTAGGGTGGTGGATAAAGTCAGACCCCCTAATAACGCGATAAATCGTGTCGGCATGAAGCCCATCACCACCTGAGAAACTACTGATCCAAATCAGTAATTCTCCACCACCTCGGCCGAGGATTTCTAGTGATGGCCACCCGTGCACTGCGCGACATCAACCCCCAATACCGGGAGAGACGAATCCCCGACGATCCGCTCACTGTCTCCATGTGGCTCGGGACTGTACCCAACTAAAACCTGTTTGCACAACTCCTTTGAGCGTGGTAGGGTAGTAATCTAAGCACAGTGGGAACTCACACAAGACAAATGACGATCTCAGGTCGACAAACTAACCTGTACACATGTCACCAGGAACTGCTATCTGACGATATGTATAATACCAACTAGCATATTCCCGGCGAGTCCTGTCCGGTGTACTCATAACCCAATGAGCACCTGTATACATCTTAGGTGAACCAACTGACACCAATGGCTTGTGAGACCAGCCATCGCCCCTCGTCGGGGTCTCGACTGTATACACTAGTCTACTCTGGAGTATCGATGCCCTGTCTCGAAACTCCTACGACTAGGGACACTTTAAGGATGCGCTTACAGACCCCAGCTCCCACGTATATGATCGCCATCATACTGCTGGTAGTCAAGCAAGAATCCTATAGGCTCTATCATTATGCAATAGTGAACTAAAGCATGTATACGATGATAAAAACAAATCAGATAGCATACTATCATCTCGAGCAAGACTGTCATATCGGTATAGGTCCTGCCTCAATCATTGCAATCACGTACCTGCGATCCAATAATTGACTTTGAGGGCACTATCTCCAACAATAATCATATGTAATCTATCATATCAATGTATCAATTTAAAATTCAAAATCAAACCCTATTTTTCTAGAGTGGTTTATTGAATTATAAATTGAATTAGTTGATTTTTTATTTAGGGTATTTTTATATCCCTAATTAAATTCCCTCTTATTTTCAAAAGTCTCTATTTAATCTTCATATTTTATATTTCTCTCTCAAATTTATTAGATATTCCATATTTCTTCTTTTAAATTTTTCATCCAAAAATTAACCCGGTTTTATGTGAACTGTGGATACTGTTTATCAAACTATTATCATCAATCCATAAAATGCTATAGAGAAATCATAATTTCATTTAAAAAGCAAAATTACCTTGTGTAATAGAAAGTTAATTTTTAGATGGAAACCGTAGAAAGGAAAAATACGAAATAAGGAGAAATTTAGAAAAAACAAAATTAGAGTGAGTGTTTTAAAAATAAGAGAGAATTTAAGGAGGGATATAAAAATAACCTTTTTATTTATTAATTTCTTATCTCTTTTTTCCTTTTTTATTTTTTTTATAGCTATCTATCTACTTGTATTTACCGATCTACTAACTATTATAATGTCAAAGGAGAGGTGTAGGAAGAACTGAAAAATAACTTTCTAATTTGCTACCACCTAAACAATAATGACTGATTCCCCTTTTTAGGACCTCCAATTCTTGAACGTTAAAACAAATGGTAGGTTTAGACAAAACAAGTTATTTAGTATTTTAAAAATTGACTACAAGGTCCTGGGTTCGAGACTTCCGGTAATGTAAGCACGTACCATTAATTACAATTGTTTATAGGCGCCCTCGAGGCAATTATTGTAATTGAAAGAGGACCTATACGAGAGAACAATCTTACTCGAGATGATAGTATACTATCCGGTTTATCTTTATCTTTCATGTGATGCATTTTATTCACTATCACGTATCGTTTAGATATGAGATAAAACCCTAGGATTTTGCTTCACTACCAGGACGATGATGGAGATCATACTAGTAGGGCATGGGTAGTTGATGAGCACATCCTTAAATGTCCCTAGTCGTAGGAGTATCGAGACTGGACATCGGTACTCTAGTTTAGACTAGTGTGTACGTTTCCTGATCTGGTTGGAGGGCGATAGCTGATCCTGCATCTATTGATATTTGACATCGAGAATTGTATACAGGTGGTCAATGGATGAGTTATACTGGATAGACTCACCGAGAACTCCTAATTATTAATATACCAATATCAGGTAGCAGTTCTCTTGTGACATATGTACATGGTAGTCCCCTGGACTTGAGATTGCCAAAGTATCTTGTGTGTGTTCCCAATATACTTAGAATTCTACCTTACCATGGCTCAAAAGTGTTGTGCAAACAGGTTTTTGTTGGGTATAGTCCAAAATCACGTGGAGGCAGCGAGCGGTCGAAGGGATTCGTTTCTCCCGGTATAGGGAATTGATGTCGCGCTGTGCAGAACATGGCTACAACTACAAGTCAATGGTCATTACAGACCGATAAGTGTTATCAGTTGTATCTCCAGTTGGTTATGAGTCATCTGTCGCATGACTTATCGAGTTATTGGGGTCTGACAGATTCCAAACCCTAGACCAGATATGCGATAATCTTAAACGAAGAGACCGGACTATACGGTAATGTCACTGATAGACTTTGCAGGGTTCAGATGAGCTTGCTCGTTGGCCTTCTTTTGTTCAATACCTGGGTGGTCGTTACGTGCAGCTGGTACCGCTGACATGCTTGTGGGCTATGGATATGATCCTAACTTACTGCCAGCGTATTGTCGAGTCTTTAGAGTCTCACACAGAGATTTCCCAGCATATGCAAAACGATATAGGGCTCGTATAGGGATACGTGTAGGAGTTCGATTAAACACGTGTATTTGATACACGTATTTTAATCAGGTGTTAATTGTTATTAGCCGGTATATATATGATATAACCGGATTATTAAATCAAGTGTTGATTTAATAATTAATTATATATTTATATATTGATATATTAATTAATATCATGCTCACTTAATTATTTTCTTCTCTTTATTTATATTTATAATTGATATAAATATTGTGTTATGTATGATGATACATTGAAGATGTGTGTATGAGAATTATATGGAAAATAAGCACTTATAAGTAAAAATGAGTCATAGAAATAAGAGAGTGGTAGAATACATGAGATGTTTTATTTTTGATGACTCATGGTTATGACTCATTCTTGTTTTGCTCTCATTTTTGTTTTATCCATGCTTATCTTCTACACACTCATCTCCTCCATGCATCTTCTTCTTGATTTTTCTTCAACTGAGGAAGGGAAAAGAAAATAGAAAAATTAAATAAGCTAATTATTCTACATTTCCTACTAATCCTTCTTAGCAAAATTAGTGGGTTATTTCATTTTGATGAGATCAATTTAAAGTTAAAACTTGTGTTGGAGTTATCTCAAGATGGATCATTTTCGACGAGGAGATCATCGAGCAAGCTTGTTCCGGATTTCATATAGATTAACCGGAGTCCAAAGAGAGGTGGATAATGTGCTACAAACGTTATAGTCCGCCAACTCTTATTTTTTGCATTCTAGTTTAGTGACAGGTTTAGTTTGATTCTTGGTTTGGGTTTGCTAAAATTCTCTAGATTTTTAAAATTACCGTTTCCGCTACGCTTTAAACCCTACTTTAGATGCATATCATCCCAATAGTGGTATCAGAGTCATACCAAAAGACTACAACTTGTTTTTGGCCAATTTGAAATCCAAAACTTTTGAATCAATGTGAAGTGTTCGCTTGTTTTCAAATATTGACTTAAATCGATTCTTTTTGGCTCTATTTGCCCATTCTCGGGCATTGTAGATGTGATCTAGATTAACATATACCACTGTGGAATGCTACGGAGGGGGTCAACCACACCCGGGAGCACTTTGAAGTGCTCTTGGGGGTTGATGACCTGAGAGTACCCATAAGGGTGCTCTCGGGTCTGGCATGGCCTTTGGCCACTGTAAAGGTGGCCAAAGGTCATGCCACCCCCTAGGAACGTTTCAAAATGGTATTTAATTTTTGCCCCGAGGTCCACGCGAAGTTTGGGCGCGTTTCGAGTTTGTTACGATGCGTTTCCGAGCTAAAAAGTATCGAGGTGAATAGTGTTTTCAATTTTCGAATTCTTCGCTTCGACTTAGGAAGTTGTTGGATTCGTTAGTCATTTGCGTTGGTATAAACTAGATTAAAGTATTTAATATAGTTGTATCATCGGCATATGCGATACGCGCGAATTAACGGTTTTTCTATGTCGGAGTGAATAATGTTTTTTCAAGTGTTGAATTAAAGGTTTTGTCTTGATATTTTTGTGATTTGTTGGCCATGGGTGATGAGTTAAGAGGATTAAAATGTTTAATTGGTTTAACTCGTCGGCGTATGCGTTCCGACGAATTGATGTGATCAATTCGACGGGGTTGCACAAGTGAGTCTGAGATGTTGGTTTGTTGGAATGCGTTGGATTGTTGCAAAATGAATAGCACCGTGCGGAAGTGTGATGTTGCGATAAGTGTTATTTCCATTCATGCTTATAGCCATCTTGTATATTCTTTTGTTCGGGATGACTTCCAACTTGTGGCCACCGTTTCCTCTTAATGTATATTTTTTGTTTCGGGACTTAGCGGTTAACATATGGCCATAGTCACCGTTTGATATATTATTATTTGTCGAGACACGATCAGGATGCGATCGTTATCGCCGTTGTATAATACATGTTTAGAATTACCCCACGGAGAAACGCACGAGCAACCGAATTCTAGATTGCAGCGGGTGGCCATCTCAAGGAGTTGAGATCGGGTCACTCGAGTCTAGGATTGGCGGGTTGCTTGCCGCGCTTGTAGAGGGTATATGATAGACCTACGGAGGAGTGCTCAAGTCACCGGATTCAAGAAAGTGTCGGGTGGCCCCCTCATGATGATGATATTGGGTTGCATCATTTCTTGGGTTACCTTGTAGCTTTCCGCACTCGTAGGGGTCTGCTTTTGGCTATGCACGGGCTATTCACGTGACCAGGGAATGTCGCGTTTCATTTGTGGCTCGAACGAAACGCGGGATTCCTAGGTGATCCAACCATTTCTATTCTGTGATATTCATTACTTGCTTGTGATATGTTTACCTACCTGTGATGATATTTATCGCTTAGGTATAATGATGATTGTCTGCCTGCGATATTTTATATGATAATATATTGATATATATGATAATATATTGATATATATATGCATATGCTATATACGTTTTGCACCCGCACAAGCCCTGCCCCCGCCCTGCCGTAAGTTAAGTAACCTTACGGTGAAGACCCAGGGCCCCGTGGCGAATGCGGATAGCGTATATGTGCATCCTAGTTTTCTTTTCATATCATACTTTATCTGTAATGGTGTGAGGAGATGCTTGATAATGTGATTATCTATTTCATGGGATTGCATTGATTAGGATTAATGTAAAGATAATAAATCTAAAACACATTGAAGAAACCAAATATTAGATATTGTGGTGTTATAATCAAATCTTTTGCTTTGCATCGAGATATTCGGTTAGGAATATCCTGCACCTCATTCGACAAGAAAAGAGCATAGATCCCTTCACAGGGAGTGACCTCTTTGGCAAAATATTGTGTTACTATAAGTTTGCAAATTGAATAGTCGTATCCTATTGTTTTGCACAGAGATATTCAGTTAAGAATATTCTGCACCTCATTCAATGAGGTAAGAGCCATGATTCCTTCATGGGGAATCTGCACTTAAGTAATAGTCTACGTAACTATAAATTTGCAAAACCACTCGGTTCCTTCAATGATATCAAGTTCATTATGTTAAAGGTTTTCTTCAAAATCAGCCGTAGCCATCTGTCATTTCAGGAAGTAGAGTACTTAGTATTCGTGCCACGTTTGATGACTATGTTATGGCGTAGTGTACGGTAGCTAAGTGATGTCTTCCTGTTAGCATAATGATGCGATTGGTTAGGGCGGTCGTACGATTTTATTGACTATGTTAAGGGTCATGCGGGTGGATCTAACTTAATCACGAAATGACGGGTAAAACTTAACTTGCAACTTATGATTTGTTGACTATATTAAGGTCATAAGCCGCTAGGGGTAAAAACCTATATCGGGAGTTTCAAGTGTTGAAACTTGCAATGAGATTGCATACCTTCTATGATATGGGGTGACTTGTTGACTATGCCAAGATTACTACTCCGTGATAGTTTGGATCCCGATTCCCACTGTGAGTAATAGTTACTCCCGAGAAATTTTCAGATGACCCCGGCTAATTCTTATTTTAGGATTTAAAGGAGGATTTGATGGAACAGTGGGAGCCATCCGATTGTATAAATATACCAATCTAATCTAGATTAGAGTGCATGGTGAGTGTTTCTTTTCTCTTTCTCTGGCAGCGACCTAAGACTGGCCCTAAACTAAAAACTCGTAAACCAAGTTAACCGAACCTTTTTATAATTAATGGCTTTGAAATGTCATGATTGCCCTATTTCACGACATAGTCATATATATCCTTACCTGTCATGCCCCGCTTCCCGGTGTACGGTGAAGGGGACGCGGCGAGGCTGCTACGTATTTACTCTAAAATAAACACGCTAAGCATATCTAAGCAATATAAGTAAAATGCACAAGAGATAGAGACAATAGATATAATTGAACAACAACTTTATTTATTAACATTCTTTTTACCATACAAAATACATGGAATGGAAAGCAATGCCTAAACAGTGGCATAACAGAAATGGAAAATACATAATGTAAATGTGTACAGGGAATCTAAAGCTCTGGGTCGAAAGCTAGCTAGTCCAAATCCTCGCTGGTGGGCTCGATCTCCAGTGAGTCCGAATCACCAAACGACATTCCAAAGAAGAAGAAATAGAATGTCGTCAGCGAACAAATCGCTCGGTAAGTCTCAAAGAGGAGGGAGAAGTAGAATAGGCAAAGAGAGGGTATAACTATTATAATGTTGTTTGTTACGTTAACGTAGTTGTTTGTAACTTAGTACAGAAGATGCCAGTGTATACGGAAGAAGTCTCCCTAGACCAGAGACTACGGTATATGGAGTACAAGGCTCCGTCGATAATACCATGGAACAACAACATCGATGTAATTACGTCTTAAGTGACCACCTCGTGCCACCTTTAACATTTTCCGTACCAGTCTACCCCTTTATAACCCCATAGTGTTTATAGTATTGATTATACAAAATGTATTGTGTTGTAAATTGAATTGTATAGATGGATGATTTGCCAAAACCATGATATCAGTAAATGGATGTAACTAGAGAATCATGTAGATGGATGTATATCCATGGTTCGGTTCGGACAATATAGATTGATTAGATTGAACAGATTGAATATATAGATTCATAGATTCATGTTGAATTGTAGTTTGTACTTGAATTATATTCAAGTCAGATTAATTATATCGAGACTCAGTCTGAGTCAGAAAATTAGAAAAGAAATTGAATCCTGAATTATGTTATGGTGCTATCGGTAACTGCTGCACATGGACGGCAGGATTTGTGTTTTTTTTAAAGACAATTACCGTGTTGATAACACCGTTTGTTAAGTTGTCTACCTTAAATAGGCAACACCCATATCTCCGTCTCTCTGAGGCTCAAGAGATTGGTCCCGCTTAAACCTATGTTTACTAGGGTCCTTATTGTAATTTAGTATAATTTGAGAGGGTTTTATGTAAAATAATTTTGTATAATTTTGAAAATACACCTCAAGTATTTTATTATCGTCTTTAGAGTTTTCATGGATGTATATTTTATCAATATGACATTTTTAGTGAATAAAACCTAATTTCATAATATATGGTATTTATTTGTAATATTGGATTTGTATGGTATTTTCTAGTAAATGAGATGTTTTTCTTGAATTTTGGAAATGTGGAATATTATAAATATTAAAAATAGATATTTTGATATTAATTACATATATATTTATTTATTAAAATATAAGTTTTATTTATAATAGAAATCACATTTTCTAAATAAAATTGTATTTTAAATCTTTCGAGATCGTATGCTCCTTGCGGGGTCTGCATCTCACTCTACTAAGTCCGAGGATGTGCGATAATCCGCATCATCCTGAACAGGTTCCCCGAAATGGGTTGTAGAGGCGCATTTGCAAAGATTTGTTAAAATACACATCTTGTAGAAAAATGTTTTTATAAGTCGGAGGTAGTTATGTGTAAAATCGTATTTTTTCCAAACCTATGTTCCTAAATTTCATCGTGCTATGTTCGATATGTGTGTTATATATGTGTTGTGAGGAGGTAGGTCATTACCTCGTGAGTTTTCTAAGGTAATACGTTTTAAAAAGTTTAAGTATGTCGAAATGAAATATGAAGGTATTTTAATGTAAAAATGGAATAAAACTTGCTACAGTTATTATTTTGATGTCAAACTTATTCTATTGTCTTCGTTAATGTTTAATGGTCATGATATAAGAGTTTGGTATTATTGTGTTTAAGAAAAATAGAACTTTTTAAGGAAAAACCGAATCGGAAGTCGGATTAACTCCGCTTCCGTCTGGTTTTAGTTTTAAATGTTTTTAGAATAGAGAAAAGAAGGCGAAGTAGGGAATTACAGGTTATTAAACTATAAGAGAGAAGGAGGAAGAGGTAAGAGGTGCAGGTGCGTCGTTTCGTCGTCGGAATCTTCTCGGATCATCGTCGGAAGTTCGTCGGAGCTTCGCCCTTTTACTAACTCCACTTACACACAAAAGACTTGGGAATTTTCTTGAGAGTTTGGACAGGGATTTGTGAGTGAGGGGGGGTGATTTGAGGGGTGGTATTTATAGGAAAATATAGGGTTTAGGGTAGTGAAAGGATGTGATAAAAATTGTATTTAAATTTGCATTAAAAAGGATTAAAAGAGGGTATTTTAATTCTCTGGTTCATTGCAGAGAATTTAAACAGTGCAGGGGGAGTGGGGTAGGCCAAAGGTTGCAGGGAGTTCAAGAAATATTGGGATCGGGCTGAGTTAACCCGGCGGCGCCGGCCGAGTCGGGCGAGTCGCCGGCCCGAGTCGGCCCAGTCGGGCCGCGTCTCCTTGCCATGTGTCCCCTGTACTTGGTCTTGACTCGTGGACCCATTTTCGTATTCTGTAACTTACCCTATTACGTGTAGTGCATGTGTAGACTCTTGGGCTTCTAACACATTAAAAGAATTTAAAATAAAAATAATGTGTGGCTGATGGGATTTGAACTTTGGTGCTTTGGTTCAGCAGTGCAAGGTCTTACCAATGAGCTACAAGCTCCTTCTTGCTGTTCAAAAGCAAATCAAACTTATAACTTGTGCTCAGGCTCAAGTACCTCTTTCTGTATTTTTGAGAAAAAATTGTACAAAAAGTTTAGGGTTGTAATGAAACTATTAAGGCTAGACTTGTAGTAAAAAGTTTTCATCAAATACCCGTTGTGGGTTGTGATGAAACTATTATTTCAGTGTCTATGCTGAAGTCCATACGGATATAACTTGCCATTGTTGTTTTTCATGACTGTGATATCTGGCAGATGGATGACTATAATATCTTTCTAAATTGGATTTAGAAGTATACGTGTATATGACTCTGCCAAAGGGTTATCTTAGTTAGTGGGAGCAGCAATAAGTATGCAAGTTGCTTAATTCTATCTTTAGACTAAAGCAGCCATATCGGAAATCGATCATCTATTTTGATGTTATGGTCAAAATGTTTGATATCATCAAAATGAGAGATGAACCTGGTATTTGTAAAAAGATAGTAAGGAGTGTTGTCAGATTCCTCATATGTTATGTGGATGACATACTCATGATAAGAAGTGATATTCCTATGCTGCAAATCGGTAAAACAATGGTGGTCACATGTGTTTCTCTATATAGGATATGGATATCGGTCCAATTCTGGAGAAACATGGGGTAGCAGAAAAGAGCATTTGATGTTCTTGGTGTTTGGTAATGCCAGCCTCATGAAGAAAGTGGTTACCAATTCTAGCTTCCTTGGAAATATGGAAAACAGAGCGTCTGTCGCGAGTTATAAATTTACCCTCTTTTGAGGAGCGGTATATTTGAAATAGTTCTAAGTGGGATACTGAGGTAGTCATAGCGCTGGATGCTGATTGTGAATCAGTAAAGGATACCGTCTGAGAATTCGTTGGATATAATTGTTCATTTATGATCATGATCTCATCGTCTGTCCAGGCAAATACTAAGGTAGGTATCGCTCAGTTCGGGAGATATTTGATCTCCGCGAAGTTGAGAATCAGGGAGAAACAGAGAGATGCGCTGTGTCGGGTCACTCATTGAGACTAGTTCTCGAACACAGTTTATGAAACTGCTCGTACAAAAGTTGGGTATGAGATACCGCAATAATTGGCCTTAAGTGCAAGTGGGGGATTATTGGATATATGTCACGCCCCGCTTCCCAAGATATGTAAACTACGGCACGTGACAGAGCCAATTATGCTACCTGCGACTAGGAATCATCCATTCACAGTCACATTATGGCTGTCTATAGGATATAAGGAACAGTAAAATATAAAATCTAGCTAACATATGTCCATCTGCCACAGTAAATAGAGTCAAGAAAATGCATAAGCGGAAATGAATCAAGCTCCAATAAACAACATCTGAAACATATCCCAATATGGGCTCACATCAAAGAAATGAAACTATAGAAATAAACAAGCTACACATTTCTAATAATACATGTTCAATTTCTTATTGCTCGGCTTGATTTCTAAAGTACTCTTGATCAGCCTACGATAAAGGTAGAGGAACTGAGCTATGCAAAACCCAGATGTCGGTGCGTCATAATATCAAAATAACAGTGATAACCAGGATATAATGATATAAGTAAACATGAATATAAATGAATAACACAGATATGAAAAAGTGAGGTATGTGTATGTATGGGTGTATGATGTGTATTCTAAAACCGTGCTTCTAGATTATCTATTCTAAAAGTCTTTGAAATCAGCGCACCACGTGCAGAGTACGGGTGCGCTAGTGCTGAAACTAAAAGCTCCCCACGTTAGATCAAAGATCTAATAATAATGATAAATCATTAATTGATCAGAATTAAATTCTGTTAAGAAAAGATTTCTTAAAATCTTTCCAAATAACAAGATTGTGCTCTGTAAATCAGACCACCGTTGGATCAATGATCCAATGGTGATTAAAAAATCACTAAAAATATAGAACAAATTCTGTTTAGAAGATTTCCCAATCTTTGTTAAAAACAAGAAGATTGCCTACTGTAAATCAGAAGCCCTTGGATCAAAGATCCAACGATGGGAAATTCCCCAAATCAATTGGAGAAAAGATCTCCTTAACTGAATGAACTGATCAGCTCGCCCTATATAAAGGCCCCTAGACTTCAAGTCTCATATACAGAAATAGAGAGAGAAACCTCCCCAAAAACTTTGAGAGATTCAAAGAGCAAGCTCTCGGAAGAAGATTTTTCTTCAAGGTAAAAAGATGAATGATGATGAACACAGAGATGAAATCAACTCATAATTAAAAAGAAGAATCCACTTCTTTAAGGATCATAGATCCATAAGACCGAGGTCTTCACTAAGAGATCAAAAGATCTCATCATAAAAGAAGAATATAATTCTTCTCACAGATCATAGATCCATAAGACAGATTGTCTTTCAGAGATTATTTCATCAAAAAAGGGGAGAATAATTCAGTTCTCTTAGGATCAAAGATACACAAAGGCAAAGCCTTTCACTAAAATAAGAGATTAAAAACATCTCCTATAAAATAAGAACTTTTGTTCTTAAACTCTTGAGACAAAGTCTCTTCTAAGGGAGAACTTATTTCCCAGATCATAAAATTGATCAGATGCGCTCTGCTTCTGCACTTTTGGACTGGCGCTCAGCGCCAAATACGCCACGTGTCAATCACGCCCGCGCCAATTAACAACTAGCGCTTTGCGCTCCTGAAATACCGCACTGCGCTCATGGGCTGGCGCTCAGCACCAAGCGCACCACATGTCACTCACGTGTGCGCCACTAAACTAAAAGCGCAATCCGCTCATGAACTAGCGCTCTGTGCTCATAAACTGGCACCATGCGCTCATCATCTGGCGCTTAGCGCCAAGCGCGACACGTGTCCTTCACGTATGCGCCACGTGGCAGAAGCGCACTGCGTTCTTTAACTGGCGCCAAGCCACCATGTGCTGCGCTGATAGAACATAAATTGTTTTTTAATAAGTCCAGAGCTATGATGAATGCTCAGTATTCAATAAAAGACAAACCATTATCAGAATGCAATCTAATGCTTAGCATTATTAAAAGGGGCCAAGCCCAAATAAATGTTCAACAGCCCAAAATAAATGTTAAACATTTTAACTTGATTGGACTTAGCCCAAGATTGGCCATAAGTCCTCAAATGCAGATTAATTGAGCCCATACGCTCATAAATCTTTTAACAGATCTTAGTTCCAAATCGGACTACAGATCTTTCAACCAAAATTGGTTCAAGGGTACATCTCTGAACCCCTATGATATATGTCGTTGTAATTTTTCAACGTCTTCAGAGAGGCGACGGGTCCCGACAACCATACATTTCACAGACTATGACGTCTTTAAACTGGACTGTGGGGTCCTTAAGCCCATGGACTATGATGTCCTTAACCTCGGACTGTGGGGTCCTTTAAAACCCACGCACTATGATGTCCTTAACCTCGGACTGCGGGGTCCTTTAAAACCCACGGACTATGATGTCCTTAACCTCGGACTGTGGGGTCCTTTAAAACCAATGGACTATGATGTCCTTAACCTCGGATTGTGGGGTCTTTTAAAACCCACGGACTATGATGTCCTTAACCTCGGATGTGGGGTCCTTAAGCCCATGGACCGAGATGTCCTTAAAATAACATTGGACCACCATGTCCTTAAACTGGTAATCGACCGCAATGTCCCTAAACTAAGCAATAGAGCCCGAATGCTCTTTTGTTGGATCTAAACGATCCCGTTAAGTTGATCTTAGTCTAAAAATTAGACTAACGTATTCTTAACAAACGTTTAAGTTGATCTTAGTCTCAAATGAGACTAACGTATCCTTAAACCCAACCCCCAAACCTAAATCTATGAAATTACGGATTTGGACTAATCCACGCCCTACGGGTGATAACATACATTAGTCTCCGTATACAATCCACAGGCAACCACAAACAAAACAAACACACACGACACGAAGTGACCATCTGGAGAAGGAGAAAGTGGTTACCGCGATGTGGTAGCATAATTAACTGCAGGGGCTTGCGCCTGCAGGGAAGAGCGTCCCCACAATCAAAAACCCCTCAAATGAAGGGGAATCTGACGAAGTCTGCTATATCGGCCGCATCCGTTTAAACCTTCGATACAGGGTGTCATAAATCAACTTGGCATCTTCGGAGTGGTGGACGGATAGCAACTGGCATCTTCCCCCAAATTCAGGCGAGACGGACCTGCGCGGTCGCGTCTCCGTGTTTCGGCGGTGAACAGATTCTGGCACGCCCGGTGGGACTTTTTCCTCTTTCCACTCTACACTTCGTGCATCGTGTTCGTGAATGAATCGCGGTTTGATATGGTTGCCTATGGGTTCGAGGTACTAAGATTTGGTTTTGCTCCCGTGCAGAAAACTGAACATCAATGGCCACCAACTGCTCCAGCTGCAACTGCAACTCCCGTTCCACCTCATCTGGAGGAGTAACCTACGGGCCCCAGGCGGCCTCCCTGTTCAAGATGCCGGTGGAGCAAGTAACTCAGGCCACCACTGGACTATTCTTTGGGACCATGCTCCCACCCCTGAACTTCAATGCCCCGCTGCCGTTGCAGGAAGCCCCAAAGAAGTCGGTCTTTAATCGACTTACCACTATCGCGGCCCCTTTCAACGGGTTGCCCAAATTCAATGCATCAGTTTTCAACAGACTGGGCCAGAACGCCAACAAGCCCGCGATACCTGAAGCAGCCATCCCAAAGAGGATAGCCATCCCGGCTCAAGCAGGAGAAATCATCGGAGAGGCTTCTTCTGCCAAGAAGTCAGTCTTCACAAGACTAACTGTTCCGGCTCCGACTCCAGGCGAAGTCCTCAAAGCTGCTTCCCCTGCCTAGGATCTTTTTCTATCGTTGACTTGATGGACCGATTTTTCTATGAAAAATACGAATCACTAGCTAGGCTAATAGTATTAGTTCCCTTCAATCAAATCAATAAGAACGAACGGTCTGTCTTCGACAGATTGGACATTGCTTCTCAACGGACATCGGTCTTTAAGAGGCTGACGCCGGCGATAACCCGTCACCGAAACGGGGGGCATGATGAAGTCACCCCTACTGCTGAACCAACTCCATCCGCACGACATGCTCGCCGTCGTCACTGGCACCGAGTAAGGAAGGCTGGGGGCAACTCTCCTTCCGGACTGACTCTGCCAGCTCCCATGGTGGAAATCGATGCTGCTGTTTCGACTGGGAACAGCTTCAAACCGTTTAGGAGGGTCCGCAAGAACTCTCTGACTGCCATGCTGAAAAGATCTCCTCCACCTGTGGAGATTGCTACAGAAAAAAGCCGGAGCAGCCCCTTCAGCGGCTGTCCTCCGAAATTTATAAAGTCTGGCGACAGGTCCAGGAATCGGTGATTGACCAGGACTACTCTCGCCGACCAAGGAAGATTAAAGCTTGGCAAGAAAAGAGCCATCCCGTGGTTCCACAAAAGATGTCATCTGTCTGGGTGCCCGCTGCAACAGCTCCCCCAACTTCAACCGTGCACAAGAGAAGGAGGCCGGAGAAAGCCCCTGTGACCGCAGCGAACCAAAAGGACGCTGAATCTAAACGCCCGAAGTTCGGGGCATGATGGTGCATACTATTTATATGGCTTCCGGAAAAGAGGAAAGCCGTGCTTCTACGGGTCATCGACCGCTTACCCGATCGATAACGAAGGCTCAGGAACAACAGCAACAGAAACTTCAGGAGATGCTGACTGCGATGGCCGCACTCACTAGGCCGAAAGACAATCCGAAGACTTCAGAACGGCGTCAGGAACAAGAAACTGATGCTGATTTCCTCCGAAGAATGCTTGAGAGGAAAGAAAAAGAGGCCGCGGAGCAGGCGGCCAACATAAAACGAATGGATCTTTTGTTCCAAGACATGGCCGGGATGATGTTACAGCCAGAACCTCCAGCTGAAGACCCCCCGATTATCGTTGAAGACGACAGAGGGGAGACATCGAACCCTCCTCAGGCTCTTTCAGCAGCCAAGGAAGAGACCATCTCCAAGGCCGCTCTCGATGATTACATTGCTCAGCAAATACGAGCTCACCAGGCGAATGAAGCGGCTGGGCAGATCGTTAAGACTGGATGACCCTATCCATGCTGGTATGACCAAATAAGGTACCCGCCGGGATATACGATCCCCAAATTCCACGTATATAAGGGGACGGGAAATCCGCATCAGCACGTCGCTCAGTTCAGAGCCTTGTGCGGTAATACTGGAGGTGACGATAAACTTCTGCTCCGCCAATTTGTGGGTAGCTTGTCGGAAACGGCGTTTGAGTGGTATTCGGAGCTTCCCAACGACTCCGTTACAACTTTTGCAGAGATGGAGTTTCTATTCACCCAGCGTTTCGCGAGTGCTAGTGAACGCACCCCAATAACGGCATTGATCAATGCCAGGGTAAAACCTGGAGAAACATGGGTCCAGTATGCAATACGGTGGCGAAATTTATGGTCGAAGTGCGAACAGTGCATTGAAGAAGCACCGGCAGTGGGAATGTTCGTGGGCACTCTTAACCCTTAAGCGACCATCTTACAATTCATGATGTTTTTCAAGCCGACCATGTTCCAGGCCCTGATTGACAAACTAGCTCAAATGGACCAGATAGGCCATAGGCCTTCCTCTTCGAAGCCGGAGCCGCGGAGTGAAAAAGGGAAAGGGAAAGCGACCTTCGTCGCCAATGCTCAACAACAGCCCAGTGGTCCAAAATTAACGGATCGCCTAGACGAGAGACGGCGATACTATAATGAGAAAATAAAGCGCCCTTATTCGTTTCCCCGGAACAAAACGAGGAGATTGTTTGAGCTGGCTGTGCGCAACAGGCTCATTAATTTGCCGAATCCAAAACGACCATTGCAACCCGGTGAGGCTAATAGTCCCAATTATTGCCTATACCATCAAGCGGTAAGCCATCCAATTGAAGATTTCTTCGTATTTAAAGGCTGGATCGAAGACCAATACCAACAGAGCAAGTTCGCACTGTCCGAGAATTGGAAAGTAAGCCCGCCGCAGCCGCACGCTCTGAAAAAGACGGACACACCGGGGGCATCATGCTCTTTTTTCGAAGAAGCTCCATGGGAGGTCGCTCTTTCAGCCAAAACAAAAAGAATGCTGAAGGATCTCCAAACATGCGCGGCAATCAGGTGGAATAATCCACTGGAACTCGAGATTATCGAGGGAATGCTGAAGCTGCACCCAACTCCAAAGATTGGTGGTGATAGTCAAAGCGCTCACACCCAACCGTCAAAGTCTTCGAAAAAGAAGAAGAAGACCAAAAAGCCCGTGAAGTATGGTGACAAGTGCACGGACCTGCAAAAGCAGATTGACGCGCTGGAAAAGTATAACCAGAAGGCGCGAACTCCGGTCACACTCCAAGAATTTCTCAGCCACGTCCTTGAGGACGAAGATGATGACAATGGAGAAGACTCATCGGATGAGCCTGAAGATTATGTGGCAAGCTGCCATGTGATCTCTCACTCATCGATAAACGATGAAGAAGCTCCTTAATCAGAGAAACTGGGGGCAGATCCTGAGCCGGAACTTCTAGGGCCATCAGACGAAATGATTGACGCATTCCTGAACGAAACTCTTCTGAAAAGCAAAGATGATCGGGACCGCGAGATGGCCATATTTGAAAAGGCCAAACGCCAGCGACTGGACGAAAGGGTCGAAACACTCTCACCAGATCAAAGTACATCCACCGCAAATAAAAATAGGTTCAAGACGAGGAAAAGGTTCGCCAAAGCCATATCGATGGGAATGAAGCTGCCACCCTCCGATGGAAACACTCCTGATGAAGCAGATACACATCCTAGCTACTGATTATATCATCGAAAGATTGCGCACCCCACCGAAGAGTGCAACGCTTTTAAAAACTGGTGGCAGGGATATGTTGCTCACCGACAACATTTCAAGTGGATGAAACATAAAACTCGTCGGGAGCAAAGAAACACAACCGAGGAGCGTAAAAGAACTACCGGCAGCTGTCACATGGTCGACAGTGGGGGATCGCAAGTTCTCACCTTTGGGAGCGATTCTGATGAAGAAATATCTCTTGGTCCTCTTTTCAAAGAATCCACCTCAGGAAAAGAGGAAGAACCGAAGAGCTGCAAGAACATTCAGCTGCGTATTCGCACATTACCTGAAAAGAATCTCGGACCTACGAACAAGGAATCGAATAAAAAGAATAAGGGAAAAGAAAAGGTCTCTGAGGATATCACCCTAGATGATCAAGTCGTCAAAGAGCTGACAGCCAAGGACTCGCTAAAGAAAAACAAGGTGGATTATAACGTTTTAGCACACTTGAGAAAGATTCCTTCACAGTTGAGCATTCTTGATACCCTTCTGCTATCTAAAGCGGTGCAGGACTCCCTAATCAAGGCACTGCAAGAGCCCGAGCAATTCCAAGCTTTCCTCGCCGAAGAAAAGATGAAGGACGAGCTAGAAGAAGTGCACACAGCCGATATCACCTTCGGCGATGAAGATCTTCTCCTTGGGACGTGCAAGCATAACCGTCCCCTTTATGTCTCCGGATACTGTCATGATATCAAGCTAGGCAAAATCCTGGTTGACAATGGGTCCTCCGTTAACCTCCTCAATGTAAGAGTGTTGAAGGAAATCTGCATGAGCGTTCAACACCTCACTCGGGACAAGATCACTATCTCCGGATTTGACTCCCAGTCATCACGGACGCTCGAGTCTATGATACTGACGCTGCGCTTTGGGATGCTAGTCACTGACATCAAGTTTCACGTCATTGACGCTAAGACCCGCTATAACGCTTTGCTCGGCCGGCCTTGGTTACACGAGTACAACATCATTCCTTCTACACAACATCAGTGTATGAAATATTTCAAGGATGGTCTCGAGTACACCGTAACAGGGGAACTTAACCCATTCTCCGTAAACGAAGTTCGCAAATATGAGGATGCAAAGTATTTCTTGTCGGACTTTGAGGACACGGAGAGATGCTATAAACCGAAGAAAAAAGCCATCACTACTATTTCGGTCTTTGGGAGTGATACCGAGGAGGAAGAAGAAATAGTTTATTCAGGGCCGCCCCAATGCAACAAGCCGGGACCGTCCACCCCTATTCTGGTCTTTGGCAGCGACTCGGAAAATGAAGTCAATGCCGTATTTTCTGTTCGGCCATCAATTCAAGCCTTCGCTGATAATGATCGGAGTTTGCAAATCGCCATGGTTCCGCGAGAGCATTACAAAAAGCTCGATGCACTTAATGCCTATAATGTGCAAAAACTGCAGACGTTCTATGTCCCTCCCAGGAGAAAAGGTGAAAAGGCGATCCTATTCTACCGATCCGGGGAAACTAAAGTAGAGAAAGAAATTTGGCATGGTGCGGATTATACACTTGACAGGCTCCAGCCCATCTGTTTTCCCAGATACTACACAGAGGAATTAAAAAGACTGTTGAGGCGTGATTTGTATGTCAAAAATAATTCTAAACCGCAATCAAGAACGGCGTCGCTTGGTAGCTAGCCGGTGAGTACGGGTCGGTCCACAAGGATTTTGTGAATTCCCTAATTGCTCTTACGAGTTAATTCCGATGGGTGTCGAATTGATTATCTCTAAAACCTAAATTGATTGATACTAAGATTATCTAGATCTAAGTCTTGCTAGGGTTAGGTCTAGGGTAAGTTGGGAGATTGAATGTTTCCTCACTGCTTTCAATGCCCTATTTTAGATCTATTAAGTGTTATGGTAATTATCAAGAAAGGGGATTAGTACCATTCGGGAAGATGTTTCTTCCTCTAGGTTCTTGTCCTTCCTTTATCGATCCTTACCCTAACCTCCATGGAAAACATACACAACCGGTCCTTTATACCACGGTATCACCGTTACCTCGAGGGATAAGGTGCCGCAGGGAATGGTGTGTGTATGTATGCATGGAGTCCTAATTATCATGTGTGATGGAGCAAGAAAGGGGTGAGAGAGCTCATCTCTCAAACCTTTCCCTAAAGCTAACCCTAACAAGCGAGGAGACTACTCGCTCATTAGGGAATTTAATGACATTCTAAATTAAAAGTAAAATAAGGCAATGGAATAAGAAAACTTACTAATTTTTATTGATGGCTCTCTCCAAACATCAACACAGTACAGATCTGAATTTATGAAATGAAAAGAGGCATAACTCAAAAGAGGTATTTGGGTTTCTATTTATAGGACATAGAAAACCCTAGGGTTACAATTGACTCGCATATCTGCTTTTACAAAAATACCCCTAAGAAAAAGACCTAGTCAACTCTCCACGCACCGCCAGCATTTAGGTAATTTTGCTTCCACTACGGGTTCCGCACGGCCGCGGAACCGCGGCCGCAGGCCAGGTTTGGCCGCGGTTCCACGGCCAAAAGAAAGGCATGGGTCTTGTGCTTTGCTGTGCTGGTTCTGGTCTTTCTCTTCTTCCTGGTTCTCTGGTTGGTTCTGCAGAATATCTTCCATGTCTCTTCCAGATCTCACAGTGAATAATTGTAGTGGACTTTTACCATTGCTTCGTGACGAAGTCTTGAATCTTGCGCTGCCTTGTATTTTGTGAACTGATCTTCGTGTAGGCTTTATCAAGATTCTCTGTTTGTTGGTCGAAGTCTCACTTTAGTATCGTCTTTTGTCTTTTTCACTGTTTTTATTCCAAGAACCTGTAACCTGCAACTAATTAGCAGATATGGGTCAAAAGCACCTGTTTATTTGTAAAATAACTAGGACTGGGGAATATAATAATGCAATATTATGGTATGAACAAATACCCCCAAACTTATCTTTTGCTCGTCCTCGAGCAAACCTAGTTTTATTCTCAACAAAAATCTAACCTCACTTTCGCAGGGAATCACAATTGCACTGAGCTCGTGCAACAAGCCGTTAAACCTCTAGGTGTCTCTAGTAGGAGAAGTGTTGTCTCCTGAGGGTTTTCAGCGGATACTATCCACAAAATCCTATCAATCTGGCCCATTGATTTTTATTCTCCAATTAGGTTTTCTAACAAGAAACTCTATTATCTTCGACTTAGAAATTATCCACCCGTATTCTTTACGCTTCCTTATCATTTAACTTAAGATTATATATGTTTTGCAGACCTACTTAGCTTTTGGCATCTCTCAAGTTTTCCTTCTAGGGTTCCATCACCACTTAGGAATTTTTATCATCTCTACTAAAGATACAAGTCCTATTCTTCATTCCTATCTCTTATCCAAATCCCAATCACATACCCCTACGTGTGTGTATATATCACCCCTACACTTGGAAATTCAAATCAAGCAATCATACTCTTGTCCGTTGTCCAAAGCACTTCTTAATTGGTGAATTTTTAGATGAATTTCGCTCACACATCTTTCATACGATCGTTAATACTTCTTGAGGTACCAACAACCGATTACAAAATGTGTATGCACATTAAAGAGTAATTCCTAGTCTTGTAACACCTAAGGCTTTAGCAGTGACTCCCAAACCAGTTGGTCTAAGGCACTAGGTGATGAAGCACCCTCGCTAAATATTTTTCTATTTTTGCAGCCTTAAGTAATCACAAAAACCAGTGTTCATTTTTTTTTTATCTCTTTATTCACACTTGAATTATTTTTTATTATTTTCTTCGTACTAAGGACTTTAGACAAGATCATTTCAAGGTCTCTTCTACTATTCCAAGTTTCAAGGTTCGTGTTTGTGCAAATTGTAGGGTATACATTTTCAGAATTTAGACTTAAGTTAGGAATTATTTTTCAAACTTATACTTTAATAAAAAACATCAATACTCTTCCCTCGTTTTAACTTAGCCCAAGAAGTGAACTCAAAATTTGCCTATTTCTAAATAAACTACAAAGACATATACTTTCTACCGTTAAATTTTAAGAAAGGTTATTGTTAGGGTTTTTAATTTACTAAGTCTAGATCTAGTTGTTCCTAGCTAGTTAACCTATTTGTCAAACTCAAGTCAATTATGGTCAAAATTGAATACTTTAATTTTTATAATTTTAGAATTTTTTATGGGTTTTAAAATAAGTATGCAAATGCAAAAAATGTACATATGAATGCGAAGGAAGAAGGCTTACCGAGCATACCCCCAAACTTAAACTTGACAGTGTCCTCACTGTCATGCGACACCAAGAGGGTTGAAAAGTCGGCACTCCCTTGTTTATTTTTATTATTATTTTTATTGTTAAAAGAAAAACAAAAATATATATACGGAAAGGCCCCCCCAAACTTTATTGAAACAATGTTAAACGTCATTGCCAAACTTTGCAAAGACCAAACGTCAACACCAACCAGTCGAAAAATTTATCTGTATAGAGGATCGGTTGGTGGAAGAATATGTTGTACCGATCCAAAAAGAATCGGGGAAGATAGAAGTGGTGGTATGGAAAGTGTGGAAGTGAATAGATAAGAGGTGGTGATGAATCAAAACGAGAATGGGAATGATCAGCAATCAGTGGAATATTGGCATTCTCGTAGCTTATTAAAAGAAAAGGGGGTGGTTCAACTTCTAAAGGAGGAGGTTGACTAAACACACTATCCCCAAGATGTTTCTGTGGATCCTTTATCGACTTGGCATCATCCATCATATGCATATGATATTCAATTATGAGGAAACTAATCTCCTCGATGTCCGCCATTGTCCAGCCGAAAGCTTGCAGCTTATCTTGTAAGACCATTAAAAGGGCTTTCTCTTGCTCGAGGGCTAGAGAGGCCGATATGATAACGGGAAAGGTCTCATTCTCACCTAGGTAAGCATATTTAAGGTGAGACGGCAAGGGCTTTAGTTCAAGTTTCGGAGGCGAGACAATCAAAGGCAAAATTGGGGAATCTACCTCGAACTCAAAGGACTCCAACACAGGTTCGAAATCATTGCAAACAACCGATTCGGATGGTTCAACTAACTCATCCAAAAATTGAAAGGACTCATATTCGGGCGGTGAGTCGTCAAAATCATCCGAAAAAGTGAAAAATTCATAATCAATATCGGTTGTATCAACTGTATTAGATTCAAGGAGGGACGCACTAGTGGCGTCAAAACTGTTTTCATCAAACAGAAATCTTTCAAGCTCGCAGTCCTCCTGCGTGATTTCGTGAATAGAGCAAACTTCTCGTGTACTAGTTTTAGGCACGGAGGGCAGACTTCCTAACCTGTAAATATTGAACTCACTAGACGTCTTCCCGAAGGATAGAGTCATGGATCCATTGCGACAATTTATTACGGCATTAGAAGTGGCCAAAAATGGTCGACCGAGGATCACCGGAATTTGGTTCCGTGGGTTAGCAACAGGTTGTGTGTCCATAACAATAAAATCAACGGGGAATATGAAATCCCCTACTTTGATCAACACATCCTCTAACTCACCCCTAGGATGGGCGATTGATCAATCAGCCATTTGGAGAGTACAACGAGTGGATTTAAACTCTCCAACCCCTAATTGCTCGTACACGGAGTAGGGAAGCAGGTTAACACTAGACCCAAGATCTAAAAGTGCTCGATTGATTTTCTTATCCCTAATTGTTATTGAAATCGTAGGACAGCCAGGGTCCTTTCGTTTTTGGGGTAAGGGTTGAGGTTGGTTAATAGCATTGCTCACTGCACTAGCCACTAGCACTTTCTTGGGTATTTGAGACTTTCTCTTCGAGGAGCATAAGCCCTTTAAGATTTTCGCGTACGAAGAGACTTGTTGGATTGCATCCAAGAGAGGTATATTTATTCTAACCTGTTTAAATAACTCCACAATCTTCTCCATTTGTGGAGTTGGTTTATTGGGACTCAACCTGTTTGGAAATGGAGCATTTTGAAAATCAGTTGAATCCAATGTCTGTGGAGTAGAATGTGGAGTTGGAACGGATCCCAGTGTGGGTGTGTTCGTGAAGTGAGAAGTGAGTCCGTTCGGATTAGAAGAAGAAGAGCCTTTTGAAGAATGAAGAATTGGCTCTAGCGGAGAAGATGAAGGTGAAGAAGAAGAGGATGGAGAAGAAGAAGAAGAAGAAGAAGGAGGAGGAGGAGAACCACCGGCGGGGGTGTCATCACTAATACCCACATTATTTTGCAACACTTTTCCAGATCTCAACGTGGTCACCGCATTTACATTATGATTTTGATATTCATATGCAACATGTGCATTGTGTGTGTGACCGGGATTTAGCAATGGTTGAGATGGAAGCTTTCCCTTTTCTCTCTCGCTCAACGCAGCAGTTAGTTGTGCAATTTGTGCCTCAAAAGATTTGATGCTTTGATCATATGAAGCATTGTTGTGCACCAAAGACTGGATGGAATTTTCCAACCTTGCTGCGGATTCTGTAGATTGTTTGAGAAACGCATCTAGACTTTTTTTCTAGCGAGATAACCTTATCATCATTTGGTTGAACAAAATTGTTCGTTTGATTTGGATAAGGTTGTGGTTGGAAAGGTTGCTGGTATTGAGTTTGTTGGGGTGCTTGTTGTTGTGGAGGAGGAGGCCTTTGAAAGTTGTTGGTTCCTTGGAATTGTTGATTTTGATTCCAAGCAAAATTTGGGTGACTCCTCCAACCCGGATTATAAGTCGAAGAGTAAGGATCATTTCTTTGTCGTTGCTGAAAGGCAGCATTGACTTGATCTTGTCCTTGAACAGATGGATTGTAAGGACACTCTTCGGTAAGGTGTGATGGATCCGAACAACAAGCACAAACAGTTCATGGGGGTAAAGCAGGGGCAGGAGAAGGCGATGAGATTTTGGTCTCAATTGCTTCTAGCTTTTTCGTAAGTGCGGCCATCTCGGCCTTCATAGCAATCGACATATCTAAGTGATGTATGCCTGCCCTAGAATGACCAATAGAAGAAGATGATGTGGTCTTAGTGCTCTCCCACTGAATTTTTTGTTCACTAAGATCCTCGAGAAACTGCCATGCTTCCTCACTAGATTTGGTTAGAAAGTGACCTTGACAAATGGTTTCTAGCAACTGCTTCGTTGCCGGGTTCAATCCCTCATATAATGTTTGGAAAAGTTGCCAATTTTCGATCCCATGGTAAGGGCATTGAACGACTAGGTCTTTGAATCTTTCAAAACACTTCCAAAATGGTTCGGAAGGAAGCTGGGAAAATTGTATAATCTAATTGCGAATTCTCGCCATCTTGTGATGAGGATAAAACTTTTTAAGAAAAGCTCTAACAAACTCGTCCCAATTTCTAATTGAATGTGATGCTGTGCTGTATAACCACTTCTTGGCTAAGTCACATAAGGTGAAAGGAATGACCCTTAGCCTTATAGCATCATCTGATAATTGGGTTGTTTTCATCATAGAGCAAACGTTTTGGAATTTGTTGATAAAGATATAGGCATCTTCGGATTCCAATCCGTGAAATTTTGGCAGCATATTAATGAAGTGGGGTTTTATCTCAAAATTGTCCCCATTTGCCGGTGGGGGTGAAAGACAGGTAGGTAAGGAGGTGCAGACAGGGTAGAAGAGATCCTGGAGCGCGATTCGTTGGGGCGCTTCAACAGGCGGGTGATTCGGATTTTTCGCACCTAACGGAGGTGGAATCAGTCCCGTGGGTAAGGTGTTGTTGGGATTATATCCCGACATACCTTCGGAAGAAGAATTTGAAGGTGGAGGTAAGGAAGTGGAAAGAGTTTCGACTTCGGAGTCGAAAGTTTCGTCGGTCGGTACCAACGAAACACGGACTAATCGGGCGCTAGTGTCCCTAGTCCAAAGTGACATACACTAAAGAGGTAGTGTAGTCAAAATGTTGAAAAACAGAATGTGGGGGTAAGAAAATGTCAATGAGAAGAAAGTGTGTGGTGGTGGGGTGCACGGATTTTAAGCGACAAGTTGCAAGTTTTTTTTTTTATAAATTTTTTTTCCTTTTTTCTTTTTCTCTTTATTTGGAACTGTTTGCAAAAAAGATTTTTGATAAAGGGCTTAGACAAAAATACAATCAACCAGAAATGCACAATCAGGCCTAGATCTAGGGTCACCTAGGTCAGCTAGACAGCTCCTAACTGTTCCAAAGGGCTAGAAATAGGACCTCAAACCGCCAATTGCGGCCAGATAAGTGCCAGGTGAGTGGGAGGCTCTCCACTACAAGTAGTGTCCCTAATTAAATAACCACTCGCCTTAGACACACTTGCCTAGACACCGCAAAGTCAGGTTAGGATTAACGGCCGATGCCTACAACTAGTCCTCTGTCCTATTGAGCGCGACGTCCTTAGGGCTGAGTCTAGTATTTTTTAATTAAAGATTGGTCAATACAAATGCCTTATGTGATTTTTGGGGTCCTGAGAAGCGTGATGAAATCCCCACCCAATCTGGATTGGTCTCAAGCCCCTTAAAGTCCGATTAAAGATATGCAAAACAGAAAAAAAATTCACTTGCAATCAATTTTTTATTTTAAACGCGGCGCAAAGAATCCTGCACAAGATTTGTTATTGGAAGGGGGAAGATTTATTAAGCGCAAAGAATCCTGCAGAAGATTTGACAAAAGATATATCAGTATTTGCAGAGGAGGAGAAAAGAAAGATTACAACGCTTTTTCCAGAGGCTGACGTCACCCACGTGCGGCGCTTCCGCGGCCAGAAGCGACGTTCGGCGGCGGTTCCGCGATTGGAGAGGCGGCGCGCTTCCCAAAAATTTTTCCCACGCGATGACGTCACAGGTAAGCCGCGGTTCCACGGTCAGAGACAAGGCGCGGCGGCGGTTTCACGGTCGGGTGGAGGGTTCAGATCCCGAGACTTTTTATGCTGTTCTGTTTTTCAAATCCCCTTCTGTTCGGATCTCCCGTTTTCTGTTTCACACTCTGGATTTTTCCAGATCCGTCGATCCTGCAAAGATTCACACAAAAATACCCTTCAAACAATAAATGATAAAATGTTTATAATTTTTTTTATGATTTTTTAATTTAGATTAACCCGAAATTGCAAAAAGGAAATTTTTACGCCATCCCAGGCAACGGCGCCATTTGATTTGTATGTCAAAAATAATTCTAAACCGCAATCAAGAACGGCGTCGCTTGGTAGCTAGCCGGTGAGTACGGGTCGGTCCACAGGGATTTTGTGAATTCCCTAATTGCTCTTACGAGTTAATTCCGATGGGTGTCGGATTGATTATCTCTAAAAGCTAAATTGATTTATACTAAGATTATCTAGATCTAAGTCTTGCTAGGGTTAGGTCTAGGGTAAGTTAGGAGATTGAATATTTCCTCACCGCTTTCAATGCCCTATTTTAGATCTATTAGGTGTTATGGTAATTATCAAGAAAGGGGATTAGTACCATTCGGGAAGATGTTTCTTTCTCTAGGTTCTTGTCCTTCCTTTATCGATCCTTACCCTAACCTCCATGGAAAACATACACAACCGGTCCTTTATACCACGGTATCACCGTTACCTCGAGGGATAAGGTGCCGCAGGGAACGGTGTGTGCATGTATGCATGGAGTCCTAATTATCATGTGTGATGGAGCAAGAAAGGGGTGAGAGAGTTCATCTCTCAAACCTTTCCCTAAAGCTAACCCTAACAAGCGAGGAGACTACTCGCTCATTAGGGAATTTAATGACATTCTAAATTAAAAGTAAACTAAGGCAATGAAATAAGAAAACTTACTAATTTTTATTGATGGCTCTCTCCAAATATCAACACAGTACAGATCTGAATTTATAAAATGAAAAGAGGCATACCTCAAAAGAGGTATTTGGGTTTCTATTTATAGGACATAGAAAACCCTAGGGTTACAATTGACTCGCATATCTGCTTTTACAAAAAATACACCCTAAGAAAAAGACCTAGTCAACTCTCCACGCACCGCCAGCATTTAGGTAATTTTGCTGCCACTACGGGTTCCGCACGGCCGCGGAACCGCGGCCGCAGGCCAGGTTTGGCCGCGGTTCCGCGGCCAAAAGAAAGGCTTGGGTCTTGTTCTTTGCTGTGCTGGTTCTGGTCTTTCTCTTCTTCCTGGTTCTCTGGTTGGTTCTGCAGAATATCTTCCATGTCTCTTCCAGATCTCACAGTGAATAATTGTAGTGGACTTTTACCATTGCTTCGTGACGAAGTCTTGGATCTTGCGCTGCCTTGTATTTTGTGAACTGATCTTCGTGTAGGCTTTATCAAGATTCTCTGTTTGTTGGTCGAAGTCTCACTTTTGTATCGTCTTTTATCTTTTTCACTGTTTTTATTCCAAGAACCTGTAACCTGCAACTAATTAGCGGACATGGGTCAAAAGCACCTGTTTATTTGTAAAATAACTAGGACCGGGGAATATAATAATGCAATATTATGGTATGAACAAGGCGCAAGGGCATACCTTTCAAACAGGCTGCTCGACAAGCCCATTTCTATAATAGAATCTGGAACGTCCCCGGAACTCAACGGAAGTTGCCCAACGGGAGGATGGAAACGAGCGGGCTTGGGTATGTTCAATCCAAGGAACGAGAGCGATTCCGTGGCTGCTACGTCATACATGATTTTGATGAAGAAGGAGATGCTCTGTGGGAAGATGCTAACCCTGAACCAAAACGAGTGCCTGTCGTGAAAATGCCAAGCCCGTCGTTCGAAGAACAAATGGACAAGCTTATAAGGGAAGCGGGTCAAAAAGTTCGAGACGACCATAATCGCGAAATGGCCATCTATGAGAAAGCCAGAACGCAGCGCCTCCTTCAGCAGGCTACGGAAAATGACGATGCTCTTCGTCGCCGTCCCGTCATACAAAAGACCCGACGCAGAGGCAAAAATAAACCAAAGAACGGGATAAGCGTTCGACAGCAACAAAGCGGGACAAAGAAGCCACGCGATCAAGAATCGAGCAACCAGGATTCGTCTCTTATAAAGAAGATGGGTCGAGCATATTCTTTTCTCCAAGACAAGACATAGAAGATACTCGATCTTGTCATAAAACATCAGATGATTACCCTCCCGGAGTCCAAGCATCCCGAGCAAGCAGGCGAGGTCTCTCACCCGGATTATTGCTCCTATCACCGGGCAATAGGACATCCCCTCGAAGACTGCTTTACATTCAAAGACTGGATAGAAGACCAGTATCAGCAAGGCAGGTTCGCTCTATCCAGCAGTTGGAGGGTAACCCCACCGCAGAAACTTAAACCAAAAGCCACGAGAGCAGAGCCAGATCAACATCGGTCTTGGAAGCGATCTCGCACCTGTCACGTGATAACGATGTCAGGAGAAGAACCCGAGAATATGGATGACCTCTCTTGGTGCCTTGAAAACGATGAAGATGAGTTGATCTCAGAATTTCCACCGGCGCCAAAAGAGCTGGAAGATGGGATACATACTACTGCAGATGACCTCAAAAAAATTGACTTAGGGACGACAAACGACCCACGGCCGACGTTCGTTAGTGAACTGTTGTCTGAAGAAAAGGTGGCTACGCTAAAAGACGTGCTCATGCAGTATAAAGACTGCCTCACATGGAACTATTCAGAGATGCCGGGACTCGATCCAGAGATCGCTGTGCACAAATTGGCGATATCTCCGGACATCAAGCCGATCAAACAAGCACCGAGAAGAATGCGGCTCGAGCTTGAGTTGAGCATCAATGCCGAGGTCAAGAAGCTAATCGATTCTGGCTTTATCCAAGAAGTTCAGTATCCTGATTGGATCTCCAACATCGTCCCAGTGATGAAGAAAAATGGGACGGTGCGCATATGCGTAGACTTCCGGGATCTCAACAAAGCTTGCCCGAAGGATGACTTTCCAGTACCGGTCACCGAACTGATGATAGATAACACGTCCACTCATGAGGTTTTCTCCTTCATGGACGGCTCATCAAGATACAATCAGATAAAGATGAATCCCGAAGACCAGAAGCATACCGCTTTCCGGACTCCTCTGGGCATATTCTGCTATAAGGTGATGCCCTTCGGTCTAAAGAATGCCGGTGCCACCTATCAGAGGGCCATGACGAAGATTTTCGATGACCTCATACATGAAATTGTCGAATGCTATATCGATGACCTCGTAGTTAAAAGCAAATCATACAAGGAACATTTAGAACATCTGAAGATCGTATTTTAGCGCCTTCGAAAATACAACTTGAAGATGAACCCTCTCAAATGCGCGTTCGGAGTTTCCTCGGGAAAGTTCCTAGTATTTGTCGTCCGACACCGAGGCATCGAGATAGACCCGTCGAAGATCAAGGCGATCATGTAAATGCCTCCGCCCAGGACTCTCAAGCAGTTGCGGTCTCTCCAAGGAAAACTCGCATATATCCGGCGATTCATAGCCCATCTCTCCGGCAAATGTCGTCCTTACAGTCACCTAATGAAGAAGGGAACCCCGTTCGTCTGGGATCGCAAATGCCAAAGCGCACTGGACGAAATCAAGCAATACCTACAGAATCCGCCAGTACTGACCGCTCCCGTTAAAGGAAAACCTCCCGTCCTGTATACAACAGCCCTCGAAGGTTTTCTAGGTGCATTATGGGCACAAGAGAAAGACCAAGGGAAGGAGAGAGCCCTCTACTATTTGAGTCGAGTTCTCATGTAGGCAGAAAACAATTACTCCCCCATTGAAAAACACTGTCTGGCGTTGATCTTCACGATAACGAGGCTCAGACACTATGGTTTGGAACATGAGGTCCGCTTCATATCAAAAGTGGATCCTTTCAAATACTTGATGTCGAAGGCCATATTAACGGGGCGGCTCGCTAAATGGGCCCTACTCTTAATGTAATTCTCGGTGACGTACAAACCCCTCAAGGTAGTAAAAGGCCAAGCCATCGCCGACTTCCTCGCCGAGTATCCGATACCCGCCGATTCTCCTTTGAACTGCGAATTACCCGACGAACACGCGTTTGACACGATCGACGAGGAGAAAAGAGAAACTGATACCCAGTGGGAACTCTATTTCGATGGAGCATCTTCCATGAAGAAACGCAAACAAAGCACCCCCATACGGGGTGGGCCTCATCCTCGTGACTCCACAAGGAGGGATAATGCGCTTCGCCTTCTCCTTAACAGAACCGAGGACAAACAACTAAGCCGAATACAAAGCTTTGATAGAAGGTCTTGAGATCGCTGTCGACATGGGAATTGAAAACCTCATCATATACGGAGACTCCCAACTGGTCGTTAGCTAAGTAAACGGCGACTATCAAACGTGCAAACCAGAGCTGGTAAAGTACGGCGAGAGAGTACAACAACTACTGACTCAAATTCCCTCATACGCCATGGAAAGTATACCGCGTGCGGAAAACAGCAAAGCGGATGCATTAGCCAAGCTCGCTAAAGAACTGGCTGACGAAAACCTCGATGACGTGAGGAACGTTGTGCAAAACCGTCGGGTTCTCGTACCGGCAGAAATATCTCTGGAATCTTCCGAAGAAAAGGGAGCGACCGAGCAAGCGACCCTACAAATAAAAGACCAGGAAAAGGCTAAGGATTGGAGGGAAGTCTTTATAGATTACTTCAAATCCCTTCGAGCACCTGAGGATGCTTCGTCAAGACATCAACTCATGAAACGGGCTTTATCTTTTGCCTTTGTCAATGATACTCTGTATAAAATATCATTCGACTCCCTGTGGCTAAGATGTCTGGGACCTGAAGAGGCAAGGAGAGTCGTCCAAGAAACTCACGAGGGACTCTGCGGTTCTCACCAAGCCGGGACGAAGATGAAGCTGAAGATCAAAAGGATGGGCTACTATTGGCCTACGATGATCCAGGACTGCCTTGAATACGCGAAGCAGTGCCACTCGTGCCAGATTCACGGGGACTTTATCCATCAACATCCAAATCCACTACATCCAACGGTGGCTAGCTGGCCGTTCGAAATGTGGGGAACTGACATAATCGGACCCATCGAACCAGCATCGTCCAGAGGACATCGGTTCATATTGGCAACAGCCGATTACTTCTCCAAGTGGGCGCAAGCAATACCGCTAAGGGAAGTGAAGATGGAGAATATCCTCCATTTCTTCAAGACACACGTTATTTACCGGTTCGGCACTCCGCGACGGATTATCTCCGATAACGGGCCAGCCTACAGAGGCCACAAGATCAGCCGCTTTGCACAACAACATAACATAGACTGGAGATACTCATCGGTCTATAATCCCCGAGCTAACGGTCTAGCTGAGGCTTTTAACAAGACCTTGATGAAGATCGTGAAAAAGACGGTGTCTCGGAATAAGAGGGACTGGCACGAGAGACTGCATGAAGCTCTTTGGGCGTATCGAACTACGTTCAAAACAGCCACAAACACAACGCCGTATGCATTGGTATTCGGCACAGAAGCGGTACTCCCCCTTGAGATAGAGTTACCCTTTCTACGAGCTAACAGACGAAGAAAATGCTCACCTTCGGCTTGAGGAGCTCGACGCCCTTAATGAAACCCGGCTCATGGCGCAACAAAATCTGGAGGCTTATAAAGCAAAAATGACGCGCTCATATGAAAGATTGACTAGGCCGAGAACATTCCGCCAAGGCGAACTTGTGCTAGTGGTCAAGAGACCTATGATCCCCAATCGTGCCAAGCGGGAGAAATTCGAGCCAAACTATGAAGGCCCGTATATCATAGACAAAGTTTACCAGGATGGAGCCTACCTACTCATGGAGATGCATGGTGAAAGACCTTTCAGGCCAATAAACGGTCGCTTCCTGAAAAAATATTATGCTTGACGAGTCACGGCCTAGGTCAACGATGGATGACGACGCCTATGTCCGCTCGTTATCTTCCTAAGCCCAAACTCTATAAGTAGTAGCCGGCAACGGACCGAAATGTCCTAAAACTAACAACGGACTGAAACGTCCCTAAACTAACAACGGACCGAAACGTCGTTAAACTAACGACGGACCGAAATGTCCTAAAACTAACAACGGACCGAAATGTCTTTAAACTAACGATGGACCACTATGTCTTAAAAACTGGCTGTTGACCGAGACGTCGATAAACTACTACAGACCGCGGCATCCCAAGGCTGACACAAAGAAAGGTATGTCCATAAGAAAAAGGGACACGGATGAAAACTCGAAAGGGCTCCGTGAGTAAAAACAGCAGGGCTACCGGCAAGTTTTGTGAAAACCCGAAAGGGCGCATTCTCGTTAAAAGACACTTGCAAGGTCCTCTCGACCCTGTAAGGAGAAACCACATGCGTGATATCCTTACGACTCATAAGGGAACAACACACTTAGGGATCCCCACGATTCCTAAGGAGAAATTGCACTTGCGAGATCTTCACGACTCGTAAGGAGAACCCTCTTATGAGACCCTCACGGCTCATAAGATTCAAAAGCCTTAAACTACAGCGATCTGAACCTGTTCTTAAGCCATCACAACCTCCAGTGTTTCCCTACAAGTGGTTCAGTATTGACCCTTGTATACAATCCACGGGCGCGAAAAAACATTTCCCTAACAAAGTCCTACCCGCGACTAGGGATATGTCTACATGGTGAACAACCCTTGTAAGTCCTCTCGACTTATAAGGAGAAAACACTGTTGTAAGATCCTTATGACTTATAAGATAACACACATTTAGGAATCCTCACGATTCCTAAGGAGAAAACGCACCTACGTGATCCTCACGACTCGTAGGGAGAACACCTTTATGAGACTCTTACGGCTCGTAAAGTTAAAATCCTTAGTCGACAGGATCCTAACCCTGTTTACTAAGACATCTTTGTTCGATATCGACAGAGGCAAATGATGATTCGCTCCTGGCAATATCCCAGTTGTAGCGATGCTGATGCCTAAATCGGTATCAAATATCAAACTCGCAGCGAAAAGCCAGCAAGCGGCAAATGCATATGAAATAGCCGAAATGGTGGGGCAACTTGTAATAAAATTAGCAAGTAAAAATGTATGCATATAAAATAGCCGAAATGGATGGGCAACTCGCAATAAAAAGCAGCGAGTAAATAAAAACAAATAGCCGAAATAATTAGGCACCGCGAAAAATAGCCGAAGTGATTGGGCAATCACGACTTTCGCAATAGAAAAGCTGAAATGATAGAGCATCGCGGAAAGAAAAATATATAAAATGAAACTTTTTGCCCTACAGGAGATATCACATCGATCTCTGTATACAATCCAGGGGCACAAACAAAGAGAGAACCATACCTTCCCCCTAGACTCCATCCGAAAAAAGAGCCAAGTCTCGACGGTTTACAGACAGCCTGGAGATCATCTCAACATTCGTCTCATTACAACAGACGCAACATCAAGCAAAGCGGAACCGCGGCAATTCACAGTTCCATGACTCGGCGGTGCACAGATAGCCGAGAGTCAAACCCCAACTCTGTAAAATGCGGATAAAGTCAACCTTTCCTGGTTTCGTGGAACACGGCTATGTCAATCCTGACCCCGTGGGAAGCATCCTGAGCAAATCCTGGTTTCGTGGAACACGGCCAATGTCAATCTTGACCCCGTAGGAAACGTACAGAGCGGATCCTGGTCCTCGCAGAACACGACCTTGTCAATCCTGACCCCGTGGGAAGCATCCAGAGCAAATCCTGGTTTCGTGGAACACGGCCTATGTCAATCCTGACACCATAGGAAACGTCCAGAGTGGATCCTGGTCCTTGCAGAACACGGCCTTGTCAATCCTGACCCCGTGGGAAGCATCCAGAGCAAATCCTGGTTTCGTGGAACATGGCCTATGTCAATCCTGACCCTGTGAGAAACGTCCAGAGCGGATCCTGGTCCTCGCAGAATACGGCCTATATCAATCCTGACCCCGTGGGAAACGTCCAGAGCGGAGCCTGGTCCTCACAGAACACGGCCTTGTCAATCCTGACCCCGTGGGAAGCATCCAGAGCAAATCCTGGTTTCGTGGAACACGGCCTATGTCAATCCTGACCCTGTGGGAAACGTCCAGAGCGGATCCTGGTCCTCGCAGAACACGGCCTTGTCAATCCTGACCCCGTGGGAAGCATCCAGAGCAAATCCTGGTTTCGTGGAACACGGCTTATGCCAATCCTGACCCCGTGGGAAACGTCCAGAGCGGATCCTGGTCCTCGCAGAACACGGCCTTGTCAATCCTGACCCCGTGGGAAGCATCCAGAGAAAATCCTGGTTTCGTGGAACACGGCTTATGTCAATCCTGACCCCGTGGGAAACGTTCAGAGCAGATCCAGGTCCTCGCAGAACACGGCCTTGTCAATTTTGACCCCGTGGGAAGCATCCAGAGCAAATCCTGGTTTCATGGAACACGGCCTATGTCAACCCTAACCCCGTGGGAAACGTCCAGAGCGGATCCTGGTCCTCGCAGAACACGGCCTTGTCAATCCTGACCCCATGGGAAGCATCCAGAGCAAATCCTAGTTTCGTGGAACACGGCCTATGTCAATCCTGACCCCGTAGGAAACGTCCAGAGCGGATCCTGGTCCTCACAGAACACGGCCTTGTCAATCCTGACCCCGTGGGAAGCATCCAGAGCAAATCCTGGTTTCGTAGAACACGGCCTATGTCAATCCTGACCCCGTGGGAAACATCCAGAGCGGATCCTGGTCCTCGCAGAACACGGCCTTGTCAGTCCTGACCCTGTGGGAAGCATCTAGAGCAAATCTTGGTTTCGTGAAACACGGCCTATGTCAATCCTGACCCCGTGGGAAACGTCCAGAGCGGATCCTGGTCCTCGCAGAACACGGCCTTGTCAATCCTGACCCCGTGGGAAGCATTCAGAGCAAATTCTGGTTTCGTAGAACACGGCCTATGTCAATCCTGACCCCGTGGGAAACGTCCAGAGCGGATCCTGGTCCTCGCAGAATACGGCTATATCAATCCTGACCCCGTGGGAAGCATCCAGAGCAAATCCTGGTTTCGTGGAACATGGCCTATATCAATCCTGACCCCGTGGGAAGCGTCCAGAGCGGAACCTGGTCCTTGCGGAACACGGCTTATGTCAATCCTGACCCCGTGGAAAGCATCCAGAACAAATCCTGGTTCCGTGGAACACGGTTAAAGTCAATCTTGACCCCGTGGGAAACGCCCGGAGCAACGCCTAACTCCGTGAAATGCAGATAATGTCAACACCATCAATCACTTATGGGTCCTCTCGACTCGTAAGAGAGAAAATTCTCTTATGAGATCCTTACGACTCTCAAGAGAAAACACACTTAGGAATCCTCACGATTCCTAAGGAGAAAATACACCTACGAGATCATCTCAACTCGTAGGGAGAAAATTCTTTATGAGACCCTCACGGCTCGTAAAGTTAAAAAGCCTTAGGCAGCAGATCTGAATCTGTTTCCTAAGCCATCACTACCTTTCGAAGATTCAAAACGGAATGTTCTCTATCATCTACACGCTACGCTTATTAGAGTAACATGCCGGCAACAAAGGAAAAAGAAAAAAGTAAGAGATGACACAAAATAGTATTGAAGAAATGTATGTTTTATTCATAAATTCAATTGGGTACAAGATACATCATATGAAAGGATAAAAGATGGATACATATTATTCAAAATTTACAAATTGGTACGAGAACAACTATTGGGAGGGAAGCGTTTTCAATAGACCAATCAGTTGCTCGTGCACTCCCCTCAACCCCTTTTCACGGTCAGCTGCCGCGGCCAACTCTGCTTCAACCTGAGCTCGTTGCTGCAAGTAAGATGAAAGTTGCTCATCAATGACCCGCTGAGCTGCTGCACGACTCTGTGCATCCCGCTCAATGAGCCGTTATGGCATCCGTCATCGGTTTCTTAAGTAAAGCCTCTTTTGGCAGTGCTGAGGAGGCCGGGACTTCGATAGCCGGCCCTGGAGTCATCTCCGCGTCATCCTGCGGGATTGGCATTGTAGTCCATGCGATCAGATGAAGAAGGAGTCAGATTACCCATAAGAAACAGGAATGGAGACGCGGTGAACCGAAATGTACCGATGCCTAAGGATGCTCGAAGTCTTTCCTCCTCCTCAAAAGTCTTGAGAGAAGCTGCGAGAGCTTCTTCAGTAGAAATGCATGTTAAAAAAGGGAAAAGTTTCAGTTAAAACATCATGATAAAAATATGATGCAATGACGAAAGGTACAGCTGATGGTTACTTGATTGCACGAGGATGGTCAGACCCGCTTCGTGGCTTGCCAATCGCTCAGAAGCTGCAATGGCAGCCGCCAGATCAGTATCATCTGGCGGCATAAATAGACCCTCGTTTGTCCCATACTCGCTCAGGCCCTCGCTATAAGGAGCATGAGGCTCCTGGCCGAGTACAACGTCTACAGAGAGAATCGACATCTTCTTCCTCTTCTGCGAGCGAGTACCCGTCGCCGCAAGCACAAGTTTACGCTTGGTGGGCACCTTGGGACGACGAGTCCCGATATCCGAACCCACGCCAGACTTGGGGGAAGCTACAGTCACTGTTTCCACAGGAGCCCGGGGTATCGGTAGCTCGGGCCTGTCATGCGGGACTTCGATCGCGGCAGCTTCTCTTAAGGGGGGATGGACAATGGTCCGTCGCTTCAGAGGGACGTTTGGATCACCAGCAGGGGGTGCACCCTTGCGATTGAGCAACAATCTCTTTTCCTCCCTGATGACAGCACCCATTGCGTGTTGGTACCACGCCACGTATACGTTTAGGGCCCTAGGAACATAACTTGGTTCGCTAATGAAGAAATTGGACCCTGTGTTTAGGCGCATGAAGTGGTGTAAAGCGCTCCGGATACCCTCCTCGGTATAAACTGGTTCCGCCAGGAATGCCTCGAGCGGGACACCCTGATTATAACTTGATTGCTGGGCAAAACAGTGGGGATTATATCTCATGAATAGAGCCGAATCGTTCTGCCTGAACACCAAATACCCCGGCCTGATGGAATATAGATGGAGAATTTCCCGAGCTTTCAAGGTAGAACTCCATCCTTAAAAGTTTCCCGCAACGGCTGCACCGTCTTAGCAGACTCCTTACCGATGGTCATAACCTTATCAACAAAGGTCATGCCGTCCCCGAAGGTACGTGGGCGAAGGATTACACCTCGAGCCTCTTGCTAAGTTGGCTCCACAATGGAAGCGTTGACCAGTTGCATGATCCGGGGAAAATTGCAAGTTTCATAGAAATGAGGCCGCTTGTGCATTCCGAAGGCACCGAGCACATGCAATTCAAGCCATGAGGTAAGATAATGCATCGGGAAGTTCACGGGCTGCACCCCCGGCTGAGTGGTATCGGCCGCCAAACTAAGGCCGTGATACAAATGAGCCAGCCCGGCAATACCAACGGCAACTTGTGTCCCTTCAACCATCCGATGAGCTGGGTAGAAGACTGACGGCCTCAGGTAGCGAGGGTGCATGGAAAGCGCGAACCAGCTTAATCACAAACCAAGGAACCCTAAAAAGAACGCTTCCTCATCGATACCCGGAGCAGCAATTTCTGAAAAAGGGACGATCGCGACGTTTGGAAGAAAGAATCCCTTTTAATCAGCTTCCAGCATTGGCCGGCGATCCAAGCCAAAACAGAAGGGATCGTCGAGTGTGGCAAACTTTTCACCTTGTCTCGATAAAACTTCTGGGCGAAGAAAACGGGCGATGAAATCCGCAAAGCTAACCCCATGGCTTCCAGATTCAAGAAATAGGCCTTCGTAAATGTTTAGCACCTTGATCAAGCTAGGGAATCGGTGCTGAATGGAATTCTCTGGGTTTAAACCCGTCATCACCAGTCGGGTAGCGAAAACATATTCATCAGGGGGCAAGATCTCCTCATAATGCTCCCCTCTGATAGGCAAGCCGGAGATATCCGTAAACTCTTTCAGAGAAATGGAAACTTCCTGATCTAGCATAAGGAAGGTATGAGTTAGAACGTCCATTGTTCCAAGAAGGATTTAACCCACCATGTGGGAGGTGTGGAGTACTGGAACAGAGAAGCATAAATCGCAGGATACAACCCAAGTTTCAGCAGTTCTGACTTCTTTGCCGATAGGATATATCGGGCCCACTGCAGGTACCCAGCCGAGTGACGGGGAGTCAGACCTATATTGTAGGGCTTCCCCCAAGGGCGCGACTCACCTTGGTATATACGCCGCCCTAGAATGTCCAAAGCCATCGGAGGTTGTACAGGTATTGCAGCCATAGAGGGCTGAAGACAACCCTCTGAAGTCCAGTTAACCACCTCCACAGCATAGTTCACCGGGGGTGCGTCAGCATAGTGGATCTCCGAGATGACCTCTGAAGGTGTTGCGCAAGAGAAACTGCGTCGACCCATGATGATCTGGTTATACCATGTTCCCCACAAATGAAGATTCTTGTGTTCCGGATCATGGTCTTTGATCAGCGCAATAACCTCCCGGTCTACAGACGCTTTAGGAAATCCGCCTTCTGAGCGAACGAACGGAAAGAAAGTATCGAAAGACATGTCACCTGTGCGAAAAAGGACAAAAGTCAACTGTCAGTGGTATAATTTAAAATCTGACACTTGGTACTTTAAAATTAGTACCGCACTGTAATGCAGTAAAAAGGGGACCAAAGGGGGACCCACAAAATCTAGATGACAGTTCATCATTAATAAGACAGCCTCATCATTTGATGAGGCTGTCAATTAAATGAGGAAATCCTCAAGTGATTCTCATTTAATGAGAAAACCCCTCGGGCTAAGGAGTAAATCTCCCCTTGAGAGCAGTGCTCTGTGACAGAATAACACCTGTCAAGTTCTAATGATGAAAGAATAAAAGTTCCTTAAGAGCCTGGCTCTGTAAAGATGATGGAAAAACCCATCAAAAAAAATTGAAATCAATTTTTTATATATATGAATTAAAATTCTGAGATCTCCAAGATCTATGAACAAACTCTGTGAGTTCTTCATAAGAAATTAAAAAATCTTCGTTATTCAAAAGAGCAAAACTCTGTTAATGGGTCAAGAAACCCTCAAAAGGTTTTCTTTAGATCTAAGATCTATGAAGAGCAAAGCTCTGTTAATGGGTAAAACCCTACTAACATTTTTTTGATCTAAGATCTATGAAGAGTAAAGCTTTGTTAATGGGTGAAACCCTAGATTATTAAAAGTTTTAATTTTTACCTAAATTTTGACAGAGTTCTGTCCTTAAGAAAGTTCTTAAGCCAAAGAGCTATGCTCTGCAAGAGAATAATAATTCTCAAAAGGAAGAAGATGAACAATGGTCATCTCAGAGGGCCAAGGGTCCTATTTATAGGCATTGAAATGCCTTTTCAACTTCTGAGTTGATCCAAGGACGCAGATGCTGCCACCGTTGCACTCACATGTGGGCCACGTGAGCGCAACAGTGGGGGGAATTTGTTTCCCCCAATAAGAGCAAAGCTCTGTTTGAAATTTAAATTTTGAAATGAAGCAACGCTTCAGATGCAGTGCCAAGTGCGCTGCGCCCCTAAGCAGCGCACCACGTGCAAAGCACGGATGCGCTAGCGCTAGGTGCGCTGCACTCTAAGCAGCGCACTACGTGCAGAGCACGGGTGCGCTATCGCTGGAACTAAAAGCTCTCCACCATTAGATCAAAGACCTAATAATAATGATAAATCATTAATTGATCAGAATTAAATTCTGTTAAGAAAGGTTTCTCAAAATCTTTCCAAATAACAAGATTGTGCTCTGTAAATCAGAGCACCGTTGGATCAATGATCCAATGGTGATTAAAAAATCACTAAAAATACAGAATAAATTCTGTTTAAAAGATTTCCCAATTTTTGTTAAAAACAAGAAAATTGCCTTCTGTAAATCAGAAACCCTTGGATCAAAAATCCAACGATGGGAAATTCCCCAAATCAATTGGAGAAAAGATCTCCTTAACTGATTGAACTGATCAGCTTGCCCTATATAAAGGTCTCTAGACTTCAAGTCTCATATACAGAAATAGAGAGAGAAACCTCCGCAAAAACTTTGAGAAATTCAAAGATCAAGCTCTCAGAAAAAGATTTTTCTTCAAAGTAAAAAGATAAATGATGATGAACACAGAAATGAAATCATCTCATAATTAAAAAGAAGAATCCACTTCTTTAAGGATCATAGATCCATAAGACCGAGGTCTTTCACTAAGAGATCAAAAGATCTCATCATAAAAGAAGAACATAATTTTTCTCACAGATCATAGATCCATAAGATAAATTGTCTTTCAGAGATTATTTCATCAAAAAAAGGGGAGAATAATTCAGTTCTCTTAGAATCAAAGATCCACAAAGGTAAAGCCTTTCACTAAAATAAGAGATTAAAAACATCTCCTATAAAATAAGAACTTTTGCTCTTAAAATCTTAAGACAAAGTATCTTCTAAGGGAGAACTTATTTCCCAGATCATAAAACTGATCAGATGCGCTCTGCTTCTGCGCTTTTGGACTGGCACTCAGCGCCAAATGCACCACATGTCAATCACGCCCGCGCTAATTAACAACTAGCGCTTTGCGCTCCTGAAATAGCGCACTGGGCTCATGGGCTGGCGCTCAGCGCCAAGCGCACCACGTGTCACTCACGTGTGCACCACTAAACTAAAAGTGCAATGTGCTCATGAACTAGCGCTCTGCGCTCATAAACTGGCACCATGCGCTCATCATCTGGCGCTTAGCGCCAAGCGCTACACGTGTCCTTCACGTATGCGCCACGTGGCAGAAGCGCACTGCGTTCTTTAACTGGCGCAAAGCGCCAAGCGCACCATGTGTTGCGCTAATAGAACATAAATTGTTCTTTAATAAGCCCAGAGCTATGATGAATGCTCAGCATTCAATAAAAGACAAAATATTGCCAGAATGCAATCCAATGCTCAGCATTATTAAAAGGGGCCAAGCCCAAATAAATGTTCAACAGCCCAAAATAAATGTTAAACATTCTAACTTGATTGGACTTAGCCCAAGATTGGCCATAAATCCTCAAATGCAGATTAATTGAGCCCATACGCTCATAAATCTTTTAACAAATCTTAGTTCCAAATCGGACTACAGATCTTTCAACCAAAATTGGTTCAAGGGTACATCTCTGAACCCCTCTGATATATGTCGTTGTAATTCTTTAACGTGTTCAGAGAGGCGACGGGTCCCGACAACCATACATTTCACAGACTATGACATCTTTAAACTGGACTGTGGGGTCCTTTAAACCCCACGGGCTATGATGTCCTTAACCTCGGACTGTGGGGTCCTTTAAAACCCACGGACTATGATGTCCTTAATCTCGTATTGTGGGGTCCGAGATGTCCTTAAACTAACATTGGACCACCATGTCCTTAAACTGGTAATCGACGGCAATGTCCCTAAACTAAGCAATAGAGCTCGAATGCTCTTTTGTTGGATCTAAACGATCCCGTTAAGTTGATCTTAGTCTAAAAATTAGACTAACGTATCCTTAACAAACGTTTAAGTTGGTCTTAGTCTCAAATGAGACTAACGTATCCTTAAACCCAACCCCAACCCCAAATCTAAGAAAATACGGATTTGGACTAATCCACGCCCTACGGGCGATAACATACATTAGTCTCCGTATACAATCCACGGGCAACCACAAACAAAACAAACACATACGACACGAAGTGACCATCTGGAGAAGGAGAAAGTGGTTACCTCGATGCGGTAGCGTAATTAACTGCAGGGGCTTGCGCCTGCAGGGAAGAGCGTCCCCAGAATAAAAAAAAACCCTCAAATGAGGATGAATCTGACGAAGTTTGCTACATCGTCCACATCCATTTAAACCTTCGACACAAGGTGTCATAAATCAACTTGACATCTTCGGAGAGGTGGACGAATAGCACTAATTAGCATCTGCCCCCAAATTCAGGCGAGACGGACCTGCGCGGTCGTGCCTCCGTGTTTCGGCGGGGAACAGAAGTATTAAGCAATATATCACAAGAATTATAAGAATCAGCAACTATACATTTCTTAGATTTCAAATTTCTTGAATCTATCCTAACCATTCCTTTTCTATCAAGGTCATGGATTCTCCCAACAACACCAGTACCAATGTCAATGGCAACACTCCACCGCCTACTCTACCACCACCACCTACCGTTGCAGCTCCTATCAATGAGCAAACAGTAATGCTTGAGGCTATCAAGAGCCTATTGGAGGGTCAGCAGCAGCAGACTGCTATTTTCATGCACCGCCCCGAAACCGAGGCATCCGGAGTCAAACAATTTCGGGCACTGCATCCAAAACATTTCTCGAGAAAAGAGAGCCCACTGGAGGCGGAAGAATGGGCTCAATCGATCAATGATAATCTGGCAGCCGCTCAAGTGCCAGATATTGCCTGGATAAAAGTTGCTAAGCTGCAACTGACAGACAATACCAGAATCTGGTGGAAGGCTGAAGAAAGCCGTCCCACCCAACCTATTGAGTGGAAGATGTTTCGCGATCTGTTCGATGCGAAGTACTTCCCTGAGAATGCCCGTTTTGATATAGAGCAACAGTTCATTCATCTACAACAAGGCTCGATGTGGGTCAGGTCTGTGGATGAATACGATACTGAGTTTACCATGCTCAGCAGGTGAGATATTGTCTCAAATTAAAATTTCTGATCTCACTCATTACACTGCTAACATAAGGTCATAACAAGTTCGCTGTAGATTCCTACTGCTGAGATCTAGGCACGACGATTTCAATAAGGGTTGGACCGGGAAATCCAAGCTGCACTCGCTACAGGGGATTTCCCAATTCATGAACTTGCTTTGAAGGCTGCCCGATGCTATGAGGTAGTTGTGAAGAAGAAGGGCAGGCCGCAGATGGCCGGTGTGAAATGCCCTGCCACACAGATGTCAAGAGGAGCCTCTTCTAGGCCAACTTTTGCGCCCAGGAGACCGGGAGGATCATTTAACCGGTCCAGTCCAGATTTCTATTTCTACTGCAAAAGAACTGGAGACCTAGCGAAGGACTGCAGGCGTGCAAATGGCCTTTGTTTGGTTTGTGGCGCATCCACTCATGCTATAGGAGCATGTCCATATCATTTCAACACAACTCCAGCACTCAGACCCGCAATCACAGTTCCGCAGCGGCCAGCCATTCAGGCTCCTGCACCTCGCCTAGCTCTCCCTGCACCAGATCCGCATGGACCTCCTGCACAGCCTCAACGTCAATTCATCAGGCACAGAGAAACGTGCCACAATGGCAGAGAAACATGCCCTAAGGACAGAGGAATGTGCCTCCAGTAAGGAGGAATGTACCACGACGTCAAGCTTTCACAATGACGGTCGAGGAGACCGAAGCCACAGGCCAAGTCATCACTGGTAATTCCCAATCCTTTCAAAACTTTTCAATCCTTATATATCAATATACTTTTCCTATATCTAAACCCAACTCACACAACTTAGGTACTATACTAGTAGCCACCTTTCCTGCACTCGCACTTTTCGACACTGGAGCGTCACACTGCTTCATGTCGCAACGATTCATGAGAACGCATGCGATTCCCATGAAGACACTCATTTCAAGATGGAATGTCAGTTCCGGGAATAGAGTATTGAAAGCAACTATGGGGTTTGATCAGTGTCCAGTTGTAGTTTGCGGACGAGAATTCTATGCAAATTTCAAAGTACTGGATATCCCAAATTTTGATGTTGTGTTGGGAATGAATTGGCTGAGAGTATTCTATGCTACGATTGACTGTCGTCAAAGGAAGGTAGTATTTGAGATACCAGAACACCTAGTCTTCTATTTCAAAAGTGAAGATAAAACCTTGGAGCCAGGAAGATACCGTGGTAAACCAAAGAATGGAGAAATGTTCTCTCTACCGACAGAAGAAGAAAAGCCCGAGGTAGTTCGAGAGTTCGAGGATGTGTTCCCTGAAGACATATTAGGTTTGCCTCCCGATCGAGCTCTTAAGTTTAGTATTGATTTACAACCAGGTGCGCAACCTGTAATCAAAGCTCCATACCGGTTAAGTTCAGAAGGATTGAAGGAGATCCGCATTCAGTTGGACGAACTTCTGAAGAAAGGTTGGATTTGTCCCAGTACTTCAAGATGGGGATCTCTGGTATTACTCGTGAAGAAGAAAGAAGGTTCTTACAGCATGTGTGTAGATTATCGAGCTCTGAATGAGGGGACGATTAAGAACAAGTATCCACTACTGTGCATCGATGATATTTTCTATCAGCTAAGTGGGTCTTATGTATTTTCAAAACTAGATCTTCATTCGGGTTATCATCAGGTGAAGGTCAAAGAGTCCGACATTCTGAAGACGGCGTTTAGGACTCGATATGGTCATTATGAATATCTCGTAATGCCATTTGGAGTGACCAATGCACCTGCCATCTTTATGAACATGATGAACTAAGTTTTCCGAGAGTACTTAGACATGTTCGTTGTCATCTTCATCGACGACATCCTGGTGTATTCAAAGAATCGGATTTAACACGCCGAGCACTTACGGATTGTCCTGGAGACATTGCGACAACATCAGCTCTATGCCAAGTACAGCAAGTGTGAATTTTGGCTAGATCAAGTCGGATTTCTCGGACATATTGTTTCAGGCAAAGGAATCTCTGTAGATTTAGCTAAGGTGTCAGCTGTCAATGAGTGGCCGACACCAAAGACGATGAAGGATATATGAAGTTTCTTGGGATTGGCAGGATACTACCGACGATTCATTAAAGGCTTCTCAAAGATTGCAACACCCCTGACCAAGCTCACAACGTAAAGATGAAGTATCTGTGTGGTCAAAAGCCTGTGAAAAAGCTTTTGTAGAACTCAAGTCAAGACTAACCTATGCTCCTATTCTTTAATACCGGATCAATCTGAAAGATTCGTTGTGCATTGTGATGCATCCGGTAAAGGATTAGGATGTGTTCTACACCAGCATGGAAAAATTGTAGCCTTTGCATCAAGACAACTGAAGGTTCATGAGCGCAACTATCCAATACATGATCTGGAGTTGGCAGCCGTCATCTTTGCGCTTAAGATTTGGCACCACTATCTTCTGGGAGAACGAGTGGATATATACACTGATCATAAGAGTCTGAATTATGTATTTACTCAGAAGGAACTAAACATGCGGCAGAGAAGATGGCTAGAACTCATGGAGGACTTCGACATCAACCTACAATATCATCCTGGGAAGGTGAACGAAATTCCTGATGTACCCGCCAGCCATTAGCAATAAACCTCACCGCTCAGTAGAAACTACAGCAAGAATTGCACGGATTGGAGATCGAAGTAGTTATGCCAGGTAACGCTTCATATTTGACTTATCAATCAGATTAAGGCAGCTCAAGCAAATGATGCCAAGCTACAAAAGATCTAAGAACAAGTAGAAAGTGGATTTCAAACCGACATAATCATCCACGAAGATGGATCCTTGAGATATGGAAGTCGATTATATGTACCAGTCGGCTCTGTTCGAGAAGAGTTGATGACAAAAGTCACAGCTCTCCTTATTCTGTACACCCCGGTGGTACAAAGATATACAAGGATCTACGGCAACACTACTGGTGGTATGGAATAAAGCGCGAAGTAGCTAGAAGCGTAGCCAAGTGTTTGGTGTGTCGGCAAGTGAAGGCTGAACATCACAGAACTGCTGGTCTACTTCAGCCGTTACCAATCCCAGAATGGAAATGACAGCACATTACTATGCACTTCGTGACTGCCCTTCCTCACAGTACGAAGGGTAACGACGAAATATGGGTTATTATGGATCGACTCACCAAGTCGGCTCACTTTATTCCATTTCGAGTTGGCCAATCAACCGAGACGTTATTAAAGAAGTACATGGAGGTAAGCATAAATATAAAGTAAGATTTAAACTTTCAAGATGTACCCTATTTGATACCCATGAACTCATACAGGAGATCGTGGGATTACATAGAGTACCTGTTTGCATCGTATCCGATCATGATACAAGATTCCGATCACAATTTTGGCAGAGTCTGCAAGCTAGCCTGGGAATGAGTCTGAATTTCAGCACGGCTTATCATCCACAAACGGACGGATAGTCCGAGCGAAAAATTCAGATTCTAGAGGACATGCTAAGAGCTTGTATGTTAGACTTTGGAGGTTCGTGGGAAGATCACCTACACCTTGTGGAGTTTTCATACAACAACGGCTATCAGGCAAGCATTGGAATGGCACCATTCGCAGCACTCAACGGACGGAAGTGTCGTTCACCGCTAAGTTGGGACGACATAGGAAATCATGAACTCCTTGGACCAGAGATGATCGTAGAAACTGCGGATGTTGTTCGCACAATCAGGGAAAGAATGCGTATAGCCCAAGACCGACAGAAGCATTGGGCAGATGCAAAGCGTCGGCATCTGGAGTTCCAGCCTGGAGACCATGTTTTCCTAAAGATTTCTCCAAACAGAGGAGTGATCCGTTTTGGCAAAAGGGGTAAGATAAGTCCAAGATACATAGGACCGTTCGACATACTCAAACGAGTTGGAAAAGTAACATACCGTTTATCACTACCACCCTCTTTGGAAGGTGTGCACAACGTGTTCCATATATCCCAGTTACGACGATATGTGAGCGACCCCAGCCGCATACTTGATCACTCAGAGCTCACAGTACAGACTGATCTAACTTGCGAGCAACAATCAATTGTGATTCTGGACCAAAAGGTCAAGACATTACGGAACAAGGAAGTAAATTTGTTTCGAGTGATGTGGAGAAAGGATTCGCCAGGAGAATCAACATGGGAACGAGAAGAAGACATGCATGCACGATACCCTTACATCTTTGAAAATTAGTCCATATGTAATTGTAAATTTCGAGGACGAAATTTTTATAAGGATGGTAGAATGTAATGACTCTAAAATCTTTGTACGGAAATTTTCCGTTAATATACAAGAAATGAGTTTCACAGCCTGAGTTTGAGTTATAAGTTACTTTTGTTAAATAAAAGCAAGAAACAACTTGTAGCTCAGTAGTAAAACCTTTGCACTGCTGTGATGTAGCTCCGGTGTTCGATTCCCATCAGACACAATTATTTTTTTTCTGATTTTTCTTTTTAACTTTTTGGAAGCCCAAAAGGTTTCACGTGCAATACACGGGAAATGAAAAGTTCAGAAAAATCAAACATGTGGAAAATGGTGTAATTATACAGTTGATCAGATGGCACGAATCTCAAGGCTAGAACCTCAAGATCGACCGGTGGAAAGCACCCTAGGGCCGGCGGGGACGGGTGAGATGAGCCCAAATTGTCCCGTGCTCTGCACACATGACTCTTTAGCTACCTCTAATCCCTCTGTTTGATTTCCCTGCAATCAAACAGAGACCTTTCATTTCACAATTAAACACAATTTTAATATTTTTAATTCTCAAACCCTAATTCTCCACCATAAATACCACCCCACATCTTGGCTCAACACCATTCTGAAAATTCTAGACAAAACTCTCTAAAACAATCATAAGTGCAAGTGGAGTAAAGTGGAGTTAGTGAGCAAGTTAGTTCCAGCGAAGATCGAAGCCAATTCCGGAGCTCCCGCGACGCCACAACGACACTCTTCCCTTCCTCACCCCTTCCTAAGCTTTCTAAACTGTAAGTCCCTCCCAATTCTTCTTATTTTCATTGATAATCATTTTAAATCAAATATCGGTAAAAGTGGAGTTATTACCGATATTATCTTTTCTAAAACTTATAACTCCATTTTCTTTTATCATTTGGTCAAACCAATTTTACCACTTCACTTTTAATTTTAATACCAATGTTTAGAATTAAGTTTAACCAAGAATCTCATGTAAAGCAGTCATAATTAAACTTTTACATTAAAATACCTTGAACTTTGTTATCACATATTTTCGACAAAATTGCTTAACAATACCTTTAGGAAAACTTTACGGGATAACGACCTACCCGACACGCACACTTGGTTTCATAGAACGATACCTAATGATATGTATTTTTGGTTCGAAAATAGTATTTACAATAAAATACCACATAATTCTAAAACCGAATTTCTTTTAAAGCGGTATTTCATTTCCTTTGCAATTATACATCTACAACCCTCTTTAAGAGATTCGCTAACGGATGGTGCGGATTATCGCACATTCTTAGGCTAGTAGAACGAGATGCAGACCTCCTCACGAAGCATTAGATCTAGAAAGGATTTAAATACGTTTTTAAGAAATACGAATTTTCTAAACAAAATAAAATTATTTTTAAAATTAAAATTATATAAAATTATAAATCCATATTTTCAAAATATAATAAATCTATATTTTTTCTAAAAATGAAAGATTAACAAATGCCAATAAAATGTTATCAATATACCAAAAAGGACAAGTTTTTCAGTAAAATACTATGAACTTTCAAATGCTATGTGTTTATCATTAAATACCACAATACTTAAAATCCATACTCATGAAAACCCAAGTAATATTAGTCACCCTCGAGGTTTTATTTTTTAACTATATTAAAATATTTTTCATAAAACCCCCTCGAGATATACAAAATAACAATATTTAAGGACTTTAGTAAATATAGGTTTAAGCAGGATCAATTCTCTTGAGCCCAAGGGAGCCGGAGAAAGTGAGTGCTTGCCTATTTAAGATAGACAACCTAACGGTGTTATTAATGGCAATTTTCTTGGAGAAAGACACAAATCCTTCCGTCCATGTGCAACAGTTGCCGATGACTCCCGAACCTAAGAATCCCGGAGTTTAAATCAGTTTATAAGAGTTTGAATCAGTCAGAGTCCAATTCAAACCTGAATCCAAAATCAAACAAGAATACTTGATCATGAATATGAATACTCGAATTTAAACATCAATATCAAACACGTATACTTGACTTGACTTGACCGAACCATGGTTATAACTTGACATGACTATTTGAATACTTGATTACATCCTGAACATGATTACTTGAACATTTTGTATTCATGGTTTCGGCAAGACTGGTAAACATAATCTATACAATACATTACGCGGGGATAAAGGGGTAGATAGGTACGGAACGTATATTGTGGCACGAGAGGTCACTTAAAAGAAACCTACATGAATTCTCGTGCCGTTGTCCCGTGGGTTATGACGGGGCCTTATACTACATGTTACCATAATTTACGGGGTAAGATGGACTCCTCTCGTATACATGAATACATTCTTTGCCAAACTACAAACAACCGCGTTAGAATAACTATCCTATACCAGCAATCAATCATATACAATTTACCTGTTCATCTCACTTTATATACTATCTTCTCTTTCTTCTTTGGGACTTACCGAGCATTAGTTCGCCGACGACATTCCTTTCCGTTTCTTTCTTTAGAATGTTCGTCAGGAGGACCGGACCCTGAGGAGACAGAGCCGAGCCAGTAAGACTTGGACCAGCTTACTGCTAAGTCTGACTTCTAGTTCCGTTGCACTTACTTTCCTGTATGCCATTGTTTAGGCACTGCTTTACTCATTGTATCTTTTATTTTCAAATTAATGTATGTAAAGATGAATGTAAATAAAGTTGCTGTTTTATTTTAATACTCTTGTCATTTTTGTTCATTTTATATATTGTTTAATTACGTTTAACGTATTTATTTCTTAGTAAATACGTTGCGGCCTACCACGTCACCGTTTCCATCTACTGGGAAGCGGGGCGTGACAGTAAACAAAACTGATGCCAGGATGCATATCTATCTATCTGTAATAACCATTATACGTCCATGACTATGTATGATGCAAACTAGATAACATATTGTACTAATATAATAGTGTAGTGATATCATGATGTTCCGGCATGCAATTAGATATGATATTATCAGTACGGATACTGTAAAACTGTAAATCGATAATATTTGATGAATAATAAAATACATGTACTATAAATATTGATATAGTAACATAGCATGTTTCAAGTTAAAACTTGTCTGGTCGGATCTCACGTCGAGATACGGATGCTACGTTCGATGTTGGAATAACGCCGCGATGCAACTACGCGCGCAGGACTGGACCTGGCTGAACAATGACGTATAACATGATGACTAGGCTAGACGACGACGGTGACTGGGTTGTATGGATCGTCGGCGACGCGTGCGACTCCGGCGAGACGGCCGGAAAATCAAGAAAGAAAGAATGGAAGGAAGAAGAAGAAGGAAGAATGGGGGTGGCCGCTAGTGTTTGAGTTCTGGGATAGCGAGAATAGAGACGAGGCGATGGTGAGGATGGTGGGTTGCCATCGGCGACGAGGGGCAGAAGGTTTCTCGGGTGCTGTTGGGTTGTCGGGGTTGCGATGGTGTAGGGTGTAGTGTTGATGGTGGTTTGTGGTGTCGGGGAGTGGAGAGGGAGGTGACGGTGGTGACGATGACGAGGTGGTGAAGTCTCCGGCAAGGGGTTGGAGTTACTGGGTCGGGGTTCGCTGCAGAGTTGTCATCGTCAGGGGTTGTGGGTTCTCAGGGAGAGGAGAAGAGGGAGACGAAGTGATGGAGGTGGTGATGATAAGGGCGAGGAGACGATGACGAGATGATTGGCGGCGATGGATGAGGTTTCTAGGGTCGGCGTCGGGGAGGTTGCTAGGTGTTCGGGGTTGCAGGGGTCGTGGTTGGGGGTGCAAGGTGCTCAGGTATGGAGAGAGGAGGTGGAAGCGGAGGAGGTTGTGACGAGGGTGACGACGAGGTGGTGAGCACGAGCTCAAGGTCGGCGATGGCGAGGTGAGGGCTCGGGTTCTGGGTTCCTTGTCGCGAGAGGGAGAAGAAAGAGAAGAGAGAGAGGTGTGTGTTTAAATAGGGTTATATATATATATATATATATATATATATATATATAAAGAGAGAGAGAGAGAGAGAGAGAGAGAGATAGAGAGAGACAGAGGGGTAGAGAGAGAGAACGCGAGAAGAAAGAGAGAGGATCTGAAATAATAATTATATTAGTTAAAATATATTATATGTTATATACATATAAATTAATTATTAGTTTATGTTTTAGGAAAAATATTATAATATATATATTCTGGGTTTAAACAGCTAATATCAAAATACCTCGAATATAACCCGGGTTTCTTCTAAAAATTTAATTTTAAAATATGTAGAATATATGTAAAAATTAAAACTATAATGCAATGCCCGGTTAATAAAAATGCATACCCCTAAGTACGGATCTACGTAAATATACGTAGCGATCCAAACGAGTCTGTTTTAGCAATTAGGATAGGAACATGCTACATGGGTGCAATCATATGATATGGGGTACGATAACATGCCATGCTAGATATAAAAAATATTATTTGGTTATTATTTGTATTATTTAAAAGATATGCAGATACAAAAATATATCATGTATGTATATAGAATCTAGATGTGCATGGATTCTCAGTACTAGCAAATATATGATGTAATCTTAAACCATGATGGGTTTCAACCATGCGGGTCAGGTCAGATACTAACCATGGTTACCAAATGCATTATCCGCACCCTAAAACAATAATAATCAAGAAATTGTCGCATGATTCGAAAATACCCCAATAAAATATCGTATAAATGCATTAGGGTGTTACAATATAGGTGCTCTCAAGGCAATTATTGTAATTGAAGGAGAACCTATACGAGAGAACAATCTTACTCGAGATGATAGTATGCTATCTGGTTTATCTTTATTTTTCATGTGATACGTTTTATTCACTATCATGTATCGTTTAGACATGAGATAAAACCCTAGGATTTTTCTTGACTATCAGGACGGTGATGAAGATCATACTAGTAGGGCCTGGGTAATAGATAAGCACATCCTTAAATGTCCCTAGTCGTAGAAGTATCGAGACTGGGCATCAGTACTCCAGTTTAGACTAGTGTGTACGTTTCCTGACCCGATTGGAGGGCGATAACTAATCCTGCAGTTATTGGTGTTTGACATCGAGGAATATATACATGTGTTAATTGGATGAGTTATACTGGATAGACTCATCGAGAACTCCTAGTTGGTAATATACCAATATCGGGTAGCAGTTCTCTTGTGACATATATACAAGGTAGTCCCTTGGACCTGAGATTGCCATAGTGTCTCATGTGTGTTCCCACTATACTTAGACTTCTACCCTACCACGGCTCAAAGGAGTCGTGCAAACAGGTTTTTGTTGGGTATAGTCCTGAAGCACGTAGAAGCAGTGAGCGGTCGAGAGGATTCGTCTCTCCCGGTATAAGGGATTGATTTCGCACTGTGCAGGACATGACCACAACCACAAGTAGATGGCCATTGCAGTGGAGATAAACTGATAAGTGTTATCAGTTGTATCTCCGGTTGGTTATGAGTCCTCTGTCGCACGACTTATCGAGTTATTGGGGTCTGACGGATTCCAAACACTAAATCCAATATTCAATAATTTTAGACGAACAGACCGGACTGTACGGTAATGTCACTGATAGACTTTGCAGGGTTCAGATGAGCTTGCTCATTGACCTTCTTTCGTTCAATACCTTAGTGGCCATTACGTGCAACTGGTATCACTGACGTGCTTGTGGGCTATAGATATGATCCTAAGCTACTGCCGGCGTATTGTCGAGTTTTTAGAGTCCTACACAGAGATTTCCCAGCACATGCGAAACGATATAGAGCACGTATAGAGATACGTGCAGGAGTTCGATTAAACACGTGTATTTGATATACGTATTTTGATCGGGTGTTAATTGATATTAGCCGGTATATATGATATAACAAGATTATTAAATCAAGTGTTGATGTAATAATTAAATATATATTTATATATTAATTAATATCATGCTCACTTAATTATTTTCTCCTCTTTATTTATATTTATATTCGATATAAATATTGTGTCATGTATGATGATACATTGGAGATGTGTGTATGAGAATTATATGGAAAATGAGAACACTTATAAGTAAAAATGAGTTATAGAAATAAAAGAGTGGTAGAATACATAAGATGTTTTATTTTTGATGACTCATGATTATGACTCATTCTTGTTTTGTTCTCATTTTTGTTTTAGACATGCTTATCTTCTACACACTCATCTCCTCCATACTCCATTTTCTTCCTCCTGATTTTTCTTCAAGTGAGGAAGGTAAAATAAAAGAAAAAAAATTAAGTGAGCTAATTATTCTACATCTCCTACTAATTATTCTTAGTAAGTTTAATTAGTGGGTTGCTTCATTTTGAAGAGATCAATTTGAAACTAAAACTTGTGTTGGAGTTATCTCAAGGTGGGTCATCTTTGGCGAGCAGATCATCGAACAAGTTTGTTCCGGGTTTCGTGGAGACTAGCCGGGGTCCAAGAAGAGGTGGCTAATGCACTACAAAGGTTGTAGTCCGTCAACTCTTATTTTTTGCTTACTAGTTTAGTGGCAAGTTTAGTGGTTTGGTTTGATTCTTGATTTGGGTTTGCTAAAACTCTCAAGAGTTTTAAAAGTACCACTTCTGCCACGCTTTAAACCCTACTAGAGGTACTTAGCATCCCAACAATCACATCCTATTGTCGCAGGACACATCTGAACGGAATACCATACTAACTCGTTTCAAATCGTATCATTTTAGTGTGGGAGTTTGTATATACATTAGTGAAGTAAACACAAGTATAGGTCAAACAAAAGAATGTGTATTTTATTCATTTTGCGCAAGTCTGTATACAATTTGAATGTAAATACATTGATATATGTAAAAAAATGAATGTAAGGTTACATAGAGCTCTCATTTGAGATTTGAATGGAAATACTTGAGGGTATTTTAGTGTCAACTCAGTAAAAGCTGATGGGCACTACCCTATGTGGGGGCCACATCACTTCATTTGAAGTACATGAAAGATACCCTAGATAGGTCCTCAACATTCCATTTGAAATGTAAGTGTCGCTTTGTTTGAAGTGTGGGTGCTACTTCATTTGAACTATAGATAACACTTCATTGAAAGTATAAGTGAAATACTTCATTTGAAATGTAAATGAGACATCTTAGGTAGGGACCCATCATAGTGTGGGCGGGACATCTTTGGTGGGGTCCACACCGCTTCACTTGAAGTGTAGGTAGGGGTCCACACCCTGTGCGTAGAAACAAAAATATTACTATTTCAAGAAGGCCAAGTTAGGGCCTCCCGAAAGACCGGGAGAGGGTCCGATGCAACCAGGAGACCTATTTTAGGCCTCCCGGTGGCCGCAACTTGGCCAATCTAGGAACTTTTTTATAAAGTTTTCTTAAGTGAAACTCGTTTGTTTGAGTTTCATGCACATAGTGTGGATGCATAGCATCATTCTTAATAGTTTGTATAAAATGAACACATAGATTTGTGTTCATGGGTAAAAACATGTAATTTGAACCATGTGTAAGGGATGAATGCAGTGTTTTGGCACTACATTCAGTGAAACAGATGTGTTTTACATATCTGTTAAGTGAATAGGGTCTTCTATCACTAGTGATCTAAGAATATGATTTCCCTATTCATGAAGATTCTGAAGACATGGCTTTTTATGTCCTAGATCATGAATGGACATGTTTTCATGTTCTAAGCATGAACAGGTTTTCCTGTTCATAGAGACATGGTTTTTCATGTCTGAAGATGAATAGGGTTTTCCTATTCATGAAAGTTTTCATACAGAGGCATGTTTTGTGTCTCGCGGTGAAATGGATTTTCTATTCTCACAAGTTTACATAGAAAAATAAAGGGTTTTGTTCTATATTCTACAAGAAATAGCTTATCTATTTCTGTTTATGTATAAGAAATAGGATGACCTATTTCTAGAATTTGAAGAACGTGAGATGGCTCATGTTCTAGGTTCTGTTCATATTGGTTAGAACACATTTGTTGTAACAATTGCAAATCTCGTGTGCTTTTCTTTTTTAATAAAGCATCCTTTCCTTTAAAACACCTGTATGTGTTGCAATTTTCTTGTGCATATTAGATGTTGATATGTTTTCTTAACTAATTATAGATTTGAATTGGGTTGCTTTGGCTTTATTAGAATTCCAAAGTACCAGGCTTGATATTGATTATTTCATATGATAAAATATACTAAATGATATAAGTATAATAGTCATAATAATTTTAGATAATAATGGGATCTCACATCAATATGATATTTAACAAATCATATTTTTTTTAACTTTATAAATATTTTATATATTATTATGTATGTATATCCTATTGGGTAAATATTCATTTCTTTATTTCTGCCGTATATTAAAAATACCGTAATTTTAAGAAGAACGAACTTCTCTGCCTTCTCTCATCTCCAATCTATTTTTCCTCAAAAGTTAAGGATATCTTCGACAAGGAAGAAGAAGGAGTCTCGATCCGTCGACTGTGGCCTCGAAAACAAGTTTAAGGCTAACTCTATCAGGTTGGCAACTTGATTTAGAGATCAAGCTGCAAAATAGCAAGTATCCCTATTTATTTCTTATTTTAATTAATTTAGTGTACCTTTTTATTTATAAAATTAGAATTTTTTGATCTTATGCATCTCACAAACATGCAATTGATGCAAATATTGTTCTCTGAACATTCATTACTTGCTATGTATGTGAAATTTTAATCAGAATCTATAATTTTTATTGATCTGTAATATTTTACGGAACTTTCAGTGGTGGCCAATTAACATAAATATATGTGCTTATTTCTTATTTTAACTTATCTAACTTTATTAAATAAGTTTATTTTGTTCGTGCTGCCCGTAACATACAAGTGATGATTCTTCATACATTATTAGCTCTATCTATAATTTTGATCATAATCTATAGATTTTGGGTCGATTTGTAACAAATTAGATTTGATATTAATTAGATAGATTCAATAACATGGATCTAGAATTTTAATATATAATCTAAACCATTTTCCCCTTAATTTAAAATAATAGAAGAACAATACTCCACAAGTCTACACCGTTAAGCTATCCAAAGGGGCCAAAACCATATTTTTATTTTATTTAAACTAAATACATAAGTATGTAAATCTCTACTATCTTAATGCAAAAGGTAGGGTTCCTAAATTCTAATTGTTTATTGATATGATTAAACTCAGGCAGGAACCATTTTGAAAATTTTGCTATACGAATTTTCTTTAATCGTTCAATTATAGCATTGCGCCTTATGGTTGATTTCTGGCTCCATCTCTGAAAGGGGGCTGATGTCAGATTAAGGCATTTATCAAGGACTGATATCAATTTTTTGTTTTTTGAGAAAAATATTATTATTAAATTCTCCTGAACAAGTGATTAATTGATTTATGGATTTGGCTCTACAGGTTTGTTTTGAAAGTGCATGTTGATAAATCTTTTACTATCTTTGGAATCCAAAAAAAAAACACAAAAACATACAGTAAGATATATGCCTCCTAGTTTATACATTGTGATCCTACTACTACTACTAGCACTATTATTTTCCCTCATGCTGTGAACATGTCACCGTCTTAAAATCGGTTTAGCCATTTATCTTTGCACCATTTATTTAAAAATAATAAATGTTAAGAATCTAAACATAATTGCAAAGTAAATAAAACATATAAATAGATTTAATCGTAACTGTAAATACGTGCCAATTCAAAGACCACTTTGTCGTAGTCAATTAACCGTGCATAACGTTTTCCCAAGGTTGCCTCGATTTATTTAGTTTAAGCTAAGTACCGTTTTTATATAAATCTGTTCATTGCAAGTTTCGTGCACTTGTTTATACTACTATTATTCTGAATTTTGCTGTGTTATACCTGTTGACACGAATCTGTCTGAACCATGAAGAAATGAATACTTGGCTATTTGAATACTTGAATACTTATAGACATGAATACTTGAATACATGAACTCTTGAACCTATACACCTGACATGAACCCAAGCTATTTCAAGTATTCATAGTTTTGTGCTAGCATTTGTGACAAGCTCTAAAATTCAATAAACAATTGACACAGGGTGGGAAAGTTCGATAAATGAGCGTATTTACGTGTGATAGGGATCATACCTGATCGCCGTAGTTCCAGATATTACGGAACACTGTATTACTAATTCATGAAGTTCTTGAGTTCGTGTGGCTGTTGTTCCGAGGGGAAACGGAACATATTCGTTACGTGTAAAACCCTTACTAGTAGAGCTTACAAACTTAAAACATGATAGTACAATCTAGCAGCGCCCATGTCTGAGTGCTCACGTGTCACGTGGTACACACGTGAGCACCAGAGCAGAAAATAAGTGCTTAGCACTTCTGAATAAAGGGAAAAAGCACAGGATTGAGTTGGTTAAGTCTCTGAAGTTTCTTGCAACCGAACCCAAATGCTCTGTCGTTGGATCTTAACTAAATTTAAGGATCCTGAAAATATATCTAAGTAGATCTTAGTCTCAAATAGGACTAAATCATTCTTAGTTAAAATAAATTGAGCCCAAATCCTCATATATTTAAGTTTGATCTTAATTTAAAAACGGATTAACGGTCCTTAAATAAAACAAAATATTTTTGAATTGATGGAATACATACAACCTAAGTTCAAACCCAACAAATATACGGATTTGGACTAATCCATGCCCTACGGACGACGACATAAACTAGTCTCCGTTTACAATCCATGAGCAGCCAAAATAAAACAAAATAACACACGACACGAAGCGAACTACTGGAGAAAGAGAAAATGGTTATCGCAACGCGAAAACGTAATTAACTGTAGGAACTTGCTCCTGCAGGGAAGAGCGTCCCCACAATAAAAAAAACCCCTCACAAATGAGGGGGAATCTGATAAAGTCTGCTACATCGGTCGCATCTATCAAAACCTCTGAAATACGGTGCCATAAATCAACTTGGTATCTTTGGAGATGTGGATGGATATGTCCAAATAGCATATGCCCCCAAATTTAGGCAAGACATTCAATCCCTGTTCGTTTCTATTTTCGGCAATAAACTGTCAGGATGACCAATTCTGCTCCGGCTCGGCCAAGAACGTCCGTCTTCCATAGGTTGACACCAGACGAAGCCCCCAAGAAACACCAGGGGCATAATGAGGGCGCCTTTAATACTAAAGCAGTTCCTACTGCAAAACATTTTCGACGTCATCATTAGCGCCGAGTAAGAGAAACTGGGGGCAACTCCCCTTCTAGACTTACCCCACCAGCTCCTATAGTGGCTATTGATACTGTTGTTCCAACAAGGAACAGCTTCGAACCGCTTAGGAGGGTTCGCAAAAACTCCCCAACGACGGTATTGAAAAGATCACCTCCTTCCGAAGAAGCTCCAATGCAGTCGAAACCGGAGCAGTTTAATTAGCGACTCTCCTCACAAATCCACAGAGTCTGGCGAAAAGTCCAGGAATCAGTGCTTGATGAAAACTATTCTCGTCGACCGAAAAAATCTAAGGTCCGACAAGAGAACGATTATTCTTCCTTCATACAACGGGGGACTTCTCGAAAAGAGGTGCTTACCATAACGGCTCCTCCTGCTATGACCTCTCATAAAAGAGTAAGACCGGAGAAAATTTTATCACCAGAGGCAAAACCCAAAGGCGAGAGCTCCAAACGCCCCAAGTTTGGGGGCATAACTATATACACGGACTATATGACTAATGGTAAAGAGGAAAGCCATGCTTCTGTGAGTCACAAACCGCATACTCTGTCGCCGATGAAAGCCCAGGAGCAACAACAGAAGCTCCAAGATAAGCTTTCCAAAATGGCAGTGCTTGCCGAGCCGAAAGGAAGCTAGGACAAAGAAACATAACAGCGTCAGGAGCAAGAAACCAATATCGAGTTCTTATGGCGGGTGCTTGAAAAGAAAGATAAGGAAGCTGTAGAGCAGGCTGCTAACATAAAGCAGATGACTCTTCTATTTCAAGATATAGTTGGGATAATGATCCAACCAGAACCACCGGCCAATGAACCATCGGTGATTATCGGGAACGATAAAGGGGAAACGTCAAATCCTCCACAGGCCCTATCAACAGCCAAGGAGTAAACGATCTCCAAGGTAGAATTGGATGGTTATATCGCTCAGCAAATCAGAGCTCATTAGGCCAATGAAGTCACAAACCAACTCGTCAAAACTGGGTGACCATATCCAGCCTGGTACGACCAGATGAAATACCCACTGAGATATACGATCCCGAAGTTCCACGTATATAAAGGAACAAGTAATCCCCATCAACACGTCGCATAGTTTAGAGCTCTGTGAGGCAATACTGGAGATGATGACAAACTGCTGCTTCGCCAATTTTTCGGAAGCTTATCAGAGACGGATTTTGAATGGTATTCGAAGCTCCCAAATGACTCCATTAAAACCTTCTCTAAGATGGAGCCTCTATTCACGCAAAGGTTCGCCAGTGCAAGTGAGCACACTCCAATCACGACGCTGATCAATTGCAGGGTCAAGCCAGGGGAAATATAGGTCCAATATGCGATCCGGTGGCTGAACTTTTGGTCTAAATGTGAACAACGCATTGAGGAGTCTCCGGCTGTGGGGATGTTCATTGGGACCGTCGACTCGCAATCGACCATATCCCAATTCATGACCTTCTTCAAGCCCACTACATTTCAGATGTTGATTGATAAACTGGTCCAGATGGATCAGATGGGTTATGGTCCTTCCTCTTTAAGCAAGGACCCCCGGAATAATAAGGGCAAAGGAAAAGTAGCCTTTGTTGCCAATGCACAGCAACAACCGAGCGGACTGAAAGCAGTCGTCCGCCAAAACAACACCCGTACGCGCTCGACCTTGAAAGAAATGTTAAGACATGCATATTCGTTCTCTTGCAATAAGACAAGGAAATTGTTCGAGCTGGTGATGTGAAATAAGTTGGTAATATTTCCAGAACCGCGGCGACCCACACAAACCGGGTAGTGAGCCATCAAATTGAGGACTGCCATGTCTTCAAAAACTAGGTCGAAGATCAGTACTAGCAGGGGAAATTCGCACTATCCGATTGTTGGAGGATAGATCCGTCCTAAAATCATGCTCCCAAAAAGGTGGATACGCAGGGTGTATCCTGCTCGCTCGTAGAATAAGCTCCATGGGAAATATTTCTTTCATAAAAAAACTAAAAGAATACTGAAAAATTTATAAGCATGCCCGGCGATCAAGTGGAAAAGCACGTTTGAGCCCGAGATTATGGAAGGGATGCTGAAACCGCGTCCCACACCAAAAATTGCTGACTAGAGGACAAATTCTCTAGTCAAGCCTTCGAAGTCTTCTAAGAAAAAGAAGACGACTAAGAAGCCTATGCAGCCCGCTGAATATGTCGACAAGCGCACAGACTTCCAAAAATATATAGACATGCTGGAAGAATACAATCAGAAAACGCGAACACCAGTCATGCTCGAAGAATTCCTCAAGCATATTCTCCAGGATAAGGACAATAACGATGATGAGAAAATGACTCATCGGAGGAAGTGGGAGAACGTGTGGAAAGCTGCCATATGGTCTCCCTTTCATCCATATATGATGAAGGAGCTCCGCCAGCGCCAGAAAGAGACATGGATGAACTGAGGGCAAAATCGGTATTAAAAAACCCAGAACTGCCAGAAGAAGACTCGACTGAAAGGCTGCTCAAAGAAGCCTTTCAAAAGAGCAAGGACAATCATGAATGCGAGACGACCATATATAAAAAGGCCAAACGACAATGTTTGAACAAAGAAGCTGCAGTGAGGACGAGTCGTAAAGTTCTCCGGCCAAACCAAAACATACCTACAACAAATAAGAGCAGGAGTACAGCTGAGAAGCGGTTTGACAAGGCCATATCAATGGGGATGAGGCTACCACCTCTCATGATGTACACTCCTGGGGTCCCATATTTCGATGGTGGAGGAGGACACCCAAAATACTGCGCATATCACCGAAGGATCGCTCATCCCATCGAGGAATATAATGCCTTCAAGAAGTGATGGTAAGGATATGTTTCTCATAGAAAACACTTCAAGAAAGAGAAGTGCAAAGTTCGCGCTCGTCGATGTAAGAATGGCAAGACGATAGTGCACAAAGAAACAACTGGCAGTTGTTATATGGTTAGTACCAATTCCGAAGGGAAAAACCCTCGGGTTCTCCTGTTCGGGAGTGATTCCGAGGATGAAATGCCCCATGAACCCTCTATTTGAAAGATCTACCTTGGAGAAAAAAAGGAGGAAAAAGATTGCGAGAACATCCAGTTACGCAACCGCACGCTGCCTAAAAATAATCTCGGACCCACAAACAAGGGTTCGAATAAAAAGAACAAAGGGAATGAGAAAATGCCTGCGAAGATCGTCCTTGATGAAAAGGTGGCCAAAGAGCTCACCGCAAAAGTACCGCCAAAGAAAACTAAGGTGGGCTATAATGTCTTTCCACATTTGAGAAAAATGCCCTCACAATTGAGCATATTGGATCTCTACTCTTATCCAAAAAGGCACGAGACTCTTTGATCAAGGCCTTACAAGAACTTGATCAGTTTTAAGCCTTCCTTGTAGAAGAGAAAATGAAAAATGAACTGGTAGAGGTCCACACGACTGATATTACATTCAGCGAAGATCTACTCCTCGGTACATGCGAGCATAATCGACCGCTATATGTAACCGAGTACTGCCACGGCATCAAGATTAGGAAAATCCTTGTCGACAACGGGTCCTCCGTCAATCTGCTCAATATGTGAGTGCTGAAAGAGATATGTATGAATGTTCAGTATCTTTCCTGAGACAAAGTCATCATCTCGGGGTTTGACTCGCAGTCGTCATGAACGCTCGGGTCCGTAATATTGACACTCCGCTTCGGGTTGCTCATCACTGATATCAAATTCCATGTCATTGACACCAAGACATGTTATAACGCTCTATTCGGCAGGCCTTAGCTACACGAGTACAATGTTATCCCTTCTACACAACATTAGTGTATGAAGTATTTCAAAGATGGCCCGGAGTACACCGTCATAGGAGAACTCAACCCTTTCTCGGTGAATGAGGTGCGAAAGTATGAAGATGCAAAATACTTTCAGCCGAATTTCGAGGATACTGAAAGGTGTCACAAGCCGGAGAATAAACAAAAATTTGTGGCCACCATCCTGGTCTTTGGAAGTGATACTGAAGGAGATGGATAAATAGTCTACTCAGGACAACCTTAAAGGGAAAATAATAAATCCAGACCGCCAACCTCTATCCTGGTCTTTGGCAGCGACTCTAAGGACGGGACTAATACAATGTTCTCCATTCGTCCATTGATGCAGACTCTTGCCGAAGAGGATCAGAGTTTATATATTATGATGACTCCATCCCGACATTATAAGAAACTTGATGCGCTTAATACATATAGCGTACAGGAACTGGAAACTTTCTACATGCCACCTAGGCAAAAAGGTGAAAAGGCGATCCTTTTCTATAAATCTATGGAGATCAAAGCGGAAAAAGAAGTCTGGCTTGGAGCCGATCCGACTCTTGACAAGTTTCAGCCCATCCGTATGCCAAGATATTATGCAAATGGATTAAAGAAGCTATTAAAGCGTCAAGGTGTGCCTTTCGAACAAACCGTTCGACAAGCCCAATTCTATAAAAAAAGATTTAGGATATTCCCGGGACTCAACGAAAAAAAGCCCAACGGGAAGATGGAAACAACTGGACTGGGATATGTTTAGTCCAAGAAATGGGTGCAAATCTATAGCTGCCTCACCATAAACAGCTTGAGCGGAGAAGAAGATGCTTCCCCAAGTAGACAAGACGCTAAATTGGAGCGAGATCCTACTCGAAGAACTCCAAGTCTGTCGCTCGAAGAACAAATTGATAAGTTAATAAAAATAGCTTGTCAAGTAAGCCGAAACAACCACAGTCACGAAATGGCTATATATAAAAAGGACAAAGAGCAGCGTCTCAGTGAGCAATCGGTGGAATAAGTAGATCATGATACTCTCCACCCACAGCCCACTATGTGCTCTCGCGAAAAAGGACGTTGTTCCCCGCCGAAAACGGAGACGAGACCGCGCAGGCCCGTCTTGCCTGAATTCGGGGCAGATGCTAATTGGTGCTATCCATCCACCTCTCCGAAGATACCAAGTTGATTTATGACACCGTATATCGAAGGTTTAAACGGATGCGGCCGATGTAGCAGACTTCGTCAGATTCCCCCTCGTTGAGGGGTTTTTGATTGTGGGGACGCTCTTCCCTGCAGACGAAAGCCCCTGCAGTTAATTACGCTACTACATCGCGGTAACCACTTTCTCCTTCTCCAGATGGTAACTTCGTGTCGTGGATGTTTGTTTTGTTTTTGGTTGCCCGTGGATTGTATACGGAGACTAATTTATGTTGTCGCCCGCAGGGCGTGGATTAGTCCAAATCCGTATCTTCTTAGATTTGGGTTTGGGGTTGGGTTTAAGGATACGTTAGTCTCATTTGAGACTAAGATCAACTTAAATGTATGTCAAGGATACGTTAGTCCAATTTCAGACTAAGATCAACTCAACAGGATCGTTTAGATCCAACAAAAGAGCATTTGGGCTCTATTGTTTACTTTAGGGACATTGCGGTCGATTACCAGTTTAAGGACATGGTGGTCCAATGTTAGTTTAAGGACATTACGGTCCAATGTTAGTTTAAGGACATCTCGGTCCATGGGCTTAAGGACCCCACCGTCCGAGGTTAAGGACGTCATAGTCCATGGGTTTAAGGACCCCACAGTCCAGTTTAAAGACATCATAGTCTATGGGTTTAAGGACCCCACAGACCGAGGTTAAAGACATCATAGTCCGTGAGTTGAAAGGGACCCCACAGTCCGAGATTAAGGACATCATAGTCCATGGGTTTAAGGACCCCACAGTCTAAGGTTAAGGACATCATAGTCCGTGGGTTTAAAAGGACCCCACAGTTCGAGGTTAAGGACATCATAGTCCGTGGGTTTAAGGACCCCACAGTCTAATTTAAAGACGTCATAGCCTTTGAAATGTATGGTTTTCGGGACCCATCACCTCTCCGAAGACGTTGAAGGATTACAACGACATATATCAGAGGGGTTCAGAGATATACCCTTAAACCAATTTTGGTTGGTAGATCTGTAGTCCAATTGAAACTAAGATCTGTTAAAAGATTCATGAGCATATGGGCTCAATTAATCTGACTTGAGGACTTTTGTCCAATCTTGGGCTAAGTCCAATCGAGTTAAAATGTTTAACATTTATCTTGGGCTGTTGAGCTTTTATTTGGGCTTGGCCCTGACAGTGTTTTTGTCTTTTATTGAATGCTAAGCATTCATCATAGCTCTGGGCTTTATTAAAGAACAATTTATGTTCTATCAGCGCAACATGTGGTGCGCTTGGCGCTTTGCTCCAATCAAAGAGCATAGTGCACTTCTGTCGAGTAGCGCAAACGTGAGGGACACGTGTCGCGCTTGGGGCTAAGCGTCAGATGATGGGCGCATTGCGCCAGTTCATGAGCGCAAAGCACTAGTTTATGAGCGCATTGCGCTATTAGTTCAGTGGCGCATACGTGAGTGACACGTGGTGTGCCTGGCGCTGAGCGCCAGCCCATAAGCGCAGTGCGCTAATTCAAAAGCGCAAAGCGCTAGCTGTTAAGAGCGCATACATGAGGGACACGTGTCGCGCTTGGCGCTGGGCGCCAGTCCAAGAGCGCAGAAGCGCAGTTCAAGAACGCAAAGCGCGTCTGATCAATTTTATGATCTGAGAAATAAATTTATGTTCTTTTAAAAGAGATTTTGTCTCAAGATCTAAGAACAATAGTTCTTATTTTGTAGGAGATGTTTCCAATCTCTTATATTGATGAAAGGCTTTGCCTTTATAGATCTATGATCTTTAAGAGAATTGAATTATTCTCCTTCTTCTTATAATGAGATGTATTGATATCAGTTTGTAAAAGACCTTAGTCTTGTAGATCTATGATCTATGAGAAGATTTATATTCTTCTTTTTATATTATGATAGGATCTTTTGATCTCTTTTTTAAAGACATTGGTCTTTGTAGATCTATGATCTTTTAAAGAAGTGAATTCTTCTTTTGAAATTAATTATGAGATGATTTCATCTCTCTGTTCATCATCATTCTTTTTTACCTTGAAGAAAAATCTTCTTTCTCTGAGAGCTTGGCTCTTCTCTCAATTTTCTCAAAGTTTTATGGGGGAGGTTCCTCTCTATGCTTCTGTCTCTGAGACTTGAAGTCTATGGGCCTTTTTATAGGGCAAGCTAATTTGTTCAATCTGTTAAGGAGATTGTTTCTCCAATTGATTTGGGGATTTTCCCATCGTTGGATCTTTGATCCAAGGGTTTCTGATTTACAGAAGGTAATCTTCTTGTTTTTAACAAAGATTGGGAAATCTTCTAAACAGAATTTATTCTGTATTTTTAGTGATTTTTAATCACCCTTGGATCATTGATTCAACGTTGCTCTGATTTATAGAGCATAATCTTATTGTTTGGAAAGATTTTGAGGAATCTTTCCTTAATAGAATTTAGTTCTGATTAATTAATGATTCATCATCATTATTATTAGATCTTTGATCTTACGGTGGGGAGCTCTTAGTTCAAGCGCTAGCGCACCCGTGCTCTGCACGTGGTGCGCTGCTCAGAGTGCAGCGCATTTAGGGCCAGCGCATCTGTGCTTTGCACATGGTGCGCTGCTTAGAGCGCAGTGCACCTAGCGCTAGCGCATCCGTGATTTACACGCGGTGCGCTGCTTTGAGCGCACCGCACCTAGCGCTAGCGCACATGTGCTTTGCATGTGGTGCGCTACTTAGGGCGCAGCGCGCTTGGCGCTGCTTCTGAAGCGTTGCTTCATTTCAAAATTTGAATTTTGAACAGAGCTTTGCTCTGATTGGGGGAAACAAATGCCCCCCCACCGTTGCGCTCACGTGGCCCACATGTGAGTGCAGCGGTGGCAGCATCTGCGTCCTTTGATCAACTCAGAAATTGAAAAGGCATCTCAGTGCCTATAAATAGGACCCTTGGCCCTTAGGATGATTTCTGTTCATCTTCCTCCTTCTGAGAATTTTATTCTCTTGCAGAGCATAGCTCTTTGGCTTAAGAACTCTCTTAAGGACAGAACTCTGTCAAAATTTTTAGGTAAAGATTAAATCTTTTAAAGAACCTTTTAATAATCTAGGGTTTCACCCATTAGCAGAGCTTTGCTCTTCATAGATCTTTGATCTAAAGAAAACCCTTTTAGGGTTTCATCAACAGAGCTTTGCTCTCTTGAATCCATAGATCTAAAAAGATATTTTCTTGGGGTTTCTTAGCCCATGAACAGAGTTTTGCTCATAAAGAACTCTTAGAGTTTGTTCATAGATATTGAAGATCTCAGAATTTTTCATTCATTTATAAAAATTGATTTCAATTTTTCTGATGGATTATTCCATCATTTTTTCAGAGCAGGGCTCTTGAGGAATTTTTTATTCCTTCATCATTAGAACTTGACAGGTGTCATTCTGTCACAGAGCACTGCTCTCAAGGGGAGATTTACTCCTTAACCCGAGGGATTTCTCATTAAATGAGAATCAATTGAGGATTTCCTCATTTAATTGACAGTCTCATCAAATGATGAGGCAGTTTTATTAATGATGAACTGTCATCTAGATTTTGCGGGTCCCCTTTGGTCCCTTTTTACTGCATTGCAGTGCGGTACGAATTTTTAAAGTACCAAGCGTCAGAATATAAATTATAGCACTGACGGTTGACTTTTGTCCCTTTTTGCGCAGGTGACATGTCTTTCGATCGTTCTTTCCCATTTGTTCGTTCAGAGGGAGGATTCCCTGGAGCTCCTGTGGACAGGGAAGTCTTAGCATTGATCAGAGATCATGACCCGGAACATAAGAATCTTCATCTATGGGGGACATGGTATAACCAGATCATCATGGGTCGATGCAGCTTCTCTTGCCCAACACCTTCAGAGGCTATCTAGGCGATTCACTATGCTGACGTACCCCGGTGAACTGTGCTGTGGAGGTGGTTAACTGGACTTCAGAGGGTTGTCTTCAGCCCTCTATGGCTGTAATACCTGTACAACCGCCGATGGCTTTGGACATTCTAGGGCGGCGTATATGCCAAGGTGAGTCGCGCCCTTTGGGACAGCCATACAATATAGGTCTGACTCCCCGTTACTCGGCTGGATACCTGCAGTGGGCCCGATATATCCTATCGGCAAAGAAGTCAGAACTGCTGAAGCTTGGGTTGTATCCTGCGATTTATGCTTCTCTGTTCCAGTATCCCACACCTCCCGCATGGTGGGTCAAAGCCTTCTTGGAACAATGGAACATTCCAACTCATACCTTCCTTATGCTAGATCGGGAAATTTCCATCTCTCTGGAAGAGTTTGCGGATATCTCCGGCTTGCCTGTCAGAGAGGAGCATTATGAGGAGATCTTTCCCCTGATGAATATGTTTTCGCTACCCGACTGGTGATGACGGGTCTAAACCCAGACAATGCCATTCAGCACCGATTCCCTAGCTTGATTAAGGTGCTAAACATTTACGAAGGCCTATTTCTTGAATCTGGAAGCCATTGGGTTAGCTTTGCAGACTTCATCGCCCATTTCCTTCACCTAAAAGTTTTATCGCGACAAGGTGAAAAGTTTGCCAAACTCGATGATCCTTTCTTCTTTGGCTTGGATCGCCGGCCAATATTGGAAGCTGATCAAAAGGGATTCTTTCTACCAAACGTCGTGATCGTCCCCTTTTCAGAAATTGCTGCTTCGGGCATCGATGAGGAAGCGTTCTTTTTAGGGTTCCTCGGTTTGTGGTTAAGCTGGTTCGCGCTTCCCATGCATCCTCGCTATATGAGGCCGTCAGTCTTCTACCCAGCTCATCGGATGGTTAAAGGGAGACAAGTTGCTGTTGGAATTGCCGGGCTGGCTCATTTGTATCACGGCCTTAGTTCGGCGACCGATACCACTCAGCCGGGGGTGCAGCCCGTGAACTTCCCGATGCATTATTTCACCTTATGTCTTGAATTGCATGTGCTCGGTGCCTTTGGAATGCACAAGCGGCCTCATTTCTATGAAACTTGCAATTTTCCACGGATCATGCGGCTGGTCAATGCTTCCATTGTGGAGCCAAGTCAGTGAGAGGCTCGGGGTGTAATCCTTCGCCCACGTACCGTCGGGGATGGTATGACCTTTGTTGACAAGGTTATGACCATCGGTAAGGAGTCCGCTAAGACGGTGCAGCCGCTGCGGGACACCTTTAAGGATGGAGCTTCTGCCCTGAAAGCTTGGGAAATTATCCATCCATACTCCATCAGGCCGGGATATTTGGTGTTCAGGCAGAACGATTCGGCTCTGTTCATGAGATATAATCCCCACCGTTTTGCCCAACAATCAAGTTATAATCAGGGCGTCCCGCTCGAGGCATTCCTGGCAGAACCAGTTTATACTGAGGAGGGTATCCGGAGCGCTTTGCACCACTTCATGCTCCTAAACACAGGATCCAATTTCTTCATTAGTGAACCAAGTTGTGTACATAGGGCCCTAAACGTATACATGGCATGGTATCAACACGCAATGGGTGCCGTTATCAGGGAGGAAAAGAAATTGTTGCTCGACCGCAAGGGTGCACCCCCTGCCGGTAATCCAAATGTCCCTCTGAAGCGACGGACTATCGTCCGTCCTCCCTTAAGAGAAGTTGCTGCGGTCGAGGTCCCGCATGATAGGCCTGAGCTGCCGATACCCCATGCTCTAGAGGAAGCAGTGACCGTAGCGTCCCCTGAGTCTGGCGTGGGTTCAGATATCGGGACTCGTCGTCCCAAGGTGCCCACCAAGCGTAAGCTTGTGCTAGCGGCGACCGGTGCTCACTCGCAGAAGAGGAAGAAGAAATCGATTCTCTTTGCCGACGTTGCATTCAGCCAGGAGCCTCATGCTCCTTATAGCGAGGGCCTGAGCGAATATGGGACCAACGAGGGTCTATTCATAGTGCCGGACGATACCGACCTCGAGGCTGCTATTGCAGCTTCTGAGTGACTAGCAAGCCACAAAGCGGGACTGGCCATCCTCACGCAATCAAGTAAACATCAGCCGTACCTTTTATCATTGCATCATATTTTAACTGACACTTTTCCTTTTTTAACAGGCATTTCCACCGAAGAAGCTCTCGCAGCTTCTCTCAAGACTTTTGAGGCGGAGGAAAGACTTCGAGCATCCTTAGGCATCAGTACATTTCGGTTCACCGCGTCTCCACTCCCGTTTCTTATGGGTAATCTGACCCCTCCTTTTCATCTTATTATAGGAACTACCTCTACTCAGGTTATTCTAGGTGTGGTACCGACTTCGCAGGGCGGTGCGGAGACGCTTCCAAGGTCAGCTATCGAAGTCTCAGTTCCGCCGGTATTGCCGAAAGAAGCTTCACTTAAGCAACCGATGACGGACGCCATGACGGCTCCAGAGGTAGCTCCTGGTGTGGACGATGACGTCCCGTTAACGGAGGTCTTGAGAAGATCAGCTCTCATGGCCCGGGCGGAAAGAAAGCACAGAATGCCTGCAGCAAGGGAACGTAACGCTGCCTTGGACGCGGGTGCAGGCTCGAGCGCTGCTACCCCTACCCCTACTCCTTCAGGGGGTGCTTCGGCCGTCCTGTCTACCGCTCACAGACAGACAGCGCGTGCGGCTCGGGAAGCAATTGAAAGATCAACCCAAGGTAATGTAACACTGAGTTCTTTCGTCAAAGTTTTAATCTTCAGATTCTCATATATCCTATCCTGCAGGGTCGAGTCTTGATGAGGAAGCGGTAGGTGAGATGGCGGCAACCACCGAGCCTGAGGTAGCCACTCTTTCTCAAGAGTCTGGCACTGCCCCAATCGCCATTCTTTCTGCCTGCGGTTCTCTGCCATCTCCTGGCGTCGTGAGTGTTACGACGGCTCTCGTGGAGTCAGGGATGAGGCCACGGGCGGCGAAACCATTCCGATGGAGGAGGGTGAAGCATTCGCTGCATCCAGTGACGCCCTTGTCACGGTCTCGACCGGCGACTCACCAAGTAGATTTTGAGTCATTGCTTTCCTTTTCGTTCTGCAATCTCTTTCTATCTCTCCTGACAGTATTTATCTCGTCTCTAAATGCAGGTGTGCTGAGCATTGAGGTTGTGCCACCCGAGGAAGCATCGCCAGTTGCTACTTTGACGGTGGCCGTCCCTTTGCCTTCTCTCGTATCCTCTCAAATGCTGGAAGGTACGGATTTGTGACCTATCGGTTTCATTGTAGGCGGTATACTTTATGTACTGACATTGCATTATTTTATCCTTGCAGGAGTCCTTTTTGATCACCTGTATCAGGTGCTGCACCTATATTTCTCCTTTCAGTCAGAGATTGCCTCATCTAGTGGCGCTGGTGAATACAGCTTTTAGCTAATGTCTTTTCTTTTCTTTCACGGGTAGCCAAATCATTTCTAATCCTTCTTTGTTTTGACTGCAGCACTACAGATTGAAGGAGGAGACGAAGGAACAGTTGCACCACCGGTACTTCCGGCCTTGCCACCTGCCGCAGCCGATATAGTAAACTCCATTGTTCATGTAGTTCTCCATTTCTTGAACCGTTATTTGACTATGATTTGTTTTGCAGCAGTGACACCGACTTCAGCTCCGTTCGAGTCTCGATTCATAATGCCAGCAGGCCCCTTTTCTCAACGTCTCTCTTCAAAAGGCGTTGTGAATAGTTTGCGCATGTTGAGCGATTACATCGAGGAGCTTGACGTGGAAACCCCTGCCCTTGCTGCAGATTTTGCTGCCGAGGTTAATCCTATGCTGGCGACGCTCGTGAACTTTCATAATGAGGGCGTCGTTGAGTCTTGGGTTAATCACTGCAGGAGCATCGAGGCTTGTCTGCATGAGCTCGAGGTCGGACGTCCTGCTCCTGAGGTCCTGGCTGTGACCTCTTAACGGGATGCATGGGTCGAGCAGAGCACTCCCTACTTTCGTTATCTTGAACAAGAAGCGGCCTTAAAGCATAAGGAGTGCGAAGAGACTTCAAGCGAATCTGCTCGATTGCATGCTCAAGTTGATACAAACGCTGCACAGCTGAAAGCTATCTTTGAGGGCCTTCTACGATGTATTTCCGACGGGCTAACGCTGAGGCAGAAGCTCGACCTCATTAAGCGGGATGCGCAGAGTCGTGTGGCAGCTCAACGGGTCGTTGATGAGCAACTTTCATCTTACTTGCAGTAACGAGCTCAGGTTGAAGCAGAGTTGGCCGCGGCAGCTGACCGTGAAAAGGGCTGAGGGGAGTGCGCGAGCAACTGATTGGTCTATTGAAAACACTTCCCTCCCAATAGTTGTTTTTGCACCATTTGTAATTTTTGAATAAAATGTATCCATTTTTTTATCCTTTCATGTGATGTAAATTGTACTCAATTTGACCTTATAAATAAAAGATACATTTCTGTCGTACTATCTTGTGTTATCTCTTGCTTTCTTGTCTTTTCTGTGTTGCCGGCGTGTTACCTTAGTAAGCATAGCCTGTAGATGATAGAGAGCATTCCGTCTTGAACTCTTCGAGAGGTAGTGATGGCTTAGGAAGCAGGTTCAGATCTGCTGCCTAAGGCTTTTCAACTTTATGAGCTGTGAGGGTCTCATAAAGACTTTTCTCCCTATGAGTCGTGAGGATCTCGTAGGTGTATTTTCTCCTTAGGAATCATGAGGATTCATAAGCGTCTTGGGAGTCGTAAGGATCTCACAAGAGAGTTTTTTTTCCTTATGGGTAGAGAGGACCCGTAAGTGATTGATGAGGTTGACATTATCCTTGTTTCACGGAGTCAGAAATTGCTCTGGACATTTCCCACGGGGTCGAGATTGACTCTAGCCGTGTTCCACGGGACCAGGATTTGCTCTGGATGCTTCCCACGGGGTCGGATTGACATAGCTGTGTTCCTCAAGGACCAGGATCCGCTCTGGACGCTTCCCACGGGGTCATGATTGACATAGGCCGTGTTCCACTAAACCAGGATTTGCTCTGGATGCTTCCCATGGGATCAAGATTGACATAAGCTATGTTCCGCAAGGACCAGGATCCGCTCTGGACGCTTCCCATGGGATCAGGATTGACATAGGTCGTGTTCCACTAGACCAGCATTTGCTCTGGATGCTTCCCACGGGGTCAGAATTGACATAAGCCGTGTTCCACTAGACCAGTATTTGCTCTGGATGCTTCCCACGGGGTCAGGATTGACATAGCCGTGTTCTATAAGGACCAGGCTCCGCTCTGGACGCTTCCCACGGGGTCAGGATTGACATAGGCCGTGTTCCACAAGGACCAGGATCCGCTCTGGACGCTTCCCACAGGGTCAGGATTGACATAGGCCGTGTTCCGCAAGGACCAGGATCCGCTCTGGACGCTTCCCATGGGGTCAGGATTGACATAAGCTGTGTTCCATTAGACCAGGATTTGCTCTAGATGCTTCCCACAGGGTCAGGATTGACATAGCCGTGTTCCGCAAGGACCAGGTTCCGCTCTGGACGCTTCTCACAGGGTCAGGATTGACATAGGCCGTGTTCCATTAGACCAAGATTTGCTCTGGATGCTTCCCACGGGGTCAGGATTGACATAGGCCGTGTTCCGCAAGGACCAGAATCCGCTCTGGATGCTTCCCATGGGGTCAGGATTGACATAGGCCTTGTTCCACAAGACCGGGATTTGCTCTGAATGCTTCCCACTGGGTCAGGATTGACATAGCCGTGTTCCGCAAGGACCGGGTTCTGCTCTGGACGCTTCCCACGGGGTCAGGATTGATATAGTCCGTGTTCCACTAGACCAGGATTTGCTCTGGATGCTACCCACAGGGTCAGGATTGACATAGCCGTGTTCTGCGAAGACCAGGTTCGGCTCTAGACGCTTCCCACGGGGTCAGGATTGAAATAGGCCGTGTTCCACTAGACCAGGATTTGCTCTGGATGCTTCCCACGGGGTCAGAATTGACATAGCTATGTTTCGCAAGGACCGGGTTCCGCTCTGGACGCTTCCCACGAGGTCGGGATTGACATAGGCCGTGTTCCACTAGACTAGGATTTGCTCTGGATGCTTCCCACGAGGTCAGGAATGACATAGCCGTGTTCTACAAGGACCAGGTTCCATTATGGACGCTTCCCACGGGGTCAGGATTGACATAGGCCATGTTCCACGAAACCAGGATTTGCTCTGGATGCTTTCCACTGGGTCAGGATTGACATAGCCGTGTTCTGCAATGACCAGGTTCCGCTCTGGACGCTTCCCACAGGGTCAGGATTGACATAGGCCGTGTTCAGCAAGGACTAGGATCCGCTCTGGACGCTTCCTACGGGGTCAGGATTGACATAGGCCGTGTTCCACTAGACCAGTATTTGCTCTGGATGCTTCCTACGGGGTCAGGATTGACATAGCCGTGTTCCGCAAGGACCAGGTTCCGCTCTGGACGCTTCCCACGGGGTCAGGATTGACATAGGTCGTGTTCCACTAGACCAGGATTTGCTTTGGATGCTTCCCACGTGGTCAGGATTGACATAGCCATGTTCCACAAGGACCAGGTTCCGCTCTGAACGCTTCCCACGGGGTCAGGATTGACATAGGCCGTGTTCCACTAGACCAGGATTTGCTCTGGATGCTTCCCACGGAGTCAAGATTAACATAGCCGTGTTCCGCAAGGACCAGGTTCCACTCTTGACGCTTCCCACGGGGTCAGTATTGACATAGGCCATGTTCCACTAGACCAGGTTTTGCTCTGGACGCTTTCCATGGGGTCAGGATTGATATAGGCCGTGTTCCGCAAGGACCAGGTTCCGCTCTGGACGCTTCCCACAGGGTCAGGATTGACATAGGCCGTGTTCCATGAAACCAGGATTTGCTCTGGATGCTTCCCATGGGGTCAGGATTGACATAGCCGTGTTCCGCAAGGACCAGGTTCCGCTCTGGACGCTTCCCACGGGGTCAGGATTGACATAGGCCGTGTTCCACTAGACCAGGATTGGTTCTAGGTGCTTCCCACGGGATCAGGATTGACATAGGCCGTGTTCCGCAAGGACCAGGTTCCGCTCTAGACTCTTCCCACGGGGTCAGGATTGACATAGGCCGTGTTCAACGAAACCAGGATTTGCTCTGGATGCTTTCCACGGGGTCAGGATTAACATAGCCGTGTTCTGCATGGACCAGGTTCCGCTCTGGACGCTTCCCACGGGGTCAGGATTGACATAGGCTGTGTTCCACGAAACCAGGAAGGGTTGACTTTATCCGCATTTCACGGAGTCGGGGGTTGACTCTCGGTTGTCTGTGCACCGCCGAGTCATGGAACTGGGAGTTGTCGCGGTTCCGTTTTGCTGATGTTGTGTGTGTGGTAGTGAGACGAATGTTGAGATGATCTCCAGGCTGTCTGTGAACCGTCGAGACTTGGCTCTTTTTCGGATGGAGCCTGGGGGGAAGGTATGGTCCCCTCCTTTGTTTGTGCCCCTGGATTGTATACAGGGATCGATGTGATTTCACCTGTAGGGCAAAAAGTTTGATTTTATATATTTTTCTTTCCGCGATGCTCTATCATTTCAGCTTTTTATATCGCGAAAGTCACGATTACCCAATCATTTCGGCTATTTTTCGCGGTGCCCAATCATTTCAGCTATTTGTTTTATTTACTCGCTGCTTTTTATTGCGAGTTGCCCAACCATTTTGGATATTTTGTATGCATACATTTTTACTTGCTGATTTTGTTGCAAGTTGCCCATCATTTCGGCTATTTCGTACGCATATGTGGCTCGCTGGCTTTTCACTGCGAAGTTGGGATTTGACACCGATTTCAGCGTTAGCATCGCTACAAATGGGATATTGCCAGGAGCGAATCATCATTTGCCTTTGTCGATGTCGAACAAAGGTGGCTTAGTAAACAGGGTTAGGATCCTGTCGACTAAGGCTTTTAACTTTACGAGTCGTAAGGGTCTCATAAAGGTATTTCTCCCTGCGAGTCTTGAGGATCTCGTAGGTGCGTTTTCTCCTTAGGAATCGTGAGTATTCCTAAATGTGTGTTCTCTTGTAAGTCGTTAGGATCTTACAAGAGTATTTTCTCCTTCTAAGTCGAGAGGACCTACAAGGGTTGTTCGCCATATAAGCATATCCTCAGTCGCTGGTGGGACTTTGTTAGGGAAACGTTTATTCGCGCCCAAGGATTGTATACAAGGGTCAATATTGAACCGCTTGTAGGGAAAAATTGGAGGTTGTGATGGCTTAAGAATTGGTTCAGATCCCTATAGCTTAAGGCTTTTGAATCTTATGAACCGTGTGGGTCTCATAAGAGGGTTCTCCTAACGAGTCATGATGATCTCGCAAGTGTAATTTCTCCTTAGGAATCGTAGGGATCCCTAAGTGTGTTGCTCCCTTATGAGTCGTAAGGATCTCACGCGGGTATTTTCTCCTCACAAGATCGAGAGGACCTTGCAAGTGACTTTTAACGAGGTTGCGCCCTTTCGGGTTTTCACAAAACTCGCCGGTAGCCCTGCTGTTTTTACTCACGGAGCCCTTTCGGGTTTTCATCCATGCACATTTTGTTTATGGGCATACCGTTTTCTTTTTTATTATTATTATTATTTTATTATTTTCTTTTTGTGCCAGCCTTGGGATGCTGCAGTCTGTAGTAGTTTATCGACGTCTCGGTCAATAGCCAGTTTTAGGACATAGTGGTCCATCGTTAGTTTAAGGACGTTTCGGTCCGTTGTTAGTTTTAGTAAATTTTGGTCTGTTGTTAGTTTTAGGACATTTCGGTCCGTTTGCCGGCTACTACTTATGGATTTTAGGCTTAGGAAGATAGCGAGCGGACATAGGCGTCGTCATCTATCATTGACCTAGGTCGTGACTCGTCAGGCGTAGTATTTTTTTAGGAAGCGACCGTTTATTGGCCTGCAAAGTCTTTCGCCATGCATGTCCATGAGTAGATAGGCTCCACCCTGGTAAACTTTGTCTATGATATACGGGCCTTCATAGTTTGGCTCAAATTTCTCCCGCTTGGCACGATTGGGGATCATAGGTCTTTTGACCACTAGCACGAGCTCGCCTTGGCGGAATGTTCTCGGCCTAGTCAATCTTTCATATGAGAGTGTCATCTTTGCTTTATAAGCCTCCAGATTCTGTTGCGCCATGAGCCGGGTTTCATCAAGGGCATCGAGTTCCTCAAGCCGAATGTGAGCATTTTCTTCGTCTGTTAGCTCGTAGTGAACCACCACTCGTAGAGAAGGTAACTCTATCTCGAGGGGGAGTATCGCTTCTGTGTCGAATACCAATGCATACGGCGTTGTGTTCGTGGCTGTTTTGAATGTAGTTCGATACGCCCAGAGAGCTTCATGCAGTCCCTTATGCCAGTCCCTCTTATTTCGAGACATCGTCTTTTTCACGATCTTCGTCAAGGTTTTGTTGAAAGCCTCAGCTAGACCGTTAGCTTGGGGATTATAGACCGAAGAGTACCTCCAGTCTATATTATGATGTTGTGCGAAGCGGCTAATCTTGTGGCTTCTATAGGCTGGCCCGTTATCGGAGATAATCCGTCGCGGAGTGCCAAACCGATAAATGACGTTTGTTTTGAAGAAATGGAGGATATTCTCCTTTTTCACTTCCCTCAGCGGTACTGCTTCCGCCCATTTGGAGAAGTAATCGGTTGTTGCTAAAATGAATCGATGTCCTCTGGACTATGCCGGTTCAATGGGGCCGATTATGTCAGTCCTCCACATTTCGAACGTCCATCTAGCCACCGTTGGATGTAGTGGATTCGGATGCTGATGGATAAAATCCCCGTGAACCTGGCACGAGTGGCACTGCTTCGCGTATTCAAGGCAATCCTGGATCATCGTGGGCCAATAGTAGCCCATCCTTTTGATTTTTAGTTTCATCTTCGGCCCGGCTTGGTGAGAGCCGCAGAGTCCGTCGTGAGTTTCTTGGACGACTCTCCTTTCCTCTTCACGTCCCAGGCATCTCAGCCACAGAGAATCAAATGATCTCTTATACAGAGTATCATTGACGAAGGCAAAAGATATAGCTCGTTTCATGAGCTGATGTCTCGAGGATGCATCTTCAGGTGCTCGATGGGATTTAAAGTAGTCTATAAATACTTCTCTCCAATCCATAGCCTTTTCCTGGTTCTTTATTTGTAGGGTTGTTTCTTCGGTCACTCCCTTTTCTTCGGATGCCTCCGGAGATATTTCTGCCGGTGCAAGAACCCGACGGCTTTGCACAACGATCCTCACGTCATCGAGGTTCTCATCGGCCAGTTCTTTAGCGAGCTTGGCTAATGCATCCGCTTTGCTATTTTCTGCACGCGGTATGCTTTCCAGGGTGTAGGAAAGAATTTGAATCAGCCGTTGCTGTACTCTCTCGCCATACTTCACCAACTCAGGCTTGCACGTTTGATAGTCGCCGTTTACTTGACTAACGACCCGCTGGGAGTCTCCGTATATGAGGTGGTTCTCAATTCTCATGTCGACGGCTATCAAAGCTTCATATTCGGCTTCATTACTTGTCCTTGGTTCGGTTAAGGAGAAGGCAAAACGCATTATCCCTCCTTGTGGAGTCACGAAGATGAAGCCCACCCCGGATGTGATTATGGGGGTGCTTTGCTTCCGCTTCTTCATGGAAGATGCCCCATCGAAGTAGAGTTTCCATCAAGTGTCATTTTCTTCTTTCTCCCAGTCGATTGTGTCAAACGCGTGCTCGTCTGGCAATTCCTGATTTAAGGGCGAGTCGGCAGGTATAGGATGTTCGGCGAGGAAGTCGGCGATGGCCTGGCCTTTCACTGCCTTGAGGGGACGATAAGTTATCGAGAACTCCATCAAGAGCAGGACCCATTTAGCGAGCCGTCCCATTAATATAGCCTTTGACATCAAATATTTGAGAGGATCCACCTTTGATATGAGGTGGACCTCATGTGCCAAAGCATAGTGTCCGAGCTTCGTTATCACGAAGATCAATGCCAGGCAGTGTTTTTCAATGGGGGAGTAATTGCTTTTTGCCCCCAGGAGAACTCGACTCAAGTAGTAGAGGGCCCTCTCTTTCCCTTGGTCGTTCTCTTGTGCCCATAATGTGCCTAGAGAACCCTTAAGGGCGGTTGTATACAGAATGAAAGGCTTTCCCTTGACCGGAGCAGTCAGCACCGGCGGATTCTGCAGGTATTGCTTAATTTCTTCCAGTGCGCTTTGGCATTTGCGATCCCAGACGAACGGAGTTCCCTTCTTCATTAGGTGACTGTAAGGATGACACTTTCCTGAGAGATTGGCTATAAATCGCCGGATATACGCGAGCTTTCCTTGGAAAGACCGCAGTTGCTTGAGAGTTCTTGGCGGGGGCATTTCCATAATTGCCTTGATCTTTGACCGGTCTATCTCGATGCCTCGATGTCTTACGATGAACTCTAGGAATTTACCCGAGGAAACCCCGAATGCGCATTTGAGAGGATTCATCTTCAAGTTGTATTTCCGAAGGCGCTGAAACAAGATCTTCAGATGCTCTAAATGTTCCTCGTATGATTTGCTTTTAACTACGAGGTCGTCGATACAGCATTCGACGATTTTATGTATGAGGTCATCGAAGATCTTCGTCATGGCCCTCTGAGAAGTGGCACCGGCGTTCTTTAGACCGAAAGGCATCACCCTGTAGCAGAATATGCTCAAAGGGGTCCGAAAAGCGGTATTCTTCTGGTCCTCGGGATGCATCTTTATCTGATTGTATCCTAACGAACCGTCCATGAAGGAGAAGACTTCGTGAGTGGACGTGTTATCTATCATTAGCTCGGTGACCAGTACTGGAAAGTCGTCCTTCGGGCAAGCTTTGTTGAGATCCCGAAAGTCCACACATATGCGCACCGTCCTATTTTTCTTCATCACTGGGACGATGTTGGCGATCCAGTCAGGATACTGAATCTCTTGGATGAAGCCATAGTCGATCAGCTTCTTGACCTCTGCATTGATGCTCATTTCAAGCTCGAGCCGCATTCTTTATGGTGCTTGTTTGATCGGCTTGACGTCCGGAGATATCGCCAATTTGTGGACGGCTATTTCTGGATCCAATCTGGGCATCTCGGAATAGTTCTATGTGAAACAGTCTTTATACAGCATGAGCACGTCTTTGAGCGTAGCCACCCTTTCTTCAGACAATAGCTCACTGATGAATGTCAGTCGTGGGTCACTTGCCATCCCCAAGTCAATTTTCTTGAGATTATCTGCAGTAGTATGTATCCCATCTTCCAGCTCTTTTGGGGCCGGTGGAAATTCTGAGATCACCTCGTCATCATCGTTTTCGAAGCACCAGGGGAGGTCATCCATATTTTCGGATCCTTCTTTTGACAGCGTTATCACGTGACAGGTGCGAGATCGCTTCCAAGACCGATGTTGATCCGGCTCTACACTCGTGGCTTTCGGTTCATGCTTCTGCGGCGGGGTTACCCTCCAACTGCTGGATAAAGTGTACTTGCCTCGCTGATACTGGTCTTCTACCCCGTCTTTGAATGTGAAGCAGTCTTCGAGTGGATGTCCTATCGCTCGGTGATAAGTGTAACACCCGAGCCCAATAATACTATTTCTATTACTAGTTGAGTGTTATACATTGCTCAATTCAATTATCCTGATTGTTTGGTGCTTATTGCTAAATTTTAACCGGTTAAGTCATTTTGGCACATAACAAATTTTAACACCTAAAATGAAATTAAAAATATCCATGTTGGCCTACTCGTCGCCACTAGTCGCGTGGCAGTGTCCGCGTGTCGAGATCTCATCCCTTTCGGTGAAACGGGCGAGTTTGGACGGCTACGCGCGCGTGCGAGTGTCCGACTTGGGGGCATGCATTTTAATCATAAAACACCTCATTTCAAAATTTGGAACTCGCTTAAAATCCTATAATTTGAATTTGAAACATTTGGGCGCAACCCGGGCGCGATTTGAAAATGTTTCATTTAGCGCCGAAATGCCCATTTAAATTTTATAATCTAAACTATATAATATAAATATATTCTGTTATTTTTCAACGTCTAAATCTTTTTAAATCTTTAATTTTATTTCCCTTTCGTGGGCAGCCAATCACGAGGGGCTAAAACCCTCGTGGGCCCCCCAACTCTCTCTCTCTCTCTCCGTCTCTCTCTATCTCTCTCTAATCTCCTTCTCTCTCTCTCTCCCCTAAAATCTCTCTCCCTCTCTTCTATAATCTTCTCTCTCTCTCTATTTTATATTTTCCCACAGTTCCTCGTCCTCACCCAAAGCAACACGAGAAACCTCACCGAACCCTAACCCTAGCTTCGTCGTGCCCTCGCCGTCGACCTCCCCGCGACCTCGCCGTCACCGTCCTCGCCTCCTCAGCCTCGACTGCACGACGTCCTCCTCTTCTCCCTCCTTCAGCGCCTGCAACCCAACCCCCGGCGCCACCACCGGCACGTAGTGCTCATCGCCGTCGCCGCCTCTCATCGCCGCCGACACCAGAATCTTCCTCCCTTCACCCTCATCCCGACCTCCTCATCTTCCTCCTCCTTCCCTCGCCGGCGCTGCCACCAACCCGAGCCCAACCCCCATCACCTAACCCTCTGGTTCGCCGGAAAAGGGACACCGTCGACCCCCTCGTCGTCGCCAGCACACCGACGACCACCTCCTCTTCCTCCTGCAGCCCAGACCAGGCCCTTGCCTCTTCCCTACTCGCTGCATCTCGATCCAGCCACCTCCAAGCCCTCGCCGCATTCCCTGTTCGCCGCCGGCGCGCCCCTCGCCGTCGAACCTGTCGTGGTTGACCCCTGGTTCTTCCCTGTAAGCATCCCTTTAACTTTCCATTAATGTTAAACCCCCGCTGGTCTTAGTGTACGTGTATCGTATATTTTGCTAATTAGTCGCCGTTTTGACATTTCGCCGGATTCTAGCCGTGCCGTCGTCTGGACCCTACTCTCCAGCGAAGTACTCTGGTCCGTGTGGTCCCGCTGTTCGCTGTTTGGACTCGATCCGTGGCCCGTGCATCCGTCTCGTGTTTCCGCCGACTTTGCATTCGTGTTTTCCGGTTTGCGAAACCGTCGAGGCAAGTATCCGAATACTTGCTCTAACATGCTAATACAAGATCAAGTCTTGCTATACATTTAATTATCATATTATTTAGTATAACCACACAGTTGATGTTAATATCGATATTTTAGTAAACTTAGAATTGACGGTTGCAAGTATCTTTAACATTGAATCATTATAGTAGTTTCTTGTAATTAATCGGTCTGCTATCAATCCATAATTTAACTAACTAAACCAATTAGATCGTCCTTGCTTTATTCGTTAAATCATCCATGAGACAATTATTTATGCTTTAGTTTTAAATTCATGTAGCTTCATTACTTTATGTTGTTGATATTGTTTCACCTTGTGACTATTGCACCCCAAGGGTGCTTGAACCTGTTAATAAAGATAATACAAAGCACCATTGTGATTAAATGACTATCATTGCCGTTTACTTTAAATTCTTGCTGCTGTTTATTGTTCGATTGTATACCTGTTGTGAGCACGTACTCGATTGCACTACATGTTGACCGGACCTTACTACATATGACACGTACTCGATTGCACTACATGTTGACCGGACCTTACTACATATGACATATTTACATACTGATGCACCGGACATGATACCCTGTACATACCGACTCGACCTGTTGTACCACGACCTGACTTGTTACATGATCTCATTGCCTAATGCCGACAAACCTGACTTGGGGTCCTCATGGACCACTCCTGTTGTCTATCCAGACAAAACCTGACCTGTTACCTGATCCTGTGTCGGCATTAGTCCTTGATTATTGAATACCTGACCTGACATACATAACTTGGGGGTATGGGGAAATCAAAGGTGAAACCGACTTGTAACTCAACAGTTCGATACCTGTTCTGATCAGTCTTACGGGCTTGGCCAGCCCCGGAGTGATGATGCTGACATCACTCGCCCATCCTGCTACCTATTACTGCCTAGCGGCACGTCTCGGATTCAGCCCCGAGGATCTTGACCGTGGTCCCGGGCACGCACGGGATACTATTGAGTTACATCGATGAGTCACCAATTGATTTCAAAGACTGTAGAATAGAAACCTGATAGGACAGTTTAGTTACCGCTGCACATTATCCTGCACTGTTATTTCATAGTACTGCTTTATTCATGTTCATCCCTGTATTGCCTATTACTATGTTTATATTATATTATTGGTTGACATGACGTGCTGACGTCTTGGTTTTGCATGGCCCAGATTCCTTACCACTGTCGACGACCGAGCAGGAGTACTTCAGCCAGCAGGCTGATCTGTGAGTCCCTTAGTGATTAGTTTATTTATTTCATTTCATTTCCAGATGTGAGCCCGCATTATGGGACGTACTGTTTATTTATTGTATTGGATCATTAGCTTCCGCACTTATTGTTTATTGACTCTTGTTATTATAGATTTGGACATGTGTTAGATTAGTTTATTTATCTTGTTCTTGATATCTCTACAGCCGTAATGTGACTGTGGATGGATACTTCCTACCCACAGGTAGCATGGTTGGCTATGTCACGTGCCCAATCTTGCGTACTCTGGGAAGCGGGGCGTGACATGGTTCTTTTGGTATCAGAGACATAGGTTAATTGGGTTGATTCTTTTGTAGTTGGGTATTATACCCGATACATGAATCAGAATACCCGTGATTAGGAAACATGTCCTGCCACCTTGACCGTTTTACCATCCTTGAATCATTCTTCCGGATCATATCGACATGCAAACTTACTTTGCATTTGTCAACTCGAAAACCTAATTTCTTGTTATCTCTAGGACTTAGGCGACTTAGGTGGAGTTAAGTAATTGCGGCTATGATACCGCGGCATAGCTACAATGCAGTACTCTATTTAAGTATCTTGGAGTTCTAGCCTTGATTTATATATTGAATCTATCAACATGCTAATGTTATTTGTTTTGATTTCAGGACCATGGCAGATAAGAATTTCAAGACGTATCAGAGGCGTGTGGATGAAGCCGCCATGTTAGGAGTGATACGTGGGATGTTGGAGAATCAGAAGAGGCAAACTGAGCTGATCCAGCAGCAAGCAGATTCATTTCAGGAGGGTTTGCAGGACATTCGGCAATCTGTAAACACCGCTGTAGCGAAGCCAGTTGACCGAGTAGGGACCGTGGCAGATTTCAGACGGTTGGGTCCTACTACTTTCACTGGTTTGGAGGAGCCGTTGCCAGCCGAGCAGTGGCTAGTGGACACGGAGAATTTACTGATTGCGGCACAGATCCCAGAAGACAGGAGAGTTGATGTGGTGCGTATTCAGCTGGTGGATTACGCCCGAGAGTAGTGGCTTGTGGAGGAGACCCGCTTGCCCAAGCCAATCAGTTGGGCGGATTTCTCTAAAAGTTTCTTGGAGAAGTTCTTCCCGCGGACTGCACGGGAGGAAATGGAAGAGAAATTTATTGGGCTGAGACAAAATGGAGCAGCTGTGGATGTGCATGCAGCGGAGTGGACGAGGCTCAGCCGCTTCGCTGGACCCTTGGTCGCCAAGGAGGCAGACAGGGCGCGAAGGTTCTTGCGCAGTTTGGATGTGGACATCCAGAGGCAGATTGTCTCCCTGGGTTTGACCACTTTCTCGCAGGTTCTTACGGCAGCCAGAGAGCAGCAGAGTTTGTCGGGAATGAAAGGGAACCTACAGCAGACAGCAGTTGCGGCCAGAAAGCCCGCATTTGTACCTAATCGAGATCATGGGCGCAGAGGTATTCCAGTGGACCGTCGAGGCGTAGCACCCATGAAGAAGCCTGTGATCGTTGATCGAAGGAAGAGCGTGATTTGTGACTACTGCCGTTTACCTGGGCACGTGCAGAAGGATTGTCGAAGGAGACTGGGACTTTGTCTGGTTTGTGGAGCGGCCGATCACGCTGTTGGTGCTTGTCCGTCGAAGCTTCGCACGAGAGATGATATACAGAAGCCTCCGCAGAGACCGTTCCAAGGGCAGAAACAGCTGACTCAAGGACCAAAGCAGGCTCGAGCTTTCACGTTGACAGCTGAGGAAGCCAAGGCATCAGGAGAAGTGGTTTTAGGTACTTTGCTCGTTCATGGTTTTCCCGCATTGGCATTATTTGATTCCGGAGCATCCCACTGTTTTATGTCATCCAAATTTATAACTACACACTCGATTACCTGTACGACTCTGTCTAGTTTTTGGGACATACACACTGGGAATGGGAAAATCATAGCTAGTAAAGAGTGTAGAGATTGTACAGTTGTTGTGTGCGGACGGGAGCTCTTTGCAGATTTCTTGGTGATAGATACGGGCAGCTATGAGGTTGTCTTGGGAATGGATTTTCTTGGTACTTTCCACGCCCACATTGACTGTAGGGCAAGGAAGGTAATTTTCCAGATTCCCGGACATCCTGAGTTTACCTTCACTGGGGGAAGCAGCTCTGTCGGGCCAGTCGAGTTTAGGGCTAGGCCGACGAACAGTGTTCTTGCGACTATGGTAGTGGACAGTAATGAAGAGCCGGCAGTTGTTCGCGACTTTATGGATGTATTTGAAGATATATCGGGCTTACCGCCGAAGCGAGATGTGGAGTTCGCGATTGACCTTATTCCTGGTGCAGCGCCAGTATCAAAATCTTATTATCCGATGGCGCCAGTGGAATTGGAAGAAGTTAAGAAACAAGTTGGTGAATTACTCGAGAAAGGTTGGATTCGAAGCAGCAACTCACCTTGGGGAGCTCCAGTTCTTTTAGTAAAGAAGAAGGATGGCACGAGAAGGATGTGCATTGATTATAGAGAATTGAACCGGGTGACTATTAAGAACAAGTACCCGATCCCTCGCATTGGAGAACTTTTTGAGCAGCTTAGTGGCGCGAGGGTATTCTTGAAACTAGATTTGCGATCAGGATATCATCAGGTCCGAGTAAAAGAAGAAGACATTTTCAAGACGGCGTTTCGAACTCGATATGGACATTTCGAGTATTTGGTGATGCCCTTCGGAGCGACTAATGCGCCGGCAATATTCATGGATTTGATGAACAGGATCTTTTCACCATTCTTGGACCAGTTTATTGTGGTATTCATTGACGATATTCTGGTGTACTCGAAGAGTCCGGAGGAGCATACTGAGCATTTAAAGATCGCACTGCAGACGCTGAGACAGGAGAAATTGTATGCGAAGATGAGTAAGTGCGAATTCTGGCTGGAAGAAGTGAAGTTTCTGGGGCATGTTGTGTCGGGCAATGGAATCGCCGTTGATCCCGAGAAGATTGCAGCAGTTCGAGATTGGCCTATTCCGAGAAATGTGGCTGAGATAAGAAGTTTCCTTGGTTTGGCCGGATACTACAGGAGATTTGTGGAGAACTTCGCTCGTTTGGCAGAGCCGTTAACCAAGCTTACGTGCAAGGAGGTACCTTTTGTTTGGACGGATGGTTGTGCATTGGCCTTCGAGATGTCGAAGCAGAAGTTGATAACCGCCCCTATCCTAACTATACCGGATAATTCGGGAGGACTGGTGATTCACAGCGACGCATCTGGAAAAGGATTGGGATGTGTTTTGATGCAGAATGAGAAAGTCGTCGCTTACGCATCGAGACAACTGAAGACTCATGAGAAGAATTATCCGACTCATGACTTGGAGCTTGTGGCCGTGATCTTCGCTTTGAGGATTTGGAGACACTACCTTTTGGGCGAGAGAGTCGAAGTCTTTACAGATCATAAGAGTTTGAAGTATGTGTTCACTCAGAAGGAGTTGAACATGAGGCAACGCGGATGGTTGGAGCTGATGGCCGACTACGACCTTGATCTTAAGTACCATCCGGGAAAAGTTAACGTCGTGCCAGATGCGCTAAGTCGGTTACCAGCAATTCAGGCATTGACCGCACAAAGGGAGATCATTGCGGATTTTCAGAGATTTGATTTGGAGGTTGTGCTCCCACATGCTACGGGACAGTTGATGCAGTTGCAAGTACAGTCGTCCTTAGTTGAGAAGATTAAAGCGGCACAATCGCAGGATCCTTGACTGCAAAAGTTTCGAGAGCAGGTTGAAGCCGGACTACGGACCGATTTACTGATCCACGAAGATGGTTCGTTGAGGTATGGTAGCCGTGTGTGTGCGCCAAAAGGGGATATGCGTGAAGAACTGATGAAGGAGGCACTCAGTTCAGCTTACTCTGTACATCCAGGAGGGACAAAGATGTACCGAGATATTCGACAGCACTTCTGGTGGGAAGGTATGAAACGGGAAATTGCTCGCTTCGTGGCTAAGTGCTTGGTGTGTCAGCAAGTCAAGGCAGAACACCAAAGGGTTGCTGGTTTGTTGCAACCACTTCCGATTCCTCAGTGGAAGTGAGAACATATAACCATGGATTTCGTGACGGCTTTACCGCGGAGTCCAAAGGGCAACAATGCAGTATGGGTGATTGTCGATCGGTTGACCAAGGCAGCTCACTTTATTCCTTTTCGGGTTGGTCAATCGACAGAGACTTTGGCAGAGCGGTACATGCAGGAGATTGAAAGATTGCATGGAGTACCGGTGAGCATCGTGTCCGATCGGGACACTCAGTTCTTGTCGCACTTCTTGAGGAGTTTACAAGAAAGTTTGGGGACTCGATTGAAGTTTAACACAGCTTATCATCCTCAGACTGATGGACAATAAGAGAGAACGATCCAGACCCTTGAAGATATGTTGAGGGCCTGCATGTTGGACTTCAAAGGTTCTTGGGAGGATCATCTACACCTGGTGGAGTTTTCGTACAACAATAGCTTCCAAGCGACTATTCAGATGGCTCCGTTTGAAGCGTTGTATGGTCGTAAGTGCCGTTCACCTGTTTGTTGGGATGATGTTGGTGAACGAAGGTTACTGGGACCAGATTTGGTAGTACAGACAGTCGAGAAGGTGAATACAATCAGGAAGCATATGAAGGCAGCTCAAGACAGACAGAAAATTTGGGCCGACACGTCAAGAAGACCTCTAGAGTTCGCCGTGGGTGATTCGGTATTCCTGAAGATATCACCGACTAGAGGGGTGATTCACTTTGGGAGTCGGGGAAAGCTTAGTCCTCGATTCGTCGGACCCTTCGAGATATTGGAGCGTGTTGGAGAGGTAGCGTACCGTTTGGCGTTACCACAGTCATTAGCAGGAGTGCACGATGTGTTTCATGTATCTCAACTACGGAGGTATGTTCGCGATGAAACTCACGTCTTGGATCATTCGGAGTTGACCGTACGGGAAGACCTAACTTTTGAGGAGCGACCGGTTGAAATCAAGGATCGAAGAGAAAAGGTTCTTAAGAACAAGGTTATCCCTCTTGTGCTAGTTTCTTGGGGTAATCGATCTCATGGAGCATCCACTTGGGAGCGAGAAGACGAGATCCGGCAGAAGTTTCCTCACCTTTTTCTGTAGCTATCTATCTTGTATTCTTGGAATTTCGAGGACGAAATTCTTTTTGTAGTTGGGTATGATGTAACACCCGAGCTCAATAATACTATTTCTATTACTAGTTGAGTGTTATACATTGCTCAATTCAATTATCCTGATTGTTTGGTGCTTATTGCTAAATTTTAACCGGTTAAGTCATTTTGGCACATAACAAATTTTAACACCTAAAATGAAATTAAAAATATCCATGTTGGCCTACTCGTCGCCACTAGTCGCGTGGCAGTGTTCGCGTGTCGAGATCTCATCCCGTTCGGTGAAACGGGCGAGTTTGGACGGCTACGCGCGCGTGCGAGTGTCCGACTTGGGGACATGCATTTTAATCATAAAACACCTCATTTCAAAATTTGGAACTCGCTTAAAATCCTATAATTTGAATTTGAAACATTTGGGCGCAACCCGGACGCGATTTGGAAATGTTTCATTTAGCGCCGAAATGCCCATTTAAATTTTATAATCTAAACTATATAATATAAATATATTCTGTTATTTTTCAACGTCTATATCTTTTTAAATCTTTAATTTTATTTCCCTTTCGTGGGCAGCCAATCACGAGGGGCTAAAACCCTCGTGGGCCCCCCAACTCTCTCTCTCTCTCTCTCCGTCTCTCTCTATCTCTCTCTAATCTCCTTCTCTCTCTTTCTCTAACAATCTCTCTCTCTCTCTCTCCCCTAAAATCTCTCTCCCTCTCTTCTATAATCTTCTCTCTCTCTATTTTATATTTTCCCACAGTTCCTCGTCCTCACCCAAAGCAACACGAGAAACCTCACCGAACCCTAACCCTAGCTTCGTCGTGCCCTCGCCGTCGACCTCCCCGCGACCTCGCCGTCACCGTCCTCGCCTCCTCAGCCTCGACTGCACGACGTCCTCCTCTTCTCCCTCCTTCAGCGCCTGCAACCCAACCCCCGGCGCCACCACCGGCACGCAGTGCTCGTCGTCGCCGCCGCCTCTCATCGCCGCCGACACCAGAATCTTCCTCCCTTCACCCTCATCCCGACCTCCTCGTCTTCCTCCTCCTTCCCTCGCCGGCGCTGCCACCAACCCGAGCCCAACCCCCATCACCTAACCCTCTGGTTCGCCGGAAAAGGGGCACCGTCGACCCCCTCGTCGTCGCCAGCACACCGACGACCACCTCCTCTTCCTCCTGCAGCCCAGACCAGGCCCTTGCCTCTCCCCTACTCGCTGCATCTCGATCCAGCCACCTCCAAGCCCTCTCCGCATTCCCTGTTCGCCGCCGGCGCGCCCCTCGCCGTCGAACCTGTCGTGGTTGCCCCCTGGTTCTTCCCTGTAAGCATCCCTTTAACTTTCCATTAATGTTAAACCCCCGCTGGTCTTAGTGTACGTGTATCGTATATTTTGCTAATTAGTCGCCGTTTTGACATTTCGCCGGATTCTAGCCGTGCCGTCGTCTGGACCCGACTCTCCAGCGAAGTACTCTGGTCCGTGTGGTCCCGCTGTTCGCTGTTTGGACTCGATCCGTGGCCCGTGCATCCGTCTCGTGTTTCCGCCGACTTTGCATTCGTGTTTTCCGGTTTGCGAAACCGTCGAGGCAAGTATCCGAATACTTGCTCTAACATGCTAATACAAGATCAAGTCTTTCTATACATTTAATTATCATATTATTTAGTATAACCACACAGTTGATGTAATATCGATATTTTAGTAAACTTAGAATTGACGGTTGCATGTATCTTTAACATTGAATCATTATAGTAGTTTCTTGTAATTAATCGGTCTGCTATCAATCCATAATTTAACTAACTAAACCAATTAGATCGTCCTTGCTTTATTCGTTAAATCATCCATGAGACAATTATTTATGCTTTAGTTTTAAATTCATGTAGCTTCATTACTTTATGTTGTTGATATTGTTTCACCTTGTGACTATTGCACCCCAAGGGTGCTTGAACCTGTTAATAAAGATAATACAAAGCACCATTGTGATTAAATGACTATCATTGCCGTTTACTTTAAATTCTTGCTGCTGTTTATTGTTCGATTGTATACCTGTTGTGAGCACGTACTCGATTGCACTACATGTTGACCGGACCTTACTACATATGACACGTACTCGATTGCACTACATGTTGACCGGACCTTACTACATATGACATATTTACATACTGATGCACCGGACATGATACCCTGTACATACCGACTCGACCTGTTGTACCACGACCTGACTTGTTACATGATCTCATTGCCTAATGCCGACAAACCTGACTTGGGGTCCTCATGGACCACTCCTGTTGTCTATCCAGACAAAACCTGACCTGTTACCTGATCCTGTGTCGGCATTAGTCCTTGATTATTGAATACCTGACCTGACATACATAACTTGGGGGTATGGGGAAATCAAAGGTGAAACCGACTTGTAACTCAACAGTTCGATACCTGTTCTGATCAGTCTTACGGGCTTGGCCAGCCCCGGAATGATGATGCTGACATCACTCGCCCATCCTGCTACCTATTACTGCCTAGCGGCACGTCTCGGATTCAGCCCCGAGGATCTTGACCGTGGTCCCGGGCACGCACGGGATACTATTGAGTTACATCGACGAGTCACCAATTGATTTCAAAGACTGTAGAATAGAAACCTGATAGGACAGTTTAGTTACCGCTGCACATTATCCTGCACTGTTATTTCATAGTACTGCTTTATTCATGTTCATCCCTGTATTGCCTATTACTATGTTTATATTATATTATTGGTTGACATGACACGCTGACGTCTGGGTTTTGCATGGCCCAGATTCCTTACCACTGTCGACGACCGAGTAGGAGTACTTCAGCCAGCAGCCTGATCTGTGAGTCCCTTAGTGATTAGTTTATTTATTTCATTTCATTTCCAGATGTGAGCCCGCATTATGGGACGTACTGTTTATTTATTGTATTGGATCATTAGCTTCCGCACTTATTGTTTATTGACTCTTGTTATTATGGATTTGGATATGTGTTAGATTAGTTTATTTATCTTGTTCTTGATATCTCTACAGCCGTAATGTGACTGTGGATGGATACTTCCTACCCACAGGTAGCATGGTTGGCTATGTCACGTGCCCAATCTTGCGTACTCTGGGAAGCGGGGCGTGACAATAAGAGCAATAATCCGAGTGAGAGACCTCGCCTGCTTGCTCGTGGTGCTTGGACTCCGGGAGGGTAATCATCTGATGTTTTATGACAAGATCAAGTATCTTCCTTGTCTTGTCTTGGGAAAAAGAATACGCTCGGCCCATCTTCTTTACAAGAGACGAATCTAGGCTGCTCGATTCTCGATTGCAGGGCTTCTTGGACTCGTTTTGTCGCCGTCGAACGCTTTTTCCGTTCTTTGGTTTATTTTTTCCTCTGCGCCGGGTCTTTTGTATGACGGGCTGGAGACGAAGGGCATTTTCACTTTCTGCAGCCTGTTGAAGGAGGCGCTGCGTTCTGGCTTTCTCGTAGATGTCCATTTCGTGATTATGTTCGTATCGAACCTTTTGACCCGTTTCTCTTGTAAGCTTGTCCATTTGTTCTTCGAAAGACGGGCTTGGCATTTTTACGACGGGAGCTCGTTTTGGTTCAGGGTTAGCATCTCCCCACAGAGCATCTCCTTCTTTATCAAAGTCATGTATGACGTAGCAGCCGCGGAATCGCTCTCGTTCCTTGGATTGAACATATCCAAGCCTGATCGTTTCCATTCTCCCATTGGGCAACTTTCGTTGGGTTCCGGGGACGTTCCAGATCCTGTTGTAGAACTGAGCTTGTCGCGCGGTCTGTTTCAAAGGTACGCCTTGGTGCCTCAATAACCTTTTTAATCCGTCTGTGTAATATCTGGGCAAACGGATGGGCTGGATCCTGTCGAGTGTGGAATCAGCACCATGCCAAATTTCTGTCTCCACCTTGGTTTTCCCGGATCGGTAGAATAGGATCGCCTTTTCACCTCTTCGCCTGGGAGGGATGTAGAATGTCTGCAGTTCCAGCACACTATATGCATTAAGTGTATAGAGCTCTTTGTAATGCTCCCGCGGAACCATGGCGATTTGCAAACTCCGATCATCTTTGACGAAGGCTTATACTGATGGACGAGCCGAGAATACGGCATTGACCTCATCTTCCGAGTCACTGCCGAAGATCAACATAGGGGTGGACGGTCCCGGCTTGTTGCATTGGGGCGGCCCTAAGTAAACTATTTCTTCTTCCTCCTCGGTATCACTCCCGAAGACCGGAATAATAGTGATAGCTTTGTTCTTTTCCTCCGATTTGCGACATCTTTCTGTGTCTTCGAAATCTGGCAGGAAGTACTTGGCATCCTCATATTTGCGGACTTCGTTCACAGAGAATGGATTTAGTTCCCCTGTCACAGTGTACTCGAGATCATCCTTGAAGTACTTCATACACTGATGTTAAGTAGAAGGAATAATGTTGTACTCTTGTAACCAAGGCCGACCGAGCAAAGCGTTGTAGCAGGTCTTGGCGTCAATGACGTGAACTTTAATGTCCGTGACGAGCAGCCCAAAGCGCAACGTCAGTATCACAGACCCGAGAGTCTATGATGATTGGGAGTCAAACCCTGAAATGGTTATTTTATCACGAGCGAGATGTTGAACGCTCATGCAGATTTCGTTCAACACTCTTACATTGAGGTGGTTAACGAAGGACCCATTATTAACTAGGATTTTTCCTATCTTGATATCATGATAGTATCCGGAGACATAAAGGGGACGGTTATGCTCACACGTCCCGAGGAGGAGGTCTTCATTGCCGAAGGTGATATCGGCCGTGTGTACTTCTTCGAACTCGTCCTTCATCTTTTCTTTGGCGAGGAAAGCTTGGAATTGTTCGGGCTCTTGTAACACCCTGATCAGAGAATCTCTCGCCTCTTTGGATAGCAAAAGGGCATCGAGAATGCTGAGTTGCGAGGGTATCTTCCTTAGGTGTGCAAGAACGTTGTAATCCATCTTACTTTTCTTGGGCGGGTCCTTGGCTGACAGCTCTTCGACGACTCGATCATCATGGGCAATATTCTCAGGGACTTTTTCTTTCCCCTTATCCTTTTTGTTAGAGCCCTTATTTGCAGGTCCGAGATTCTTTTCAGGTAATGTGCGATTGCGCAGCTGAATGTTCTCACGGCTCTTCGGTTCTTCCTCTTTTCCCAAGGTGGATTCTTTGAAGGGTGGGCCAAGAGTCATTTCTTCATCAGAGTCGCTCCCGAAAGTGAGGACTTGCGATATCCTATAGTCAACCATATGGAAGTTGCTGGCAGTTCTTTTGTGCTCATTTGTCGCGCTTTTCCACTGTCGACGAGCTTCACGCTTCATCCTTTTGAAGTGTTGCCTATGAGAGACATATCCCTGCCACCAGTTTTTAAAGGCTATGCACTCTTCAGTAGGGTGCGCAATCCTTTGATGATATAAGCAGTAGCTAGGATGTATATCCGCTTCATCATGAGTGTTTTCCTCGGAGGGTGGAAGCTTCATTCCCATCGATATGGCTTTGGCGAACCTTTTCCTCGTCTTGAATCTGCTTTTATTTACAAAGGATGTACTTTGATCTGGCAGGAATGTCTCGACCCTTTCGTCCAGTCGCCGGCATTTGGCCTTTTCAAATACGGCTATTTCGCGCTCCCGGTTAGCTTTACTTTTCAAAAGAGGTTCGTTTAGGAATGCATCAAACATTTTTTCTGATGGTCCTAGAAGTTCCGGCTCAGGATCTACCCCCGATTTCTCTGCATCCAGAGCTTCTCCATCGTTTACCAACGAGTGAGAGATCACATGGCAGCTTGCCACATAATCCTCAGATTCATCCGACGAGTCTTCTCCATTGTCGTCATCTCCGTCCTCAAGGACGTGGCTGAGAAATTCTTGGAGTGTGACTGGGGTCCATGCCTTCTGGTTATATTCTTCCAGCGCGTCGATATGTTTTTGCAGTTCTGTGCGCTTGTTAACAAGCTTCACGGGCTTTTTGGTCTTCTTTTTCTTCGAAGATTTTGACGGCTGGGTGTGAGCACTTTGGCTATCACCACCAATTTTTGAAGTTGGGCACGGTTTCAGCATTCCCTGGATGATCTCGGGTTCCAGTGGACTTTTCCATCTGATTGTCGGGCATGTCTGGAAATCCTTCAGCATTCTTTTCGTTTTAGCTGAAAGAGCGACCTCCCATGGAACTTCTTCGACAAAAGAGCACGATGCCCCTGGTGTGTCCCCCCCTTTTAAGAGCATGCGGTTGAGGCGGGCTTACTTTCCATTTCTCGGACAGTGTGAATTTGCCCTGTTGATACTGGTCCTCAATCTAGCCCTTGAAGACGAAGCAATCTTCAATTGGATGGCCTATCACTTGGTGATAGGGGCAATAATTAGGATTATTAGCCTTACCGAGTTGCAATGGGCGTTTTGGATTCGGCAGTTTGATGAGCCTGTTGCGCACCGATAGTTCGAACAATCTCTTCGTTTTGTCCCGGGGAAACGAATAAGGGCGCTTTATTTTCTCATTATAGAATTGTCGTCTCTCGTCCAGGCGATAAGTTAGTTTTGGGCCATTGGGCTGCTGTTGAGCATTTGCGACGAAGGTCGCTTTCCCTTTGCCCTTTTCATTTTGTGGCTCCGGCTTTGAAGGAAACGGTCTATGACCCATCTGGTCCATTTGAGCCAGTTTGTCAATCAAGACCTGGAACGTGGTCGGCTTGAAGAACGTCATAAATTGGGAGATATTCGCTTGAGGGTCAAGAGTGCCCACGAACATTCCTACCGTGGGTGCTTCTTCGATGCGCTGCTCACATTTTGAACATAAATTCCGCCATCGTATTGCGTATTGAGCCCATGTTTCTCCAGGTTTCATTCTGGCATTGATCAATGCCGTGATTGGGGTGCGTTCACTAGCACTCGCAAAATACTGGGTGAATAATAGCTCCATCTCTGCAAAAGTTTTGACGGAGTCGTTGAGAAGATCCGAATACCACTCAAACGCCGTCTCCGACAAGCTACCAACAAACTGGCAGAGTAGAAGCTTATCATCACCTCCGGTGTTGCCGCACAAGGCTCTGAATTGAGCGACGTGCTGATGTGGATTCCCCGTCCCTTTATATACATGGAATTTAGGGATCGTATATCCTGGCGCAGCCTGGATAGGGTCATCCAGTCTTAACGATCTGTCCGGCCGTTTCGCTCGCATGATGAACCCGTATTTGCTGAGCGATGTAATCATCCAGAGCGGCCTTGGAGATAGTCTCCTCCTTGGCTGCTAAAAGAGCTGGAGGGGGGTTCGATGTCTCCCCTCTGTCGTCATCAATGATGATCGGGGGGCCTTCAGCTGGAAGTTCCTGCTGTAACATCATCCGGGCCATGTCTTGGAACAAAAGAGCCATTCGTTTTATGTTGGCCGCTTGTTCCATGGCCTCTTTTTCTTTCCTCTCGAGCATTCTTCGGAGGAACTCAGTATCAGTTTCTTCTTCCCGACGCTGCTCCGAGGTCTCTGTATTTTCTTTTGGCCCAGTGAGTGCGGCCATTGCAGTCAGTATCTCCTGAAGTTTTTGCTGCTGTTGCTCCTGAGCCTTTGTTATTGATCGGATAAGCGGTCGATGACCCGTAGAAGCACGGATTTCTTCTTTTCCAGAAGCCATATAAACAGTATGTGTTACCATGCCCCCAGACTTGGGCCGTTTAGATTCAGCGTCCTTGCGGTTCGCCGCGGTCACAGGGGCTTTCTTTGGCCTCCTTCTCTTGTGAGCGGTTGACGTTGCGGGAGCTGTTGCAGTGGACATCCATACGGATGACATCTTTTGTAGTACCATGGGATGGCTCCTTTCTTGCCTAGCTTTAAGCTTCTTTAGCCGGCGAGAGTAGTCCTGGTCAATCACCGATTCCTGGACCTGTCGCCAGACTTTGTAAATTTTGGAGGACTGCCGTTGAGGTGGCTGCTCCGGCTTCTTTTCTGTAGTATTCTCCATAGGTGGAGGAGATCTTTTCAGTACGGCAGTCGGAGAGTTTTTGTGCACCCTCCTTAGCGGTTCAAAGCCGTTCCCAGTTGGAACAGCAGCATCGATTTCCACCATGGGAGCTGGCGGAGTCAGTCCAGAAGGGGAGTTGCCCCCAACCTTCCTTACTCGGCGCCAGTGACGACGGCGAGCATGTCGAGCCGTTAGGATTGTCTCAGCTGTAGGGGTGACTTCATCGTGCCCCCTGTTTTAGTGAAGGGTTGTCGCCGGCGTCAGCCTCTTAAAGACCGATGTCTGTTGAGAAGCAATGTCTAATCTGTCAAAGACAGACTTCTGGGCAGGGGAAGCGGCTTTGAGGACTTCGCCTGGAGCGGGAGCCGGATGGCCAGCTTTATGAAGACAGACTTCTTGGCAGAAGAAGCCGCTTTGACGATTTCGTTCGCTTTAGCCGGGATGGCTATCCGCTTTGGGATGGCTGCTTCAGGTATCGCGGGCTTATTGGCGTTCTGGCCCAGTCTGTTGAAAACTGAGACATTGGATTTGGGCGACCCGTTGAGAAGGGCTGCGGCAGTGGTAAGTCGATCAAAGACCGACTTCTTTGGGGCTTCTTGCGATAGCAGCGGAGCATTGAAGCTCATCGGTGGGATCATGGTCCCAAAGAACAGCCCAGTGGTGTCCTGAGTTACTTGCTCCACCAGCATCTTGAACAGTGAGGCTGCTTGGGGCCCATAGGTTACACATCCAGATGAGGCGGAATGGGAGTTGCAGTTGCGGTTGGAGCAGTTGGAGGCCATTGACGTTCTTTTTTCTGCACGGGAGCAAAACCAAATCTTAGTACCTCGAACCCAAGGGCAACCATATCAAACCGCGATTCGTTCGCGAACACGACACACGAAGTGTGGAGTGGAAAGAGGAAAAGGTCCCACCGGGCGTGCCAGAATCTGTTCCCCGCCGAAAACGGAGACGAGACCGCGCAGGTCCGTCTTGCCTGAATTCGGGGCAGATGCTAATTGGTGCTATCCATCCACCTCTCCAAAGATGCCAAGTTGATTTATGACACCGTATATCGAAGGTTTAAACGGATGCGGCCGATGTAGCAGACTTCGTCAGATTCCCCCTCGTTGAGGGGTTTTTTATTGTAGGGACGCTCTTCCCTGCAGGAGCAAGCCCTTGCAGTTAATTACGCTACCGCATCGCGGTAACCACTTTCCCCTTCTCCAGATGGTCACTTCGTGTCGTGGGTGTTTGTTTTGTTTTTGGTTGCCCGTGGATTGTATACGGAGACTAATTTATGTTGTCGCCCGTAGGGCGTGGATTAGTCCAAATCCGTATCTTTTTAGATTCGGGTTTGGGGTTGGGTTTAAGGATACGTTAGTCTCATTTAAGAATAAGATCAACTTAAACATATGTCAAGGATACGTTAGTCCAATTTCAGACTATGATCAACTCAACGGGATCGTTTAGATCCAACAAAAGAGCATTTGGGCTCTATTGTATAGTTTAGGGACATTGCAGCCGATTACCAGTTTATGGACATGGTGTTCCAATGTTAGTTTAAGGACATTACGGTCTAATGTTAGTTTAAAGACATCTCGGTCCATGGGCTTAAGGACCCCACAGTCCGAAGTTAAGGACATTATAGTCCATGGGTTTAAGGACCCCACAACCCAGTTTAAAGACGTCATAGCCTATGTGTTTAAGGACCCCACAGTCCAAGGTTAAGGACATCATAGTCCGTGGGTTTAAAGGGACCCCACAGTCCGAGATTAAGGACATCATAGTCCATGGGTTTAAGGACCCCACAGTCCAAGGTTAAGGACATCATAGTCCGTGGGTTTAAAGGGACCCCACAGTCTGAGATTAAGGACATCATAGTCCGTGGGCTAAAGGACCCCACAGTCCAATTTAAAGACGTCACAGCCTATGAAATGTATGATTGTTGGGACCCGTCACCTCTCCGAAGACGTTGAAGGATTACAACGACATATATCAGAGGGATTCAGAGATGTACCCTTGAACCAATTTTGGTTGGTAGATCTGTAGTCCAATTGAATCTAAGATCTGTTAAAAGATTCATGATCATATGGGCTCAATTAATCTGAGTTGAGGACTTATGGACAATCTTGGGCTAAGTCCAATCGAGTTAAAATGTTTAACATTTATCTTGGGCTGTTAAGCCTTTATTTGGGCTTGGCCCTGACAGTGTTTTTGTCTTTTATTGAATGCTAAGCATTCATCATAGCTCTGGGCTTTATTAAAAAACATTTTATGTTCTATCAGCGCAACACGTGGTGCGCTTGGCGCTTTGCGCCAATAAAAGAGCACAGTGCACTTCTGCCGAGTAGCGCGCACGTGAGGGATACGTGTCGCGCTTGGGGCTAAGCGCCAGATGATGGGCGCATTGCGCCAGTTCATGAGCGCAGAGCGCTAGTTTATAAGCGCGTTGCGCTATTAGTTCAGTGGCGCACACGTGAGTGACATGTGGTGCGCCTGGCGCTGAGCGCCAGCCCATGAGCGCAGTACGCTAATTCAAGAGCGCAAAGCGCTAGCTTTTAAGAGCGCATACGTGAGGGACACGTGTCGCGCTTGACGCTGAGCGCCAGTCCAAGAGCGCAGAAGCGCAGTTCAAGAGCGCAAAGCGCATCTGATCAATTTTATGATCTGAGAAATAAATTTATGTTCTTTTAAAAGAGAGTTTGTCTCAAGATCTAAGAACTACAGTTCTTATTTTGTAGGAGATGTTTCCAATCTCTTATGTTGATGAAAGGCTTTGCCTTTATAGATCTATGATCTTTAAGAGAATTGAATTATTCTCCCCCCTTCTTATAATGAGATGTATTGATCTCATTTTGGTAAAGACCTTAGTCTTGTAGATCTATGATCTATGAGAAGATATATATTCTTCTTTTTATTTTATGATGGGATCTTTTGATCTCTTTATGAAAGACCTTGGTCTGTGTAGATATATGATCTTTTAAAGAAGTGAATTCTTATTTTGAAATTAATTATGAGATGATTTCATCTCTCTGTTCATCATCATTCTTTTTTACCTTGAAGAAAAATCTTCTTTCTCTGAGAGCTTGGCTCTTCTCTCAATTTTCTCAAAGTTTTATGGGGGAGGTTCCTCTCTATGCTTCTGTCTCTAAGACTTGAAGTCTAGAGGCCTTTTTATAAGGCGAGCTGATTTGTTCAATCAGTTAAGGAGATCTTTTCTCCAATTGATTTGGGGATTTTCCCATCATTGGATCTTTGATCCAAGGGCTTCTGATTTACAGAAGGTAATCTTCTTGTTTTTAACAATGATTGGGAAATATTCTAAACAGAATTTATTCTGTATTTTTAGTGATTTTTAATCACCCTTGGATCATTGATCCGACGGTGCTATGATTTACAAAGCATAATCTTGTTGTTTGGAAATATTTTGAGGAATCTTTCCTTAACAGAATTTAATTCTGATTAATTAATGATTCATCATTATTATTATTAGATCTTTGATCTGACGGTGGGGAGCTCTTAGTTCTAGCGCTAGCGCACCCGTGCTCTACACGTGGTGCGCTGCTCAGAGTGCAACGCATTTAGCGCTAGCGCATCTGTGCTTTGCACGTGGTGCGCTGCTTAGAGCGCAGCACACCTAGCGCTAGCACATCCGTGTTTTACACGTCGTGCGCTGCTTAGGGTGCGGCGCACTTGGCGCTGCTTCTGAACCGTTGCTTCATTTCAAAATTTGAGTTTTGAACAGAGCTTTGCTCTGATTGGGGAAAACAGACGCTCCCAAAGCAGAGACAAGAATAAGGCGACGATCATAAGAAATGTTCAAAGACAACAAAGCAGGTCCAAGACACCGTATAATCGAGAAAAATTTGGTTGGATCCCAACCTTTATAAAGAAGATGGGTCGGAAATATTCGTTCCCTCAAGATAAGACAGAAAAGATCTTCGGCCTTGTCGTAAAACACCAAATGTTAATGCTCCCGGAGTCTCGGCACCCCGAACAAATAAATGAAGTCCATCATCCGGATTACTATTCCTATCACCAAGCAATAAACCATCCCCTTGAAGACTATTTCATGTTCAAGAACTGAGTGTAAGACCAATATCAACAAGGCAGGTTCATGTTATCCGATAGCTGGATGATAACCCCGCTACAAAAGCACGAGCCAAAGAAGACCTATACCGTCAGGATGGGGCTAGCTCGACCGCGAAAATAGAAGCGGGCCCATACCTGTCATATGAAAACACTCTCAGAGGAAGGAGGGGACGAAAATATGATTAACCTCTTCGAATGCTTCGCAAATGAAGACGATGATAAGGAGATCTCAGAATTTCCACCGGTACCAAAAGAGTTGGAGGATAGGATACCTACCACGACAGACAAGCTAAGGAAGATTGACTTAGAAATGGAGGATGATCCAAGACCGACGTTTGTCAATAAGCTGCTATCGAAAAACGCATAGCCACTTTAAAAGACGTGCTTATGTAGTACAAAGATTGCTTCACTTGGAACTACTCTCAAATGCTGGGTTTAGATCCAGAGGTGGCGGTACACAAACTGGCTATATTGCCAGACATAAAGCCAATCAAAAAGGATGTGGCTCGAATTTGAGATGAGTATCAACGCCGAAGTCAAGAAATCAATCGACTCCGGCTTCATCCAAGAAGTTCAATATCCAGACTGGATCGCTAACATCGTTCCGGTGATGAAGAAAAATGGGACGGTTCGGATTTGCGTGGACTTTCGAGACCTCAATAAGGCATGCCCGAAAGATGACTTCCCAGTGCCCGTTACCGAACTAATGATCGATAACACGTCCACTCATGAAGTCTTCTCTTTTATAGATTGATCTTCAGATTATAACCAAATAAAGATGGATCCCGAAGACCAGAAGCATACCGTCTTCCGGACTCCATTAAGCATATTTTGTTATAAAGTGATGCCCTTCGGTTTGAAGAACGCCGGAGCCACCTACCAAAGGGCCATGATGAAGATATTCGATGAACTCATACACAAGATCATTGAATAGTATATTGATGACTTTTTTGTTAAAAGAAATTCTCATAAGGAGCACTAGGAACATCTAAAGATCATGTTCGAGTGTCTTCAGAAATATAATCTGAAGATGAATCCTCTAAAGTGCGTGTTTGGAGTCTCCTTAGGAAAATTCCTAGGCTTCATTATACGCCATCGAGGTATCGAAATTGATCCCTCAAAGATCAAGTTAATCTTGGAAATGCCCTTGCCAAGGACCCTCAAACAACTCTGGTCTCTCTAAGGAAAGCTCGCGTATATCCGGCGGTCCATAACCAACCTCTCCGGAAAATGTCGTCCCTATAGCCATCTGATGAAGAAGGGACCCCGTTCGTCTGGGATCAGAAATACCAAAACGCATTCGAAGAAATCAAATAATACCTACAAAATCCGCCGCTACTGGCCACTCCGGTTAAGGGAAAACTCCTTATCCTATACACGTCAGCCCTCGAAGGTTCTCTAGGCGCGCTATGGGCATAAGAGAACGATCAAGAAAAGGAGAGAGATATTAACTATTTAAGCCGAGTTCTCCTGGGTGCAAAAAGAAACTACTCCCCCATCAAAAAGCACTGCCTGGCACTGATCTTCGCAATAACGAAGATCAGACACTATGCCTTGACGCATGAAGTCCATCTCATATTAAAGGTGGATCCTCCTAACTATCTAATGTCAAAGGCCATATTGACGGGAAGGCTTACCAAATGGCCCCTCCTGCTGATGGAATTCTCGATAACATATCGACCCCTCAAAGCGGTGAAAGGACAACCTATCGCCGACTTACGTGCGGAACATCCGATACCGGCCGATTCTTCCCAAAACTGTGAGTTACTAGATGAACACGCATTCGACGCGGTTGAAGAGGAGAAAAGAGAAAATGAGTCCTAATGGGAGCTCTATTTCGATGGAGCATCTTCAATGAATCAGCGGAAGAAGAACACTCTGTTAGTGTATATGCCCTAGGGGCCATTATTGTATCATACTAGCTTGTATATTACTTAATGGAAGCTTGGGATATTCACAGTTATATTAACAGTCTTGCTAAACATGGTAGTATGCTACTTGGTTTATATCTATCTTAATATGTGTGTATGTATTGATAGAGCCCTTAGGATCTTGCTTGACTACCAGCGTTGTGATGGCAGTCACACTAGTGGGGGCTGGGTAGTCTACAAGCACATCCTTTTTCAGGTCCCTAGTCGTAGGATTATCGAGACAGGGCATCGATACTCCAGAGTAGACTAGTGTGTACGCTTCTCATCCCAGTTGGGGAGATGGTCTGTCCCACAGCCATCAGTACGTCGTACTAGAGATAGTATACAGGTGCTCGTTGGGTTACGGGTACACCGGACAGGACTCGCAAGGAACTGTTGGTTGGTATTATACCCGTCGTCAGTTAACAGTTCCCAGATGACATGAGTACAGCATATTCCGCAGACTTGACACCGCTGCTTCGCCTCGAGCGTGTTCCCACTGTTCTTAGATTGCTACCCTACCACGGCTCAAAGGAGTCGTGCAAACAGGTAGCAGTTGGGTGCAATCCCGAAGCACTTGGAGGCAGTGGCAGTTAGACAGGATTCATCTCTCCCGGTATTGGGAGTTGATATCGCGCTGTGTCTGGAGAGCCATTACGCAAAGTCCCTGGCCAGGGCAAGCGAGATTTACTGGTAGGTTTTTCAGTAGTTTCTCAAGGTGTAACGGGCTTCGCTCTGACACGACTTATACCACTTTTAGGGGACTGACGCTTGCCGCCCCCTAGGCCCGATATGCGATAGTCCTAGACGAACATACCGGACTGTACGGAGATTGTCACATTAAGCTCAGTAGGAGTTCGGATGGGTTTCCTCATCGGCCTTCTTATCGACATCTACCTGGGGACCGTTACGTACAGCTAGTGCTGCTTGCGGTCTTTAGTCAAACCCACTGCCAGCGTAGTAGTCGAGTCTTTAGAGTCCCACACAGAGAGTTTCCCTGCTTCGGGCGAAACGATATAGAGGTCGTATGGTTTTACGACAGGGTTCGGACGCATACGTGTTTTTACGCACGTACGATGTTCGGACGGTTTTTACTAGCCGGCTTTGGTTTAAGCCAGATTCTAGTATCGGATTATTGGATTTATACAGTCTAAAGTATTTCCGTGTTTTCACGGATAGAAGGGGCGTTCTCGTAAATTGTCGAGAAGCTTCTAGAAGGATGATGACTTGAGGGCTAAGGTGGCATTTGCATTTATTGATTTAGTGATTCATTTGTGTGATTCATCCATGGAGTTAATGATGCATTTAATGACTCATGAGATGAATCACACAAAGTGTATAAATGAAGCATGGTTGATAAATCATTTGATTTATTCATTTAATAAATCATTATGCTTCATATATTCAGGATGAGATATTATTTCATTTCATTCTCACACTCACCTTCTCTCTCCTCAAGCTCTCTCTCTTCAAACCCTAACCCTAACCTCTCATGTGTTGAGATCAAGGGTTAGCAAGACTTATTAATCCCTAATCCTACTCTATATTCCCTAGGTTGCTTTGATTAGCACTTTGAGTAACCTAGTTACCTCAAGTTAGAGGTCAAGCTTGGAGTAATAGCTTTCGGGTGGATCTTCTATTACAAAGAGGAGGCCGACGAGGAGGTGGTTACCGAGAAGAAGAAGGACTTGGTTCATTAGGTATAATCTTCTTTCATAGTAGCTAATTCCTCCTATGATATTGTTAGTTAGAGTTTAGCAAAGATCCGTATGGTTAGTCGATGTTAGTTTAAAGAAAAAGATTGTTTTTCATATTTCCGCCTCCCCGCAACTCGTGGGGTGTACAACGTCGACTTACAGTGGTATCAGAGCTTCGCTAAACCATAACTAACTTGTTAGCAAAGTCGTTAGAAATTCGATCGCAAAACGAACCGGAAAAAACATCAAATTGACCAAGTTTCTGTCGATTTTAAAACGGGGTCTAAAAATTTTTCAGGGACCCTTAAAATTACAAGCAGGGAATTATAAGAATACTGGAGAAATTTGGGTTCCTGAATCGGCCAAACAGCCGCGGAACCGCGGCCGATCCAAGCGATCCGCCGCGGATCCGCGGCCGAGTTGAAGCAGATTCACCCCAAAATTCCCCAATAACTCTTCTGTGTTAATTTTGTTCTTTCTGGAATGTTTTGTTTCTGCTCAAGTCTCAGGTGCACAGAGAAGTTTTTGGAGTAGAATCAATTGTGTTTGCTCGAACGAAATTCTACGATGTTTGGCTAATTAGATTATATCTGTGATTTGTATAATGTGTTCGTAAACCTCCCCTAACTGCTGGTATGTCGGTTGGCAGGGGGTTGCATATTTCTGTAATGACGTTACTGTTTGTGTTTATGAACTTGATTGGATCGTTGTGATGATTAGCCGGGGTTTGAGATGGGTTTTTATATTCATTCATTCGATGTAAATTGTAATAAGATGTAATATTCTTTTGCGGGGCACATCCAGTTTGCGGTTGTAGCCACTGTTGTATTATTTCATTTACTGATTTTTGCTCCTAGGATAGACCCAAGGTGGGGTGCACAAACTACCGGGTACTTTGAAGTGTTTAGAGGCCTACTCACGTTGTTGAGGGAGACCGCTTCACTTTGGGTACTTGGCGGGTAGTTTGCCATACCCATAGGGGTCTAGGGTGGGGTAATGGCTATTCATCACAACTGTGTAATCCGTTTTTCGTTGCAAGCTCAAAGGAAACTCGGATTGCTTGTATATCCAATAATGTTCATCTGTGATCTAGAATGCCTATTATTGTGTCTGACGAATGTACAATATCTATATATGATAGCTATTAGACGTCACTTATGTTTTACACCCGTGCTAGCCCAGCCCCCGCTCTGTCGTTAGTTAAGTAACCTAACGGGTGATGACGGGACCCAGTGGCGAATGCGGATGGCATAAGAGGATGTTGTATTTTCGTTGTTTTCTGCAATAATAGGTTAATTAATGGGACGCATTATAATAATGCAAATAAAATAAACCAAAGTTGAATCGTTGGAACAGTTTAAAAGAAACCACTCGGTTATTTTAAAACAGAGGATAATTTTTAAATTGCGGAGCATTAACCACTCCTTTTAAAAGCTATCAGGTTCCTTCGATCATATCAAGTTCACTACGTTCACGGTTTCGCCAAAACCATTCGTAGCCCTCCGTCATTTCATTTAGGTATTCAGTAGTATTCAAGCTATGTATTTTGACCAACGCCAAGGCATAGTGTTTGGTAGCTGCTGGGTATTCATTTGTTGCATAGATAGATGAGTTAGTTTGGGACAGTCGTATTATCATTTGGCCAACGTCAGGGGTATGTACGGATGGGTTCAAATTAACAAGATAATGATGGATAGAACTTGACATGTGACTTATGATATTTTGACCAACGCCAAGGTCATAAGAGCATGGGGCAAAAATTTATATTGGGAATTTCTAAAGAAACTGAAATTTGCAAAGAGATGCATACCATTTTGAGTGTGATGAATGTTGGTAGGATTCCTTCAGCATTATCACACGATGATATTTGGATCCCGATCTTACTGTGAGTATACACTACTCATCAGGAGATTCGTCACTTAACGATCAATGCTATAAACCAAGTAGGTGTCCAGAAAGGTATCAGCGGGGCTACGCCCCCCAGAGAAAAGAGGTTATTTAATTAAGGAACTTCGCGAAAGCGTTGGAAAACCTCCCTCGAAGTACCGACACCGGCCTGGCTGAACGGTTAAGCAAGTATTGTACGGTGAGAATAGTCCTGGCTAGTTCTTCCTTTTTGGTTTGAGGAGGGATTCGAGAAACAGAGGGAGCCATCCAGTTTAGATAAACTAAAAACCACTCTAAACTTGCAAGAGCATCATGCTAAAGTGTTCTCTCTCTCTCTCTCCTAATTGCAGCGACCCAGAACATGACAGGACTTAAGTTACTACTAGAAAAAGATATATTGACAGGGCCAAACTATAAAGATTGGCTGCGGAATGTCAAGATGGCTTTGACCTATGACAAATTGGGGTATGTCCTTACTGCTAAGGCACCTGCTGTCCCTGGTCCTAAATCCAGTAATGCGGATAAGGAAATCCGCAAGACCTGGGAGTTAGATTGCGCGAGGGTCAAGTGCATCATGCTTTCCTCGATGAATAATGAACATCAGAGGAGGCACAAGGATATGGATCTTGATGCCATATTTCTCCATACAAAGGAACTTTATGGATAGCAATATCGTATAGCAAGATACAAGACCTCAAAGAACTTGTTTCAGGCGAGATTGGCCGTCGGATCATCTGTAGGAGAACATGTCCTAAAGATGATTGGTTATATAGAAGAGCTCGCAGACCCCGGGACGATTTTGGAGAACGAGCTCTATACAGACTTGATTCTCCAGTCCCTTCCTTCCACCTACGCCCAGTTTATTTTGAATTTCAACATTTAAAGAGAAGAAGTTGAACTTCCAGAACTCTTTAACATGTTGAGGAGTGCAGAGGGCACCTTGCAGAAGGCGAGGGAAACACCCGCTATGTTTGTTCGCGGTGCTTCTTCTCCGGGTCCAAGGCTAGGGCCAAAGGAAGGAAGAATAAGGCCGCCACCAAACCTAGAGGAGGTGTTAGTAAGGTGGGAATGAAGGAAAAGAAAAGGATTGCGGTGCCAGTAGTGGCAAAGGATGAGTGCTTCCACTGTCATAGGAAAGGGCACTGGAAGAAAGATTGCAAGACTTGGAATGCCAAAAAGCCAGGAACCGAAGCAAGATATGGCTTCGACTTCAGGTGTGTTTGTAATTGAGAATTTTCTGTCAATCAACTCTACTTCCTGGGTATTGGATACCGGATCAGGATCTCATATATGCAATTCATTGCAGGCACTGAGAAACCATAGAGTGCTGAAGGTTGGTGATATGACCCTCCAGGTTGCTAACGGAGCTAGCGTGGGAGCTGTGTCCATAGTGGATTATCACCTTGGATTGAAGAGTGGACATATTTTAGTTTTGCATAACTTTTTTTGTGTACCCAGTTTAACGTGTAATATCATATTGGTTTCGTTGTTATCAAAAGAAGGTTATGATTTCACGTTTATAAGCGATGTTGTTAACATCCACCTTAATCATGGTTTGATTGGGTCCGGTACACTAGATAACGGTATATATGTCTTAAACCAATTACAGATTTTCAATGTCCAGAACACACTAAAAAGAAAGTCTCCAAATTTAAATAAGGCTTTCTTATGGCATTATAGACTGGGTCATATCAATGAGACAAGGTTAACTAAGTTACATAGAGAAGGATATTTGGATTCGTTCGAATATCAAACTTATGCCACTTGTCAATCATGTCTCAAAGGAAAGATGACAAAGACTCCATTCACTGGACATGGAGTAAGAGCGAGCGAGCTCTTAGGACTCATACACAGCGATGTATGTGGTCCAATGTCTACACATGCAAGAGGTGGTTTTTTCTATTTCATTACTTTTATGGATGATTACTCTAGGTACAGATTCATTTTCTTGATGAAACATAAATCCGAGGCTTTTGAGAAATTCCAAGAGTATAAGAATGAAGTAGAAAACCAAACCGGCAAAAGTATCAAGACACTGAGATCTGATCGAGGTGGTGAATACTTAAGTACCGAGTTCCTTGGTTACCTAAAAGAGAAAGGAATTCTCTCTCAGCTTACTCCTCCATACACTCCACAGCATAACGGTGTATCGGAGAGATTGAATCGAACCCTATTGGATATGGTACGTTCCATAATGAGTAATGCTGAGTTACCGTGATCTTTCTGGGGTTATGCGCTAGAATCAGCTGCATATATTTTGAACAGGGCTCCTACCAAGACTGTGCCTACCACGCCATATCAGATGTGGAGTGGGAAGAAACCCTATCTTCAGTATCTAAAGATATGGGGATGTCCAGCTTTTGTTAAAAAGCAGCATGCGGAAAAACTCGAGGCACGATCAGTACTGTGTAAGTTTGTGGGATATCCAAAGAACTCCAAGGGGTATTACTTCTATTACGCAGAGGAACAAAAGGTTTTTGTTTCTCGTAATGCCCATTTTCTAGAACAGCAGTTTTTAGAAAAGGAAACAAGTGAGAGCGAAATAGAACTGGAAGAAATTTCAGAACCACAAACTACTACTGAAAGTTTGGTAGCTTTAGTGAAGGAACCCAGGTCCCATCAGAAGTCCAGACACATCTTAAGGCGGTATCACCTGATCAGGGAGATCGTAGATCGCCGGGAGATCGAGGTCCGGAGAGTTGCTACAGAGGAGAACATTGCTGATCCATTCACAAAGGCCTTACCTCAGATTCAGTTCGAGAGGATACTCGAGATCATCGGTCTTCGATATGCCAGTACATGGCCCTAGTGCAAGTGGGAGATTGTTAGTGTATATGCCCTAGGGGCCATTATTGTATCATACTAGCTTGTATATTACTTAATGGAAGCTTGGGATATTCACAGTTATATTAACAGTCTTGCTAAACATGGTAGTATGCTACTTGGCTTATATCTATCTTAATATGTGTGTACGTATTGATAGAGCCCTTAGGATCTTGCTTGACTACCAGCGTTGTGATGGCAGTCACGCTAGTGGGGGCTGGGTAGTCTACAAGCACATCCTTTTTCAGGTCCCTAGTCGTAGGATTATCGAGACAGGGCATCGATACTCCGGAGTAGACTAGTGTGTACGCTTCTCATCCCAGTTGGGGAGATGGTCTGTCCTACAGCCATCAGTACGTCGTACTAGAGATTGTATACAGGTGCTCGTTGGGTTACGGGTACACCGGACAGGACTCGCAAGGAACTGTTGGTTGGTATTATACCCGTCGTCAGTTAATAGTTCCCAGGTGACATGAGTACAGCATAGTCCGCAGACTTGACACTGCTGCTTCGCCTCGAGTGTGTTCCCACTGTTCTTAGATTGCTACCCTACCACGGCTCAAAGGAGTCGTGCAAACATGTAGCAGTTGGGTGCAGTCCCGAAGGACTTGGAGGCAGTGGCAGTTAGACAGGATTTGTCTCTCCCGGTATTGGGAGTTGATATCGCGCTGTGTCTGGAGAGCCATTATGCAAAGTCCCTGGCCAGGGCAAGCGAGATTTACTGGTAGGTTTTCCAGTAGTTTCTCAAGGTGTAACGGGCTTCGCTCCGACACGACTTATACCGCTTTTAGGGGACTGACGCTTGCCGCCCCCTAGGCCCGATATGCGATAGTCCTAGACGAACAGACCAGACTGTATGGAGATTGTCACATCAGGCTCAGTAGGAGTTCGGATGGGTTTCCTCATCGGCCTTCTTATCGACTTCTACCTGGGGACCGTTACGTACAGCTAGTGCCGCTTGCGACCTATGGTTAAACCCACTGCCAACGTAGTAGTCGAGTCTTTAGAGTCCCACACAGAGAGTTTCCCTGCTTCGGGCGAAAAGATATAGAGGTTGTATGGTTTTACGACAGGGTTCGGATGCATACGTGTTTTTACGCACGTACAATGTTCGGACAATTTTTACTAGCTTGCTTTGGTTTAAGCCAGATTCTAGTATCGGATTATTGGATTTATACAGTCAAAAGTATTTCCGTATTTTCACGGATAGGAGGGGTGTTCTCGTAAATTGTCGAGAAGCTTCTAGAAGGATGATGACTTGAGGGCTAAGGTGACATTTGCATTTGTTGATTTAGTGACTCATTTGTGTGATTCATCCATGGAGTTAATGATGCATTTAATGACTAATGACTCATGAGATGAATCACACAAAGTGAATAAATGAAGCATGGTTGATAAATCATTTGATTTATTCATTTAATAAATCATTATGCTTCATATATTCAAGATGATATATTATTTCATTTCATTCTCACACTCACCTTCTCTCTCCTCAAGCTCTCTCTCTCTCTTTAAACCCTAACCCTAACCTCTCATGTGTTGAGATCAAGGGTTAGCAAGACTTATTAATCCCTAATCCTACTCTATATTCCCTAGGTTGCTTTGATTAGCACTTTGAGTAACCTAGTTACCTCAAGTTAGAGGTCAAGCTTGGAGTAGTAGCTTTCGGGTGGATCTTCTATTACAAAGAGGAGGCCGAAGAGGAGGTGGTTAACGAGAAGAAGAAGGACTTGGTTCATTAGGTATAATCTTCTTTCATTGTAGCTAATTCCTCCTATGATATTGTTAGTTAGAGTTTAGCAAAGATTCGTATAGTTAGACGATGTTAGTTTAAAGAAAAAGATTGTTTTTCATATTTTCGCCTCCCCGCAACTCGTGGGGTGTACAACGTCGACTTACACACTCGTATAATCAAAGACGGCGTGGGTCTTATTTTCGTAACTCCACAAGTAGGAATATTGTAGTATGCTCTCCTTGACAGAGCCCAAAACTAATAATGAAGCTGAATACGAAGCTTTGATAGCCAGTCTTGAGATCACTATCGACATGAGAATCAAGGACCTCCTAATATACGGAGATTCTCAGCTGAACGTTAGTCAGGTCAATGGTGATTACCAGATATGCAAACCAAAACTAATAAGGTATGGCGAAAGAGTGCAGTTCAGCAACTGCTAACCTAAATCCTTTTCTATACCCTGGAAAGCATAATGCAAGCGGAAAATGGCAAAGCAGACGTGATTGATCGTGCGAAAAGTGTTTTGTAAATAACCGCAATCAAAACGGTGTCGCAAGTAGCTAGCCGCGATGAGTATGGGTCGTCCGCAGGGAAACGTGAACTCTTTTCTTACTTTAGACGAGTTGATAAAAGATAAGATGGTTTGTTGTCATTCTATTTCTAGACGGATATAAAATTTATAATAAAAATGCTTGTGGGTTTATAGGACTTGGTAGTTAATAGATGAATGTTTAAAAATGACTCTTTTTATCTTTTAATAGTTTAAAGCTAGAGAGATAGTGATGAACGTGGATTAGGGTTCTTGGAGGGAATTAGGGTTTCCCACTACCGACCCTTGTCCATCCATTGATTTCTATTCATGTCAAGCCTCTAACAAAACAAGTGTTTAACCAATCTCAAATCGTGGTCGTGACTATCAATAAATTGATAGCGCACCCGATTAGGAGGCTAACATTTATTTTGCTAAAATTTATAAACTTTAAAATATTAAAAAGAAGTTAAAAGATTTTTCATTCATTATTCTACCATATCCTACAAGCTCTAGCAAGCAAGGAATTACCCGCTCATGGTTAGTGGTGATTTAGAGAAAAGGTTGAAGATGAATGAAAGCATAATAAAGATGCGGAAAAGTAATGTGTAAAGTAAATGCGAAAAGAATTTAAAAGGCTAGCTTTATTAATCAACTATTGCATTACAATTCTCTTCTTAGAAAGTAGATTACAAGAACCCTAGTTGCTCTAGATCTCTCTTTCTATGGAGGTAGAGGAATGGATGATTATGTGATCACTTGGATAATTTTGAATGCACAGCTCTCGATCCTTTATATAGTCTTTAAAACCAGAAACCCTAGATTCTATATGAGAGTAATTGTTGTTAAGATCATGATCCTAAAATCCCGCATCCAACGGCCCTGATTTGACCGCGGAACCGCCGCATAATGCCACGTTTGGCCACGGTTCCGCCGCATCCTAGTGGAATTGGGCCTCGAGATTTTTTCTAGCTTTTTGTGTTGATATTTGGAGATCCTTTTGATGTATAGATTCTGAAAATATTGCTCTGAGTCTCTGCCGTTGCTAGATTCCTCGATTTGCTTCTAAAATTGGGTAGATTCGGTTTCGATATCCCGATTTGACTTGGATCTCTTACTTGGATTCCAGACCTGAGCTAATACCTGCACAATATCTCAAATCAAAGCATTAGTAGAATTTTATATTTTTGAGATATTATTCCAACCATTTATATGATATTAAATCTTAAGAATATTGATTAAGAATATTTTGCATGATTTGCATATTTTAATTAATATTTCATTTAAATATTATATGCATATATTTTCCCTAATTATATTAATTAAAATGTAGAAACATAGGATAATAATCTTTTTACAAATAAACCCACATATGTTGTTTATTTACAATAAACACCTTTTAGCAGTTAATAATAATAGGGAAAATGTTTATACAAATATTCAATATTTTAGACGAATCAAATACCCCCAAATTTATGTTTGATCGTCCCGAGCAAACTATTTTTTAAAGAGAAAAAGAAAAACCTAAGCAGCACACTTTCGTAGGCAACACGATTGCACTGAGCACGTGCAACAAGCCTTTAAACCTCTAAGTGTCCCTAGTAGGAGGAGTGTTGTCTCCTGATAGTTTTCAGCGAATTACACCCATAACATTCCATAATAAAAGAAAGAAGATGAAAGTTATATACAAAAATAAGAAACATATAAAAGAAAGAACTTGAAAATAAGAGTTTCAAACTACACTACCTTTTTAGTTGTAATGAGCCCTATCTTAATAATCATGAAAAATGTCAAAAATCATATCATCCCTCAATAAAACATCGTTTTTAGTTTTCCTCCCTACCTTTCTTCCAAATATCGATCATATACCCCTACATGTATGTAAAAGACATTCCTACACTTAGAGAATTCAATTCAAGCTATCATACTCTTGTCCATCTTCTTTAGTACTTTTTAGTCGGTGGATGTTTTTTAGATGGAATTGGTCACAGATTCTTCATGTGACCGTTAATACTTCTTGAGGTACTAATCAACAGATTACCAAATGTGCTCACTTATTAAGGCATAATTAGAAATATCCTGGTCTGACAACACCTAAGGCTTAGCAGTGACTCCCAAACCAGTTGGTCTAAGGCATTAGGTGATAAGGCACCCTCACTATATTTTTTTTCTGTTGCCTTAAGTAATTACAAAACCAATGTTCATTTTTCTTCACCATTTATTTTTTATGTGTTATTTATATTTTTGTTTACAAATATTTTTCTTCGTACTAAGACTTTTAGACAAGAGCATTTCAAGGTATCCTCTACTATCCCAAGTTTCAAGATGTGTGCAAGTACGTATATTAGGGTATCAACGTTCAGATGTTTGGACTCAAGAATATACTATTTTTCAGACTTATTTCTATCCTCAGATTAGTAATTTCTTTCATCTTACTAACCCTTGGAACAACAGCACACGACTGCCTATTACTAGCTTTGTTTTTAAAACATCCAATTTTCTTGTATTTCTTAAATTTCTTCCTATATTTCATATGTATTTTTCACTTTCTAACTTTTATTATCAAAAAAAATTAGTGCTTTTAATTAGTATACTGCAAAATGATGCGTGAGTAAGCACAAACCTCCCCCAAATCTATTTGCAACAGTGAACTCACCGATGTCATTTTTTAATCTCAAAACCTGTAGACTTGGGAGGAAAAGTTCTCAATGATTAGTAAAAGGGGACAAAATTCAAAGACAGTGAAATCCTCCCCCAAACTTATTTTTGGCTCACAATTGTGCAAAAATTTTCTTTTATTTCTAGAGCCAAAATATTTTCTCCCCCCTCCCAAACTTGAGTAAAACAGTTTTTCTTCATCATTAAGTATTTAAAATCATAAGAGGGGAGGGGTAAATATTATCAGTCCGCACAAAGATTTACAAAGACCAAAAGTCAACACCAACCATTCGAATATTTTATCAATGTAACACCATGGTTGGTAGAAGATCATGTTACAGATAGACGTGAAGAAGTGGGGAGGAGATAAGAGGTGTAATTGAACGGGTTTACGTCTCAGTTGGTAGAGACGAAACTGTGACGGTAGATGAAAACGAGAATTTGAAAGATAAGGAATATGTGGAATAGTCTCGTTTTCGTACGGGATAAGAAGAAGGGCTGGCGATTCAGCTTCTTTGGGTGGAGATTGATTCATCACAAAATCCATGTCTTTTAGGAATGTGAGTTCTTCGGCGAAAATGTCTTCAAAACTTTCATCGATATTCCGAATGATAATCTCGTAGGAAAGAAAGGTATGATACTCGGACTCCATAAGATGTTTATTTCTAGTGTAAAGGACTAATTCAGATAGCTTGACTAAGTCATTCGACAAGTCAAAGAATTCGGACTTAGGTGTGGACTTATCAACAGAAGGGTCCTGTAACACCTGAGTTTGTGTTTTGTGGTAATTGTGTGTTTAATGTGGGGTTTTTGGTAAAAAGTTTACCAAAACGGCTTTTAAATATTTTATCTGGTTTTATGAATATTTTATTGGAATTTTATCTGGACTGCACACACTTGTGCATGATAACTTGGATGAAGTCTAGGGTTACCATGTTGAGATGACCATGGTGGGTTGAACCATTTGATTAGGTTAATTAGGGTTTTGGTTTTGATTAATGGTGATTAGAATGTGGGTTGACTTGGGTAGGGGGAGAGAGAGCCATGATGGCTTGAGCATGCAACATTTATTAAGAGAGAGAGAGAGAGAGGTGGCTAGGGTGTGTCATGATCCATCTCATTCTTCAATATCCTTTGTGCTCTTTCACACCCCCTCTCACTCATATCACTCCCTCTCATCACTCACATCCTACCCTCACATCTCCCACTCTCACACTCCACCATACTACAACACTTCACCCTACATCAGCCACAAAGCTATCACAACATCATAAGCATCAGCTGCAGCTGCTGCAACTACAACAACAAAAAGTAAACCAACAGCAGCAGCTGTAGCCCAAACATCAGCAGCAACATCATACAAATCCACAGAAACAGCCATCTGAAGCTGCAACAGCAGCAAGAACAGCCTCCACACCATCATATACCAAAACTTCACCACAAAACAACCTCACCAACAAATTTCAAACACCAACCACAACAAAAACCTCAGCAACAGCAACAAGCTGCTGTTAAAAACATATTCTGCATCAGCTGCAACAGCAACATCGGCAGCAACACCAGGAGCACAGCAGCAGCAACCCACTCCCCCACCTCCTCCTCCTTCCCTTCTCCTTCAGCCTAGGACCCCTTGAGGTATAATCTCGCAACCCAACTCTTTTCTTGTTCAGTTATGGGTAGTTGACTGAAATTTAGTGTTTATATCGTGATTAGCGCTAGTTTAGGCAAATTTGAGGGAGACTTGACCAAGTGTTGGTTTTGATTGTTAGGGTAACCTTATTAGGTGTGTTTGAGACCAGTTAACCCCAGAATACCCCAGATTTCCAGTAAGTTACCTGAAAGTTTCGACTTGGCTTATTTTAGCGATTTTGTCGATTTTGTGACCTTTATGGAATCTGCTACAATCCGAGATACCCTAAAATAATATTGACTTGGCAGTGAGGTATGCATGCAGATAGAAACCAACACCGAAAGCCCCAGCCCCTAGACCCACTTCCTGGCCGCAGATAAATCCCATCTGGCCGCAAATTGCGGCCAGAGCATGGGTTCTGAGCTCCGTATTTGTTCTGTAGCTCTTTTACCTGTAAACTTGACCCTGGGTATGTCTAGTTTTGTCTGATTCCAAACAGGGTAGAATCTGGGTTGATTTTCTTGAGTTGGCGCGTGATTTACGACTTGTTTTAGCATGGATTTTGGTATTTGGTGATTCGTTTCTGTCGGGTGGCGTTTGAACGCCAACGGCAAAGGGTTATTAGCTGTGTTTGCACGCAAGGCTATAGGTTTTTACCTATGGGTGTAGCGTGTACCGTTTCAGTTTTCGACATGGTTTTCATGTGCTTTAGCATTTGTGATATCCTTGTAGGTATCCCATGCGACGTCGAGGCGTTAGAGATGCAAATGGAGGTGTCGGCATCGGCACGCATAAAGCAAAGTGAATAGATTTATATCTACGGGGAGAAGTCGGGTGGATGGCATATAGCACCCCCGTAGTCCGATGTCTAGTATACTATATATACTATATATATATGATAGCTTATGTGTGACTTGGTTGCCTAGTATGTGTTAGGTGTACTATGCATAGGTTAGGGTTAGAAGTAACTAGTGTAGTTTCTAGTCGCGAACCCTAGAATAAGTTTGCACCCACACGCACACACGTGCATATTTGCTATGTTTATACGGTGACGATGAGGATATTAGAGGACATTGGAGATGAGTCGATGAGATTGGGCATAGTGTCGTGATATCGGTGATGTGATGTGATTCGTATTTGGGATACGACATGTGATCTCTAGCGGGCCTTTGGACGTGTGTTTACACACGCAGTTATATAGATGGTATCGATTTGTACTAGACATAGATCAGTACGCCAGATTATGTGATATGATGATAATGATACCTGATATGTGATGAGAGGAATGTAATATTGACCCGTACCCAGCTATTGGGATATCGTACGACGATTTACCGTACGAGCTATATATTGATGATTGATCCGCGCTCATGACTCGAGGATGTTAAATGACATACGGTATAGTACGCGATACTATTGAGGTGGGATCACCGACTATTATATTTATATTTACATATATATCGACTCAGATTTAGGTGGTTTCCATACCCCTCCCGATTGACTTGATAGTTAGATCAGTAGTTAGTATAGTAGATGTTAGACTAGACCCGAGTCATACCTATTTCATAAACTTATGAATCGGGAATATCTTAAAAACAAGCAAAGGGATTCTACGGATATTTTCAAAACGACGCATCTTTTCTTAAAACATCGTAGCCCTTATTTTTCCAAAAATCCCGATTCGTCTTATTTCAAATGGCAAAGCTGCACGATATAATTATTGATGTAGATTCTTCACTGTTGCATTGATTATTCGATTCCGCATATTCATGCTATTTGCATTGCATTGCTTGTGTTTATTGATATATTACAATATTGATGTTAGGGCACCAGCACCGTTATCGATGATGCATATGTTCCACGTACACTTGCTTGCCGGCTCACACACTTCATCATCGATAATTGCCATGTCACTACACTGTAGTACTGTTGCATTCGGGATATGACCCTTGCATGGCATACTTGTACACATACTTACTGTACACTCATTACTTGTACACATACTTACTGTACACTCATTTCTTGTACACATACATATTTGCACATATATGAATGATTTCTCGCTTGATTTGGAGATTGGGAACCACAAGATACTCTCTAAAACTGATTCATTTTAAAAGAGCGGTTTCTTTTAACATGTGCATATTACTATTCCAGGTTGCATGATAGACAGTTGTGCTTGCATTTCTTTTACATGTCGCATACATCATGCTTTCGATCATACGCATTGAGATATGCTGTTTCCATGATATTTCTGGTTTTGGGAACCGTGGAAATTTCAAAGAGAATATGTAGTTGTTTCAAAAACCCGGTTACCCTTGATATGGTATTTCAGTGCATCCACCATGTGGTTTCTCGATTCTGAGAGTGGCATGTGAAACCCGATTCGAGGAGTGGTAGGCACCGATTGCGGGTACATGGTGGACCCGGTGAGGTACCCCGGGGCAAGAAAACTCGTATATGCTAGACGGTGAGCCCGGCAGGGGAGTACTACCTACCGGTGATAGTATTTGGGACCCGTCGGTTATCCGGAGGATACCGGCCGGAGTCAGGAGATGGATATGAGGGCCGACCAGGGTGTATGGCGCCTGAGATACATAAGGATTTACGTGTCGATGCTAGGCACAGGTTTTCATGATGTTTTCGAGTGTCGATGCTAGGCACTCAGGTTCCATGATTTGATTATATCCTCATATTCCCATGCATATGCTTTACGATATTTACATGCATGATGCTTATTGTCATTGGGTGACACGTGGACGGGATCCACCTATTTACAGACATTGATTACCTAGTTGGAAGATATCCACATACTACTAGACTTCATGTTATAGCTGACATTGATTCATATTGATTACATCGATCATACCTCATTTGTATATATAACAGTGGATGAGGACGCTGTTATATACACCCTTACACCAATATTAGTGGAATATGACGCTAATATATGTGTATTGATATCAATTTAGATACTTCATCATATTACTTCATGCAGACATACCTCATATTTATGGCATGTTATTACCTGAGGCACTGGCACGAGCACTTGGCACTACATACATGTATAGATGTTACATTGCCACCTTAGCATGCTTCAGACTTACTCTTTGAGGTTTATACTATATCTGATCATATTGACCTAGGTTTGCGTTGTTCATGCGATTTCTGTTCGTAGATGTTTTTCTACTCACGAGTTGGCAACTCACCCCCGTTGTGCCACAGTTCTTGCAGGTTTTGCCGTACAGGCTTCATTACGGCTTGCTGGCACTGCTTCTCTTTGGATGACTTGCTAGTAGGTGGGTTTAATTGTATCATACCCATCATTATATCTTGTATATTATTATTCAGTTGTATCTAGAAGTTATATCAACTAAACATGTATTTATTTGAGATAGAGACCAGTGATGTTTATTCTTTCGACCGTAGAGTCGCGCGATACATTTCTTAGGATATCTTGCTATGTTGAGTTCCCTTTTCTGTTGTGATTCTCGCCTTTCGGCGTTGTATATTATATTGCTTGCGTGGTTGTGACCGTCGATTGACGAAGAGCTAGCTCCCGTTTGGGGATGCATTTTTCAATATATATATGCTTATTCAGGTTTTGTACCCGTTTGGGGTCAGTTTTTACAAAGGAACTCTGCCGAAATTTTTAGAAAAGACTTGGGATTTTGAATGCATATTTCAGCATATGTTGCAACTACCTGATTTAAAAATGGTTTTCCTACACTCTACTACTTTCTTGGGTTGGATTTCTGGGTTTTCGGCTTACTTAGAGTACGTACGCCTCGAGACGTTTCGTAGTCTAAGTGTCGGTCATGTTCCGTACTTTCGGGTCGTGACGGGTCCTCACATGTATTATAAAAAGCAGGATCAAACAATAACACACTAGTGGCGTCGAGATCAGTATCGTGAAGCTCCTCAAATTCACAACTGTGGAAAACTATCTTGTTGACAGAACATACATCAATTATATGAGCATAAGATTCGGAGGGTTGACTTCCTAATCTGTAAATGTTAAGCTCAATTGTCAGCTTCCCAAAGGGCAAGTTCATGGAACCGTTACGACAATTGATTATTGCGTTAGAAGTTGCTAAAAAAGGTCGACCTAGAATCACCTGTAACATTTCAGAAATATAAAATATTATTTTTGGAATTTAAATAATAAAATAATATATTTTACAAAAACTATTCGATTACGAATTGGGATTTTCGTAAAATGGTATAATTATATACCAATACTTGGAAAATAATTGGATATTAATATAAATTATTAATTAAATGGTATTTAATGGATTTGGACATTTTATAAATAATTATGCAATTAATTGTATGCAAGTTTATGTTAAACTTGATTAGTGCACTACTAATCATGATTAAGCCAAATCTATGTTTTAAATAACCATGGCTAGTGCACCATGACATGTTATAGTTGTTGCATGTTGTTTCATTTGTATTTGTGGTATTTGGTTTTAAATGAAAAGAGAAGGGAAAAATGAGAAAAAGAAAAGAAAAGGATATTTGTAAGAGGGGGACAAGAGGGCATGGGCCAATAGAGAGAGAGGGGGGGGGGTTTCTTATCTCTACAACCAAGGCACCATCTCTTCTTCACTTCTTTTCTTCACTTCCCTCATCCTTCATTCCTTCACTTCATCTTCATCCTCCTTCCTCCCCCTCCTCTACCATCACAAAACCATCTCAAAAGCTCATGCCACCTTCACAAAAATTATGCACCACCTCATCCTACACCCCTAGCAAGCTCAAGTTTGGATTTTGAGGACTTTCAACCATCTTGGAATTTTCTTCAGTTGCTCCAAGAGGTATAACCTTCACTTTTCATCTTTCTATGTAGTTTCTTCATCTCCTAGTTAAGTTTAGAGTTCGCTTAAGCATGTTTAGTGATCTTGGAAATTTCTAGGTTGATTATTAGTGGGTGATTTGAGTAGTAGAGATGCAATTGAGGTTTAGTGAGTGTTTACAAACCCTTAGTGATGATATTTTGGGCAGACTTGAGACTATAACTCCAAAACACGAATTTAGAATTTTCCCGATATCGGTTTTTGGCGAATTATGATATCTCTATAGGATCTGCTATGACCCGGGAGTTTTATAAAATAAGTTCCGAACACAGTGAGACGTGCAGGCAACTAGGAATATTCCCTAGAAACCCGAGCCCTTACCCTTTGGATCTGGCCGCAGATTTATTCATTGTGGCCGCAACATGGTTTAGATGATTTGTGTCATGGTGGATGATACAAAGAATATGGGTGTATAAGACTCACACCAAGACTAAAGATGATTTGGGTGAATATTTATTAAGAGAAATAAAAATTAGTGGATAATGAGCATGGTTTAGATGCTTGTATAAATATGTAGAAGCCATGACTCATTTCGCTAATTTTGTTTTACTCTAGATATTTTCTAACCCAACCATTATCTTTAACCCATGGTTAACTTTCTAGTTAATCACTTTGAGATATTTTCTTCACCTAAGTTCATCTTGATCCTCTCTAGGTTTTTTCTTGAGTTGAAAAAGAAAAAGAGAAAAGAATTTCTAAAGTGAGCTAAATTCCTACTTCATCAACTTACTCTCATCTAGCCCGTAAGACTAGATTGTTTTCACTAATTCCTTGATTATTGAAGAGGTAGCTTGAGTTAGAGTGACTTCAAGGTGGATCATCTTCGGCCTCGAAAACAACGTAGAAAGCTCGATCATTTCTTCAAGTGAAGCCAAGAAGAGTTTTAGGGATCACTACTTGGAGCTATTGAAGTGAAGGACTTGGTCTACAAAGGTTGTAACTCTCTTCACTTAATGTAAAACTTCTTTACTTGCTTATAAAATCCTAATTCTCTAGTTAGATTCTAGGTTAGTGTAGCTTAACTCTCTAGATTTTTTTAAATTGCATACTTGATGATTTTCTAAACCTAGTGGTGGTGCTAAGACACACTTTCATAGTATCAGAGCCAAGCTAGACCATTAGGTGATGTCTAAACGACGTTAAAGTGTTCAATCGATATTTTCGAAACCCTAATTTCATAGTTTCTATCCAATTTTTCAAAAGTTGATATTTTTCAAATTAAAAATATTCAGAAAATCGTGCAAGTTAAATTATGGAGCCTCAAGAAATTCGAGTCCCCAACTCCATCAAGGAACCGTGGAACCGCGGCCCAAACCCTAGTTTGGTCGCGGTTCCGCCGCAATCTTGAAGAGTTGTTAGATCATTTTTCTTGTGCTGCTCCATTTTGTTATTCTGGGTTTTCTGGGAATTTTTTTGAAGCTCAAGTTTTTGAGGTCTCTATGATTTGTGGGTGTTTGTTGAATCGATCGAAATGTTTAACATCGTCGAAATTATTACGATATGTGCTACAATATTTGGAATCCACAATAATTAGTTATGTGAAAACTAGTTAGTGTTTTGTAAATCTAGCATTTTAGTCTTATTTGATTGGTTGCCACGGACTTTTGATTCAGATCAAAACTCAGTCACAATCTCGTATAGTACGCGAACATTCGCCGGATAACACTACTAGATAGCCATGCCCCATAGCCCCGACCAAGTGACTATAGGAGAACCTCGTTGCCAAAAGCATCCACTCGGATGCTCACGGCCACGGTGTTCCGCCTAAGTGCACTTCGTCGACGGCATCGGGGGTGCGACAATCTACTAAAGTTCCCGACGAGCGTTCGATCATTTAATCGGGAATCCTGTTGAATTACCCGACTTGTTATTGAGAAGTGTTTTCATTTCGAGACGTAAATGCAAGGTTTATAGGGTTAGGCATGAAATCCGAAATATGAGTTATTCCGGGTTTATGATGTCTAACGAGATATGCGGATTCTAATTATTGTAGTTTTATTTCTTTTCTGCGACCGTAAGTGTAATATGTGGTGTATCCCCGACCTCGTTGCTATATGTCAACGACATTTGGGATACGCATATTTACTTACGTTGATGTCATGTATTGTTATGTGTTTCTTATGATATGTTATATTGGATCGTCGTAAATGAATAGCCGGGTTTTTTTTTACGTGAGATGAGAGTTTTTCTATTTTTCATTCATGTAAAATATTTGTATGTAATATTATTTTATTGGGACACTTCCGGGTTGAGGATGTTGTCACCGTTGATGTATATTATTTACTTTTCCGCATTAGGATAGACCCAAGGTAGGGAGCATAGGTAACCGGGTTCTAGAGTCCAATTGGAGACCATCTTGAGGAGTCGAGACCGAGTATCCTAACTCTAGAATTGGAAGGGCCGCTTGCCGCTCTCGTAGGGGTCTAGGGATGTGGGTTTGGCTATTCATCACGACCGTGAAATCCGTATTTTTCATTACGGGCTTAATTTAAAACATGGACCTCCTAATATATCCAATATTTCATATGTTGACTTCTGCTGCTTGAGTTCTGTGATGTGATCATATAACTGCCTGAGACGAATGCTACATATATATATATATATATATATATATATATGATATATAATAAACGTTGCTTATGTTTTGCACCCGTGCTAATCCTGTCCTCGCTCTGCCGTTAGTTAAGTAACCTAACGGTGCATGACGGGGCTCCGTGGTGAATGCGAATGGCATAAGCGTACGTTCTATTTTCGTTTTTTCTGTGATGTTTAGGAAACAAAAATGACGGGACGTCATTAATGTGATTAATGAAAAGAAAAGAAACCTAAAATATGTTGTAGAATCAAATTTTTCAAAAAGATAGATCTAGTTCTTACTTTGCATAGCGGTATTTCTTTATGAATATCCAACACTTCATTCGATGAGGAAAGATCCTAGATCCCTTCGCCGGGAGTGACCTCTTTAGCAATACTAGCAAATGCTACAGCCCACTTGGTTTGTTTTAAAAACAACTCGATTTTAAAAAGCAGAGCTTAAACAACTCCTTATCAAATCACTAGATTCTACAACGATATCAAGTTCATTACGTTAAAGGTTTTTTATCAAAACCATTCGTAACCCTCCGCCATTTTCAGAAGTAGAGTACTTAGTATTCGTTCTACGTTTTTTGACCATAGTTAAGACGTAGTGTACGGTAGCTAAGTGATGTCTTCCTATATAGCATATGATGCGATTGATTAGGACATTCGTATGACTTTGTTGACCATAGTAAAGGGTTATACGAATGGGGATAAATCAATCACGAAATGACGGGTAGAACTTGACTAGCGCTTATGATTTGTTGACCATAGTTAAGGTCATAAGACGCTAGAGGTAAAAACAGATATTGAGGAATTCAAGTGTTGAAATTTGCAATGAGATTGCATACCTTCTATATGTTAGTTGGATCCCGATATCCACTGCGAGTAAGTGTTACCCCTGGGAGAGTTTCCACTTTACAAATTAGCCGATCCAGTAAGTGTCTAAGAAAGGTGTTAACGGGGTTATGCCCCTGTGGAAACGAGGTTATTTAATTAGTTCCATGGGAAAGCATGGGGAGACTCCCTCAGAGTATCAATACCTTCCTGGCTGACCGATTGGCGAACTTATAGAGTGTAATTAATCCCGGCTAATCTTACCTTTTAAGGTTTGAAGGAAGATTTGATAAAAACCGTGGGAACCATCCTGATTAGATAAGATAATGACCAATCAAATCTTGCAAGAGCGCACGCTAAAGTATTTTCTTCTCTCTCTCTCTCCAGGTAGAGACCATGACACGTCTTAATCAAGATAATAATATGGATGTATTGACCGAACCCGCCTATTATACTGAGTTGGGGAACGTTGGTTCCGCTCTATCTTATGATTGTCATAAGTTTGAGCAAGGAATAGGGGAATATCAGGATTCCCACGCAACCTGATCGAAGAAAGAGCATGATGATGTATCTTCTTCGGGTGTATTCATTACCGAGAATTGTTTCTCAGTATGCTCTACATTCTGGGTATTGGATATCGGATTAGGATCCCACGTTTGTAATATGTTTTATGGGTTAAGAAGAAGTAGATAAACTGGGAAAGGGTGATATGTCTCTCGTAGTAGGGAATGGTGCAATTGTTGCAGCCAAAGCAGTTGCTGAATATCACATTGTATTACCAAATGGTAATACATGGATTTTGAATGACTGTTATTTTGTACCAAAAATGATATGCAATATAATATCAATTTCTTTATTAAATAAAGAAGAATATAAATTTGTATTAGAGAAAAATGTTATGAACATTTTTCTTAAATTAAGTGTTGATTGGTTTTGGTATGTTGTATAACGGTATATACGTTCTAAATCAAACTACAGTTCTGCATATACAGAACACATACAAGAGAAAAAGTTCAGAAATGAACAAATCTTTCTTGTGGCATTGTAGACTAGGTCATATTAATGCGACAAGACTAGCTAAGTTATATAAAGTGGATATTTGAATTCATTTGAATTTACATCTTATGAAACTTGCGAGTCATGTCTCAAAGGCAAGATAACCAAAACTCCGTTTACTGGACACGGAGAAAGAGCTACTGAACTCTTGGTACTAATACATAGTGATGTATGCGGTCCTATGTCTACACATGCCAGGATTGGTTACTCGTACTTCATTACATTCACCGATGATCTCTTAAGATTGTGACATGTGTTCCTGTTGAAACACAAATCTGAAGCTTTCGAGAAATTCAAAGAATACAAGTACGAAGTTGAGAACCAGACGGGTAAAAGTATTAAAATCCTTCGATCTGATCGGGGAGGAGAATACTAGAGCACAGAATTCCGAGACTATTTAAAAGAGAATGGGATTCTCTCTCAGCTTACTACTACGTATACACCACAGCACAATGGTGTATCGGAGCGGAGAAATCGCACCCTATTAGATATGGTGCGCTCTATGATTAGTGTTGCTGAGTTACCTGTCTCCTTTTAGGGTTATGCACTTGAGACAGCTGCAAACCTATTGAATATGGTTCCAACCAAATCCGTGTCTACCACTCCATATGAGATATGGTATGGGAAGATACCATCTCTTTAACGAGTTAAGATATGGGGTTGTCCGGCCTATGTTAAAAAGAAAAATCCGGACAAACTCGAGGCAAGGTCTTTTTTGTGCAAGTTTGTGGGATATCCAAAGAATTCATATGGATATATTTTCTACCACACTGAGGAACAAAATGTATTTGTTTCTCAATATGCCACCTTTTTTAGAAAAGGAATTTCTTGTAAAATAAATTAGTAGTAATGAGGTAGAGCTGGAAGAAGTTCCAGCTACACAAACTATAACTGACAATTTGGTAGAACCGGGGGATTCAATAGTCCCCGACGAATCTCAACCACTGCATAGATCTAGTAGGATTCCTCATCCAATTGAGGGATACTACGGTTTTCTTGTAAATGGTGGGAGTGAGGATTGCATCATGGAAGATGATGACCCAACTAGTTTCGAGCAGGCTATTATTAGTGGAGACTCTGTGAAATGGCTGGATGTTATGCGATCTGAGATGGAATCCATGTACACCAACAAAGTATGGACTTTGGAAGTTGCTCCTGAAAGGGTAAAACCCATTGGGAGCAAATGGATATTTAAGAAGAAACTTGGTGTAGATGGAAAGGTTGAGACCTTCAAAGCTAGACTTGTAGCAAAAGGTTTTCGTCAACGACCAGGTGTCGATTATGATGAAACCTTTTCTCCAGTGGCTATTCTTAAGTCCACCAGGATCCTACTTGCCATTACTGCATACCATGACCACGAAATCTGGCAGATGGACGTCAAGACCTCTTTTCTAAATGGTGATTTAGAAAAAAGCGTGTATATAACATAGCCAGAGGGCTTCATAGACAGTGGGAGCAGCGGAAAGGTGTGCAAGCTGTTTAAATCAATCTACGGATTAAAGTAGGTATCGCGGAGCTGGAACATCTGTTTTGATGTGGCGGTCAAAAAGTTTGACTTCATCAAAAACGTAGATGAACCTTGTATATATAAGAAGGTAGTAGAGAGTTAGGTTGCCTTCCTCGTATTGTATGTGGATGACATACTCTTGATAGGAAATGTTGTTCCTATGCTCCACTCGGTCAAGCTCTTCTTATCACAAAATTCTCCATGAAAGATCATGGTGATGCCTCATACATCCTGGGGATAAAGATCTATAGAGATAGATCTAAACGGATGTTGGGATTGTCCCAATCAAGGTACATTGAAACCATACTAAAAAGGTTTAGTATGGAAGATTCTAAGCGTCGTAATTTACCCGCTTTCTCAGGAATCACTCTCCAAAGAGATGTCTCCCAAGACTGATTTAGATAGGGCTCGCATGCAATGGATACCCTATGCTTCTGTAGTAGGGTCTATCATGTACGCGATATTGTGTACCAGACCGGATGTAGCTTACGCACTTATTGTGTTAAGCAGGTATCAATCAGATCCCGGGGAGAAGCACTGGACAGCTGTGAAGAACATTCTTAAGTACTTGAGAAGGACTAAAGAAATGTTCTTGGTGTATGGTAACGGTGAACTCCAAGCGGAGTCCTTTACCGATTCAATCTTCCAGAGTGATAAGGACAACAGCAAGTCGGTCTCGGTTTTTGTCTTCACCCTCAATGGAGGGGCGGTATGTTGAAAAAGTTCCAAGCAAGATACCGTGGCAGACTCAATGATGGAGGCTGAATACATCACTGCCAATGATGCTGCTAAAGAGGCTGTCTAGATGAAGAAGTTCACTGCTGAACTTAGTTTGGATCCATCTATTGAGCATCCAATTCCTTTATATTGTGATAATAATGGAGTTGTGGTTTTGGCCAAGAAACCCCGGTCCTATCGGTGATCCAGGCATATTCTTAGACGGAATCACCTGATTCGGGAGATAGTAAATCGCCGGGAAATCAAGGTCGGGAGAGTTGACACGAAGGAAAACACGGAGGATCCACTCTCGAAGGCACTCCCCCCGACGCAATTTGAGAGACTTTTTGGGGTGTTGGGTATGCGATACTACAACTTCTGGCCTTAGTACAAGTAGGAGATTGATAGGAATAGGTATGCCCTAGAGGCCATTATTGTATATTATAGTGGATGCTTGGACATATATATAGAGGAATTTCTTGCTCGACATGATAGTATGCTATCTGGTTCCTCTTTATCTTAACATGTTCACTTGTTTTAGTTTACTATCTCATTAATACATATTGATAAAGCCCTTAGGATGTTGGCTTGACTACCAGGACTATGATGCAGATCATACTAGTGGGGCTTGTGTAGTCCACAAGCACATCCTTTAACAGTTCCCAGTCGAGGGAGTATCGAGACATGGCATCGATATTCCAGAGTAGACTAGTGTACGTTTCTTGACCCTGTATGGGGCGATGGTTGATCCCACAGCCATTAGTGTTTGACATCAAAGATTGTACACAGGTGCTCATTGGAGAATGGGTACACTGAACAGAACTCGTCGAGAACTCCTAGATGGTACTATACCTATCGTCAGATAGCAGTTCTCTGGTGACACTTGTACAGTTTAGTCTATAGACCAGAGATCGTCATAGTGTCTTGTGTGGTTCCCACTATGCTTTGATTTCCTCCTACCACAGCTCAAATAAGTCATGCAAATAGGTGGTTTTTGGGTACATTCCTGAGTCACATGAAAGCAGTGAGCGATAGGAAGGGTTTCGTCTCTCTCAATATTAGGAGTTTATGTTGCGCTATGCTCGATTGGATAAAACAGCAAGTCCCTGGCCAGGGCTGATGAGATTTACTGATAAGTGTTATTAGTAGTTTCTCGAATGGTTATAGGCCACACATCGGTATGACTTATCAAGTTAGTGGGGTCTGACGATTCCACCCACCTAGACTCGATATGCGACATATCAGACGAAAAGACCGGACTGTATGGTAAGTGTTGCTTATAAGCTCTACGGAAGTTTGGACAAATTTGCTTGTTAATCTTCTATTCGTTCAATACCTGGATAGCTGTTACGTCCAGCTAGTACGGCTGACGGCTTGTGGGTATCTGATGTGATCATTACCTACTGCTGGCGTATTGACAAGTATTTAGAGTCCCGCATAGAGGTTTCCTAGCTCAAGCGAAACAAAGTAAGGCACGTATGGAGATATGTGCGGGAGCTTGATTAAATACGAGTATATGATACCGTGTTCTAATCCAGCGTTAAATGATATCAGCCGGTTATATATAATATAACCGAATTATTGAATCAAGTGTTGATTCAATGATTTGATTTATATGTGTGTGTGTGTGTGTGTGTGTTATATAATATATTTGATATTAGGTAGGTTATATATGATATAACTGGATTATTGAATCAAGTGTTGATTTAATAATTTGATATATATATATATATATATATTATAACTAATATTGAATATTAGTCGGTTATATGTGATATAACCGGATTATTGAATTAAGTGTTGATTAAATAATTTGATATACATATATATATTTGATATTAGCCGGATTATATATAATATAACCGGATTATTGAATCAAGTGTTAATTTAATAATTTGATATATATTTATATATTTGATATATATATATATATATATATATATATATAAACTAATATTAAGCTCAATTAATATTTTCTTCTCTTTATATATATTTTTATATGTGAGATATATATATATATATATATATATATATATATATATATATATATATTGTATCATGGTTGATGATACATTATACATGGATGTATGAGAATCACACAAGAGATAAATATGAGATGATAATGATCAATATATATGAATTAAAGAAAAGATAAATGAGTCATGGTTTCTTGAGGTGCTTGTAGAAGCATTGAGAAGCCATGACTCACCTCTTCTCTTTTGTTTTATTCATTGATATTTATCATTCTCATTCTCATCTCATCTTAGCCTCAATGGTTCACACTCATTCCATGTTCATCTTCTTCATCATCTCCTCACTAGATTTTCTAGGGTTAAGAAAAAGAAAAGAAATTTTTTTAGTGAGCAAAATTCCTACTTCATCAACCTCACTACTCTATCCCATTAGTATAGTTTGTTAACTTCACTAATACCTTGATTGGTGAAGTGTGGGCTTGAGTGTGAGTTACCTCAAGGTGGATCATCTTCGACGACGAAGACTACAAGCAAGCCCGTTCCATTCTTCAAGTGGAATCAAGGAAGAGTTCTAGGAACAACTATTTGGAGCTTCAGAAGTGAAGGAATAGATTACAAAGGTTGTGACTCTCTTCACTTAGATTAGAACTTGTTTTCTTAACTTTAAAACCCTAATTCTCTAGTTCGATTCTTGTTTGGTATACTTAGACCTCTAAATTTTTAAAATTGCATACTTGATACTCATAGAAACATAGTAGGGGTGCTAATACATACTTTCATAGTATCAGAACAAGGTAGAGGCTTAGGAGTAGCTTAGACGAAGTTAAAGTGTTTGATCGATGTTTTAAACTCACGAATTTGCTAGTTTCTGTCAAATTTTTCAAACTTCATTATTTTCATTACTAAAAATGCTCAGAAAATCATGCAGGTAAAACTATGAAGGCACAAGAAATATGAGATTCCAATTCCTTAAAGTGGCCGCGGAACCGCCGCCTAGACCATGTCTTGGCCGCGGAACTGCCGCCCTTTTGAGGAGATAGGAGCTCGTTTTTCACGTGCTGCTTCATTTTGACATTTTGGATTTTCTGGATATTTTTAATGAGGCTGAAGTGGTTGAGGTCTTTGTGAATTGTTATTGTTTGAAATATCGATCGAAATGTTTAACGCCGTTTATATTGCTTTGGATATGTGATACAATTTTTGGAATCCACATTGATTAATTTTGTGAAAACTAGTTAATGATTTGTAAATCTCGTATTTTAGTCTCAAATGATGGACTATCACGGAGTTTGGATTTGGATCGAAATTCCGTCGTAATCTCGTATCGTACGCAAATACTCGCCGGGAGACAATGGTAGACAACCACGCTCCATTGCCCCGACCAAGTGATTATAGGAGAACCCCATGGCTAAAAGCATCCACTCGGGTGCTCGCGGCCATGGTGTTCTGCCCAAGTGCACTTCGTTGACAGGCTCGGGGGTGCGGCCATCTACTAAAGTTCCCGACGAGCCTTCGAATCATTAATCAGGAATCTTGTTGAAATGCCCGGCTTAATTTTTGAAGAGTGTCACGCCCCGCTTCCCAGTGTACGGGTAAGAGGACGCGGCGAGGCCCACGACGTATTTACTCAGAAGTAAACAAGTTAAGCATAAATAAGCAATATAATAAATATACACAAGAGATGACAAGAGATATAAATAAACAGCAACTTTTTATTGATTAAGCATTCTTTACATACAACTGGAAAGTAAATACAATGCTGGAAAGCGATGCCTAAACAATGGAAAATGAACTGAAAGTAAAAGTATGTACAAGTAGACTAGAGTTCTGGGTCCTCAATGAACTGGTCCAAATCGTCCTAGCTGGGTTCGACCTCCTGAGAGTTAGGTCCTCCTGACAACATACCAAAGAAAGAAGAGAAAGGAATGTCGTCAGCAAACAATCGCTCGGTAAGTCCCAAAAGAGAGATAGATCAAGTAAAAGGAATAGATATGATAATTTATCTGTTTTTATTATACTAACGTAGTTGTTTGTAGCTTGGTACAGAATATATCAGTGTATATGAGAGGAGTCCAACTTTTCCCGTGGACTAAGATATATAGAGTACAAGGCCCCGTCAAAACCCACGGAACAACGACAACGGATATTCAGGTTAGGTGTATTATAGTAACCATCTCATTCCACTTCTAATACATTCCGTACCAATCTACCCCTTAAAAACCCCGTAAATGTATATTGTGTTGTTTTATAGATGTAAGACTTGCCGAGACCATGGTATAAATTGTTCATATAAACGGATAAGGATATAAACGGATAGTCATGTAGTCAAGTCAAGATATATCCATAGTTCGGACAAGTTAATTCATGTTGCATATTTGATATAGTTCTGGTATTCATGTTCAAGTTCATGTATATATTGGATTCATGTTCAAGTTCAAGTATAGATTGGATTCATGTTGTATTGGAGTTAAGATTGGATTTTGTTCATGTTTAGATTGTATTCGGATTAGACTGATACTCAGATTGAGTCGGACACTTAAATAGAATTGGATCCTGAATTAGGTTTAGAGTTATCGGTAACTACTGCACATGAACGGCATGATTTATGACTTTTTCCAAGCCAATTACCATTGATAACCCCGTTTTAGTTTTCTACCTTAAATAGGCAAGCACCCACTTTCTCCGGCTCCCAGAGGCTCAAGAGAATTGGTCCCGCTTAAACCTAAATTTACTAGGATCCTTAATGTAAATTAATGTAACTTGAGGGGGTTTTAAGAAAAATAGTTTTAGTATATTTTCAAAATAAACCTCAAGTATTTATTTATCATATTTAGGGTTTTCATGGATGTAACTTTTAAAAGTGAGGTATTCTAGTGAATAAATACCTAATTGAATAGTTCATGGTATTTTTGTGTAAATTTGACTTGTATGGATTCTTGATGGTATTTTCTTGAAACTTGTGATTATTTTCTTTTGTTTAGAAAACATGGAATTTATTATATATTTAAAATATATGGTTTGATAATATTTATATATATTATTAAAAATAAAATCTATTTATTAAATAGAAAATCACGTTTTTCTTAAGAATTGCATTAAAAATTCCATCGAGATCGTATGCTCCGTGAGGAGGTCTGCATCTCGCTCTACCAGTCCCGAGGATGTGTGATAACCCGCACCATCCCGATCGGTTTTCCCAAAATGGGTTGTAGAGGCATAATTGCAAGGAATGTAAATAATACAATTTAAAGAATACGTTTTTTTAATAGTTTATAGTATTTTGATGTAAAAGTCGTATTTGTCCAGAAAATATTATTAAAAGGAAATTGTGCTGTGTCAAGATGTGTGTTGTGAGAGGTAGGTCATTATCTCGTGAGATATTCTAAAGGTAATATGTGCAAAAGTATTAAAATATGTCATATGTAAAGTTTATTGTATTTAAACGAAAAAGTGTAATAAAAGTTACATAGCATGGTATTTTAAGATGAAACTTGTTCTCAATATTTGTTTTAAGATTACTAAGCAAGATATAACAATATGGTTGATTGGTTATTAAGAAAGATTGTGTTTTATAATAAGTTTAGAATCGGATGTCGGAATAACTCCACTTCCGACGAGTTTTGAAAAGAGCGCTTTTTAAATTAGGAAAAGAGAAGAAGAGAGGGGACTTACTAGATGAAATGAGAGAGGGGAGGTTGAGGAAGGATTTGGAAGCTTCGTGGAGTCGTGGGGTCGCCGGAATCGTCTCTAATCGTCTCCGGAACTTGACCTTGGGATAACTCCACTTGTATTCTTCTTTGACTCGGAAAATTTTAAGGATTTTGAACAATAGATTTCAAAATGAAGAGGGCTAGGGTGTGGGGTTGTATTTATAGGGTAGAATTAGGGTTTTGTGAGTGAAGAGAGAATTAAAATGCATTAAAATTTAGTTTTAAAGCTTATTTTTAATTCTCTGGTTAATTGCAGGAAAAACAAACAGACTAGGAGTGGTGGGGGCAGGCCAAGGGATTAGGGTTCAAAAATTTGGAGCATTCCCGATGGGGGAAACCGGCGGCACCGGCCCAAATGACGATCTCGCCCGTCATTGTGTTGAGGCGGGGTGTGGGATTCTTGCCACATGTCTCTATCTGTTCATATGACATTTTCCATATGTTTATTTTCAGTGACTTTTCATTTTCACATGTATTGCATGTGTAAACTTTTGAGCTTCCAAAAGTTAAAAAGAAAAATCATAAAAATAATATATGGCTGATGGAATTCGAACACAGGGGCCATGTCACAGCAGTGCAACGCTTTACCAATGAGCTACAAGTTGTTTTCTTGCTGTTCTTAAACAATTTTAATTTATAACTTGTACTCAGGCTTGAAACTCTATTCTGTACATTAACTTGAAAATTTTTGTACAATGAAATTAGAGTCGTTACAAAAAGAGTTTTCAATTCGAGACTTAAATGCAAGGTTTATAAGGTTAGGCATGAAATTTGGAATATGTGATAATCCGGGTTTATGATGTCTAAAGATGTGGATTCTAATTATTGTAATTTTCATTTCTTTTTTTGCAACCGTAAGTGTAATATGTGGCAGTATCTCCGATCTCGTTGCTATACGACAACGGCATTAGGATACGCATATTTACTTACGTTGATGACATGTGATGTTATTATGTTGCTATCGATATGTTATATTGGATCGTCATGATTGAATAGCCGGGGTTTTTACATGAGATGAGATTTTTTCAATTTTCATTCATGTAAATATTTGTATGTAATATTCTTTTATTGGGACACTTCCGGGTTGAGGTTGTTGTTTCCATTCGATGTATATTATTTACTTTTCTGCATTAGAATAGACCCAAGGCGGAGAGCACAAGTAACCGGGTTCTAGAGTCCAGTGGAAGGCCATCTCAAAAAATCGAGACCGGTCGTCTAACTCTAGAATTGGTAAGGTTGCTTGCCATTCTCATAGGGGTCTAGGGGTGTGGGCTTGACTATTCATCACGACCGTGGAATCCATTTTTTTCGTTACTGGTTTAATCTAAAACACGGACCTCTTAGTATATCATATATTTCATATATCTGCTTCTGTTGTTCTGTTCTGTGATGTGATCATATAACTGCATGAGACGATGCTACTTATATATGATATATTAGTAAACACTATATATGTTTTGCATCCGTGTTAGTCCTGACCCCGCCCTGCCGTAAGTTAAGTAATTTTACGGTGAAAACCCGGTTCCCTGTGGCGAATGCGGATGGCATATATGTGTATTTTATTTTCGTTTCTTCTGTGATGTTTAGGAAACATAATTGATAGGATTTCATTAATAAGATTAATGAAAGGAAAAGAAACCTACAAGATGTTATAGAATCAAACTTTTCAAAAAGGTAGCTCTAGTTCTTGCTTTGCATAGTGGTATTCCAATATGAATATCCAACACCTTATTCGATGAGGAAAGAGCCTAGATCCCCTCACCGGGAATGACCTCTTTAGTAAAAATTAGCATATGCTACAACTCACTCGGTTTGTTTTGAAAACTACTCGATTTTTAAAGCGGAGCTTAAACCACTCCTTTTCAAATCACTAGATTCTACAACGATATCAAGTTCATTATTGTTTCCCCCAATCAGAGCAAATCTCTGTTCAAATTTTCAAAATTTGAAATGAAGTAGCGCTTCATAAAGCTCCAACAAGCAGCGCTCACGTGCAAGGCACGAGTGCGCTCGCGCAAAGAGCGCCGGCGCTCTGAAGCAGCGCTCACCGAAACGACGTTAAACTAACGGCTGACCGAAACGTCATTAAACTAGTACAAACCGCAGCATCCCAAGGTTGACGCAACGTCAACAAACGGAGCCACGGCAAAGTCCCTAGTTCCAAGACTCTATGGTTCACAGACAACCTAGAGACTACCTCGGAGCCATGGCAGAGTCCCTAGTTCCAAGTCTCGACGGCAACATCTACAGCCTAGAGATCACCAACATCGTTCGTCCTCCAGCAAGAAGCAGACGCAACGTCAGCAAAACGGAGCTATGGAAAAGTCCCCTAGTTCTAAATCTCGAAGGTTCATAGACAGCCCAGAGACTATCTCGGAGCTATGGCAGAGTCCTAGTCCCAAGACTCTACGGTCCACAGACAACCTAGAGTCAACCAATGACCTCCCCGCCGGATCAACGCTCCGCCTCGGAAATAAGTCGACTGACCCCAGGGAAATCAGCAACCTTGGCAAAAACCTCGATTCAGGGAAATCAGCGTCCTTGACGAGAGCATCTCGATTCGCGTCGACCCGCAAGGAAATCAGTGTCTTTGCAGGAATACCTCGATTCATCTCAACTCCGAGGAAATCAGCGTCCTTGGCAAATACCTCGATTCGGGGAAATCAGCATCCTAGACGAGAGCATCTCGATTCGCATCGACTCGCAGAGAAATCAGCGTCTTTGCAGGAATACCTCGATTCGTCTCAACCGCAAGGAAATCAGCGTCCTTGGCAAAAAACCTCAATCCGAGGAAATCAGCGTCCTTGGCAAATATCTCGATTCAGGGAAATCAGCGTCCTTGACGAGAGCATCTCGATTTGCATCGACCCGCAGAGAAATCAACGTCTTTGCAGGAATACTTCGATTCATCTCAACTCCGAGGAAATCAGCGTCCTTGGCAAATTTCTCGGTTCAGGGAAATCAGTGTCCTTGACGAGAACCTCGATTCGCGTCGACCCGCATGGAAATCAGTGTTTTTGCAGAAATCTCTCGATTCGTCTCAACCCCAGGGAAATCAGTGTCCTTGGCTAAACCTCTCGACCTCAGGGAAATCAGCATCCTTGGCGAAAACCTCGATTCAGGGAAATCAGCGTCCTTGACGAGAGCATCTCGATTCGCGTCGACCCGCAGAGAAATTTGTGTCTTTGCAGGAATACCTCGATTTGTCTCAACTCCGAGGAAATCAGTGTCCTTGGCAAAAACCTCGATTCAGGGAAATCAGCTTCCTTGACGAGAGCATCTCGATTCGCATCGACCCGAAGAGAAATCAGTATCTTTGCAGGAATACCTCGATTCGTCTCAACTCCGAGGAAATCAGCGTCCTTGGCAATAACCTCGATTTAGGGAAATCAACGTCCTTGACGAGAGCATCTCGATTCGCGTTGACCCGCAGAGAAATCAGTATCTTTGCAGGAATACCTCGATTCGTCTCAACTCAGAGGAAATTAGCGTCCTTAGCAAAAACCTCGATTCAGGAAAATCAGCGTCCTTGATGAGAGCATCTCGATTCACGTTGACCCGCAAAGAAATTAGTGTCTTTGCAGGAATACCTCGATTCGTCTCAACTCCGAGGAAATCGGCGTCCTTAGCAAAAACCTCGATTCAGGGAAATCAGCGTCCTTGACGAGAGCATCTCGATTCGCGTCAACCCGTAGAAAAATCAGTGTTTCTGCAGGAATATAGGATGTCAGCAAAATGGAGCCATGGCAGAGTCCCTAGTTCCAAGTCTCGACGGCCACATCTACAGCCTGGAGACCCACAATGGCGTTCCCTCTCGTTCCAACCAGAAGCAGATACGACGTCAACAAGCGGAGCCGCAGCAAAGTTCCCAGTTCCAGGACTCGGCGGTGCACAGACAACCGAGAATCAATCCTGACCCCGTATGGCTAAAGTCAATCCTGACCCCATATGGCTAAAGTCAACCCCTGACCCCGTGGAAAACGGCCAAAGTCAACCCTCGACCTCCCCATCAAAGCAACGCTTTAACTCGGGAGTAGGTCATCTCATCAATCACTTACGAGTCCTCTCGACTTGCAAGGAAGAAAATTCTCTTGGGAGATCCTTACGACTCTACAGAGAAAACACACTTAGGAATCCTCACGATTCCTAAGGAGAAAATACACCTACGAGATCCTCTCGACTCGCAGGGAGAAAAGTCTTTATGAGACCCTCACGGCTCATAAAGTTGAAAAGTCTTAGGCAACAGACCTGAACCTTCTTCCTAAGCGATCGCTACCCTACAAGGAGGCTAAGATGAAATGTTCTCTACTATCTACAGGCCACACTTGCTAAAATCACATGGCAGCGACACAGCAAAGAGAAGAAAGCAACAGTAGAACAAAAAATGTGTATCTTTTATTCAAGAATTCAATGGAATACAAGTTGAATCATATGAAAGAATAAAAAATGGATACATGTTATCCAAAGGTTATAAGTGTTCAATCTATACAAAAACAGCTACTGAGAAGGAGGCGTCTTCAATAAATCAGCTAGCTGCTCACGCACTCCTCTCAACTCCCTCTCATGATCGGCCGCCGCGGCCAGCTCCGCTTCAATTCGAGCCCGCTGCTGCAAGCACGATGAAACCTTCTCATCGATTTCCTGTTGGGCAGCTTCACGACTCTGCGTAACCCTCTCGATGAAGTCGAGCTTCCGCCTCAATGCCAGGCCGTCCGAAATACATCGCTGCAAATTGTTAAAGACGGTTCTCAGTTGTGCGGCATTCGCTTCAACTTGGGCGCGCAGCCGGGCAGATTCACCTGAAGCCTCCTCGTGTTCCTTCCGCCTCAAAGTCGCTTCTTGTTCAAAATGGCGAAAGAAAAGGGCACTTTGCTCAACCCATGCAGCCCGCTGGGAGTTCAAAGCCAACATTTCTGGAGCAGGACGCCTGAGCTCAATCTTATGCAGGCAGGCATCAATCTTCCTTCAGTGGTTAACCCAAGACTCAACGACGCCTTCGTTATGGAAGTTCACAAGTGTCGCCAACATTGGATTAATATCAGCAGCAAAATCTGCAGTGAATGTAGGGGCCTCCGCGTCAAGCTCCTCGACGTATTCGCTCAACATACGCAGGCTGGTCACAGCGCCTTTTGAAAATGGACGTTTAGAAAAGGGCCCTGCCGGCATTATGATGCGAGACTCGAACGGAGAAGGAACCATTGCAATTGCTGCAAAACGAATTATGATCAAATGGCGGCTCAAGAAATAAGGAAAATGCACGAACAATAGAGTCAACCATACCAGCTACGACAGGGGGCAGAGTTGGGAGTACTGGTGGCGCGACGATTCCCTCGTCCCCTCCTTCAATTTGTAGTGCTGCAATCAATTCAAAATTAACAACGGCTGGGTCGCCCGTTTAAGAAAAGAAGGGACGTCGGTTTAGAAAGCTATACTCACCGGCACCAGCAGGCAAAGTAACTTCCGACTGGAAGGAGAAGTGCGGGTTCAGCACTTGATACAGATAATCAAAGAGAACTCCTGCAAGATTACGATGATACATGGTCAGTACACAAAAGATGTTTTCCCCGGTTTCAATTAATCGCAAACTCATACCTTTCAGCATTTGAGAAGATATAAGAGGAGACGAAGGGGCAGCGACCGTCAGAGCGGCAACTGGTGGTGCTTCTTCAGGTGGCAAAACCTCAGCGCTCACCACACCTACATTCAAAAGGAAAAGAATTAGTCATCAGAAAGGATTGCAAAACGAAAAGAATGCAGCGACCCGAGACCTACCAGATAGGTCATCAGCCAGAACTGTGTCGGAAGCATCACCAAGCATCATGACTTATTCGATCTCATTCGGGGGGATGGTTTCGCCGCCCGTGGTTTCGTCCCCTGATTCCACGAGAGCCGTCGTGACACTCGCAATGCCAGGCAATGGCAGGGAACCGTAGGCGGAAAGGGCAGCAATTAGAGCAGTCTCGGACTCTTGAGAAAGAGTAGCCGCTTCGGGCTCGGTGGTTGCCGTCATCTCACCTGCCACCTCCTCTCCAGGACTTGGCCCTGCAGGGTAGGATATATGAGAATCTGAAGATCAAACTCTAACAAAAAGACCCAGTGTTACGTTACCTTGTGACGGCTTTTCAACTGCTTCCCGAGCCACACGTACCGCCTGTCTATGAGCGGTAGACAGGGCGGCCGGAGCACCCTCTGAAGAAACAGGGACAGGGGAAGTAGCGCTCAAGCCGGAACCTACAGCCAAGGCGGCGTTACTTTCTCTTGTTGCGCGCCTACTACGCTTCCTTTCTTCCTGGGCCGTGAGAGTTGATCTTCTTAACACCTCCATCAAGGAGACGTCATCGTCCGAGCCAGGAGCTACCTCTGGAGCCGTTGTGTTGCTTAAGTGAAGCCTCTTTTGGCAATACTGGGGAGGCTGGGACTTCGGTAGCCAGCCTTGGAGGCATCTCCGCACCACCCTGCAAAGTCGCCACTGTACTCGGGATAACCTGGGTCGAGGTAGTCCCTGCAATATGATAAAAAGGAAGGGTCAGATTACCCATAAGAAAGGGGAATGAAAACATAATAAGTCGAAATATACCGAGGCCCAAGGAAACACGAAGCCTCTCTTCCTCTTCGAAAGTCTTGAGAGAAACCGCGATAGCCTCTTCGGTAGAAGCGCCTGTTGAAATAGAAGTGTCGGTCAAAGCATGATACAAAAAGGTGTGATGAAACCACGCAAAGATACGGCGGAAAGTATACCTGGCTGTGCGAGGATGATCAGTCCTGCTTTTGTGGCTAGCTAATCGCTCGGAAGCCGCGATTGCAGCCTCCAGATCAGTATCATCTGGCGCCATGAATAAACCCTCGTTGGTCCTGTATTCACTTAAGCCTTCGCTATAAGGAGCATGGGGCTCCTGGCCGAGTACAGCTTCTGCATAAAGAATCGACTTCTTCTTCTTTTTCTACGAGCGAGTACCGGCCGCCGGTAACACGAGCTTGCGTTTAGCGGGCAACTTTGGACGGCGAGTCCCGATCTTCGCACCCAAGCCAGACTCAGGAGACGCAGCAGTGGCCACTTCAACGGGAGCACAGGCATATCACGTGGTGTCACAGCCGCAGCAGCTTCCCTCAAGGGAAGACGGACAATGGTCCGTCGTTTCAAGGGAACAGCGGGGTTACCAGCCGGGGCCGTGCCCTTGCGATCAAGCAACAATCACTTTTCTTCCCTAATGACGGCGCCCATCGAATATTGATACCACGCCACATACACGTTCAGGGCCTTCGGAACACAACTCGGTTCACTGATGAAGAAGTTGGACCCTGTGTTTAGGCACATAAAATGATGCAACGCGTTCCGGATACCTTCTTCAGTAGCAGCCGGTTCTGCCAAGAAAGCCTCAAGCGAGACGCCCTGATTATAGCTTAACTGCTGGGAGAAATGATGTGGGTTATATCTCATGAACAACGCCAAATCAATCTGCCTAAACACGAGAAAGCCCGGCCTGATGGAGTATAGATGAAGAATCTCCCGAGCTTTCAAGACAGAGGCCCCGTTTTTAAAAATGTCTTGCAATGGCAGCACCGTTTTCGAGGATTCCTGGCCGACGGTCAGAATTTTATCAGTGAAGGTCATGCCATCTCCAACCGTGCGTGGACGAAGGAGCAAACCCCTAGCTTCCCGCGGTGTCGGATTTACAATGGATGCGTCGACTAGCCGCATGATCCGAGGGAACTTACACTTGTCATAGAAGCAAGGCCTTCTATGGATACCAAAGACGCCAAGCACATGCAACTCGAGCCATGAGGTGAAATAATGCATCGAGAAGTTTTCAGGCTGCACCCATGGTTCAGTAGTGTCTGCTGCCAAGCTGAGGCCGTGATACAAATGGGCTAACCCAGCGATCCCGACAGCCACTTGCATCCCAGCAACCATTCGGTGAGCTGGATAAAAAACGGAAGGCCTCATATAGCGAGGGTGCGTCGGAAGCGCAAACCAAATTAGCCATAGCCCGAGGAACCCCAAAAAGAATGTTTCTTCGTCAATTCCAGGAGTTGCAAGTTCTGTGAAAGAGATGACCGAGGTGTTGGGGAGAAAGAAATTTCTCTGATCCGCCTCCGCTGCCGGCTGGTTGTCCAAACCGAAACCAAAAGGATCGTCAAGTTTGGCAAATTTCGCGGCTTCCTTCGACAGGACTTCCGAGCAAAGAAAACGGGCGATGAAATCTGTGAAATTGACCCCATGACCTCCGGATTCGAGAAAAAGGTTCTCATAGATATTCAGCACCTTTATCAAACTCGGGAATTAGTGTTGAATAGCATTTTCCGGGGTAAGACCCATTACCACTGATTTGGTGGCAAAAATGTACTCATCCGAAGGAAGTAGCTCCTCGTAATGTTCTCCCCTAACGGGTAAACCAGAGACCTCAGCAAATTCCTCTAAAGAAATGGAGACTTCTCGATCCAATAAAAGGAAGGTGTGGGTCAGAATGTTCCATTGCTCCAGAAATGACTTGACCCACCATGCAGGAAGTGTGGAGTACTGGAACAAAGAAGCATAGATCGCAGGGTACAATCCGAGCCTTAGCATCTGTGACTTCTTCGCCGATAAAATGTATCGGGCCAACTGCAGATATCCGGTTGGGTGACGGGGAGTTAATCCTATGTTGTATGGTTGTCCCCAAGGGCATGACTCGCCCTGACATATGCTCCGCCCCAGAGTGTCCAGAGCCTCCGCCGGCTGTACGGGTATTGCGGCAATTGAAGGCCGAAGGAGACCCTCTGAAGTCCAATTCACCTCCTCCACAACATAGTTTATCGGAGGTGCATCTGCATAAGGGATCGCCGAAATAGGATCTGAAGGTGTCATGCAAGAAAAACTCCGACAACCTTTGAAGATTTGGTTGTACCATGTTCCCCGTAAATGGAGATTCTTCCGCTCTGTGTCGTGATCCTTGATCAGTGCAAAAACTTCTCGGTCTATTGGCGCTTCGGGGAATCCGCCTCCCGAACGGACAAAGGGAAATGAAGTATCAAAATACATGGTACCTGTGCGAAAGAGAACAAAGTTAGCCGTCAATGCTACAAATCAAGTTCGGTACTTGGTACTTTAAATCCGTACCGCACTGCAATGTAGTAAAAAAGGACCAAAGGGGACCCACATAATCTAGATGACAGATTATCATTAATAAAACAGTCTCATCATTTGATGAGACTGTCATTAAATAAGGAAATCCTCAAAGGATTCTCATGTAATGAGAACTTCTCGGGCCAAGGAGTAAATCTCCCATTGAGAGCAGTGCTCTTCAACAGAGTGACATCTGTCAGCTCTGATGATGAAAGGAATAAAATTCCTCAAGAAATATTCTAAGAGCCATGCTCTGTAAGAATGATGGAATAACCCGTCAGAAAACTTGAAGTAAAGTTTTTAATGAATTAAAATTCTATGATCTTCAAGATCCATGAACAAACTCTTAAGAGTTCTTTATGAAAGATTAATAAATCTACATAATTTGAAAGAGCAATGCTCTGATTATGGGTTAAGAAACCCTAAGGAAGATCTAAGATCTAACAAGAGCAAAGCTCTGTTGAGAAACCCTAAAAAGGTTTTCTTGAAGATCTATGATATAAGTAGAGCAAAAGCTCTGTTAATGGGTGAAACCCTAGATTATTGACTAATCTCATCAAAAGATTTGATCTTTTACCTACAAATTTGACAGAGTTCTGTCTTTAAGAGAGTTCTTAAAATAGAGAGCTATGCTCTAAAGGAGAAATAATTCTTAGAAAACAAGAAAGAAGATGAACAGAGATCATCTCAAGTGCCAAAGGTCCTATTTATAGGCACTGAGAGCCGTTTCAACTTCTAAGTTGATCTAAAGGCGCAGATACTGCCACCGTTGCACTCACGTGTGGGCCACGTGAGCGCAACGGTGGGGGGGCATTTGTTTCCCCCAATCAGAGCAAAGCTCTGTTCAAATTTTCAAAATTTGAAATGAAGCAACGCTTCATAAAGCGCTCATGTGCAAAGCACGAGTGCGCTAGCGCTGGAACTAAATGTTCCCCACCATCAGATCAAAGATCCAATAATGATGATAAATCATCAATTGACCAGAATAAAATTCTGTTAAGGAAAAATTCCTCAAAATCTTTCCAAACAAAAAGATTGTGCTCTGTAAATCAGAGCGTCGTTCGATCAATGATCCAAAGGTGATTAAAAATCACCAAAATACAAAATAAAACCCGTATGGGGAAAATTTCCCGATCTTGTTAAAAACAAAATGATTATTTTCTGTAAATCAGAAACCCTTGGATCAAAAATCCAACGGGGGAAACATCCCCAAATCAATTAGAGAAAAGATCTCTTTAACTGATTAGCCTTCACTATAAAAAGGACTTAAGACTTCAAGTCATATATACAGAGACAAATAGAGGAACCCCCCCCCCCAAAACTTTGAGAAATTTCAAAGATAAAGAGCAAGCTCTCAGAAGAAGAAAAAAATTTCAAGGTAAAAAGAACAGAAAGACGAAATCATCTCATATAAAAACAAGAATTTACTTCTTTTTCTAAGATCATAGATCTACAAGACTAAGGACTTTCACAAAAGAGATCAAATTATCTCATCATAAAAATAAAGGGAAGAACTTAATCTTCTTCAGATCATAGATCTATAAGACAAATTGTCTTTCAGAGATCATAGTATCTCAATATAAAAGGGGGAGAATAATTCCATTCTCTTAGGATCATAGATCCATAAAGACAGAGCTTTTCACCAAAAACATAAGAGATTGAAATATCTCCTATAAAAAATAAGAACTTTGTTCTTAAATCCATGAGACAAAGTCTCTTATAGTGAGAATTTAATTATCAGGGCGTAAATCTGCCTAAAAAGAGGCTTATCGCTCCAATTAAAGAAGAGCGCCTCAGCGCTCCAAAACTAACGCATAGCGTTGCAGAGCCTTGGCGCTCCAAATTTCACAAGAAGCGCACTGTGCTCATTGAATGGCCCTCAGCGCCAAGCGCGCCACGTGCTCCTCACGTGTGCGCTACTTCACCAGAAGCGCAATGTGCTCATTATCTGGCGCACAACGCCAAGCGCGGCACGTGCTCCTCACGTATGTGCTACTTCACCAAAAACACACTGCACTCGTCGTCTGGTGCACAGTGCCAAGTGCACCACGTGTTCCTCACGTGTGCGCTACTTCACCAGGAGCGCAATGCGCTCATTGACTGGCGCTCAGCATCAAGCGCGCCGCGTGCTCCTCACGTGTGCGCTAAAAGAACATAAATTGTTCTATAAATAAAGCCCAGAGCTATGATGAATGCTCAGCATTCAGTAAAAGACAAAAAGACTGTCAAAACTCAAACCAATGCTCAGCATTATTAAATGTTTAACATTTTAACCAAATGGGCCGAGCCCAAAGTAGTCACAGAACCCTAATTCAGATTAATTAAGCCCATATGCTCATATATCTTTGATCTTAGTCCCAAATTGGACTACAGATCTCCCAACCAATATTGGTTCGAGGGTACATCTACTCCTCTGATATTTGTCGTTGTAATTCTTCAACGTCTTCAAAGAGGTGATGGGTCCCGACAACCAGACATTTCATGGACTGTGGGGTCCTTAAACTCATGGACTATAATGTCCTTAAACTTTATGGACTGTGGGGTCCTTAAACCCATGGACTATGATGTCCTTAACCTCGAACTGTGGGGTCCTTAAACCCATGGACTATGATGTCCTTAACCTTGGACCGTAATGTCCTTAAACTAATGGACCGCAAAGTCCCTAAACTAAAACAATAGAGTCCAAATGCTCTTTTGTTGGATCTAAACGATCCCGTTAAGTTGATCTTAGTCTAAAATTAGACTAATGTATCCTTAACAAACGTTTAAGTTGATCTTAGTCTCAAATGAGACTAACGCATCCTTAAACCCAACCCCAAGCCCAAATCTAAAAAGATACGGATTTGGACTAATCCACGCCCTATGGGCGACAACATAAATTAGTCTCCATATACAATTCACGGGCAACCAAAAAACAAAACAAACACACACGACACGAATTGACCATCTGGAGAAGGAGAAAGTGGTTACCGCGATGCGGTAGCGTAATTAACTGCAGGGGCTTGCGCCTGCAGGGAAGAGCGTCCCTATTCTCCGCCGAAAGACGCGACCCGAGATGTTGGGACGTCAGGCCTGAATTTCGAGCGCAGATACTATTTGGTGCTATCCGTCCACCTCTCCGAAGATGCCAAGTTGATTTATGACACCATGTATCGAAGGTTTAAACGGATGCAGCCGATGTAGAAGACTTCGTCAGCCTGAATTTCGAGGGCAGATGCTATTTGGTGCTATCCGTCCACCTCTCCGAAGATGCCAAGTTGATTTATGACACCATGTATCGAAGGTTTAAACGGATGCAGCCGATGTAGAAGACTTCGTCAGATTCCCCCTCATTGAGGGGTTTTTGATTATGGGGACGCTCTTCCCTGCAGGCGCAAGCCCCTGCAATTAATTACGCTACCGCATCGCGGTAACCACTTTCTCCTTCTCCAGATGGTCAATTCGTGTCGTGTGTGTTTGTTTTATTTTTGGTTGCCCGTGGATTGTATACGGAGACTAATTTATGTTGTCGCCTGTAGGGCGTGGATTAGTCCAAATCCGTATTTTCTTAGATTTGGGTTTGCGTTAGGTTTAAGGATCGTTAATCTCATTTGAGACTAAGATCAACTTAAACGTTTGTTAAGGATACGTTAGTCTAATTTTAGACTAAGATCTACTTAACAGGATCATTTAGATCCAACAAAAAAGCATTTGGGCTCTATTGTTTTAGTTTAGGGACTTTGCGGTCCGTTAGTTTAAGGACATTACGGTCCAAGGTTAAGGACATCATAGTCCATGGGCCTAAGGACCCCACAGTCCAAGGTTAAGGACATCATAGTCCATGGGCTTAAGGACCCCACAGTCCATAGTTTAAAGACTTCATAGTCTATAAAGTTTAAGGACATCATAGTCTATGAGTTTAAGGACCCCACAGTCCGTAAAGTTTAAGGACATTATAGTCCATGAGTTTAAGGACCCCACAGTCTATAGCATGTTTGGTTATCAGGACCAATCACCTCTCTAAAGACGTTGAAGGATTACAACGATAAATATCAAAGGAGTGAAGAGATGTACCCTTGAACCAATGTTGGTTGGGAGATCTGTAGTCCAATTTGGGACTAAGATCAATTAGATTAATGAGCACATGGGCTCAGTTAAATCTGAGTTGAGGACTTATGGCCAACTTGGGCTCAGTCCAATTAGGTTTACAATGTTGGACATTTGTTTGGGCTGCTGAACATTTGTCTAGGCTCGGCCCTCCTTTATTTAGCAATGCTAAGCATGGGTCTGGGTTTTGAACATATTTTTGTCTTGTATTGGGTGCTGATCACTCGTATGCCATATGAGATGATCAATTTTGGAAGACAGGGGTATATTTGAGGTTCAGTCAAAGGGGAGTCTTGCCTCTGGAAGACTTAGCCAATTTGGGCTAAGACTGGTTCGAATATAGTGTTAAACACTAGCATATATTTGGCGATCATGTGTTCCCACGTGATGCAAAATAGTGTTGAACACTAGGGATGAAGTGCTTAAAATAGTGTTAAACACTAAAAAAAATGAAGCGCTCATGTGAGGACACATGAGGCGCCCTAGGATTGGGCCAAGCTTCCTTTATTTTATTCTCAGAATATTCAAATAAGTCTTAAACACTTAATCTTTATGACCATCACGTGTAGGCACGTGATGGTACCCATGCACTGGATATTAAAAGGATTTGCTAGGGGGCACGTGGGGACACATGAGGGTGCTCATGCATTGGATTTTAATCCTTCAGTTCTTTCCATCTTCTCTTTTTTAAAGAGGTGTTTGTCAGGGGTCACGTGAGGACACGTGAGGACGCCCAAAGTCTGTTCTGCCTTGGCTTTGTTCTCTTTATTTTGAGGAATTTATCCAAGGGTCACGTGGGAGCACGTGACCCCATCTCATTCATTCTTTTCTGACCATTAAGGGGAGGGTTACGTGTTGCTACGTGATCAAGTTGGGTACTGACTTCTTTTACGTGTATGAAAAGTCTAAGTCCCTTTGTTTAAGAATTAAATTCTTTTGTAGGGTTAAACCCTAATTTTATTTAGAGAAATTAAATTCCTGTGTATTTGGAAGAATTAAATTCTTTAAACCCAATTCTCTCTCTAAGTTTTGGATCTGCATGGCAGAATCTCCCAGATGAGAATTAAATTCTCAACTTATGGGGAGATCTGCTTCTGCAGATGTTCAACCATGAAGAAGAACTAAGTTCTTATATTAAGGGTTAAACCCTATCTTTGTTGGAGGAATTCAATTCCTATGTGCTTTGTGGGAGAATAAAATTCTCTGAACTTAAGTCCTTCCTTAGGCTTTAGATCTGCATGGCAGAATCCCCCCGATGAGAATTAAATTCTCAACTTATGGGGAGATCTGCTTCTGCAGATCTTCAACCAAAGGAAGAACTAAGTTCTTATTCAGAAGTGTTAAACTCTTAGTTTGAGAATTAAATTCTCTTTTTGTTTTGTAGGAGCTTATAGAATGATCTCTTTCCCTCTTTTACCTAGGGTTTCTTTCTTTTCTGAAGAGATCTTCTTCTTTTTGGAGAATTAAATTCTCTTCTTTTTTCTCTTTGTTGTTGTTTTTCTCCTTTTTTCCTCTTCTCTTCTTGGCTCCTATTTATAGGAGGAAGAAAAGAATCAGTTTGTTTAGTTAATCTTTCATTGAAAGATTTTATTGATTTTATAACCAACATGATCTGTTAGATCACTCGGTGAATTTATTCACCATTGGATTTTTAATCCAAAAGATATTTTGTTTGTTGTTCCTGGCAGATTTTAGGAAAATCTTTCCTTGTATAGAATCTTTCTATAAATTGGTGATTTTTAATCACTATTGGATTTTTAATCCAACGGTGTTGCACTTTACAGAGCGCAATTTTTTTGTTTGGAAAGATCTAGGGAAATATTAGATTTTTTATTTCCCTTAATTAGAATTTAATTCTATTAGTTCAGAAGGTTTAAGAGCCTGTCACGTGTTGGCACGTGACCCCACTGATTGACCATTTAATTAGAATTTAATTCTATTAGTTCAGAGATCTTAGGAACCCATCACGTGTTCGCACGTGACCCCCTCTCACGTGTGGGCATGTGATGCCCCATTGGGGGATTTTCCTGCTGTTTTATTATAACTTTTAATTCCTTTCAGTGGGTTTAAAGGTCCATCACGTGTGGGCACGTGACCCCTTTGATTAAGCAATTAATTAGAATTTAATTCTATTTGCTCGGAGGACTTAAAAGTCCATCACGTGTTGGCACGTGACCCCACCGGTTAGGCATTTCATTAGAATTTAATTCTATTATTTCAAAGGGCTCAGGGGCCCATCACGTGTCGGCACGTGACCCCATCTCAAGTTGTGTATCTCAGCGCCTATAATTTTGCTCATAGAAGGTCGCGTGTCCCCACGTGATGCCCGATCACTTATGGACACGTGATACTCCTCTTGTGTATTTCCTTGCTGCTTTATTCAGTTCCCATGAGGGAACAGTCCCCACAATCAAAAACCCCTCAAACGAGGGGGAATCTGACGAAATCTGCTACATCGGCCGCATCCGTCTAAACCTCCGATGCATGGTGCCATAAATCAACTTGGCATCTTCGGAGAGGTGGATGGATAGCACCAAATAGCATCTGCCCTCGAAGTTCAGGCCAGACGTCCCAACGTCCCGGTCGCGTCTTTCGGCGGAGAATAATTATGTTAAAGGTTTTCTTCAAAACCATCCATAACCCTCCGTTATTTCAGATATGTAGTGTTTAGTATTCATGTTGTATTTGTTGGCCTCCATCAAAGGACAGTGTACCGTAGCTGGTCAATACTTATCTGCAGTATGTTGATGCGATCGGTTGGGACAATCACAAAGCCTTGTTGACCTATGTCAAGGGTTTGTGTGGGTGGGTTCGAATCGATCAAGAAATGATGAGTTGAACTTGACTAGCGGTATATGGTTTGTTAACCTCCGTCAAGGTCATAAGTCGTTAGGGGTAAAAACAATTATCAGGAATTTCAAGTGTTGAAATTTGCAATGAGATTGCATACCTTCTATGTGATAGTTGGATCCCGATACCCAATGCGAGTAAGTGTTATTCCTGGGAGAGTTTTCCACTTTACAATTAGCTAATCTAGTAGGTGTCTAAGAAAGGTGTTAACGGGTTATACCCATGCGGAAACGAGGTTATTTAATTAGTTCCATATGAAAGCACGGGGAGACTCCCTCGGAGTACCAACATGTGCCTGGTTAACCGATTAGCGAACATGTAGGGTGTAATTAATCCCGGCTAATCTTACCTTTTAGGGTTTAAAGGAAGATTTGATAAAAACAGTGGGAGCCATCCTGATTAGATAAGATAGTAACCAATCTAATCTTGCAAGAGCGCACGCTAAAGTATTTTCTTCTTTCTCTCTCTCCAGGTAGCGACCATGTCATGCCTTAATAAAGATAATAACATGGATGTATTAACCGAACCCGCTTATTATACTGGGCTGGGGAACGTTGGTTCTGCTCTATCTTATAACAACAGTCATGAGTCTGGGAAAAAGATAGGGAAATGCAAGGATTTTCACGCAACACTAATGAAGAAGGAGCATTCCGATGCATCTTCTTCAGGTGTGTTAGTTATTGAGAATTGTTTCTCAGTCTGCTCTACGTTCTGGGTAATAGATACCGGATCAGAATCCCACATTTGTAATTTGTTATAAGGGTTACAGAAAAGTAGAGAACTGGGAAAGGGTGATGTGTCTCTAAGAGTAGGGAATAGAGAAATTGTTGCTGCCGATGCTGTCGGCGAATATCACCTAGTATTGCCAAATGGTAATATATTGATTTTGAACGACTGTTATTTCGTACCATCGATGATATGCAATATAATATCCATATCTTTATTAGATGAAGAAGGATATAACTTTGCATTAGAGAAAAATGTTATGAACATTTTCCTAAATCAAGTGTTGATTGGGTTTGGTACGTTATGTAATGGTTTATACGTTCTAAATTAAAATACAGTTCTAAATATACAGAACACTCACAAGAGAAAAAATTCAGAAATGAACGAAGTCTTCTTGTGGTATTGTAGACTTGGTCATATTAATGCAACCAGACTAGGGAAGTTGCATAAATATGGATATTTGAATCTGTTCGAATTTACATCTTATGAAACTTGTCAGTCACGTCTCAATGGAAAGATGACAAAAACTCCGTTTACGGGATACAGAGCAAGAGCTACTGAACTCTTGGGACGGATACATAGTGATGTATGCGGTCCTATGTCTACACATGCCATGAATGGTTCTTCGTACTTCATTACATTCATCGATGATCTCTTAAGATTCGTACATGTGTTCCTGTTGAAACAAAAATCTGATGCTTTTAAGAAATTCAAGGAATATAAGAGCGAAGTAGAGAACCGGATGGGTAAAAGTATTAAAATCCTTCGATCTGATTGAGAAGGTGAATAATTAAGCACAGAATTTTGAGATTATCTAAAAGAGAATGGGATTCTCTCTCAGCTTACTCCTCCGTATACACTACAGCACAATGGTGTATCGGAGCGGAGGAATCGCACCCTATTAGATATGGTGCACTCTATGATGAGTGTTGCTGAGTTACCTTTTTTTTTTTGGAGTTATGCATTTAAGACAGTTGCATACATATTGAATAGGGTTCCTACCAAATCTGCACCTACCACTCCATATGAGATATGGGAGGGGAAAAGACCATGTCTTAATTTCATTAAGATATGGGGTTGTCCAGCTTATGTCAAAAAGCAAAATCCGGACAAACTCAAGGCATAGTCTATTTTATGTAAGTTTTTTGGATATCCCAAACATGCACGAGGTTATATCTTCTATCACACCAAGAAACAAAAGGTATTTGTTACTCAACATGCCACCTTTTTAGAAAAAGAATTTCTTGTAAAAGAAATTAGTGGTAATGAGGTAGAGCTGGAAGAAGTTCCAGAAACACAAACTGTAATAGAAGATTTGGTAGAACCGGAGGATTCAATAGTCCCAGACGAACCTCAGCCACTCCGCAAATCTAGTAGGGTTTCTCACCCACCTGAAAGATACTACGATTTTCTCATAGACGGTAGGAGCGAAAATTGCATCATGGAAGATGATGACCCAACTAGCTTCGAGCAGACCATCATAAGTGGAGACTCTATGAAATGGTTGGATGCTATGCGATCTGCGATGAAATCTATGTACACCAAAAAAATATGGGCTTTGGAAGTTGCTCCTGAAAGGGTAAAACTCATTGGGAGCAAGTGGATCTTCAAGAAGAAAATTGGTGTAGAAGGAAAGGTTGAGACCTTCAAAGCTAGACTTATAGCAAAAGGTTTTCGTTAACGACCAGGTGTCGACTATGATGAGACATTTTCTCTAGTGGCTATGCTTAAGTTCATCAGGATCCTACTTGCCATTTCTGCATACCATGACTATGAAATCTGGCAGATGGACGTCAAAACCGCTTTTCTAAATGGTGATTTAGAATAGAGCGTATATATGACACAGCCAAAGGGCTTCTTAAACAGTCGGAGCAGTGGAAAGGTTTCCAAACTGCTTAAATCAATCTACGGATTAAAACAGGCGTCGCTGAGTTGGAACATCTGTTTTGATGTAGCAGCCAAAGAGTTTGACTTCATCAAAAACGTAGATGAACCATGTATATATAAAAAGATTGTAGAGAGTAAGGTCGTATTCCTCGTATTGTACGTGGATGATATACTCTTGATAGGAAATGATGTTCCTATACTGCACTCGGTCAAACTCTTCTTATCACAAAAGTTCTCCATGAAAGATCTGGGTGATGCCTCCTACATCCTGGGAATAAAGATCTATAGAGATAGATCTAAAAGGATGTTGGGATTGTCCCAATCCAGGCATATAGACACCATACTAAAGAGGTTTAGTATGGAAGATTCTAAGCGTGGTAATTTACCCACTTGTTCAGGAATCACTCTCTCCAAAGAGATGTCTCCCAAGACTGATTTGGAGAGGGCTCGCATGAACGTGATACCCTATGCTTCTGCAGTTGGGTCTATCATGTACGCGATATTATACACAAGATCGGATGTAGTTTACGCACTTAGTGTGGTAAGTAGGTATAAATCAGACCCAGGGGAGAAGCACTGGATGGCTATGAAGAACATTCTTAAGTACTTGAGAAGGACTAAAGAAATGTTCTTGGTGTATGGTAACGGAGAACTCCAAGTGCAGTCCTTTACCGATTCAAGCTTCCAGAGTGATAAGGATGACAGCAAGTCTGTCTCGGGCTTTTTCTTCACCCTCAATAGAGGGACAGTATGTTGGAAGAGTTCCAAGAAAGATATCATTGCATACTCGACGATGGAGGCTGAATACATCGCTGTTAATGATATTGCCAAAGAGGCTGTCTGGATGAAGAAGTTCATTATTGAACTTGGTGTGGTTCCATCCATTGAGAATTCAATACCTTTGTATTGTGATAGCAATAGAGCCGTGGATTTGGCCAAGAAACCCCGGTCCCATCAGTGATCCAGACATATTCTAAGGCTGTATCACCTGATCCAGAAGATAGTTGATCGCCGCGAGATCGAGGTCAGGAGAGTAGACACGAAGGACAACACGGCAGATCCACTCACGAAGGCTCTCCCTCAGACACAGTTCGAGAGACTTTTTGGAATGTTGGGTATGCGATAATACAACAACTGGTCTTAGTGCAAGTAGGAGATTGATAAGAATATGTATGCCCTAGAGACCATTATTGTATATTATAGTGGATGCTTGGACATATATATAGAGGACATTATTGCTTGACATGATAGTATGCTATCTGATTGCTTTTTATCTTAACATGTGCACTTGTTTTAGTTTACTATCTCATTGATACATGTTGATAAAGCCCTTAGGATGTTGGCTTGACTATCAGGACTATAATGCAGATCATACTAGTGTGGCTTGTGTAGTCCACAAGTACATCCTTGAACAGTTCCTAGTCGAGCGAGTATTGAGACATGGCATCGATATTCCATAGTAGACTAGTGTGTACGTTTCTTGACCCTGTATGGGGCGATGGTTGATCCCACAGCCCTTGGTATTTGACATCAAAGATTGTACACAGGTGCTCATTGGAGAATGGGTACACCGAACAGAACTCGTCGAGAACTCCTAGATGGTACCATACCTATTGTCAGATAGCAGTTCTCTGGTGACACTTGTACAGGTTAGTCTGTAGACCCGAGATCGTCATGGTGTCTTGTGTGGTTCCCACTGTGCTTTGATTCCCTCCCTACTACAGCTCAAATGAGTAGTGCAAATAGTTGGTTTTTGGGTACATTCCCGAGTCACATGGAGGCAGTGAGCGATAGGAGGGGTTTTGTCTCTCCCGGTATTAGAAGTTAATGTTGCTCTATGCTCGATTGGCTAAAACAGCAAGTCCCTGGCCAGGGTTAATGAGATTTACTGATAAGTGTTATTATTAGTTTCTCGAAAGGTTATAGGCCACACATCGGTATTACTTATCAAGTTAGTAGGGTCTGACGATTCCACCCCTTTAGACTCGATATGCGACATATCAGACGAAGAGACCAGACTATATGGTAAGTGTTACTTATAGGCTCTACGGAAGTTTGGACAAGTTTGCTTATTGATCTTCTATTCGTTTAATACCTGGATAGCCGTTATGTCCAGCTAGTACCGCTGACGGTTTATGGGTATCTGATGTGATCATTACCTACTGCTGGCGTATTGATGAGTCTTTAGAGTCCTACATAGAGATTTCCTAGCTTAAGCGAAATGAAGTAGGACACGTATGGAGATATGTGCGGGTGCTTAGTTAAATACGAGTATATGATACCATATTCTAATCCAGCGTTAAATGATATCAGCCGGTTATATATGATATAACCGGATTATTGAATCATGTGCTGATTCAATGATTTGATTTATATATATATATATTTATATATATATATATATATATATTTAATGTTAGGCAAGTTATATATGATATAACCGGATTATTGAATCGGGTGTTGATTTAATAATTATATATATATATATATATATATATATATAAACTAATATTGAATATTAGACGGTTATATGTGATATAACCGGATTATTGAATCAAATGTTGATTTAATAATTTGATATACATACATACACACACACACACACACACACACACACACACACATATATATATATATATATTATATGGGTTATATATGATATAACCGGATTATTGAATCAAGTGTTGATTTAATAATTTGATATATATTTATATATTTGATATATATATATATATATATATATATATATATATATTAACTGATATTAAGCTCACTTAAGATTTTCTTCTTTCTCTTTATATATATACATATATATGTATATGTATATATGTATATACATATATGTGTATGTATATACATATACATATATGTATATACATATATGTGTATATATTGTATCATGATTGATGATACATTATATATGGATGTATGAGAATCACACAAGAGATAAATATGAGATGATAATGATCAATATATATGAATTAAAGAAAAGATGAATGAGTCATGGTTTCTTGAGGTGCTTGTAGAAGCATTGAGAAGCCATGACTCACTTCTTTTCTTTTGTTTTATTCATTAATATTTATCATTCTCATCTCATCCTAGCTTCAATGGTTCACACTCATTCCAATTCATCTTCTTCATCATCTCCTCACTAGATTTTCTATGGTTGAGAAAAAGAAATGAAATTTTTTTAGTGAGCAAAATTCCTACTTCATCAACCTACACTATTCTAGCCCATTAGTATAGATTGTTAACTTCACTAATACCTTAATTAGTGAAGTATGAGCTGGAGTGTGAGTTATCTTAAGATGGATCATCTTCGACGATGAAGACTACAGGCAAGCTCGTTCCATTCTTCAAGTGGAGTCAAAGAAGAGTTTTAGGGATTACTACTTTGAGCTTTAGAAGTGAAGGACTAAATTACAAAGGTTGTAAACTCTCTTCACTTAGATTAGAACTTATTTGCTTAACTTTAAAATCCTAATTCTCTAGTTCGATTCTTGTTTAGTATACTTAGACCTCTAAATTTTTAAAATTGCATACTTGATGCTCATAGAAACATAGTAGAGACGCTAAGACATACTTTCAATAACTCTGTTAAGTTGTCTAACCTGAATAAGCAAGCACTCACTTTTTCAAGCTCCATGGGGCTCAAGAAAAATGATACCGCTTAAATCTATATTAATCTAGAGTTCTTAAATATTGTTTGCATATCTCGAGGGGTTTTTATGAAAATACTTTAATATAGTTTAAAAATAAACCTGGAGGGTGATTTATAATATTTAGGGTTTTCATGAACACATATTTTAATTATTGTGATGTTTTGGTGATAAAACCTATCTTTTAAAAGTTTATGGTATTTTTATGAAAACTAGCTCTTTTGGAAACTTGATGATATTTTATTAAAATTCTAATGTTGTGCCATAGTTCTTTGCGGGTTTGACCACTTGGATCCGTAGCGGCTTATTTGGCACGTTCGATATCTTTTGGGCATAGTTGCGCATATCTCGGGTTGGTAGGTCATATTTTTGTATCGGTATTTGCCTTGTACTTATTTGTATCTAGAAGTACTCCATCAAAGACCAAGCCTAGTATTGTAGAGACCTCAGTGTTGTATATTTGTTATTGTCAGACTCGTGTGAAGTCGACTTAGTGTATATTTATGTTGTTTACTTTCCGCTTTGTTGATCTTTCGCCTCTGGCTTCGTATATTACTGCGTGGTTGTGATTCCGCCATTTGGGCATTGATTTAGCTCCCATATGTGGGGATACTTATTATATACTTATCATTATACCTGTTTTATCTAAAATTTACAAAGGAGATGTTGTCCGTTTTTCAAACAATCTTACGAACCAGCTTTACTTTTTCATAAAACTTTCCTAAAACCTTACCTCTGTCTATTATTATCTATTTTATTATGTATATGGTTTAGATTCCTAGTTTTGGCTTACTTGGTTTACGATGAGGTCCACTTGACTTCATCTAATGCTTGTATCGGTCATATGTCCTTTTCAAGTCTTGACACTTGGACCTACTTAATCTAAACCCTCGAGATTCCAATGCTTGCCTCCACAACTCCAATTTGGCATTAACCCCTTCTTTCATTTTATTTAACAGAATAATTACATCAGTCAATAACATACACCAAGGTAGCTCATCCATTACTATGGCAAATAAGAATGAACTTAATGTGGATCCTTGGTGTAAACCAACTGTGATCGGAAAATTTATCGTTAAGCTGCCGCAAGTCCTTACATTTGCCATTACTCTATCATACATGTTCTTGATTATACCAATGTACTTGATTGGAATTCACTTTTTCATCATTGTTCGCCATAATATCTCTCTAGGTATCTTGTCGTAAGTTTTCTTTAAGTCAATAAAAACCATATTCAAATCTCTTCTCCTCTCTTGAAAACGTTCGATAAGTTGACAAAGCAAATGAATAGCCTCTATCGTCGATCGTCCAAGTATGAACCCAAATTGATTCTCTGTTATCTTAACATTTTTCCTTAGCATATATTCAATTACCCTCTCCCAAAGTTTCATGGTGTTCTTGGATATGTATGCCCTAGAGGCCATTATTGTATATATATAGTGGATGCTTGGACATATGTATGTACATGACAGACTTGTTTAATATGATAGTATGCTATTTGGTTTTTCTTTATCTTAACATGTGTATATGTTTTACTTGTTATTACATATCACTAATACATATTGATAAAGCCCGTAAGATTATTGCTTAACTACCAGCGTTATAATAATGATCATCCTTGTAGGGACTGGGTAGTCCATAAGCACATCCTTAAATGTCCCAATTCGTAGAAGTATCGAGACTGTGCATCGATAATTCAGAGTAGACTTGTGTATACATTTCTAGACCCTGACGAGGAGTGGTGGTTGGTCCCATAGCCATTGGTGTAATGCACCTAAGATTGTATACATGTGCTCACTGGAGGTGAGTACACCGGACGGACTCGCCGAGAACTTCTAGATGGTATTATATCTATCATTATATAGAAGTTCTCATATGATATGAGTACAGTGTAAGGAATATGTATGCCCTAGAGGCCATTATTGTAAATTGATGTATATTATATTGGATGCTTGGACATATATAGAGAGGACTTTCTTGCTCGACATGATAGTATACTATGTGGTTACTCTTTATCTTAACATGTTAACTGGTATTCTTTACTGTCTTTCTCTCACATGTTGGAAAAGCCCTTAGGATATGTACTTGACTACCAGGATTATGATGAGATCATACTAGGGAGGCCAGGGTGGTCCAAAAGTACATCCTTTAATCAGTTCCTAGTCGAGGGGATATCGAGATTTGGGCATCGGTATTCCAGAGTAGACTAGTGTGCACGTTTCTTGTCCCTTAAAGGCGATGGTTGATCCCACAACCATTGGTGTGTGACATAAAAGATTGTACACAGGTACTCATTGGAGAATGGGTACACCAAACAGGACTCGCTGAGGACTCCTGGTTGGTAGTATACCTATCGTCAGATAGCAGTCCTCTGGTGACACTGGCACAGGTTAGTCTGTAGATCTAAGATCGTCATAGAGTCTTATGTGGCTCTCACTGTGCTTTGATTTCCTCCCTACCATGCTTAAGAGGAGTTGTGCAAACAGGTGGATTTTGGATACAGTACCGAGTCACATGGAGGCAATGAGCGATAGGAGGGGTTTTGTCTCTCCCAGTATTGGGGGTTAATGTTGCGCTATGCTCTATTAGCTATAACTGGAAGTCCCTGGCCAGGGCTGCAGTTGAGATTTACTGATAAGAGTTATCAGTAGTTTCTCGAACCGTTATAAACCAGACATCGGCATTACTTATCATGTTACTGGAGTCTGACGTTTACCACCCTTAGACATGATATGCGACATATCAGACGAAGAGACCGGACCGTACGGTAGTGTTACTGATAGGCTTCATGGAGAGTATAGACGAGCTTGCTTGTTGATCTTCATATCGCTCAATACCCGGGTTGCCGTCATGTCCAGTTAGTACCGCTGACGGCTTGTGGGTGACTGATGTGATCATCACCTGCTGCTGGCGTATTGACGAGTCTTTAGAGTCCCACACAGAATTTTCCTGGTTCAAGCGAAACGAAGTAGGGCACATATATGATATGTGCGTTGGCCTGAATAAATGCATGTATGTGATACCGTATTGTAATCTGGAAGTTATCTGTTATCAAGTTAGGTTATATGTGATATAACCAGATTATCGAATTAAGTGTTGATTTGATAATGTGATACACAGATAAATGATATTAGTCGGTCATATGTGATATATCCGGATTATTAAATCAAGTGTTGATTTAATAATTTGATATAGATTATATTTGATATAATTATATATTAACTAATATCATTAGCTCACTAATTGCTTTATATATATATATATATATATATATATATATATATATATATATATATATGAAACATGGCTTGATTTTCTATTTTAAGAAAATAGAAAAATGAGGTGTAAAATGTGGAGATATTTTGGGTATGGTCTAAGGCATGGGATTTTCAATTGTTTATTTTTCTTGAATCACTATTGAAGTATGGTTGAATTAAAATATTGTAAATTCAACTATAGTTCAATAAGTGAGCAAGCATATAGTTGTTCTTCTTCACATGATGATGTTACTTTTTCATGCCTTAGCCATTTTTCTATGAGCTCTTGCTCTTTCTTGATCTCTGCACTTTCTTCATCTCACCTCCAAGCTCAAAACCCTCACATGTGATGTGAATCATTGAGCTTGTGAGAATCCAAGTGAGATTTCAAAATCTCTACTTCATCATCCTACACTTGACTAGAGATCAAGTGTAGCGTGTTTCCTATACTAAAAGAGTTTAGTGTAGAGGTAGTTTGAGCTAGAGAGACTTCGGGTGGATCGTCTTCGGCGCGAAGATCACGAAGGAGGTTCATTCAACTCAAGGTGCAGCCTAGTGGAGTCGCGTGGACCACAACCTGGAGCTAAAGAAGAGAAGGACTCGATCTACGAGGGTATAACCATCTTACCTTCTCTTTGTTTTTCTTGTTATCAAACTAAAACCCTAATATTCTAGTTAAAGATCTAGGTTAGTCTAGCTTAGAACCTATAAAAATTTGAATTTGGCATGGTTGATGCTACTAAAACCTCATGGTGTTGCTAGGGTAGACTTTCATACAGATTAGTCTTTAGACCTGAGATCGTCATTTGTCTCGTGTGAGTTTCCACTGTACTTAGATTACTACCATACAACGGCTCTACTGAGTCGTGCAAACATGTTTTAGTTGGGTACAGTCCCGATCCATATGGATGCAGTAAGCGATCGTCGGGGATTCTTCTCTCCCTGTATTGAGAGTTGATGTCGCACTGTGTTCGGTCGGCCAGGACTATAAGACCTTGGTTAAGGCAGATGAGATTTACTGATACTTTGATCAGTAGTTTCTCGGTTTGTCCTGGGCCACAAAAGCATGACTTTTCGGGTTATTAAGGGTCTGACATTTTTCTCCACCTAGACCCGGTATGCGACACTTTTAGACGAAGAGACCGAACTATACGTAGATTTTCACGGATAGCCTCAGTAGGAGTTCGGATGAGCTTGTTTGTCAGCATTCCTTTCGACACGTACCTAGGTAGCCGTTACGTACAGGTAGTGCCGCTGACGTGCTTGTAGTTATGTATTTATCCAGTAATTCACTGCCAGTGTATTGTCGAGTATTTAGAGTCCCACACAGAGGGTTTTCCCGGTTTAGGCAAAATGACGTAGTGGCCATATATTGATACGTGCAGAATTCTGATTAAATATGTGTACTCGTTACACGGACTTTAATCTGACGGTTTGATAATGCTAGCCGGCTTAGGATTAAACCAAATTATTATCCTAAGCCGGATTATTAAATCATGAATTGATTTAATAATTTACATATATATATTTCGATATGTATATTCTAGTATCATGTTCATCGTATTTTTTTCTATCTCTTGGATATTCGTATTTTGATACGAATACGTGTATATATATATATATATATATATATATATATATATATATATATATATATATATATACGGAGAGTGTATAATGTATTTATACATGATACATTTTAGAAGGAGGACGCCTCATTTCCTTAGAATTTATTTTATAGAAATTAGGGAATGAGATAGAGGGGTGAGGTGACATGAGAATGGCGAGAGGCATAAGTGAATAGATGGACAAATGAATTATTAATTCATTTGTCTAAACTATTCAAGTATGGTTGTATTTTCTTTATTAAAAAAATCCTTTACCAAAAACCATACAAGTTATTTTTCTCTCACTTGATTTTTTCATTCTCATATTTTCATTCTCTCTCATCTTTAGAGCTCCTCCTTCTTCATCTTCTCTAACCCTCTCATGAGTTAAGAATCGTAGAGAAGAAAACATAGGAAAAATACTACAACCTTCACTACATCCCTAACACTTCATACTTAGCAACTTTGAAGTGTTAATTGCTTCACTAGGTGAAGCAAGAGTTTAATTTGAGTTCTCTCGGGTGGATCATCTAGGACAAGGAAGACACGCCTACAAGCTTGATCCCGGAGCACCGAGGAGCGATAGAAGTGGAAAAGAAGACCCGAAGGACATGACTACGAAAGTATAAATATTTACCGAGTAGTTAAACTCTATTCTTGTTTACTAGTTAGTGTTTGGAAATGATTGTTAGGGTTTAGTTACTAGTACCGTTTTAAAATTTAAAGTTTTTCATTTCGCAAAGACCGCGGGTAAGCAACAAAGGCACTAGAAACTTCATCATATACGACACATGAGTTTTATTTCACGGAAGTTTGAGCAATTTTGAATATCACCTATATTCTTGAAGAGAAGTACAAGGGTACTCTTACTCCACTAATTGGGCATCATTTTGGTTTGACAAATCTTATTAAACAGGTTCGTCAACCATCTAAACGCCTATCTCTCCTAAGTATCTCCATTGCTCAATTGGAATCACATCTGGATCAACAACTTTTCTTAATTTTATCCTCTTCAAAACCTCTGTAAACTCAAATATTCTTATCCTACGCATGAAATCACGGTTTATATCTTGAGATTGAATGACGGATCTATCCAACTTTTTAGTAAATCTCTCATTGAACAATTTGTCAAAATAATCTCTCCATCTCTTCTTGATGTACTCATTTCGAATTAAAATCTTTTGATTTTCATTTTCGACACTTCACTGCACAAAAGTCTCTGGTTTTCCTCTCTCTCTCTCTCATCAGAGAAATCCTATATATATATATATCATTTTCAATCTTCTTGATGGTCATCTTCTCATACACTTCTTTGTAAACCTTAGAGGTGTAAGAGAAGATGGACACCGATGAAATTGAAAATAATATATGTAGGATTGTTCGGATGAGTGAGAGGAAGACCAGAGGCTGAAATTGATTGATCACAGATTTAACAAAAGTTTACCAAACAGATTGATATGAGAGCTTAGACATAATTTTTCTAACCGATTACAAAGTCTTCTTTAACAAATCAATTTTAGAAATTATTTGAGATATGACAGAAGAAAACTATAAATTGATTTTAATAGTGTTATAGATATATATAAATATATTATAGATATAGTCATATCATATAAATATATATAGATTATAATTTATTGAGACAAATAGATTATTTAAACTAAATTATGAGAGCACATATCATATGAAAAGTGATGGATTTGATTTTTAAGATTGGCATACATAGGAGAACATAAATAAATTTTAGAGAGATCGATTCTGTAATAATTTATTGAGACCTCTCTCATCAGAGAAATCCTAAATATATCATTTTCAATCTTCTTGATGGTCATCTTCTCATACACTTCTTTGTAAACCTTAGAGGTGTAAGAGAAGATGGACACCGATGAAATTGAAAATGATATATGTAGGATTGTTCGGATGAGTGAGAGGAAGACCAGAGGCTGAAATTGATTGATCACAGATTTAACAAAAGTTTACCAAACAGATTGATATGAGAGCTTAGACATAATTTTTCTAACCGATTACGAAGTCTTCTTTAACAAATCAATTTTAGAAATTATTTGAGATATGACAGAAGAAAACTATAAATTGATTTTAATACTGTTATAGATATATATAAATATATTATAGATATAGTCATATCAAATAAATATATAGAGATTATAATTTATTGAGACAAATAGATTATTTAAACTAAATTATGAGAGCACATATCATATGAAAAGTGATGGATTCGATTTTTAAGATTGGCATACATAGGAGAACATAAATAAATTTTAGAGAGATCGATTCTGTAATAATTTATTGAAAATATATCTTTCCAAAAATATTGTTATTAAATCTTTTGCTTACTTTTTAATATGTATAAGGAAAAAAGTAATAAATAAAAATATCAACTAACAAATTTTTTGTTTAAATAAACTACTTATAAATATATAGTTTGAGAGTCAAATGTTCCCGAGAATGTTTTAATATATTAAAAAATATCTTTTTGGATGATCAACATCGTTCAGCTTGCTCTCCATAACCTAATGGATGTGTACAACGATTTTCATGATTTTGATATTCTTTGACCGTTGATCTAGAGGTGTAAAATGTTCTATAGTCGAAACACCGTTAATTTTGCAACCATCTAATATAAGGACAAAACGTATCGAAATCATATTAAAATTGGTATACACATACATTAGGCCGTGGAGATCAAGATGAATGGTGTCGACCATCCAAAAAAATGATTAAGTTTGATTTATTAAGCCATTCTCGGGAAATTATCACGAAATAACATTCTTGGACCATTTATCTCATAGTTTGATTGTAGATTTTAAATTGAAGCAGTTGATATAATAACTTATACATATTTATTTTTAACCGACTATAAAGTATTTTGGTTTAAAATAATTTAATTGAGCTAAAGAATTAGTTAAGATATGCACGGACGGAAAATTTGACCAATTTTTTTATAGATATACATATACGTGTGTTTTCTCTCTATAAATTGGCAGTTTTGTTTTATCTTATCGACCCGCGGGCTGGAAAATTGATGCACTTTTGGTAAATTAGTATTCAACACTAACAAATTGAACAAATTGAGTGTGCATTGATGTCCAAACCAATATGTGAATTGAAGACTACATGAACAAGTGGAAATTAATGTATGAATAAGCTCCTAAAAGTAGGGTTTCGCACCCTACTTTTTTCTTCAAAAAAACAATAATAATAAGGTCCTAAAAGAGGTCCGAAATTACATGTTCTTAGTTCATAGCATGGTAAGGCGGAAATTTAATAAGATAGCATGAGCATTAAATTGTGATAAATTGGTTTGATGTACATTGTTTTTCCCGACAGCATTAAATTATGGACATTTTTCCTTCTGGAGATCGAATCCTGGCCCGCACTCTCGATCCCAAGAAGGGAAAGTGCCATACCAACTGGGCTATTGCTCATTTGGTAGTTGTCTACCGATATAAAAGGGGGTTTGACACAATAACGGATTGGTATATGCTAAATAACTCTATACGATAAACTATAATTTTCATTCTTTTGTTAGCATCCATTCCAGTTCGATCTCTACGAAGGTTCTAGCTAGAGGTGTCAATAATGGCCCGCGGCCCATTTGGCGTACGGGTCAATCCGTAAAACACCGACCAAAGGTCAAAATTTTACTACCCATTAAAATATTAGTTGTACCCGGTCCGCCTGTTTAGAAGTATCACCAGATTGACCCCGTCCGTAGGTTCGTGGGTTTCACCCAACCCGTCACCGGGTTGACCCGACTCGTAGGTTCATGGTTCTACCTGGCCCGTGTAAAAAAAAAGTCAAATGACTTTTCATTTCTAGTCAATATGACATTAAATATTTGGTATTAAATTTATATTATGAATACCAGGAGTACATCATAAAGATACATTTGTTTGAAATTATTGCTTTACTTAAAGTAATTAATGGCTACAAACACAATCCTTTATCTTTAAATTGCAATTACATCTTACAAACATGTTCATGACAATAAGAAAATAAAAAACAAAAGTACTCTCCCCCCTCCCTCCACCGAGGCCTAAGGCATAGGGAATATTTAATATTTTATTTTTATTATTATAACCCAAATTTTTTGGATGGTGATGTAATTATTATATCATATTACAAAAGAAAAAATTCCTACAAGTAAAGATGATCAACTAGGTTGTACACCTCATCTTAATATATATATATATATATATATATATATATATATATATATATATATATTCTCCCATTCAAGATGTTCACATTTAGCATTTTCAAACATTTTTTTTTTTAATTTAAAATTCAAACAACTCTCGCTCTCTCTCACACACTCTCATTTATAAGTAATAAAGAAGATAAAAGAAGAAAAATTAAATACATGCTCCATGAATTTGAACAATTTACAGGTAACCCCTCAAATATTTCTTTCATTTTGTTAAATTTTTCCATACCTTTTGCCATGACATCTGATATATACACACATGCATCACACGTGTAAAATACTAGTAGGAAATATATATAAAATTCTCTATCTTTTCTGAGGTATAAATTTCAAAATTATATAGAATTAGGTTTTTTGATATATATGTCAAGAAAACTGAATTCAAACTATCTTATGTACTAATTTAAAGTTGGGTTTTAGGAAGGAGAATTTTGCATAGGATAGAACGATTTGCCAAAACACTGGTTTTGATAAGTTCTTCCTAAAATGCCTTTTTAAATTTTAAATGTAATAATATTTCTTGATTTTGACATAGCAAGGGTATATTTGGAAACAAAATCCTTAATGATTTCCATGCTGTTCATATCTGGGATTTGCAAAATCCTTGCGAAAAGTTTTCCTTGGGTTTTATACAGTTCACAACGATTTGAAAGAAATTTAGAAGAAAAAAAAATTTAAAATTAATATTTGTATCAAAATAGACACTAAAAATATCCTATATCTTTTTTCAAATATGATGAAACAATAATATTTTAAATAATAATTATTTTATATTTATATATAGAAACTATAATTGTTTTACAAGGTAGTAAAATTTCATGACCAAAATAACTGTCGTTATTTAGAAATTTAGTAGATAATGAATTAATTGCAAAATAATTTTTTTAGCCAAAATATTGACATAATTTATTATTTGCATTGGTTTATAGCCACATTGCATAACATAAATTGATGTTCGTATTTGTAAATTGTAAATTGAAAACACCAAGACAGAATATTTATTTAGATATGATGATTATTCTTGGTATCTACTTATAAATCACAAAGTATATGATATTTATATTAAAAACTTACCAAAAGATTTTGGTATTTAAGTGAAATTTAGCCTTTATACAGTCATGAAATATTAAAATAAGATCAAAGTTTTCATATAGTATTTCTCATAGAAAAAATCAAATACTATATTGATATTTAAACAAAGAGACGGACTATTTGAAAAATTATTAAAATTATATTTAATATTTAGATTTTTTATCATGCCTAATATAAAGTATATAATTTTCTAGTTTTAGTAAATTACATTCAATAATTATAGTCAAATCACAATTAATAGCCTATTCATACTTATAATTCATACAAGACTAAAAATAAATGCTAACTCTATTTATTTATATAAGAACTATAATCTTTATGAAGAAATATCACAATTTACAAAAAAAAAATCGATCAACAACATTGTTTTGAGCTAGATAAGATGGATATGTACTTTTTTTTATCATGTATTGGTAACATCTCAAATTGCAACAATTTTGTGTACCGTATGAATTTATCTATGAATATATTTGATCGTCTTTGAACCCATAAATAGTCACACGTGGGGTCAAAGTATATATATATATATAAAAAAGGGATACATGATTGACATGATAAAGAGATATATAAATGCAAATTAAACTACACATCAACTTAGAAACTTCTGAACGCGGTTGAACACTAGAAAAACTGTTTTATCTTTGTATGCATCTCTTCTTCATTTCACCAAATCAGTTTTAAAAAAAAATTGAAATACAAGAAATGTTGAAAGGTATGCAATTTACTAATTCCACAGCTTTATTGTACCTAAAAAAGAGTCTTGGATATATTATTTGAAAAGGTGTTGAGAGTTTAAGCAGTGTCCAGATATAAAATGATCTAGAGAAGCATTTTATTTATTTATTTGATTTTGTATAAAGATCATAATTTAGACTTAAAAATGACATTTTTAGATAGAAGCTGGTTATTAATCGTCCATGGGGTTCCATTCGGATCAGATTGCGCATTACCATAGCCATATTTGCTTTCTAGTTTCATATACGGATACTCATACAGATATGAGTATAATTCAGTAAAATAAATCCATATCCATATTTGACAAAAGCGGATATGGATATAGATCGGATATGACAGAAATGGATAGGATGTGAATTAGATATTGATATATAAATATTTAAAATATAAAACAAGTGAAGGTGAAGTTAAAATATGGGAAATATCTACTATGCAAGGGCTTGCATGGTGCAAGCCCTTGCATACCCTTTGGATGAGTTTCCCCCACATGCAAAGGGAGCCCATCTAAGGGCTCTAGAAGGGCTTGCACCATACAGGCCTTTTTTTCAAAATATGCGTGTAACCAATATTCTATGAATAAAATTGAGTACAAATTACACCTGAGTGCTTAAATTATTTAAAATGAATAAATATACGCATAACAAAATATATTACCAAATAATTTTACATATTTATTACCCTATTATGTATAATTTGAAATAAAAATAATAAAATAATATGTTAAATAATATTTTAGATACATAATTTTTAGACGAAGATGGTGTTGGGAGCTGCGCTCGTCTCACCCAATGCCTAGTGAGTGGGGCCCACCACAAATTAAAACCATGAGCCCCATGAGCCCCACCTCCTGTTAAACCGACTTCTGCTGGTGGGGCTTATTGGCGGATCCAGAAAATTTGGTCAGGCAAGGCGGAAATTAAACGGCCTTAAAATATTATAGATAGGCTTCGAAATTAAAAAAAAAATCCTTTAACATATATAAAAAATTTGGACAATATTTACCAAACTAAGTTCATTGTTGCCAAAAACCTTTTTTCGGTGATTAATAAAATGAAAAACCAATCAGTTTCTTATTTATACAATTGTTGGGCCTAAGTTTCAAAATATATTAAGATATTTCATGTGTACACGGCTAGACATAGTACATTCTTATTTCGGTGAACATATAAAAATACTTAAATGTATTATATGGGATATACAGATCAATAACATAAAGAAACATTACAAATGGATGTATCGACCTATTTTCTATTCTAGGATATAATTTATGGCTAAAACAAATTAAACAAAATTACTTTCTTTCTATTTCTATTTTACAAATTTGCATTAAAAAAAGTAACTTGGGTCTTTTATTGAAAAATGATATATTTTTATGCTAAAAAAATAAAATTACTTGATTTTTATTACTATTCTATAAATTTGCAGTAAAATAAGTAACTTGGGTCATTTATTAAAAAATGATATTAAAAATAAATGATGCCCAAGAGGATCGAACCCATATTTATTGTAAGAAGATACTAAAAAAATAAATGATGCTCAAGAAGCTTGAACTCTCCGTCCTATATTCTAGAACTTCATGCATATACTAATGAGCCATTTCTATTTTTTGAAGTAAGTTATAGAATATATTTTATATATAAACAACTTATTAACTTTGCATATCCATATCGATAACGCGAATCCAGATGGGACGGCCGTCTCGTCTCGTCTCGCCTCTAAATAGATCCGTCCCTGATGGGGCCGTAGGCAACCACAGCCCCACTAGCCTCTAATTTTTAATATGTATAAAATAAACAAGCTAAATGCATTATTTAATACTCGTTCCCTCAGCTTTAGGCCTTATTAGATATTAATTTTAGTATTAAAGTAGTAATTAATTAAACATAAAAACATTAGAAAATTTAATTTAAAATGCTATCTTTAAATTAATGTGTCTGTGGATATCAATATCTGAATTCGTATCCGTATCCGAAAAATTTAAAAAGGTTCATATCTATATCTGTATCCGACCAAATACGAAACTATATATTTGTATCCGTACATGAGCAGATCCGAAATTGTATATCCGTATCGCAAAATATATGGATCCAAGATGTTTGATACACCGATGGTTGATGATGGAGGTCCTTTTTAGGTCTCCGTCAAATGTTGTCTTCCGTTGATCTCCCGGTGGATTTTGGTGGTGATTTTCTGTTGTGTGTGGATCTCAATGGGTTTTGGTGAGATTGGTGATTTGAGGAGTTTAGCGCTGAGTACTTGCAAAGAAGTCCCGGGGTGGTTTGGTACCACCGAGGACCCTCCGACGATCAAGTTAGTGCTAGATCCGAGCAGAGTAACGGCTAAGTGGAATAAAAAATGGCTTACTTGACCCCTCTGTGATGGGGGTTTATATAGCGGCGGCAGCACGCAGCGGTATGCGTGAGAGTCTCGCCGGCCGTTACGCTCCCGACGTCACGCCCGCGTGAAGAGCGGATCGCCCATTAATGGGGATCGTGATGGCGTGGAACGTGAGACGTTGCTAGCGGAGAATCTGCGCTTGGCGATATTTGCGGAGCAGCGGTTATGTCCGCGAGTAGTGGAGTCGGTCGGTCGGAGGGGCCGAGGAGGACGGTCTCGGCTGGAGGGCTCAGAATCAAGAAAGAGGGTCGAGGAGTCTTGGTCCCGTAGCAGCCCGGGGAGAGCTGAGGGGCCGAGGAGGCAAATTTGCAGGGGTCCCCGAGGAGGGCCATCTTGTGCTTGCAGGTCGGGTACAAGGGTTGCCTGGTCGGCCTCTGTGGGCCATTTCTTCCGGGTCTTGGGACATGTCATCCGCCACGTGTCCTGATCTCGTATCACCAATATTGAGCATCATCATTAGCCCCCCACTCTTGTCCTGACCAGCTAGCGGATCGGGTCAGGAGTGGACTGCCAGGCCTCCCGAGGTGAGCTCCTTCCTAAGGCTTTGTCGGGACGAGTCCTCGGGCTGTCAGTTGTCTTTTCTGCTAGCGAATCAGGGCGAGATCTCAGCATTTAAAGAAGGTGTGCCGGTTTATGCACTCTGCCACTGAAACGACGGTCCACGCGTCAAGCGTCGATTGGCCGATGCGACGTATGCAGGCCTGCGACGTCTGATGGGATGCGGTCCAGCGCAGGATCGACACGTGGAGCGATCGGAGCCGCTGGACGCGAGGAGTCGTTTCGGCGGGAGATGACGGGTGTCGTTAGATGAGGTCGCTTGCAGCAAAAAGTAGGGATGGGGCTCGCCCTTGGGCCCATACTCCTTCATATTTCCCTCTTCTAAGTCTTGGTTGCTCGGCGCTCGTCTTCTTTCTCCCGCTTTCGGCTCCTGAAGACTCCCTTTTTCAAGGTTAGATGTCTTCCTTTATAGAGTCACTAGATGTTGTAGAAGTAGGTTCTAGGGACCCTTTAGTTGTGTCCGAGTCCCCCCGGGGAGCAGGGGTCGGATCCTCTCCCCGGGATCGTGCAGCGGGGGCAGCTCCCAGGGAGGAAGCGGCAGATGCGGCCCCCGGCTCCTCGTGTTAGGTGAGGCATGAGGACGAGCTTACCAATGCTCGGGCTCGCTTCCACATCCTCTCGTGTTACACGCTCCGACTGGCCAAGGAGGGAGAGAGGGCGGATCAAGTACGGGGTAGGAAAATCGCCCTGTATTTAGATGCTTTTTAGGGCGGAATGTGCCTGCTCTTCTCTCCCGAGGTCGTCGCCGCGCTGAATTTTTTCGGTCTGGCCCCCGGCCAGTTAGTGCCGAACTCGTGGAGGATCCTTCTCAGGTTCTTGATCCGCCTGAAGTTACAGGCGGTTCCCTTCAGCCTCTCCCTTCTCGATTCTTTTCTCGTCTTCAAAAGTCACCCTGGTGGTCGAGCGGGCGACCCGAGATGGGTCTATCTCTCTTTCAGAAAGCGGCCGGGGGGCGTTGCCGGGACCGGGGTCGTGGCCTTTCCCTATTCTATTCATGATTGGAAGAAGAAATTTTTCTTCGTTTCCACTCCCGAGGGCGAGGACTGGCCCGTGCCTACCAAGTGGTCGAGGGAGAAATGTTTGCCGGGAAACCGGTCCAATGACCCCGCCGCGGTGAGAGTGGCGTCGTGGGAGCCCATCCCCCGACCTGACATGCTGCTGTGTGAGAGGGTCCTGAGCTGGGCCGGGCTCAGCCCCGTTGAGTTCGTCGATAAGTTAGGCTGGCTTATTGGCTTGTGTTTTGCTCGTGTTGCTGACTTGTTGGGTATTTGCTTTGTGCAGGATCCATGGACTTCGACTCGCTTAAAGCCTTCATGCGCCAGCCGAGGAAGATTACGAAGGCTGGGGGCACCAACTCTTCTCGTGCGAAGCCCGCCTCGGCTCCTACTGCTCAGGTGGTGGCGTCCCGTGAGCGTTCGGGGGGCGGATCCCGCCCCGGGTCCCAGCAGAGTGTCGGGCCAGAAGAGGGCCCTGGTTCTGGAGGACCCGGACTTGGAGGAGGAGATCAGCTCTCCCTCGGAGCCGCTCAAGAGAAGCTCTCGGAGACCTTCTCGGGGCCGGTCCTCGCCGATCGTGGTGGAGGAAGGGGGACTCCGGTTCGCGGTGCCATCGGGGCTATCCGTTGCGGATAGCCTTCTGCATAAGATAGAGGATAGAGGCCTCGGCCGAGGGTAGAGTTCCGGGGGGACCTTCAGGGGTCAGCTGGCGTCCATTGCCCAGGAGTCCGTGCAGGTAAGTGTTTAGTTCATTGTGAGATTCGGTGCCTCCTTCATCTTTCTGATCTCTTTCGTATCTCCCAGGTTCTCCAGCACGTTGCCCTCCCCTTGCGTATGGAAGCCGAGGTGGTAGCCCCGGCGATGGAGGCTGCGGGCCGGCTCGCCTCGCTGGAAGATAGCTCCAGGAGGAAGCTGGAGGCGGTGACGGCGAGGGTTGCCTCCTTGGAAGGCGAGGTGGAGGCCGGGAAACGGGAGGTAACCCCGCACCGTGAGGCTGCCGTGATTGCCGAGGCCAAGCTTGGGGATGCTCAAGTGCTTGCCGGCAACCTGAAGAGGACGGTGAAGACCCTCCGGAAGGAGCTTGGGGCGGCGGCCGAGGCGGCCAAAGCGGCCAAGTCGGCCGAACTAAAGGCGGTGGAGAGCTATAAGAAGTCGAAGGACTTCTATGATGACCTGGCCGTGGCTACGACCCGTATCTAGCACGACGCCCTCGATGCCGTTAAGGCCCGGATGCCGGAGTTTGTCGACGGAGATCTCCGGGCCGAGTTCCCCCTCGCGGACGCCGATGAGCTGGGGGAAGAGGTTCCTAGCGAGGAGACCGCCGAGGAACTCGCGCGTTATGTGGTGGATGTCGAGGACCTCGAGGTCGCACCTGGCCCCGAGGTCTAGAGCCCCCGTCTTCCTCCTCTTATTTCTTTGTTTTTGGAATTTTGTAAGGCTGGGGAGCCAGAAAAAATACCCTTTGTCAAGCTGTTCAGTTGATAAAACTGCACATTTGTATTACACTTTTCCTACCATTTTCATATTAAAAAAGGACTTTATTATAATATATTATACATATGAGGGTTTATGTGTAAAAACACCATTTTCCATGTGTTAATATATTTTAATTAGTATTTGGTAGGAAAATGTATGCAAATAATATTATTGACCTAATCCTAGTAGAACAAAGTCTACTAAAATCTTATTTGAGTTGTTGTGCAGAATATTTCCAAGTTGTGCAGAATTTTCCAAGGCTAGAATCAAGCAAATCAAGTTGTTGAAGAAATCTTGCCAAATTAAGAAGCAAAACTTGGAGACCAAGTCTGGAAGCAACCGAGAGAAGATTTCTTAATTCTAAAGGTGCCTTGGATTGCCAAATGTCATAATCAGAAAGCCTAAGAAAATTGACGAAGTGATCTTCACCATTGAGCGCGGATCCACGGCCAAACCCACCCTTGGGCCGCGGAATCGCCGCACTTCTATAGAGTTGGGAGCCTAGATTTTTTGGCATGAATCTCTGATGAATTTTACCAAGTTTTCAACCTAAAGATTCTGGCTTTGCACTATAAAAGAGCACCGAGAGCCTTTTGGAAAAGTTGTCAAGCCGACGCGATCACGAAGTCCCAGACGGCTCACGCATCCAGGCTGATCATCAACGGTTCATTTACCTCCTTGGAAGAGATCGAGAACCAACTAGTTTTGTAATCATTTACTAAGGAATAAAGTGTAGATTGTTCAAGTTGATTAATAAAGGTAGTTATTTTATTTAATTCTTTTGCATTTTACATTATGTTTTCCCTCTCTGTCTTTTCATCTTCTTTTTCCAACATGCGCGAGTAATTCTCCGCTTGTTAGGGTTCGTAGGATTAGGGTAGGCTAATGGACGATGAAAATAACTAAACCCTTTTTAAGTCCTATAAAGTTTAGGAACTTTATCAAAAGAATCATTAACATCCTAATCGGGCACGCTAGCAATTCTTTGCTAGTTCCGACCGCGATTAGAGATTAGATTAATGATTGTTTTGGTAAAGGCTAGATATGAACGGAGTTCCGTGTCGAGATAAGGGTTAAGAGTGGGATTCTTTTTCCCTCCAGAAACCCTAATCTATACGCATCACCGTCGTTTTAGTTCTAAATCTATTAATGGATAAAAAGGGTAACTTTTAATTAATCGTCCATAACTACTAAATCCTAACGAACCCTACAAGCTCTCTTATTATATTAATTACATCTTTAAAATAATCTAGATCTATATTTTACATTCTTGTTTAACGTAGATTTAGAAACCTTTCTATAAAATTCTTTATCCCTCCTCTCTTTCTCAACACATCTAAAGTAAAAGTAAAAGGTTCCACGTTTCCCAGAGGACGACCCGTACTCATCTCGGTCTAGCTACGCGCGACACCGTTATTGATTGCGGTTAAACTACAAAAACACTTTTGCGTATCAATCAAAACCCTTTGTCTTTGGTAGTAATAAAATTTTTCTTTGGTTTCATCGAATCGCGCTCTACCATCTGTTTGTGAAGAGTGCTCGTAAGATATCTTTGCTTGCACCGTTGTGTTTTCATGTCAGGTTGGCCATCTGTCTAGCGATCGTCCGTCGGGTTGATTTCGATCACTTGCCGACGAGCATGCCAAGCACTGCCGAGGAGGTATCCCCATGGGCCCCAAAGTCGAGGGGAGATCGTTTAGACCTGGAGACCCGATCCCCCTCACCGGGGTCTTGGATCCTCTGCGGGTGACGGGCAGAGCGTTGTTCGTCGTATTTGTGCCGAGCGTGAGTGGGAGGTTGCTCGGTGGCCCCATGGGGGGTGCCATCTTCTGACTTCTGTCAATGCGAGCATCGACCACCAGCCGGAGGTGACCGAGCAGGGTTGCTGCTCGGTTGCCTCTTGCGAGGGCTTTCTGATCCCTGGCATTGCGGTAGGGAAGCTACCCGCCAGGGACGACTGAGCAGTGTAGCTGCTCGGTTGCCTCTTGCGAGGGCTTTGATCCTTAACGTTGGAGGGGTTGTAAGAAGCCCACTAAGGATGACCGGGCAGTGAAGCTGCGCGGTTGCCTCTTGGTGAAGGCTTTGACCTCTGGCGTCGTGGGTAGGCAACTACCAGCCTGGGATGAACGAGCGGGGTAGCCGCTCAGGTGCCTCTTGTGAGGGCTTTGATCCTTGGCGTCGTGGGTAGGGAGCTACTAGCCGGAGTTGACCGAGCAGGGCAGCTGCTCGGTTGCCTCTTGCGAGGGTTTTGATCCTTCAGGACGGGGACCGAACGGGGTTACCGTCCAGTGCCTCTTGGCGAGAACTTTGATCCCTGTCGGTTGTGGTAGGAAGCTACCAGCCGGGGATAGCCGAGCAAGGACCCGACTTCCTCTGGGAGGACTTTGGTCCTTGGCGCGGGAGGGGCTGTAAGAAGCCTACCAAGGACCCTTGGCCGGGCAGGGTTACTGCCCGGTGCCTCTTGGCGAGGGCTTTTGTCCTGAAGGATAGCCGAGCGAGGGATCCTCGGGCTCGACTCCCTCTGGGAGGGATTTCTGATCCCTGGCGTTGCCGTAGGGAAGCTACCCGCCGGGGATAGCCGAGCAGGGAAGCTGCTGAGCTGCCTCTAAGGAGGACTTTTTGGTCCCTGGCGTTGCGGTAGGGAAGCTACCCGCCACTGTTGTAATTTTCTTTTCCTTTTTGCATGTATGGCTGAGGAGCCCATAATACCTTTTGAATAAATAAGGTTTTTCCTTCTTTTTCGCAATGTTCCATTGATCTTTATTAAATTAACAACAGACCGTAGGAAGAGTTTACATTGCCCTAAAAGAAATGTACAGGCTAGTAGATGACTTTATTGGCTTGGCCCGAGCTCCCTGAAGTACTGTTGGCCCCCGAGCTTGGCACAGGGTACGGAGCTCCCTGAGTTCCGTGCTGGCCGTCCGCCGAAACGAGCATGATCTGACCGATGGTAAGGTCGGCGGGAGGGCGATGCTGCTCCTGCTCGCGGTCGGCCTGCCGTTTGTCCCTCAAGTATGTGGCGAGGTGTCCCGATCGGATGAGCTCTTCGATGTATTCCCTGAGTTGCTTGCAATCCTCCATGGCGTGGCCTAGTGTCCGGTGGAAAGCGCGGTAAGGGCCCCGGGTTCGCTTCGTGGCCTGACGCGGGATTGGAGGGAACTTGAAGAACCCCTCGTTCTGGGCCTCCTCTAGCAATACTGCGAGGGAGACGTTGAGGGGGGTATACTCCTGGAACTTCAAGTGATAGGGCTGCTGACGCTCCGGCCTCTTCTCCCGAGCCCTCTTCTTCTGGTCGGATCGTTCTGCTCAGGGGAGGTTCGCGTTCACCTTGGATTCCAGCTGAATCTTGCGCTCGGTCCATGCCTTGACCTCGGCCATGGTCTTAGGTTGCGCCAACGCAAAGGAGCGTAACCACTCCTTGTGCCTCAGACCGGATCTGAGCGCCGTGATGACGGTCTCGTCCCGGTGCTCGGGGACCTCGAGAAGGGCGTTGTAGAAGCGGGTGATGTAGACATTGAACGTCTCCTTGTCCCCGCTCTTAACAGTGAAGAGGTAGTCAACCGTGCGCTTCTGCCGACGGTTCCCAATGAAATGGCCGAGGAACTGAGTAGCCAGCTCGTCGAAGGTCAAGATTGAGCGGGGCTCGAGCCCCCGGAACCAGTCCCGACCTGCGCGGATGAGGGTGGCCGGGAAGGCCCTGCACTGGGCGGCGTCGGAGTGTTCCTGGAAGCTCATCCCTGCGGTGAAAGCGTCCAAATGGTCCTTCAGATCGGTTTTCCCGTGAGACCTTTGGGGGCTTGTTGCACGAGGAGACGTGGACGGCGAGCAATTCCTCAGTGAACGGCTTTGTGAGCGAATCGGAGGCATATATATCCCCGTCGCTCGAGAGGTGAGCCTCCCGGCGCATGCCCTCGATCTTCTTCTCGAGGGCGTCGAGTCGACCATGGTATCCTGAGGAATCGGCGCATTGGGATCCCTGGCCTCCGCTGCGGGTGACCTGCGTCTGGGAGCGGCCCCGGTTCCTCTCGATGAAGTGCCTCAGATCCCGGGGCGAAGTGGCTCTCGAGCCGCCGATGTGAACCCCTTCTGTGCGGCCCCGCCGAGGGGGGTGGTGTCGACCATGCCTGTGGACAGGCGAGGTGACTGACATCTCCTCAGGGGGATAGGGTCGTGAGGAGGCTCGAGGCGAGGCGTTCTGGTGGCGGACCTTGGTGTGGAGCCGTGGGGCGCCCAGCGGGCCTCGGGGAGTACCGGCGCGAGAGATCTGTGGCCAGGAGTCGTAGCCTGCAGGTGGTCGGCCGTCCCGACAGGGGCAGAGCCTTCTGGAGGCGGTGGAGCGGCGATCTGGTACCCAGGCCCGGCCGCTTGGACGCGGACGAGCGCCTCCATGAGAGACTGTAGCCGATCTATCCGGATGGAGAGGGCGTTGATGATGGTCGCTAGAGGAAGCTCATCCACGCCTTCGGTGAGTGGAAGGCGACGGCTGGTACCGGGATCTTTGGGATGGTTGCTTGCCATGCGGACGGAGATCGGAAGGCCAACTTTGTTTTTGTGGAGTTTGCTTTCCCACAAACGGCGCCAACTGATAGAGGTCCTTTTCAGGTCTCCGTCAGATGTTGTCTTCCGTTGATCTCCCGGTGGATTTTGGTGGTGATCTTCTGTTGCGTGTGGATCTCAATGGGTTTTAGTGAGATTGGTTATTTGAGGAGTTTAGCGCCGAGTACCTGCAAAGAAGTCCCGGGGTGGTTTGGTACTACCGAGGACCCTCCGACGATCAAGTTAGTGCTAGATCCGAGCAGAGCAATGGCTAAGTGGAATAAGAAATGGCTTACTTGACCCCTCTATGATGGGGGTTTATATAGCGGCAGCAGCACGCAGCGGTAGGCGCGAGAGTCTCGCCGGCCGTTACGCTCCCGACGTCATGCCCGCGTGAAGAGCGGATCGCCCATTAATGAGGATCGTGATGGCGTGGAACGTGGGACGTTGCTGGCGGAGAATCTGCGCGTGGCGAGATTTGCGGAGCGGCGGTTTGTTCATACCATAATTTTGCATTATTATATTCCCCATTCTTATTCATTTTACAAATAAATAGGTACTTTTGATCTATGTCTGCTACATAGTTGCAGGTTACAGGTTCTCGGAACAAAACAGTGAAAATGATGAAAAGACGATACAAAAGTGAGACTACGACCAACAAATGGAAAAATCTTAATCAAGCCTACAGTTTGGAGAATAAACGAAGATCAATGAACAAATTCACAAAGTACAAAGGCATCGCAAGGTTCAAGACTTCGACACGAAACAAACGGTGAAGTCCACGACATTATGCACTGTGGAAATCTGGAAGAAAACTAGAAGACAATCTGAGAAACCAAGTGAATAAAAGCTAAGAAAAAAGCAACAGAAGAATTACCAGAGAAGAAGAGCCTTCAAGCCCTCCACATGGCCGCGGAACCACGGCCAAACCAAGCTTATGGCCACGGATCCACGGTCACGCGTTGCGCGTGCGTGGCGCGTGTCGGTGGTGTCGGTGCGTCGGTGCATTACTTAGGTTTTTCTTAGGGTATATTTGTAAATGCAGATGTGAGTCGATTGTAACCCTAGGGTTTCTATGCTCTATAAATAGAAATCCTAAACCTCTTTTGAAGGTATGCCTCTTTTTATTTCATCTATTCAGAATTCTAAATTCGGTGTAAATGTTGGAGAGAGCCATCAAATAAAGTAAGGTTTTTTTTATTTCATTGCCCTAGTTAATTTTCATTCTGCCTTAGTATAATTTTTCTTATCTGCCCTAGTTAGATAGTTAGAAAATTTTAATCAATTCCCTAATGAGTGAGTAATTCCTCACTTGTTAGGGTTAGAATAGGGAAGGCTTGAGAGATAAAAATCTCTCACCCCTTTCTTTCCCATCACATATAATTAATAGGACTCCATTGTTCCCCTCCGAATAACGGAGATGCGACCGCGTAGGTCCGTCTGGCCTGAAATTCGGGGCAGATGCTAATTGGTGCTATCCGTCCACCTCTCTGAACATGCCAAGTTGATTTATGGCACCATGTATCGAAGGTTTAAACGGATGCGACCGATGTAGCAGACTTCGTCAGATTTCCCCTCGTTTGAGGGGTTTTTGATTGTGGGGACGCTCTTCCCTGCAGGCGCAAGCCCCTGCAGTTAATTACGCTACCGCATCGCAGTAACAACTTTCTCCTTCTCCAGATGGTCAATTCGTGTTGTGGGTGTTTGTTTTGTGTTTGGTTGCCCGTGGATTGTATACGGAGACTAAGTTATGTTGTCGCCCGTAGGGCGTGGACTAGTCCAAATCCGTATCTTTCTTAGATTTGGGTTTGGGGGTTGGGTTTAAGGATACGTTAGTCTCATTTGAGACTAAGATCAACTTAAACGTATGTTAAGGATACGTTAGTCTAATTTTAGACTAAGATCAACTTAACAGGATCGTTTAGATCCAACAAAAGAGCGATTGGGCTCTGTTGTTTAGTTTAATGACATTGCGGTCGATAATTAGTTTAAGGACATTACGGTCCAATGTTAGTTTTAAGACATCGCGGTAGAGGTTAAGGACATCATAGTCCATGGATTTAAGGACACCACAGTCCGTTATTAGTTTTAAGACATCACAGTCGAGGTTAAGGACATCATAGTCCATGGGCTTAAGGACCCCACAGTCCGATGTTAGTTTTAAGACATCACGGTCGAGGTTAAGGACATCATAGTCCATGAGTTTAAGGACCCTACAGTCTGTTGTTAGTTTTAAGACATCACGGCCAAGGTTAAGGACATCATGGTCCATGAGTTTAGGGACCTCACAGTCCATTGTTAGTTTTAAGACATCACGGTCAAGGTTAAAGACATCATAGTCCATTGGCTTAAGGACCCCACAGTCCATGAAATGTATAGTTGTCGGGACCCGTCACCTCTTTGAAGACGTTGAGGAATTACAACGACAAATATCAAAGGAGTGAAGAGATGTACCCTTGAACCCAGGTGGATTAAATGATCTATAACCCAGTTTGGAACTAAGACCAATTAATTATATTATGAGCACATTGGCTCAGTTAAGTCTGAATTGAGGACTTATGGCCAACATGGGCTAAGTACAATTGGATTTGAAGTGTTGGCCCTTTGTTGGACCATTGGAAATTTGTCTGGGTTCAAGCCCACATTATTTAGCAATGCTAAACGAGAGTTTTAGGGCTTTGGTAACATTTTTATCTTTCTTTTATTGAGCGGTGAACATTATAGCTCTGACTTTTACTCAATTTTGAATGGAAGGCTTTGCCTCTGAAAGAATTAGCCAATTTGGTTAAAAAAAATAGTGTTAAACACTAGAGAAAACAGTGTTAAACACTGAAAATATATCCATCAAATTAGTGTTAAACACTAACAGATAATCAGTGTTAAACACTGGAAATGGGGTTCTCAAGTTAGTGTTAAACACTAAAAATAAAGTTCTCGAATTAGTGTTAAACACCTAAAGAAAAATGGGTCACGTAGGGACATGTGAGGGCGCCCAAAGGTGGGACCAGATCCCTTTACATCGTTCTGCGATTAAGTGTTAAACACTTTTTTTATTTTCGAGGATCGCGTGTTGGCACGTGATGGATATCTGTGCGCCAATTGTTAAAGCGTTTGCTGAGGGGTCACGTGATAACACGTGAGAGCGCCCAAAGCTTAGATTTCCTTTGCTTTTTCTTTCCGTGTTTTGGAGGTCACGTGGGAGCACGTGAGGCATTGCCTCGGAACTTTTTCCTTCTCATTTTTGGGGATCTTTTCAGGGGTCACGTGGGAACACGTGACCTTAGTCCTTTTCATGAACAGAGATCTCTTTAGTCTCTTTATTTTATTTTGAGAATTAAATTCTCTGTAGGGTTAAACCCTGATCATGATTTGGAGGAATTAAATTTCTATTATGAAAGAATTAAATTCTTATATAGGGTTAAACCCTAATTTTCTTTTAGAGGAATTAAATTCCCATATATGTAAAAGAATTAAATTCTTGTATAGGGTGAAACCCTAACTTCATTTATTAAGAGGAATTAAATTCCTGTGAATTTGAAAGAATTAAATTCTCAATTAGGGTTAAACCCTAGTTCTGTCCATCTTGAAGGAATTAAATTCCTGTAATTCTAGGAGAATTAAATTCTCATATAGGGTTAAACCCTAGTTTCATCTTGAAGGAATTAAATTCATGTGAGTTTGGGAGAATTAAATTCTCATATAGGGTTAAACCCAAGTTTTGTTTTGGGAGAATTAAATTCTTTAAACTCAATTCCCCCTCTAAGTTTTGGATCTGCATGGCAGGATCTCAACCCGATGAGAATTAAATTCTCAACTTATGGGGAGATGTGCTCTGTGCAGATCTTCAACCAGAGGAAGAACTAAGTTCTTTTGTGCAGAAGAGTTAAACTCTTAGATTTGAGAATTAAATTTTCTGTTTGGAGTTTTGATCCCCTTTCTTTTCTCACCTAGGGTTTTTCTTTGTTGAGAATTAAATTCTCCTTTCTTTTCTCTCTGAAATTTCAAGATTCCAAAGCTCTCTCTCCTCAAAATTCTATATCCCTCATTCTCTTCTCTTGGCTCCTATTTATAGGAGAAGAAAAAGAATCAAATTGTTTAGCAAATCTTTCATTGAAAATTTTTGTTTGTTTTCATAATTAATATGAGCCTTTAGATCATTAAGTGAATTTTTTTCACCGTTGGATTTTCAATCCAAAGATATTCTGTTTGTTATTTCTGGTGAGATTTAGGGAAATCTTTCCTTGTCTAAGATTTTTCCATAAATTGATGATATTTAATCACCCCTGGATTTTTAATCCAACGGTTCTCTTTAATCTTTTCCTATTTGGAAAGATTTTGGAGAAATTCAGAATTTTAATTCAATTAAACTGTAAGGCTTTCAAAGCCTGTCACGTGCTGACACGTGACCCTCGTTGAGGTATTTTCTGATTTTTAGAATTAATTTCTATTTAAGCTGCAGGGCTTTCAAAGCCTGTCACGTGCTGACACGTAGCCTTGTCACGTGTGAGCATGCGACCCCAATTGAGTCATCTTTCACCCTTTCTTTGTTTTTCATCTCTGTTTAGCGAGATTTTAACCATCACATGACTGTTTACCCCAATCAGAGCAAAGCTCTGTTCAAATTCCAAGGCGGAAGATGAAGCACCCCCAATCAGAGCAAAGCTCTACTTTGAAAATTTAAACTTTAGTAAATGAAGCAACGCTTCAGATTCTTTGCGCTGCGCGCGACGCGCCACGTGTCAAAAGTTGATATATCAGCGCAGTGTCCAAGGCAGTGCATCCAATCAGGGCAAGGCTCTTTTAAAACAAAAAGTAAAGGAAGCAACGTTTCAGTTGCGCAAACGCTGCGCTGCGAGACACGTGCCTGCACAGTTGCGCAAGCACAACTGCGCAAGCGTTGCGCTGCGCGACACGTGTTTGCACAAGCACAGCTGCGCAAGCGCTGCGCTGCACGACACGTGTCTGCGCAGTTGCGCAAGCACAGCTGCGCAAGCGCTGCGCGACACGTGTCACGTGCTGAGGCGTTTGCGCAAAACAGATTTGAGATTTTAAAGAAATCTTTTCTGTTCTTGTTAAAACAAGAAGATTTTCTTCTGTAAAACAGAATCCTTTGGATCAAAGATCCAACGGTGGGGAAAATTCCCCAAATCACTCAGAGAAAGATCTCTTTAACAAATTTAACTAATTTATGGGCACTATAAAAAGGACCCTAGACCTCAATTCAAGAGGAGGAACACATTTGGTGAGAAATTAAACAGAGAAAACTCTGAAGAATTGGAGAGAAATCCTGAAGAAACAAAAAAAAAAGGTAAAAACCTTTAGAAAAAGAGAAAATTCTCTTATGAACAGATCATTGATCTGAGAACAAGATCAAGGATCTCTAAGGAAAAGAAAATAAATAATAAACAGTGCCTTGCACTTCTTTTTATGAACCATTGGTTCTAAATCTAAAAGATTCTCAAGATAACAGTGCCTTTCACTTTTCATGAACCACTGGTTCTTTAAAAAAAACAAGAAAAAACTTGTTTTCTTTGATCTAAAATTGATCCAAAAGAATAAGAACAGTGCCCAGCACTTGCCAAAACTGCACTATTGCGCAAGCCGCCGAAAGCGCCACGTGTCAGCAGTGCAACAGCGCAGCGCACTGACTCAGCGCACTGCGCTGTTGTGCTTGCGCTCATCAGAACGTGACACGTGTCACCTCCACGAGCGCTTGCGCTCTTTAATTGCGCAAAGCACCTGACAAGCCATGTGGGGCACTGTCAGAGTATTAAATGCAATGCATTATTAAAGTGCAGAGCCCAATCAAAGGTCTAATGGACCAAATAAAAGTACTGCACATAATGCTATGCATTATTTAAAGGGCAGAGCCCAATTGAGAGGTCCAATGGACCAAAACAAATGCTCTGCATTATAATAAAAAGGGCAGAGCCCAGTCAAAATAGGCATAAATGGCCTGAAATAATGTTATGCATTATTGTAAAGGGGAAAGCCCAAACAAAGGCCCAACAGGCCAAATGCAAACAAAATGTGAACATTTTCAACTGGACTTAGCCCAATTTTGGCCGTTAGTCTTCAAATTAAATTGACTGAGCAAGATTGCTCTCTTAAATCAATTTATATCCGGTTCGAGGGTACATCTCCGAGCTCCTCTGACACCTATCGTTGTAATCCTTCAACGACGTCAGAGAGGTGACGGGTCCCGACGACCACACACATCAATATGGACTGCGGGGTCCTTAAACTCGTGGACCGAAACGTCCTTAAACTAATATTGGATCGAAACGTCCTTAAACTAATATTGGACCACCACGTCTCTAAACTTGAATATGGACCGAAACGTCCTTAAACTAATAATGGACCACCACGTCCCTAAACTGAACACGGACCACCACGTCCCTAAACTGGAATATGGACCACCACGTCTCTAAACTGGAATACGGACCACCACGTCCCTAAACTGGAACATGGACCACCACGTCTCTAAACTGGAACATAGACCACCACGTCCCTAAACTGGTAATAGACCGCAACGTCCTTAAACTACCTATGGACCATTACGTCCATAAACTGGAACAATAGAGTCTCCAAATGCTCTTTTTTCGGATCTAAACGGTCCCGTTTAAGTTGATCTTAGCTTCAAATACGGCTAACGTATCCTTAAACATTTAAAAGGACTATAAAACTCCAAATCGACTTTGGTTCAAGGGTACATCTCTGAACTCCTCTGACACCTATCGTTGTAATCCTTCAACGACGTCAGAGAGGTGATGAGTCCTGACGGCCATATATTAAACGGATCACTACGTTAAGTTGATCTTAGTCTCAAACGAGACTAACGTATCATTAACGAACGTTTAAGTTGATCTTAGCCCCAAGCACGGCTAATGTATCCTTAAACCAAAACACCAAACCCAAATCTAAGTAAATACGGATTTGGACTAATCCACGTTCTACGGGCGACGATATCGCTTAGTTTCCGTATACAATCCACGGGCAACCACAAACAAAACAAACATACACGACACGAAGTGAAATTCTGGAGAAGGAGAAAGTTGTTACCGTGATGCGGTAGCGTAATTAACTGCAGGGGCTTGCGCCTGCAGGGAAGAGCGTCCCCACAATCAAAAACCCCTCAAGCGAGGGGGAATCTGACGAAGTCTGCTACATCGGCCGCATCCATCTAAACCTCTGACACACGGTGCCATAAATCAACTTGGCATCTTCGGAGAGGTGGACGGATAAAACCAAATAGCATCTGCCCCGAATCTCAGCGTCAGGACCTCGCAGTCTTGTGCGCCGTCTTTCGGAGGGGAACAGATTCTGGCACGCTCGGTGGGACCTTTTCCTCTTTCCACTCCACACTTCGTGTGTTGTTTTCGCGAACCGATCGCGGTTTGTTATCGGTTGCCTTTGGATTTCAAGTTACTAAGATTTGGTCTTTTACCTGGCGCAGAACTCAAGCATCAATGGCCTCTAACTGCACCAACTGCTCGAAGTGCCACTGCAGCGGACGCTCCACCTCACCTGGAGGTGTAGCATATGGACCCTAAGCGGCTTCCTTCCTCGCTTTGCCGGTAGACCAGGTGACCCAGGCCACCACCGGCCTGTTTTTCGGGACCATGATCCCACCTACAAGCTTCTCTATGCCAATACCTGCACTGGAAGTGAACAAGAAGTCGGTCTTCGACCGACTCACTGCTACGACGGCCCCTGTCAACGGGTCGCCCACTACCAAACCAACAGCCTCTGTTTTCGCCAGGCTGGATCAGAACTCTAAATTGGCTGTTCCAAGGAAGGCAATAACTGCTGCTCCAGAAGTCGTCAAGGCGGCTTCCCCTGTCAAAGAGTCAGTCTTTTCAAGACTGACGATTCTTGCTCCTGCCCCTGCTCGAGGATCTGTCTTCGAAAGGTTGAATATCATCCCTCAAAAGACAACTTCAGTCTTTAAGAGGTTAACACCAGCGGCGCCTCATTTAGACAGGGGGCAAAAAGAAGCTGTCTCAATCTCCGAGCCAGTCTCAACGGCTCGTCATGCTCGACGTCACCATTGGCAACGAGTGAGGAAAGCAGGGGGCAACTCCCCCTCAGGGTTAACTCCACCGGCTCCAGTGGTGGAAGTCAACGCTGCTGTTCCAACTGGGAACAGCTTTGAACTGCTGAGGAGGGTACGTAAGAATTCTCCAACCGCTACACTGAAAAGATCTCCTCAGCCAGCGGAGAGGGTTCCAGAAACAAAGCAAGAACAACCCCCTCAACGGCTGTCCTAAAAAATATACAAGGTTTGGCGAAAGGTTCGAGACTCCGTGATCGACCCAGATCACTCTCGTCAACAAAAGAAGACGAAAGTGCAAAAAGAAAAAGACCGTTCTATTAAACAGCAGGGGACAACGATCGCTAGGATGTCCACTGCAACTGCCCCTTCAACTTCAACGGCCCACAAAAGAAGGAGACCGGAGAAAACCACCGCGCCGGCGACAAATATCAGAGGTGGTGAACCTAAACGCCCTGAGTCAGGGGGCATTGTAGTTCACACCGTCTATGTGGTGTCTGGTAAAGAGGACAGTCGCATATCTACGGGTCATCGACCGCTTACGCGATCAGTGACCAAGGCGCAGGAGCAACATCAAAAACTCCAAGAGATGATGAATGTTATGGCCGCACTTACAGGGCCAAAAGAAAACCCTGAAACGTCCTCGGATGAACGCCATGAGGAAGAAACCGACGTCGAATTCCTCCGTCGAATATTGGAGAAGAAGGACAAAGAGGCTGCTGAACAAGCAGCCAACATACAGCGTATGAGCCTCCTCTTCCAAGACATGATAGGGATGATGATACAACAAGATCCTCCTGCTGAAGATCCCCCGATCGTCCTTGGTGACGATAGGGGAGAGACATCAAATCCTCCGCCAGCACTGTCGACGGCTAAGGAGGATACAATCTCCAAAGCTGATTTGGACGAGTACATAGCCCAACAAATACGGGTTCATCATGCGACCGAAGCAGCCGGCCAGGTTGTAAAAATAGGGCGGCCATATCCAAGTTGGTACGACCAAATCAAGTACCCGTCGGGTTACATAATTCCCAAGTTCCATGTCTACAAGGGGACGGGCAATCCTCACCAGCATGTTGCCCAGTTCAGGGCACTCTGCGGCAACACCGGCAGTGACGACAAGCTGTTGCTTCGCCAGTTTGTTGGAAGCTTATCAGATACGGCGTTCGAGTGGTACTCTAAACTCCCGAATGAATCTATCAAGGCCTTCGCAGAGATGGAGCTGTTGTTTACTCAGCGTTTTGCAAGCGCCGGTGAACGCACCCCGATGACGGCACTGATTAACGCTAGGGTAAAGCCAGGCAAGACATGGGTTCAATATGCTATACGGTGGCGGAACTTATGGTCGAAGTGCGAACAGCGCATTGAAGAAGCTCCTGCGGTGGGTATGTTTGTGGGAACCCTCGATCCGCAAGTAACCATCTCACAATTTATGATGTTCTTCAAGCCAACTACCTTCCAAGCCTTGATTGACAAGCTAGCGCAAATGGATTAGATGGGCCATAAATCCCCTCTTCCAAAGCCAGACTCCCGAAATGACAAAGGGAAGGGAAAAGCGATCATCGTCGCTAATGCTCAACAACAACCGAGAAACTCGAAGCCGGTTGTGTGTCAAAATAATATGCGCCCGTACGTAGAACTTGAAGAGAGGCTAGGGCGTCCTTACTCGTTTCCCTGAGATAAAACGAGAAGGTTATTCGAGCTGGCGTTGCGCAACCGACTCATAAATCTGCCGGATCTAAAACGTTCGTTGCAACCAAGTGATGTCAATGAGCCCAACTACTGTCCTTATCATCGAGTACTGGGCCATCCGATCGAAGATTGCTATGTTTTCAAAAATTGGATTGAAAACCAATACCGACAGGGCAAATTCGCGTTATCTGAAAAATGGAAGGTGAATCCCCCGCAACCCCACACCTCTAAAGGGACGATACGCCGGGGGCAACATGCTCCGTCTTCGAAGAAGCTCCTTGGGAGGTTGTATTATCAGCCAAGACAAAGAGGATGCTATCTTCAGACATGTCCAGCGATTAGGTGGAAGAACCCGTTAGAACCGCAGGTCGTTGAAGGGATGTTGAAGCCACGTACAACTCCAAAGACCGATGGTGGTGGCTCAAGCACTCGCAACCAACCGTCAAAATCTTCGAAGAAGAAGAAAAAGAAATCTAAGAAGCCCGTGAAGTCTGGCGACAAGCGCACGGACTTGCAAAAAAAAATTGACTCGCTGGAGGAATACAACCAGAAGGCACGGACTCCCATTACATTCCAAGAGTTCCTCAATCATGTCTTTCAAGAGGAAGATGAGGGAGAAAGTTCATCTGATGAATCTGAAGAATGCGTGGCGAGCTGTCATGTGATTTCCCACTCGTTCATAGACGATGAGGAAACTCCTTGTATTGAAACGCTGGGGGCAGATCCTGAACCAAAAATTCTGGGGCCATCGGATGAAGTAATTGACGCATTCCTTAATGAAGCTCGATTGAAAAGTAAAGCTGATCGAGAACGCGAGACGGCTATATTTGAAAGGGCCAAGCGCCGGCGTCTTGATGAAAGGGCTGAGACGATCCCGCTGGAGCAAAACACCTCCACTACCGACAAAAGCCAATTCAAGATGAGGAAAAGGTTTGCTAAGGCCATATCAATAGGCATGAAGCTACCATCCTCCGAAGGAAAAATTACTGGTGAAATAGAAATGCACCCCTCCTATTGCTTATATCATCAGAAGGTTTCTCACCCCACTCAAGAGTGCAAAGCTTTCGATAGATGGTGGCAAGGATACGTTGCTCATGGACAATGCTTTAAGTGGGAAAAGCGTAAAACTCGTCGGGAGCGGAAGAATACGACCGAAGGGCTTAAAAGAACCACCGGCGATTGTCGCATGGTTAACACCAGCGGGTCACAAGTGCCTACATTCGGAAGCGATTCTGATGAGGAGCTGAAACTTGCCCCTCTCTTTAAAGAGTCCACTTCGGGAAAAGAAGGAGAGCCGAAGGTTTGCGAAAATATTCGGCTGCGGAATCGGACGTTGCCTGAAAAGAATCTCGGACCCTCAAACAGAAAAGATAAAGGGAAAGAAAAGGTCTCTGAAGATATCGTCTTAGATGACCAAGTTGTGGAGGAGCTAAGTGCCAGGGACCCGCCGAAGAGAAACAAGGTGGATTACAACGTCTTAGCTCATTTGAGGAAGCTACCCTCACAGCTCAGCATTCTTGACGCCCTTTTGCTATCAAAGGAGGCGAGAGATTCGTTAATCAAGACACTATAAGATCCGGAACAATTCCAAGCTTTCCTGGCTGAGGAAAAGGTGAAGGATGAATTGGAGGAAGTGCACACGGCCGATGTCGCTTTTGGTGATGAAGACCTTCTCCTTGGGACGTGCGAACACAATCGCCCCCTTTATGTCTCAGGATACTGCCGCGATATAAAGATAGGCAAAATCCTGATCGACAATGGATCCTCAGTTAACCTCCTCAATGTGCGGGAATTAAAAGAAATCTGCATGAGCGTCCAGCACCTTGCTCGGGACAAGATCACTATCTCCGGGTTCGACTCCCAATCATCAAGAACTCTCGGGTCTATGATACTGACGCTACGCTTCGGGCTACTCGTCACGGACATTAAATTCCACGTCATAGACTCCAAGACATGCTACAATGCTCTGCTCGGCCGACCGGGGTTACACGAGTACAACGTCATCCCTTCTACACAACATCAGTGTATGAAATACTCTAAGGATGGTCTCGAGTATACCGTGGCGGGAGAACTGAATCTGTTTTCCGTGAACGAAGTCCGCAAATATGAAGATGCCAAATACTTCTTACCAGATTTCGAAGACACGGAAAGGTGTCACAAGCCGGACAACAAAGCTAACGCCACCATCCCTGTTTTCGGGAGTGATACCGAGGAAGAAGAGGAGATAGTGTATTCGGGTCCGCCCCAACACAACAAGTCAGGACCATCTACTCCTACGTTGATCTTTGGTAGCGACTCGGAAGATGAGATCCATGCTGTATTCTCTGCTCGACCTTCAATACGAACGTCCGCTGACGAAGAACAAAGTCTACAAGTCGCCATGGTGCCGCTTAAACACCGTAAGGAACTGGATGCGCTTGATATCTACAGTGTAGAAGAGCTGCGAACGTTCTATATCCCTTCCAGGCGAGAAAGCGAAGAAGCAATTCTATTCTACCGCTCTGAAGAAACCAAAGTGGAGAAAGAAATTTGGCATGGCGCGGATCCTACACTCGACAGGCTTCAGCCTATCCTTCTTCTCAGATATTATACGGAAGGTTTGAAAAAGCTGCTGAAATGCCAAGGGATATCCTTCAAGCAGACCGTTCAAAAATCCAAGTTCTATGACAATGTCTGGAACGTTCCCGGGACTCAACGCAAACTGCCTAATGGGAGAATGGAGACAAAAGGACTTGGATACATCCGCTCAAAGAAACAAGAACTACTAAACAGCTGCTATGTCATGTATGACTTCGATGAAGAAGCGGATGCTCAATGGGAGAACGCTAATCCTGAGCCAGTGAAAGTTCCAGATGCAAGAGAGCCCAGTCCGTCGTTCGAAGAACAAATGGACAAGCTTATAAGGGAAGCGGGTCAAAAAGTCTGGGACGATCATAACCGCGAAATGGTCATCTACGAGAAAGCCAAAACGCAACACCTCCTCCAACTGGCCGTGAAAGATGAAAATACCGCTCCTTGTCAACCTGTTATAAAGAAGGCTCGATGCAAAAGCAGAAATAAGTCGAGAGGCCAAAAAGGCGCCCAACAGCAACAAAGCAGGGCTAAGAAGCCACACAAATGGGAGTCGAGCGTTATTGATCTATCCCTCATGAAGAAAATGGGTCGAGCGTACTCGTTTCCTTGAGACAAGACGAAGAAGATACTTGATCTTGCTCTAAAACATCAAATGCTTACACTGCCGGAGTCTAAACACCCCGAACAAGCGGGCGAGGTCTCACACCCGGACTATTGCTTTTATCACAGAGTGATAGGGCACCCTTTCGAGGACTGCTTCACCTTCAAGAATTGGGTCGAAGATCAGTATCAGCTTGGCAAGTTCACTCTGTCCGACAACTGGAGGGTAGCGCTGCCACAGAAGCACGAACCCAAGGCCATGAAAGAAGAACCAGTTCCGCATTGGGATTGGAAGCGAATTCGTACTTGTCACGTGATAACGATATTAAAAGAAGATCCCGAGAACATGGATGACCTTCCCTGGTGCTTCGAAAACAGCAACGACGAGATAATCTCAGAATTTCCACCAGCGCCAAAAGAGCTGGAAGATGTAATCCATACCACTGCAGATAACCTCAAGAAAATTGAGTTGGGGACGGCAAACGATCCACGACCGACATTCATCAGCGAGCTGCTATCTGAAGAAAGGGTGGCTGCGTTAAAGGACATGCTTCTATAACATAGAGATTGCTTCGCATGGAACTATTCCGAAATGCCGGGACTAGATCTAGAAATCGCTGTGCATAGATTGGCGATATCTCCAGACGTCAGGCCAGTCAAACAGGCACCGAGAAGAATGCGGCTCGAGCTTGAGATGAGCATCAACGCCGAGGTCAAGAAGCTGATCGACTCTGGCTTCATCCAGGAAGTTCAATACCCTGAATGGATCGCCAATATCGTCCCGGTGATGAAGAAAAATGGGACAGTGCGCATATGCGTGGACTTCCGGGATCTCAATAAAGCCTGCCCGAAGGACGATTTCCCAGTGCCGGTCACCGAATTGATGATAGACAACACGTCCACTCATAAGGTTTTCTCCTTTATGGACGGCTCGTCAGGGTATAATCAGATAAAGATGCATCCCGAAGAACAGAAGCACACCGCCTTCAGGACTCCTTTGGGTATATTCTGCTACAAGGTGATGCCCTTTGGTTTAAAGAACGCCGGTGCCACCTATCAGAGGGCCATGACGAAGATCTTTGATGACCTTATACACGAAATCGTCGAATGCTATATTGACGATCTCGTGGTTAAAAGCAAATCATACGAGGAACATCTCGAGCATCTGAAGACCGTATTTCAACGCCTTCGACAATACAACTTGAAGATGAACCTTCTCAAATGTGCATTCGGAGTTTCCTCGGACAAATTCCTGAGGTTCATCGTCCGACACCGAGGTATTGAGATAGATCCGTCAAAGATCAAGGCGATCATGGAAATGCCTCCGCCGAGAACTCTCAAACAGCTGCGGTCTCTCCAAGAGAAGCTCACGTATATACGGCGATTTATAGCCAATCTTTCAGGCAAGTGCCGTCCCTACAGCCACCTGATGAAGAAGGGAACCCCATTCGTCTGGGACCAAAAATGCCAAAGCGCGCTGGACGAGATCAAACAATACCTGTAAAACCCGCCAGTGCTGGCTGCTCCGGTCAAGGGAAAGCCCCTCATTCTTTATACAACTGCCCTCGAAGGCTCCTTGGGCACATTATGGGCACAAGAGAACAATCAAGGGAAGGAAAGAGCACTCTACTACTTAAGTCGAGTTCTGCTGGGGGCAGAAAGCAACTACTCTCCCATTGAAAAACACTGCCTGGCGTTGATCTTTGCGATAACAAAGCTCAGGCATTATGCATTGGCGCACGAAGTCCGTCTCATCTCGAAGGTGGACCCCCTTAAATATTTGATGTCGAAGGCCATATTGACGGGACGACTCGCTAAATGGGACCTACTCTTGATGGAGTTCTCGGTAACGTATCAACCTCTCAAGGCATTGAAAGGCCAGGACATCCCCGACTTCCTCGTTGAACATCCGATACCCGCCGATTCTCCTCTGAATTGCGATCTTCCAGATGAACATGCGTTTGACGCGATCGACGGTGGTGATACCCGATGGGAGCTTTATTTCGATGGAGCATCTTCCATGAAGAAGCACAAACAAAGTACCCCTGTAATCAAATTGGGGGTAGGACTCATCTTTGTAACTCTACAAGGAGGGATAATGCGCTTCGTGTTCTCCCTGACGGAGCCGAGGACAAACAATGAAGCCGAATACGAAGCTTTGATTGCAGGTCTCGAGATCGCCATCGACATGGGAATTGAAAACCTTCTCATATACGGAGATTCTCAACTGGTCGTTAGTCAAGTAAAGGGCGACTACCAAACATGCAAACCAGAATTGGTGAAGTACGGCGAAAAAGTACAACAATTGTTGACCCAAATTCCCTCATACACTTTGGAGAACATACCGCGCGCGGAAAACAGCAAAGCAGACGCGTTGGCCAAACTTGCTAAAGAACTGGCTGACGAGAACCTCGATGATATTAGAATCATGGTACAAAGCCGTCGGGTACTTTCCCCAGCAGAAATATCTCCGGAATCATCCGAAGAAAAAGGAGCGAGTGAGCAGACAACCCTGCAAGTAAAAAATTGGGAAAATACCGAGGATTGGAGAGAAGTCTTCATAGACTACTTTAAATCCCACCGAACGCCTGAAGAAGCGTCCATAAGACATCAGCTCATCAAACGATCTCTGTCTTTTGCCTTCGTTAACGATACTCTGTACAAGAGGTCATTTGATTCTCTGTGGCTGAGATGCTTAGGACCAGACGAAGCAAAAAGGGTCGTCCAGGAAGTTCATGACGGACTCTGCGGTTCTCACCAAGCAGGCCCAAAGATGAAGTTGAAGATCAAACGGATGGGCTACTACCGGCCCACGACGATCCAGGACTGCCTCGAATATGCGAAGCGATGCCACTCATGCCAAATTCATGGGGACTTCATCCACCAGCATCCAAATCCACTACATCCGACGGTGGCTAGCTGGCCGTTCGAAATGTGGGGGACTGACATAGTCGGCCCCATCGAACCAGCATCGTCCAGAGGACACCGTTTTATCCTGGCGACGACTGATTACTTCTCCAAGTGGGCAGAGGCAGTACCGCTGAGGGAAGTTAAGACGGAGAATATCCTCCATTTCTTCAAGACGCACGTCATATATCGGTTTGGGACGCCGAGACGAATCATCTCCGATAACGGGCCAGCCTACAGAAGCCACAAGATCAGTCGCTTCGCGCAACTGCACAATATATACTGGAGATATTCCTCGGTTTATAATCCGCGAGCTAACGGTTTAGCTGAGGCCTTCAACAAGACCTTGACAAAGATCATGAAGAAAACGGTGTCTCGAAATAAGAAAGACTGGCACGAGAGACTGCAAGAAGCTCTCTGGGCATATCGAACTACGTTCAAGACGGCCACAAACACAACGCCATACGCGTTGGTATTCGGTACGGAAGCAATACTTCCCCTCGAAATAGAGTTACCCTCTCTACGAGTAGCAGTCCACTACGAGCTGACGGACGAAGAAAATGCCCACCTTCGGCTTGAGGAGCTTGATGCCCTCGATGAGACCCGGCTCATAGCACAGCAAAATCTGGAGGCCTACAAAGTAAAGATGACGCGCTCATATGAAAGATTGACCCGACCGAGGACATTCCGCCAAGGCGAACTTGTGCTAGTGGTCAAAAGGCCTATGATTCCCAATCGCGCCAAGCGGGGAAAATTCGAGCCAAACTATGAAGGCCCATACATCATAGATAAGGTCTACCAGGGTGGGGCATATCTACTCATGGACATGCATGGTGAAAGGCATTTCAGACCAATAAACGGTCGCTTCCTAAAGAAATACTACACTTAATGAGCCACAGCCTAGGTCAATGGTAGATGACGACGACTATGTCCGCTCGCTATCTTCCTAAGCTCAAGCTTATAAGCAGTAGCCGGCCTTCTCCATGACGGACCGAAACGTCCTTAAACTAATAGCGGACCGAAACGTCTTTAAACTACTATCGCAGTATCCTTAGGCTGACGAGATGAATAATAAAATATATATATATAAAAACGGTATGTCCATAAGCAAAAAGGGTACGGATGAAAACCCAAAAGGGCTCCGTGAGTAAAAACAGCAGGGCTACCGGCAAGTGTTCATGAAAACCCGAAAGGGCACGACCTTGTAAAAAAAAGAGGAAAAGAAAATTAAAAAAAAGAATAAAGAAAAACGGTAAGTCCATAAGCAAAAAGGGCACGGATGAAAACCCGAAAGGGCTCCGTGAGTAAAAACAGCAGGACTACCGGCGAGTGTTTATGAAAACCCGAAAGAGCGCAACATCGTTAAAAGACACTTATAAGGTCCTCTCGACCTTGTAAGGAGAAACCACCCGCGTGAGATCCTTACGACTCACAAGGGAGCAACACACTTAGGGATCCCCACGATTCCTAAGGAGAAAATACACTTGCGAGATCCTCACGACTCGTAAGGAAAACTCTCTTATGGGACCCTCACGGCTCATAAGATTTGTAAGTCTTAAGTTACAGAGACGTAAACCTGTGCTTAAGCAACCCCCACAACTTCCGATATTGCCCTACAAGTGGTTCAATACTGACTCTTGTATACAATCCACAGGCGCGAATAAACATTTCCTTAACCAAGTCCTATCCGTGACTGGGGATATGTTTGCATTATCCTTGTAAGTTCTCTCGATTTACAAAGAGAAAACCCTCTTGTAGGATCCTTATGACTTACAGAGGAACAAACACTTAGGAATCCTCACGATTCCTAAGGAGAAAATACACCTACGAAATCCTCACGACTTGTAGGGAGAAATAACTTTGTGAAACCCTTACGGCTCATGAAGTCAAAAGCCTTAGTCGACAGGACCTTAACCCTGTTCGCTAAAGCACCCTTGTTCGACATTGACAGAGGAAGATGATGATTCGCTCCTGGCAATATCCCAGTTGTAGCGGTGCTGATGCCGAAATCGGTGTCTAATTTCAGGTTTACGGCGGAAAGCTAGTAAGCCGCACATGCATACGAAATAGCCGAAATGATGGGGCAACTTGCAAATAAAAAGCAGCAAGTAAAAATGTACGCATGCAAAATAGCCAAAATGATTGGGCAACTCGCAATAAAAAGCAGCGAGTGAAAACAAAATAAACAGCCGAAATGATTGGGCACCGCGAAAAATAGCCGAAATGATTGGGCAATCACGACCTTCGCGATATAAAAGCTGAAATGATAGAGCATCGCGGAAATAAAACAAAAAAAAAGATGATAAAACTTTGGCCCTACAGTTAAGATCACATCGATCCCTGTATACAATCTAAGGGCGCAAACAAAGAGGGAACCATACTTTCCCAACAGGCTCCGCCAGAAAACGAAGCCAAATCTTGACGGCTCATCCCAACTCCGAAGAAACCAGTGTCTTCGGCAAATACCTCAACTCAAGGAAACAAAAAATCCTTGACGAGAGCCTCCTGATCCGCGTCGACTCGCAGAGCAACCAGTGCCTCCGTGGGAAATTCTCTACTCGTTTCAACACCAAGGAAACAAATAATCTTTGGCGCTAGGGAAACAAATAATCCTTAGCAAATACTTCAACTCAGGGAAACAAACAATCCTTGACGAGAGCCTCCTGATCCGCGTCGACTCGCAGAGCAACCAGTGCCTCCGTGGGAAATTCTCGACTCGTTTCAACACCAGGGAAACAAATAATCCTTGGCGCTAGGGAAACAAATAATCCTTAGCAAATACCTCAACTCAGGGAAACAAACGATCCTTGACAAGAGCCTCCTGATCCGCGTCGACTCGCAGAGCAACCAGTGCCTCCGTGGGAAATTCTCCACTCGTTTCAACATCAGGGAAACAAATAATCCTTGACGCTAGGGAAACAAATAATCCTTAGCAAATACCTCAACTCAGGGAAACAAACGATCCTTGACGAGAGCCTCCTGATCCGCGTCGACTCGCAGAGCAACCAATGCCTCCGTGGGAAATTCTCGACTCATTTCAACACCAAGGAAACAAATAATCCTTGGCGCTAGGGAAACAAATAATCCTTAGCAAATACTTCAACTTAGGGAAACAAACAATCCTTGACGAGAGCCTCCTGAGCCGCGTCGACTCGCAGAGCAACCGGTGCCTCCGTGGGAAATTCTCGACTCGTTTCAATACCAGGGAAACAAATAATCCTTGGCGCTAGGGAAACAAATAATCCTTAGCAAATTCTTCAACTCAGGGAAACAAACAATCCTTGACGAGAGCCTCCTGAGCCGCGTCGACTCGCAGAGCAACCAGTGCCTCCATGGGAAATTCTCGACTCGTTTCAACACCAAGGAAACAAATAATCCTTGGCGCTAAGGAAACAAATAATCCTTAGCAAATACCTCAACTCAAGGAAACAAACAATCCTTGACGAGAGCCTCCTGATTCGCGTCGGCTCGCAGAGAAACCAGTGTCTCCGCGAGAAAATTCTCGATTCGTCTCAATTTGCAAGATGAAGCCTCAGGCAGCAGAGACTAAAAAACTTGCTTCCTGAACAATGGGACCCTGCAAGTCGATCTAAAAGATCTCTTGCATACTATTCACGGTTCTCACTCTCCAAAGTCGAATCTCGACAAGGAGGGAAACAACCGCTTACGGGTCTTCTCGACTCGTAAGAGGGAAAAATTCTCTTATAGGATCCTTACGACTTATAAGAGAAAAGCACACTTAGGAATCCTCACGATTCTTAAGGAGAAAATACACCTGCGAGATCCTCTCGATCCGTAGGGAGAAAAGTCTTTATGAGACCCTCACGGCTCATAAAGTTGGAAAGTCTTAGGCAGCAGATCTGAACCTGCGGCCTAAGCCATCGCTATCTCATGAAGAAATCAAGATGCTTACTCTGTTATCTGCTAATTATGACAACGTGCTGATAATAAGAGAAAGAAGAAAGCGACAGAAAGAACATCCGATTTATATTTGATCAGGCGTTCGAGATACACTCATTCATGCATAAGCAAAAGATTTAGAACGAAAAATAGAGACAAGCTGGGATAAAATTTTTCCATTAATATTGCCAAAAGTTCTTACAATCATAAAAGCAATAAACGAAAAATATTATTACAAGGGAATAACCTCGAACCCAGGACATGGATTGAGGAACTCGAAAGCGACCCTATCTATGACTTTCCAAGCCTTACGGACCATCCTAGTGTGCTTTCTTTCGCGAGCACAAGCGTCAGGGTCCCCCCTGATGTCTTCCACCCTCCGATAAGCAGCGAGTATGGCAGATTGTTGAAAGACCTCGTGCAAAAGATCGATAAGACTATCTCGCCGTCTCCGAGATAAAGTTCAACATGTACACCGAGTGCACCTTATCCTCAGCGGCATCCAACGCCCTGAGCGGCACACCGGAACAGAATAGGGGAAACGCTTCCCAGATAGCTCCCACGATAAGCTTAAGGAGGGAGGAACATCGGGGAAGCAGTGGACCATTGTATGCGTCGAAGCGGCTCATGATTTTAGCACACTCCGCGTTTGTGAACTCTCGATTTTGAGAATGGCCAAGTCGGCGGATGTCCCCGTAAGAGATGATCTTGTCAAGATTGTACATGTGGGCGTTCATTGTTTCTGTAAAAGAAAATCAACAAAATTATCAGAAAGACTGATTAAGCAAAACGATATAATGCACTGAGGAATAAAATGCCCTCTTTAAACTCCAAGATCAATGAAACACTCTTAAGAGTTCTTCTATATGATTTGGAAAGAACAAAGCTCCATTAATGAATTAAGAAAATCCAAGGAAAATCTTTCAGAGAGCAGAGCTCTACTAATGGAACCCTAATAGGGTTCCCTTTAGTTCTATTTAGATCCCTTTAGACCTATAGGGCAAAGCTCTGTTAAGTGAAACCCTAAATGGGTTTCCTTTAGTTCAGGGATCTATTGAGAGCAAGACTCTGTCAATGAAAATTAATTTAACTTAATTCAAATTAAAAAAATTTACCTAAAAGTTTTAAGAGTTTAACTCTTGAAGTTCTTGAAAATAAAGAACAGGGCTCTGAGTTCTGAAAGTAAAATTCTTAAAAGATGATGATCATCGGTTGAGGACTAAAGGTCCTATTTATAGGCATCAAATGCCCTTTCAACTTTCAAGAGTTGCCGCGACGGTTGGAATTCTACCACCGCTGCGCTCACGTCTGGGGGCCACGTAAGCGCAACGGTGGGGGGGATTTGTTTACCCCAATCAGAGCAAAGCTCTGTTCAAATTCCAAGGCGGAAGATGAAGCAACGCTTCATCTTCCCCCAATCAGAGCAAAGCTCTACTTTGAAAATTTAAACTTTAGTAAATGAAGAAACGCTTCAGATTTTTTGCACTGCGCGCGACGCGCCACGTGTCAAAAGTTGATACATCAGCGCAGCGCCCAAGGCAGCGCATCCAATCAGAGCAAGGCTCTTTTAAAACAAAAAGTAAAGGAAGCAAAGTTTCAGTTGCGCAAACGCTGCGCTGCGTGACACGTGTCTGCGCAGTTGCGCAAGCACAGCTGCGCAAGCGCTGCGCTGCGCGACACGTGTCTGCGCAGTTGCGCAAGCACAGCTGCGCTGCGTGACACGTGTCACGCGCTGAGGCGTTTGCGCAAAACAGAATTGAGATTTTAAAGAAATCTTTTCTGTTCTTGTTAAAACAAGAAGATTTTCTTCTGTAAAACAGAGGCCTTTGGATCAAAGATCCAACGGTGGGGAAAATTCCCCAAATCACTCAGAGAAAGATCTCTTTAACAAATTTAACTAATTTATGGGCACTATAAAAAGGACCCTAGACCTCAATTCAAGAGGAGGAACACATTTGGTGAGAAATTAAACAGGGGAAACTCTGAAGAATTGGAGAGAAATCCTGAAGAAACAAAAAAAGGTAAAAACCTTTAGAAAAAGAGAAAATTCTCTTATGAACAGATCATTGATCTGAGAACAAGATCAAGGATCTCTAAGGAAAAGAAAATAAATAATAAACAGTGCCTTGCACTTCTTTTTATGAACCATTGGTTCTAAATCTAAAAGATTCTCAAGATAACAGTGCCTTGCACTTTTCATGAACCACTGGTTCTTTAAAAAAAAACAAGAAAAAACTTGTTTTCTTTGATCTAAAATTGATCCAAAAGAATAAGAACAGTGCCCAGCACTTGCCAAAACTGCACTATTGCGCAAGCCGCCGAAAGCGCCACGTGTCAGCAGTGCAACAGCACAGCGCACTGCGCTGTTATGCTTGCGCTCATCAGAACGTGACACGTGTTACCTCCACGAGCGCTTGCACTCTTTAATTACGCAAAGCACCTGACAAGCCATGTGGGGCACTGTCAGAGTATTAAATGCAATGCATTATTAAAGGGCAGAGCCCAATCAAAGGTTTAATGGACCAAATAAAAGTATTGCACATAATGCTATGCATTATTTAAAGGGCAGAGCCCAATTGAGAGGTCCAATGAACCAAAACAAATGCTCTGCATTATAATAAAAAGGGCAGAGCCCAGTCAAAATAGGCATAAATAGCCTGAAATAATGCTATGCATTATTGTAAACGGGAAAGCCCAAACAAAGGCCTAACAGGCCAAATGCAAACAAAATGTGAACATTTTCAACTGGACTTAGCCCAATTTTGGCCGTAAGTCCTCAAATTAAATTGACTGAGCAAGATTGCTCTCTTAAATCAATTTATATCCGGTTCGAGGGTACATCTCCGAGCTCCTCTGACACCTATCGTTGTAATCTTTCAACGACGTCAGAGAGGTGACGGGTCCCGACGACCACACACATCAATATGGACTGCGGGGTCCTTAAACTCGTGGACCGAAACGTCCTTAAACTAATATTGGACCACCACGTCTCTAAACTGGAATATGGACCGAAATGTCCTTAAACTAATAATGGACCACCACGTCCCTAAACTGAACACGGATCACCACGTCCCTAAACTGGAATATGGACCACCACGTCTCTAAACTGGAATATGGACCACCACGTCCCTAAACTGAAATACGGACCACCACGTCCCTAAACTGGAACATGGACCACCACGTCTCTAAACTGGAACATAGACCACCACGTCCCTAAACTGGCAATGGACCGCAACGTCCTTAAACTACCTATGGACCACTACGTCCCTAAACTGGAACAATAGAGTCTCCGAACGCTCTTTTGCCGGATCTAAACGGTCCCGTTTAAGTTGATCTTAGCCTCAAATACGGCTAACGTATCCTTAAACATTTAAAAGGACTATAAAACTCCAAATCGACTTTGGTTCAAGGGTACATCTCTGAACTCCTCCGACACCTATCGTTGTAATCCTTCAACGACGTCAGAGAGGTGATGAGTCCTGACGGCCATATATTAAACGGATCACTACGTTAAGTTGATCTTAGTCTCAAACGAGACTAACGTATCATTAACGAACGTTTAAGTTGATCTTAGCCCCAAGCACGGCTAATGTATCCTTAAACCAAAACACCAAACCCAAATCAAAGTAAATACGGATTTGGACTAATCCACGTCCTACGGGCGACGATATCGCTTTGTCTCCATATACAATCTATAGGCAACCACAAACAAAACAAACACACACGACACGAAGTGAAATTCTGGAGAAGGAGAAAGTTGTTACCGCGATGCGGTAGCGTAATTAACTGCAGGGGATTGCGCCTGCAGGGAAGAGCGTCCCCACAATCAAAAACCCCTCAAGCGAGGGGGAATCTGACGATGTCTGGTACATCGGCCGCATCCGTCTAAACCTCTGACACACGGTGCCATAAATTAACTTGGCATCTTCGGAGAGGTCGACGGATAAAACCAAATAGCATCTGCCCCGAATCTCAGCGTCAGGACCTCGCAGTCTTGTGCGCCGTCTTTCGGAGGGGAACAGTGACCCTTGGTCACGTGAGAACACGTGATAGCTCATTGAGGTAATTTCTGATCTTTTAATCATGAAACAAATGCCCCCACAGCGTTTCTCTCACGTGTCTGCACGTGAGTGCAACGCTGTCACTTTTGTGACCGTTGGATCCATCTAGGGAATCGGGAAAATGAAGCGTTTCCATCACATCCTATAAATGCAGGGGTCTCTTCAGAAGCGCCTCCACTCTTTCATCTTCCTCCTTTGGCTATCTTTTCTTTTGAGAATTTAATTCTCGTTTCTCAAAGCTTAGTTCTCTGCTTTAAAAATTTCCAGAGTTTAACTCTGTTAAAAAGATTCCCTTTTCTAAGGTAATGGTCTTTAACGGCTGAAGAACTTTCATACACATAAACTCTTTGGATTTTTAATCGACATCAAGGGTCTTCCCCTTTAATCAAGAACCCATTTTTCTTTAAGTTTTTTAACAAGAACAGAAAATCATTTAATCTTCAAATAGTAGATCTCTTAGGGTTTCTCTAATCTTTAGGGATCGGTGGTGGTGTTTATCTTTTCTATGGAATTTAATTCCATCATCAAAAAGCTATGGCTATGGGAAAAGCATTTTTGGGAATTTAATTCCCTTTTTCAAAAAGGAATTTAATTCATATGAAGAACTTAGTTCTTCTCAGGGGACTTCTTGGGTTTTCTTGCCTTGGGTTGTCTCTCTGTAACCAAGAGGAAGAGGCCTGCAGTGGTGCCTTTCCCTAGGGAATGTACAGAGTTGCTTGAAATCCTTTGTTTATCTAGACAAGTATTCTTCTTGATTGGCTTATCCATTAAATTCTCATGACCTTTATTTCAGATATTATGGATGCCCATTTGTATGATCTTGATGAAATTGTTTCTTACGGAGACATTCGTGCACTGGGCCACAGCCAGAACCAGGAGTTCACCAACACTCAATGTGCTGAGATCATGAGCCGATTCGACGAGTACAACGGTCGGCTACTCTCTCGTCGCTCTTCCCCTTTGAAACTCATCGTGAGGGCGATCTGGGAGGCGCTCCCTTTATTTTGCACCGTACCGCTTAGGGCATTGGATACCGCCAAGGATAAAGTGCATTCGGTGTATCTGATGAACCTAATCTCGAAGAGAAGGCGAGACAATCTTATTGATCTCTTGCATCAGGCTTTTTAGCAGTCGGCCATACTTGATGCCTATCGGAGGGTGGAGGACATCCGTGAGGATCCCGACGCTTGTGATCGCGAAAGAAAGTATACTAGGATGGTTCGAAATGCCTGGAAGATCCTGGACAAAGTCACTTTTGAGTTCCTTAATCCATGCCCTGGATCTGAGGTCTTGCCGTTGTAATTGTTTTCTTTTATTTTTTGTATGAATTTTCAAAATATGAATGCTAAGTCTTTCCTTCCCCATTTGTGTTTGCATGCCTCCTTTATGAAATTTTGTTATATTGTTGTTGTTGCTCACATGTTTTGTATGTGAGGCACTGTTGGGGATTTTGATCTTATATCGGCATCCACTCACGTGTTATTCACGCATGACATGATTTCAATTCTCAGTATATTCCAAGGTGTGTGATCACGTGCCCTGCGCGTGGTGCTCTATTGATGGGATTGTTTGGTTTTTCATGCCATATTTTCTGTGCACAACATTAGATGCAAAAAAGGAGCCTTGGAAATAGTTCCATCTCTTTGATTTCCAATTCCTTCCCTTTTTATGGGCCTTGGAAATAGTTTCATCATGCAGTATTTTTCGTATACAACATTTAATGCTTCCCTTTATAACTTGAAGCCGTAGTTTTCCTTCTCTCTTCATAGAGAACTCCAATTACAACTTTAGGGTAATTTATCTTGAAGAGACAATTGAGTGTTATGGCTTGCAACCGTCTCCATACTCATCGACAACAATGGGAAGTACCCATTGAAGAGATGATTCCTCGCTTTACTGCCCGACTGGTGGATCCCCTTCTCACCGACAACTAATGTGACTCGGCGGCATATGAACTCCTGATCTGTAGGGGGTCCCCTCTTCCAATGGGATCCATTTGGTTCCGGATGATTCTCGCTACTGTGCTCGCTGACATCCCTCCTCACCCAGCAGAGATGACCCTGGCGATCTTTGATGCGGCTGAAGACAAGCTCGAGTGTTTTTATGAGGCGTGCCTGATTACTCAGGCTCTGAAAGACTGCTCAGTTCATCTGTTGGGCCAGATAAGAGCCCGACGGGCTATTATGTCCGCTTTTGCGAATGAACATGGCGTCAATCGGTAGGGAGCCACTTCTCGTGAAAATCGTCGCTTCGATGTGCTGGAGAAGGCGGCGAGGGAGTTAGAAAATTTTGTATACTGTTTTGTTCACCCTTGTGCCACTGATCCCTTGTTTGGCGATCTTTTCCCAGTGGCGTAGTGTGTTTAAATTGATGTACTCCTCTTATCATTGGCTGTTATATGTTTTCTGTTGAATTTTCATGTTTGTAGAATACTCGTACGTACGTCTTGCTTTCGTAAATGAGCTTCATATTTTCCCATGGGAATTTTCTTTAATTGCGGGCACTATCGTTATGTTGCACGCGCGTCTTTTTGGGTATCATTTCCTTTTAAAAACTTATACAGTTGCAACTGCATACTTGATGGGATATCGGAGGCTTTCCTTGTTGATTCCTTTGTCAGGTGACTTGTGCTTATTCCAGAGTAAGTATAGTCGTCGAATGGAGGTTTGCTTGCACACCCTTGAATCTACGCGCCTTCTCTCAGAGGTTGTGGCTGCAAAGTCGAGCTTACGGGGGCTGATTGAACGATGCGCTGGGAACATGATATCATGTGAGAAAAGGCTCAGCGGCAAGTTTTCGGAGAGGGAGTTGGCTTCTAAAGCACTGAATGAGCTCCAAGCCAACCTTACAGCCAAGGCCAATAAAGCGTATGAACTCTGGCGAGTACTTCAAGAGGCCATCAAAGAGGTGGTGGCCATCGATAAAGCCGCGGTGTTCACTCGCGAAAGGGTTGAGGCTCACAAAGCTACCAAGAAAGAGCTCAAAGGCCGGCTCGCCTCATATCAGGCCCAGCAAGCTCAGGCGGAGGCCCGTCTCTTGGAGATTTTGAATTACGAAGGCGAGGCCCAGCGAAAGATGGATGAGCTGACCAAGCTGCTAAATCGCCCACCGGCCTGAAGACTTGTATATACTTTTTTTTTCCTTTGTACATACTCTTGAATAAGAGTGCATTATTTTTTTATTCTTCCACGAATTATACTCTGTATCCATTCTGATTCGTGAATAAAAGACGTATTTTTCTTCACCATGGTGTCTCCCTTTTTATTGAATATATTTTGTGGATAGTCTATCTCAATTTCTCTGCAGGACAACGATGGCTTAGGATTCAGGGTTATGGTCTGCCTCCTAAAACTTTTCAATTTTATGAGTCGTGAGGGTCTCATAAAGAATTTTCTCCCTACCGGTCGAGAGGATCCCGTAGGTGTGGTTTCTCCTTAAGAATCGTGAGGATTCCTAAGTGCTTATTTTCTCTTGAAAGTCGTAAGGATCTCATAAGAGAATTTACTCGCTTACGAGTCGTGAGGACCCGCAAGTAATGGGTGAAGTTGCCCTTATCCGTATTTCACGGGGTCGGGGGTTGCTCCGGATGCTTCCCACAGGTTCACTGCCATGTTTGGCGAGGACCGGGCTCCGCTCTGGATGTTTTCTGGGGTACCGTAGTTTAAAGACATCGCGGTCGAGGTTAAGGACATCATAGTCCGTGGATTTAAGGACTCCACAGTCCGTTGCTAGTTTTAAGACATTACGGTCGAAGTTAAGGACATCATAGTCCGTGGATTTAAGGACTCCACAGTCCGTTGTTAGTTTTAAGACATCACGGTCGAGGTTAAGGACATCATAGTCCGTGGATTTAAGGACTCCACGGTCCAATTTTCGCTCTGGATGCTTCCCACGGGTTCACTGCCTTGTCCGGCGAGGACCAAGCTCCGCTCTGGATGCTTCACACGGGTTCATTGCCATGCTCTGCGTAACCAGGAATTTTGCTCTAGATGCTTCCCACGGGATCACTGCCGTGTTCGGCGAGTACTAGGCTCCGCTCTGGATGCTTCACAAGGGTTCACTGCCGTGCTCTGCGAGGACCAGCATCCGCTCTAGACGTTTCCCACGGGGTCATTGCCGCGTTCCACGTAACCAGGAATTTTGCTCTAGATGCTTCCCACGGGTTCACTGCCGTGTTCGGCGAGGACTAGGCTCCGCTCTGAATGCTTCACACGGGTTCACTGCCGTGCTCTGCGAGGACCAGGATCCGCTCTGGACGTTTTCCACGGGGTCAGAAGTGACATAATCCGCGTTCCACGCAGCCAGGAATTTTGCTCTGGATGCTTCCTACGGGTTCACTGCCGTGTTCGGCAAGGACTAGGCTCCGCTTTGGATGCTTCACATGGGTTCACTGCCGTGCTCTGCGAGGACCAGGATCCGCTCTGGACGTTTTCCACGGGGTCAGAAGTGACATAATCCGCGTTCCACGTAGCCAGGAATTTTGCTCTGGATGCTTCCCACGGGTTCACTGCCGTGTTCGGCGAGGACCAGGCTCCACTCTGGATGCTTCACACGGGTTCACTGTCGTGCTCTGCGAGGACCAGGATCCGCTCTGGACGTTTTCCACGGGTTCCGAAGTGACATAATCCGCGTTCCACGTACCCAGGAATTTTGCTCTGGATGCTTCCCACGGGTTCACTGCCGTGTTCGGCAAGGACCAGGCTCCGCTCTGGATGCTTCATACGGGTTCACTGCCATGCTCTGCGAGGACCAGGATCCGCTCTGGACGTTTTCCACGGGGTCGGAAGTGACATAATCCGCGTTCCACGTAGCCAGGAATTTTGCTCTGGATGCTTCCCACGGGTTCACTAACGTGTTCGGCGAGGACCAGGCTCCGCTCTGGATGCTTCACACGGGTTCACTGTCGTGCTCTGCGAGGACCAGGATCCGCTCTGGACATTTCCCATGGGGTCATTTCCGCGTTCCACGTAACCAGGAAGGGTTGACTTTATCCGCATCTCACGGAGTCGGGGTTTGACTCTTGGTTATCTGTGCACCACCGAATCATAGAACTGGTGGTTGCCGTTGTTCCGCTTTGCTTGATGTTGTGTATGTTGTTATGAGACGAGTGTTGAGATGATCTCTAGGCTGTCTGTGAACCATCGAGATTTGGCTTCTTCTTCTGATGAAACCTAGGGAGGAGTGTGATTCCTTCTTTGTTTGCGCCCCTGGATTGTATACAGGGACTGATGTGATATCACCTGTAGGGCATAAATTTTATTTTTATTTTTTATTTTATTTCTTTCCGCGATGCTCTATCATTTCAGCTTTTTATATCACGAAGGTCGCGATTGCCCAATCATTTCGGCTATTTTTCGTGGTGCCCAATCATTTCGGCTATTTATTTTATTTTTACTCGCCGTTTTTTATTGCGAGTTGCCCAATCATTTCGTCTATTTTTCATGCATACCTTTTTTTACTTGCTGATTTTTATTTGCAGGTTGCCCCATCATTTCGGCTATTTCGTATGCATGTGTGGCTCACTGGCTTTTCGCTGCAAGCTTGGGATTAGACACCGATTTCAGCATCAGCACCGCTACAACTGGGATATTGCCAGGAGCGAATCATCATTTGCCTCTGTCGATATTGAACAAAGGTGGCTTAGCGAAAGGGTTAGGATCCTGTCGACTAAGGCTTTTGATTTCATGAGCCGTAAGGGTCTCATAAAGGTGTTTCTCCCTGCGAGTCGTGAGGATCTCGTAGGTGCGTTTTCTCCTTAGGAGTCGTGAAGACTCCCAAGTATATGATCTCTTATAAGTCGTAAGGATCTTGCAAGAGTGTTTTCTCCTTACAAGTAGAGAGGACTTACGGGGGCTGCTCACCGTGCGAACATATCTCTAGTCAAGGGTGGGACTTTGTTAAGGAAATGTTTATTCGTGCCCGTGGATTGTATACAAGGGTCAGCATTGAGCCGCTTGTAGGGCAGTATTGAAGGTTGTGGGGGCTGCTTAAGAACAGGTTCAGGTCTCTGTAGCTTAAGACATTCAAATCTTATGAGCCGTGAGGGTCCCATGAGAGGATTCTCCTTACGAGTCGTGAGGATCTCGCAAGTGTAGTTTCTCCCTAGGGATCCCTAAGTGTGTTGCTCCCTTGTGAGTCGTAAGGATCTCACGCAGGTGGTTTCTCCTTACAAAGTCGAGAGGACCTTGCAAGTGTCTTTTAACGAGATTGCGCCCTTTCGGGTTTTCACAAAACTCTCCGGTAGCCCTGCTGTTTTTACTCACGGAGCCCTTTCGGGTTTTCATCCGTGCCCATTCTGCTTATGGACATACCGTTCTTTTTTTTATTCTTTTTCCTTTTTTTTTTGTACCAGCTTTGGGATGCTGCAATCCACCGTAGTTTATCGACATCTCGGTCAACAGCTAGTTTTAGGACATAGTGGTCCGTTGTTAGTTTAAGGACGTTTCGGTCCGTTGTTAGTTTAAGAACGTTAAGGAAGCCGGTTACTACTTACAGAGTTTAGGCTTGGGAAGATAGCGAGCGGACATAGTCATCGTCATCTATCATTGACCTAGGCCGTGACTCGTTAAGTGTAGTATTTCTTCAGGAAGCGACCATTTATTGGCCTGAAGGGCCTTTCGCCATGCATGTCCATGAGTAGATAGGCTCCACCCTGGTAGACCTTGTCTATAATGTACGGGCCTTCATAATTCGGTTCGAATTTCCCTCGTTTAGCACGATTGGGGATCATGGGTCTTTTGACCACTAGCACGAGTTCGCCCTGGCGGAATGTCCTTGGCCTGGTCAATCTTTTGTAGGAGCGCGTCATCTTTGCCTTATAAGCTTCCAGATTTTGTTGCGCTACGAGCCGAGTCTCATCAAGGGCATCGAGCTCCTCAAGCCGAATGTGAGCGTTCTCTTCATCAGTTAGCTCGTAATGAACTGCCACTCGTAGAGAGGGTAACTCTATCTCGAGGGGGAGTACCGTTTCTGTACCGAATACCAACGCGTAGGGCGTTGTGTTCGTGGTCGTCTTGAACGTAGTTCGATACGCCCAGAGAGCTTCATGCAGTCTCTCATGCCAGTCCTTTTTATTTTGGGACACCGTCTTCTTAACGATCTTCGTTAGAGTCTTGTTGAAACTCTCAGCTAGACCGTTAGCTCGGGGATTATAAATTGAGGAGTATCTCCAGTCTATGTTATGCTGTTGTGCGAAGCGGCTGATCTTGTGGCTTTTGTAGGCTGGCCCGTTATCGGAGATGATCCGTCGTGGAATGCCGAACCGATAGATGACGTGTGTCTTAAAAAAATGGAGGATATTCTCCGTCTTCACCTCCCTCAGCGGTACTTCTTCTGCCCATTTGGAGAAGTAATCAGTTGTCGCCAAAATGAACCGATGTCCTTTGGACGACGCTGGTTCGATGGGGCCGATTATGTCAGTCCCCCACATTTCGAACGGCCAGCTAGCTACTGTCGGATGTAATGGATTCGGATGCTGGTGGATAAAGTCCCCATGGATCTGGCAAGAGTGGCATTGCTTCGCATACTCAAGGCAGTCCTGAATCATCGTGGGCCAATAATAACCCATTCGTTTGATTTTCAGCTTCATCTTCGGCCCGGCTTGGTGAGAACCATAGAGTCCGTCGTGGGTTTCTTGGACGACTCTCTTCGCCTCTTCAGGTCCTAGGCATCTCAACCACAGAGAATCAAATGACCTCTTGTACAGAGTGCCATTGACGAAGGCAAAAGATAGGGCTCGCTTCATGAGCTGATGTTTTGAGGACACATCTTCAGGCGTTCGAAGGGATTTGAAGTAGTCTATAAAGACTTCTCTCCAATCCTCAGCCTTTCCCTGGTCTTTTATTTGCATAACCATTTGTTCGGTCGCTCTTTTTTCTTCGGACGACTCCGGAGATATTTCTGCCAGCGCAAGAACCCGACGGCTTTGCACAACGATTCTCACATCATCGAGGTTCTTGTCGGCCAGTTCTTTAGAGAGCTTAGCTAGTGCATCTCTTTGCTATTTTCCGCACGCGGTAAGCTTTCCAAGGTGTAGGAAGGTATTTGGGTCAGCAGTTGCTGTACCTTCTTGCCGTACTTTACCAGCTCTGGTTTGCACGTTTGGTAGTCGCCATTTACTTGACTAACGACCAGTTGGGAGTCTCCGTATATGAGGAGGTTTTCAATTCACATGTCGATGGCGATCTCGAGGCCCGCTATCAAAGCTTCATATTCGGCTTCATTGTTCGTCCTCGGCTCTGTTAAGGAGAAGGCAAAACGCATTATCCCTCCTTGTGGAGTCACGAAGATGAGGCCTACCCCTGATTTGATTATTGGCGTGTTTTGTTTGTGCTTCTTCACGGAGGATGCTCCATCGAAATAAAGTTCCCATTGGGTACCACTTCCGTCGATCGTGTCAAACGCATGTTCGTCTGGCAGCTCGCAATTTAAGGGAGAATCGACCGGTATCGGATGTTCAGCGATGAAGTCAGCGATGGCCTGGCCTTTCACTGCTTTAAAAGGCTGATAAGTTATTGCGAACTCCATTAAGAGTAAAGCCCATTTAGCGAGTCGCCCTGTCAATATGGCCTTTGATATCAAATACTTGAGGGGATCCACCTTTGATATGAGACGGACTGTTGCGCCACGGCAGCGCCCCGGCCGTCTATCCGAGGCCAAATTGCGGAATCAAAATTTTTCCTTACTTGGAAACCGGCGCTACCGCGGACAATGAAAACCCGGATCGTTAACCATTAACCTATACTAGCTATCAAGAGATGGGAGGAGAAGTATACCGAGTGATCCGAGTCCTCCGGTCTTCTCGTCATCGTCCCGATCTCCCGCGGAAAGTCTTGCCTCCACATCATCGCCTCCTCGCCGGAAGGGCACCACATCGCCTGCGTCTTTTACGGGCTCCCGCCTCAATACCGAGGCAACTCGGGCATGAAGCCGGCAACTCGACATGCTCAAGATATGCTGTAGAATGTGTAGTAGATCATGCTAGTCTCATTTGGGGTTTGTAGTTGCCTTGATGGAGGAATGGGGTTAGGAAAAATGGTGCTTTCATTTTTCCAAAACAAGAAGAAGAAGAGATGAAGAATTCCTCACATAACTAAGATCAACTCTCTCATTCTTTTCTTTCTCTCTCAAATGTTTTTCAACCATCTCCTAAAGCATGAGAATGGTGGAGAAAAGAATATATCCAACAAGAGGGAGGTGAGTGTAGGAGAGCATGAAGGGTGACCATATCCAAACATTATCATTACAAACTTTCTTATCAATTCCAATCACAAATCAAATCCTTTCTTATCATGAATAAAGCAAGTGATGTAAAGAGAATAAAAATGATGATGGTCAAACATAATCCCACATATGCAAGAAACCCCCTCCCTAAATGTAATTTGCAAAACTGCAAATTACCCCCTCCATTAGAAAAGTCCGGCCGGGAAAGAACAAAGAAAAACCGGCCGGAACGGAATGCAAACTGGCAACTCCAGAAAACTGGTCCCGTAATAAATTACAGGAAAACCCCGATACTGTGCATACACACCCGCATCTGTATTCCGACCGGATACAAATGCAATGAGACAAAATCTACACTGTACTAAACTAGGACCGGCTTAAGCCAAAGCCGGCTAGTAATATCCGTCCGATCCTGATCCGTGCAATACCGCACGTATCTGATCGAACCCTGCCATATAACTATACGGCCACTAGTACAAACCGTCCGATCCTGATCCGTGCAATACCGTACGTATCTGATCGGACCCTGCCATATCTCCATACGGCCTCTACAGCGTTTCGCCCGAAAGCTTGAGTAATTGTAAGTGTGGTGGACTCTAAAGACTCGTCAATACTATGGCTGTGGATTTAACCACTAGCACGTCAGAGGTATTAGCCAATACGTGACGGGCCACCAGCTATTGACCAAAAGGGACGTCGATGAGCGAACTCATCCTGACACCCTACTGAGCCTGTCAGTGACAATATCCGTACAGTCCGGTCCGTTCGTCTATGAGCATCGCAGTCGGGCCTAGGGGGTTGGTAAAAGTCAGACCCCCAAAAGCGGTACAAGTCGTGTCGGAGTGTAGCCCAGAACGCCCTGAGATACTACTGGAATACCTACCAGTAAATCTCCTGCCTCGGCCGAGGGCTTTGCGTAATGGCTCTCCTAGACACAGCGCGACCTCACCCCCAATACCGGGAGAGACGAACCCCTGAAGATCCGCTCACTGCCTCCATGTGGCTCGGGACTGTACCCAACTAAAACCTGTTTGCACGACTCCTTTGAGCCGTGGTAGGGTAGTAATCAAAGTACAGTGGGAACTCACACGAGACAAATGATGATCTCCAGGTCGATGAACTAACATGTACACATGTCACCAGGGAACTGCTATCTGACGTCTGGTATAATCCCAACTAGCAGGTTCCCGGCGAGTCCTGTCCGGTGTACTCATAACCCAATGAGCACCTGTATATATCTTAGGTGAACCAACTGACACCAGTGGCTCGTGAGACCGGCCACCGCCCCTCGTCGGGGTCTCGACTGTATACACTAGTCTACTAATGGAGTATCGATGACCTGTCTCGAAACTCCTACGACTAGGGACCTTTTAAGGATGTGCTTATAGACTACCAGCTCCCACGTATATGATCGCCATCATACTGCTGGCAGTCAAGCAAGAATCCTAGGGGCTCTATCAACGTGTAATAGCGACATGCCAGGTCACCTAAAGCAGTACACGATGATAAAGATGAACCAGATAGCATACTATCATCTCGAGTAAGACTGTCCTACCGGGATAGGTCCTCCCTCAATCATTGCAATCACGTGCCTGTGATCCAATAATTGACTCTGAGGGCACTATCTCCAACAATCTCCCACTTGCACCCAAGGCTAATTATTGCGATGTCGCATACTCACAGCCCGTGTGATACCGAACACCCAACTCCTCTACTAGTCAGTCTCACAAAGCTCGTTTGCGAAACTATTGCGTTCGAGGAATAGCCTCAGCGAGTGGATCCGCTGTGATGTTTCTTTCTATGTCTCTCTATATCTCAAGTTCACGGAGAAAGCCATCTCCCGAAATGAGCAATACCTGTCTTAGAAAGTCTGGATGTCTGATGGGACCTAGCTCATAAATGAACTCCAAATCCAAACTTCTTAGACTGTATCGTCAACTGAACTTAATCAGTATCCTGCGCCATGCCACCCTCAGTATTGCCTTGGACCACCTGTCCAAAATACTGCCCCTCGTCGGAGGGAAAACTATAACTCTGACAGCCACTCTGCCATCTATGTCACCTTGGAAGCCTGGAATGATAACCGTCTCCTAAAAGAGGCTGCCGTTATCATATCCCTAGAACATTCACTTATGATCTAAAACTGCTTCTGACTGTTTCTCAAGGATTGGATTAATATCAACTTATTGCATCTACTGCAAGAACAACATCTGGTGTGGTACTTGACATATCATGATTGACTCAATTGCCTAAGCAAGTGATCTGTCAATCATGCGTATCCCTCTCCTCATTAGTCTGTAAGACACCTTTAGAGAGGGTGACTCCATTACCTGCAGGTGTACTACCGTGCCAGGAGTCGTCCATTCTAAATACTCATAGAATGCTGTCAAGGTACCCAGATTAGGAAACCACCCAAATCTAGATCTAAAACCATAGATCTAGTAACCAGAATGTCTGATATAATATCCAAGTCCTGTGTGGAGAAACCACTGTGTGACAACCAAAGTATAACCGATCGTAGTATAGGAGTTTCTTTTCCTACTCTGTGTATGTCATCCAAAACCAGGACATCACACCCTACTACCTTCTCAACAGATCCATCCCCTATTCTGATGAAGTCAAACCTATGACTATCATGTCAGAAATAGATGATCTATCTCCTCTATATCTGCTTTAGTCTATAAATAGACATAAGCCAGATGTCCACCAATGCTTCCGCTGCTCCCACTGACTACGACAACCCTCTGCCAGAGTCATATAGACGCGCACTTCTAAAACTAGTTTAGAACGACGCTATACTCATCCTCCTGCCGGGTCTCGCAGCCTGGAACAACAATGGCAAGTGTGGGTAAACAAGAACTTCCCTGTCACCGTCCTTGAGGCTACCGGAGTACCTCTCGGGTGCCTGAAGTTACCCACCTTATCTGCGGAGCGGCCAATGGAATGTCAAAACAGATTGAATCTTTAGGTTCCTTATCAAATCTTCAGTAATCGTTTGCGGTTCTGGAATCACTTCCAGTTCTACCATACTCCCACTACTGTTTTTGAAAAATCCATTTTTAATAAAACTGTGGCGAGTCTAGAACAATATTTCTATTGATCTGCCAGATGGTAGAAAGTCAACCCTTGTCATAGCCTGGGTCAACCCACAAACAGCCATTACAGAAACGTGCCTTGAGTTGTCCAGTGTCTGGTTTTAAGCATAAGCCGGACAACTCCCCGTACCTTAACATAGTTAAGATATGAACTGTTCTATATCCAATATAGAACCAGAGGCACTGATTTAATTGAACCAGATTCAAATCATGCAGCTATCTCCAGTGCATGTAAACTAAATGGAGAGAGGCCGATCAGCGTTACTCAACTTAGGAATGCTTCCAATTATGAGTAATCTGAAAGAGAAGCAATTTCTCTTAATCATTACTGTCAACTGAATACCATATACAAGTATCTACATCTTCGATCACTTTGAAGAATCCCGATACTTGCAATACCCGGTTCTCTACTCTATTCAAATACCTATAACTCCTCAAAAACTTAGACCCTGTGTTTCTACGAAACACATGTCTAAGAACTAGAGAAGTTAAAAGTAAACAGAATATAGTATGAGGACCAACCCCTCTGTCCTAATGGACACTGGACAACATAAAATACTCTGTATAAGTCCGCTGAGTCTAACAACTCTTTCACTGTGCGTCGTAGGTTGAAAACTGTACTTATGGTTAAGAAGAATTACACCGCTGTTTGATGCTCCTTACCTAACCATCCACTGATATAGGTAAATGTCATCGACATAAAATCAAAAGGTATATCTCACTCTATGAAAATAGACGTACAGATATATCAATTTGAAATTGGTGCACAACAGCGGATATTCAAAACCAAATATTTGCCGACCGGCAAACAACCCAGATGATCTCCTCAAATATCACCGATTACAACGAATCCCGATATAATGAGGATGATCACCCTATTCCCAATAACTTACTCCCACTCAGTATCTGTAAAACCATACAGATGTGAGAATCATACCTGGTAAATACATACCCTGGAGCAAGTGTCTAACTGGGAAATCAGTTTTCCATTAACAGTACACGGTGAAACTGAAACATTGAAATGTTTCGTCGGGGTATCCTGGTGTTCTTAGTAATGCCTCTTCCATTGTCCAGATTCACAACTGTAACCGTATAATTCTTTGCCACCTCTCCAAATCCCTTTCTATGTCTTTAGTCATTACCTTCTGTACACCCCTTTAGGCCAAATGGTTTTCTTCCTTCCCTACCGTTCGGCACCAGCCTATGGTTTGGAAGAAGACTATCCAAAAGGAATAAAGGGTGTACTGTCCTAATCCTAGGAGCACTCGCAACGCGAGAGAAGGTGAAGATAAAAGACACCCGAATGTACTTTATTCCTATTTCTCCTGAACCAGAATCCATCCCCGAACTGGAACAAGTTCCTTTCGAGTTCGTATATAACCATACGATGGAGTATCCAATAAACTGTGGATCTTCGTAGTGATACGGAGTGTCCTGGAGAAATACAAAGGTGATTTAGGATTGGCGAAGAAATACTTGGTTTGGTCGTGAATATCAGTCGCAATTTACTTTGCCCTCCTACTAATCCCTTGCTTTGTCTTAACTTAATACCTTCTGCACACCATCGTTATGCTAATTGGTTTTCTTCATTCCCCACCGTTCGGCACCAGCCTAAGGTTTGGAAGAAGACTATCCAATTTGCGTAATAGGTGTACTATCTCCTAAACCAAGGAGTACTCGCAACCTGAGAGAAGGTGAAAAGAAAAGACAACTGAATAGTCCTATCCGTTTTCTCCAGAACCAGAAACCATCCTCGAAGTCCTTCGAGTTCGTATATAACCATACGATGGTTTTGTCCAATGGAAGTGGACGTTCGTAGTAATACGGGGTGTCCTGGAGAAAAGGGTAAAAGTAGGAGTGGCAATGAGGTTTGCAACTCTGACAATCCAAAAGCCAGTGTTAAGAAGGTTCGGTCAACTTGGTCACTGAGTCATAGTCTTAGGGTCGGGTCAATGGTCGCTGCCAAAGAGAGAGAGAAAAGAAACACTCAGCGTGCACTCTAACCTAGATCAGAATGGTTATCACTTTATCTAATCTGGAAACCTCCCACTGTACCTCAAATTCTCCTCCAAACCTGAAAGAAGAAATAGTCGGGGTCACCCGAGGAGTATACTAACTCATCAGTGGGAATCGGGATCCAACTATCATCGCATGATAACTTGACGGAATCCACTCAAGTCACCACACTCCAGAAGGTATGCGCATGCCTGGCAAGTTTCAGTTCTTTTGAAACTCCCGATGTTTGTTTTTACCCCTAGGACCCAAGTGACCTTGACAATGCCAACAAATCAAAGAGTCCTAGTCAAGTTCTACCCGTCATTATCTTGATTGCGTTAAACCCACCCGTACGAGTCCTTGACAATGCCAACAAGACCGTACGACTGTCCTAACCAATCCACTTATCCATGTGACAGAAAAGCATTACATAGCTACCGAACACTACGCCACGGCAATGCACGACAAACGCAGCACGAATACTAAGTAATACTAATCTGAAATGACGGAGGGCTACGACTGGTTTTTGGCGAAAAACCTTTAACGTAATGAACTTGATATCGTTGAAGGAACTGGATAACTTTTTAGAAAATATAGTGACGAAAACCTTTACTAAAGAGGTCACTCCCGGTGAAGGGATCTCGGCTCTTTCCCCGTAGAATGAGGTGCAGGATATTCCAACTGAATACCACGATGCAAAGCAAAAGGCAATCGGCTATAGTGAAGTTAATGCCCTGACGCAAACTTCTGTCCAAGGGGTCACTCCCGGTGAAGGGATCTCGGCCCTTGCCTCGTCGACTGAGGAGCAGGATATTCCAAATGAATACCACGATGCAAAACAAAAGTGAACGTCCTCGCAATAACAGCTTTTTGAAAAATGTTCCAACAACATCAGGATAGGTTTGTTTATCTTGCATTGATCCGAATCAACGCAGTCCCATCAAATGATCACACCACAAAGAACGAAAATATACTGATGTACGTATATGCCATCCGCATTCGCCACTGGGTCCCGTCATCACCCGTTAGGTTACTTAACTAACGACAGAGCGGGGATTGGACTAGCGCGGATACAAAACATATACAACATCTACTAATATATATACCAATATATTATATTCGCTCAAGGCGTGATAAGAATGCAACATCACAGAAATGTACAGCATCACAGAACAATACAGATATCTGGAAGCCCCGGGTTTCATAGAGCCGCTGCTGAAACCCGACGTTCCCCTGGTCGTGTGGATAGCCTGTGCAATGAAATCCTAGACCCCTACGGACGCGGCAAGTCACCCGCCAAAACCTGAAGCGAGGCAGCCCCCTTCAGTACCGTGAATGGACCACCCAGCACTTCACAGAATCCGGTAACTTGGGCACCCCTCCTGGGTCAACCTGTACCCCCTACGAGTGAGCGAATAGCCTGCTAATCCTAGAGTGAAGCCCCCTCCGTCTCAATGCCATGAGATGCGGGCCCGTTGCCCTCTAGAACCCGGCTATCCGTGCACCCCTCCGCGGGGTAATCCTAGTACAGAAAATAAAATATACATACACCGGGTACATCGACCGCAACCAAGTCGTGCCCCAAAAGAATAATACAATCAGGCAGTGACGGCAGTCCACATGTCGGACGCTCGCCCCGCAATATCAAATGTACATAATACAACAAACTGTACTACCATTGCATCCAGGCTATCCCCCACGACCGATCCGCAACAACACAGCATAAACATAGAACATCAACGTGAAAATCACGTTCGCAAATCCGTCTAACCGGGCTATAGCAGTTAGACCGGATTTACCGATCGAGTGACATTCACGGTCGCAGATATAATGTAAATACTGTGAAATAATGTGTTTAAAATATCCGATCGATCAAACAATTAACAAGTGGGCCCCTAACCAATACTGTAGCAGTCACAGAAAACCTGGGCCCAAATTTAATATTCCAAAACCCACAAAATTAGCCCAAAAGCCCACTGTAAAATTTTGACCCAGTGAAGACTCCAGAGTGCGGCGGAACCGCGGCCCAAGGGGGGTTTGGCCGCGGTTCCGCGCTAAAGCAGTCGACTGAAAATGTCGAATTTTTACAGTGGTCTTATAATGTCTTCTACAGCAGTTTAATACAACCTGAAAAATTTTTTGACACCAAAAAATTCCAACAGAAAACTGATGCATGCATAAACACGGTTTTTGGAATTTCGGTCGATCGGATAAGTAAAACGCATTAGAACAAGCTAGGCAAGGTTAATGGCGTGGCTCTGATACCATGTTGCGCCACGGCAGCGCCCCGGCCGTCTATCCGAGGCCAAATTGCGGAATCAAAATTTTTCCTTACTTGGAAACCGGCGCTACCGCGGACAATGAAAACCCGGATCGTTAACCATTAACCTATACTAGCTATCAAGAGATGGGAGGAGAAGTATACCGAGTGATCCGAGTCCTCCGGTCTTCTCGTCATCGTCCCGATCTCCCGCGGAAAGTCTTGCCTCCACATCGTCGCCTCCTCGCCGGAAGGGCACCACATCGCCTGCGTCTTTTACGGGCTCCCGCCTCAATACCGAGACAACTCGGGCATGAAGCCGGCAACTCGACATGCTCAAGATATGCTGTAGAATGTGTAGTAGATCATGCTAGTCTCATTTGGGGTTTGTAGTTGCCTTGATGGAGGAATGGGGTTAGGAAAAATGGTGCTTTCATTTTTCCAAAACAAGAAGAAGAAGAGATGAAGAATTCCTCACATAACTAAGATCAACTCTCTCATTCTTTTCTTTCTCTCTCAAATGTTTTTCAACCATCTCCTAAAGCATGAGAATGGTGGAGAAAAGAATATATCCAACAAGAGGGAGGTGAGTGTAGGAGAGCATGAAGGGTGACCATATCCAAACATTATCATTACAAACTTTCTTATCAATTCCAATCACAAATCAAATCCTTTCTTATCATGAATAAAGCAAGTGATGTAAAGAGAATAAAAATGATGATGGTCAAACATAATCCCACATATGCAAGAAACCCCCTCCCTAAATGTAATTTGCAAAACTGCAAATTACCCCCTCCATCAGAAAAGTCCGGCCGGGAAAGAACAAAGAAAAACCGGCCGGAACGGAATGCAAACTGGCAACTCCAGAAAACTGGTCCCGTAATAAATTACAGGAAAACCCCGATACTGTGCATACACACCCGCATCTGTATTCCGACCGGATACAAATGCAATGAGACAAAATCTACACTGTACTAAACTAGGACCGGCTTAAGCCAAAGCCGGCTAGTAATATCCGTCCGATCCTGATCCGTGCAATACCGCACGTATCTGATCGAACCCTGCCATATAACTATACGGCCACTAGTACAAACCGTCCGATCCTGATCCGTGCAATACCGTACGTATCTGATCGGACCCTGCCATATCTCCATACGGCCTCTACAGCGTTTCGCCCGAAAGCTTGAGTAATTGTAAGTGTGGTGGACTCTAAAGACTCGTCAATACTATGGCTGTGGATTTAACCACTAGCACGTCAGAGGTATTAGCCAATACGTGACGGGCCACCAGCTATTGACCAAAAGGGACGTCGATGAGCGAACTCATCCTGACACCCTACTGAGCCTGTCAGTGACAATATCCGTACAGTCCGGTCCGTTCGTCTATGAGCATCGCATGTCGGGCCTAGGGGGTTGGTAAAAGTCAGACCCCCAAAAGCGGTACAAGTCGTGTCGGAGTGTAGCCCAGAACGCCCTGAGATACTACTGGAATACCTACCAGTAAATCTCCTGCCTCGGCCGAGGGCTTTGCGTAATGGCTCTCCTAGACACAGCGCGACCTCACCCCCAATACCGGGAGAGACGAACCCCTGAAGATCCGCTCACTGCCTCCATGTGGCTCGGGACTGTACCCAACTAAAACCTGTTTGCACGACTCCTTTGAGCCGTGGTAGGGTAGTAATCAAAGTACAGTGGGAACTCACACGAGACAAATGACGATCTCCAGGTCGATGAACTAACCTGTACACATGTCACCAGGGAACTGCTATCTGACGTCTGGTATAATCCCAACTAGCAGGTTCCCGGCGAGTCCTCTCCGGTGTACTCATAACCCAATGAGCACCTGTATACATCTTAGGTGAACCAACTGACACCAGTGGCTCGTGAGACCGGCCACCGCCCCTCGTCGGGGTCTCGACTGTATACACTAGTCTACTAATGGAGTATCGATGCCCTGTCTCGAAACTCCTACGACTAGGGACCTTTTAAGGATGTGCTTATAGACTACCAGCTCCCACGTATATGATCGCCATCATACTGCTGGCAGTCAAGCAAGAATCCTAGGGGCTCTATCAACGTGTAATAGCGACATGCCAGGTCACCTAAAGCAGTACACGATGATAAAGATGAACCAGATAGCATACTATCATCTCGAGTAAGACTGTCCTACCGGGATAGGTCCTCCCTCAATCATTGCAATCACGTGCCTGTGATCCAATAATTGACTCTGAGGGCACTATCTCCAACACGGACTTCATGCGCCAATGCGTAGTGCCTGAGTTTCGTTATTGCGAAGATCAACGCCAGGCAGTGTTGTAACGCCCCGCTTCCCGGTGTACGGCGAAGTGGACGTGACGAGGTCCGCTACGTATATACTTAGAAGTACATACGCTAAGCGTATCTAAGCAATATAAAAGTAAATCACAAGAGACAAAAGATATAGAAATAACAGCAACTTTATTAATAACATTCTTTTGTACAATGCACGAAAAGTAAGTACAACTGAAATGAAAAGCGATGCCTAAACAATGGAATAACAGGAAATGAAAATACTGAATAGAACAAGGTACAATTTCTACAGCTCGGGGTCTTCGTGAAACTGCTCCAAGTCTTCACCGGTGGGCTCGATCTCTGCCGGGTCCAAAGCACCTGACGACATTCAAAGAAGAAAGAAATAGAATGTCGTCAGCGAACAGATCGCTCGGTAAGTCCCAAAGATAAGAAAAGACAGAATAAGAGGTATTTTCTAAAGAGATTGTAAAATATTGTAAAGTATTGTGTTAACGCTGTTGTTTGTAGCTTGGTACAGAAGGATGCCAGTGTATACGAGAGGGGTCTTTATATGTTAGAGACCAGGTCAAACAGAATGTACAAGGAACCGTTAAGCCACGGTACAACAGCAACGGAATATAGGTTAGGTGTCTTAATCTGACCACCTCGTGCCACCTTTAACACCTTCCGTACCAATCTACCCCTTAAACCCCGTAGTGTTTTGATAGTATTGTTGTATTGTATTGTGTAAGTTGTATGACTGACCAAAACCATGATATCATTACACAGATTGTAACTGCATAATCAGGTAAATGGAATAACGGGATAATGGATGTATATCCACGGTTTGATTCAGTCAACTTGTATAGAATGTTAACTGGATTCCGGAATTCATGTGTTCATATTGAGTTGGAATCTTAAAGAATATAGATTGACTTGAATCATATTCAAGTCAGAAATAATTAGACTCAAATCCGAGTCAGACCAAAAGAAATGTAAGTCGAAGTTCTATATTTGTTAGGGTCATTATTGTAATTTATAAAACTTGAGGGGGTTTTATGTAAAAATACTTTTGTATAGTTTTCAAGATACACCCCAAGTATTTATTATTCATCTTTATATTTATAATGAGTGTAAATTTATTTTGTCTTATTCCTAGTGAAAATTACATAAATAAAGGTATTAATTTGTAATATTGATTTATTTGAAATTCATGGTATTTTAATGTAACTTTTAATCTTGTAATTTTTTTAGGAAAAGGTGGAAACTTTATCTTATAATAAAATAGGTGTTTAAATGATAAATATACATATGTTTATATAAGAATAATTTTTAATAAATATTTTATTTTCCAAAAATCTCATTTTTCTTAAATGTTGTATTTTAAACCTTTCGAGACCGAATGCTCCTTGCGGAGGTCTGAATCTCGCACTACTAAGCCCGAGAGTGCTCGATAAACCGTACTAACCCTAACGAGTTCCCCAAAGGTGGGTTGTAGTGGCGCTTTGCAAAGATTTAATAAATACTAATCATTTAGAAAACGGTTTTATAAAGATAAGATATTTATTTGTAAAAGGGTGTAAATTTCTGTATTTGAGATTCTAGGGTTTCCTAAGCCAACTAACCTATTTCTAAATGGTCTAAACGATAAGTCATTAGAAGCTTCAAATCGCCTCTTCACCGCCAATTGCGGCCAGGTAAGTGCCAGGTGAGTGGGAGTCTCTCCACTACAAGTAGTGGTCCTAATTAAGTAACCACTCGCCTTAGACACACTTTCCTAGACACCACAAAGTTAGGTTTAGATAAACGATCGATTTCCACGACATATCGTATTTTTCCTATTAAAGATATTGGTTTAAGAATGTATTAACCTAAAACTTTTAGAAAAGGTTTAATAAAGAAAATGGTATTTTAATGTAAAATCTTATTTTATCGTATTCTAAGTTTTCAAGGTAGCGTGTTATGATTACATATGAGTGTGTGTGGAGGTAGGTCATTACCTCGTGATCTACTTTATTGTATAGCAATGTTAAAGGGTTAAATGTGATAAACTAAACATGGTGGTATTTAAGTGAAAGAATACGATATATTGCAAAAGCTATCATTTCATGTGTGAAAACTTGTTCAAATTAATTTATAAGTGATTAGTAGTCAACATGAATATGTTTAAGCATTATGAAATTAGTGATAAGTGAGTTTTGATAGAAAACTGAATCAGAAATCGGTCGATTTCCGTCGGGTTTATAAGTTCGTATTTTTGTGAAGGAAAAGAAAGATAGAAAAGGGGGACTTACGGGTTTGGACAATGCTAGAGAGTGACAGGGAGGTAGAGGGTTTGCCAGCACGTCGAAACGTTGTCGAGAGCTCCTAGCACGATCACCGGAAAGTCGCCGTCGATTTCGTCAGCGCTTCGCCTTTCGCTCGTTTTCCGACGTACCAAGTTCTCTTGGGATTTTGGGAGAGTGGACTTAGGAATTTAGGATGAGAGGGTAGGGGTGTTAGGCTAGGGTTAGGGTTTTAATTAAAAAAAATATAAAAATATATGAAAAATCATTAAAATTTTGGAGTAAAAGGGATTTATTGGGCTTTCTGTAACCGGTCAAGAAATTTAGTGTATGCAGGTGAGAAGACCAAGTCAAAAAGCATGTTTTCACCGTTGACGACTCGGCCGTCCGGCCAAGTCCGGCCGGCGGCGCCGGCCCGAGTCGGCCGGTCCGCCGGCCGACTCGGCCGAGTCGGAAGGTCGTCGGGTGAGGTTTTTCCTGGGGGGGATTTTGGTGCATCTAACTTTTTATGTTTAGTTCAAGTTTTGTGAATTATGGCATTATGACTGTTGACTTCCAAAAGAAAATAAAACAAAATAAATACAAAAATAATGTGGGGCATGGGATTTGAACTCTGATGGCTTGGTTCAGCAGTGCAAGGTATTACCAATGAGCTACAAGCTCCTTCTTGTAATTATGGAGTGAAATAAATACTTAAAGTGATATCAGCCACAATAAATACTCTAAGTATACATTGAATTTAAATCAATTCTTTGTACATTAAAAATGGAGTTGTTACAAGTGTTTTTCGATGGGAGAATAATTGCTTTCTGCCCCCAGGAGAACTCGACTCAGGTAGTAGAGAGCTCTTTCTTTCCCTTGGTCGTTCTCTTGTGCCCATAATGCGCCTAAGGAACCTTCAAGGACGGTTGTATATAGAATGAGAGGTTTTCCCTTGACCGGAGCGGCCAGCACTGGCGGATTCTGCATGTATTGCTTGATTTCGTCCAGCGCATTTTGGCATTTTTTATCCCAGGCGAACGGGGTTCCCTTCTTCATCAGGTGACTATAAGGACGGCATTTCCCTGAAAGATTGGCTATAAATCGCCGGATATACGCGAGTTTCCCATGGAGAGACCGCAATTGCTTAAGAGTCCTTGGCGGGGGCATTTCCATGATCACCTTGATCTTTGACGGATCTATCTCGATACCTCGGTGCCGGACAATGAATCCTAGGAATTTGCCCGAGGAAACCCGGAACGCGCATTTGAGGGGGTTCATCTTCAAGTTATATTGCCGGAGGAGTTGAAACACGATCTTCAGATGCTCTAAATGTTCCTCGTATGATTTGATTTTAACCACGAGGTCGTCGATATAGCATTCGACGATTTCATGTATGAGGTCGTCGAAAATCTTCGTCATAGCCCTCTGATAGGTAGCGCCAGCGTTCTTTAGACCGAAGGGCATCACCTTGTAGCAGAATATCCCCAAAGGGGTCCGGAAAGCGGTATGCTTCTGGTTCTCGGGATGCATCTTTATCTGATTGTATCCTGATGAGCCGTCCATGAAGGAGAAGACTTCGTAAGTGGATGTGTTATCTATCATCAGCTCGATGACTGGTACTGGAAAGTCGTCTTTTGGACAAGCTCTGTTGAGATCCCGGAAGTCCACACATATGCGCACCGTCCCATTTTTCTTCATTACTAGAACAATGTTGGCGATCCAGTCGGGATACTGAACCTCTTGGATGAAGCCGGAGTCGATTAGCTTCTTGACCTCGGCGTTGATGCTCATTTCAAGCTCCAGCCGCATTCTTCTTGGCGCTTGTTTGATTGGCTTGGCATCCGGAGATATCGCCAATTTGTGTACAGCAATCTCTAGATCCAGTCCTGGCATCTCGGAATAATTCCATGCGAAGCAATCTTTATGCTGCATAAGCACGTCTTTTAGTGTAGCTACCCTTTCTTCAGACATCAACTCACTGACGAATGTCGGTCGTGGGTCACTTACCGTCCCCAAGTCAATTTTCTTGAGCTTATCTGCAGTGGTATGTATTCCATCTTCCAGCTCTTTCGGTGCTGGTGGGAATTCTGAGATCACCTCGTCATCATCATTTTCGAAGCACCAGGGGAGGTCATCCATATTCTCAGGCCCTTCTTTTGATAGCGTTATCATATAACAAGTACGAGCTTGCTTCCAAGACCGATTTTGATCCGGTTCTACTCTCGCTGTATGGGTGGCTTTTGGTTCGTGCTTCTGTGGCAGATTTATCCTCCAGCTGCTGGATAGAGCGAATTCGCCGAGCTGATATTGGTCTTCGACCCAGTTCTTGAAGGTGAAGCAGTCTTCGAGGGGATGTCCTATTGCTCGGCGATAAGAGCAATAGTCTGGGTGGGAGATCTCATTGACTTGCTCGGGGTGTTTGGACTCCGGAAGTGTAATCATTTGATGTTTTATAGCGAGATCAAGTATCTTCCGTATTTTGTTCTGAGGAAAAAAGTATGCTCGACTCATCTTCTTCATAAGGGATGAATCTGGATTGCTCGATTCCTGATCACGTGGCTTCTTGGTCCCGCTTTGTCGCTTTCGAATGCTTTTCCCGCTCTTTGATTTATTTTTGCCTCTGCGTCGGGCCTTTTGTATGACAGGTTGATAAGGAAGAGCATTGTCATTCTCCGTGACCTGCTGAAGGAGGCGCTGCATCCTGGCTTTCTCGTAAATGGCCATTTCACGGTTATGGTCATCCCGGATCTTTTGACCCGCTTCCCTGATAAGCTTGTCCATTCGTTCTTCAAACGATGGACTCGGCATCTTGATTGCAGGATTTCGTTTTGGTTCAGGGTCGGCGTTTTCTGACAGGGCGTCCTCTTTTTTATCGAAGTCATATATGACGTAGCTACCATGGACTCGTTCCCATTTCCCGGATTTCACATATCCAAGTCCGAGCGTTTCCATCCTCCCGTTGGGCAACTTGCGCTGAGTTCCAGGGACATCCCAAATCCCGTTGTAGAACCGAGCTTTTCGAATGGTCTGTTTGAAAGGTACCCTTGGGCGCTTCAAAAGCCTTCTCAAGCCTTCTGAGTAATATATAGGCAGACGGATGGGCTGGAGCCTGTCGAGCGTAGAATCGGCGCCATGCCAAATTTCTTTCTCCACTTTGGTTTCTCCAGATCGGTAGAATAGGATCGCCTGTTCACCTTCTCGCCTGGGAGGGACGTAAAATGTCTGCAGTTCTTGTACACTATAAGCTTTGAGTGCATCGAGATCTTTGTAATGCTCCCGCGGAACCATGATAATTTGCAGACTATGATTATTGCCAGAGAAATCTTGTATTGACGGCCGAGCGGAGAATACGACATTAACCTCGTCTTCCGAGTCGCTGCCGAAGATCAACATGGGGGCGGACGGTCCTGGGTTGTTGCGTTGAGGCGGCCCCGAATAAACTATCTCTTCCTCCTCCTCGGTATCACTCCCAAAAACTAGAATAGCGGTGATAGCTTTGTCCTTCGGTTTGTGACATCTCTCCGTGTCCTCGAAGTCTGGTAAGAAGTATTTTGCATCTTTGTTCTTTCGGACTTCGTTCACGGAGAATGGGTTCAACTCTCTCGTCACAGTGTACTCGAGGCCATCTTTAAAATACTTCATACACTGGTGCTGTGTAGAAGGGATAATGTTGTACTCATGTAACCAAGGCCTACCGAGCAAAGCATTGTAGCATGTCTTAGCATCAATGACGTGAAATTTAATGTCCGTGACAAGCAGCCCGAAGCGCAGCATCAGTATTACAGACCCGAGGGTCTGTGATGACTGGGAGTCGAACCCGGAGATGGTGATCTTATCACGAGCGAGGTGTTGAACGCTCATGCAGATTTCCTTCAACACTCGCACGTTGAGGAGATTGACAGAAGACCCATTGTCGACCAGGATTTTGCCTATCTTTATACCGCGGCAGTATCCTGAGACATAGAGGGGACGGTTGTGCTCGCACGTCCCAAGGAGGAGGTCTTCATCGCCGAAGGGGATATCGGCTATGTGCACTTCTTCCAGCTCGTCCTTCATCTTTTCTTCGGCGAGGAAAGCTTGGAATTGTCCTGGCTCTTGTAGCGCCTTGATCAATGAATCTCTCGCCTCTTTAGATAACAGAAGGGCGTCGAGAATGCTGAGCTGTGAGGGTAGCTTCCTCAAGTGTGCCAGAATGTTGTAGTCCACCTTGTTCTTCTTTGGCGGGTCCTTAGCAGTCAGCTCTTTGATGACTTGGTCATCTAGGGCGATATCCTCAGGGACTTTTTCTTTTCCCTTATCTTTTCTATTTGTGGGTCCGAGATTCTTTTCTGGAAGTGTACGATTGCTCAGCTGAATATTTTCACAGGCCTTCGGTTCTTCCTCTTTCCCCAAGGTAGATTCTTTAAAGAGAGGACCAAGAGTCATCTTTTCGTCAGAGTCGCTCCCGAAAGTAAGAACTTGCGATCCCCCGGCGTTGACCGTGCGACAGTTACCGGTAGTTATTTTATGCTCCTCTGCCGTACTTCTCTGCTCCTGCCGAGTTTTGCGTTTCATCCGCTTGAAGTGTTGCCGGTGAGCTACGTATCCCTGCCACCATCTTTTAAAAGCGTCGTGCTCTTCGGTAGGGTGCGAAATCTTTCGATGATATAGGCAGTAGCTAGGATGCATCTCTGCTTCACCGAGAGTGTTTCCTTCGGAGGGTGGTAGGTTCATTCCCATTGATATGGCTTTAGCAAACCTTTTTCTCATCTTGAACTTGTTTTTATCTGCGACAGATGTCCTCTGATTCGGCGAGAATGTCTCGACTCTTTCGTCCAGTCGCTGGCGTTTGGCTTTTTCAAGTATAGCCATCTCATGTTCCCGATCAGCTTTACTTTTCAGAAGAACTTCGTTCAGGAATGCGTCGATCATTTTGTCTGACGGCCCTGGAAGTTACGGTTCAGGACCTTCCCCCAGTCTCTTGGTGCAAGGAGCTTCTTCATCATCTATCGATGAGTGAGAGATCACATGGCAACTTGCCACGTAATCTTCAGATTCATCTGACGAGTCTTCTCCATCATCTCTGTCTTCAAGGACGTGGCTAAGAAACTCTTGGAGCGTGATTGGAGTCCGCGCCTTCTGGTTATACTCTTACAGCTCGTCAATCTGCTTTTGTAGGTCCGTGCGCTTGTCGCCAGGCTTCACGGGCTTCTTGGATTTCTTCTTCTTTTTCGAAGATTTTGACGGCTGGATGTGAACACTTTGGCTATCACCACCAACCTTTGGAGTTGGGTGCGACTTCAGCATTCCTTCGATGATCTGGGGTTCTAGCGGATTTTTCCACCTGATCGCCGGGCATGTCTGGAGTTCACTCAGCATTCTTTTGGTTTTGGCTAAAAGAGCCACCTCTCATGGAGCTTCTTCAACAAAAGAGCACGTTGCCCCAGATAGGTCCATCTTTTTAGGAGAGCGCGGTTGTGGTGGGTTTACTTTCCACTTCTCAGACAGCGCAAACTTGCCCTGTTGGTACTGATCCTCGATCCATCCCTTAAAGATGAAGCAATCTTCAATTGGATGGCTTACCGTTTGATGGTAAGGACAATAATTGGGATTATTCACTTCGCTAGGTTGCTGTGGTCGCTTTGGATTCGACAAATTGATAAGCCTGTTGCGCATCGCCAACTCGAAGAGTCTCCTCGTTTTGTCTCGTGGGAACGAGTAAGGGCGCTTCATTTTCTCATTATAATAGTGCCGTCTCTCTTCTAGTTGATCCGTTAGCTGTGGAGCACTGGGCTGCTGTTGAGTATTCGCAACGAAGGTCGCCTTTCCTTTACCCTTTTCATTTCGCGGCTCCGGTTTCAGGGGAGACGGTCTGTGACCCATCTGATCCATCTGGGCTAGCTTGTCGATTAAAGCGTGGAAAGTTGTCGGTTTGAAGAACATCATGAACTGTGAAATAGTTGCATGAGGATCTAAGGTGCCCACGAACATGCCCACTGCTAGTGCTTCTTCGATGCGCTGTTCGCACTTCGACCACAGATTTCGCCATCGGATTGCGTATTGAACCCAAGTTTCGCCTGGTTTCACTCTTGCATTGATCAACGCCGTTATTGGAGTACGTTCGCTGGCACTTGCGAATCGCTGGGTGAATAACAACTCCATCTCCGCGAAAGTTTTGACGGAGTCGTTTGGAAGCTCGGAGTACCACTCAAATGCAATCTCCGACAAGCTGCCGACGAATTGACGGAGCAAAAGCTTATCATCACCTCCGGTGTTGCCGCACAGAGCTCTGAACTGGGCGACGTGCTGGTGGGGATTTCCTGTCCCTTTGTATACATGGAATTTGGGGATCGTGTAGCCTGGCGGGTACTTAATCTGATCATACCAGCCTGGATACGGTCGTCCATTTTTGACCACTTGGCCGGCTGTTTCATTCGCCTGGTGAACTCTTATTTGCTGAGCAATATAGTCATCCAGGGTGGCCTTGGAGATAGTTTCCTCTTTGGCTGCTGAAAGAGCCAGAGGAGGATTCGACGTTTCCCCTTTATCGTCTTCAATAATGATCGGAGGGTCTTCCGCTGGAGGCTCCGGCTGTAACATCATCCCGACCATATCTTGGAAGAGAAGTGCCATTCGCTTTATGTTGGCCGCTTGCTCTACAGCCTCTTTGTCCTTCTTCTCAAGCATTCTCTGAAGGAATTCAACATCAGTTTCCTGATCACGGCGCTGCTCCGTGGATGTTTCCGGGCTTTCTTTTGGCCTGGTGAGTGCGGTCATCGCAGTCAGCATCTCCTGAAGCTTATGCTGCTGCTGCTGTTCTTGAGCTCTCGTGATGGATCGAGTGAGTGGTCGGTGGCCCGTCGAAGCGCGGCTATCCTCTTTTCCGGATGCCATATAAACAGTATGTACTACCATGCCCCTAAACTTAGGGCGTTTGGGCTCGGTGTTTTTGTGGTCTGCCACGTTTACAGGGGCTTTCTCCGGCCTCCTTCTTTTCCGAGTGGTTGACGTTGAGGGGGCCGCTGCAGTGGACACCCAAGTAGTCGTCATCTTTTGTGGATTAACATGGCGGTTTTCTTCCTGTCGGACCTTCAGCTTCTTCTGCCGGCTGGAGAAATTCCGATCAATCACCGAGTCTTGGACTTGACGCCAGACCTTGTAGATTTTAGGGGACAGCCGCTGAGGGGACTGTTCTGGCTTGGCTTCCGCAACATTCCCCACCGGAGGAGGAGATCTTTTCAGTACGGCGGTAGGATAATTCCTGCGCACCTTATTCAGCAGCTCGAAGCTGTTCCCAGTTGGAACAGCCGCATTAATTTCCGCCGTTGGGGCTGGTGGAGTGAGCCCAGAAGGGGAGTTGCCCCCGGCCTTCCTTACTCGGCGCCAGTGGCGACGTCGAGCGTATCGAGCTGATGGAGTTTGCTCGGTGACGGGGATGGCTTCGTCTTGCCCCCTATTCAGGTGAGGGGCTATCGCTGGTGTCAGCCTGTTGAAGACTGACGTCCTTTGAGTAGCAGGAGCGGGAGTTGGGATAGTCAGTCTTGTAAAGACCGACCCCTTGGCAGGAGAAGCCACCTTGACGACTTCAGGAGCAGGGTTGGTTACTCTCTTCGGAATAACCTTCTCTAGAGGTGCAGGCTTCATCATGGACCCACCTGAACTTTGGCCCAATCTGGAGAAGACCGAGGCGCTGGTGCTGGACGACCCGTTGAGAGGGACCGCAGTAGCTGTAAGCCGATCGAAGACCGACTTCTTGGGAACTTCCGGCGTTGGCACAGGAATGGTGAAGCTCGTTGGCGGGAGCATGGTCCCGAAAAATAACCCTGTGGTGGATTGAGTGACCTGTTCCATGGGCATCGTGAACAGGGAAGCAGCTTGGGGCCCGTAAGATATACCCCTAGTTGAGGCAGGACCTGGGTTGCAGTTGCATGTGGAACACTTTGAGCAGGTGGACGCCATTGATCCTTTGCTTTCTGCACCAAGCAAAATGCCAAATCTTAGTACCTCGAAACCCACGGGCAACCATTAGCAAACCGCGATTCGTTCGCGAACACGACACACGAAGTGTGGAGTGGAAAGAGAAAAAGGTCTCGCCTGGCGTGCCAGAATATGTTCCTCTCCGAATCACGGAGACGCGACCGCGTAGGTCCGTTTGGCCTGAAATTCGGGGCAGATGCTAATTGGTGCTATCCGTCCACCTCTCCGAAGATGCCAAGTTTATTTATGGCACCATGTATCGAAGGTTCAAACGGATGCGACTGATGTAGCAGACTTCGTCAGATTCCCCTTCATTTGAGGGATTTTTTTATTGTGGGGACGCTCTTCCCTGCAGGCGCAAGCCCCTGCAGTTAATTACGCTACCGCATCGCGGTAACAATTTTCTCCTTCTCCAGATGGTCAATTCGTGTCGTGGGTGTTTGTTTTGTGTTTGGTTGCCCGTGGATTGTATACGGAGACTAAGTTATGTTGTCGCCCATAGGGCGTGGACTAGTCCAAATCCGTATCTTTCTTAGATTTGGATTTGGGGGGTTGGGTTTAAGGATACGTTAGTCTCATTTGAGACTAAGATCAACTTAAACTTATGTTAAGGATACGTTAGTCTAATTTTAGACTAAGATCAACTTAACAGGATCGTTTAGATCCAACAAAAGAGCGATTGGGCTCTGTTGTTTAGTTTAATGATATTGCGGTCGATAATTAGTTTGAGGACATTACGGTCCAATGTTAGTTTTAAGACATCGCGGTCGAGATTAAGGACATCATAGTCCATGGATTTAAGGACTCCACAGTCCGTTATTAGTTTTAAGACATTACGGTCGAGATTAAGGACATCATAGTCCATGGGCTTAAGGACCCCACAGTCCGATGTTAGTTTTAAAACATCACGGTCGAAGTTAAGGACATCATAGTCCATGAGTTTAAGGACCCCACAGTCCGTTGTTAGTTTTAAGACATCACGGTCAAGGTTAAGGACATCATAGTCCATGAGTTTAGGGACCTCACGGTCCATTATTAGTTTTAAGACATTACGGTCAAGGTTAAGGACATCATAGTCCATGGGCTTAAGGACCCCACAGTCCATGAAATGTATGGTTGTCGGGACCCGTCACCTCTTTGAAGACGTTGAGGAATTACAACGACAAATATCAAAGGAGTGAAGAGATGTACCCTTGAACCCAGGTGGATTAAATGATCTATAGCTCAATTTGGAACTAAGACCAATTAATTATATTATGAGCACATTGGCTCAGTTAAGTCTGAATTGAGGACTTATGGCCAACTTGGGCTAAGTCCAATTGGATTTGAAGTGTTGGCCCTTTGTTGGACCATTGGAAATTTGTCTGGGTTCAAGCCCACATTATTTAGCAATACTAAACGAGAGTTTGAGGGCTTTGGTAACATTTTTATCTTTCTTTGATTGAGCAGTGAACATTATAGCTCTGACTTTTACTCAATTTTGAATTGGCGGCTTTGCCTCTGAAAGAATTAGCCAATTTGGTTAAAAAAAATAGTGTTAAACACTAGAGAAAACAATGTTAAACACTGGAAATATATTCATCAAATTAGTGTTAAACACTAACAGATAATCAGTGTTAAACACTGGAAATGGGGTTCTCAAGTTAGTGTTAAACACTAAAAATAAAGTTCTCGAATTAGTGTTAAACACCTAAAGAAAAAGGGGTCACGTGGGGACACGTGAGGCGCCCAGAGGTGGGACCAGATCCCTTTACTTCGTTCTGCGATTAAGTGTTAAACACTTTTTTTATTTTCGAGGATCGCGCGTTGGCACATGATGGATATCTGTGCGCCAATTATTAAAGCATTTGCTGAGGGGTCACGTGATAACACGTGAGAGCGCCCAAAGCTTAGATTTCCTTTGCTTTTTCTTTTTGTGTTTTGGAGGTCACGTGGGAGCACGTGAGGCATTGCCTCAGAACTTTTTCCTTCTCATTTTTGGGGATCTTTTCAGGGGACACGTGGGGACACGTGACCCTAGTCCTTTTCATGCACAGAGATCTCTTTAGTCTCTTTATTTTATTTTGAGAATTAAATTCTCTGTAGGGTTAAACCCTGATCATGATTTGGAGGAATTAAATTCCTATTATGAAAGAATTAAATTCTTATATAAGGTTAAACCCTAATTTTCTTTTAGAGGAATTAAATTCCCATATATGTAAAAGAATTAAATTCTTGTATAGGGTGAAACCCTAACTTCATTTTTTAAGAGGAATTAAATTCCTGTGAATTTGAGAGAATTAAATTCTCAATTAGGGTTAAACCCTAGTTCTGTCCATCTTGAAGGAATTAAATTCCTGTAATTCTAAGAGAATTAAATTCTCATATAGGGTTAAACCCTAATTTCATCTTGAAGGAATTAAATTCCTGTGAGTTTGGGAGAATTAAATTCTCATATAGGGTTAAACCCTAGTTTTGTTTTGGGAGAATTAAATTCTCTAAACTCAATTCCTCCTCTAAGTTTTGGATCTGCATGGCAGGATCTCAACCCGATGAGAATTAAATTCTCAACTTATGGGGAGATGTGCTCTGTGCAGATCTTCAACCAGAGGAAGAACTAAGTTCTTTTGTGCAAAAGAGTTAAACTCTTAGATTTGAGAATTAAATTCTTTGTTTGGAGTTTTGATCTCCTTTCTTTTCTCACCTAGGGTTTTTCTTTGTTGAGAATTAAATTCTCCTTTCTTTTCTCTCTGAAATTTCAAGATTCCAAAGCTCTCTCTCCTCAAAATTCTATATCCTTTCTTATCTTCTCTTGGCTCCTATTTATAGGAGAAGGAAAAGAATCAAATTGTTTAGCAAATCTTTCATTGAAAGATTTTATTTGTTTTCATAATTAATATGAGCCTTTAGATCATTAAGTGAATTTTATTCACCGTTGGATTTTCAATCCAAAGATATTCTGTTTGTTATTTCTGGTGAGATTTAGGGAAATCCTTCCTTGTCTAAGATTTTTCCGTAAATTGGTGATATTTAATCACCCCTGGATTTTTAATCCAACGGTTCTCCTTAATCCTTTCCTATTTGGAAAGATTTTGGAGAAATTCATAATTTTAATTCAATTAAACTGTAAGGCTTTCAAAGCCTGTCACGTGCTGACACGTGACCCTTGGTCACGTGTGAACACATGACCCTCGTTGAGGTATTTTCTGATTTTTAGAATTAAATTCTATTTAAGCTATAGGGCTTTCAAAGCCTGTCACGTGCCGACACGTGACCCTTTGTCACGTGTGAGCACGTGACCCCAATTGAGTCATCTTTCACCCTTTCTTCATTTTTCGTCTCTGTTTAGCGAGATTTTAACCATCACGTGTCATCACGTGACCCTTGGTCACGTGAGAACACGTGATACCTCATTGAGGTAATTCCTGATCTTTTAATCAAGAAACATCCATGCATACATACACACACCGTTCCCTACGGCACCCTATCCTACGAGGTAGCGGTGATACCGTAGTATAAACGACCGGTTGCGTATGTTTTCCATGGAGATTAGGGTAATAATTAATAAAGGAAGGACAAGAACCTAGAGGAAGAAATATCGTTTCTTCCCGATGGTATTAATCCCATTTATTAATTGTTACCATAACACCTAAAGAGATCTAAATTAGAGCATTGAAAGCGGTGAGGAAATCTTTAATTTCCAAACTTAACCTAAACCTAATCCTAGAAAGATTCTAATCCTAGTTTAAATCAGTTTAGTTTTTAGTGATAATCCATCCACACCGTTTGGAATTAACTCGTTAGACCAAATTAGGAAATACACAACATCCCTGTGGACCGACCCGTACTCACCGGCTAGCTACCAAGCGATGCCGTTCTTGATTGCGGTAAAATTATTCTTTAATTCATCTTTTAAAAAAGCGCATACGCAAAATATCATTACAATCAAATGGCGTCGTTACCGGGAATCGCGTAGTATTTTCTTTTTGCAATTTCGGGTTAATATAAAATCATAAAATTCATGAAAACTGAAAAATTAAAAAATATAAAAAATTTATCATCTTTTATTGTTTGAAGGGTGTTTCGTGTGAATTTTGCAGGATCGACGAACGAGTTCGGATCTGGAAAAATCCAGAGATCAAAACAGAAAACCCTAGATCTGAACAACAGAGAAAAGTCAAACCAGAGGAGCAGATAATTTTTCGGGAACTGAGCCGCCGCTTCCACCGCGCTTCCGCCGCCGAAACCTACTCCTGACCGCGGAACCGCCGCTTGGTGCTGATGTCAACAGGAGGAAAAATCTCTGTAAGCTCCCTTTCTCCTTCTCTGAACCCCCTGATATCTCCTCTGTAAAAATTTCCTGCAAAATTCTTTGCGCTAAAAATCCCGCCCTTCCAATAATTGATCTTGTGCAGGATTCTTTGGCCGCGCTAAAAAATTGTTTGCAAGTGATTGTTTACTGCTTTGCATATTTAATTTGACTTTAAGGGGCTTGAACACCAACCAGATTGGGTGGGGATTTCATCACCCTTCCCAGGACCCCAGAAATCACTTAAAGCATATTGCATTGACCACCAATTAATTAAAAAAGATTAGACTCAGCGCTAAGGACTTCGCGCTCATTAGGAAAAAGGAATAGTTGTAGGTATCGACCGTTGATCCTAACCTGACTTTGTGGTGCCTAGGCTAGACATGTAGTGAAAGGTAACTTTAAAAGGCCCGTCTCACGGTGATTCGTGAGCGGATCCCTCCTTTCTCTACTTGTGCTTACCTGGCCACAATTTGCGGTGAAGAGGCAGTTTGAGGTCCTACTTCTTGCCCTTTGGAACAGTTAGGAGCTGTCTAGCTGACCTAGGTGACCCTAGATCTAGGCCTGATTGTGCATTTGTGGTTGATTGAATGTGTGTCTAAACCTTTTATCGAAAATCTTTTTTGCAAAAAGCTCCACATAAAAAAAACACAAAAAAGGAAAATTTTTACAAAAACTTGCAACTTGTCGCCAAGAAATCCGTGCACCCCACTTACACCCACTTTCTTTCCATTGACGTTTTCTTACGCCCACCTTCTGTTTTTCACCTTTTTGACTACACTATCTCTTTAGTGTATGTCCGGTTGGACTAAGGACACTAGTGCCCGATTAGTCCGTTTCTCGTTGGTACCGACCGACGACGCTTTCGACTCCGAAGTCGAAATTCCTTCCACTTCCTTACCTTCACCTTCACATTCTTCGTCTTCTAAGAAAATGTCGGGATTTAATCCTAACAATACCTTACCCACGGGACTGATTCCACCTCCGCTAGGTGCGAATAACCCGCAACACCCGCCTGTTGAAGCGCCCCAACGAATCGCGCTCCAAGATCTTTTCTACCCTATCTGCACCGCCTTACCTACTTGTCTTTCACTCCCACCGGCAAATGGGGACAATTTTGAGATCAAACCCCACTTCATCAACATGTTGCCAAAAATTCACGGACTGGAATCCGAAGATGCCTATATCTTCATAAACAAATTCCAAAACGTTTGCGCAATGATGAAAACAACCCAACTTTCAGATGATGCTATAAGGCTAAGGGTCATTCCTTTCACCTTATATGACTTAGCCGAGAAATGGTTATACAGCACAGCATCACACTCAATTAAAAATTGAGAAGAGTTTGTTAAAGCTTTTCTTAAAAAGTTTTATTCACATCACAAGACCGCGAGAATTCGCAATGAGATTATTCAATTTTCCCAGCTTCCTTCCGAACCCTTTTAGAAGTGTTTTGAAAGATTCAAAGACCTACTTGTTCAATGCCCTCACCATGGTATCGAAAATTGGCAACTTTGCCAAACTTTATACGAGGGATTGAACCCAGTAACGAAGCAGTTGCTGGAAACCATTTGTCAAGGTCACTTTTCTAACCAAATCTAGTGAGGAAGCTTGGCAGTTTCTCGAGGATCTTGCTGAACAAACACTTCAGTGGGAAAGCACCAAGACCACTTCATCTTCTATTGGTCAGTCTAGGGCAGGCATACATCAATTAGATATGTCGATTGCAATGAAGGCCGAGATGCCCGCACTTACGAAAAAGCTAGAAGCAATTGAGACCAAAATCTCATCGTCTTCTCCTGCCCCTGCTTTACCCCCACGAACTGTTTGTGCTTGTTGTTCAGATCCATCACATCTTACCGAAGAGTGTCCTTACAATCCACCTGTTCAAGGACACGATCAAGTCAATACTGCCTTTCAGCACGGACAAAGAAATAATCCATACTCTTCGACTTATAATCCGGGTTGGAGGAGTCACCCAAATTTTGCTTGGAATCAAAATCAACAATTCCAAGGAAACAACAACTTTCAAAGGCCTCCTCCTCCACAACAACAAGCACCACAACAAACTCAATACCAGTAACCTTTCCAACCACAACCTTACCCAAACCAAATGAACAATTTTGTGCCCAACAACTCTTACCATCCAAACAATTTTGTTCAACCAAATGATGATAAGGTTACCTCGCTAGAAAGAAGTCTAGATGCGTTCCTAAAATAATCTACACAATCCGCAGCAAGGTTGGAGACTTCCATTCAGTCTTTGGTGCACAACAATACTTCACACGATCAAAGCATCAAATCTGTTGAGGCACAAATTGCACAACTAACTGCTGCGTTGAGCGAGCGAGAAAAGAGAAAGCTTCCATCTCAACCATTGCCAAATCCCGGTCACACACATGTTGCATACGAACACCAAAATCATAACGTAAATGCTGTGACCACGTTGAGATATGGAAGAGTGTTGCAAAATAACGTGGGTATTAGTAATGACACCCCTGCCGGTGGTTCTTCTTCTTCTTCATCATTTTCTTCTTCGTCTTCATCTTCTTTGTTAGAGCATATTCTTCATTCTTCACAGGGCTCTACTTCTTTTACTTCGAACAGACCCACTTATCACTTCACGAACACACCCACACTGGGATCCGTTCCAACTCTGCAATCTAATCCACAAAAATTGGACTCAACAGATTTTCAAAATGTTCCATTTCCAAACAGGTTGAGATCCAATAAACCAACTCCACAAATGGAGAAGATTGTAGAGTTGTTTAAACAATGCAATCCAACAATTCCCTTCTTACGCGAAAATCTTAAAGGGCTTATTCACCTCGAAGAGAAAATCTCAGATACCCAAGAAAGTGCTAGTAGCCAGTGCCGTGAGCAATGCTATTAACCAACCTCAACCCTTACCCCAAAAACGAAAGGACCCTGGCTGTCCTACAATTTCAATAACAATTGGGGATAAGAACATCAATCGCGCACTTTTAGATCTTGGGTCTAGTGTTAACCTGCTTCTCTACTCCGTGTACGAGCAATTAGGTGTTGGAGAGTTGAAACTCACTCGTTGTACTCTCCAAATGGCTGATCGATTAATCACCCATCCTAGGGGTGAGTTAGAGGATGTGTTGATCAAAGTAGGGGACTTCATATTCCCCGTTGATTTTATTGTTATGAACACACAACCTGTTGCTAACCCACGGAACCAAATTCCGGTGATTCTCGGTCGACCATTTTTGGCTACTTCCAATGCCGTAATCAATTGTCGCAAAGGCTCTATGACTCTATCCTTTGGAAAGATGTCTAGTGAGTTCAATATTTACAAGATAGGAAGTCTGCCCCCCGTGCCTAAAGCTAGTATACGTGAAGTTTGCTCGATCCACGAAATCACGCAGGAGGACTGGGAGCTTGAAAATTTTTTGTTTGACGACAACAGTTTTGACGCCACTAGTGCGTCCCTTCTTGAATCTAACACAGTTGGCACAACCGATATTGATTATGATTGTTTCACTTTTCGGACGATTTTGACGACTCACCACCCGAATATGAGTCCTTTGAATTTTTGGATGAGTTAGTTGAACCATCCGATTCGGTTGTTTGCAGTGATTTCGAACCATTATTGGAATCCTTTGAGTTCGAGATAGCCTCCCCAATTTTACCTTCAATTGTTTCGCTTCCGAAACTCGAACCCAAGCCTTTGCCGTCTCACCTTAAATACGCTTACCTAGGTGAGAATGAGACATTTCCCGTTATCATATCGGTATCTCTAGCTCTCGAGCAAGAGAAAGCCCTTTTAATGGTCTTACAAAATAACCGGCAAGCTTTCGGCTGGACTATGGCTGACATCGAGGAGATTAGTTCCCTCATAATTAAATATCATATGCATATGATGGATGATGCTAAGTCAATAAAGGATCCACTGAAACATCTTGGGGATTGTGTGGATAATCAACCTCCTCCTTTAGAAGTTGAACCACCCCATTTTCTTTTAATAAGCTATAAGAATGCCAATATTCCACTGATTTCTGATCATTCACATTCTCGTTTTGATTCATCATCACCTCCTATCTCTTCACTTCCACGTACATACAGACACTTTCCATACCACCACTTATCTCTTCCCCAATTTTTCTTGGCTCGGTACAGTATGTTTTTCCACCGACCGATACTCTACACAGATAAATTCTTCAACTGGTTGGTGTTGACTTTTGGTTTTTGCAAAGTTTGACATTGACTTGTAACATCGTTTAACTTAGGTTGGGGGGGACCTTTTTGTATATATATTTTGTTTTCCTTTTAACAATAAAAAAACTATAAAAAAATAAACAGGGGAATACCGGCCATTTTGACCCTCTTGGTGTAGCCTGACAGTGAGGGCACTGTCGAAATTAAGTTTAGGGGTATGCTTGGTAAGCCTTCTTCCTTCGCATTCATGTGTATATTTTTGCATTTGCATACTTTTTTAAAACCCATAAAAAATTGAAAATTTTGAAAAAAAATTATAAAAATTAAAACATTCAATTTTGGCCATAATTGATTTGAGTTTGACAAAAAGATTAACTAGCTAGGTACAACTAGATCCTAGACTTAGTAAATTAAAAACCCTAAAAATAATATTTCTTAAAATTTAACGGTAGAAAGTATATGTCTTTGTAGTCTATTTAGAAATAGGCAAATTTTGAGTTGACTTCTTGGGCTAAGTTAAAAACAAGGGAAAAGTATTGATATTTTTATTAAAGTATAAGTTTGAAAAATAATTCCTAAGCTTAAATCTAAATTCTAAAAATATATACCCTACAAATTGCACAAACACGAACGTTGAAACTTGGAATAGTAGAAGAGACCTTGAAATGCACTTGTCTAAAGTCCTTAGTACGAAGAAAAATAAGATAAAAATACAAGTGCGAATAAAGAGATAAAAAAATGAACACTGGTTTTTGTAATTACTTAAGGCCGCATTAATAGAAAAAATATTTAGCGAGAGTGCTTCATCACCTAGTGCCTTGGACCAACTGGTTTGGGAGTCACTGCTAAAAGCCTTAGGGATTATAAGACTAGGAATTACGCTTTAATGTGCGAATACATTTTGTAATCGGTCGTTGGTACCTCAAGAAGTATTAACGGTCGCATGAAGAATATGTGAGCAATTTCATCTAAAAATTCACCAATTGAAAAGTACTTTGGACGATGGACAAGAGTATAATAGCTTGATTTGAATTTCCAAGTGTAGGGGTGATATACACACACATGTAGGGGTATATGATTGGGGTTTAGATAAGAGATAAGAATGAAAAATAGGACTTATATTTTTAATAGAGATGATAAAAATTCCTAAGTTGAGATAGAACCCTAGAAGGAAAACTCAAAAGATGCCAAAAGCTAAGTAAATCTACAAATCATATATAATCTTAAATTAAATGATAAGGAAGCGTGAAAAATACGGGTTGATAATTTCTGAGTCGAAGATAATAGAGATTCTTGTTAGAAAATCTAATTGGAGAATAAAAATTAATAGGCCGAATTGATAGGATTTTATGGATAGTATCCGCTGAAAACCCTCAGGAGACAACACTCCTCCTACTAGGGACACCCAGAGGTTTAACGGCTTGTTGCACGAGCTCAGTGCAATCGCGTTTCCCTGCGAAAGTGAGGTCGGGTCTTTTTCGAGAATAAAACTAGGATTGCTCGAGGACGAGCAAAAGATAAGTTTGGGGGTATTTGTTCATACCATAATTTTGCATTATTATATTCCCCATTCTTATTTATTTTACAAATAAACAGGTGCTTTTGATCCATGTCTGCTATATAGTTGCATGTTACAGGTTCTCGGAACAAAACAGTGAAAATGATGAAAAGACGATACAAAAGTGAGACTACGACCAACAAATGGAAGAATCTTAATCAAGCCTACAGTTTGGAGAATAAACGAAGATCAATGAACAAGTTCACAAAGTACAAAGGCAGCGCAAGGTTCAAGATTTCGACACGAAGCAAACGGTAAAGTCCACGATATTATGCACTGTAGAAATCTGGAAGAAAACTAGAAGACAATATGAGAAACCAAGTGAATAAAAACCAAGAAAAAAGCAACAGAAGAATTACCAGAGAAGAAGAGCCTTCAAGCCCTCCACATGGCCGCGGAACCGCGGTCAAACCAAGCTTATGGCCGCGGATCCGCGGCCGTGCATTGCGCGTGCGTGGCGCGTGTCGGTGGTGTCGGTGCGTCGGTGCATTACTTAGATTTTTCTTAGGGTATATTTCTAAATGCAGATTTGAGTCGATTGTAACCCTAGGGTTTGTATGCTCTATAAATAGAAATCCTAAATCTCTTTTGGAGGTATGCCTCTTTTTATTTCATATATTCAGAATTCTAAATTCGGTGTAAATGTTTGGAGAGAGCCATCAAATAAAGTAAGGTTTTTTTTTTATTTCATTGCCTTGGTTAATTTTCATTCTGCCTTAGTATAATTTTTCTTATCTGTCCTAGTTAGATAGTTAGAAAATGTTAATCAATTCCCCAATGAGTGAGTAATTCCTCACTTGTTAGGGTTAGGAATAGGGAATGCTTGAGAGATGAAAATCTCTTACCCCTTTTTTGCCCATCACATATAATTAATAGGACTCCATGCATACATACACACACTGTTCCCTACGGCACCCTATCCCACGAGATAGCGGTGATACCGTAGTATAAACGACCGGTTGCGTATGTTTTCCATGAAGGTTAGGGTAATAATTAAGAAAGGAAGGACAAGGACCAAGAGGAAGAAATATCGTTTCTTCCCGATTGTACTAATCCCCTTTATTAATTGTTACCATAACACCTAAAGAGATCTAAATTAGGGCATTGGAAGCGGTGAGGAAATCTTTAATTTCCAAACTTAACCTAAATCTAACCCTAGCAAGATTCTAATCCTAATTTAAATCAGTTTAGTTTTTAGTGATAATCCATCCACACCGTTTGGAATTAACTCGTTAGACCAAATTAGGAAATACACAACATCCATGTGGACCGACCCGTACTCACCGGCTAGCTACCAAGCGACGCCGTTCTTGATTGCGGTAAAATTATTTTTTGATTCATCTTTTAAAAAAGCGTATACGCGAAAACTAAATCAATCACGGTTACGCCTACGAGTGGTGGAGTTGGTCGGTTGGAGGGGTCGAGGAGGACGGCCTCGGCTGGAGGGCTCGGAACCGAGCAAGAGGGTCGAGGAGTCTTGGTCCCGTGGCAGCCCGGGACGAGCTGAGGGGCCGAGGAGGAAAATTTGCAGGGAGGCCCGAGGAGAGCCAGCTTGTGCTTGCAGGTGGTGTACAAGGGTGACCTGGTCGGCCTCCGTGGGCCCTTTCTTCCGGGCCTTGGGACATGTCATCCGCCACGTGTCCTTATCTCGTATCGTCAATATTGAGCATCATCAGTTGAGATTGTAAGAAAAATCAAATTTTTAACGATATTTCTTTTCTATCCATTCTCAATCTTACTTGTATCATGTAATGCACGGTTGATAATCAGAGGTTCTATCTAAAAGCCTCAAATGAGCATTCTATGGATATAACCTGGTGCATTAAGCAAAGAAAGGACAGATTAAAGATGATGACGAGGACTGGTCAAAAGCTGACAAGGGGACCAAAACGACTAACTACTCAAAAGGCCAAAGTCACGAGGGCAAAAACGGAAACTCAGCTTGAAGAGACGCTTGCGTAGGGGAATCCAAGGAGTCACGCTGCCGTCACCGTTACTTGGGGGATTTAACGTAGGTAAGCGAAGATGGCGTGGACCGCCACGTCATCGTTTTTGGCGTTTTCACGTGCGAAGCGTCACGTCGACCTTCTGACACGCCTCCTATTTCCGTGCGCTGATATCAAGGCGGCGACCGCTTTCTTAAATACGTACAAAAACAAATACGTAATTACGTTTCACGCTTCATATTTGAAAAAATTAAATTAAATTAAATTATTCCCGCAAAGACAGATAGGAGCAATTGCTGCCTCTTTTATCTCTCATGTCCAAGTCCAAGTGTATTATACTAGGTATACTAAATGAGTTTTTCAATTATACATACTGGAATTTTTGCTTGTTTGTTGCGTCCGTTATAATATTAAAAAAATAAAAAATTTGGTTAATATAGAAATTTTTTAAAGGATTGTTTCAGTTATTCTTAAAAATTGCGGATGATTTGAACAATTATCGTTGATTTTTTTCCTTCAAATTTAGCATATTTCTTGAAGTTAGAGAACCTTTTTTGTTACGTGTCCCGTAAGGAATTAAATTATAATTTAAATTGAAAACTTTCTCTTCTGAAATATTAAAGATAGAATAATGTATGAAATTTATTTTTTAAATCATGTTTATATTTTTCAATCTCTTCACGCATGCATTTTTTTATTTTCTTTCACTTTTTTATGAGTAATAAATGGGAGAGGAGCGGGGTTGGCATCCCTAAAGCTTACAAAAAGCTGAAGGAAATTTTTGAATATTTTTGGAACTTTTTGTGAAAAAATGACAAACTGCCGCGTGGCGTCCTTGAGTTTTAGTTATAACGGTAGAGATTTGATGTAGTTAGGTTAATTCATTTATTTTCACATATCTAATTGTTCTTATGATAAGTTGATGATGCTCGATATCGGCGATCTCCCAGATAGTGACACGTGGCAGAAGACGTGTCCCAGAGCTCAGAAGAAAGGGCTTGTAGGGGCCGACCAGGCCACCCCTGTGCCCGACCCGCAAGCACAAGATGGCTCTCCTTAAGAAGCCTCCATGCACAAATTGGCTTCCTCGGCCTCCCAGCTTGCCTCCGAGCTATCACAGGACCAAGATGCCTCGACTCTCCCGCTCGCCCCCGAGCTCTACCGCCGAGGCCATTTTCCTCGGTCTCATCGACCGACTAACAGTGGCACTCGCAGGCGTAACCATCGCTCCGCGAATCTCGCCATGCGCGAGATCTTCACCGGCCACATCCCACGTTCCATGCCATTACGATCCCTATTAACGAGCCTGTCTCGTCATTAATGGGAAGATCCGCTTATTACACGGGCGTGATGTCGGGAGCGTAACGGCAAGAGTGATTCTCGCATCTGCCCCAGCATGCCGCCGCCGCTATATAAACCCCTCTCACAGAGGGATCAAGTACGCCATTTTTACTCCACTAAGCCGTTACTCTGCTCGGATCTTGTTACTGACTTGATCGTCGGAGGGTTCTCGATGGTACCAAACCATCCCGGGTCTTCCTTGCAGGTACTCGGCGCAAATCTCCTCCAACCCATTGAGATCCACATATCGCAGAAGATCACGCTCCAGATCAAATCACAGCCGTCAATCGCAGCCATCGGAAGATCAACGGCAGACAACATCTGAAGGAGAAAGGCCCCTCCATCATAAGTCATATTTCGGAATTTCATAAATCGCATTGTTAGTCTTATGCTTTAAATCACAAATACAAACTCTTAACTTAGCAAATTGTAAATAAATAGCTAGATTGGGAGTTTTGATTTAATTCCCTGTGTGATCTGTTAATTGCGCAGCCTTTCTATTTTATACTTTTCCTTGCATTTTTTAGATTTCGCAATTTTCATGAACTCAAAATTCAAGTTATTAATTAGCATATTGCTAGCATAGAATATTAATTTATAATTTATGAGCATTAAGACAATATTTAAGTGGAAACCGCCTAACATTTGACGTAATCAACTGAAGATTATACTTTTTGCAAGGAAATCCTGTTCCATTGAGAAGAAAGACTCTTCGCTCTATATTAGATTTCACACCCATGTTTTGTGTGTATGAGTGTGTGTATATATATATATATATAATTTCCTCAATTGGCGTGGGAGCTAGGGCGCTGGAGAGAAAGGTGCTGTAGGAGGGAATTTTCTCTAAGGCGTCGAAAAAATATACTCTTCGTGGTTTTTTTCGACGATCGACACCCATCATCATCATTTTTATCATTTAAGATGTGGATAAATAAAATTTCATGTGATTTCATCACTTTTCACCGTTGATTTAGTGAGTGCAAAATTAACGTTTTACCGACAATAGAACATTTTACATTGTCATTTCAACGGTGAAAATATCATGTCCCGCTTCCCAAAATACGGAATGCGAGGGGTGACTGGTCAGCTATGCTCCTACGGTCAAGGAATAATCCCGTCGTAGTCACACTTTGGCTTCTAGCATTACATGGCAATCAGTAAACACAACACTAGAGTAAAGAAAATCACAGTTCACGACTTTATTACATTTAAAACAACAGAGTTCAGGATACATTTATTTGAATGAAAGAAATGACTAACCAAACAAATAACGGTGTTCTTACAGCATGCAGAAAGCGATAACTCTGATATAGCGGTCTAAACCTCCATGATCTCGAATGACGGGTCCTGCTCCTGAGCTGGGTCTATTTCGTGCTCTGAGCATGCACACTCAAGTCGTTAGGACGACACATATAGCAATAAATATATAGTGTGTGTACTATATTATTAAACGTGAAATGCACGGCAGAATACAGTAACATAAGAATAAGAAATATCAAGTGAAATGAACTATGCGGTATATATATCATGTCAGCAAACCAGGCAATGTGTATGTCACTACTTATCAGTCACCAAGTCAATTGAAGTCAATAGGTGGAAAATGATGCTCGTATTTAACAAGGGACTCATGCGTGTCCGAGACTACAGTCCACTATTGTCCGGAACATAACCCTGCAGCCGTGCCGCTAGGCCCACGACCCAATGTGTGTGTGTGTGTATCGCTAATATCGAATGATCATCCTCTAAGTCACTGTACCTCGCTAAATACGAGTTCAATATTTCCCCTTTTCTCCAGGTCACAATAACTATACGTATATGAGTATTTATATACGAGCACGCGCCAAATCATGGTCTTATTCACTTTCATTGCACTGTTCATTTTCACGAATCGATCCTTTATCGTTGGTGTACTTGACACAACTAATCCAATGCTACTCACGTTCGACAATGCAAGGTTCGCTAAAACCACTATGAACGTTCTCTTTTACTAAAGGTATCACGCTCGGGTAAAATACAAGAACGATGTAACATAGCATGTCATATGCGATATGGAACACAAAACACCTAATGATTTCAAAAAAATATATTAATCTACACGGTTGTATTTAGAAAAAATTCTATAAAAGGGGTAAAAGTAAACTCAAACAGCAATCTAACAAAATTGGTTTCAGGTCAATCGGGTTTCAGGTTTGCAAGATGCGGCCGTTTCATTTTAAGTTTTCATCGCTGGAAATTCAGTTCCTGCACTGACAGTCCAACTCGTAACACATTTTTCGCCCTCTTGAGATCATAATTAGGCAACGCTATAGTTAAGTGAAATTTAGATCTTTTAATTAGGTTTTCAACACACCAGACTAATCGATAATATCCGCTGTGTGCTGGAAGATACGTTTTGTTCAAGGTCAGGACATACGTTCTGTCCCTGCTTGGGATTGCAGTACACTTCGACAGTTTAAATTGCAATTAAAATATCAAACGTCAATAAAATCAAACAAAACCTAAACCTATAGTTATCTAACAGGATTATCTATACAACGGTATAGGGTTACGCATACTTCCATGTTCCTATAGTGCTATACATTTACTTAAAGTCAGGTGTCAAAATGGAATGCTGCTCTGGACTGCAGTCCAGAGCCGCATTCCAAGTCAGTTTTCATTGCTGTGATCTATCAGCATTGAAGGATAAACTATAGGGGGTTCTATATTATCGAGTCGGCTTTTATATAAGCCATATAACATTACATTCCGATATGTATCTAATTTTGTATTAATTTAACGTCTCGACATGTACAGCAAAACCAGAATTGACATCGCTTCTTTGGGGCGTCATTACACATGCGATACTTCATCATTTTGAGTTCAGTTTTCTATGCGACATTCGTAAGTAGTAATAGGAGATATGGGTAAAATGGTTTATTATGATCGACGGGGTTTAAATTCAGTTCACCACATCGAACTAACTACACATAACATCGAGAATTTTCGAATTAAAGTTGGTTTTGTCTAACACGTGGAAATAGTATCAAATGCTTACAATTCTGATGATAACGTGAGATTCGAATTCTACTACACTCAAACTAGTTATCTTAGATTATTATGGCTTTTCATAAAGATACGATCATAACTTACGAATAATATATGGTAATAGCTAACCATCACGGACTAATAATAATCTATCTAGTATACGATTAACACGAGTCAACAGTTATAAGTATGTAGCATGTAGAAGCAAGTGGGGATTCACCTGCCTTCGGTCGATGATATAGAAACGACACAACGTGCATGATTCGTCTCGACACACGAGACGGTGTGATACTAGACACGGTGCGTGGCAAATGCGCGATGCGTAGTGACCCGGTACAAGACGTGGTGGCGACACGGGCGTGGTAATAATGCGGGCATAACACGGTACTGGGCACGGTCTTGGTTTGGTGCATGCTGTGGGTGTGGCATGGCACGACACGGTACTGGACGTGGTGCTAGGCACTACTGGGCATGGTGTTGGTATGGGAGTAGGCACGTTCGTGGTGCATAGGTGGGAATAGTGACAATACGATGGTGGTGCAACACACGGCACAGGCATCACAAGACTTAGCTTCAAAGATGGTGTAGACGGCGATAGGCGATAGCTTGGCTCGGGTGGGTGCTAGAGAGAGGGGTGGTGCAGTGCGGTAGTGGCGATGAGAGGTGGCAGCGGTGATCTGCAAGGTGGTTATCGGAGGTGGTTGTAGCGGCGGTGAGCTCGGTGGGTGTTGATGAGGTGGTGATCTCAAAAGGTGGGCCCGGTTGTAGAAAAAGAGAGGCGGAGGTGGTGGTGTTGGTAGCGGGGTGGACAAGGAGGTGGCAGCAGCGGCGGTGGCCTCGGCAATGGGCGGGAGCTGTGGTGATGGGTTTGGAAAGGGGAAAATGGTGATGGTGAGGATTGAGGGTGATGAGGGGTAGTTGGGCTCGTCGTGATCTATAGAGGTGACCGCGGTGGTGGGTAGAGGTCGCCGGCGGTGGCAGTGGTTATTTTCTCCAACGAATAGTTCTGCTCCAGTATTTCCCACAGCCCTCCAAACAGTTGGCTTCGTGGGGGTGCTGTGGGTTGCAGAGGAGCTCGGGGTGCTTGGAGATGAAGAAGGTGGTGGATGGAAGAGCTGGTGGCGCTAACGAGGGGCTCGTCGGTGGTGAAGAGGATGCCAGCGAGAGTTTGTAGTGAGAGGAGTAGGAGAGGAGCTCGGTGGTTTTTTTTGGGAGAGTGAGAAAGTAAAACACAATGAAAGAGATTAAGAGAGGGTGAGAGAGACGTTGAGGGAAGAGATAAGTCCAGCGCTGAGATCTCAGGGTCAGTTGGGGCGGGGATTCATCATGGGTGGAGCAGGTCTCGCGGGCGCTCGTTGCAAGGAAGAGGAGGTGTTTGTTGGTTGAGAGAGAGAGAAAGAGAGAACGCGAGGGAAATAGGCGGGGATTTGGAGGAGGGGATCTTGCGTTGGTTGGTGACGAGGCGGAGACGAGGGTAAGTGTAAGTCCATGTCATGCACCCCATGATCTTGCGGGGAGGCGGAATATATGAAAAACAATTATCAAAGCTTCGTAACACGGACTTGAGCGCATGAATCGTATCTAAACCGTTACTAGCAAACTACGAGAGATTTAACTACTCGGATTCGAAGTTATACCTCACGTTACTTGTCCTTCGGGTCTTCATCGTTGTCCTTCACTCCTCGTAGGCTCCTTGGAACTTCGGCACCTCAACGGTCTCCTCGAGTCAAAGACGATCCACCCGAGAGCTCCTACGCCAAGCTTGATCTCTAACTTGAGATAACTAGGTTGCTTAAAGTGCTAATCTAAGCTATCTAGGGGATATAGAGTGAGGTTATGGATGTATTAGTCTAGCTAACCCTTGATCTCAACACATGAGAGATTAGGGTTAGGGTTTCAAGAATGAGAGCTTGAGGAGAGAGAAGGTGATGATAATAATGATATTGAAAAATGAACTCATTAGAATATATCAACCATAACAATTTATCAAATAAATAATATATATCATCAATCATCATGGTTGATGCATTCACCTTGTGTGATTCATCTCATAAGTCATTAGCTCAATAAATGAAGCATTAACTCCATGGATGAATCACACAAATGAGTCATTAAGCAATAAATGCTTATGCCACCTTAACCCCCAAGTCACCATGCTTCTAGAAGCTTTCCGGAAAATTACGAGAACGCCCCTCCAATCCGTGAAAACACGGAAAAACTTTATACTGTATAAATCCAATAACCTGATACTAGAATCTGGCTTAAACCAAAGACGACTAGTAAAAACTGTCCGAACGTCGTACGTGCATAAACACACGTATGCGTCCGAACCCTTGTCGTAAAAACCATACGAATTCTATATCGTTTCTCCTGGAGCAGGGAAACCCTCTGTGTGGAACTCTAAAGACTCGACACTACGCTGGCAGTGGGTTTAACCACAGACCGCAAGCGGCACTAGCTGTACGTAACGGTCCCCAGGTAGATGTCGATAAGAAGGCCGATGAGGAAACCCATCCGAACTCCTACTGAGCCTGATATGACAATCTCCGTACAGTCCGGTCTGTTCGTCTAAGACTATCGCATATCGAGCCTAGGGGGCGGCAAGCGTCAGTCCCCTAATAGCGGTATAAGTCGTGTCGGAGCGTAGCCCATTACACCCTGAGAAACTACTGGAACCTACCAGTAAATCTCGCTTGCCCTGACCAGGGACTTTGCGTAATGGCTCTCTGATATAGCGCGATATCATCTTCCAATACCGGGAGAGACGAATCCTTTCTAACCGCCACTGCCTCCAAGTGCTCGGGACTGCACCCAACTGCTACCTGTTTGGACGACTCCTTTGAGCCGTGGCAGGGTAGCAATCTAAGAACAGTGGGACATACTCGAGGCGAAGTAGCAGTGTCAAGTCTGCGGACTATGCTGTACTCATGTCACCTGGAAACTGTTAACTGACGATTGGTATAATATTAACCAACAATTCCCCTGGGAGTCCTGTCCGGTGTACCCGTAACCTAACGAGCATCTGTATACTATCTGCAGTACGACGTACTGATGGCTGTGGGACAGACCATCTCCCTAACTGGGATGAGAAGCGTACACACTAGTCTACTCTGGAGTATCGATGCCCAGTCCCGATAATCCTACGACTAGGGACAAGTATAGGATGTTGCTTATAGACTACCCAGCCCCCACTAGTGTGATTGCCATCACAACGCTGGTAATCAAACAAAGATCCTATGGGCTCTACTAATATGTATGAGTGATACGTTACAAGAAACATATGCACATATTAAAGTAGACTCAAACCAAGTAGCATACTACCATTTTTAGCAAGACTGTATATACAACTGTGAATATCCCAAGCTTCCATTAAGTAATATACATACAAGTATGATACAATAATGGCCCCTAGGGCATATACACTAACAATCTCCCACTTGCACTAGGGCCATGAGCTGGCATATCGTAGACCTATCATCTCGAATAGCCTCTCGAACTGCGTCTGAGGAATGGCCTTTATGAATGGATCAACAATGTTATTCTCCGTCTCTACTCTCTTTATCTTGATCTCCCGGCGATCTACAATCTTCCTGATCAGGTGATACCGCCTTAAGATGTGTCTGGATTTCTGATGGGACATGGGTTCCTTCTCTAAAGCTATAGCGCCATTGTTGTCACAATACAGAGGTATTGGATCAACACTGGTAGGAACCACCTGAAGTTCTGTGAGGAACTTCTTCATCCAGACAGCTTCTTTTGCGGCATCGCAAGCAGCTATGTTCTCCGCTTCCATCGTTGAGTCAGCAACAGTATCCTGTTTGGAACTCTTCCAACAGACTGCCCCTCCATTGAGGGTAAAGACATAACCTGACATGGACTTGGAGTCATCTTTGTCACTCTGGAAGCCGGAGTCGGCAAAGGCCTCAATCTGGAGGTCTTTTCCGCCATACACCAAGAACATATCTTTAGTCCTTCTTAGATACTTGAGAATGTTCTTTACTGCTATCCAGTGATTCTCCCCTGGGTTTGCCTGATACCGGCTTACAACGCTTAATGCGTATGCTACATCTGGTCTGATACATAACATCGCATACATTATAGAGCCTACCGCTGAAGCGTAGGGTATAATCGACATGCGATCCCTTTCCAAATCAGTCTTGGGAGACATCTCTTTAGAGAGGGTGATTCCGTGACAAGCCGGTAGGTTACCGTGCTTAGAATCTTCCATACTGAATCTCTTCACTATGGTGTCTATGTACCTGGACTGCGAAAGTCCCAACATTCTCTTTGATCTATCACGATAGATCCGGATTCCTAGAATGTAGGTGGCATCACCCAGGTCTTTCATGGAGAATTTCTGTGATAAGAATATTTTGACTGACTGTAACATAGGAATATCATTTCCTATTAGGAGAATGTCATCCACGTACAAGACGAGAAATACTATAGCTCTCCTTACAATCTTACTGTATATGCATGGTTCATCTGGATTTTTGATAAAGTCGAATTCTGTGACAGCATCATCAAAACAGATGTTCCAGCTCCGCGATACTTGCTTTAGTCCATAAATGGACTTAAGCAGCTTGCATACTTTACCGCTGCTCCCACTTTGAATGAATCCGGCTGATCCATATAGACGCTCTCTTCCAAATTTCCATTTAGAAAGGCCGTCTTTACGTCCATATGCCATATTTCATAATTGTAGAAGGCAGCAATAGCAAGAAGGACCCAAATGGATTTGAGCATAGCCACTGGAGAAAAGGTTTCGTCATAGTCCAAATCAGGTCTTTGACGGAAACCCTTTGCAACAAGTCTAGCCTTATAGGTTTCAACCTGTCTATCTACACCAATCTTCTTTTTGAAGATCCATTTGCATCCTACGGGTTTTACCCCATCTGGAGCAATGTCCAAAGTCCATACTTTGTTAGTGTACATGGACTCCATTTCGGTCCTCATTGCATCCAGCCATTTTACCGAGTCGGCGCTCTGAATGGTTTGCTGGAAGCTAGTAAGGTCATCATCATCAATGACGCAATCCTCTCTATCCCCATCTATGAGAAAACCGTAGTATCTCTCAGGCGGATGAGACGGCCTACTACTCCTGCGGAGGGGTGCGGGAATGTCCTGTTCTTCTTGAACTTCTGGTTCTACCATACTTTCAGTAACAGTTTGTGGTTCTGGAATTTCTTCCAGTTCTATTTCGCTCCCATTTATTTTCCTTTTCTAAAAACTGATGTTCTAGAAAATGGGCATTACGAGAAACAAAAACCTTTTGTTCTTCTGCGTAATAGAATAGGTACCCCCTGGAGTTCTTTGGATATCCCACAAACTTACACTGTATTGATCATGCCTCGAGCTTGTCCGCATGCTGCTTTTTAACAAAAGCTGTACATCCCCAAATCTTCAGATACTGAAGATAGGGTTTCTTCTCACTCCACATCTGATATGGTCTGGTAGGCACAGTCTTGGTAGGAACTATGTTCAAAAGATATGCAGCTGATTCTAGTGCATATCCCCAGAATCATCGCGGTAACTCAGCCTTACTCATCATGGAACGAACCATATCCAATAGGGTTCGATTCCTCCTTTCTGACACACCGTTGTGTTGTGGTGTGTATGGAGGAGTAAGCTGAGAGAGAATACCATTCTCTTTTAAGTAACCCAGGAACTCGGCACTCAAGTATTCACCACCTCGATCAGATCTCAGTGTCTTGATACTTTTGCCAGTTTGGTTTTCCACTTCATTCTTGTATTCTTGGAATTTCTCAAAGGCCTCGGATTTATGCTTCATTAAAAAGACATATCCATACCTAGAGAAATCATCCGTAAAAGTAATGAAGTATGAATAACCACCTCGCGCATGTGTAGACATAGGACCGCACACGTCACTGTGTACGAGTCCTAAGAGCTCGCTTGCTCTTATTCTGTGTCCAGTAAACGGAGTTTTTGTCATCTTTCCTATGAGACAAGATTCACAAGTAGCATAAGATTGATATTCGAACGGATTCAAATATCCTTCTTTATGTAACTTAGTCAACCTTCTCTCATTGATGTGACCTAGTCTACAATACCATAAAAAAGCCTGATTTAATTCCGGAGACTTTCTTTTAAGTGTGTTCTGGACATTGAAAACCCGAGCTTGACTCAATACGTATATGCCGTTATCTAAAGTACCGGACCCAATCAAAACTTGATTTAGGTTGATGTGAACTACATCGCTTACGAATGTAAAATCACATCCCTCTCTTGAAAGTGAGGATACTGATATGATATTGCAAGTCATACTAGGTACATACAGACAGTTATGTAGAATCAATATCTGCCCACTTGTCAAACCTAGGCGATATTCTCCCACGGATTCAGCGTCCACGCTCATTCCGTTTGCAACTCTGAGAGACAAAACACCTACCTTCATAACTCTACGGTTTCTCAAAACATGTAATAAATTACAGATATGAGATCCTGCTCCGGTATCTAGTACCCAGGAAGTAGTGTTAATTGACAAACAGTTCTCTATTACAAACACACTTGAGGCTGAAGCCACAACATGCTTCTTATTCTGGCTACTGGCCTCTAAAGCCCTGCAATCTTTCTGCCATTGCCCAATCCCATAACAATAGGAATGTTCCTCTTTTACTACATTCAGTCCCGAAACTTTTGCCCTTTTCTTTCTTTCTTCTTCCCTGGTTTCCTTCAGGATAGAAGGCAGAGACTGTAGAATCAAGTCAGTAACTGACTTGTTTCCCAACGTGGTCTCCAGGTCCTAGAGCTCATCAATATAGCTAGTCATTGTAAGGACGTTGTCCCCTACAAATGACCCGACGGGCAACCTCACTTGAATTAATTCGGTCGAGGTCTCATATCTTTCGATATGAGATTGCTCTCCATATAAATCTTTGTTATGGAGAAAGATGTAAACTGAGTCCATCTTCTCGTGCTGCTTCTGGTATACACCATCAACTGAAGCTAACACGAGGCACTTGGCTTTCGCTTTATCCTTTTCCCTTGTCTGACGGATATCAATATCCGTGACGGTGGAAACTGGAGCTGGGACAGCGGGATCTTGAGTAGTAATAGGGTGGTCCAGCTTGTCATAGGCAATGGACATCTGGACAGACCTTTGCCAGTCATATAAGTCAGATTCAGTCAATTTGTTATCTAGATGTAACCTAGTCGTGGTCACAAGGTCGCTGCAATTAAGAGAGAGAAGAAAACACTTATAGCATGATGCTCTTGTAAGTTTAGAGTGGTTTTTAATTTATCTAAACAGGATGACTCCCACTGTTTCTCGAATCCCTCCTCAAATCAAAAAGGAAGAACTAGCCAGGACAATTCTCACTGTACAATACTTGCTTAACCGTTCAGCCAGGTCAGTGTCGATACTTCAAGGAAGGTTTTCCAACGCTTTCGCGAAGTTCCTTAATTAAAGAACCTCTTTTCTCTGGGGGCGTAGCCCCGCTGACACCTTTCTAGGCACCTACTTGGTTTATAACATTGATCGTTAAGTGACGAATCTCTTGATAAGTAGTATATACTCACAGTAGGATCGGGATCCAAAATATCATCGTATGATAATGTTGAAGGAATCCTACCAACATTCATCAAACTCCAAAATGGTATGCTCTGTCTGCAAATTTCAGTTTCTTTTAGAAATTCCCAATATAAATTTTTGCCCCATGCTCTTATGACCTTGGCGTTAGGTCAAAATATCATAAGTCACATGTCAAGTTCTACCCATCATTATCCTTATTAATTTGAACCCATCCGTACATATCCTTGACGTTAGGCCAAAATGATAATACGACTGTCCCAAACTAACATATGAATACCCAGCAGCTACCAAACACTATGCCTTGGCGTTAGGTCAAAATACATAGCTTGAATACTACTGAATACCCAAATGAAATGACGGAGGGCTACGAATGGTTTTGGCAAAAACCGTGAACATAGTGAACTTGATATAATCGAAGGAACCTGATACTTTTTAAAAGGAGTGGTTAAAGCTCCGCAATTAAAAATTCTGATCTTTTAAAATAACCGAGTGGTTTCTTTTAAATTTGTTCCAACGATTAAACATTGGTTTATTTTCTTTACATTATAATAATGCGTCCCATCTTTTATCCTGTCATTGCAGAAAACAACGAAAATACCACGTCCTCTTATGCCATCCGCATTCGCCACGGGGTCCCGTCATCACCCGTTAGGTTACTTAACTAACGACAGAGCGGGGGCTGGGCTAGCGCGGGTGTAAAACATAAGTGACGTCTAATAGCTATCATATATAGATATTGTACATTCGTCAGACGCAATAATAAGCATTCCAGATCACTGATGAACTTTATTGGATATACTAGCAATCCGCATTTGCTTTGAGCCTGCAATAAAAGACGGATTACATAGTTGTGATGAATAGCCATTACCCCAACCCTAGACCCCTACGGGTACGGCAAACTACCTGCCAAGTACCCGAAGTGAAGCGGTCTCCCTCAACAACGTGAGTAAGCCACTAAACACTTCAACGTACCCGGTAGTTTGTGTACCCCGCCTTGGGTCTATCCTAGGAGCAAAAACAGCAAAAAGAAATAATACAACGGAGGCTACAACCGCATCCTGGATGCGCCCCGCAAAAGAATATTACATCATATTACAATTACATCGAATGAATGAATATTAAACCTATCTCAAACCCCGGCTAATCATCATAACACTCCAATCAAGTCCATATACACAAACAGTAAACATTACAGAAATGTGCAACCCCCTGCCAACCGATATACTAGCAGTTAGGGGAGGTTTACGAACACATTAAACATTACAGATAAAAACCCAATTAGCAAATAATTTAGAACATCGATCGACAACCATTTTCCGTGTCTATCCCAATTGCAAGCTAGCACAGAAGTAACCTGGGCAGAAACAGAATATACAGGAAAACAAAACTCCCAAAAATATGAATTATTGTGCAAATCCGAGTCAACTAGGGGTTGACTCGGCGGCGGATCCGCGGCCAAAAGCACCTTCTTGCCATGGATCCGCGGCCGTCTTGCCGAGTTAGGGGCTCGTATTTTCCCAGTATTCTTATATTTCCCTGCTGTGACTTTTAAGGCATATCAAATATTTTTTTCGACACGTTTAAAATTTACAGAAACTGTTAGGGTTCCAGGGTTTTGTTTTCGTGTTTTCCGTCGATCGAACTTCTAATTAGTTGCTAACAAGCTAGTAATGGTTTAGTTGGCTCTGATACCACTGTAAGTCCATGTCACGCACCCCACGATCTTGCGGGGATGCGGAATATATGAAAAACAATTATCAAAGCTTCGTAACACGGACTTGAGCGCATGAATCGTATCTAAACCGTTACTAGCAAACTACGAGAGGTTTAACTACCCGGATTCGAAGTTATACCTCACGTTACTTGTCCTTTGGGTCTTCATCGCGGTCCTCCACTCCTCGTAGGCTCCTTGGAACATCGGCACCTTAATGGCCTCCTCGAGTCAAAGACGATCCACCCGAGAGCTCCTACGCCAAGCTTGATCTCTAACTTGAGATAACTAGGTTGCTCAAAGTGCTAATCTAAGCTACCTAGGGGATATAGAGTGAGGTTATGGATGTATTAGTCTAGCTAACCCTTGATCTCAACACATGAGAGGTTAGGGTTAGGGTTTCAAGAATGAGAGAGCTTGAGGAGAGAGAAGGTGATGATAAGAATGATATTGAAAAATGAACTCATTAGAATATATCAACCATAACAATTTATCAAATAAATAATATATATGATTAATCATCATGGTTGATGCATTCACCTTGTGTGATTCATCTCATTAGTCATTAGCTCAATAAATGAAGCATTAACTCCATGGATGAATCACACAAATGAGTCATTAAGCAATAAATGCTTATGCCACCTTAACCCCCAAGTCACCATGCTTCTAGAAGCTTCCCGGAAAATTACGAGAACGCCCCTCCAATCCGTGAAAACACGGAAAAACTTTAGACTGTATAAATCCAATAACCTGATACTAGAATCTGGCTTAAACCAAAGCCGACTAGTAAAAACTGTCCGAACGTCGTACGCGCGTAAACACACGTATGCGTCCGAACCCTTGTCGTAAAAACCATATGACCTCTATATCGTTTCTCCTGGAGCAGGGAAACCCTCTGTGTGGGACTCTAAAGACTCGACACTACGCTGGCAGTGGGTTTAACCATAGACCGCAAGCGGCACTAGCTGTACGTAACGGTCCCCAGGTAGATGTCGATAAGAAGGCTGATGAGGAAACCCATCCGAACTCCTACTGAGCCTGATGTGACAATCTCCGTACAGTCCGGTCTGTTCGTCTAAGACTATCGCATATCGAGCCTAGGGGGCAGCAAGCATCAGTCCCCTAATAGCGGTATAAGTCGTGTCGGAGCGTAGCCCATTACACCCTGAGAAACTACTGGAACCTACTAGTAAATCTCGCTTGCCCTGGCCAGGGACTTTGCGTAATGGCTCTCTGACACAGCGCGATATCATCTCCCAATACCAGGAGAGAAGAATCCTTTCTAACCGCCACTGCCTCCAAGTGCTCGGGACTGCACCCAACTGCTACCTGTTTGGACGACTCCTTTGAGCCGTGGTAGGGTAGCAATCTAAGAACAGTGGGACACACTCGAGGCGAAGTAGCAGTGTCAAGTCTGTGGACTATGCTGTACCCATGTCACCTGGGAACTGTTAACTGACGATTGGTATAATACCAACCAACAGTTCCCCTGCGAGTCCTGTCCGGTGTACCCGTAACCTAACGAGCATCTGTATACTATCTCCAGTACGACGTACTGATGGCTGTGGGACAGACCATCTCCCCAACTAGGATGAGAAGCGTACACACTAGTCTACTCTGGAGTATCGATGCCCAGTCACGATAATCCTACGACTAGGGACAAGTATAGGATGTTGCTTATAGACTACCCAGCCCCTACTAGTGTGACTACCATCACAACGCAGGTAATCAAGCAAAGATCCTATGGGCTCTACTAATATGTATGAGTGATACGTTATAAGAAACATATGCACATATTAAAGTAGACTCAAACCAAGTACCATACTACCATTTTTAGCAAGACTGTATATACAACTGTGAATATCCCAAGTTTTTATTAAGTAATATACATACAAGTATGATACAATAATGGCCCCTAGGGCATATATACTAACAGTAAGCGCGGGTCTCATGGCGACGGTTGTAAGGAAGGAGGGGAACGTTGAGAAAAAGGACGGGAAAGAGGAAGGAGGAGGAGAAAAAGAAGAAGTGGGGTTCGGGTCTGTTCGGGTCGGGGAAAATGTATGTGGACTTGGGCCGGGGATGGGGAGTGGGTAAAGGAATTAGGGCGTGGGTTAAGAAAATTATATAGGGAAATAGTTTAAGGTTTAAAGGAAAAAGAATTTGAAAAAAATATTTAGGAATTTAAATTGGGAAATAAATGGAGAAATTTTATTGGGACCAAAATTTTAAATTGGGAAATAAATGGAAAAATATTTAGGAATTCCTAAAGGCTTGCCTTTCATTCTCTTTGAGTTTTCTCAAAGTTTGCAGATGTTTTCTCTCTTTTTCTGTATATTTTTTAGACTTGAAGTCTAGGGGCCTTTATATAGGGCCAAATGATTTGTTGAGTCAGTTTAAGAGATCTTTCTCTGATTAATTTGGGAATATTTCCCACCGTTGGATCTTTGATCCTAAGGCTTCTGTTTTACAGAAGATAATCTTCTTGTTTCAATAAGATTGAAAAATCTTTCCATAACAGAATTTTAGTTCTGATTAATTAATAATTTATTATTAGTAGATCTTTTGATCTAACGGTGGGGAATTTTTAATTCCAGCGCTGGCGCACCTTACGCTAGCGTACCTACGTTCGACACGTGGCGCGCCGCGCAGAGCACAGCGCAACTGCGCTAGCGCACCCGTTTTTTGACACATGGCGCGCAGCGCAACTGCGCTAGCGCACCCATTTTTTGACACATGGCACGCAACACAGAGCACAGCGCAACTGCGCTAGCGCATCCGTATTTGATACGTGGCGCGCAGCGCGCCTGGCGCTGGATTTGAAGCGTTGCTTCAATTTTTGAGTTTAGAATTTCAATACAGAGCTTTGCTCTGATTGGGGAAAGGAAGCGTCACTTCATTCAAAGTCTTGGAATTTGAACATAGCTTTGCTCTGATTGGGGGAAACAAATGCCCCCCACCGTTGCGCTCACGTGGCGCTCACGTGAATGCAACAGTGGCAACATCTGAGCCCTTGGATCCACTCAGAAGTTGAAGAGGCGGCTTAACGCCTATAAATAGGACCTTTGGTCCTCTGAATTATTATCATCTTCTTTGAGAATTTATTCAGAGCATAGCACTCTTGTTTAAGAATTTCTCAAGAGCAAAAACTCTTTCCAAATTTAGGTCAAATTTTAATAAATTTTAATAAGTTAGGGTTTTACCTATTAACAGAGCCTTGCTCTTTGTAGATCTTTAATCTACAGAAAACCCATTTAGGGTTTTATTGGCGGAGCTTTGCTCTCATGAACCCATAGATCTAAAGAGATCTTTTGGGGTTTCTCAACCCCTGAACAGAGCCTTGCTCTTCTGAATCATGTGTAGATTTCTTAATCTTTGATGAAGAACTCTTAAGAGTTTTCTCATGGATCTTGAAGATCACAAAATTTTAATTCATAAAAAATTAATTTTAATCAATCCTTGATGAATTTTTCCATCATCATTACAGAGCCAGGCTCCTAACCTTCTCGGGGAATCTTCTTAAATTCTTTTCATAATTGACTTTGACATGTGTCATTCCTGTCTGTAGAGCGTTGCTCTCGAAGAGTTTAACTTCTTGACCCAATGGGTCGCTTGTTAAATGAGATTCCCTTTTTAGGATTCCTTATAAATTTGAGTTTATTAGGTGTCATAATTAGAATTCGTTTTCTTCATGGGGATATCAAGAGCCGTTTAAATCCCTGTGCCTGTTTTTAATAAGAATTCGCTTAATCAGTCTGTCCGCTAATTCTTGTTGATTTTCTTTTTTTCAGGAGTAATGGATACTCATATGTATGACCTCGACGAGATTATCTCTTACGGAGACATCCGCTCACTTGGCCGTTCTCAAAATCGAGAATTCACAAACGCTGAGTGTGCCGAAATCATGAGTCGCTTTGACGCATACAATGGTCGGCTGCTTCCTCGACGTTCCTCTCTCCTGAAGTTTATTGTGGGAGCGATCTGGGAAGCGCTTCCTTTATTCTGTACCAGCGTGCCGCTTAGGGCATTGGATGCCGCCGAGGATAAGGTGCACTCGGTGTATCTGATGAGCCTAATCTCAAAGAGAAGGCGAGACAATCTTGTCGATCTCCTGCATCATGCTTTTCAACAGTCGGCCATACTTGCTGCCTATCGGAGGGTGGAGGACATCCGTGGGGATCCCGACGCTTGTGATCGCGAAAGAAAGCACACTAGGATGGTTCGAAAGGCCTGGAAAATTCCGGACAAAGTCACTTTTGAGTTCCTCAATCCATGCCCTGGATCTGAGGTTTTGCCATTGTAATCATCTTGATAATGTTTTTATTTACTGCTTTCATAATTGTAAGAACTTTTTCGCAGTATGAATGGAAAATTTCTCATTTCAGTGTGTTTTATTTTATGTATCAAATCTTTTGCACATGCATGAATGGGTATGCTTCAAACGCTTAATTAAATGCAAATCAGATGTTCTTTCCGTCGCTTTCTTCTCTTTTTCGTTATCAGTATGTCGCCTTAGCAAACATGGTCGGCAGATGATAGAGTGAGCATCTTGTCTTGGCTTCTTCGAAGGGTAGTGATGGCTTAGAAAACAAGGTTAGGGTCTATCACCTAAGACTTTTCAACCTTATGAGCCATGAGGGTCTCATAAAGAATTTTCTCCCTACCGGTCGAGAGGATCCCGTAGGTGTAATTTCTCCTTAAGAATCGTGAGGATTCCTAAGTGTGTTTTCTCTTGAAAGTCGTAAGGATCTACAAGAGAATTTACTCCCTTACGAGTCGTGAGGACCCGTAAGTGATGGGTGAAGTTGTCCTTATCCGCATTTCACGGAGTCAGGAGTTACTCTGGATGCTTCCCACAGGTTCACTGCCGTGTTCTGCGAGGACCAGGCTCCGCTCTGGACGTTTCCCACGGGGCCAGGGTTGACATAAGCCGCGTTCCACGTAGCCAGGAATTTTGCTCTGGATGCTTCCCACGGGTTCATTGCCGTGTTCGGCGAGGACCAGGCTTCGCTCTGGATGTTTCACACGGGGTCATTGTCGTGCTCTGCGAGGACCAGAATCCGCTCTGGACGTTTCGCACGGGGTCAGGATTGACATAAGTCGCGTTCCACGTAGCCAGGAATTTTGCTCTGGATGCTTCCCACGGATTCACTGCCGTGTTCGGAGAGGACCAGGCTCCACTCTGGATGCTTCACACGGGGTCATTGCCGTGCTTTGTGAGGACCAGGATCCGCTCTGGACGTTTCCCATGGGTTCAGGATTGACATAAGCCGCGTTCCACGTAGCCAGAAATTTTGCTCTGGATGCTTCCCACAGGTTCACTGCCGTGTTCGGCGAGGACCAGGCTCCGCTCTGGATGCTTCACACGGGGTCATTGCCGTGCGCTGCGAGGACCAGGATCCGCTCTGGACATTTCCCACGGGGTCAGAATTGACATAAGCCGCGTTCTACATAGCCAGGAATTTTGCTCTGGATGCTTCCCACGGGTTCACTGCCGTGTTCGGCGAGGACCAGGCTCTGTTCTGGATGCTTCACACGGGGTCATTGTCGTGCTCTGTGAGGACCAGGATCCACTCTGGATGCTTTACACGGGGTCATTTCCATGCTCTGTGAGGACCAGGATCCGCTCTGGACGTTTCCCACGGGGTCAGGATTGACATAAGCCGTGTTCCATGTAGCCAGGAATTTTGCTCTGGATGCTTCCCACGGGTTCACTGCCGTGTTCGGCGAGGACCAGGCTCCACTCTGGATGCTTCACACAGGGTCATTTCCGTGCTCTGCGAAGACCAGGATCCGCTCTGGACGTTTCCTACGGGGTCAGGATTGACATAAGCCGCGTTCCACGTAGCCAGTAATTTTGCTCTGGATGCTTCCCACGGGTTCACTGCCGTGTTCGGCGAGGACCAGGCTCCGCTCTGGATGCTTCACACGGGGTCATTGCCGTGCTCTGCGAGGACCAGGATCCGCTCTGGACGTTTCCCACGGGGTCAGGATTGACATAAGCCGCGTTCCACGTAGCCAGGAATTTTGCTCTGGATGCTTCCCACAGGTTTACTGCCGTGTTTGGAGAGGACCGGGCTCCGCTCTAGATGCTTCACACGGGGTCATTGCCGCGCTCTGCGAGGACCAGGATCCGCTCTGGATGTTTCCCACGGGGTCAGGATTGACATAAGTAACGTTCCACGTAGCCAGGAGGGTTGACTTCATCCGCATTTCACGGGGTCAAGGTTTGACTCTCGGTCATCTGTGCACTACCGAGTCATGGAACTGGGAGTTGCCGCTATTCCGCTTTGTTTGATGTTGTGTCTGTTGTAATGAGACGAATGTTGAGATGATCTCCAGGCTATCTGTGAACCGTTGAAATTTGGCTTCTTCTTCTGATGAAGCCTGGGGAGGAAAGGTGCGATTTCCTCTTTGTTTGTGCCCCTGGATTGTATATAGGGATCGATGTGATATCACCTGTAGGGCATAAATTTCATTCTTTTTTTTTATTTCTTTCCGCGATGCTCTATCATTTCAGCTTTTATATCACGAAGGTCGCGATTGCCCAATCATTTCGGCTATTTTTCGCGGTGCCCAATCATTTCGGCTAATTTTTATTCTTACTCACTGCATTTTATTGTGAGTTGCCCAATCATTTCGGTTATTTTGCATGCATACATTTTTACTTGCTGATTTTGTTGCAAGTTGCCCCATCATTTCGGCTATTTCGTATGCATGTGTGGCTTGCTGGCTTTTTGCTGCAAGCTTGGAATTAGACACCGACTCCGGCATCAGCACCGCTACAACTGGGATATTTCCAGGAGTGAATCATCATTTGCCTCTGTCGATGTCGAACAAATGTGGCTTAGCAAACAGGGTTAAGATCCTGTCGACTAAGGCTTTTGACTTTATGAGCCGTAAGGGTCTCATAAAGGTATTTCTCCCTACAAGTCGTGAGGATCTCGTAGGTGTGTTTTCTCCTTAGGAATCGTGAGGATTCCTAAGTGCATGGTCTCTTATAAGTCGTAAGATCTTACAAGAGTGCTTTCTCCTTATAAGTCGAGAGGACTTTCAAGGGCTGTTCACCGTGTAGACATATTCCTAGTCACGGATTGGATTTTGTTAGGGAAATGTTTATTCGCGCCCGTGGATTGTATACAAGGGTCAGTATTGAGCCGCTTGTAGGGCAGTATTGGAGGTTGTGGGGGCTGCTTAAGAACAGGTTCAGATCCCTGTAGCTTAAGACTTTTGAATCTTATGAGCCGTGAGGGTCCCATAAGAGGATTCTCCTTACGAGTCGTGAGGATCTCGCAAGTGTAATTTCTCCTTAGGAATCATGGGGATCCCTAAGTGTGTTGCTCCCTTGTGAGTCGTAAGGATCTCACGCAGGTGGTTTCTCCTTACAAAGTCGAGAGGACCTTGAAAGTGTCTTTTAACAAGATTACGCCCTTTCGGGTTTTCACAAAACTCGCCGGTAGCCCTGCTGTTTTTACTCACGGAGCCCTTTCGGGTTTTCATCCGTGCCTTTTTTGCTTGTGGACGTACCGTTTTCTTTTTTCTCTTTTTTTTATTCTTTCTTTTTTTATTCTAACGAGATTGCGCCCTTTCGGGTTTTCACAAAACTCACCGGTAGTCCTGCTGTTTTTACTCACGGAGCCCTCTCGGGTTTTCATCCGTGCCTATTTTGCTTATGGACATATCGTTTTCTTTTTTTCTCTTTTTTTATTCTTTTTTTTGTTGTATCAGCTTTGGGATGCTGCAATCCACCATAGTTTATCGACATCTCGGTCAACGGCTAGTTTTAGGACATAGTGGTCCGTCGTTAGTTTAAAGACGTTTCGGTCTGTCGTTAGTTTAAGGACGTTTCGGTCCGTTGTTAGTTTAAGGACGTTTCGGTCCGAGGTAAAGGAAGCCGGCTACTACTTACGGAGTTTAGGCTTAGGAAGATAGCGAGCGGACAAGGGCGTCGTCATCTATCGTTGACCTAGGCCGTGACTTGTTAAGCGTAGTACTTCTTCAGGAAGCGACCGTTTATTGGCCTGAAAGGTCTTTCACCATGCATGTCCATGAGTAGATAGGCCCCACCCTGGTAGATCTTGTCTATGATATACGAGCCTTCATAATTCGGCTCGAATTTCCCTCGTTTAGCACGATTGGGGATCATAGGTTTTTTGACCACTAGCACGAGTTCGCCTTGGCGGAACGTCCTCGGCCTAGTCAATCTTTCGTAGGAGCGCGTCGTCTTTGGTTTATAAGCCTCCAGATTTTGTTGTGCTATGAGCCGGGTTTCATCAAGGGCATCGAGCTCCTCAAGCCGAAGGTGAGCGTTCTCTTCGTCCGTTAGCTCGTAATGAACTGCCACCCGTAGAGAGGGTAACTCTATCTCGAGGGGGAGTACCGCTTCTGTACCGAATACTAATGCGTACGGCGTTGTGTTCGTGGCCGTCTTGAATGTAGTTCGATATGCCCAGAGAGCTTCATGAAGTCTCTCGTGCCAGTCCCTCTTATTTCGAGACACCGTCTTTTTCACGATCTTTGTCAAAGTCTTATTGAAAACCTCAGCCAGACCGTTAGCTCAAGGATTATAGACTGATGAGTATCTTCAGTCTATGTTGTGTTGTTGTGCGAAGCGGCTGATTTTGTGGCTTCTGTAGGCTGTCCCATTATCGGAGATGATTCGTCTCGGAGTGCCAAACCGATCAATGACGTGTGTCTTGAAGAAATGGAGAATATTCTCCTTCTTCACTTCCCTCAGCGGTACTGCTTCTGCCTATTTGGAGAAGTAATCAGTTGTCGCCAAAATGAATCGATGTCCTCTGGACGATGCTGGTTCGATGGGGCCGATTATGTCAGTTCCCCACATTTCGAACGGCCAGCTAGCCACCGTTGGATGTAGTGGATTTGGATGTTAATGGATAAAGTCCCCATGAATCTGGCACGAGTGGCATTGCTTCGCGTATTCGAGGCAGTCCTGGATCACCGTGGGCCAATAGTAACCCATCCTTTTGATCTTCAGCTTCATCTTCGGGCCGGCTTGGTGAGAACCATAGAGTCCGTCATGAGTTTCTTGGACGACTCTCTTTACCTCTTCAGGTCCCAGGCATCTTAGCCATAAAGAGTCAAATGATCTCTTATACAGGGTATCATTGACGAAGGTAAAAGACAGAGCTCATTTCATGAGCTGATGTCTCGAGGACGCATCTTCAAGTGTTCGACGGGATTTGAAGTAGTCTACGAAGAATTCTCTCCAATCCTCAGCCTTTTCCTGGTCTTTTACTTGCAGAGCCATTTGCTCGGTCGCTCCCTTTTCTTCGGACGACTCCGGAGATATTTCTGCCGGTGCAAGAACCCGACGGCTCTGTACAATTATCCTCACATCATTGAGGTTCTCGTCAGCCAGTTCCTTAGCGAGCTTGGCTAATGCATCCGCCTTGCTATTTTCCGCACGCGTTATGCTTTCCAAGGTGTAGGAAGGAATTTGAGTCAGCAGCTGCTGTACTCTTTCGCCGTACTTTACCAACTCCGGCTTGCACGTTTGATAGTCGCCGTTTACTTGACTAACGACCAGTTGGGAGTCTCTGTATATGAGGAGGTTTTCAATTCCCATGCTGATGGCGATCTCGAGACCTGCTGTCAAAGCTTCATACTCGGCTTCATTGTTTGTCCTCGGCTCTGTTAAGAAGAAGGCAGAGCGCATTATTCTCCCTTGTGGAGTTACGAAGATGAGGCCTACCCCCGATTTGATTATAGGGGTGCTTTATTTGCGCTTCTTCATGGAGGATGCTCCATCGAAGTAAAGTTCCCATCGGGTGCCATTACCGTCGATCGTGTCAAACGCATGCTCGTCTGGCAAATCGCAATTCAAAGGAGAATCGGCAGGTATTGGATGCTCAACGAAGAAGTCGGCGATGGCTTGGCCTTTCACCGCCTTAAGAGGCTGATAAGTTATTGAGAACTCCATCAAGAGCAAGGCCCATTTAGCGAGCCGCCCTGTCAATATGGCCTTTGACATCAAATATTTGAGATGATCCACCTTCGATATGAGACGGACTTCATGCGCCAACGCATAGTGCCTGAGCTTCGTTATCGCGAAGATCAATGCTAAGCAGTGTTTTTCTATGGGAGAATAATTGCTTTCTGCCCCCAGTAGAACTCGACTCAAATAGTAGAGCGCTCTCTCCTTCCCTTGGTCGTTCTCTTATGCCCATAATGCACCTAAGGAACCTTCAAGGGCTGTTGTATAAAGAATGAGAGGCTTTCCCTTGACCGGAGCGGCCAGTACTGGCGGATTCTGTAGGTACTGCTTGATTTCGTCCAGCGCGCCTTGGCATTCACGGTCCCAAACGAAAGGGGTCCCTTTCTTCATTAGGTGACTGTACGGACGGCACTTGCCGGAGAGATTGGCTATAAACCGCCGAATATACGCGAGCTTCCCTTGGAGAGACCGCAATTGCTTGAGAGTCCTTGGCGGGGGCATTTCCATAATCGCCTTAATCTTTGACGGATCTATCTCGATGCCTCGGTGTCGGACGATGAATCCTAGGAATTTTCCCGAGGAAACACCGAACGCGCATTTGAGAGGGTTCATCTTCAAGTTGTATTGCCAGAGGCGTTGAAACACGATCCTCAGATTCTCTAAATGTTCCTCGTATGATTTGCTTTTCACCACGAGGTCGTCGATATAGCATTCGACGATTTCATGTATGAGGTCATCGAAGATCTTCGTCATGGCCCTCTGATAGATGGCACCGGCGTTCTTTAGACCGAAAGGCATCACCTTGTAGCAGAATATGCCCAAGGGGGTCCAGAAAACGGTGTGCTTCTGGTCCTCAGGGTGCATCTTTATTTGATTGCATCCTGATGAGCCGTCCATGAAGGAGAAAAGCTCGTGAGTGGACGTATTGTCTATCATTAGCTCGGTGACCGGTACTAGGAAATCGTCCTTCGGGCAAGCTTTGTTGAGATCCCGAAAGTCCATACATATGCGCACCGTTCCATTTTTCTTCATCACTGGTATGATGTTGGCAATCCAATTTGGATATTGAACCTCTTGGATGAAGCCGGAGTCAATTAGCTTCTTGACCTCGGCGTTGATGCTCATCTCAAGCTCGAGCCGCATTCTTCTCGGTACTTGTTTGATCGGCTTGACGTCCGAAGATATCGCCAATTTTGTGCACAACAATCTCTGGATCTAATCCTGGCATTTCGGAATAGTTCCATGCAAAGTAATCTTTATGCTGCATGAGCACGTCTTTTAGCCCAGCCACCCTTTCTTCAGACAACAACTCACTGACGAATGTCGGTCGCGGGTCACTTGCCGTTCCCAAATCAATTTTCTTGAGGTTATCTGCAGTGGTATGTATTCCATCTTCCAGCTCTTTTGGCGCTGGTGGAAAATCTGAGATCACTTCGTCATCGTCATTTTCAAAGCACCAGGGGAGGTCATCCCTATCCTCAGGCCCTTCTTTTAATAATGTTATCATATGACATGTGCGAGCTCGCTTCCAAGACCGATGTTGATCTGGTTCTATTCTCGCTGTATGCATGGTTTTTGGTTCGTGCCTCTGTGGCGGAGTTATCCTCCAACTGTCGGATAGAGCGAACTTACCGAGCTGATATTGGTCTTCGACCCAGTTCTTGAAGGTGAAGCAGTCTTCGAGAGGATGTCCTATCGCTCGGTGATAAGAGAAATAGTCTGGTGAGAGACCTCGTTAGCTTGCTTGGGGTGTTTGGACTCCGGAAGTGTAATCATCCGATGTTTTATGGCGAGATCAAGTATCTTCTGTGTTTTATTCTGAAGAAAAGAGTATGCTCGACCCATCTTCTTTATATGAGACGAGTCCGGATTGCTCGATTCCCGATCGCGTGGCTTCTTGGTCCTGCTTCGGCGCTCTCGAACGCTTTTCCCACTTTTTGACTTATTTTTGCCTCTGCGTCAGGCCTTTTGTATGACGGGTTGATAAGGAAGAGCATTGTCATTCTCCGCGGCCTGTTGAAAGAGGCGCCGTGTCATGGCTTTTTTGTAAATGGCCATCTCGCGGTTATGGTTATCTCGGATCTTTTGACCCGCTTCCCTTACTAGCCTGTCCATTCGTTCTTCAAATGACGGACTCGGCGCTTTGATGACCGGACCTTGTTTTGGTTCAGGATCAGCATCTTTTAACAGGGCGTCCTCTTCTTCATCGAAGTCATATATGACGTAGCTACCATGGACTCGTTCCCATTTCCTGGATTGGGCATATCCGAGCCCGACCGTTTCCATTCTCCCGTTGGGCAGCTTTCGTTGAGTCCTGGGGACGTCCCAAATCCTGTTGTAGAATCGAGCTTGTCGAGTAGTTTGTCTGAAGGGTACCCCTTGGCGCTTCAATAGCCTTTTCAAGCCTTCCGAGTAATATCTAGGTAGACGGATGGGCTGGAGTCTGTCGAGAAGGGAATCGGCGCTGTGCCAGATTTCTTTTTCCACCTTGGTTTCCCCCGATCGGTAGAATAGAATCGCCTTTTCACCTTTTCGCCTGAGAGGGACGTAAAATGTCTACAGCTCTTGCACACTATAAGCTTCAAGTGCATCGAGCTCTTTGTAATGCTCCCGCGGGACCATGGTAATTTGCAAACTCTGATTATTTCCAGCGAAGGCTTGTATTGATGGCCGAGCGGAAAATATAGCGTTACCTCGTCTTCCGAGTCGCTTCCGAAAATCAACATAGGGGCGGACGGTCCAGGGTTGTTGCGTTGTGACGGCCTTGAATAAACTATCTTTTCTTCCTCCTCGGTGTCACTCCCGAAGACTGGAATAGTGGTGATAGCTTTGTCCTTCGGTTTGTGACATCTCTCCGTGTCCTCGAAATCTGGTAAGAAGTATTTTGCATCTTCGTACTTTCGGATCTCATTCACGGAGAATGGGTTCAGCTCTCCTGTTACAGTATACTCGAGACCATCCTTGAAGTATTTCATACACCGATGTTGTGTAGAAGGGATGATTTTGTACTCGTGTAACCAAGGCCGGCCGAGCAAAGCATTGTAGCAAGTCTTGGCGTCAATGACATGAAATTTAATATCCGTGACAAGTAGCCCGAAGCACAATGTCAGTATCACAGACCCGAGAGTCCGTGATGACTGGGAGTCAAAACCGGAGATGGAGATTTTATCACGAGCGAGGTGTTGAACGCTCATGCAGATTTCCTTTAACATTCGCACGTTGAGGAGATTGACGGAGGACCCATTGTCGACCAGGATCTTGCCTATCTTGACATCATGACAGTATCCAGAGACATATAGGGGACGGTTGTGTTCGCACGTCCCAAGGAGGAGATCTTCGTCACCGAAGGTGATATCGGCTGTGTGCACTTCTTCTAGCTCGTCCTTCATCCTTTCTTCGACGAGAAAAGCTTGGAATTGCTCTAGCTCTTGTAGCGCCTTGATCAATGAATGTCTTGCTTCTTTGGATAGCAGAAGGGCGTCGAGAATGCTGAGCTGTGAGGGTAGCTTCCTCAAATGTGTCAGAATGTTGTAGTCCACCTTACTTTTCTTCAGCGGGTCCTTGGCTGTAAGCTTTTCAACGGCTTGGTCATCAAGGATGATATCCTCGGAGACCTTTTCTTTTCCCTTATCTTTTCTATTTGTGGGTCCGAGATTCTTTTCTAGAAGTGTACGATTGCGCAGCTGAATATTTTCACAGGTCTTCGGTTCTTCCTTTTTTCCCGAAGTAGATTCTTTGAAGAGAGGGCCAAGTGTCATCTCTTCGTCGGAGTCGCTCCCGAAGGTGAGAACCTGTGATCCCCTGGCGTTGACCGTGCGACAGTTACTGGTAGTTCTTTTATGCTCCTTGGTCGTACTTCTCTGCTCCCAACGAATTTTGCGTTTCATCCGCTTGAAATTTTGTCGGTGAGTAACATAACCTTGCCACCATCTTTTAAAAGTGTTGCACTACTCGGTAGGGTGCGCAATCTTTCGATGATATAAGCAGTAGCTAGGATGCATTTGCGCTTTACCAAGAATGTTTCCTTCGGAGGATGGCAGTTTCATTCCCATTGATATGGCTTTGGAAAATCTCTTCCTCGTCTTGAACCTACTTTTATTCGTGGCGGATGTATTTTGATCTGGCGGGGGTATTTCAGCCTTTTCATCCAGTCGCTGACGTTTGGCCTTTTCAAATATGGCCATCTCACGTCCCCGATCAGCTTTGCTTTTAAGAAGAGCCGTGTTTAGGAATGCATCAATTATTTCATCCGATGGCCATAGGAGTTCTGGATCAGAACTTGCCCCCAGTTCCTTTGTGCAAGGAGTCTCTTCGTTGTTTAGCGATGAATGAGAGACCACATGGCAACTTGCCACGTAATTTTCAGATTCATCCGATGAGTCTTCTCCATCATTTCCATCCTCAAGGACGTGGCTGAGAAACTTTTGGAGCATGATTGGAGTCCACGCCTTCTGGTTATATTCTTCCAGCACGTCAATATGCTTTTGCAGGTCCATGCGCTTGTCATCAGGCTTCACGGGCTTCTTGGATTTCGTATTCTTTTTCGAAGATTTCGACGGCTGGGCGTGAACACTTTGGCTCTCACCACCGATTCTTGGAGTCGGGCGCGGTTTTAGCATTCCTTCGATGATCTGGGGTTCCAGCGGATTTTTCTATCTGATTGCCGGGCATGTCTGGAGATCATTCAGCATCCTTTTGGTTTTGGCCGAAAGAGCCACCTCCCATAGAGCTTCTTCAACAAAAGAGCATGATGCCTCCGGTGTGTTCGTCTTCTTAGGAGTGTGCGGTTGCGGTGGGCATACTTTCCACTTCTAAGACAGCGCAAACTTGCCTTGTTGGTACTGATCCTCGATCCATCCCTTAAATACGAAGCAATCTTCGATTGGGTGGCTTACCGTTTGGTGGTAAGGGCAATAATTGGGATTATTCGCTTCGCCGGATTGCAATGGTCACTTTGGATTCGGCAGATTGATAAGCCTGTTGCGCATTGCTAATTTGAATAACCTCTTCGTTTTATCCCGTGGGAACGAGTAAGGACGCTTCATTTTCTCATTATAATAGCGCCGTCTCTCTTCCAGTTGATCCGCTAGCTTTGGGGTACTGGGTTGCTGTTGGGTATTTGCAATGAAGGTCGCCTTCCCTTTACCCTTTTCGTTCCGCGGCTCCGGCTTCGGAGGAGACGGTCTATGACCCATCTGGTCCATCTGGGCCAGCTTGTTGATTAAAGCCTGGAATGTGGTCGGTTTGAAGAACATCATGAACTGTGAAATAGTTGCATGAGGGTCTAGAGTGCCCACGAACATGCCCACCGCTGGTGCTTCTTCGATGCGCTGTTCGCACTTCGACCACAGATTCCGCCATACTGAACCCACGTCTCGCCCGGCTTCACCCTGGCATTGATCAATTCCGTTATTTGGGTGCGTTCACTAGAAGTTGCGAATCGCTAGGTGAATAGCAACTCCATCTCTGCGAATATCTTGACAGAGTTATTTGGGAGTTCGGAATACCATTCGAACGCTGTCTCCGACAAGCTGTCGACGAACTGGCGAAGTAGCAGTTTATCGTCGCCTCCAGTGTTACCGCACAAGGCCCTGAACCGAGCGACGTGTTGATGGGGATTGCCTGTCCTCTTGTATACATGGAATTTGGGGATCGTGTAGCCCGGCGGGTATTTTATCTGATCATACCAGCCCGGATACGGTCGCCCAGTTTTGACGACTTGGCCGGCCGCTTCATTTGCCTGGTGAACTCGTATTTGCTGAGCGATGTAATTATCTAGGGCGGACTTGGAAATGGTTTCCTCCTTGGCTACTGAAAGAGCCGGAGGTGGATTTGATGTTTCTCCTCTATCATCTTCAATTATTACTGGAGGATCTACGGCTGGGGGATCCGGCTGGATCATCATGCCCACCATATCTTGGAATAGAAGGGTCATTTGTTTTATATTGGCCGCTTATTCCGCGGCCTCTTTTTTCTTCTTCTCAAGCATTCTCCGAAGGAATTCGGCATCAGTTTCCTGCTCACGGCGTTGCTTCGAAGATGCCTCTGGGCTTGCTTTCGGGCCTATGAGTGCGGCCATGGCTGTTAACGTCTCTTGGAGCTTTTGTTGTTGTTGCTCCTGAGCCTTAGTCACTGATCGCGCAAGCGGTCGATGACCTGTGGAGATACGGCTATCCTCTTTTCCGGATGCCATATAGACAGTATGCACCACCATGCCCCCAGACTTAGGGTGTTTGGGCTCAGCGTTTCTGTGGTCCGCCACGTTCACAGGGGCTTTCTCTGGCCTCCTTTTCGTTTGAGTAGTTGATGTTGAGAGGGACATTGCAGCGGGCATCCAGATGGCTGTCGTCCTTTGTGGCTTGCTAGGACGGTTTTCTTCCTGCTGAACCTTCAGCTTCTTCTTTCGGTGGAGATAGTCTTGATCAATCACTGACTCTTGGACACGTCGCCAGACTTTGTAAACTTTGGAGGATAGCCGCTGAGGGGACTGATCCGGATTTATTTCTGTGACAGTCTCCACCGGTGGCGGAGATCTTTTCAGTACGGCGGCAGGCGAGTTCCTGCGCACCTTGTTCAGCAGCTCAAAACTGTTCCCAGTTGGAACAGCAGCATTGATTTCCACCGTTGGGGCTGGTGGAGTTAGCCCAGAGGGGGAGTTGCCCCCAGACTTCCTTACTCGGCGCCAGTGGCTACGTCGAGCTGTTGGGGTTGGTTCGGCGATGGGGATGGCTTTGTATTGCCCCATATCCAGGTGAGGGGCTGTTGCTGGCGTCAGCCTCTTAAAGACTGATGTCCGTTGAGAAGCGGTATCCAACCGGTCAAAAACAGACTTCTGAGCACGGACAGGAACCGGAGCGGGAGCTGGAACAGTCAGTCTTGTAAAGACCGACCCTTTGGTAGGCGAAGCCGCCTTGACAACTTCAGGAGCAGGGTTAGTTACTCTTTTCGGGATAACCTTCTCTTGAATTGCGGACTTCATCTTGGGCCCATAGGAACTTTGGCCCAATCTGGCGAAGACCGAGGCGCTGGAGCTGGACGACCCGTTGAGAGGGGCCGCAGTAGTTGTAAGCCGGTCGAAGACCGAATTCTTGGGAGCATCCTGTATTGGCACAGGGTGCTGAAACTCATCGGTGGGAGCATAGTCCCAAAGAATAAACCAGTGGTGGCCTGAGTCACCGGGTCCACCGGCATCGTGAACAGGGAAGCCGCTTGAGGCCCGCAAGCTATGCCTCCAGATGAGGCAGAACGTGGGTTGCAATTGCAGTTAGAACACTTTGCACAAGTGGACGCCATTGATCCTTCGCTTTCTGCACCAAGCAAAACGCCAAATCTTAGTAGCTCGAAACCCAAGGGCAACCATTAGCAAACCGCGATTCGTTCGCGAACACGACACACGAAGTGTGGAGTGGAAAGAGAAAAAGGTCCCACTGGGCATGCCAGAATCTGTTCCCCTCCGAATAAAGAGACGCGACCGCGCAGGTCCATCTTGCCTGAAATTCGGGGCAGATGCTAATTGGTGCTATCCGTCCACCTCTCCGAAGATGCCAAGTTGATTTATGGCACCATGTATCTAATGATCTTCTTTTCCTAAAGGCTTGCCTTTCTTTCTTTTTGAGTTTTCTCAAAGTTTGCAGAGGGTTTTCTCCCTCACTTTCTGTATATTTTTTAGACTTGAAGTCTAGGGGCCTTTATATAGGGCCAAATGATTTGTTGAGTCAGTTTAAGAGATCTTTTTCTGATTGATTTGGGAATATTTCCCACCGTTGGATCTTTGATCCTAAGGCTTCTGTTTTACAGAAGATAATCTTCTTGTTTCAATAAGATTGAAAAATCTTTCCATAACAGAATTTTAGTTCTGATTAATTAATAATTTATTATTAGTAGATCTTTTGATCTAACGGTGGGGAATTTTTAATTCCAGAGCTGGCGCACCTTGCGCTAGCGTACCTAAGTTCGACACGTGGCGCGCAGCGCAGAGCAGAGCGCAGCGCAACTGCGCTAGCGCACCCGTTTTTTGACACGCAGCGCAGAGCGCAGCGCAACTGCGCTAGCACACCCGTGTTTGACACGTGGCGCACAGCGCGCCTAGCGTTGGATTTGAAGCGTTGCTTCAATTTTTGAGTTTAGAATTTCAATACAGAGCTTTGCTCTGATTGGGGAAAGGAAGCGTCACTTCATTCCAAGTCTTGGAATTTGAACAGAGCTTTGCTCTGATTGGGGGAAACACCACCACTCGACCATGGTGCATCAGAATATAGCCTAAACCTTTTCCCGATGCATCACTATGAACAACCAAGTCATCGGAACTATCTGGCACAGTCAGGATTGGGGTTGTGGTCAACTTAAGCTTTAGCAGCTCGAACGCTTGGGTGCACTCCTTCGACCAAATATAAGGCTCCTCCTTCCGGGTAAGCTTCGTCAAGTGTTCCGCTACTCTGGCGAAATCTTAGACAAACCGCCGATAATACCCAGCCAATCCCAAGAAACTCCTTATCTCGGCTACTGATTTCGGGGTCGACCAATCCTCGATAGATTCAATTTTCACCGGATCCACTGAAATGCCGTCACTCGAAACGACATGCCCCAGAAATTATACCTTGTCGAGCTAAAACTCGTACTTGTTTAGCTTAGCGTTGAGCTTCTCCTCCCGTAGAATCTGCAATAAATTCGTAGATACTCAGCGTGCTCCTTTCGACTCCTAGAATATACTAGAATGTCGTCGATGAATACAATGACAAACTGGTCCAAGTACTTGGAGAAAACCTTGTTCATCAAGTCCATAAATATGGAGGGTGCATTAATAAAACCGAACGAAATCATAAGAAACTCATAGTTGCCATATCGGGTTTGGAAGGTCATCTTGCATATATTCTCTGCCTTGACCCTGATTTGGTGATACCCTGACCGAAAGTCTAGTTTAGAAAATACCCGAGCACCACCCAGCTGATCAAACAAGTCATCGATGCGGGGAATGTGATACTTGTTTTTCACGATCACCCGGTTCAACTCACGGTAGTCGATGCACATACGCAAGAAACCGTCCTTCTTCTTAACCAGTAACACAGGAGCACCCCACTGGGAAGCAGTTGGACGGATAAATCCCTCGTCCAGAAGATCTTCTAGCTGCTTCTTTAATTCTGTCAACTCAACTGGTGTTATCTTGTAGGGAGCCTTGGAAACTGGCACCGTTCCTGTGTTCGATTTACTGCCAACTCAACTCTGAATTTACTGTACTGAATTTTCCATGTACAGAAATAAGTTTACAGCCTGAGTTTGAGTTATAAGTCAATTTTGTTAAATAACAGCAAGAACCCACTTGTAGCTCACTAGTAAAACCTTTGCACTGCTGTGACATAGCCCCTGTGTTCGATTCCTATCAGACACATTATTTTTTTCTGAATTTTTCTTTTAAATTTTTGGAAGTCCAAAAGATTGCACGTGCAATACACAGGGAAATGAAAAGTTCAGAAAAATCAAACAGGCACAAAATGGAGTAAACTCTGAACAATACACGTGACACAAATCTAGAGACCCTAAACCCTAAATCGACTGGCCAAAAGCCTTTTAAGGCCAGCACCGACGGTCGGATGGAGCCCAATGAAGCCCGGGCTTTGCACACTCGTCCCTTCACCTACCCCTAACTCCCCTGCACTGTTTGATTTCCCTGCAATCAAACAGAGACCCTTCATTTCACAATTAAACCACATTTTAATGCTTTTTAATCCACCATTTTAATTCTAAAACCCTAATTCTCCACTATAAATACCATCCTTAAATTTGGCTCAGCACCATTCTGAAAATTATAGCAAAATTCTCAAAAAAAGTTTCTAAGTACAAGTGGAATAAAGAGAAATTAGCAAGCAAGCAACTTCCGGCGAAGATCGAAGCAAATTTCGGCTCTCCCGCGATGCTACGAAGCTCACCCCATTTTCTTCAACCTTTCTTTAAACCTTCTAAACCGTAAGTCCCTCCCAATACTCCTCCTTTTTCATTGCTTTTCACTTTAAATCCAATATTGGTAAAAGTAGAGTTATACTAATATTTTCTTTTATAAAACCTATAACTCCATTTCCTTTTATCATTTGGGTCAAACCACTTTTACACAATACTTGTAACCCTAAATACTAATGTTTAGAATTAATTTTAACCAAGAATCTCATGTGAAATATTCATACTTGAACTTTTTCATTAAAATACTATAAACTTTGATATCACCACTTTTAGTATTTGTTAAAACGATATTCTTAGGAAAACTTCACGGGGTAACGGCCTACCCCACACACACACTTGGTTTCATAGCACGATACTCATTGAATGTAATTTCGTTGCAAAGTATAATATTACGATAAAATACCACATAACTTTAAAAACCGGATTTCTTTTAAAACGTTATCTCATATCCTTTGCGATTAAGCATCTACAACCCTCTTTAGGAGACCCGCTAATGGATGGTGTGAATTATCGCACGTTCTTGGGCTAGTAGAATGAGATGCAGACCTCCTTACGGAGCATTCGATCTCGAACGGATTTAAATACGGTTTTAAGAAATACGAATTTGATAAATAAAATAAAATTACTTTTAAAATTAAAATTATATAGAATTATAAATACATATTTTCAAAATAGAATAAACCTATGTTTTTTCAAAAATCAAAATATTAACAAATGTCAATAAAAAACCATCAAGATACCAAAATGGTAAGTTTTACAGTAAAATACCATGAACTTTCCAGCTAAGTAATTATCACTAAAAATACCCTAAATACTTAAAATCCATGCTCATGACAACCTCAAATAATAATAATCACCCTCGAGGTGTACTTTTAACTATATTAAAATATTTTTCATAAAACCCCATCGAATTATATAAGAACAGTATTTAAGAACTTTAGTAAATATAGATTTAAGTGGGATCAATTCTCTTGAGCCCCAGGGAGCCGGAGAAAGTGAGTTCTTGCCTATTTAAGCTAGAAAACTTAACGGAGTTATCAATGGTAATTGTCTTGAAAAAAGACACAAATCCTGCTGTCCATGTGCAGCAGTTATCGATGACTTCCGAACCTAATTCAAGAGTTAAATCAGTTTACAAGTGTCTGACTCAGTCTGAGTTTAATTCAAACCTGGGTCTAATTCCAATCTGAATCCAATATCAAACATGAATACTTGATCATGAACATCAATACTTGAAATCAAACATCAATATCAAACATGTATACTTGAACTAACTTGACCGAACCATGGTTATAACTTGACTTGACTACTTTAATGCTTGATTACATCTTAAACATGAATATTTGAACAACTTATATCCTTGGTTTCGGAAAGTCTGATAATTATAATCTATACAATACAAAACAATACACGGGGATAAAGGCATAGAATGGTACGGAACATATATAATGGCATGACAGGTCACTTAAAAGACACCTACATGAATTCTCGTGCCGTTGTCCCGTGGGTTATGACGGGGCATTGTACTATATGTTACCATAGTCCACGGGGTAAGATGGACTCCTCTCGTATACATGAATACCTTCTGTACTAAGCTACAAACAACTACGTTATAATAACAATCATATACCAGCAATCAATCATACACAACTCACCTCTTCATTTCATATTACTTGTATATTCTATTTTTTTTTCTTTTGGGACTTACCGGGCGCTAGTTCACTGACGACATTCCTTTCTATTTCTTTCTTTAGAATGTTCGTCAGGAGGACCGGACTCTCAGGAGATCGAGCCTAGTCAGGAGAACTTGGATGAGCTTGCGGCACAGCCAGACTTCTAGTTCCTTGTACTTACTTTCATTTTGTATGCTATTGTTTAGGCACTGCTTTATATCTTTGTATCTTTTCTTTTCAAACATTTGTATGTAAAGATGAATGTAAATAAAGTTGCAGTTATTTTATATCACTTGTCATTCTTATATATTTTTATATATTGCTTAATTACGCTTAATATATTTATTTCTTAGTAAATACGTTGCGGCCGCCACATCACCGTTTCCGTCTACTTGGAAGCGGGGCGTGACAGATTTTGTTGGCGGCTTGTTCATACCAAAATATTGCATTTAATACTGCCCATTCTTCTGCTCGTTTTTTTATAGGTAGGTGTTTTTTATCCATATTTGCTACATATTTACAGATTACAGGTTTCTAGTCCAAAATAACGCAAATCATATAAAATCTCCACAGTTATGCCAAAATCCAGAACATCTGTTACAGACATATAAAATCTGGGTTCCGGTCATCCATATCCGTCCAGTGCCGCTTATCAGTTCAAGAGACAAGACGAAAAATGGTGGTCATTCATGTCTCGGACAAGCACATAGCACGAGAGGGGCAGCATAAGATTCAATGGGTGCACGGAGATCGAGGGAGGTAAATGTCAAATGGATTAAAAGTGAAGCCCATTTGGACTGTTGAAAATCTAAAGAAATATTGGAAGCAATTTGCAATTTAGGACTTGTACAACAGAAGAATAAAGCAACGTGGAGAAGCTTTAGAAAAATCACCCCATAATTCCCCCAAAGAGCCACGGAACCGCGGCCAATGTGGCCATTATGCGGCGGTTCTGCAGCCGAGTTGACTCAGTATCAGAAGATATTTTTGGGGTATTTGGTAATTGCATTTGAGCTCAGAATTTCGCCCTAGGGTTTCAGCTCTCTGCCTATAAATAGCCCAGTTTTGTGCCAAGTAAGGATGCTTCTTTTTAGTTTGATTTTAGTATAGTTTAGCTTGTTGTTTCTTCTTCTTCATCATCTTTCCTCCATTAAAGTGTAGTGAGAGCTCTACAACGTGACATGTAGTTGTGACTTAATTGGATACATGGTTGCGGGTTATTTTTCTTATCTTGTACTTTTATTTTCATGTATTGTATTTTTAATTCTTAGTATAACTTTATTAATTGTTGTTAAGTAGTTGTAGGTTTTCTTTTCTTTCTTGTTTTGTTTTCCTTCTCTTTTTATCCGTATTTTCAAGCCATGATACTCGAGTTCCTTGCTTAGGTGAGGGCCCAAATAGTTAGTTTGCATCTTTGTAAAATCGTATTTTTCCTTTCTTTCTTTTCTTCCTTCTTTCATTGTTGTTATTTTTATTTAAACGTGTGAATAATTTCCACACTTGTTAGGGGCTAAGGAAGGTTAGTATGAGAGACGGAAAAATCCCTTGTGCTTCTCTTCGCCAAACATCCTAAAATGATCCTAGACCAAATAAACGCAACTCCCTCATTTAGGAGCAATGTACGTGACATATAGCTGCGACCTAAGTCGAGAAGTCCTTTGGGCGCACTACAACGCGACATGTAGTTGTAACTTAATTGGGCACATGGTTGCGGGTGTTTGGCATAGGGTTGGAAATAAGCACACGTAGCGGACGGACAAGGGCACTAGGAATGGATTTAGCACTTAAACTCGCAAATCCCATTCCTATGTCCTCCTAATCCTCGCTACTTTCTATTATCCCAACTTCATTTTAAGAATGGTAAAAGAAAAGTATAAGACTAATCCTAACTCTACTAACCAACCTTAATCCTAACAAGCTTACTTGAACATAAATACGATCACTTATGATAAAATTGAACACACTTATATATTCTTTCATTAACTCGTTTAAGACAAGAACGGACATATAACCATCTCCCTATGGATCGACCCGTACTCAACCGGCTAGCTACAAGCGAAACCGACTTGATTGCGGTAAGTAGATAACGAAAGTAGAACGCATATCATAAAACGTATCGGAGGTCGTTTCCGCCGATCAATCAAATGGCGCCGTTGCCGGGGAGACGGTAATGTATTTCTTTCTTATTATTCGGGTTAATATTTTTTTTGTATATATATAAAATAAAAAATATAACAAAAACCCTTTTTGTTATTTTTGATTTTTTTGTGTGCAAGTATGCAGACTATTTATAACAAGTACAGTAATCAAAGCAAGAGATAGAGGTTTTTATTCTATTGTACAGAATAAGTGGAGTGCAGGGACTAAAGCTTCAAGCCCCAATTCCATATTTTGACCGCGGAACCGCGATCAAAGCTTGGATTTCGCTGCATTTCCGCGGTTGTATTGAGTCTTCTGAGCCCTAGTTTTTTTCCACCCCTTCTCTTTACTCTAAAACCCCTCTGTGAACTCACTGAACTGTATTTTCTGCAGGTTTATTTGCACAGATTGCGCCGCCGCAAAATAAATTTTTTGTTGTTTTAGATTTTGTTTGTTTATACGCTTTGCATATAATAATACGGACATTAAGAGGATTGAACACCAATTAAGATTGGGTGGGGATTTCATCACCCTTCCTAAAACCTCACAAATCACAAATGGCATACGCATTACCTTGAGTTAATAAAAAATATCTAGACCAAATCTATAAGGACTTGTCGCGCTCATTTAGGACAAGTGAAGGTTGCGGGGAATCGGTCGTTTATCTAAACTTGACTTTATGGTGCCTAGGCTAGACAAGTGAGGAGGTAATTTTAAAAGGCCCGTCTCACGGTGATTCGTGAGCGGAACCCTCCTTACCTCACTTGTGCTTACCTGGCCACAATTGACAGTAAAGAGGTGATTCGAGAGTTATCTTGCAACTTGTCGCTTAGAAGTCTAGGAGCGGCCTAGTTGGACTTTGAAGACTCTGACTCTAGGTGATTATTTGTGCATGTTGTGATTGTGCTTGTTCTTATGTAAAGTTTAGTCCCATAATTTCGTATGCTTTCAAAAACTAAACAAACAATTTCAAAATCTCCAAAAACAAAAAAAATTTAAAAATTCAACCACTTTCCTCCCTCCCTACCTTTTCATAACATGGGTACCCTAAAACGAACAATTCTTGCCGAACTTTGGTACCCACAACCAGACATTTCTTCTTACGGTTCTTGCTTTGGCCGAACTTCGAACGATCCATCCATGCCCAATTTTTTTTTTGAGAGATCGAATAGACGCGTCTAGGACAAACAATTGGACTCCGCAATCCACTTCGTATCAACCATTTCAAACATTCACCCCTTCTCATGTTGATACCCCATCTGACAGTCATGTTGCGACTCCGAAACTAATGTCCATTGCTGAACATATTGCATAATCCCGTAGCCAATCTTTCATGCCTTTCACCACTTCAAATTCGTTAGGACAACAATTCCAATCACCTTCTTATCATAACGTTGATCCTAATCCTGTCCAACCATTCGATTCCTATCAATCCCACCCGACTTTTACACCTCTAGACATTTCTTCTGAACAACCATTTCGGAGTTTCACGTATCAACACGAATTTGATTCTTTTACTGAAACCCCTTCACAACCCATGTCTAGCTTCATGCCAAATGGAGGAAGTGAATGCATCCATGGCCGCCCTCATACAATCTTGTGAACCGGCAGCTAGTTTCCAACTAACTCCGAATTTTCCAATGTATGATGAGGCGATAGGACAGTTTGAGAATTTGAGTAATGAGAGTGAGCAGTGAACCCATCCAAATCAAACCTACCCGTTGCAAATTGAATTCTATAACTCCGATTTCGAAAGTCTATCGAGTACCCCAAATGAATCACAAATTGAAAATTGAACGTTTGATGAGTTGTGCGACTTTGTAGTGTTTGATTTACCTGATTGTGAAGGGACCCTTTCAAGTGAAACCGATGCCAATCCCGTCGATCTCTACACCTCCACTCTAGAACCACAATTGATTGAAATCCATACTTTTTATGAGGTGTCTGAGAAATTTGATTTTCACTTGATTGAGGATATCGACGCTGGGAATATTTTGGACGATGAACCTGCAGTTTTGGATGAGATTTTCTCACCAATTCTTCATGTCGTTTCACTTCCGTGTGGACATCATCCCGAACCATTAACTGTTTTTCCCGAACCCCATATGCATCTGGGAATTAATGATGAATGCATGGATAAGCTGCATTTTGGGGAGAATTTTGAGGATATTTTTGAGGATGAACCAGTTTTACTTGATGAGTCGGATTTTCCAATTCATCATGTCCTTTTCATTGACTGTACACACCCTCCTAAACGTTTAACCGATACCATTCCTCAATCACACCCCTCCATCCTTTCCATCGTTCCCACCTTGCAAGACACCATATCACCTTCATTTCCTGTGTCAATTTTACCAAATCCGGTCGGCTCATGTTTTCTTACGAATCTTGAGAGGTTTGAGCCCATTTCTCAACGGGTTGATAGATTAGTACAATCGCTTTTTACACATCGGTCATTACAAATTGTACTAATTTATTCACTCAATTTCCACCCTTAAGTTCGTTTTCCATTTCTTTTCCCCCTTCGCCATCCATTTTCTCTACCGAGACCGTACGCCGCTTCCATCCCCATATGGTTTCGTGTATTCTCCATCTCGTTTCTCTATGCATTCTTTCTCCAACCATTGCGATATCACGATAATTTTTTTTGAATAGTTGGTATTAACTTTTGGCCTGTGTAAGGCCTTGTATAGATTGATACCGTTCTCTCCCCCCTAATTCTGAACTTTAACGCTTAACCAGTGGAAACACTATTTTACTTAAATTTGGGGGGGGGGGCTTTTTATGTATATATATTTTGTTTGCTTTTTCTTTTATAAAAATAAAAAAAACATGGGAGCGCCGACAATTTTGACCCTCTTGGTGTAGCATGATAGTGAGGGCACTATCAAGTTTAAGTTTGGGGGTGTGCTCGGTAAGCTTTCTACCAACGCATTCATATGTATATTTTGCATTTGCATACTTATTAAAAACCAACAAAAATCGAAAAAATTTCGAAAAATATAAAAACTTTGTTTTTAAGTTAGTTAATAGTGTAACTTAGATTTTTATTCCGAAAATTTAGTTGATACATTAGAAATAACTAAATCTTAGGCTTAGCAATTGAAAACCATAAAAATAACCCTCCTTCTGTTTAACCTTGGTAAATATACATCCTTGCAGTTTTTTTTAGAAGTAGGTAATCTTAAGTTCAGTTCTTGAGTTAAGTCGAGATGAAGGGAAAGTATTGAAAGTTTTATTGAAAGATAAGTCTGAAAAATAGTTTCTATTCATGAATCCAAATTCAGAACGTATATACCTTACAAACTGGACTTACGCGCATCTTGAAACTTGAGATAGTAGAGGATATCTAGAAATACTCTTGCCTGAAAGCCTAGTATGAAAGAAAAACGGTATTTAAAGCTAACCACCAAAATAGCATCATTGAAAAATATATCCGGTCTTGAAAAAGAAAAAAATAATAATAAAGTACAAGACCAAGAAACTGCTATTTACGCTTTAACCTCACACATTCAGTAATCGGCTGTTAGTGTCTCAAGAAGCATTAATAGTCGCATGAAAGGTGTGTGAGCAAAACCGTCCATCATTAATGAAAAAAAGTAGTATTAAGTATTAAGGCAAGGGTACTATAGCTTGAATTGAATTCTTAAGTGTAGGGGTGAAAATTTACACACACGTAGGGGTATATGATCGATGTTTGGAGGAAAGATTGGGATAAAAAATAAGACTTATGTTTTCCGTAAAGATGATAAAAATCCCGGATTGGAGACTGCACTTTAGAAGGAAAACTCAGGAGAAACCGAGATCTTTCTAAACTGTAAAAACGTATAGGATCTGAGGTTGAATAAATAGGAGGTGTGAAAAATATGGGTTGAATATTTTTAACTTAGGACGATAGAATTTCTAGCTTAGATACTTAGCTGTAGGAGTAGAATCGACGTTAACTTATGAAACTAGTTTGACGGGATTTTGTGAGTAGTATCCGCTGAAAACCCTAAGGAGACAATACTCCTCTTACTAGGGACATCTAGAAGTTTAACGGCTTGTTGAACGAGCTCAGTGCAATCATGTTCCCTGCGAAAGTTGGGTTAGAAATTTTTGTGAATGATTGGTTTTGCTCGGGACGAGCAAAAGTTAAGTTTGGGGGTATTTGTTCATACAAGAATATTGCATTTAATACTGTCCATTCTTCTGCTCGTTTGTTCTTAGGCAGGTGCTTTTGATCCATGTTTGCTACATATTTACAGGTTACAGGTTTCTAATCCAAAATAACGCAAACCATACAAAATCTCCACAGTTATGCCAAAATTCAGAACATATGTCACAGACAGATAAAATCCGGGTTCCGGTCATCTACATCCGTCCAGTGCCGCTTACCAGTTCATGAGACAAGACGAAAAGCAGTGTTGATTCGTGTCTCGGACAAGCACAGAGCAAAAGAGGGGCAGCACAAGATTCAATGGGTGCGCGGAGCTCGATGGAGATAAATGTCAAATGAATTAAAAGTGAAGCCCATTTGGACTGTTGAAAATCTGAAGAAATATTGGAAGCATTTTGCAATTTAGGACCTGTACAACAGAAGAATAAAGTAACGTGGAGAAGCCCTAGAAAAATCACCCCACAATTTCCCCAAAGAGCCGCGGAACCGCGACCAATGCGGCCATTATGCGGTGGTTCCCCGGCCGAGTTGACTCAGTGTCAGAAGATATTTTTGGGGTATTTTGGTAATTGCATTTAAGCTCAGAATTTAGCCTTAGGGTTTCAGCTCTCTGCCTATAAATAGCCCAGTTTTGTGCCAAGTAAAGGATGCTTCTTTTTAGTTAGATTTTAGTGCAGTTTAGCTTGTTGTTTCTTCTTCTTCTTCTTCATCTTTCCTCTATTAAAATGTAGTGAGAGCTCTTGAGTAGATATTAATGAAGATAAGGGTTATTTTTCTTATATTGTATTTTTATTTCCATGCATTCTATTTTTAATTCTTAGTGTAACTTTATTAATTGTTGTTAAGTAGTTGTTGGTTTTCTTTTCTTTTCTTGTTTTGTTTTCCTTCTCTTCTTACCCGTATTTTCAAGTCATGATACTCGATGGAGTTCCTTATTTAGGTGAGGACCCAAACAGTTAGCTTGCACCTTTGTAAAACCGTATTTTTCCTTTCTTTATTTTCTTCCTTCTTGTTTTCTTTTTCTTTTTATTTAAATGTGTGAATAATTTTCACACTTGTTAGGGGCTAAGGAAGGTTGGTATGAGGGACGAAAAAATCTCTTGTGCTTCTCTTCGCCAAACATTCTAAAACGAATCTAGACCAAACAAACGCAACCCCCTCACTTAGGCCTGCTATACGTGACATATAGCCGTGACCTAAGTCGAGAAGTCCTTTGGGCGCACTACAACGTGACATGTAGTTGTGACTTAATTGGATACATGGTTGCGGGTGTTTGGCCTAGGGTTAGAAATAAACGCTCGTAGCGGATGGACAAGGGGTACTTGGAATGGATTTAGCGTTGAAAAACTTGCTTAAACTCGCAAATCCCATTCCTATATCCTTCTAATCCCTGCTACTTTCTATTATCCCAACTTCATTGTAAGAATGGTAAAAAAAGTACAAGACTAATCCTAACTCTACTAACCAACCTTAACCCTAACAAGCTTACTTGAATATAAATACGATCACTTAGGATAGAATTGAAAACACTTATACATTCTTTCATTAACTCGTCTAAGACAAGAACGGACATACAACTATCTCCCTGTGGATCGACCCGTACTCAACCGGCTAGCTACAAGCGAAACCGACTTGATTGCGGTAAGTAGAGAACGAAAGTAGAACGCATATCATAAAACGTATCGGCGGTCGTTTCCGCCGATCAATCACAGCTCATGTAGGCCAGTTCTGCATGAAGTCTTAATCAATATATCACAAGAATTATAAGAATCAGCAACTATACATTCCTTACATTTCTAATTTCTTGAATCTATCCTAACCATTCCTTTTTTTATCCAGGTCATGGATTCTCCCAATAACACTAGCACGAACGTCAATGGCAACATCCCACCACCTACTCTACCACCATCTCCTACCGTTGCAGCTCCCATCAATAAGAAAATGGTACTGCTCGAGGCAATCAAGAGCCTCCTGGAGGGTCAGCAACAGCAGACTGTTATCCTCATGCACCGCCTAGAAGCCAAGGCACCCGGAGTCAAACAATTCTGGGCACTGCATCCAAAGCACTTCTCAGGAAAAGAGAGCCCACTGGAGGCGGGAGAATGGGTTCAGTTGATAGAAGATGATCTGGCAGCCGCTCAAGTGCCAGATATTGCATGGGTGAAAGTTGCTAAGTTGCACCTAACCGACAATGCCAGAGTCTCGTCGGAGGTTGAAGAAAGCCGTCTCGCCCAACCTATCGAGTGGAAGACGTTTCGCGATCTGTTCGATACAAAATACTTCCCTGAGACTGCCCGTTTCGACATGGAGCAGCAGTTCATTCATCTACAACAAGGCTCGATGTGGGTCAAGTCTGTGGATGAATATGATGCTGAGTTTACCATGCTTAGCAGGTAAGATATTGTCTCAAATTCTTGATTTCACTCTTTACACTGCTAACACAAGGTCATAACAAATTCGCTGCACACGTGATTCCTACTGCTGAAATCCGGGCATGACGATTTCAGCAAGGGTTGGACCCAGAAATCTAAGTTGCACTCGCTACAGGGGATTTCCTAACCCATGAGCTTGCTTTGAAGGATGCCCGACGCTATGAGGCAGTTGTGAAGAAGAAGGGCGGACCACAGACTGCCAGTGTGAAATGCTCTGCCACACATATGACAGGAAGAGCCTTTTCTAGGCCAACTTTTGCACCCAGGAGACCGGGAGAAACATTTAACCGGCTAAATCTAGACTTTTGTTTTTACTGCAAAAGGATGGGACACCTGGAAAAGGACTGCAGGCGTGCAAATAGACTGTGTTTGGTTTGTGGTGTATCCACTCATACCATAGGAGCATGTCCATATCGCTTTAACACAGCTCCAGCCCCCAGACCAGCTATCACCATTCCGCAGCGGTCAACCATTCAGGCTCCTGCACCTCGTTTAGCTCTACCTGCACCACCTTCACATGGACCTCCAGCACAGCCTCAACGTCAGTTCCATCAGGCACAGAGAAACATGCCTTAAGGGCAGAATAACATGTCCCAAGGACAGAGAAATGTGCCTCCAGCAAGGAGGAATGTACCTCAATGTTAGGCTTTCACCATGATGGTCGAGGATGCCGAAGTCGAGGATGCCGAAGCCACAGGCTAAGTCATCACTGGTAATTCCCAATCCTTTCAAATCTTTTCAATCCTTGTATATCTTTATAACTTTTTCTATATCTGAACCTAATCTCACACAACTTAGGTACTATACTAGTAGCCTCCCTTCCAACTCTAGCACTCTTCGACACTGAAGCATCACATTGCTTTATGTCGCAATGGTTCGTCCAAACTCATGCGATTCCAGTTAAACTGTTCGTATCCAGCTCGAATGTCAGTTTAGGGAACGACGTTCTAAAAGCAACTTTGGGATACAATCTGTGTCCAGTGGTCGTCTGCAGTAGAGAATTTTATGCGGACTTCAAGGTGCTGGACATACCGAACTACGACGTAGTCTTGGGAATGGACTGGCTGGGAACTTTCTTCGCTACCATCGACTGTCGTCAAAGGAAGGTAGTGTTCGACATACCAGATCATCCAGTGTTCTATTTCAAGAGTAGAGACCGCACCCTGGAACCTAGCGTCTACAAAGCAAAACCTAAGAAGGTAGTGGTTGAAGCATTACAAGCGAAAGAATCGAACCCAGAGGTAGTTCAAGAGTTCGAGGATGTATTCCCTGAAGATATATCAGGTTTGCCTCCCGATCGAGCTCTTGAATTCAGCATTGATTTACCACCTGGTGCGCAACCTGTAATCAAAGCTCCGTACCGGCTAAGTCCAGAAGGATTGAGGGAGATCCGCACTCAGTTGGAAGAACTCCTGAAGAAAGGTTGGATTCGTCCCAGTACTTCAAGCTGGGGATCTCCACTATTACTTGTGAAGAAGAAAGAAGGGTCATACAGGATGTGTGTGGATTACCGAGCTCTGAACGAAGTGACGATTAAGAACAAGTATCCACTACCGCGCATTGATGATCTTTTCAATCAGATAAGTGGGTCTTGTGTATTTTCGAAGCTAGATCTTCGTTCGGATTATCATCAGGTAAAGGTCAAAGAGTCTGATATTCCGAAGACAGCATTTACGACTCGATATGTTCATTATAAGTATCTAGTAATGCCATTTAGAGTGACCAATGCACCTGCTATCTTTATGAACCCGATGAACCAAGTTTTCTGAGAGTACTTAGACATGTTCGTTGTCATTTTCATCGACAACATCCTGGTGTATTCAAAGAATCAGAAAGAACACGCCGAACATTTACGAATTGTTCTGAAGGCATTGCGACAACATCAGCTCTATGCCAAGTACAGCAAGTGTGAATTTTGGCTAGATCGAGTCAGATTTCAAGGGCATATCGTTTCAGGCGAAGGAATCTCAGTAGATCCAGCTAAGGTGTTAGCTGTCAGCGAGCTGCCGACACCAAAGACGGTGAAAGATATACGAAGTTTCTTGGGATTAGAAAGATACTACCGAAGATTCATTGAAGGCTTTTCGAAGATTGCAGCACCCATGACCAAGCTCACACGTAAAGATGAAGCATTCGTGTGGTCAGAAGTATGCGAGAACGCTTTTGTAGAACTCAAGTCAAGATTAACTTATGCTCCTATTCTCGTAATACCGGATCAATCTAGAGGATTTGTTGTGCATTGCGATGCGTCCGGTAAAAGATTAGGATGTGTTCTACACCAGTATAGAAATGTTGTAGCTTTTGCATCAAGACAGCTAAAAGTTCATGAGCACAACTATCCAACACATGATTTGGACATTTGGCGCCACTATCTCTTGGGAGAATGAGTGTATATATACACTGACCACAAGAGTCTGAAGTATGTATTTACTCAGAAGGAATTAAACATGCAGTGGAGAAGATGGCTAGAACTCATGACAGACTTCCACATCAACCTACAGTATCATCCTGGGAAGGTGAATATAGTTCCTAATGCACTTAGCCGCAAACCATTAGCAATGAATCTCACCGCTCTGTGGAAGTTACAGCAAGAATTGCACAGATTGGCGATCAAAGTAGTTATGCCAGGTAACGCTTCATATTTGATGAACTTACAAGTCTAGTCTACTCTTGTCAATCAGATCAAGGAAGCTCAAGAAAATGATGCCAAGCTATAAAAGATCCGAGAATAAGTAGAAAGTGGACTTCGAACTGACTTCATCATCCACGAAGACGGATCCTTGAGATATGGAAGTTGATTATGTGTACTTATCAGCCCAGTTTGAGAATAGTTGATGAAAAAAGCTCGCAGCTCTCTTTATTCTGTACACTCCGATGGCACAAAGATATACAAGGACCTACGACAACACTACTGGTGGCATGGAATGAAACGAGAAGTATCCAGAAGCGTAGCTAAGTGTTTGGTGTGTCAGCAAGTGAAGGCTGAATATCACAGAACTGCTGGTCTACTTCAGCGTTGCCAATCCCAGAATGGAAATGGCAGCACATTACCATGGACTTCGTGACTGCCCTCCCTCGTAGAACGAAGGGTAATGACGCAGTATGGGTTATTGTGGATTGACTCACCAAGTCGGCTCACTTTATTCCATTTCGAGTTGGCCAATCTACCGAGACGTTAACAAAGAAGTGCATGGAGGTAAGCATAAATCTAAAGTAAGATTTAAAGGTTCAAGATGTACCATATTTGATACCCATGTGTTAGTGTATATGCCCTAGAGGCCATTACTGTATCATACTAGTTTGTATATTACTTAATGGAAGCTTGGGATATTCACCTTGTATATACAATCTTGCTCAAAATAGTAGTATGCTACTTGGTTTGTTTCTACTTCAATGTGTACATGTGTTTATTTTAGTATATCGCCTATACACATTAGTGGAGCCCTTAGGATCTTTGCTTGATTACCAGCGATGTGATGGCCGTCACACTAGTGGGGCTGGGTAATCTATAAGCACATCCTTATGCAGGTCCCTGGTCGCAGGACTATCGAGACAGGGCATCGATACTCCGGAGTAGACCAGCGCATGCGCTTCTCATCCCAGTGTGGGATACGGTCTGTCCCACAGCCGTCAGTACGTCGTACTTGAGATAGTATGCGGGTGCTCGTTAGGTTACGGGTACACTGGACAGGACTCGTCGGGAACTGACTAGTTGGTATTATGCCTATCGTCAGTTATCAGTTCCCAGGTGACATGAGTACAGCTTAGTCCGCTGACTTGACACTGTCACGTCGCCTCGAGTGTGTTCCCACTGTACTTTGATCACTACCCTACCACGGCTCAAAGGAGTCGTGCAAACAGGTAGTGGTTGGGTGCAGTCCCGAAGCACTTGGAGGCAGTGACGGTTAGACAGGATTCGTCTCTCCCGGTATTGGGGGTTGACATCACGCTGTGTCTAGGAGAGCCATTACACGAGTAGTCCCTGGCCAGGGCAAACGAGATATACTGGTAGGCTTCCAGTGTTATCTCAGGGTGTTTTGGGCTTCGCTCCGGCACGACTTGTACCGCTATTGGGGGACTGACGTTTACCGCCCCCTAGGCCCGCCATGCGATGTATCAGACAAACAGACCGGACTGTACGGAGAATGTCACACTCAGGCTCAGTAGGAGTTCAGATGGGTTTCACCTCGTCGGTCTTCTTGTCGGCACTACCTGGGGACCGTTACGCACAGCTAGTGCCGCTTGCGGTCTGTGGTTAAACCCACTGCCAGCGTAGTGTCGAGTCTTTAGAGTCCCACACAGAAAGCTTTTCGCCTTTAGGCAAAAGAGTAGAGGTCGCATGGTATTGCGACAGGTCGCATGGTTTTGCGGCAGGGTTCGGTCACATCCGTGCACTTGTGCACGTACAGTGTCCGGACAGTTTACACTAGCAGGCTTTGGTTTAAGCCAGATCCTAGTGTAACTTTTGGGATTGGATTTATCCAGTATGCATTCGTGTTCCTCGGAACGCGGATGCGGGTGTGTATGCACAGTTGACAGGGAGGCAGAGGCAGCGGATTCTCATTAGGGTTGTTGACAGTTGACCGTTGACTATTTGACTTTTTGCTCAACCCTAATGAGAATATGATATGTTATTAACTATTATATTAATTAAGTATTATGGTGACATGGTGTTGACTTTTGTTGACTTTGTTGACTTGTTGACTTTTGTTGACTTGTTGACTTTGTTACCGGTTGACTAGGCTTGACTAGTTGACCATCATGATAACCATAGCCATCATTTCATGGCAAAAAATTTTGCTTGCTTGCTCATTTGTGCAAAATGAGTGCATGAAATGATATGGCTATGGTTGCTTTAACCATCACATAACACTTGATTTGGTATAATGAGTTATGATGACTTTGGATTATGAGAGGGTGAGAGACAAAATACTTGCTCATTCTTTCTTGCTCATTCTCTCTCTTGTTCTTGAGCTCTCTTGTTTTGCTCTCACCCTCTTGCTCTTGCTCCCTCTCTTGACTCTATGGTTCTCTTGTCTCATGAGTTGAGAATCAAGAACCATAGATAAAATCCCATACAAACTCTTCTCTACTCACTCTAGTTTACAAGGTTTAGCAAACCGAGTGAACTAGTTTCTTCAAAGAACGAAGAAGGAGCCAAAGGTTGGAGCTTTCAGGTGGATCTATCTTCGGCGTACGGAGACAACGGGAAGAAGCCAATCTGGACCACCATCGGAGCTTGAAGAAGGAGTTCAAGACAAGCAAGGTATAACCCCCTAACCGAGTAGCTAGAAACTCGTAGTTAGGTTGTTAGATAGATGTTTAACCAAGATCCGGGTTTTAGGTCTATGTTACCGCCTCTATAAAAAATCATTTTTTATCAAATTCCGTATTCCCGAAAGTACCGGGAGAGGTAGCATGGACTTACACCATGAACTCATGCAGGAGATCGTGAGATTACATGGAGAACCGGTTTGCATCGTCTCCGATTGTGATATCAGATTCCGATCACAATTTTGGCAGTCTGCAAGCTAGCCTGGGAACGAGTCTAAATTTCAGCATGGCTTATCATCCACAAACGAATGGACAGTTCGAGCGAACAATTCTAGAAGACATGCTAAAATCTTGTATGTTAAACTTCAGAAGTTTGTGGGAAGATCACCTACACCTTGTGGAGTTTTTATACAACAACAGCTATCAGGAGAGCATTGGAATGACACCATTCACAACACTCTACGGATGGAAGTGTCGTTCACCGCTAAGTTAGAACGACGTTGTATATCATGAACTCCTTAGACCAGAAATGATCGTGGCAACTGTGAACGTAGTTCGCACGATCAGGAAAAGAATGGGCATAGCCCAAGACCGACAGAAGCATTGGGCAGATGCAAAGCGGCGACATCTGGAGTTCTAACCTGGAGACCATGTTATCTTAAAGATCTCTCCAAATAGAGGAGTAATCTGCTTTGGCAAGAGGGGTAAGCTAAGTCCAAGATACATATGACCATTCGACATACTCGAACGATTTAGAGAAGTGGCATACCGTTTAGCACTTCCATCCTCATTGGAAGGAGTGCACAACGTGTTCCACATATCCAAGCTACGACGATATGTGAGCGACCCCGTCCACATACTTGATCATTCAGAGCTCACGGTACAGATGGACTTAACTTGAAACAACAACCCGTTGAGATCCTGGACCGAAAAGTAAAGACACTGCGGAACAAGGAAGTAAACTTGGTACGAGAGATGTGAAGAAAGGATTCGCCAGGAGAATCAACATAGGAACGAGAAAAAAACATGCGTGCAAGATACCCTTATCTATTTGAAAATTAGTCCATATGTAAATGTAAATTTCGAGGACAAAATTTTTATAAGGAGGGTAGAATGTAGCGACTCTGAATATATTGTACTGAATTTTCCATGTATAGAAATGAGTTTACAGCCTGAGTTTGAGTTATAAGTCAATTTTATTAAATAATAGCAAGAAGCCACTTGTAGCTCACTGGTAAAGCCTTTGCACTGCTGTAACGTAGCCCCTGTGTTCGATTCCCATCAGACACATTATTTTTTTCTGAATTTTTCTTTTTAATTTTTGGAAGACCAAAAGATTGCACGTGTAATACACAGGGAAATGAAAAGTTCAGAAAAATCAAACAGGCATAAAATGGAGTAAACTCTGAACAATACATGTGGCACAAATCTAGAGACCCTAAACCCTAAATTGACCGGCCAAAAGCCCTTTAAGGCCGGCACCGACGGTCGGATGGATCCCAATGGGGCCCGGGCTTTGCACACTCATCTCTTCACCTATCCTTAACTCTCCTGCATTGTTTGATTTCCCTGCAATCAAACAAAGACCCTTCATTTCACAATTAAATCATATTTTAATGCTTTTTAATCCACCATTTTAATTCCAAAACCCTAATTCTCCACTATAAATACCATCCCCAAATTTGGCTCAGCACCATTCTGAAAATTATAGCAAAATTCTTTCAAAAAGTTCCGAAGTACAAGTGGAGTAAAGAGGAATTAGCAAGAAAGCAAATTTCAGCGAAGATCGAAGCAAATTCCGGCGCTCCTACGACGCTGCGAAACTCACCCTCTTTTCTTCAACCTTTCTTTAAACCTTCTAAACCATAAGTCCATCCCAATCCCCCTCCTTTTCATTGCTTTTCACTTTAAATCTAATATCGGTAAAAGTGGAGTTATACTAATAACTTCTTTTATAAAACCTATAACTCCATTTTCTTTTATCATTCGGGTCAAACCAATTTTACACAATACTTGTAACCCTAAATACTAATGTTTATAATTAATTTTAACCAAGAATCTCATGTGAAACATTCGTACTCGATCTTTTTCATTAAAATACCATGAACTTTGATATCACCTCTTTTAGTATTTGTTAAAACAATATCCTTAGGAAAACTTCACGGGGTAACGACCTACCCCTCCCCACACACACTTGGTTTCATAGCACGATACTCATTGAATGTAATTTCGTTGCGAAGTATAATATTACGATAAAATACCACATAACTTTAAAAACCGGATTTATTTTAAAATGTAATTTCATATCCTTTGCGATTAAGTATCTACAACCCTCTTTAGGAGACCCGCTAATGGATGGTGTGGATTATTTTACATCCTTGAGCTAGTAGAACGAGATGCAGACCTCTTCACAGCGCAATCGATCTCGAAAAGATTTAAATACGGTTATTAAGAAATACGAATTTTCTAAATAAAATAAAATTACTTTTAAAATTAAAATTATATAAAATTATAAATACATATTTTCAAAATATAATAAACCTATGTTTTCTTAAAAATGAAAAGATTAACAAATGTCAATAAAATACCATCGAGATACCAAAAAGGCATGTTTTACAGTAAAATAGCATGAACTTTCCAAGCTAAGTAATTATCACTAAAAATACCCCAAATACTTAAAATCCATGCTCATGACAATCTCAAATAATAATAATCACCCTCGAGATTTACTTTTAACTATATTAAAATATTTTTCATAAACCCCCCTCGAGTTATATGACAACAATATTTAAGGACTTTAGTAAATATAGATTTAAGCGGGATCAATTCTCTTGAGCCCCAGGGAGCCGGAGAAAGTGAGTGCTTGCCTATTTAAGGTAGAAAACTTAACGGAGTTATCAATGGTAATTGTCTTGGAAAATAACATAAATCCTCCCATCCATGTGCAGCAGTTACCGATGACTTCCGAACCTAATTCAAGAGTTAAATCAGTTTACAAGTTCTGACTCAGTCTGAGTCTAATTCAACCCTGAGTCTAATTCAAATCTGAATCCAATATCAAACATGAATACTTGATCATGAACATGAATACTTGAAATCAAACATCAATATCAAACATGTATACTTGACCTAACTTGACTGAACCATGGTTATAACTTGACTTGACTACTTGAATGCTTGATTGCATCCTGAACATGAATACTTGAACAACTTGTATCCATGGTTTCGGCAAGTCTGATAATTATAATTTATACAATGCAATACGTGGGGATAAAGGGTAGAATAGTACGGAACGTATATTGTGGTACAAGAGGTTATTTAAAAGACACCTACGTGAATTCTAGTGTCGTTGTCCCGTGGGATATGACAGGGCCTTGTGCTACATGTTACCATAGTCCACGGGGTAAGATGTACTTCTCTCGTATACATGAATACCTTCTGTACTAAGTTATAAATAACCACGTTATAATAACAATTATATACCAGCAATCAATCATACACAACTCACCTGTTCATTTCATATTACTTGTATATTCTCATTTTTTTTCTTTTGGGACTTACCGAGCGCTAGTTCGCTGACGACATTCCTTTCTATTTTTTTCTTTGGAATGTTCGTCAGGAGGACCGGACTCTCAGAAGATCGAGCCTGGTCAGGAGGACTTGGATCAGCTTGCGGCATAGCCAGACTTCTAGTTCCTTATACTTACTTTCATTTTGTATGTCATTATTTAGGCACTGCTTTATATCATTGTATCTTTTCTTTTCAAACATTTGTATGTCAAGATGAATGTAAATAAAGCTGTTGTTATTTTATATCACTTGTCATTCTTGTACATTTTTATATATTGCTTAATTACGCTTAACATATTTATTTCTTAGTAAATACATTGCGTCCTGCCATGTCACCGTTTCCGTCTACTGGGAAGCGGGGCGTGACAAGCCAAGAGATCAGTCTTCCTTTCCTGAGCCTGTGATAAGGCCGTCAGTGTGCTGAGAATCTTCTCTGTACGAACCTGGGAACCGACACCTGAGGAGTTGCCTAAGGAGTCCATATTTCTGAAAGATGATCAAGGAAAGAAATCGGATTCAAGCAAGGATTATAGGATGATTCAACGAGTATTAGAAAAAGTGAAAATGAAATGCAATAAAGCATAAACCAAGGGTGTAACTCAATCTAGGGATCTCTCGACGGAACTGTAATTTCATCCTAACCTGGCTCTGATACTAATAAAACCATGTCACGCCCATCTTTCCAAAATACGGAATGCGAGGCATGACTAGGCCAGCCATGCTTCTACGGTCAAGGAATAATCTCACCGTAGTCACACTTCGGCTTCTAGCATTACATGGTAATCAGTAAACACAACACTAGAGTAAATAAAAGCACAACTTTATTACATTAAAAACAACAGAGTTTAGAATACATTTATTTGCATGAAAGAAATGACTAACCAAAGAAATAACAGTGTTCTTATAGTACCCAGAAAGCGATAGCGTTGATGTCGCAGTCTAAACCTTCGCGATCTCGAATAACAGGTCCTGCTCCTGAGCTGGGTCCACTTTGTTCTCTGAGCATGCACACTCAGGTCGTCAGGACGACACATATAGAAATAAATATATATTGTGTGTTGTTCCCCTCCGAACGGCGGCCGCAACGATGTGAGGACGTCTAGCCTGAGATTCGGGGCAGATGTTATATGGTTTTATCCGTCCACCTCTCCGAAGATGCCAAGTTGATTTGTGGCACCATATATCGGAGGTTTGGGCGGATGCGGCCGATGTAGCAGACTTCGTCAGATTCTCCCTCGCTTGAAGGGTTTTTGATTGTGGGGACGCTCTTCCCTGCGGGCGCAAACCCCTGCAGTTAATTACGCTACCGCATCGCGGTAACCACTTTCTCCTTCTCCAGAATTTCACTTCGTGTCGTGTGTGTTTGTTTTGTTTGTGGTTGCCCGTAGATTGTATACGGAGACTATTTATTTCGTCGCCCGTAGGACGTGGATTAGTGCAAATCCGTATTTTCTTAGATTTGGGTTTGGGGTTTTGGTTTAAGGATACGTTAGCCCTATTTAAAGCTAAGATCAACTTAAACGTTTGTTAAGGATACGTTAGTCCAGTTTGAGACTAAGATCAACTTAAAGGGATCGTTTAGATCTGACAAAAGAGCGTTTGGGCTCTATTGTTTCAGTTTAGGGACATAGTGGTCCATTGCATTTATGGCCGTCGGGACCCGTCACCTCTCTGACGTCGTTGGAAGATTACAACGATAAGTGTCAGAAGAGTTCGGAGATGTACCCTTGAACCGGATATAAATTGATTTAGGGAGCAGCCGTGCTCAGTCAATTTAATTTGAGGACTTATGGCCATGGTTGGGCTAAGTCCAGTTGAAAAATTTTCAACACTTTTATTTGTTTTTGGCCTATTAGGCCTGTTCTAGGGCTTGGTCCCTTTTAATAATGCATAGCATTAATCTTGGTCGCTGTTGGACCTTTATTTGGGCTCTCCCCCTTTTTATTGCATTGCAATTTAATTTGGCCTACTAGGCCTTTCTGATTTGGGCCTGGCCCCTTTAGTAAATAATGCATTGTATTTGTCAGGCGCTTTGCGCCAATCACTGAGCGCAAGTGCTTGAGGCGACGACACGTGTCACGCAAGTGCAGTGCGCTGCGCTAGCGCGCTACGCTTGCGCTGCTGACACGTGGCGTGCTCTGGTGAGTTGCGCCAGTTTCAGAGAGCAAGGCTCTATTTCAAAAGCGTATAGCGCAAGTGGTACAGATGCTTACACGTGGCGCCCTCTGGTGGCTTGCGCTAACCCAAGAGCGCAACAATGCAGTTTTGCAAGTGCAAGGCACTATTAACTTGAGAATCTTTTAGATTTCAGAACCAATGGTTCACAAAAAAGTGCAAAGCACTGTTTGGTTTCTTGATCTAATTTAGATCAAAGAAAACAAGTTTTTTTTTTCTTGTTTTTCTTGTTTTCATAGAACCAGAGGTTCATAAAAGAGTGCGAAGCACTTATTATTATATGAAGATCATTGATCTTGTTCTTAGATCAATGATCTATTAGAAGAAATTCTTCTATTTTATGAAGGTTTTTACCTTTTTCTTGAAATTTCTTCAGAGTTCTCTCTGTTTTGAGGTTCTCAATCTCTCACCATGTTTTTTCTTTTCTGAATTGAGGTCTAGGGGCCTTTATATAGTGCCTATAGATTTGTTAAGTTTGTTAAAGAGATCATTCTCTGAGTGATTTGGGGAATTTTCCCCACCGTTGGATCTTTGATCCAAGTGCTTCTGTTTTACAGAAGGCAATCTTCTTATTTTAACAAGAACTGAAAAATCTTACTCGAATTTAAGTCTGTTTGGCACAAATACCCCAGTGCGTGACACGTGTCAAGCAGCGCACAGAGCAGCGCAACTGCGCTGACACGTGTCGCGCAGCGCAAAGCGCAGCGCAACTGCGCTAGCGCATCTGCGCTGACACGTGTCGCGCAGCGCAGTGCCTGCGCAACTGAAGCGTTTCTTCCTTTAACTGTCACTTTAATTTTCAAAACAGAGCCTTGCTCTGATTGGGGGAAACAGAAGCGTTGCTTTGTTTCCCACCTTGGAATTTGAACAGAGCTTTGCTCTGATTGGGGGTAAACAAATGCCCCCCCACCGTTGTGCTTACGTGGCTTCCAAACGTGAGCGCAGCGGTGGCAGAATTCCAACCGTCGCGCCATCCCTTGGAAGTTGAAACGGCTCTTCAATGCCTATAAATAGGACCTTTGGTCCCTTAGATGGATTTTCATCTCTTCATAAGAATTTTGTTCAGAGCCCTACTCTTTTGTTTAAGCACTTTTAAAAGTTCAAAATCTAGAGAATTTTAGGTAAAAATTAATTTGGATTAAATTAAATCAATTTTAAGAGCCTTGCTCTCAATAGATCCCTGATCTAAAGAAGACCCATTTAGGGTTTCACTTAGCAGAGCTTCGCTCTAAAGGGGTCTAAAGAGAACTAAGGAGAACCCTATTAGGGTTCCATTAATAGAGCTCTGCTCTCTAAAAGATTTTCCTAGCATTTTCTCATTTCATTAATGGAGCTTTGCTCTTTCCAAATCATACAAAAGAACTCTTAGGAGTTTTTCATTGATCTTGGAGTTTAAAGATGGCATTTTATTCCTCGGTGCATTATATCGTTTTGCTTAATCAGTCTTTCTGATTATTTTGTTGATTCTCTTTCACAGAAACAATAGATGCCCACATGTACGATCTTGACGAGATCATCTCTTACGGGGACATCCGCCGACTTGGTCGTTCTCAAAATCGAGAGTTCACAAACGCGGAGTGTGTTGAAATCATGAGCCGCTTCGACGCATATAACGGTCAACTACTTCCCCGACGTTCCTCTCTCCTGAAGCTTATCGTAGGAGCCATCTGGGAAGCGCTTCTTCTATTCTGTTCCGGTGTGCCGCTTAAGGCGTTGGATGCCACCGAGGATAAGGTGCACTCGGTGTACCTGATAAACATAATCTCGAAGAGACGGCGAGACAATCTTGTCGATCTCTTACACCAGGCTTTCCAACAGTCCGCCATACTCGCTGCTTATTGGAGGGAGGAGGACATCCGCGGGGACCCCGATACTTGTGCTCGCGAAAGAAAGCGCACTAGGATGGTTCGCCAGGCTTGGAAAATCTTAGATAAGGTTACTTTCGAGTTCCTTAATCCATGTCCTGGGTCCGAGGTCATACCGTTATAAACATTTCAATAATGTTGTCATTTATTTCTTTATGATTGTAAAAGCCCTTTGAAATATGAATGGAAAATTTTTGTTTCAGCTTGTCTTATTTCTCATTCTGAGTCTTTTGCACACGCATGAATGGATGTGTCTCGAACGCTTGATCAAATGCAAATCGAATGTCCTTTCTGTCGCTTCCCTCTTTCTTTTATTATCAGTATACCGCTTTAGTAAATATGGTTGACAGATAATAGAGCAAGCATCTTGGTTTCTTTAAAAGGCAGCGATGACTTAGGCCGCAGGTTCAGATCTGCTGCCTAAGACTTTTCAACTCTATGAGCCGTAAGGGTCTCATAGAGACTTTTCTCCCTACGGATCGAGAGGATCTCGTAGGTGGATTTTCTCCTTAGGAATCGTGAGGATTCCTAAGTGTGTTTTCTCTTATAAGTCGTAAGGATCCTATAAGAGAATTTTTCCCTCTTACGAGTCGAGAGGACCCGTAAGCGGTTGTTTCCCTCCTCGTCGAGATTCGACTTTGGAGAGTGAGACCCGTGGATAGTATGCAAGAGACCGTTTTGGGCCAACTTGCAGGGTCCCAGTGCTTAGGAAACAGGCTTCTTTCATGCCTACTGCCTAAGGCTTTATCTCACGAGTCGAGCCGCATCAAGAATTTCTCGCAAAGACATCAATTTCTTCACAAGTCGAGACGAATCGAGCATTTCTCGCAAGAACATCCTAACGTCACAGTTAACCTCTGCTCTTTATGACATAAGTCCGTTAGGGTCTGTGGTACTTAGGGTTTTGGCCGTCGTACCGTCGCATAAGGTGATATATTCCTCGATAGGCAATCGTGCTGTTCGAGTAGCCCTGCGACTGTCGTGTCTCTGATCCCTTCGGAGGCTGGACAAGACGTCTTCAAGCAATCTTCCTAGGCAGTTTGACCGTCGGAAGAGCAAGCGTTAGGAATTTGCCATGCCGCTTTTTACTTGAGGTTAGGCTCATTTTGGTGAGCCCCGATGAGTCATATCCACTCCGCGCTGGTGTGGGATGATCTCCGATAGTCTTTCAGGTTTTATGTGAGTTGCCGTCAAGACCCTGAAGCTAGGAAGTTGGCCTTTGCTTCGTTTGCTGGCATCGCGTCTGCTGTGTCGAGACGAATGTCGCGGTGGGAACTAGGGATTTTGCCGTGGCTCCGTTTGTTTGATTGTCGCGTCTGAACCCTGCTGGAAGAAGAACGCTGGGGTGACATCTCGTCTGCTGTATCGAGACGGACGTCGCGGTTGTCTCTAGGTTGCTGGTGAACCGTCGAGGTTTGGAACTAGGGATTTTGCCGTGGATCCATTTGTTTGATGATGTTGCGCCTGCTGTGTCGAGACGAACGTCGAAGTGGTGACCATTCCGCACTAGTGTAAGACGATCTCCGGCTGTCTTTCAGGCTTTATATGACTCGCCGTTAAGACTTTGAAGCTAGGAATTTGGCCTTCGCTTCGCTTGCTTTGTCACGTCCGAACCCTGTTGAGGGAAGAACGCTGTCGTGATATCTCGTCTGCTGTATCGAGACGAATGTCGCGGTTGTCTCTAGGTTGCTGGTGAACCGTCGAGGTTTGGAACTAGGGATTTCGCCGTGGCTCTATTTGTTTGATGATGTTGCGTCTGAACCCTGCTGGAGAAAGAACGCTGGGGTGACATCTCGTCTGCTGTATTGAGACGGACGTCACAGTTGTCTCTAGGTTGCTGGTGAACCGTCGAGGTTTGGAACTAGGGATTTTGCCGTGGCTCCATTTGTTTGATGATGTTGCGCCTGCTGTGTCGAGGCGAACGTCGAAGTGGTGACCATTCCACACTGGTGTGAGACTATCTCCGGTTGTCTTTCAGGCTTTATATGACTTGCCGTTAAGACCCTGAAGCTAGGAATTTGGCCTTTGCTTCGTTTTCTTTTGGCGTTGCGTCTGCTGTATCTAGACGAACGCTGGGGTGGAGCTGGGATTTTGCCGTCACTCCGCTTCGCTGACCATGGGGTATTTTGTTGACGTTGCATTTACATCCTGCTGGACTGCGAAGGAACACCGTTGATGACATCTCGTCTGCTGTATCGAGACGAATGTTGAGGTGGAGCTGGGATTTTGCCGCTACTCCGCTTATTTGACCATGGGGTCTTTCGTCGGCGTTGTATCTGCATCTTGATGGACTGCGAAGGAACGCCGTTGTTAACATCTCATCTGCTGTATCGAGACGAATGCTGAGATGAAGCTGGGATTTTGCCGTCGCTTCGCTTTGTTTCAACCGCGAGGTCTTTTGCTGGCGTTGAATTTGCATCCTAATGGACTGCGAAGGAACGCCTTCGTTGATTCTTAGGCCGTAGATGTTGCCGTTAAGATTTGGCTCTGTTTCCTGTTGGAGCATTGGGAGGGAAGGGGTGCTTCCTTCTTTGTTTGTGCCCCTGGATTGTATACAGGGATTGCTGTGCTATCGCCTGTAGGGCGAAAAGTTTCATTCTTTCATTTCATTTTTTTTTCGCGATGCTCTATCACTTCAGCTTTTATATCGCGAAGGTCGCGATTGCCCAATCATTTCGGCTATTTTTCACGGTGCCCAATCATTTCGGCTATTTATTTTATTTTTACTCGCTGCTTTTTATTGCGAGTTGCCCAATCATTTCGGCTATTTATTCTTTATTTTTAGTCGCTGCTTTTTATTGCGAGTGTGGAACTTGGAATCTGATGCCAATCTTAGCATCTGCATCGCTACAACTGGAATATTTCCAGGAGCGAATCATCATTTGCCATGAAAGGACTTGGAATTTGATACCGGTTTAGGCATCAACATCGCTACAACTGGGATATTGCCAGGAGCGAATCATCATTGCCACGAAAGGACTCAGAATTTGATACCGGTTTAGGCATCAGCATCGCTACAACTGGGATATTGCCAGGTGCGAATCATCATTTGCCTCTGTCGATGTCGAACAAAGGTGGCTTAGTGAACAGGGTTAGGATCCCGTCGACTAAGGCTTTTGACTTCATGAGCCGTAAGGGTCTCACAAAGGTATTTCTCTCTACAAGCCGTGAGAATCTCGTAGGTGTGTTTTCTCCTTAGGGATCGTGAGGATTCCTAAGTGTATGTCCCCCTGTAAGTCGTAAGGATCTTACAAAAGGGTTTTCTTCTTATCAGTCGAGAGGACTTATAAGGGTTGTTCACCATATAGACATATCCCTAGCCACGGGTGGGACTTGGTTAGGGAAATGTTTATTCGCGCCCGTGGATTGTATACAGGGGTCAGTATTGAGCCACTTGTATGGCAATATCGAAGGTTGTGGGGGTTGCTTAAGCACATGTTTGGGTCTCTGTAACTTAAGACTTTCAAATATTATGAGTCGTGTGGGTCCCATAAGAGAGTTCTCCTTACGAGTCGTGAGGATCTCGCAAGTGTATTTTCTCCTTAGGAATCGTGGGGATCCCTAAGTGTGTTGCTCCCTTGCGAGTCGTAAGGATCTCACGCGGGTGGTTTCTCCTTACAAGGTCGAGAGGATCCTGTAAGTGTCCTTTAACGAGGTTGTGCTCTTTCGGGTTTTCACAAGCACTCGCTGGTAGTCCTGCTGTTTTTACTCACGGAGCCCTTTCGGGTTTTCATCCGTACCCTTTTTGCTTATGGACATACCGTTTTTTTTATTCTTTATGTTTTTCTTTTCTTTTTTTTTACGAGGTCGCGCCGTTTCGGGTTTTTACGAACACTCGTCGGTAGCCCTGCTATTTTTTACTCACGGAGCCCTTTCGGGTTTTCATCCGTGCCCTTTTTGCTTATGGACATACCGTTTTTATATTTTTTTATATTTTTTTTATTTTTTCCTTTTTCTTTTATTCATCTCGTCATCCTGAAGATGTTACGGTAGTAGTTTAAGGACGTTTCAGTCCATCATTAGTTTAAGGACGTTTCGGTCCGTCGTTAGTTTAAAGACGTTTCGGTCCGCCGTTAGTTTAAGGACGTTGCGGTCCGTTGTCGCCATATTTGAGGCGAATCTCTAGTTTACTGACTTTTCGGTCTATGGGGCTTTCCCTATGAATGAGCATGATGCCTCCGGCGCATCCATCTTTCTCAGAGCGTGCGGTTGTGGCGGGCTCACCTTCCAGTTTTCGGAGATGACGAACTTGCCCTGTTGGTATTGGTCTTCAACCCAGTTCTTGAAGACTTAACAGTTTTCGATCGGATGGCCCAATACTTGGTGGTAAGGAAAATAATTAGAACCGTTTACATCATCCAGTTGTAGTTGGTGTTTCGGCTCCGGTATAGTGATAAGCCTGTTATGCACTGCCACTTCGAACAGCCTCCTTGTTTCATCCTGGGGAAATGAGTAAGGACGTCTTAGCCTCTCCTCAAGGGATATGTGTGGACGCATATTGTTTTGACGAGCATCCGGTCTGGGGCCACTCGACTGTTGTTGAGTGTTGGTGACGAAGGTCATTTTCCCCTTTCCTTTATCCTTCTTGCTCGGTCCTTTGTTTGCGGGGCCAAGATTTTTTTCGAGTAGCGGGCGATTGCACGGCTGGATGTTCTCACAACTCCTCAATTCTTTCATTTTTGAAATGGATTCCTTGAGGAGAGGGTTGCGGGCAACTCCTTCGTCAGAGTCGCTCCCAAAGGTGATAATTTGTAATCCCTTGGAGTCGGCCATGTGACAGTCGTCGGTAGTTCTGTTAAACCCTTCGGTCATGTTTTTCCGCTCCCGACGAGTTTTGCGCACATCTATCGCATTTTTCTGATGTCTACGAGCTCCACGCTTTGTCCTGTTAAAGTGTTGCTTTTGAGTGACATATCCTTGCCACCAACACTTAAAGGAGTCGTAATCTTCGGTAGGATGTATAATCTTCTGATGATATAAGCAGAAGTTAGGATGCATCTCTACTCCTCCGAGAGTATTTTCTTCAGAGGGCGGTAGCTTCATTCCCACTGATAGGGCTTTGGCGAACCTTTTCCTCGTCTTGAATTTGTTTTTATCCGCAGCGGATGACTTTTGATCTGACGGGAGTGCCTCGACTCTTTGGTCCAGTCGTCGGTGTTTGGCTCCTTCCAGTATGGCCATCTCACGCTCTTGATTGGCTTTAACTTTCAAACGAATCTCATTCAGGAAGGCGTCGATTAACTCGTCTGACGGCCGCGGAATTTCTGGTTCAGGGTCCGCCCTCGGTTTCTCGGTGCAAGGAGCCTCTTCATCATCCTCCAATGAGTGAGAGATCACATGACAACTCGCTACGTAGTTTTCGGATTCATCTGATAAGTCTTCTCCATCGTTTTCGTCCTCAACAAAAGAACAAGCTGCTCCCATCGTGTCCGTCTTCTTTGGAGTGTGCGGCTGTGGTGGGTTTACCTTCCAGTTTTCAGACAGTGCAAACTTGCCTTGTAGGTACTGATCCTCGATCCATCCCTTAAAGACGAAACAATCCTCGATCGGGTGACTTACAGTTTGGTGGTAAGGGCAGTAATCAGGATTATTGAGATCGCCTGGCTGCAACGGACATTTTGGATTCGGCAGATTGATGAGTCTGTTGCGTACTGCCAACTCAAACAGTCTTCTCGTTTTATTCTGAAGAAACAAGTAAGGACGTCCTAATCTCTCCTCGAGGGATGGGCGTGGATGCGCGTTGTTTTGGCGAACGACTGACTTTGAGTTGCTCGGCTGTTGTTGAGCATTGGCGACGACGATCGCTTTCCCTTTTCCTTTCTTATTTCGAGAATCTGGTTTTGGAGGAGACGGTCCATGGCCCATCTGGTCCATTTGGGCTAACATGTCGATCAGGGCCTGGAAGGTGGTCGTCCTGAAGAACATCATGAATTGTGAGATGGTCGCTTGCGGATCAAGAGTGCCTACGAACATGCCTACCGCAGGTGCCTCTTCTATGCGTTGTTCGCATTTTTACCATAGGTTCCGCCATCGTGTTGCGTATTGGACCCACGTTTCGCCGGGCCTTATCCTGGCATTTATCGGTGCTGTTATCGGGGTGCGTTCACTAGCACTCGCGAATCTTTATGTAAAAAGTAGCTTCATCTTCGCAAATGTTTTGACAGGGTCGTTAGGTAGCTCCGAATACCATTCAAAGGCTGTTTCTGCTAAGCTGCCGATGAATTGGTGAAGCAACAATTTTTCATCGCCTCCAGTATTGCCGCATAAGGCCCTGAACTGAGCGATATGCTGATGCGGATTCCCTGTCCCTTTATATACGTGGAACTTAGGGATCGTATATCCCGGCGGGTAACTGATTTGGTCATACCAGCCCGGATAGGGTCGTCCAGTTCTAACAGTTTGCCCAGCCGCTTCACTCGCATGATGAGCTCGTATTTGCTGAGCTATACAGTCATCTAGTGAGGCCTTGGAAATGGTTTCTTCCTTGGCCGCTGAAAGAGCCGGAGGAGGATTAGGTGTCTCCCCTCTGTCTTCTCCGACAATGATCGGAGGGTCTTCAGCTGGAGGGTCCGTGTGTAATATCATCCCTACTATATCTTGGAAGAGGAGCGTCATTTGATTTATGTTGGCAGCTTGTTCGTCTGCCTCTTTGTCCTTCTTTTCAAGGACTCTGCGTAGATAGTCAGCATCAGTTTCTTGTTCATGTCGCTGCTCTGATGATACTTCCGAACTTTCTTTCGGTTCGGTAAGTGCAGCCATCACAGTCATCATTTCCTGAAGCTTCTGTTGCTGCTCCTGGGCTTTTGTCACGGATCGGGTGAGCGGTCGGTGACCCGTCGAAGCGCGGCTTTCCTCCTTTCCGGAAGTCATATAAACAGTGTGCACCACCATGCCCCCAGACCTGGGGCGTTTGTGTTCAGCGCTTTTACGCTTCGCCATATTCACGGGGGCTTTTTGCGGCCTCCTTTTCTTCTGAGTGATTGACGTTGAGGGAGCCGTTGCAGTAGGCACCCATCCAGCTGTTGCTTTTTCTGACTTGACAGAGTAGCCCTTCTCCTGCTGAACCTTTATCTTTTTCTGTCGGCGAAGGTAGTCCTGATCGATCACTGACTCTTGGACTTAACGCCAGACCTTTTAGATTTTAGAGGACAACCGTTGAGGGGGCTGCTCTAGCTTTTTCTCTGGAGCATTCTCTACAGGTGAAGGAGTTTGTTTCAACACCGTAGTAGGAGAGTTTCTGCGCACCATGTTCAGCAGTTCAAAGCTGTTCCCGATTGGAACAGCAGCATTGATCCCTACTGTTGGAGCTGGTGGTGTAAATCCAGAGGGGGAGTTGCCCCCAGCCTTCCTTACTCGATACCAGTGGCGATGTCGAGCGCGTCGTGTGGGTGGAATTGATTGAGCCGCGGGGGTGACCTCCTCATGTCCCATGTGTTGGTCAGAATCTGCTGGTATCAGCATTTTAAAGACCGACATCCGTTGAATGGGGACGACTAACCTGTCAAAAGCAGACTTCAGAGAAGGGGAAGCAACCTTGGTGATCTCGCCTGAAACTGGAGTGGGGATAGCTATCCGCTTCGGGATAACATCTTCTGGAATTGCTGGCTTTTTCATGGGCCCATTGGAGCTCTGACCTAGCCTGTTAAAAACTGAGGCAGTGGAGTTGGGCGACCTATTGAGAGGGACCGCGGCAGTGGTAAGTCGACCAAAGACCGACTTCTTTAGGGCTTCTTGCAACGTCATTGGGGCATTGAAGCTCATCGGTGGGAGCATGGTCCCGAAGAATAGTCCAGTGGTGGCTTAAGTTACCTGCTCCACTGGTATCTTGAAAAGAGAGGCCGCTTGGGGCCCGTAAGTCACTCCTCCAGCAGAGACCGAGCGAGAGTTGCAGTTGCAAGCAGTGCAGTTTGAAGCCATTGATCTTCTGTTTTCTGCACGGAGCAAGACACCAAATCTTAGTACCTCGAATTCACAGGCAACCACAGCAAACCACGATTTGTTCGCGAACACGACACACGAAGTGTGGAGTGGAAAGAGGAAAAGGTCCCACCGGGTGTGCCAGAATCTGTTCCCCTCCGAACGGCGGCCGCAACGACGTGAGGACGTCTAGCCTGAGATTCGGGGCAGATGCTATATGGTTTTATCCGTCCACCTCTCCGAAAATGCCAAGTTGATTTGTGGCACCGTATATCGGAGGTTTGGACGGATGCGGCCGATGTAGCAGACTTCATCAGATTCCCCCTCGCTTGAGGGGTTTTTGATTGTGGGGACGCTCTTCCCTACAGGCGCAAGCACCCGCAGTTAATTACGCTACCGCATCGCGGTAACCACTTTCTCCTTCTCCAGTATTTTACTTCGTGTCATGTGTGTTTGTTTTGTTTGTGGTTGCCCGTGGATTGTATATGGAGACTATTTATTTCGTCGCCCGTAGGACGTGGATTAGTCCAAATCCGTATTTTCTTAGATTTGGGTTTGGGGTTTTGGTTTAAGGATACGTTAGCCCTATTTAAAGCTAAGATCAACTTAAACGTTTGTTAAGGATACGTTAGTCCAGTTTGAGACTAAGATCAACTTAAAGGGATCGTTTAGATCCGACAAAAGAGCGTTTGGGCTCTATTGTTCCAATTTAGGGACATAGTGGTCCTTTGCATTTATGGCCGTCGGGACCCGTCACCTCTCTGATGTCGTTGAAGGATTACAACGATAAGTGTCAGAGGAGTTCGGAGATGTACCCTCGAACCGGATATAAATTGATTTAGAGAGCAGCCGTGCTCAGTCAATTTAATTTGAGGACTTATGGCCATGGTTGGGCTAAGTCCAGTTGAAAAATGTTCAACACTTTTATTTGTTTTTGGCCTATTAGGCCTGTGCTAGGGCTTGGTCCCTTTTAAATAATGCATAGCATTAATCTTGGTCTCTGTTGGACCTTTATTTGGGCTCTTCCCCTTTTTATTGCATTGCAATTTAATTTGGCCTACTAGGCCTTTCTGATTTGGGCCTGGCCCCTGTAAGTCCACGTTGCCACCCCGGTGCTTGCGGGGAGGCGGAAAACGGAATAAAAATCGGATTTTTACTACTCTAGGCAACATGGACTAGACAAAGGAGAATCTTTGCTAAACAAAAACTAGCTAAAGCTAACTAGAAATTAGCTACAAGTAAGAATGGTTATACCTAGGGCTTTATGTTCTTCTCTCCTTGCTCCTTGAAGTAGTAGAAAGGGATCACCTTTGTCGTCTTCTCACGTCGAAGAAGGATCCACCCGAAAGCCTCAACCTTTGGCTTCAACTTCAAGCTAGAAGTAACTAGGGTGCTAGAAGTGCTAATCCTAGAACCCTAGAAGAGAGTAGAGATTATCAAGAAGAGGTTTTTCTCAAGCTCAAGTGTTTCTCAACACATGAGAGGGGAGAGCTTGAGGAAGAGGAAGAGCAAGAGAGAGAAAGTATATGATAGAATGAGAGAATTATGAAGCATTCTCACATATATGTGTGAATTATTGTAAATTGATAATTAGTGAGATAATTGTCATGGCTTAATCAAGACATGACCATTATCATTTCATTTTTAATGCAAATTGCAAGGATCAAAGAGCATCTTCCAAATGAAATGATGATGGTCAAAGTGTCAACCTAGGTCAACAAATCAAGAATGTCAAACGGTCAACAACCCTAACCATGCACAATTATATTAAACTAATATCAATTAACCATAATACACACATAAGCATTAGGGTTAATAAAATGACAATGGTCATTAACCCTAATCAAAGTACTCTCCCTCTGTCTCAAGCAACTGTGCATACGCACCCGTATTCGTGATCCGAGGAACACGAATACAATGAGATAAAACCAATACCAAATCATATACTAGGATCCGGCTTAAACCAAAGCCCGCTAGTATAAGCTGTCCGGACAACAAACGTGCACAAGTGCGCGGATGTGAACGAACCCTGTCGCAAAACCATGCGACCTCTACTCATTTTGCCTAAAGGCGAATATCTCTCTGTGTGGGACTCTAAAGACTTGACACTACGCTGGCAGTGGGTTTAACCACAGACCGCAAGCGGCACTAGCTGTACGTAACGGTCCCCAGGTAGATGCCGATAAGAAGACTGACGAGGTGACCCCATCTGAACTCCTACTGAGCCTGTATGTGACAGTCTCCGTACAGTCCGGTCTGTTCGTCTGATACATCGCATGGCGGGCCTAGGGGGCGGTGAACGTCAGTCCCCTAATAGCGGTACAAGTCGTGTCGGAGTGTAGCCCAGAACACCATGAGATAACACTGGAAACCTACTAGTATATCTCGCTTGCCCTGGCCAGGGACTACTTGTGTAATGGCTCTCCTGGACACAGCGCGATGTCAACCCCCAATACCGGGAGAGACGAATCCTGTCTAACCGTCACTGCCTCCAAGTGCTTCGGGACTGCACCCAAAAACTACCTGTTTGCACGACTCCTTTGAGCCGTGGTAGGGTAGTAATCAAAGTGCAGTGGGAACACACTCGAGGCGAAGTGACAGTGTCAAGTCAGCGGACTAAGCTGTACTCATGTCACCTGGGAACTGATAACTGATGATAGGTATAATACCAACCAACAGTTCCCGACGAGTCCTGTCCAGTGTACTCGTAACCTAACGAGCACCCGCATACTATCTCAAGTACGACGTACTGACGGCTGTGGGACAAACCGTCTCCCACACTGGGATGAGAAGCGCATACGCTAGTCTACTCCGGAGTATCGATGCCCTATCTCGATAGTCCAACGATCAGGGACCTGTATAAGAATGTGCTTATGGATTACCCAGCCCCCACGAGTGTGAGCGCCATCACAACGCTGGTAATCAAGCAATAATCCTAAGGGCTCTACTAATATGTATATCAGCGATATGCTAAAAGAAACACATGCACATATTAAAGTAGAGACAAATCAAGTAGCATACTATCATTTCGAGCAAGATTGTATATACAACTGTGAATATCCCAAGCTTCCATCAAGTAATATACAAACTAGTATGATACAGTAATGGCCTCTAGGGCATATACACTAACAATCTCCCACTTGCACTAAGGCCATGTACTGGCGTATCGAAGACCTATCATCTCGATCAGCCGCTCGAACTGAGTCTGGGGCAAGGCCTTGGTGAATGGATCTGCAGTGTTATCTTCTGAAGCAACCCTCCGAACCTCGATCTCCTGGCGATCCACGATCTCCCTGATCAGGTGATACCGCCTCAAGATGTGTCTGGATTTCTGATGGGATCTGGGTTCCTTCGCTAAAGCTATAGCCCCGTTGTTGTCGCAATACAGAGGTATTGGGTCAACAATGGACGGAACCACCTGAAGTTCTTTCAAGAACTTCCTTATCCAGACAGCTTCTTTTGCGGCATCAGATGCAGCGATGTATTCCGCTTCCATAGTCGAGTCAGCAACGGTTTCCTGTTTGGAGCTCTTCCAACACACCGCCCCTCCATTGAGGGTAAAGACAAAACCTGACATGGACTTGGAATCATCCTTGTCACTCTGTAAGCTGGAGTCAGCAAAGGCCTCAATCTGGAGGTTTTTTCCGCCATACACCAAGAACATCTCCTTAGTCCTTCTCAGGTACTTGAGAATGTTCTGTACCGCTATCCAGTGTTTCTCCCCAGGGTTTGACTGATACCTGCTTACCACACTCAGTGCATAAGCCACATCTGGTCTGGTACATAACATCGCATACATTATAGAGCCTACCGCAGAAGCGTAGGGTATAATAGACATGCGATCCCTCTCCAAATCAGTCTTGGGAGACATCTCTTTGGAGAGGGTGATCCCGTGACAATCCGGTAGATTACCGCGCTTGGAATCTTCCATACTGAATCTCTTCAGTATGGTGTCGATGTACCTGGACTGTGAAAGTCCTAATATCCTCTTGGATCTGTCTCTGTAGATCCGAATACCCAGAATGTATGAGGCATCACCCAGGTCTTTCATGGAGAACCTGTGTGACAAGAACCCCTTGACAGATTGTAGCATAGGAATGTCATTTCCTATTAAGAGAATGTCATCCACGTATAAAACGAGGAATACTACAGTTCTCGCTACAAATCTACAATAGATGCATGGTTCATCTGGATTTTTGATAAAGCCAAATTCCTTGACCGTCTCATCAAAACAAATGTTCCAACTCCGCGATGCCTGCTTTAGTCCATAAATGGACTTAAGCAACTTGCATACCTTTCCGCTGCTCCCACTCTGAATGAAACCCTCTGGCTGGTCCATATAGACACACTCCTCTAAATGTCCATTTAGAAAAGCGGTCTTTACGTCCATCTGCCAAATCTCATAATCGTGGAAGGCAGCAATGGCAAGAAGGATCCGAATGGATTTCAGCATAGCTACTGGAGAAAAGGTTTCGTCATAGTCCAAACCAGGTCGCTGACGAAAACCCTTTGCAACCAGTCTAGCTTTATAGGTCTCAACCTGTCCATCTACACCAATCTTCCTTTTGAAGATCCACTTGCATCCTACGGGTTTCACCCCATCTGGAGCAATGTCCAACGTCCATACTTTATTGGTGTACATGGACTCCATTTCGGTCCGTATTGCATCCAGCCATTTTACCGTGTCGACGCTCTGAATGGCTTGCTGGAAGCTAGTAGGCTCATCACAATCTATGATGCAATCCTCTCTATCCCCGTCAATGAGAAAACCGTAGTATCTCTCAGGCGGATGAGACTGCCTACTACTCCTGCAGAGTGGCGTGGGAATGTCCTGATCTTTCGAACCCTCTGGTTCTACTAAGCTTTCAGTAATAGCTCGTGGTTCCGGAATTTCTTCCAGTTCTATTGTGCTCCCACTTATTTCTTTTTCTATAAACTGGTGTTCTAGAAAGTGGGCATGGAGAGAAACAAAAACCTTTTGTTCCTCTTCGCAATAGAAGAAATATCCCTTGGAGTTCTTTGGATATCCCACAAACTTGCACTGTACTGAGCGTGCCTCGAGCTTGTCCGCATACTGCTTTTTTTACAAAAGCTGGACATCCCCATGTCTTAATATGATTAAGATAGGGTCTCTTCCCACACCACATCTGATATGGTGTAGTAGGCACAGTCTTAGTTGGAACTCGGTTCAAAAGGTATGCAGCTGATTCTAGCGCATATCCCCAGAACGATCGCGGCAACTCAGCGTTACTCATCATGGACCGTACCATTTCCAATAGGGTTCGGTTCCGTCTCTCCGATACACCGTTATGTTGCGGAGTGTATGGAGGAGTAAGCTGAGAGAGAATTCCATTCTCTTTTAAGTAACCCAGGAAATCGGCACTCAAGTATTCACCACCTTGATCAGATCTCAGTGTCTTGATACTTTTTCCTGTTTGTTTTTCTACTTCATTCTTGTATTCCTGGAATTTTTCAAAAGCCTCGGATTTATGTTTCATTAAGAAGACATAACCGTACCTTGAAAAGTCATCCGTAAAAGTAATGAAGTAAGAATAACCGCTTCGTGCATGCGTAGACATTGGACCGCGCACGTCGCTGTGTACGAGTCCCAAGAGCTCGCTCGCTCTTATCCGTGTCCAGTGAACGGAGTCTTTGTCATCTTTCCCTTGAGACGAGATTGACAAGTTGCATACGATTGATATTCGAACGGATCCAAATATCCTTCTGTATGTAACTTAGTCAACATTCTCTCATTGATGTGACCCAGTCTACAATGCCATAAGAAAGTTTTATTGATTTCTGGAGACTTTCTTTTGTGTGTATTCTGGACATTGAAAATCTGTGGTTGGTTTAATACGTATATACCGTTGTTCAATGTACCTGACCCAATCAAAACTTGATTAAGGTGAATGTTCACTACATTACTTACAAATGCAAATTCATAACCTTCTTTAGATAATAAAGATACAGAAATGATATTACAGGTTGCATTTGGTACATAATAACAACTACGCAAAACCAAAAAGTGTCCATCCGACAGTCCCAGGTGATAGTCCCCCACGGCCTCAGCATCCATGCTAGCACCGTTTGCAACTCTGAGGGTCATATCACCTGCCTTCAAAACTCTACGCTTTCTTAATACCTGCAAAGAATTATAGATATGAGATCCTGATCCGGTATCCAATACCCAGGATGTAGAGTTTATTAATAGACAATTTTCAATAACATACACACCTGAAGCTGAAGCCGCAACTCGCTTCAAATCCTGGGTTCTGGCCTTCCAAGCCTTGCAATCCTGTTTCCAGTGACCACTTTTGTGACAGTAGAAGCATTATTCCTTCCCCACTAGCTTTCCCGCTATCTTTGTTGCCTTTCCTTTTCCCTTCGTATCCACTTTACTGACACCGCCTCTTGGTTTGGCGGGGGCTTTCTTCTTCTTACCCTTGGCTTTTGCCCTGGATCTAGAAGAGGAAGATCCTCCTACAAACAAAGTGGATGTCGCCCTACCCTTCTGTAGGGTACCCTCAGCACTCCTCAACATTTTCATAAGTTCGGAAAGTTCAACCTCCTTTCCTTGCATGTTGATGTTTAGGATAAACTGGGCGTAAGTGGAAGGAAGGGACTGGAGAATTAAATCAGTATAGAGTTCATTCTCCAACGTGGTCCCAAGGTCCGCGAGCTCCTCAATGTAGCTGATTTATACGAAAGAGTGTGTTTGTAGTTTAACCGCAATCAGAACGGTGTCGCGTGTAGCTAGACCGAGATGAGTATGGGTCGTCCTCTGGGAAACGTGGAACCTTTTACTCTTACTTTAGATGTGTTGAGAAAGAGAGGAGGAATAAATAATTTTGTGAAAAGTTTCTAGATCTACTTTAATGTAAAATATAGATCTAGATTATTTTAGAGATTTAAATAATATAATAATAGGGCTTGTAGGGTTCGTTAGGATTTAGTAGTTATGGAAGATTAATTAAAAGTTACCCTTTTTATCCATTAATAGATTTAGAACTAGAAAGACGGTGATGCGTGTAGATTAGGGTTTCTGGAGGGAAAAGGAATCCCACTCGTAACCCTTATCTCGACACGGAACTCCGTTCATATCTAGCCTTTACCAAAACAATCATTAATCTAATCTCTAATCGCGGTCGGAACTAGCAAGGAATTGCTAGCGCGCCCGATTAGGATGTTAATGATTATTTTGATAAAGTTCCTAAACTTTATAGGACTTAAAAAGAGTTTAATTATTTTCATCGCCCATTAACCTACCCTAATCCTACGAACCCTAACAAGCGGAGAATTACTCGCGCATGTTGGGAGAAGAAGATGAAAAGAAAGAGAGGGAGAACATAATGTAAAAAAAAACAATTAAATAAAAAAAACTACCTTTATTAATCAACTCGTTCAAGCTACACTTTTAATCCATAGAAAATGATTACAAAACTTGATTTGCTTCTCGATCTTTCCTAGGGAGGTAGTCGAACAGTCGATGATCAGCCTGGATGCGTGAGCGTCGGGAGCTTCGTGATCTCTTCGGCTTGATAGCTTTTCCAAGAGGCTCTCGGTGCTCTTTTATAGTGCAAAGCCAGAATATTTCAGTTGGAAACTTGGTAAAATATGTCAGAGATTCATGCCAAAAATTCGCAGCAATTGATCCCTCAATCTTGCCGCGGATCCGCGGCACAAGGTGGGTAAGGCCGCGGATCCGCGGCCATTTATTATCCTCCCTTGATCAAACTTCAGGGCTTCTGTATTTGTGACATTTGGCAATTTCTGGAATCTTCAGAAATTTGAAATCTTTTCTTTTCTTCTGCCAGACTTGATTTCTTAATTAGGCAAGTTTTCTTCAACAACCTGATTTCTTCATAACAACTTGGAAATATTCTGCACAACAACTCAAATAAGATTTTAGTAGACTTTGTTCTACTAGGATTAGATCAATAATTTTATTTGCATACATTTTCCTACCAAATGATAATAAAAATATATTAACACATGGAAAATAATGTTTTTACACATAAACCCTCATATGTATAATATATCATATTAAAGTCCTTTTTTAATATAAAAATGGTAGGAAAAATGTACTACAAATGTGCAGTTTTATCGACTGAACAAATACCCCCAAACTTATCTTTGATCGTCCCGAGCAAACTAGTTTATTCAAGAGGAGAAAAAGAAAGGAGAAAACTAAGCACACTTTCGTAGGCAGACACGATTGCACTGAGCACGTGCAACAACCCGTTAAACCTCTAGGTGTCCCTAGTAGGAGGAGTGTTGTCTCCTGAGGGTTTTCAGCGGATTACACCCACAAAATCCTATAACAAAAGAAAGATGGTGAAATTTACATATAAAGATAAGAACCATAAAAGAAATACTTTGAAAAGAAGAGTTTCCAACTATACTAGCTTTTCAGTTGTCATGAGCCCTATCTTAATAGTCATGAAAAAATGTTAGAAATCACATCATCCCTCAATAAAAGATCGTCTTTATTCTTCATTCCTACCTTTTATCCAAACATTGATCATATAACCCCACGTGTGTGTAAAGAACATCTCTACACTCGGAGAATTCAATTCAAGCTATCATACTCTTGTCCATCTACCTCAGTACTTTTTAATTTTATGAATACTTAGGTTTGCTCACACCTTTTCATGCGACCGTTAATACTTCTTGAGGTACTAACCGACTGATTACTCAAGTGCTTGCTGATTTGGTGATAGTATTTTCCTCGTCTTGCACCACCTAAGGCTTAGCAGTGACTCCCAGACCAATTGGCCTTAGGGCACTAGGTGAAGAGGCACCCTCTCTATATTTTTTTATTGCTGTCTTGGCGATACAAAACCAGTGTTCATTTTTTTCTTTTCACCATTTTTATATTTTCTTCATTTTTTTCACTTCCTTCATACTTTGGCTTTTAGACAAGAGCATTTCAAGGTATCCTCTACTATCCCGAGTTTCAAGACGTGTGTAAGTGCATATAGTAGGGTATCAACATCCAAACGTTTGGCTTCCAGAATAGAAATTATTTTTCAGACTTATTTTTATCCTCAGATTAGTGACTTCCTTCATTTTACTAACCCTTGGGACAACAGCTCATAACTACTTATTACTAGTTCATATAAGAAAACTTCTAATTTTCTTGGTTTTCTTAAACTATTCCTATCTTTTGGATGTAATGTTTCACTTTCTATTCAATTGTTATAAAAAAAAATTTAATGCCCGGTGTCAAAGATAATTCAGTGAATACAAACCTCCCCCCCAAACCTGTTTTCAGCAGTGTCCTCACTGATATAGCCTTTGGAGAACATGGACCTGTATACTAAGGGAGAGATACAAGGGGGTAAAATAATAGTTAATTGAAAAATTCCCCCAAACTTATTCTTTGACACGCACAGATATTCAATCAAATCCATTTTTTACTCACCGCCATTTCTTAAAATGTGAAAAAGTTACCAAAACATGGAGGTGAGGCGGAGGAAATTTAGTTTTGATAAAGCGGCTCCTGTAAAAACAGGAGCTCCTCCGCGGGGTCAGCAGAAAAATACGGTTTTAATCTATACCCATTTACTTTAAAAATCGAACCGTTTTTCAAATTTTCGACTTCAACCGCCCCGTGCGGGTGTACATACCGCACCACAAAAGGTCCTTTCCAACGAGATTTAAGCTTACCCGGATGAAGATGGAGACGGGAATCGTAAAGAAGGACTTGTTGACCCGATGTGAAGGTTTTTCTAGAAAGATTTTTATCGTGGAATACTTTAGTCCTATTCTTTACTATCACCGCATTATCGTAAGCTTCATCGCGGAGTTCGCTTAGCTCATTCAATTGCAGCTTCCGATAGCTGCCTGCATGATCAAGATCAAAATTAAGCTCTTTAATAGCCCACATTTCCTTATGTTCAATCTCGACAGGGAGGTGGCATGCCTTCCCAAACACAAGGCGGTATGGAGACATACCAAGATCGGTCTTATAAGCGGTGCGGAATGCCCAAAGAGCATCCGTCAATTTGGTTGACCAATCTTTACGGTTCTTAGAAACCATCTTCTCCAATATCTGTTTGATCTGCCTATTTGAGATCTCAGTCTGCCCGCTTGTTTGGGGATGATAGGGCGTAGAAAGCTTGTGAGTGATTGAATATTTCCGCATCAAGGCCTCGAAAGACCTATTGCAGAAATGTGTCCCGTTGTCGCTAATGATTGCGCGAGGGTGTCCGAATCGCGAGAAGATGTTTTCTTTAAGGAACTTAATGACAACTTTGTTGTCATTAGTGCGACACGGTATAGCTTCCACTCACTTCGAGACACAATCAACCGCTAACAAGATATATAGATTCCCAAAGGAGTTGGGAAAAGGGCCCATAAAATCAATACCCCAAACATCAAATATTTCCACAACCAATATAGGTTGGAGCGGCATCTCGTTCCTTCGTGAAATCCGACCCAAATGCTGACATCGCGGACAAGTTTTGCAATGTTCAAATGCATCTTTAAATAATGTTGGCCAATAAAAGCCACATTGCAAAACTTTCTCCGCCGTTTTTCGAGGTCCAAAATGACTGCCGCATGCCTGATCATGAAAAAATGATAACACGCTCTTGAATTCATCGTTAGGGACACACCTGCGAATGATTTGATCGGAAAAATACTTGAATAGATTTGGTTCATCCCAGTAAAAATATTTTACTTGGGATAAAAACCGAAGTTTGTCTTGTTTCGACCATCGCTAGATATAAGTCCCGTCGCAAGATAGTTCACGATATCCACGAACCAAGGTTCGTAGGATACATTCAAGAGCTGTTCGTCGGGAAATGAGTCATTTATCGGCACGGTCACAGTTGGCGAAGAAGTGATGCGTGAAAGATGGTCGGCTACTACGTTTTCACATCCACTCTTGTCTTTGATAACAAGATCAAATTCTTGTAACAATAGAATCCAACGTATTAGCCTGGCCTTTGCATCCTTCTTCGTTAAAAGATGTCGTAGGGCGGAGTGATCTGTGTAAACCACAATAGGCGAGCCAATCAAGTAAGGCCTGAATTTCTCTAATGCAAATACAACTGCCAAGAGTTCTTTCTCGGTAGTTGTGTAATTTATTTGTGCATCATTCAAGGTCCTACTTGCATAGTAAATTACATGTGGCATCTTATCAATATGCTGTCCTAAGACAGCACCAATAGCAAAATCTGATGCGTCACACATAAGCTCGAACGGGTGGTTCCAATCCGGAGATGATAGAACGGGGGCTGTAGTGAGTGATTCTTTAAGCAATTCAAAAGCAGCCTCACAATCCGAATCGAAGTGAAAAGTAGTGTCCTTGGCCAATAGAAGGGCTAAGGGTCTAGCAATTTTGCTAAAGTCCTTAATAAATCTCCTATAAAATCCTGCATGACCAAGGAAGGATCGTATATCTTTGACGTAATTGGGACGAGGGAGGTTTTGAATGACATCTATTTTAGCTCTATCAACCTCAATGCCTTTATGTGAAATTATATGTCCAAGTACAATACCTTCTTGGACCATAAAATGACATTTTTCCCAATTCAAAGTCAAGTTCTTATCCTTATAGCGGGTAAGAACAGCGTCAAGATTACGAAGGCGGTCCTCAAAGGAGTCCGCAAAAATGGAGAAATCGTTCATAAAAATTTCTAGAAAATTTTCCACCATATCTGAAAATATCCCCATCATGCACCGCTGAAATGTAGCGGGAGCGTTGCATAACCCAAAGGGCATGCGTCTATAAGCAAAAGTTCCGAAAGGACAAGTAAAAGTGGTTTTATCTTGATCCTTTTCGGCGATGGGGACCTGGTTATAACCAGAGTATCCGTCCAAGAAACAGTAGTATTCGTGTCCCGCTAATCGTTCCAACATCTGGTCAATGAAAGGTAGAGGGAAGTGATCTTTCCTCGTCCCGGCATTGAGTTTCCTGTAATCGATACATACGCGCCACCCAGTTTGGGTGCGTGTTTGGATTAACTCATTAGCCTCGTTAGTGATGACCGTGATGCCAGACTTTTTAGGGACCACATGAATTGGACTTACCCATTGACTATCAGATATGGGGTAAATTATTTCACTATCAAGGCACTTGATGATTTCTTTCTTTACCGCCTCCTTCATAACGGGATTTAACCGTCTTTGTAGGTCTCGGGTTGGTTTGGCTTCATCCATCAGATGTATGTTATGTTCAACAATTAAGGGACTAATCCCTTTGATGTCGGCCATTGTCCAACCAAATGCTTGCCGATTCGATCTCAACACTGCCAAAAGTGCATTCTCTTGCTCTAAGGCTAGAGAAGCGGAAATAATCACTGGCAAAGTCTCATTCTCTCCTAAATATGCATATTTAAGATGAGAAGGTAGCGGTTTGAGATCAAGAATTGGCGGAGAGACTATAGAAGGTGGGGTAAGAGAATGATATTCGGACTCCCGAAGAGGTTCAAAACTTGCATAAGATATTGACTCGGAAAGTGCTGCTGACTTTTGCAATGAGTCAACGGGTTCAATCTCAAGGTCTGACTCATTGAACATATCCTCACTGTAAAGTGGTGCAAGATCAAACGATGTCTCATTAGTGTTGTCGAGAACATCAAAGCAAAGCTCCTCATCCATGCAGTTTTCGGAAGCTATCTCGTGGATGGAACAAACATCCAGCAATTGAGCAGAAGGTTCTGATGGCTGACTTACTGGCTTGTAAATATTAAGCTCAATTGTCATTTTCCCGAAGGATAAGTTCATAGAACCGTTACGACAATTAATCACAGCGTTAGAAGTTGTTAGGAAGGGTCGACCAAGTATCACCGGGATTTGATTGCGTGGGTTTGCCACAGGTTGTGTATCTAAAACAATAAAGTCTAGGAGAAATATGAATTCCCCGACTTTAATTAACACATCCTCTAGTTCGCCCCGAGGTTTGGTGATAGATCGATCAACCATTTGGAGAGTACAATGGGCGGGTTTTAACTCCCCAATTCCTAACTGCTCGTATACTGAATAAGGAAGCAAGTTGACGCTAGCGCCTAGATCGAGTAAAGCACGATTTATATTTTTACCCCCAATAGAAATAGAGATTGTAGGACAACCGGGGTCCTTACGTTTCTTTGGTATTTGTTGGGTAAAAGCTGTGCTAACATTACTCGTCATGAAAACCTTTTTAGGCACTTGAGTTTTTCTCTTCCTAGTGCACAAGTCTTTAAGGATTCTTGCATAAGATGGGACTTGTTGAATAGCATCTAGGAGAGGAATATTCACGCTAACTTGTTTAAACATTTCCACAATCTTTTCCATTTGCGGGTTAGGTCGGTTGGCCCTTAATCGGTTTGGAAATGGAGCTCGATCAATAAGTTTTGGGTCCAACGTTTGTGGAGAAGACTGTGGCGACGGATTCGATCCTAAAATTGGAGTGGGAATCGACTTAGATAGATTTGGTGAAATGTTTGAGCCTTGGGGAAAACGGAGAATAGGCTCGGACGAAGGTGGGAGACTAGACGAATTAGGGGAATAAGAAGAAGAAGAAGGGGTATCAAATGTGTCACTATCGTCAATTTGCTCACCCACTTGGTTATTCAGCACTCTCCCCGATCTCAATATAGTGACGGCATTCACATTATGACTTTGTGAATGGCCAGGATTCGGTAGGGGTTGAGATGGGAGTTTCCCTTTCTCTCTCGCACTCATTGCGGCGTTTAACTGTGCGATTTGATTTTCTATTGATTTAATACTCTCACCATGGGAGGAGGAGTTTTTCGTTAGGGCATCAATAGAAGACCTCATCTCAGCCGAATTTTGCATGGATTGTTTCATGAACATATCCAAAGTTTGTGCAAGTGAGTTGTCAATACCGGCCACTTGTGGTGTAGAAATGTTGGCCGGATTTTGGAAATTCTGTGACTGAAAGGGGGGCTGATTCTGTGGTTGTGGTTGCTGTGGAGGAGGTCTTTGATAATTACTTTGTTGGTTTTGATTCCAAGCAAAGTTAGGATGATTCCTCCATCCTTGATTGTATGTGGAAGAATAAGGGTCGTTTCTAGGTCGCTGCTGAAAAGCAGCATTAGCTTGAAACGATGCATTCATAGGACATTCTTCCGTTAGGTGTGAAGGATCTGAACAGCAACCAAAGACAGTCTTGGGAAGCGTGACCTGATTTAGGGAGACTGACGAAAGTTTGTTCTCAATAGAATCGAGTTTCTTCTGCATCGCTGCCATTTCGGCTTTTACTGCGATGGAAACGTCGAGCTGGTGAATACCTCCCTTAGTTGTAGGTGGTCTTACGCTTTCCCACTGCAACGTGTGTTCAGCGAGATCTTCTAGATATTTCCATGCTTCACCATCATCTTTAGACATGAAATTGCACTGACACATTGTTTCAAGCATCTGCTTTGTCGCTGGATTAATGCCCTCATATATAATCCGACATAAATCTCATCTTTGTATTCCGTGATAGGGGCATTGGACAAGCAGATCTTTGAAACGTTCAAAGCACTTCCAAAATGGTTCATTGGGAAGCTGGGTGAACTAGTTGATCTCGCTACTAATATGTGCAGTCTTATGATTTGGATAAAACTTCTTAAGAAATGCTACGACGAATTCATCCCAATTAGTGATAGAGTGTGCGGCAGTATTATAAAGCCATTTCTCTGCCAAGTCGCACAGTGTGAATGGGAGAAGACGTAAGCGCATAGCATCTAAAGTCAATTGTGAAGTACCCATCATTGCGCATATGTTTTCGAATTTGGTGATGAAAACGTACGCGTCTTCCGACTCAAGCCCGTGAAATTTGGGCAGCCGATTGATGTAGTGGGGTTTAATTTCGAAATTATCCCCGTTAGGTGGTGGAAGAGATAGACAAGTAGGAAGACGACCACGAATAGGATAACATCTCTCTTGGAGAGAGATGCGCGGTGGATTCTGCGCACCTTCGGGCGGTGGCAGCGTGGTGTTATAATTAGATGGAGTGCCGTCCATCACGGTCGATGTGATGTGTGGTGGGGGAAAAGAAGATGAAGAAGTACCGACTTCGGCGTCGATAACAGGAACGCGGACAAGACGAGCACTAGGATCCCATGTCCAGCCAAGCATGCACTAAGCGGGTTTAGTGCAAGTGGCAGCGTGTGTGTGATTTATAAATTGGCTTGTTTTGAAAAAGTGGGACTCAAGACAAATCTCCCTAAGATGCACAAGCAACCCTAGAACTAAGGTTACCTAGGTCAGTCTCTAGACCGCTCCTAGACTTCCAAAGGACAAGCCGCAGGATAAATCCTCTACCGCCTACGTACTACCCTTGTAGCCAGATAAGTGCCAGGTAAGTGGGAAAGAACCACGTCGTGGGCCTAATTAAAAACCACTAGCCTTTGTCACACTTGCCTAGGCACTACAAAAGTAATGCGGATAAACGATAGATTACCCACGACCTTCCTCTGTCTTTATTGAGCGTGACAGTCCTTAGAGTCTGGTCTAGATATTTTTTAAATTAATGAAGGGTTGATCTATATGCTCGGTTTGTGATTTGTGGGGCTTAGGAAGGGTGATGAAATCCCCACCTAATCTTGATTTGGTCTTTGCCCCTTAAAGTCCGTATTAAATATGCAAAACAAAACCAATCACAAAACTTTTGCAAAAAGATTTTTGAGCGGCGCAATTTTGCAAAGAATCCTGCAGAAAATAGATTTTATTGGATTTGAGGAGAGAGAGAAGGAGTTGAGAATCTTACCAGAGAGTTCTGTAGCCCTAATCCCTCCAAGAAGCCGCGTTTCCGCCGCAGGAAGCCCCTTTGTGTCGCGGTTCCGCCGCGAGGTAGATGGATCGCTTGCAGAAAATTTTTCTGTGATCTCCTTTGGTCCTCTGGATCTCTAAAAATGTCTCTGTTTCCTGTTTTCCCCAATTCTGTGACTCCAGATCTCCTTGCAAAAATCCACGCACAAATCGTTAAATATACAATTTGCGGTTTTGTGTTAATAATGATATGACTCGTCTAAGAATCCAACACAAATAGTAAAAATAAAAAATTACGCACGTATCCCCGGCAACGGCGCCATTTGATTTATACGAAAGAGTGTGTTTGTAGTTTAACCGCAATCAGAACGGTGTCTCGTGTAGCTAGACCGAGATGAGTACGGGTCGTCCTCTGGGAAACGTGGAACCTTTTACTCTTACTTTAGATGTGTTGAGAAAGAGAGGAGGAATAAATAATTTTGTGAAAAGTTTCTAGATCTACTTTAATGTAAAATATAGATCTAGATTATTTTAGAGATTTAAATAATATAATAATAGGGCTTGAAGGGTTCGTTAGGATTTAGTAGTTATGGAAGATTAATTAAAAGTTACCATTTTTATCCATTAATAGATTTAGAACTAGAACGACGGTGATGTGTGTAGATTAGGGTTTCTGGAGGGAAAAGGAATCTCACTCGTAACCCTTATCTCGACACGGAACTCCGTTCATATCTAGCCTTTACCAAAACAATCATTAATCTAATCTCTAATCGCGGTCGGAACTAGCAAGGAATTGCTAGCGCGCCCGATTAGGATGTTAATGATTATTTTGATAAAGCTCCTAAACTTTATAGGACTTAAAAAGGGTTTAATTATTTTCATCGCCCATTAACCTACCCTAATCCTACGAACCCTAACAAGCGGAGAATTACTCGCGTATGTTGGGAGAAGAAGATGAAAAGAAAGAGAGGGAGAACATAATGTAAAAAAAAAACAATTAAATAAAAAAAAACTACCTTTATTAATCAACTCCTTCAAGCTACACTTTTAATCCATAGAAAATGATTACAAAACTTGATTTGCTTCTCGATCTTTCCTAGGGAGGTAGTCGAACAGTCGATGATCAGCCTGGATGCGTGAGCGTCGGGAGCTTCGTGATCTCTTCGGCTTGATAGCTTTTCCAAGAGGCTCTCGGTGCTCTTTTATAGTGCAAAGCCAGAATATTTCAGTTGGAAACTTGGTAAAATATGTCAGAGATTCATGCCAAAAATTCGCAGCAATTGATCCCTCAATCTTGCCGCGGATCCGCGGCACAAGGTGGGTAAGGCCGCGGATCCGCGGCCATTTATTATCCTCCCTTGATCAAACTTCAGGGCTTCTGTATTTGTGACATTTGGCAATTTCTGGAATCTTCAGAAATTTGAAATCTTTTCTTTTCTTCTGCTAGACTTGATTTCTTCATTTTGATTTCTTAATTAGGCAAGTTTTCTTCAACAACCTGATTTCTTCATAACAACTTGGAAATATTCTGCACAACAACTCAAATAAGATTTTAGTAGACTTTGTTCTACTAGGATTAGATCAATAATTTTATTTGCATACATTTTCCTATCAAATGAAAATAAAAATATATTAACACATGGAAAATAATGTTTTTACACATAAACCCTCATATGTATAATATATCATATTAAAGTCATTTTTTAATATAAAAATGGTAGGAAAAATGTACTACAAATGTGCAGTTTTATCGACTGAACAGTAGCCAATCATCTTAAGCACGTGTTCCGCTACCGATGATCCGACGGCCAATCTTGCCGAAAAAAGCTTCTTCGACCCTTTGTATCTTGCGATACGAGACTGCTCTCCATACAGTTCTTTTGTCTGGAGAAATATGGACTCTAGGTCCATATTCTCATGCCTCCTCTGATGTTCGTTGTCCATCGAGGCAAGCACGAGGCATTTGGCCTTCGCGCAATCGATCTCCCATGTCTTACGGATTTCTTTATCCGCGACGCTGGAGGTGGGACTTGGGACAGGGGGAGCTTTGATGGTAAGGACATACCCCAACTTGTCGTAAGTGATTGCCATCTTGACATTCCTGAGCCAATCTTTGTAGTTTGGCCCTGTTAGTATGTTTTTATCTAGTAATAACTTAAGTCCGGTCATGTTGAATGGTCGCTGCAATTAGGAGAGAGAAAAGAAACACTTTAGCATGATGCTCTTGCAAGTTTAGAGTGGTTTTTAGTTTGTCTAAACTGGATGGCTCCTACTGTCTCTCGAATCGCTTCTCAAACCGTAAAGAAAGAATTAGTCGGGATCAATCTCACCGTACAATACTTGCTTAACCGTTCAGCCAGGCCAGTGTCGGTACTTCGAGGGAGGTTTTCCAACGCTTTCGCGAAGTTCCTTCATTTAAGAACCTCTTTTCCCTGGGGGCGTAGCCCCGCTAACACCTTTCTAGACACCTACTAGGTTTATAGCATTGATCGTTAAGTGAGAGTTTTCCCGAGGAGTAGCATATACTCACAGTAGGATCGGGATCCAAATATCATCGCGTGATAAAACCGAAGGAATCCTACCAGAATCATCACACTCCAAATGGTATGCAGTGCTAGCAAGTTTCAGTACTTATGAAACTCCCGATATGGATTTTTGCCCCATGCTCTTATGACCTTGACTTTGGCCAAAATATCATAAGTCACATGTCAAGTTCTACCCATCATTCTCCAGGTTAATTTGGACCCACCCGTATCTACCCTTGACTTTGGCCAAAATGGCAGCACGACTGTCCCAAACCAACGCATCTATCTATGCTGCACATGAATACCCAATAGCTACCAATCACCATGCCTTGACTTTGGCCAAAATATATAGCTTGAATACTTTTTGACCATTCATGTGGAATGACGGAGGGCTACGAATGGTTTTGGCGAAACCGTGAACGTAGTGAACTTGATATAATCGATGGAACGAGATAGCTTTTAAAAGGAGTGGTTCAAGCTCCGCGTTTAAAAGTTTAGTTTTGAAAAGAACCGAGTGGTTTTCAAAGTGTTCCAATCGACTTTTACTTGGTTTATTTTCTTGCATTAGTTCTTTTAATGCGTCCCATCATTTAATCCTTCCATTGCAGAAAACAACCAAAATATGACATACGCTTATGCCATTCGCATTCGCCACGGGGCCCCGTCATCACCCGTTAGGTTACTTTAACTAACGACAGAGCAGGGGCTGGGCTAGCGCGGCTGTAAAACATAAGCAACGCCTAAATAGTTATAGTATATAAATATACAGTAATGATAGACATTACAGATCACAGATGAATACATTGGATATACTAGGAATCCGCAATCCGTTCGAGCCTGCAACGAAAAGCGGATTACACGGTCGTGGTGAATAGCCAAATACCCTACCCAAGACCCTACGGGTGCGGCAAACTACCCGCCAAGTACCCGAAGCGAAGCAACCTCCCTCAACACCGTGAGTAGGCCACTCGGCACTTCGAGGTACCCGGTAGTTTATGCACCCCTTCCATGGGTCTATCCTAGAAGCAAAAACAGTAAAAAGAATTATACAATGACGACTACAACCCCGACCCGGTTGTGCGGCCAAACAAATAATATTACATCAATTTACATATTACATGAATGAAAGAAAAAGAAACACTCATCTCACATCCACCCCGGCTACTCACCCGCGACAATCCAACGCATTCATATACACATACCAACATCAAACACAGATCACAGATATGTATAACCCCCACTAATCGACATATAGCGATTAGCCGACGTTGAATACATATAAACATCACAGATATAACCGATTAGTCAAAGTATAGTGAAGTTCGATCAAAAATACGGATTTATAGGCCCCCAGATACAAATTTCTTTTCTGGAAAATCTGGGCTGAAATAAACCATCTTAAAAATCCCAAAACCACAACCTAAGAACTCTGCACCAAACTCGGTCATGAACCGAGTCAAAACGGCCGCGGTTCCGCGGCAATGGGTATACTTTTGCCGTGGAACCGCCGCGCTTTGAAGGGATCACTCGACCGTTTTTGGTGGGCTTCTTCACAAAACCCTGAGATGATTTTTGGAGTATGACTTTTTATTTTTAGAGCAGAAAAAATTTTAACAGAAACTTAGGGTTTTGCATGTCGTAGTTTTGCGATTTTTCCGATTGAACTTCTATACACTTTACTACCTAGCTAGTTTATGTTTAGTTAGGCTCTGATACCACTGTAAGTCCACGTTGCCCATCCCGGTGCTTGCGGGGAGGCGGAAAACGGAATAAAAATTGGATTTTTACTACTCTAGGCAACATGGACTAGACAAAGAAGGATCTTTGCTAAACAAAAACTAGCTAAAGCTAACTAGAAATTAGCTACAAGTAAGAATGGTTATACCTAGGGCTTTATGTCCTTCTCTCCTTGCTCCTTAGAGTAGTAGAAAGGGATCACCTTTGTCGTCTTCTCACGTCGAAGAAGGATCCACCCGAAAGCCTCAACCTTTGGCTTCAATTTCAAGATAGAAGTAACTAGGGTGCTAGAAGTGCTAATCCTAGAACCCTAGAAGAGAGTAGAAATTATCAAGAAAAGGTTTTTCTCAAGCTCAAGTGTTTCTCAACACATGAGAGGGGAGAGCTTGAGGAAGAGCAAGAGCAAGAGAGAGAAAGTATATGATAGAATGAGAGAATTATGAAGCATTCTCACATATATGTGTGAATTATTGTAAATTGATAACTAGTGAGATAATTGTCATGGCTTAATCAAGACATGACCATTATCATTTCATTTTTAATGCAAATTGCAAGGATTAAAGAGCATCTTCCAAATGAAATGATGATGGTCAAAGTGTCAACCTAGGTCAATAAGTCAAGAATGTCAAATGGTCAACAACCCTAACCATGCACAATTATATTAAACTAATATCAATTAACCATAATACACACATAAGCATTAGGGTTAATAAAATGACAATGGTCCTTAACTATAATCAAAGTCCTCTCCCTCTGTCTCAAGTAACTGTGCATACGCACCCGTATTCGTGATCCGAGGAACACGAATACAATAAGATAAAACCAATCCCAAATCATATACTAGGATCCGGCTTAAACCAAAGCCCGCTAGTATAAGCTGTCCGGACAACAAACGTGCACAAGTGCGCGGATGTGAACGAACCCTGTCGCAAAACCATGCGACCTCTACTCATTTTGCCTAAAGGCGAATAGCTCTCTGTGTGGGACTCTAAAGACTCGACACTACGCTGGCAGTGGGTTTAACCACAGACCGCAAGCGGCACTAGCTGTATGTAACGGTCCCCAGGTAGATGCCGATAAGAAGACTGACGAGGTGACCCCATCTGAACTCCTACTGAGCCTGTATGTGACAGTCTCCGTACAGTCCGGTCTGTTCGTCTGATACATCTCATGGCGAGCCTAGGGGGCGGTGAACGTCAGTCCCCTAATAGTGGTACAAGTCGTGTCGGAGTGTAGCCCAGAACAACCTTTGATAATACTGGAAACCTACCAGTATATCTCGCTTGCCCTGGCCAGGACTACTTATGTAATGGCTCTCCTGGACACAGCGCGATGTCAACCCCCAATACCGAGAGAGACGAATCCTGTTTAACCGTCACTGCCTCCAAGTGCTTCGGGACTGCACCCAAAAACTACCTGTTTGCACGACTCCTTTGAGCCGTGGTAGGGTAGTAATCAAAGTACAGTGGGAACACACTCGAGGCGAAGTGACAGTGTCAAGTCAGCGGACTAAGCTGTACTCATGTTACCTGGGAACTGATAACTGACGATAGGTATAATACCAACCAACAGTTCCCGACGAGTCCTGTCCAGTGTACTCGTAACCTAACGAGCACCCGCATACTATCTCAAGTACGACGTACTGACGGCTGTGGGACAGACCGTCTCCCACACTGGGATGAGAAGCGCATACGCTAGTCTACTCCGGAGTATCGATGCCCTGTCTCGATAGTCCAACGACCAGGGACCTGTATAAGGATGTGCTTATGTATTACCCAGCCCCCACGAGTGTGAGTGCCATCACAACGCTGGTAATCAAGCAATAATCCTAAGGGCTCTACTAATATGTATATCAGCGATATGCTAAAAGAAACACATGCACATATTAAAGCAGAGACAAACCAAGTAGCATACTACCATTTCGAGCAAGATTGTATATAAAACTGTGAATATCCCAAGCTTCCATCAAGTAATATACAAACTAGTATGATACAGTAATGGCCTCTAGGGCATCTGGGGCGATATCTCACCATTATCAAGAATAACGGTGCATTGACGGTCATCACATTCTAGCCGGCCTCTATCAGTGGCCCAATCCCCTGGTGCTAATCTGCACGTTCGAGAAATTTTAGTAAAAGCAATCCATCAAACGCTCATGGTGCGGAAACACAATAAAACGACACATCTATATAATCATGTGTCACATGAATTACGCCCTGGTTAGTTCTCGTCTATGACGAGCTCATGCTGACCGCAACTTTAGCCGCAATTCTCTCTTCCTATGCAATCGTGGTAACAGAACCACCAACTGATACCGATGAGGATAGATCATAGGAATGAATATAATACTGTACAAAGAAATGTACATTCTAAGGCTTCTTAAGCGGAGTAGCGTATCGTAAGTATGTCGCGGAACATACACACGGTACGTCACTCTACTTAAGTCACCTACTAATCAACCTAGGTCAACCTATGCGACGAAAGTTCGGGTCTAATACCCTCTCGACCAAGTCTAAGTTCCGTAAGGTCAAGCCTAGGTTCCGAATATATATACGCCCTAGACTCCGCATAGACAAATATAGACTCGAACCAAGGTTAAACCTAGCGCTCTGATACGAACTTTGTCACGACCCGAAATAGCACGTGACTGGCACTTGAATCATGTGAAATCTATAGGACCACACCTAATTCAAGTAAGTCAAAAGCCCAGAAATCTAAACCATTTTGAATAGAAAGTGAAGGAGAACTCGTTTTAAAACAAGTGGTTTAAATAAAATGGCTGGCATTAAACATTTAAAAGCAACATCATATTTTCCCGAAAATTTCGGCAGATTCTCCTTTGTAAATACTGGCCCCAAACGGGTATAAATATGAATAATATACATAATAAATAAAGGCATCCCCAAGCGGGAGCTAGCTCTTCGCCAACTGACGGTCACAACCATGCAAGCAATATAATATACAACACCGAAGGGCAGGGATCAAAACTCATCAAGAAAAGCAATATCCACAGAAAACCAAAGAAAAACCATAATAATATAGGCGCGCGACTCTAAGGTCGAAAGAATATACAACCGGTCTTCTAAGTCTATTAATATACAAGTCTGGTTGATTGGGTTTACTAGATACAACTGAATAAATAAAAGTACTACGGTGGTCACGATACAAGTGAACCCACCTACCAAAATAATCACCCGGAAGAAAGCAGTATGCCAGCAAAGCCGCCAAGGAGCCTGTACGGCAAAACCTGTAAGGAACTGTGGCACAACGGGGGTGAGTTGCTAACTCGTGAGTAGAAAACATCACCGAGCAGAAATCGCATGTATGAATCAATCCTAGGTCATACGATAACATAAATCCTCAATATATAAAGCGGAACCATCTACACATAAGTGTAATACCAAATGCTCGTGTCTGTGCCTCAGGTAGCAACATATCATAGATATGATGTATGAATACATTAATATGAAAACAGAATACATCATGAATGAGAAAACTGTTTTCATTATCTAGTGAGATTTATGTATATACAAATCGAGGTATCATCAATAAAATCAACATAAAATACGTGTCAAGTATCGACACAAAACATATATCCAAATATCCAATATCTCGGGCTCCGGCTATCCGGATTGGCCCATATCATAAGATCTCAATACCTCAAAGTCTCAATATATCGGGCTCCGGCTATCCGGACTGGCCCCTGGGCTCCGGCCATCCGGACTGGCCCAAATCATCAAATCTCTCGACTACGTCGGTATCCTCCAGATATCCGCCGCGTCATAAATAACCGGTCGGTAGTGCTCCCCTGTAAGGCTCAACGCTATCATCTGTGACCATTTTGTCCCGGGGTACCGCACCGGGTCCACCATGTACCTACAGACGGTTCCTCCTCCTCCTTGAATCGGGTGTGTAATATCGCTCAAGAGCCAAGAAAACTCATGGTGGACATATCTCATATCATATCATGAGAAAACCACACTTTTAATTTTTTAAAAATGATAAATGAGTTTATAAAATCTTGCGGTTTCTCCAAATCCAAAAATCTCATGGAAAATCCGAAATCCAACAATGAAAAATCAATAATATTGAACATCGGGCTCCGGCAATCCGGATTGGCCCTAATAATATTGCATGATAGAAGAATATATATAAACATGCATGGGTATCTAATAAAGAATGCAATATTTAAACTAGCACGGTAATGATATATCAGAACTATCAACTAACACGCGATATCAAATAAATAATATTCTCTAAAGTGTACGTGACATGGCAATTACCGATAATGATGTGTGTGAGCCAGCAAGCAAGTGATTGTGAATATACGCATCAACGGTAATGGTGCTAGTGTCCTGACAGTATAGGCTCATAATAAACAAGAATCACATGTATAAGCATGCAATGCGACAATAATAACATGAATCTATGGACAATGAACAGTACACGCAGCAAATAAGAATATACGTTTTTAAATACGAGTCATACAGTTTTGGCATTTGAAATAACATGAATCGTGCTATTTAGAAAATAGGGCTACGGTGTTACTAAGAAAAGGTATGTCCTTTGAAATATCTGTAGTATCCCTTGGAATGTCTTTAAAATACTCACGATTCGTTAGTTTTAGAAATAAGTATGACTCGAGCCCAGTCTAACATCTATAAAGTAACTACAGGACAAGCTAAGAGACAAATCAAAAGGTTAGGAAAACTACCTAAGTCTGAGTCAATATATGTATACAGTAGTCGGTGATCCCGCCTCAATAGAGTCACATACGATAAAATATATAATACGATATCTTCGAATCATGAGTGCGGATCTATCATCATAATTATATCTCGTACGGTAACCCATTGTACGACATCCCAAAATCGGGGTACGGGTCGCCTATCACATATACCTCAATATCCATATGGCATCATTATCATAATATCATGAACAAGGTACTGATTTAAGTCTAGTACATACCGATACCATCACATATATCCGCGTGTGTATGAAAACACATCACCCAATCAATCCGCTAATATACTATGTCGTATCTCATAACACGACCCAATCACATCACCGATCTCATGGCATCATGCCCAATCACATCGACTCATCTCCAAGTCACATATACTATCCACATCATCCATGTATACGTATACATATACATATATATATATATATATATATATATATATACACACACATACATATTCACACACACACACACACACACACACACACACACACATATCCCCATATACGTACAAGAACATCGAATGTATGCGTGTGTGTGCGCGTGCGTGCAAATCACTACTCTAAGATTTCGCGACTAGGAAACTAAACTTAAGTACTATAATCCAAATACGCTAACACTAACCCAAAGTCATCTAAAGCACATCTTGCTAAGCATACTCATCTCATAATATAACACACACGCGCGCGCGGGCGCACACACACACACATAACGCATCAAATGCTACGAAATTGCGGGGGTGCTATACGCCATCCACCCGATTTCCCCCGTAGATATATATCTACTCACTTTGATCCTTACTTGTCGAAGTCGATGTCGCCACGCTCATCCTTGTTGTTCAAAGTCCACTTGAGGGTACCTACATATATACACATATAGCATCGTAAACAGAAATCACGCACGAAAACCAAAACAACACACGAATCGCACATAGGTTTAAACCTACGGTCTACTCATGCAAAAGAGCTAAATAACACCCGATATCGACGTACAAACGTCAAGTGACCGATACAAAACACAAATATCAAAACGTCAAGTCATGAACATCAAGAAATACAAGGCAGCAACTGATGAAAATGGTCCCAGATTCTGGTTCAGGTGAAATTGGAGTAAGCAAACAATATTGGGGTGTTGTATAGGAGGTATATGAGCTACAGAATCAACCTGGACCCCAAACTCCACAAAGTGACCGGCCACACACCCTCAAAATCCGGCATGCTCGGTTCTATTGGCTCCGTTTGGGTTCGTAGTTGCAGGGTGGTCTCTTAGTGGTCCATCTTGGTTAGTGATGTTATTTTCTTTTCTAGTAAAAGTCCCAGGTCATCCCAGATTCCCTGCACCATCTATTTATTCACAAACCGACATTTCGATATCTAAATCCAAGTCTTGGGTTTGTTTCAGTTTGGTCTGGGTTTTTAACACTATAGGGGGTTTAAGGTCACCACTAAAGCTCATTAGCACAATCACAACTCAAAAATCCCTCAAAACTCATCTAGGAATTTTCAAAACTCACAAAACCTCACTAAAACACTTCTAAACATGTATGGATGCTAAAGTGAATGAGATACTATACTAATGGTGAAGAATATACCTCATTTGGCAACTCAAGAAATTTCTTGAGTTGCCCCAAGTGCCCAAAATCCAAACTTTCTTGGTCCAAAATGCTTGTAGTGAGCTTGTGCACATTTTTAATGAAGGGGATGAAGTGTTTTGGTGAAACTTTGATGGAGTTGTGAGGTGTAGGAGGTGGTGGAGGGAGAGGGTAGCCTATTATGAGGAAGAAGAGAGAATAAGATTGTTTCCCCCAATCAGAGCAAAGCTCTGTTTTGAATTTCAAAATTCAAAAATTGAAGCAACGCTTCAGAACCCGTGCGCTGCGCACCACGTGTCAAAAGCAGACACGCCAGTGCCAGGAGCGCTGCGCCCTAGATAGCGCATCCCCAATCAGAGCAAAGCTCTGTTTTAAAATTCAAAATTTAAGAGTTGAAGCAACGTTTCGAATCCAGCGCCAGACGCGCTGCGCGCCACGTGTCAAACAAGGTGCGCTAGCGCAATTGCACTGCACTCTGCGCTGCGCGCCACGTGTCAAGCGCAGGTGCGCTAGCACTGGGATTAAAAACTCCCCACCGTCAGATCAAAAGATCTATTAATAATAAATTATTAATTAATCAGAACTAAAATTCTGTTATGGAAAGATCTTTCCAATCTTGTTAAAAACAAGAAGATTATTTTCTGTAAAACAGAAGCCTTAGATCAAAGATCCAACAGTGGGGAAACATCCCCAAATAAATCAGAGAAAGATCTCTCTAACCAATTCAACAAATCATTTGGCCCTATATAAAGGACCCTAGACTTCAAGTCTAAAATATAGAGAAACAGAGAGAAGAAGAGAGAGAAAAACTCTCTGCACAAAAGAGCAAACTCTTAAGAAAAAGAAGATTTTTCTTTATCTTAAAGGTAAAGAACTATGTTCTTGAATAACAGAGATGAATCCATATCATAAAAAAGAAGGACCGTCTTCTAAAAAGATCTTAGATCTATCAAAAGACCAAGATCTTTTGATTTAAAAGAAAATATCAAAAAGATCTAATCATAAAAAGACTAAAAGAAGTATTTTACTTCATTCACAGATCTTTTGATCTATAAAGGCAGAGCCTTTTATAAAAAACAAGAACTTTTGTTCTTTGATCTTGAGGCAAAGCCTCTTTTGAAGAACATAAATTTGTTCTTTGGTCTTAAAATTGATCAGAAGCGCTTTGCGCTATTAAAAAATGCCTTGCACTCATGAACTGCGCCCTTGTGCTCCTTGGACCGGCGCTCAGCGCCAAAACCTGCCACGTGTCAACCATAGACATAATCTGCGCTTTGCGCTTCTAAAAACAGAGCACTGCGCTCATGGGCTGGCGCTCAGCGCTCCACGTGTCACTCACTGGTGTGCCAACAGATTAGCGCAACGCGCTCATACACTAAAAGCGCAATGCGCCAATAAACTAGCGCTCAGCGCTAAGCGCGACACGTGTCCTCCTCGTGTGCGCTATCCAACAGAAGCGCAATGCGCTCTTTCCTTGGCGCAAAGCGCCTGACGCGCCATGTGGCGCATTATCAGAACATACTTTGTTCTGATAAATGCTATGCATTATTAAAAGGGCCAAGCCCAGATAAAGGCTCAATAGCCAGAACAATAAAATGTTCAACTCATATCAACTGAGCCCATATGCTCATAAACCTGCAAACAGACTTTAGTCCTAAATTGGACTATAGATCTCCCAACCAACATTGGTTCAAGGGTGCATCTCTGAACTCCTCTGATATTTGTCGTTGTAATCCTTCAACGTCTTCAGAGAGGTAACGGGTCCCGACAGCCATACATTCCACGGACTATGATGTCCTTAACCTTGACTGTGAGGTCTTTAAACTCATGGACTATGATGTCCTTAACCTCGACCGTAAAGTCTTAAAACTAACATCGGACTGTGAGGTCCTCACGGACTATGATGTCCTTAACCTCGACCGTGATGTCTTAAAACTAACATCGGACTGTGGGGTCCTTAAACTCATGGACTATGATGTCCTTAATCTTAACCGTGATGTCTTAAAACTAACATTGGACTGTGGGGTCCTTAAACTCATGGACTATGATGTCCTTAACCTCGACCGCGATGTCTTAACACTAACAATGGACCGTAACGTCCTTAAACTAATTATCGACCGCAATGTCACTAAACTAAACAACAGAGCCCAATTGCTCTCTTGTCAGATCTAAACGATCCTGTTAAATTGATCTTAGTCTAAAAATAAGACTAACGTATCCTTAACAAACGTTTAAGTCGATCTTAGTCTCAAATAAGGCTAACGTATCCTTAAACCCAAACCCCAAACCCAAATCTAAGAAAGATACGGATTTGGACTAGTCCACGCCCTACGGGCGACGACATAACTTAGTCTCCGTTTACAATCCACGGGCAACCAAACACAAAACAAATACCCACGACACGAAGTGACCATCTGGAGAAGGAGAAAGTTGTTACCGCGATGCGGTAGCGTAATTAACTGCAGGGGCTTACGCCTGCAGGGAAGAGTGTCCCCACAATCAAAAACCCCTCAGATGAGGGGGAATCTGACGAAGTCTGCTATATTGGCCGCATCCATTTAAACCTTCAATACACGGTACCATAAATCAACTTGGCATCTTCGGAGAGGTGGACGGATAGCACCAATTAGCATCTGCCCTCAGATTCAGGCAAGACGTCCAGTCTTCCCGGCTTCCGGCGGTGAACAGATTCTGGCACACCCGGTGGGACCTTTTCCTCTTTCCACTCGACACTTCGTGTGTCGTGTTCGCGAACGAATCGCGGTTTGCTATGGTAGCCTGTGGATTCGAGATACTTAGATTTGGTGTCTTGCTCCGTGCAGAAAATAGAAGATCAATGGCTTCAAACTGCACTAACTGCAACTGCAACTCTCGCTCCGTCCTGTCCGGAGGAGTGACTTACGGGCCCCAAGCGGCCTCCCTGTTCAAGATGCCAGTGGAGCAAGTAACTCAGGCCACCACTGGGCTGTTCTTTGGGACCATGATCCCACCGATGAGCTTCAACGCCTCTGTACCATCGCCAGAAGCTCCCAAGAAGTCGGTCTTTGATCGGCTTGCTACTATCACGGCCCCTCTCAACGGGTCATCCAGCTCCAGCTCCTCGGTCTTCGCGAGATTGGGCCAAAGTTCATGTGGGCCCATGATGAAGCCTGCAATCCCAGAAAAGGTTGTTCCGAAGAGGATAGCCATCCCTGCTCCTGAAGTCGTCAAGGTGGCTTCTCCTGCCAAAGGGTCGGTTTTTACAAGACTGACTGTTCCGACTCCCACTACTGTTCCCGTCCCCGCTCAGAAGTCTGTTTTTGACCGGTTGGATACTGCTTCTCAACGGACATCAGTCTTCAAGAGGCCGACGCCAGCAACAGCCCCTCACCTGGATAGGGGGCAAGACAAAGCCATTCCCATCATCAAACCAACACCGTCGGCTCGACACGCTCGACGTCGCCATTGGCGCCGAGTAAGGAAGGCTGGAGGCAACGCCCCCTCTGGGCTAACTCTACCAGCCCCAATGGTGGAAGTCTATGCTGCTGTTCCAACTGGGAACAGCTTCGAACTGCTTAATAGGGTGCACAGGAATTCACCCATTGCAGTGCTGAAGAAATCTCCTCCACCCACGGAGAATGCACCGAAAGCAAGGCCAGAACTACCCCCTCAGCGGCTATCCTCCAAAATTTACAAGGTCTGGCGATAGGTTCAAGACTCGGTAATTGATCAAGATTACTCTCGCCGACAGGAAAAGGTGAAGGTCCAGCAAGAAGAGAACCATTCTGTCAAGCCACAAAAGGCGACAGCTACCTGGGTGCCCACTGCAACGGCTCCCTCAACGTCAATCACTCAAAGAAGAAGGAGGCCAAGGAAAGCCCTTATGAATACGGCAGAACGTAAAGACGCCGGGACCAAATGCCCCAAGTCTGGGGGCATAACGGTCCATACTGTTTACATGGTGTCCGGGAAAGAGGATAGCCGCACTTCGAAGGGTCACCGACCGCTCACCCGATCCGTGACAAAAGCCCAAGAGCAGCGGCAGAAGCTTCAGGAGATGATGACTGCGATGGCCGCACTCACCAGGCCGAAAGCAAGCCCAGAGGCATCCTCGGAGCAACGCCATGAGCAAGAAACCGATGCTGACTTCCTCCGCAGAGTCCTCGAAAAGAAGGACAGAGAAGCAGCAGAACAAGCTGCCAACATAAAACGAATAGCGCTTCTCTTCCAAGACATGGTCGGGATGATGTTACAGCCGGATCCTCCAGCTGAAGACCCTCTGATCATTATCGAAAATGACCAAGCGGAGACGTCAAATCCCCTTCCGGCTTGTTCAGCAGCCAAAAATGAGACCATCTCAAAAGCTGCGCTCGATGATTATATTGCTCAGCAAATAAGAGCTCACTAGGCAAATGAAGTAGACGGCCAAGTAGTCAAAACTGGGCGACCGTATCCAGGCTGATATGATCAGATAAAGTACCCACCGGGCTACACGATCCCCAAATTCCATGTGTACAAGGGGACAGGCAATCCCCATCAACATGTCGCTCAGTTTAGGGCTCTTTGCGGCAACACCGGGGGCGATGATAAACTTTTGCTTCGTCAGTTCGTCGGCAGCTTGGAGGAAACGGCATTCGAATGGTATTCAGAGCTTCCCAACGACTTTGTCAAAACATTTGCAGAGATGGAGCTGCTGTTTACACAGAGATTTGCAAGCGCTAGCGAGCGCACCCCAATCACCGCACTGATCAATGCCAGAGTAAAGCCAGGCGAAACATGGGTTCAATACGCAATACGGTGGCGAAACTTATGGTCGAAGTGCGAACAACGCATCGAGGAAGCGCCGACCGTGGGCATGTTCATAGGCACTTTGGACCCTCATGCAACTATTTCCCAGTTCATGATGTTTTTCAAGCCGACTACTTTCCAGGCCTTGATTGACAAGTTGGCCCAAATGGATCAGATGGGACATAGACCATCGTCTTCAAAGACGGATTCTCGGAATGAAAAGGGGAAAGGAAAAGCAACTTTCGTCGCCAATACTCAACAACAGCCGAGCAACATAAAGCCGGTTGTCCGCCAAAACAATATGCATCCATGCCCATCCCTCGAGGAAAGAATAGGACGTACTTACTCGTTTCCTCAAGACAAAACGAGAAGACTGTTCGAGCTGGCAGTGCGCAACAGGCTCATAAATTTGCCGGATCCAAAACGTCCGTTCCAGCCAAACGACGACAATGATCCCAATTACTGCCCCTACCACTGAGTATTGGGCCATCCGATCGAAGACTGCTACTTCTTCAAAAACTGGGTTGAAGACCAATACCAACAAGGCAAATTCGCATTATCGGAAAACTGGAAGGTGAACCCGCCACAACCTCATGCTCCTAAAAAAGTGGTCATGCCGGGGGCATCGTGCTCTTTTATAGAAAAAGCTCCATGGGAGGTCGCTCTTTCAGCCAAGACGAAAAGAATACTGAAGGATCTTCACACATGCCCAGCCATCAGGTGGAAAAGTCCGTTAGAGCCCGAGGTCATTGATAGGATGCTGAAACCACGCCCAACACCGAGAATTGATAGCAGTGGGCAAAACACCTAGGCACAGCCGTCAAAGTCTTCAAAGAAAAAGAAGAAGACCAAAAAGCTCGCGCAGTTTGATGACAAGCGCACGGACCTGCAAAAACATATTGACGCACTGGAAGAATATAATCAGAAGGCACGGACCCCAGTCACACTCTGAGAATTTCTCAGCCACGTCCTTGAGGACGGAGATGATGACAAAGATTCGTCGGATGAACCTGAGGATTATGTGGAAAGCTGCCATATGATCTCTCACTCGTCGATAAGCAGTGAAGAATCTCCTGACGCAGAGAAACCGGGGGCAGATCCCGAGCCGGAACTTCTAGGTCCATTAGACGAAACAATTGACGCATTCCTGAACGAAGCCCGTCTAAAAAGCAAAGCTGATCGGGAGCGCGAGATGGCCATATTTGAAAAGGCCAAACGCCGGCGACTGGACAAAAGGGTCGAAACACTCCCACCAGATCAAAATACCTCCGCCGCAAATAAAAGCAGGATCAAGACAAGGAAGCGATTCGCCAAGGCCATATCGATGGGGATGAAGATGCCCTCTTTTAGAGAAAATTCTCCTGGCAGTATATATCTTGATGACGCGGACGTACATCCTAACTTCTGCTTGTATCTTCAGAAGATCGCACACCCTACTGAAGACTGCAACTCCTTTAAGTGTTGGTGGCACGGGTATGTCGCCCACAGGCAACACTTTAAGAGGACAGAGCGTGAAGCTCATAGACAGCGGAAAAATGCGACAGATGAGCGTAAAAGAATTGCCGGCAATTGTCATAGGGTTGATCCCGGAGGATCGCGAGTTCTCACCTTCGGGAGCGACTCCGACGAAGAGGTAGCCCTTGGCCCTCTCTTCAAGGAATCCATCTCTGAAACGAAAGAACTTAGGAGTTGCGAGAACATTCAGCCGTGCAATCGCACGCTACCCGGAAAGAATCTCGGACCCGCAAACAAGGGATCGAACAAAAAGGATAAGGGGAAGGGAAAAACGGCCTTCGTTGCCAACGCTCAACAACAATCGAGTGAAACGTCCTTACTCATTTCCCGGCGATGAAACAAGGAGACTGTTCAAACTAGCAGTGCGCAACAGGCTTATCACTCTACCGGAGCCGAAACACCCACTACAACTGAATGATATCAAAAATCCTAATTACTGCCCTTACCACCGAGTATTGGGCCATCCGATCGAAAACTGCTACGTCTTCAAAAACTGGGTTGAAGACCAATACCAACAGGGCAAGTTCGCGCTGTCCTAAAACTGGAAGGTGAGCCCGCCACAATTACATGCTCCGAAAAAGATGGATATGCCGGGGGCATCATGCTCATTCATAGGGAAAGCCCCATGGACCGAAAAGTCCGTAAACTAGAGATTCGCCTCAAATACGGTGACGATGGACCACTATGTCCTAAAACTGGCTGAGGACCGAAACGTCCCTAAACTAACGATGGACCACTATGTCCTAAAACTGGTTGATGACCGAAATGTCGCTAAACTACTACCTACCCGCGGCATCCTCAAGCTGACGTGGTAAAAAAAACGGTATGTCCATAAGCAAAATGGGTACGGATGAAAACCCGAAAGGGCTCCGTGAGTAAAACAGCAGGGCTACCGGCGAGTTTTGTGAAAACCCGAAAGGGCGCAATCTCGTTAAAAGACACTTGCAAGGTCCTCTCGACTTTGTAAGGAGAAACCACCTGCGTGAGATCCTTATGACTCACAAGGGAGCAATACACTTAGGTATCCCCACGATCCCTAGGGAGAAATTACACTTGCGAGATCCCCACGACTCGTAAGGAGAACCCTCTTATGGGACCCTCACGGCTCATAAGATTTGAAAGTCTTAAGCTACAGGGATCTGAATCTGTTCTTAAGCAGCCCCACAACCTCCGATACTGCCCTACAAGCGGCTCAATGCCGACTCTTGTATACAATCCACGGGCGTGAATAAACATTTCCCTAACGAAGTCCCAACCATGACTAGGGATATGTCTATATGGTGAACAACCCTTGTGGGCCCTCTCGACTTATAAGGAGAAAACACTCTTGCAAGATCCTTATGACTTATAAGAGAACATACACTTAGGAGTCCTCACGATTCCTAAGGAGAAAACGCGCCTACGAGATCCTCACGACTCGCAGGGAGAAATACATTTATGAGACCCTTACGGTCCATGAAATCAAAAGCCTTAGTCGACAGGATCCTAACCCTGTTCGTTAAGCCACCTTTGTTCGATATCGACAGAGGCAAATGATGATTCGCTCCTGGCAATATCCCAGTTGTAGCGGTGCTGATGCCGAAATCGGTGTCTAATCCCAAGCTTGCAGCAAAAAGTTTGCGGGCCACACATGCATACGAAATAGCCGAAATGATAGGGCAACTTGCAACAAAATCAGCAAGTAAAAATGTATGCATGCAAAATAGCCGAAATGATTGGGTAACTCGCAATAAAAAATAGCGAGTAAAAATAAAATAATAAATAGCCGAAATGATTGGGCACTACGAAAAATAGCCGAAATGATTGGGCAATCGCGACATTCGCAATGTAAAAGCTGAAATGATAGAGCATCGCGGAAAGAATAAAGAAAAATGAAATTTATGCTCTACAGGTAAGATTGCATCGATCCCTGTATACAATCCAGGGGCACAAATAAAGAAGGAAGCACACCTTCCCTCCCCCGGCTCCATCCGAAAGAGAACCAAGTCTCGACGGTTCACAAACAACTTAGAGACCACTTCGGCATTCGTCTCGTTACAACAGACGTAATGTTAACAACGACATTCCTCAGCAGTCCAGCAGGATGCAGACGCCACATCAACGAAAGACTCCATGGTCGAAACAAAGCGGAGTGATGGCAAAATCCCAGCTCCACCTCAGCATTCGTCTCGTTACAGCAGACGAGATGTCACCACAGCGTTCTTTCTCCAACAGGATTCGGACACGCCAAAGCAAACGAAGCAAAGGCCAAATTCCTAGCTTCAGGGTCTTGACGACAACTCATATAAAACCGGAAAGACCATCGGAGATCATCTCACACCAGCATGAAGTGATCACCACCTCGACGTTCGTATCGACATAACAAACGATATGTCACTACAACGTTCTTCCTCCAGCAGGATTCAGACGCGACAATCAAACAACGGAGCCACGGCAAAATCTCTAGTTCCAAACCTCAACGGTTCACCAGCAACCTAGAGACAACCGCGGCATTCTTCTCGATACAGCAGATGCAATGCCAGCAAACGAAGCGAAGGACAAATTCCTAGCTTCAGGTCTTGACGGCAACTCATATAAAACCGGAAAGACCATCGGAGATCGCTCACACCAGCGCGGAGTGATCACCACCTCGACGTTCATCTCGACACAACAGACGAGATGTCACTACAGCGTTCTTCCTCCAGCAGGATTCAGATGCGACAATCAAACAACGGAGTCATGGCAAAATCCCTAGTTCTAAACCTTGACGGTTCACCAGCAACCTAGAGACAACCGCGACATTCGTCTCAATACAGCAGACGCAATGCCAGCAAACGAAGTGAAGGCAAAATTCCTAGCTTCAGGTCTTGACGGCAACTCATATAAAACCGGAAAGACCATCGGAGATCATCTCACACCAGCGCGGAGTGATCACCACCTCGATGTTAATCTCGACACAACAGACCAGATGTCACTACAGCGTTCTTCCTCCAACAGGATTCAGACGCGACAATCAAACAACGGAGCCACGGCAAAATCCCTAGTTCCAAACCTCGACGGTTCACCAGCAACCTAGAGATAACCACGACATTCGTCTCGATACAGCAGACACAATGCCAGCAAACGAAGCAAAGGCCAAATTCCTAGCTTCAGGGTCTTGACGACAACTCATATAAAACCTGAAAGACTATCGAAGATCATCCCACACCAGCGCGGAGTGGTTATGACTCATCGGGACTCTCCAAAATGAGCCTAACCTCAAGTAAAAAGCGGCATGGCAAAATTCCTAACGCTTGCTCTTCCTACGATCAAACTGCCTAGGTGGATTGCTTGAAGACGTCTTGTCCAGCCCCCGAAGGGATCAGAGACATGACAGTCGCAAGGCTACTCAAACAGCAAGGTTGCCTATCGAGAAATACATCAGCCAACGCGACGGTACGACGGACAAAACCCTAGTACCATAGACCCTAACAGACCTCTGTCATAAAGAGCAGAGGTTAACTGTGATGTTAGGATATTATTGCGAGAAATGCTCGATTCGTCTCGACTCGTGAGGAAAAGCCTTAGGCAGCAGGAATTAAAAAACCTGTTTCCTAAGCACTGGGGCCCTGCAAGTCGGTCCGTAACGGACTCTTGCATATTATTCACGGAGCACACTCTCCAAAGTCGAATCTCGACAAGGAAGGAGACAACCCCTTACGAGTCCTCTCGACTTGTAAGAGGGAAAATTCTCTAGTGAGATCCTTACGACTCTCAAGAGAAAACGCACTTAGGAGTCCTCACGACCCGTAAGGAGAAAATACACCTACAAGATCCTCTCGACTCGTAGGGAGAAAATCTTTATGAGACCCTCACGGCTCATAAAATTGAAAAGTCTTAGGTGACAGATCCTAACCCTATTTCCTAAGCCATCATCATTCTACAAAGGATCCGAGATTGACGGCTATATACTATCTACAGACCGCATTTGCTAAAATCACATGGCAACAACACAGCAAGGAGAAGAAAGAAATAGTATAACAAAAATGTGTCTTTATTCATGAACCCAATTGAATGCAAGATACATCATATAAAAGAATAAAAAAATGAATACATATCATTCAGAGATTACAAGTGTATGATTGATACAAAGGCAGCTACTGAGAAGGAAGCGTTTTCAACAGGTCTGTAAGCTGCTTTCACACTTCTTTCAGTACCTTGTCATGATCAGCCGCCACGGCTCGCTCCGCTTCGATGTGAGTCGTTTGCTGCAAGCATGATGAAATCTTCTCATCAATTTCCCATTGGGCAGCTTCTCGACTCTGCGTAACTCGCTTGATAGAGTCGAGCTTCCATCTCAATACAAGCCCGTCCGAAATACATTGCTGCAAGGTGTCAAAGAAAGCTCTCAGTTGTGCGACGTTCGCTTCGACCTGGGCACGCAACTGGACAAACTCAGTGGAAGCCTCCTCGCATTCCTTCCGCCTCAAGGTCGCTTCTTGTTCGAAATGGCGAAGGAAGGACGCACCCTGCTCGACCCATGCAGCCCGCTGGGAGTTCAAAGCCTGAGTCTCAGGGGAAAGACGCATAAGTTCAAGTTGATGCAGACATGCCTCGATCTTCCTGCAGTGACTAACCCAAGACTCGACGATGCCTTCATTATGGAAATTTACAAGCGTCGCCAGCATCGGATTGACCTCGGCAGCGAAATCTACGGCAGATGTAGGAGCTTCCACGTCAAGCTCCTCGACGTATTCGCTCAACATGCGCAGACTCGTCACAGCACCCTTTGAGGATGGACGTCTGGAGAAGGGGCCTGCCGGCATCATAATGAGAGATTCGAAAGAATCCGGAGTCGAAGCGACCGCTAAAAACAAATCACAATCAGATGACGGATCTAGAAATATAAGAGATTCACGAACAACGGAATTTACTATACCAGTTGCAGGAGGTGGCAAAGCCGGGAGGACCGGTGGCGCAACTGATCTCTTATCTCCTCCTTCAATCTGTAGCACTGCAATCAAGGCAAAGAAGAATCAGAAATAATTTCATTATCGGTAAAAGAAAGAGCATAGATTGAAGGCTGTATTCACCAGCGCCACTGGATGAAGCAATCTCTGACGGGAAGGAGAAGCGGGGATGCAGCACCTGGTACAGGTGGTCAAAAAGGACTCCTGCAAAAACGCGATAACGCAACGTCAGTGCATGAAGTATACGACCAAGAGATAAGACTGATGGATCACAAATCCATACCTTCCAACATCTGAGACGGTGCGAGAGAAGGTAGAAAGATGGTCACCGTCAGGGCGGTAACTGACGGCGCTGCCTCGAGTAGCGCGACATCAGCACTAGCCGCACCTGCATTAGAAACAAGATAAACTCTGTCAGGAAAGATTGAAAAAGATTGCAGAATAAAAAGAAGGGCGGTGACCTAAAGTCTACCTGATGAGTCGCCAGCCGGAACCGAGATGAGGGCATTACTCGATTCAATAACGGCGTCTCCCTCTTCCATCGGGATGGTCTCACCTCCCGTCGCCTCATCCCCTGACTCCACGAGAGCCATCGTCACGCTTGCGACGCCAGGAGATGGCAAGGAACCGTAGGCAGGAAGGGCGATGATCGGGGCGGTGCCCGACTCTTGAGAGAGAGCGGCCACCTCAGACCCAGCAATTGTACCTGTTTCGCTCGCCACTACTGGCTCAGTAGTTGTAGACGTCTCGTCCACCGCCGCCTTAGGCTTGGCTTTGGTAGCCGTCTCGTCAGCCACTACCTCAAGCCCGGCAATTGCGACTACATCGCCTACCGTCGCCCCGGGTTCGGGAATAGCAGCCACCTCCTCCACTGCTCTCCCTCAGGCTCCGCGGTCGTCGCCGTCTCTTCGGGAAGACTCGGCCCTGCAAGATAGGGTATATGAGAACCGATAATTCAAAAATTTTGACAATGCGACCTCACGGCACATTATCTGGAGTTGATTTACCGTTCGCATCCCGAGCCCCACGTGCCGCCCGTCTATAAGCAGTAGACAAGGCGACCGGAGACTCCTCTGAAGGAGTAGCAGCAGGGGCAGCAGCGCTCGAACCCGCACCCATAGCTAGAGCAGCATTACGTTTCCTTGCTGCTCGCCTCTGGCGTTTCCTTTCCTTCAGGGCCGTTAAAGTAGACCTTCTAGAACCTTCCTTCAACAGGGCATCATCATCCACACCCAGGGTTACCTCTGGAGCCGTCAAGGCTTCCGTCATCGGTCGTTTGAGTAAGGCCTCTTTCGGCAGTACCGAAGAAACAGGGACTTCGGTGGCTGGCCTGGGAAGAGTCTCCGCATCATCTCACGGGACCGGCATTGTAGTCCCTGCGATGAGATAAAGAAAAGGTTAGACTGTCCATAAAAAAGTAAATGAAGACTTAATGAGCCGAGACATATCAATGCCCAACAGAGCGCGATTCCTCTCCTCCTCCTCGAAGGTCCTGAGGGAAGTCGCCAGAGCCTCTTCAGTAGTAAAGCATGTTACAAAAGTAGGAATGTCAGTCAAGACATGATAATAAAAATAGAGATATAACGCAATGACAAAAGCGCGACTGATATTTACTTGATTGCATGAGGGCGACTATTTTCGCTTGGTGGCTTGCGAGTCGCGCAGAAGCTGCAATAGCGGCATCGAGATCAGTGTTTTCTGGCGCTATAAAGAGACCCTCATTGGTTCCATATTCACTTAGGCCTTCAGTATAAGGAGCCTGAGGCTCCAAGCCGAGTACAGCATCTAGGGAGAGGACCGACTTCTTCTTCTTCTTCTGTGCGCGAGCTCCAGTCGCAGCAAGCACGAGCTTACGCTTGGTGGGCACCTTGGGACGGCGAGTCCCGATATCCGAGCCCACGCCAGATTCGGGTGAAGCTACAGTTACTGTCTCCGCGGGAGCACGGGGCACCGATGGCACATCCACTATCTCCACAAGAGCGCGGGGCAATCTACGCATAGGGCTTAGCACAAGCGGAGGCTCGACTGCAGCGACTTCTCTTAGCGAAGGGGGTACAGTGGTCCGTCGCTTCAAAGGGACTTTATGATCACAGGCAGGAGGTGCACTTTTGCGATCAAGCAGCAACCGCCTTTCTTCTTTAATAACGGCGCCCGTTGAATGCCGGTACCATGCCGTATACATATTAAGAATCCGTGGGACACAACTCGGCTCGCTGATAAAGAAGTGAGAGCCCATATTCAAACGCATGAAGTGATGCAACACGCCCTCATCCCCTCTTCAGTAGCAGTGGGTTCCAGCAGAAAAGCCTCCAGCGGCACTCCTTGGTTATAACTCAATTGTTGGGCAAAACGATGCGGATTATATCTCATGAAAAGCGCCGCATCATTTTGCCTAAACACCAGGAAGCCCGGTCTGATAGAATATAAATGGAGAGTCTCCCGAGCTGTCAGAACCGAGGCTTCGTCTTTGAAAATATCTTGCAATAACCGCACCGTTGTGGTAGACTCTTTTCCGATGGTTAACACCTTATCGGTAAAGGTCATCCCGTCTCCAACCGTGTGGGGGCGAAGGAGCAAACCTCTAGCAGCCCACGCTGACGGATTTACAATTGAGGTGCCGACCAATCTCATAATCCGGGGGAAACTGCACTTGTCATAGAACGATGGCCTTCTATGGATACCAAAAACGCCAAGCGCATGTAGCTCGAGCCATGACATGAAGTAATGCATCGAGAAGTTCGCATGATGTACTCCAGGTTCAGTTGTATCTGCCGCTTGACTAAGGCCGTGATACAGATGGGCTAAGCCGGCGACCCCGACATCCACTTTCACCCCAATAGTCATCCGGTGAGCCGGGTAAAAGACAGATGGCCTCATGCGGCGAAGGTGCATGGGGAGTGCGAACCAGCTCAACCATAGCCCAAGAAATCCCAGAAAGAATGTTTTCTCATCCATCCCAGGGACTGCAATCTTGCCAAAAGGAATAACTGGAGAGTTGGGAAGGAAGAAACCCTTCTGATTTACCTCAGTCGCTGGCAGGTTCTCCAAACCTAAGCCAAAAGGATCGTCAAGTGTGGCGAATTTAACGGCCTCCTTCGAGAAGACTTGTGGGTGAAGGAAGCGAGCGATGAAATCCTCGAAACTAACCCCGCGGCTCTCAGATTCAAGAAAAAGGCCCTCGTAGATATCCAACACTTTGATCAAACTAGAAAACTGGTGTTGAACAGCATTCACCGGGGTAAGGCCCATTATCATCGGCTTGGCACCAAAAACATATTCGTCCGTGGGAAGCAACTCCTCATAATGCTCCCCTATGACCGGTAGGCCAGAAACCTCTGCAAATTCCTCTAAAGAGATTGATACTTCTCGGTCCAGCGAGAGGAAGGTGTGAGTAGGGATATTCCACTGCTCCAAAAAGGCCTTAACCCACCAGGTGGGAAGCTTAGGATACTGGAAAAGAGAAGCATAAACGGTGGTATACAACCCAAGCCTCATCAACTGCGGCTTCTTCGCTGACAGAATGTAGCGGGCCTATTGCAGATAACCGGTAGGATGATGAGGAATCAGACCTATGTTATATGGTTGCCCCCACGGTCGCGCCTCGCCTTGACAAATACGGCGTCCCAAGGTATCTAAAACCATGGGAGGCTGAACGGGAATCGAAGCTATAGCAGGCTGAAGAAGGCCTTCTGAAGTCCAATTGACCATCTCCACGGCATAGTTCACCGGAGGTGAGTTGGCGTAATGGATCGCCGTGATGGGCTCCGAGGGTACCGCGCATGAAAAGGTTTGTCAACCCCTGATAATCTGATTGTACCATGAACCCCAAAGGTGAAAATTCTTATGTTCCGGATCATGATCTCTGATCAAAGCTAAGACCTCCCGGTCTACGGGTGCTCCAGGAAATCTCCCCTCTGAGCGAACGAATGGGAACGAAGCATCGAAAGACATGTAGCCTGCAAAAGGGACAGAAATCAACTGTCAGTGTTGTAATTTAATCTTAAAATTCCGACGTTTGGCACCTTAAAATTTGTACCACACTGCAATGCAGTGGAAAGGGGACCCACAAAATCCAGATGACAATGCATCGATTAATAAGACAGCCTCATCATTGGATGAGACTGTCAATTAATGAGGAAATCCTTAAAGATTTTTCTCATTGAATGAGAAATCCCTCGGAAAAAGGAGAAAATCTTCTTTTGAGAGCAAAGCTTTGTAACAGAGTGACACTTGTCAAACTTTGGTCATGAGGGAATAAAATTTCTTAAAGAGCCTGGCTCTGTAATGATGATGGAAAATCCATCAAAGATTAATTAAAATCAATTCTTGAGAGAAAAAATTTTTGGGATCTTCAAGATCCATGAAAAAACTCTTAAGAGTTCTTCATCAAAAGATCAAAAGATCTACATGTTATCAAAAGAGCAAAGCTCTGATTCATGGGCTAAGAAACCCCAAGAGAGATTCATGTAACCAAGGCTCTATTAATAAAACCCTAAAAGGGTTTTCTTTAGATCAAAGATCTATGAAGAGCAAGGCTCTGTTAATGGGTAAAAACCTTAATTTATCAAAAATTAATTTAATTTTACCTAAATTTGGTAGAGTTTTAACTCTTGAAAGTTCTTGAACAGAAGAGCAAGGCTCTGAATAAAATTTTTAAGAAGAAAATGGAAATCATCTGAGGACCAAAAGGTCCTATTTATAGGCGCTGAACCGCCTCCTCAACTTCTAAGTTGATCCAAAGGCTTAGATGTTGCCACCGCTGCACTCATGTGTGCGCCACGTGAGCGCAACGGTGGGGGGCATTTATTTCCCCCAATCAGAGCAAAGCACTGTTTTGAATTTCAAAATTCAAAAATTGAAGCAACGCTTCAGATCCCGTGCGCTGCACGCCACGTGTCAAAAGCAGACATGCCAGCGCCAGGAGCGATGCGCCCTAGGTAGCGCACCCCCAATCAGAATAAAGCTCTGTTTTAAAATTCAAAATTTAAAAGTTGAAGCAACGCTTCGAATCCAGCGCCAGACGCGCTGTGCGCCACGTGTCAAACACGGGTGCGCTAGCGCAGTTGCGCTGCGCGCCACGTGTCGAACACGGGTGCGCTAGCGCAGTTGCGCTACGCTATGCGCTGCATGCCACGTGTCAAACAAGGTGCGCTAGCGCAGTTGCTCTGTGATTAGTGCAAGATGCGCTAGCACTGCGATTAAAAACTCCCCACCGTCAGATCAAAAGATCTATTAATAATAAATTATTAATTAATCAGAACTAAAATTCTGTTATGGAAAGATCTTTCCAATATTGTTAAAAACAAGAAGATTATCTTCTGTAAAACAGAAGCCTTAGGATCAAAGATCCAACGGTGGGGAAACATCGCCAAATCAATCAGAGAAAGATCTCTCTAACCAATTCAACAAATCATTTGGCCCTATATAGAGGACCCTAGACTTCAAGTCTAAAATATAGAGAAACAGAGAGAAGAAGAGAGAGAGAAACCCTCTGCAAAAAAGAGCAAACTCTTAAGAAAAAAAGATTTTTCTTCAACTTAAAGGTAAAGAACTATGTTCTTGAATAACAGAGATGAATCCATCTCATAAAAAAGAAGGACCGTCTTCTAAAAAGATCTTAGATCTATCAAAAGACCAAGGTCTTTTGATTTAAAAGAAAATATCAAAAAGATCTAATCATAAAAAGACTAAAAGAAGTGTTTTACTTTATTCACAGATCTTTTGATCTATAAAGGCAGAGCCTTTTATAAAAAACAATAACTTTTGTTCTTTGATCTTGAGGCAAAGCCTCCTTTGAAGAACATAAATTTGTTCTTTGATCTTAAAATTGATCAGAAGTGCTTTGCGCTATTAAAAAGTGCCTTGCACTCATAAACTGTGCCCTTGCGCTCCTTGGACCGGCGCTCAGCGCCAAAACCTGCCACGTGTCAACCAGAGACAAAATCTGCGCTTTGCGCTTCTAAAAACAGAGTACTGCGCTCATGGGCTGGCGCTCAGCGCCAAACGCGCCACGTGTCACTCACTGGTGCGCCAACAGACTAGCGCAACGCGCTCATACACTAAAAGCGCAATGCACCAATAAACTAGCGCTAAGCACGACACGTGTCCTCCTCATGTGCGCTATCCAACAGAAGCGCAATGCGCTCTTTCCTTGGCACAAAGCGCCTGACGCGCCACGTGGCGCACTGTCAGAACATACTTTGTTCTGATAAATGCTATGCATTATTAAAAGGGCCGAGCCCAAATGAAGGCTCAATAGCCAGAACAATAAAATGTTCAACTCATATCAACTGAGCCCATATGCTCATAAACTTGCAAACAGACTTTAGTCCTAAATTGGACTATAGATATCCCAACCAACATTGGTTCAAGGGTACATCTCTGAACTCCTCTGATATTTATCGTTGTAATCTTTCAACGTCTTCAGAGATGTGACGGGTCCCGACAGCTATACATTCCACGAACTATGATGTCCTTAACCTTGACTGTGAGGTCTTTAAACTCATAGACTATGATGTCCTTAACCTCGACCGTAATGTCTTAAAACTAACATCGGATAGTGAGGTCCTTAAACTCACAGACTATGATGTCCTTAACCTCGACCGTGATGTCTTAAAACTAACATCGGACTGTGGGGTCCTTAAACTCATGGACTATGATATCCTTAATCTTGACCGTGATGTCTTAAAACTAACATTGGACTGTGGGGTCCTTAAACTCATGGACTATGATGTCCTTAATCTCGACCGCGATGTCTTAAAACTAACAATGGACAGTAACGTCCTTAAACTAATTATCGACCGCAATGTCACTAAACTAAACAACAGAGCCCAATTGCCCTCTTGTCGGATCTAAACGATCATGTTAAGTTGATCTTAGTTTAAAAATAAGACTAACGTATCCTTAACAAACGTTTAAGTCGATCTTAGTCTCAAATAAGGCTACTGTATCCTTAAACCCAAATCGAAGAAAGATACGGATTTGGACTAGTCCACGCCCTACGGGCGACGACATAACTTAGTCTCCATATACAATCCACGGGCAACCAAACACAAAATAAATACCTACGACACGAAGTGACCATCTGGAGAAGGAGAAAGTTGTTACCACGATGCGGTAGCGTAATTAACTGCAGGGGCTTGCGCCTGCAGGGAAGAGCGTCCCCACAATCAAAAACCCCTCAGATGAGGGGAGATCTGACGAAGTCTGCTACATCGGCCGCATCCGTTTAAACCTTCGATACACGGTGCCATAAATCAACTTGGCATTTTTGGAGAGGTGGACGGATAGCACCAGTTAGCATCTGCCCCCAGATTCAGGCAAGACGTCCAGTCTTCCCGGCTTCCGGCGGTGAACAAAGATGAAGATAGGAATGAAAAACAATGAGCCATGCCCAAGGTTGACCCCTCACCTTCTCTCTCTCTCTCTCTCTCGCCCATACTTCTTTGTTTATTCTTTTACCTTTTCTTTTCTTTTCTTTTTCTTTTATTCTCTTTATCTTTTCATCTCATTTAAAAACAAAGCCATGAAAGAAAATAAAGAAAAGATCATGGTAGGAAAATGTAACAATGTGTAATATGAAATGGTGTATGTCATGTGCACAAATCAAGCTTAATGCACAATTAGTGATATCTAATCGAGATTAGCATTAAAATAGAATATAATTAACCATAAAGAATTTATAATTTTCTTAAATCACATAAATTCTTCCAAAAATAACCATTCGAATTAATTTTCCAATAATTCCCAATTTATCGGTATTTAATTATACCGCACCATTAAAATATTCCTAATATTTATTATTTAATTATATAAATTCCTAAAAATAATATTTTATTTTTTTGAAATGTTACAGACAATGCAGGGTTCACTAAAATCACTATGAATGTTTTCTTTTACTAAAGGTATCATGCTCGGGTAAAATACAAGAACGATGCAACATAGCAAGTCATATGCAATATGGAACACAATGCACCTTATGATTTCAAAAAAATATATTAATCTACACGATTGTATTTAGAAAAAATGCTACAAAAGAGGTAAAATTAAACTCAAACATCGATCTAACAAAATTGGTTCCAAGTCAATCGGGTTTCAGGTTTGCGAGATGTGGTCGTTTCATTTTAAGTTTTCATCGCTGGAAATTCAGTTCCTACACTGAAAGTCCAATTCGTAACATTTTTTTCATCCTGTTGGGATGATAATTAGGCAACGCTACAGTTAAGTGAAATTTATATATTTTAATTAGGTTTTCAACGCATTGTACGGATCGACAATATCCACTGTGTGCTAGGAAATACGTTCTGTTCAAGGTCAGGACATACGTTCTGTCCTTGCTTGGGACTGCAGTACACTTCGACGGTTTAAATTGCAATTAAAATATCAATCGGCAGTAAAATCAAACGAAACCAAAACCTATAGTTATATAACAGGATTATATATACAACGGTATAGGGTTATGCATACTTCCATGTTTCTACAGCGCTACACATTTACTTAAAGTCGGGTGTCAAAATGGAATGCTGATCTGGACTGCAGTCCAGAGCCGCATTCCAAGTCAGTTTTCATTGTTGTGATTTATCAGTATCGAAGGATAAACTATAGGGGGTTATATATTATCGAGTCGTCTTTGATATGAGCCATAGAACATTACATTCCAATATGTATATAATTTTGTATTAATTTAACGTCCCGACATGTACAACAAAACTAGAATTGACATCGCCTCTTTGGGGCATCGTTACACATGTGATACTTCATCATTTTGAGTTCATTTTTCTACACGACATTCGTAAGTAGTAAGAGGAGATATGGGTAAAAGGGTTGAGCATGATCGACAGGGTTTAAGTTCAGTTCACCACATCGAACTAACGACACACAACATCGAGAATTTTCGAATTAAAGTTGGTTTTGTCTAACACGTGGAAATAGTGTCAAATGCTTACAATTCTGATGTTAACGTGAGGTTCGAAATCTACTACACTCAAACTAGTTATCTTAGATTATTATGGCTTTTCATAAAGATACGATGATAACCTACGAATAATATACGGTAATAGCTAACCATCACAGACTAATAATAATCTATCTAGTATATGATTAACTCGAGTCTACAATTATAAATATGTAGCATGTAGAAGAAAGTGAGGTTTCACTTGCCTTCGGACGCTGATATAAAAGCAACACAACGTGCAGGATTTGTCTTGACACACGAGACGGTGCGATACTGGACACGGTGCGTGGCGTGTGTGCGATACGTGGTGATCCGGTACTGGACGCGGTGGCGACGCGGGCATGATACGGTAGTGGGCGTAGTGATGGCGCGGACGTGATATGGTACTGGGCACGATCTTGGCTCAGTGCGTGGTATGGGTATGGCACGGCGTGACATGGTACTGGACATGGTGCAAGGCACTACTGAGCACGGTGCTGGTATGGGATTGGGCACGGTCGTGGTGCGTAGGTGGGCATAATAACGGCACGAAGTGGGCACGATGGTGGTGCAGCACAGAGCATGGGCAGTATAAGATTCAGCTTCAAAGATGGCATAGACGACGATGGGCGGCAGCTCGGCTCGAGTGGGCGCCGGAGAGAGGGGGTGGTGCAGTGCAGTGGTGGCAATGAGAGGCGGCAGCGGTGATCTACGAGGTAGTCGCCGGAGGTGGTGGCAGCGACAGTGAGCTCAGTGGGTGTTGGTGAGGTGGTGATCTCTAGAGGTGGGCTAGGTTGTAATAATAGGGAGGTGGAGGTGGTGGTGTTGGTAGTGGGGTGGACAAGGAGGAGGTGGGAGCGGCGGTGGCCTCGGTAATGGATGAGGGCTGTGGTGATGGGTTTGGAGAGAGGGAAACAATGATGGTGAGGATTGAAGGTGATGAGGGGTAGCTGGGCTCGTCGTGATCTATAGAGGTGGCCGTGGTGGTGGGTTGAGGTCGCCGGCGGTGGAAGTGGTGAGTTGGCCTCGTGAGGTTCTGTGGGTTGCAGAAGAGCTCGGGGTGTTTGGAGATGAAGAAGGTAGCGGATGGAGTGTTAGTTATATGTATGCCCTAGAGGCCATTACTGTCCATACGATGTATATTGTAGTGGATGCTTTGACATATATATGGAGGACTTTCTTACTCGACATGATAGTTTGCTATCTGGTTGCTCTTTATCTTAACATGTACGCTAATTGTCTCTATGTTACATGTTGATAAAGCCCTTAGGATGAGTACTTGACTACCAGGATTGTGATGCAGATTATACTAGTGGGGACAGTGTAGTCGCTAAGTACATCCTTCAAACGTTCCTAGTCGTAGGTGTATCGAGACAGGGCATCGATATACCGGAGTAGACTAGCTTATAGCTTCTCAACCCATGTAGATAGGCGATGGATGATCCCATATCTATTGGTGTTTGACATTAGAGACAGTATACGGGTGCTCAGTGGAGACTGGGTACACTGGACGGACTCGCCGAGAACTCCCATATGGTATTATACCTCACGTCAGATGGCGGTTCTCTGGTGAAACTGGTACAGGTTAGTCTGTAGACCCGAGATCGTCATAGAGTCTTGTGTGATTCCCACGTTGCTTTGATTTCCACCTTACCACGTTCAAGAGAACGTGCAAAATGGTGGCTTTTGGGTACAGTCATGAATTACATGGAGGCAATGAGCGATGGGTTTCGTCTCTCCCGGTATTGGGAGTTGATGTTGCGCTGTGCTCGATTGTCTATAACAGGAAGTCCTTGGGTAAGGCTCCTTCAGAGATATACTGGTAAGTGTTATCAGTAGTTTCTCGACCCGTTATGAGCCTCATATCGACACGACTTATCGAGTTACTGGGGTCTGACGTTTATCACCCCTAGACGAGATATGTGACATATCAGATGAAGAGACCGGACTGTACGGTAATGTTACTGATTGGATTCGCAGGAGTGTGAGCAGGATTTCTTGTTGATCTTCTGATCGCTCAATACACGGGTGGCCGTTACGTTTAGCAGACCGCTTGCGGCTTGTGGGTGTTTGATATGATCATCACCTACTACCAGCGTATTGGCGAGTCTTTAGAGTCCTACACAGGAATTTCCTGGCTCAAGCGAAACGGAGTAGGAGCACATATGTGATATGTACGGGACCGAGATTGATACGATATGAGATACCGTATTATATTCTGGCGATGTGTGACATGATAGGTTATATGTGATATAGCCGGGTTATCGGATCAAGTGTTGATTCGATAAGATGTTACATTATGATATTAATCGGTTATATGTGATATAGCCAGATTATTAAATCAAGTGTTGATTTAATAATTTAATGTATAATTATGTATTTGATATATTACATTACATTAACTAATATTAGCTAACTTAAGATTTCTTTTCTCATTTTGGATACATTGATGTATATGTGATATATGTTAAATGTATCATGCTAGGTTACAAATGCAACTATGGTTAATGAGGGTTAAACCATGCTGGGGTTTAGATTAGGTTTTAAATTTTATCATTAAATAATTCAAATATTATGGATAATTGTCATGGTTGATATTTGTTGAAAGCTTGTAGAAGTTTGTAAGCATCTTTGACTTTGTCCATTTTCTTTGTCTAGCTTAAGATATTTTTTGATCTAACTTTTAGCCCTAGCTCATGGTTAACTCTCTACAAGGGTTAAGCATGACATGCTTAACCCTTGGTTGCATTTCTAATCTCAACAATAATTCATTTTCATCACAACTTCTTCTTCTTCTTCTTCTTCTTCTTGACAAATGCTTTCTAGCTTTTTCAAAAGTGATGATTTTGAGTGAGAAAATGATTTCTAATGTGAGAAAAATTCCTACTTCATCATCCTCTACTACTTGCCATTTAGTATAGGGTGTTTGCTTCACTAATTCCATGATTAGTGAAGAGATAGCTTGGGTTAGTGTCTCCTCGACGTAGATCATTTTCGGCTTTGAAGACTACGAAGCAAGCATGTTCGTTTCTTCATCGAAGCCTCTCTAGAGTCCGGAGTTCACGATCGCAGCGAAGGGACTACTACACGGAGCTATTGAAGTGAAGGACTGGTCTACAAAGTTTGTATTCCTTGTTCATTTTTCATTTGCAAAGTCGTTTCCATTATATTCCGTCGATTTTTAGTTAACGATTCTAAGGTTAGGGTTAGCTAGAAAGATAAATTTTGAATTTGGCATGGACGATCCCTCCCGAAACCTTGCTTCCGTGCTAGATAACCCTGCATGGAGGAGTTGATGGCACTGACGAGGGGCTCGTCGGCGGTGCAGGGGATGCCGACGAGAGTTTATGGTGAGAGGAGTAGGAAAGGAGCTCGGTGAGTTTTTTTTTTGGAGAGTGAGAGAGCAAGAGACAGTGAGAGAGATTAAGAGAGGGCGAGAGAGAGAGACGTTGAGGGAAGAGAGGAGGCTGGCGTTGAGATCTCGGGGTCAGTTGGGATGGGGATTCATCGTGGGTGGAGCGGGTCTCGCGGGCGCTCGTTGTGAGGAAGAGGAGGTGTTCGTTGGTTGAGAGAGAGAGAAAGAGAGAACGAAAGGGAAAGTGGCGGGGATTTAGAGGAAGGGATCTCGCGTTTATTGGTAACGAGGCGGAGACATGGGCGAGCGCGGGTCTCATGGCGACGGTTGCGAGAAAGGAGGGCCACGTTGAGAAAAAGGGAAGAAAAGAGGAAGGAGGAGAAGAAGTAGTAGGGTTCGGGTCGGGGGGTCGGGGAAAAGGTATGTGGGCTTGGGTCAGGGATGGGGAGTGGGTAAAGGAATTAGGGTGTGGGTTAAGAAAATTATATAGGGAAATAGTTTTAGGTTTAAAGGAAAAAGAATTTGAAAAAAATATTTAGGAATTTAAATTGGGAAATAAATAGAGAAATTTTATTGGGACCAAAATTTTAAATACGGTGTATCATGAAACTGGAGATTTATAGAAAAAGTGGTGGAATCACATGAAAATTGGTGTATCCACATCATACATGATAAAGATGATGATGAAGGATGCCGATCGTCGAAAAAAATCGTGGAGGATATAGATTTTTGATGCCACCTAACGAAAAAGACTCATAGGGCTTCTTTTCTTCATTATTCTCATAGTATAAGCCTTACTTCAAGTTTTTATGCTTGATTCAAGCTTTTATTTTTCCTATTTTGCCCCTTGCATTCAATTTAATTACTATTTATCCTCACCTTAAATGCATCAATCTTTTCTTTTTTACTTAATGCATGGAAAATTATACTACATCCCTTTAGTTTAAGAAAAATCAGCTTTTAGCCCCTTATTGCAAGATATTAATCCTCTGCCCCTTATAATTTAAATCGACATGTATTTGACCCATTATAAGCTTATCTTCAGATTTACGCAATATATTTTCTAATGAATTATTTGTATTTATTTTCATATAAATTATCGCTATTCAATCTAGATTGTACCGTTATATCTATGAAATACATGTTCTCCCTGGACAATGTGGATGGAAAATTAGATGAGATATTTGATATCTTTTGAAAATAACAATCAACCAGTTCATTATTAATTTATCTGTACGTGCATGGAAAATTAGATGAGGTTCAGATGTATTTTGAAAAATTGTCGGATCAACACTTTCACTATCACTTTGTATATGTTCTCATCGATTGGATACACCCGTCCACGTTTAATTTGCATAAGTATTTGCATGGAAAAATTATATGAGGCTCTGGCGTTTTTTGAAAAATTGCAATCAACACTTTCACAGTTACTTTTATATTCTTTCTTATTGTTAGATGTTACCAAATTCGTTTCATGCGCTCATTGGTGGATGCAAATATAGATATTGATAGTTATAATAAATGAAAATCTGTATATTATAGATCAACTAATAATAAGATTATGAAATATATATTAAAAGTTATATATGAAATATATATTAAAAATAGTGAGTTGAATTATATAATGTGAAAATTAGCAAGAGAAGAGTACATGATGTGTGAAGATAACCGCCGTTTGAAGGAGCACGGAGCTCGAGAACAATCTGTAATGATGGCAGGAAGATTCCGGAGAAAATATTTTAAAATTTTAAATGCAGTCAGTGATGGTGGCCTAAATTTTTGAATGCAATTTATCATCTATTGAATACATGTAATAGGTAGAAATGTTTAAAGATGTATACTTTTCTGGAATTATTTTGAGAGAAAATGAAGAAATCTTTTAAATTGTTTCGAAAGAGACTCGATTTATGTTAGATTCGAAAGATTTTCCTAAAATAAAATTTAGTTAAGATTCGGTTATTTATGTGATACCATTTTTTTGGGCAACGTCTCGGGGCCGTGCATGGCACGGTAGCACTTGCTAGTTAATCCCATATAACTATTGGTCTATAGAGAATTTTAATTGATATTCACTATCTTTATATACCAATTTACAGGCTGAAGCCTATAGTAGCACTGCAGCCTCAATGTTTCCTGTTATTGTAATATTTTGGTAGTTATTTCTTTTGGACAACTTATATATATCAATCTGTTATTCTTGAATATCATAAAAATTTACAATTATCTTGTTGAACCTTCTACATATATGAATATTATTCTTTTTTTATTGAAGTTGCTAATAAAGGTTAAAAAAACAGATGTTTTAAATTTGGCTTTTATATTTACTGGAAAATCATAATTCAAAAAGAACTCAAGTATATATAATTAAATAGAGGAACCAAATTAAATTCTTGTAAAATTCAACATGTCCGGCCTGATATACTGTGTTTTCAGGAATTGTAGACCTTTATCTTCTTGCAAGAGTCAAGGCACGGATGATGACCATTGGCCCGCTTCATGTTCTTCAATTTGAGCCTTTAGGATTAGGCTGACAATCTTCTAAAAATTTCTTATTTCAGGACCAGTAACTTCTTGTACACATTGCTTTTGGAGAACTTTTTTATACTTTTATTTATTAATACATTTTGAATAGGGCATCTTGCCCTACTTTATTTCGTTAAAAAATAAAATTCAACATGCCAATCAAATAGTGTAAATAAAATTATAGTTTGTAGTTTGTTGATTTCTACCTTAATTAGACTATTGAACATATCAGCTAAACCTCAAGAATGATTAGAATATTTTATTTTTAAAAATATGTACTACAAAAAAACTATCTATAATTTATTTCTTGATATATAGTTTAAACAATTTAGGATTAATTGCTCGAAACCCTTCTATCTATCTATTGTTATATATAATATAAATCCCTACTTCAAGCTTTTAAGCTTGATCAAGCTTTTGCCCTTTCTAATTTCGCCCCTCATAATTGTTTAAATGTCATTTCTGTCCTCACCTTCTTTTCTTCTAATCAAATCGTCATCACAATTATCTTTAGCCTCTTGTGAGGCTTTAATTTTGTATATGGTCCATCAACTTTCTTTATTAGTTTGCTTTTATTAGTTTGCTGTAATTTTCTACACCCATTTGGTCTTTAAATTTATATTTGGTCTCTTAACTTTTATTTTGGATTTTCTATATTCTTTGTCACGTCCCGCTTCCCAAAAGATGGGAGAAAATACGTGACGAGACCCGCGATGTATTTATCTTAAGAAGGTCATTTCTCAAAACAAATACGCTAAGCGTTTATAAGAAAAATAAAAACATACAAGAATCAACAAGAGAAATTAAAATTCAACATTAATTTTATGTACATTTAACATTTCACATAGTTTTTGATACAAGATAACTTTAAAACAAAGGTGCAATGAAAATACGTGGCATACCGAAAAGAAAAGTTGAAGAAAAACTATTAGTCGGGCTGTACTTCAAACTCAAAGTAATTCTCCTAACTCGGCTCGACCACCTCAGTTCCCAGATCACCTGACGAACATTCCAAAAAATAAGAGAAAGGGTGGAATGTTGTTAGCGAACTAGCGCTCGATAAGTCTCCAAAAAAGATATGAATGCAATGTGATAAAGAAATGCGTATAAGTAGAATATGAAATATAATTTAATATTGGTCAAGTAAAGGTGTCAATTAAACCAAATTATGTATATGTATAAGCATGGTTATTTATTCAACACAGTTGTGTGTAATTCGATAATGAAAATATACGTGTATACGAGAGTAGTCCGTCAAACCCACGGACCAACATCACATTTCGTTCAAGGCCTCGTTAAATTCATGGGACAACAACACACGAGATTCATGTTAGGTGATTCTTAGTGGACTCTCGTGCCACAACATATATTATTTACCAAACTACTCTTTAACCACGCGTATTTTAATTTATATTTTAAATTACAAGTCTTGTTCGAATTTATGAATATATGAGAAGATAACAAGTTCAAGTTTCAAGCTGAGTTCAAGTATACATGTCAAGTGTTCATATCAAGTCATTACGTATTCATGATTCGGGTCAAGTCAAGTCTAGCATGTAATGCTTTATTCAGGTGAGTCAAGCATGTGGTTTATGACATATGACCAATATGATAACAAAAGCGTTTCAGGTTACATTTTGTCCATACTTTAATAAATGCTTCTTATAAATTTTATTCGTATCTTTGTATTTATTTTAGTATTTCTTTTTTATGGAAAAATTTGAAAAAAGTAATTTCGAGTTAAATATAAATAATATAATTTTTGGGAAAAGAAAAGAATTTGAATATGATATTTTAATATTTTCGAAGATTTATTTTAGTAAGTGGATTTTAAAAAGGAATTATTTTAAGAGTAAAATGGTTGGAAATGAGTAAGTAACTATTTAGAACTTATCTATAAATTTTTCATAATTTTTCGGTATTAAAAAGTATTTTAAACTAATTTTTATTCAAGAAAAACAATTTATAAAACAATTTTTAGAAAAATAAAATAAAATAACAAAACTTTTTAAAACCTAAACCCAAAACATTTTATTTAAACCAAGCCCGGTCAAGACCTAAGGCCAAGGCCAGACCCGGCCTGCACACGCCAGCACAAGCCGGTGTGTGGCTCCCACGAACAGGCACGCGCCTGTGCGTGCTTGGACGTCCCGCCCACATGGGCGGCTCACGCCTACATGGGGTATAGAGAACCATTCTATCTCGCGATCGAACGGCCAGGATGGGCGAAGAGGGAAGCGGCTTGCAGATCTCGGCTCCGGTCGACGCAATTTTCGGCTCTGGTGGGCCCGGTTGATTGTTTTGAAGACCCTATAAATAGCTCCCTTTCATTTGTATTTTTCTCACTCATTTCTCCTCACAAAAATTCAGTAAAAATATGTAGTTCTTCGTTTCGACGACTCCATCACTTTGGTGCTATCCGATCGTCTGGGAAAAATCCGAGCGTGACGTTTTTCATGTTTCCGTACGAGACAATGTTTCAACATCTTTTTCGATAGTCGTCTCCAGGTAAGATTTCATCTCTCTTCACTCGATCCCGCCGCCTCTTCTATGCATCTTTTGAATGTGTTCTAAAGTGCCAACTTGCCCTCTAAACAATTAACACAACTATGGTAGTTATACTAATTAGTTTTTAATCGGTACATGCAACAACTTGCTCAAGTTACTCTCTCACTCATCTAAATACGCATTTGTATAATTTCGACACGGGGTAATGACATACCCTCTTTATTTACTGTTAATTCATAATTATACACATGTCGATATGTTGCTTAATTCTAAAACCCATAAAACACTATTTTACAAGCTGAAACGTGTTGGGGTTCGGTGCCCGCGCTGTGGAAGCCGCCGCCGCCGAGGCGGAAGCGAAAACAAAAACTTTTTTCGAGCACCAAACACCCGTAACCCAGGATACGATCCATACACCTAAACTAGTAAACTAAAACATGCAAGGGATTAGAAAATTATAACCTTCGACACGTGTCCACCCAATTGTGGAAGACCCCTCCAAGCTCGTAGCCGCCAGGATCACGCTTGAAGGTTGACCGCCCTCGCCGAAGAAGATCCATCCGAGGAAAACCGGAAAAGGCCCCGACCGACAGTCCAAACTTGCTTAGGATGGATGGCGGTGATGTAGGAATTTTTCCATTAAACTTTTTCTCTCTAAAGCATGCTCACTAGAAAGCAAGAGTAGAAGGAGAAGAGGTGAGGAGAGAGTGGAAGGTCTCACCATGAAAGATGAGCTTGTATGATGAAAAATGGATCAAGTGTAGAAAGAAAAGAATGGCTACTACCTTTTTACCATGCATCAATAAATGCACTCCATAAATGATCTAGCCATTCCTTTCTACAAGCACAAGTATCATGCTTCATTAAACCTCCTTTTCCACCTCATTTTCCCATTTGTTTTTGTAAAATAGAAAAACAAATATGAGGTGTCCTTCTTCTAGAAGCATTTCCATATAAAATAGTCCAGCTTAATCCTGAGCCAGCTAGTATTATCAACCGCTCGATTAAAGTCTGTGTATCCCGTACACGTATTTAATCGAACCCCTGCTCGTACCGACGTATGGTTCCTACATCTATCGCCTGAGCCGGGAAAACCCTCTATATGAGGCTCTAAAGACTCGACAATACGCTGGCAGTGGGTTTAATAACAAGCACGTCAGCGACACAAGATGTACATAACGGCTACCCAGGTACTTGCCGAACGGGGGGTCGACAATCAAGTACGTTCTTACTCTATTGAGCCTAAATGTGACAATTTCCGTACAGTCCGATCTCTTCATCAAAAAGTATCGTATATCGGGTCTAGGGGGTGGATAACGTCAGACCCCTACTAACCTGTTAAGTCGTGTCCGAGTCAAACTCATCACCAACAGAGATACTATTGATCAACTATCAGTAAATCTCATCCACCGTGGTTACGGATTTCTAGTGATAGCCAACTGAACACGGTGCGACGTTGACTCCTAATATCAGGAGAGACAAATCCCTGAAAATCGACTACTGCCTCCATGTTGCTTAGGACTGTACCCAATTAAAACCTGTTTGTACGGCTCCTTTGAGCCATGGTAGGGTAGTAATCAAAGTACATTGGGAACTCACACGAGAAAAAATGACGATCACAGATCAAAAGACTAATTTGTACTCATGTAACCCGAGAACTTTCATCTGACGATAGTTATAATACCATCTAGAGGTTCTCGACGAGTCCGTCCGGTGTACTCTCATCCAATGAGCACATGTATACTATCTTAGGTGACACAACACCAATGGCTTGTGAGACCGGCCATCACCCCTCTTCGGGGTTTAGAAACGTACACACTGGTCTACTCTGGAATATCGATGCCCAGTTTCGATATTTCTACGACTGGGGATATTTAAGGATGTGCTTATGGACAACCCAGCTCCTCATATATGATCGCTATCATAATGTTGGTTTTCAAGCAACAATCCTACGGGCTTCATCAATGATGAAGATAAATTAGATAGCATACTATCATCTCGAATAAGGTTGTTATACCTGTATAGGTCCTCGTTCAATTATCATAATTGTCTACTTGCAATCACAATAATTGCCTTGAGGGCACTATATCCAACAAAACGCTGCCCTAATTGAAAGTGAACTTTAAACTAATTTAATCCACAATATATATATTCTAAACTACCTTGTAACACTAAAAATACCCTATGGTTTCAAAAAACCCGAATGTCACATTAATACCCTAAAGTTTCTAAATATTGTATTTTTCAAATTAATACCCTGAAGTTTCAGAAACCCGTTATCTCTTGAGCCTCGGGGAGCCGGAGATATGGCATCACTAAAATATCTTGAACTTTTATAAAACCCCGTTATACTTGACTCCATATTCACTGATGAGCTAGACTCAAACCATAACTTGTTTTACTCGATCAGTTATGCGTGAGCGTATAGATGCTAGGCATGGGGTGGAAACCAAAGGATCCGATTCGGAATGATACGTGTTTTCCATGTCTTGTTAGTTCCGCATGATAACTGATAACTCAACTTAAATATATTGATGTAAGGTTTAAGGTAGTTGGAGAAGGAAATCGAGATTGCGTGTATCGTGAGTGCCCTTGTCTAATTGTTGTGATTCCGAGCATATACTGAATACTGATTGTCGTGTTACTGTGATTCCGGCAATTTACGGAATACTCTATGATATCCAAAAATCTCTTTCGTTGCCCGAACTCCTAAACCAAAACATTTCAAAATATCTTAAATGGCATAATACACTTGGATAAACTTACATGCCTTAACACTATCATGTTTATCATAACTCGTTATACCTTGAGAACCAAAACAAACTAAAATACGAAAAAATAGTCATTAAATGAGATCTTATCTACATATTAACTCATATACATGCGACCTTCGCTGTTATTTATTATTACCTTACTTACGTATTGACTCATATACTTTGAACACTAGTTTTTATCAACCTTTTTACCTGCACATTGTTATGCTAGTTCATATATATGTTTCACTTTGTTGAAAATAACCCCCTAAAGAATACTATTCGAGTTTAACGCTGACGGACGTTCTTTTTCCTTGTTTCCCCCGAAATGTCTGTTTGAGATAGGAGAAGAACAGAACATAACGACAGAGGTTGAAGCTACGAGGGAATATTATGCTCCCCATTCGACTCACTATAATGGGTTTTCAGTCTTCCTTATTTTCTTTTTCGCCCACCTGTTTAGGGTTTTCTTTCTTGTCTCGCTTTATGTTGTAATAAACCTTTGAATCTCATATGTAATAAATGTTGGTTAATGAATAAAAGTTTCTTCTTTGTACCGGTTTTTGTGTACTCCTGCACTACTATACGCTTAGCGAAACTATATAGGGGAGAGTCTACTTCTCGGTATAGTTACGTTGCGGGGCTCGTCGCGTCTCCGTTCCAGTATCTTCGGAAGCGGGGCGTGACACATTTCAAGTATAAACCAATTTCTATTTTGAGACGGTATGAATTGATACGTTCAAAATATCTAGGCAAGTGAATCACTGCTTGTCTATCTCTTCTCGATACTCAAGAGAGAATAGGTCACTTAAACCATTTGCTTTCTAAATACTGGTCTTAGAAATTCTGAGGTATTTATGTAAAAAGATAGCATTTGAAACTTTATGGTATTTATAGAAAATAAGCCACTAAATTCTCGAGGGTTTTATATAAAATATTATATTTTGAAATCTCGAGAATGTTTTGATAGAAATATTATTTAGAATGTTCAGATGTTTTAATAAAATATGTTTTAGATTTAATGTTATTTTAGTGGTAAAACCTAGATTTTAAAAGTTTATGGTATTTTCATGAAAAATCTATCTTTTGAAAAACTTGAGGTATTTTAATAAAAACTTAATATTTTAATTTAGAATATTTTATTGAAATTAGATTTTCAAATTTCTTTCTTTTAAGTTACATGTACATAATTTTTAATTTAGTATTGTTTTATTTCATTTAAAATCGTATTTTTTTCCTTTTCCTTCGAGAATGTGCTTCATGAAGAACTCCGATCTCACCCACTAGACTCAAGATTTACGATAATCCGCACCATCTTCACAGGCTCCCCTAAAGAGGGCTGTAGGGGCATAATTTGCAAGGGGAAAAGAATATCGATTAAAAACTGTATTTTGAACTTGAGGGTATTTTAATGAATTTTGATCCTTTTATAAAAAAACGTGATAACATATAATCGTGATATGATTTCAAAGTGTGCATGAGTGGGGTAGCCCGTTACCCCGTGAGCTATCATTAAAAAATTGTATAACGCTATTAACAAATTCATGTTGAAGCATAAGAAATTGTAGAATTTACATGAAACTATCATCAAAACCATTCATGAAAAGAAGTGTAGGTTACATGTTGTAATAGTATTTGTTAGGGAATAATTATCATGAACTTGCTAAATTAAATATAAGTTAATTTCTTCACAAGTCTTACCTTTTCATTTAATAAAGCATAAAAATATTTGATACAAGGGATATTATTTTGAGTATAGATTTTCATGGATGAATTTCAAAGCATGGATGGATTTTGGAGACATAGCAAAAGAATGGATTCAAGGGAGAGAAGAAGAAGAGTAGGGAGACTTACTTGTTTGTCGATGCAAAGGGATGAGGAAAAAGTAGTCTCGGTTTGAAGAACCGAGACCGCAAACCAACGGGGAGCGAGCTTGAAGGATCTTGATAGCTTGATTTGGCTTCTTGGTTTCTAGGACTTTGAGAGATAAAATTGTAGCCGTGATGGTTCTTGAACGGAGCTTCGACGTTAGGAGATTAGAATGATCTTCAAGAGTTTTTGGGGAGGAATTTGAGATAGTTTTCAGAGTAGAAGTAAGATGGGATAGCTATGGATATTTATAGGAGAAAGTACGGAAGTATGGTGAATTAAAAAGAAAATTAAAATTGGGATTAAAAGAGTGTAAATAGGGTAATCGAAAAGCTGCAGACTCTTTGTTTACTTTGGGGAGTTTTGAAGTATGAAAATGAGCTGCCGGGAGATCAAGAGGTGCACGTGCATGGGCGTAGAATGATTGGGCATGGTCTGGCCGCCCCCACCTTCCCTAGGTCGGCCTCATAGGTTCAGGGTTCGGGTCTTGGTCCTGTTTTGCCTTGTAGGGTCCATTTTCATATATCTTTTCTACTGCAACATTTCGGAACTCCGTGTAACGCTCGTGCAGAATCTTGAGCTTCCCAAAACGTCAAAAGAAAAAATAATAAAATAATTATGGCAGTAAGGATTCAAACATGCAGGCTATAGGACAGTAGTGTAGAGACTTAACCAATGAGCTACAAATTGTTTCTTACACTTATTTATCAAGAATAACTTATAACTCGTTAACAGAACAGAAATATACTCTTTTATTAATATTGGACTAATAAAAGTGTATAGGGATTTTAGGGTTGTTATATCCTACCCTCCTTAGAAAAATTTCGTTCTCGAAATTTACATAAGGAAGATATTGTAACAGAGTAAAGAAACAAGATGATTGAGAGAAAGATCGAGACGAAGATTAATAGTTTACATATTCGTTTTCGTTGCGTCGTGATACGATCATCGGGAAAATAAGAAGAGATTCAAGAGGAAAGAATTCAAGAATGTAGTCGTTACAGTCTACCTTCCTTAAAACTATCTCATCGAGCATCCCCTAGCTTCTTCTCGTCGTCATCAACACCGCCGCCGCCACCCAACACCATCGCCATCGTAAACACCACAACACCAATGCATCAAAACCTTCTTTCCGCGCAAACAATCAATCTAGTTCCTAACTAATGGTGAATTGGTTGTTATACAAATTCACACCGCAAATAAGTCTCCCTCCTTAAACGAATTTCTTCCGCGAAATTCTCTCAAAAAGTATGTTGCAACAACACGGAAAAGCTAAGGATGATGAAATCTTGTGTGGTTATAATTTGTCACGCCCCGCTTCCTAGAATGCGCAGATTACGGCACGCGACAGAGCCAACCATGCTACCCGTGGTTAGGAAATATCTCTCTACAGTCACATTACGGCTGTCTATAGGATATCAAGAACAAAAAAATATAAAATCTATCTAGTACATGTCTATTTTCCACAGTAAATAGAGTCATGAAAATACATATACGGAAACGAATCAAATCCAATAACATCTGAACTTGTCCCAATATGGGCTCACATCAAGGAAATCAAACTGCTGAAATAAACTAAACTAGACATCTCTAAATACACGATCACTTCTTCATCGCTCGGCTTGATTTCTAAATTACTCTCGATCTGCCTAGGATAAAGGTAAAGAAACCGGGTTATGCAAAACCCAGACGTCAGTGCGTCATAATACCAAATAACAATGATAACCAGGATGCAACGATATAAGTAAACATGAATATAAATAGATAATACAGATATGGAACAGTGAGGTATGTGTTTGTATGTGATGTGTGATGTGTAAGCTAAAACTGTGCTTCTAGGTTATCTATTCTAAAAGCCTTTGAAATAAATTAATGTAAACCTTATCGCAACCCAATAGAATATATCCCGTTCATTCCCCACAGGATCACGGTATCAGGATTTATTCCGTAATGCCCGGAAAAACAGCAAACAGGTAATTATTCCGTAACGCCCGGAAAAACGACAAACATGTAATTATTCCGTAACGCCCGGAAAAATGGAAAATATGTAATTATTCCGTAACGCCCGTAAAAATGGCAAACATGTAATAATATCCTCTCGAGTTACGTTTCAGTTACATTCTTGATTTCCCCTTTACCCCCAGGTTTGTGTTCAAGTCAGGTATTGCCAATATAGATCTAATGCCAACATAGGATCAGCAGGTACAGTTCTCGTCTATGCAGACAACAAGTCACGTCTGTAAGGACGACACGTCAATATCATTGGTATTAGTAACAAAATCCAAGTAACAAGTCAAGTAGGGTGTCGTGAAAATTTCATGTGATGTATCTGAATCAAATAGATATCCAATGTGAAACTGTAATCGATATCGAAACACGGTTAATGCACGGATGCACATGTATCTATCTGTAATAACCTTTTATATGTCCGTGACCACGTATGATGCACACTAGATAACATGTCATACTAATATATAGTATAATGATATCATGATGTTCCGACATGCAATTAGATATGCTATTGTCAGTACGGATACGAACGGATATCGTAAAACCGTAAATCTATAATATTTGCTGCATAATAAAAAAATGTGTACTATTTTTATTCATATAGACATCGATATAGTAACATAGCATGTTGCAAGATAAATTTATCTGATCGGATCTCACGTCGGGGTACGTACGTCACGTTTGACGTCGGATAAACATCGTGATGTAACTCACGCGCGCAGGACTGACCTGACTGATCAAAGACGTGACTGCGCTGGATGACGACAATGACTGGGTCGTCCGGATCGTCGGCGATGTGTACGACTCCGGCAAGACGGCCGGAAAATTCAAGAAAGAAAGAATGGAAGGTAGAAAGAAAGGAAAAAAAGAAGAGGGATAGGGTGCTGCTTGATTAGGTTTCTGGACAGAGGACCAGGTGATGGTGACGATGGGTTGCCATCGGCGATGGTAACGATGAGGTACAGTGGGTTTCTTGGGTTGCTGTTGGGGTCGTGAGGTCTGTCGAGAGTGTTGGTAGTGGTGTCGGGGATAAGAGGGATGGGGAGGTGAAGGCGGATATAAGGGTGATGGCGACGAGGTGGTGATCGACGGTGAGGGTGCAAGCGTTGGGGTTCGAGTTTGCAGGTGTTGGGGTTCTTAGGTTCTCAGGTTGCATGGTTGGTGATCGGGATGCAGGGTGATCGGTTAAAGGAGGTGGCGAATGTAACGATGACGACGACGTTTGTGGTGGTCGGCGACGGCGGGGTTAATGGCGATGAGAGGTTCTTGCAGTTGGGTCGCCGGGGGTCTAGAGGTGCAGGGATGGTCAAGGTTGCAGGGATGTCGAGGAGAAGGAGTAGAGGAGGAAGTGTAGGTGGTGATGAGGTCGGGGTGACGAGGGCAGGGGAACGAGGAGGTCGGCGGTGAAGGCGAGGGACTAAGGTTTAGGTTTGGTTTGGGTTTCGTCACGGGAACAGATAAAAGAAGTAGAGGAAGGAGAGAGAGGTGGGGCGAGGTAATTATTAGGGTTAAATAAAAATATATATATAGAGGAGAGAGAGAGAGAGGCAGGGGATAGAAAGAGCGTGTGTGTGAGAGGAGAGAGAGACGGTGAGGATAGGACAATTTAGTTTAAAAATATTATATCTATATTATGAACTGATAATATATAAAAATATTATAATATATTTTCTAGGATTATATAGCTAATACTAAAATACTCCGAAAAATAGCCGGGTCTCTTCTAAAAATCTAGATTTAAAGTATGGAGAATATACGTACAAGCCAAAACAATAATGCGGTGTCCAATCAGTAAAAATGCATACCCCCCAAGAACGGATATATATAAATATACATAGCGATCCAAACGAGCCTGTTTTAACAATCTGGACATGAACACGATATATGGATACGACCATGTGATATGGGGTATGATAACATGCCTTGCTAGATATTAAAAATTATTATCTGGCTATAATTTGTATTATTTAAACGGTATGCGGATACTAAATAGATCATACATGTATATGGATCCTAGATGTGCACGGATTCTCTATACTAGTAAATATATGACGTAATCTTGAACCATAATAGGTTTCAAGCATGCGGGTCAGGTTGGATACTAAACACAGATACCAAATGCACTATCCGTACCCACAAGCAACAATAATCAAGAAAACTGTCGCAAGATCTGAAAACACCCAAATAGAATATCGTATAAATGCACTAGGGTGTTATATAATTATTCAACAAGTTCTTTATATGTGTAAGTTTTCCTTCAAAACATATGTGCAAGTTTTTTTACGTTTGATGAAATTTCATAAGTTATAACGTTATAGCTTTTTTATTCAAAAAATAACGATGTTTGCGGATAAATTTAAAAAATATTAAGTTAGCCTTGTATTCACAACCCTTGTGTAAGTGAGACGGCTCAAACTGGGTTGCGCCTGGTCACAAGTCGTTTAGAATTAGCATTTCCTCTCTGAATGCATTAGACGGCTTAAGGTAATTTTGAACCGTCCCAAAGTCTCGAAGCAGTTCATTGCAAATTTATTGAGGATTTATTTAGAAATTATTTTGGAGATTAATTTGGAAAGATTTCGTTGAAGATTTATTTGAACATTGGTTGGAAGATCTATGAAGAGATCTTTCAGGAGCTTGATTAGGAAAGTTTATTTGGAAGTTATTTGAAAATTTGTTAGAGAATTATTTGAAAAGATATTTGAAGATTTTGATGAGATCCAAATTAGAATAGAAGTTCTATTATTTTGTGACATAAATAAAGAATGGTCTCATCAAAGAAAAGTGGTCAAACATGAAGAATTGAAGAGAAGGCTTTTGTAGGAAGAGATATTTTGTAATTCGTAATGAAATTGAATAAAGAAGAAAAGTTAGAAGATTTTTTTGTGTTTGATCGTGTCTTTCATTTTATTCTTTCTTCTCAAAGATCCTGTATTTGTTTTCTGAATTGTTTGAGACGTAAAAATCCTAACAAACTGGTATCAGAGCGTAGAGAACTGAAGGGTCTTCGATTCTACGGTCTAAGTTTACGGTGGGTGACGACACTTTTGTCCACTCTCCATCTTCTTAGATTGTAATTTTGAAGGTGTTGGTTCAAAGATCTGAGAAAGAAGGTTAAGTTTGTTGCGGCGGTAAATAGAAAATGGCCTGGAGGAAGTCCGGCTCAAGGTGGAGCCTTGTTGAAGAGAAGGGATTGAAGATGGCTCGTTGAATACAAGTCAAGGTGGAGATTTGTTGAGTTTGCCTTATATTCACGACTCTCGTGTGTATGAGATGGGTCAAATTGGGTTGAGTCGGTTCACAAGTCATTTGGAATTAGCGTTTCTTCTCTGAATGCATGAGACGGCTCAAGGAATTTTGAGCCGACTCAAAGTCTCGAAATAGTTCGTTGCAGATTTATTTAGAGATTATTGTGAAGATTAATTTGGAAAGATTTCATTGGAGATTTATTTGAAGAGTTGTTGGAAGATCTATGAAGAGATCTTTCAAGAGCTTAATTAGGAAAGTTTATTTGGAAGTTATTTGAAGATTTGTTAGAGAATTATTTGAAGAGATGTTTAAAGATTTATTTTGAAGATTTGATGTGATCCTAATTGGAGTAAAAGTTCAATTATTTTGTGCTATAAATAGAGAAGGATCTCATCAGAGAAAAGTGGCCAAATACGAAGACGAAGAAGAAGAAGAAGAAGAAGAAGAAGAAGACTTAAATAAAAGGTTTTTGTAAGAAGAGAGATTTTATAATTCGTATTGAAGTTGAATAAAAAAGAGAAGTTGAAAGATTTTCTTATGTTTGATTGTGTCTTTTATTTTATTTTTTTCTCAAAACTATTGTATTTGTTTTCTAAATTGTTTGGAAGCTAAAATTCCTAAAAAAAAATAATGTGTGGATTTTTTTAATGTGTAAGAATTGAAACCTCCATCTAGGACGCGTTGACTCATCTAGGAATTTTCTAATGCAATTTAGCGTTCATTCAATAAATGCAGAAAATAAATAAAATTGTAAAGTCTAACAAACTCTTATGAAATTGTTTTCAAAGAAAATAAAGAAAATTTTCAAAATTGTTTTGAGAGAAATTTGGTCAAGTTTTGATGAAGGTGTAATGTTTAAAAGACTTTTATGAAATTGTTTCTAAAGAAAATTAAAAAGTCTGAAATTGTTTTAAGAAAATTAAGGTCAAGTTTTAAAAATTAGAAAGACAATGGATTTTAGTTGAAATGTTGATTATTGCTGAAATAACATATTTCTTAAATTCTTGGGTAAGTTTATATGCTCGTGCATGGTACGGGGGAACTTGCTAGTTTTCTATCTATAAAGCCATATTGAATATTCCTTCTTCAATCTTTTTATTGTCCACTTGAATGGAAAATTTGGCTCCATCCATTTAGTTTAAAGAAATCTGCATTTGGACCTTTCTTGCGAGAAATAAATCCTCCGCCCCTATATTATAAGTTAATATGCATTTGGTTCATTCTAAGTTTATCTTTATATTCATGCAATATATTTTTGTATGAATTATATATCTGTATTTATTTACATAAAAGTTATCGCTATTTAATATAGATTGTAGCGTAACATCTTTGAAAAGTATGTTCTCTCTTACTCTCTAGACACATGTGGATGGAAAATTAAATGATGTCTGATATCTTTTGAAAATTGCAATCAACCCATTCACTATTACTTTGTATATGTACATGCATCGAAGATTAGATGAGGCTCAGATGTATTTTGAATTGCAACCAACACTTTCACTGTTACTTTATATACGTTCTCATTGACCGGATATGTCCGTGCATTATTACTTTGTATACGTACATGCATGGAAAATTATATGAGGCTCAGACGTCTTTTGAAAAATTGCAATCAACACTTTCACCATTACTTTTGTATAGTTCTAATCGATCGGGTATGGCTCGAAGGTAGATGTTACCATATTCATATCATGTGGTCGTTAGCGGATGCAAATATAGATATAAATAATTATAAGAAATAAAAATCCGTATTAGATCGACAACCAATAAGGTTATGAAATATATATTAAAATTTATATACACTTCTGAAATATATATTAAAAACAGCAAGTTAATTATATAATATGAAAATTAGCAAGAGAAGAGTACATGATGATGCAAAGATAACCGTCGTTTAAAGGAGGACGGTGGTCGATCGTAATCAATGATGACGACAGGAAGATTCCGGACAAAATCTTTTCAAATTTAAAATGCTATCGGTGACGATAGCCGGAATTTTCGAATACAATTTTTCATCCGTTGAATATATCTAATATATAGAAATGTGTAAAGACAGATACTTTTATGGAATTGTTTTGAGAGAGAATGAAGAAATTTTCTAATTGATTTTAGAGAATTTAGGTTAACCTTAAAAGATTTGCTTGTATTAAAATTTAGTTAGGATTCTGGTTATCTATTTGACATCATATTTTTTAGGCAACTCTCCGAGCCCGTGCATGGAACAAGCGCTATTGCAAGAACTATTGTATACCACTAATAGATCCTCTAGCAATTAAATTTATTGACCAAAACCTAAAAAACACAAAAAATTTAGGCTAAATGTCATGAAATACCCCTAACTTCTACCCCAATAGCAGAAAATACCCCTGACTTTCTAAAACCAGCCCTTTGCCCCCCTCAATTTTAATTAATTTCCAAAATTCCCTTGATATAAATATTTAATTACAAAAATTTCTTTTTCTCTTTTTCTTATATACATTCATTATTTTTCGATATTACCCACATCTTTCAAAATCTTTAAGTTTTTTTAAATACTCCCAAACTTAATAAGTGACTTTTAACTTTATTTTTTCAATTTAATTTATTTTTCAAATACCAATTTTACTCGCATCATCGTCATCGTCATCATCTTTGTCATGCCCCGCTTCCCAAAATACTCTAAGTTACGGGACGTAACTCAGTCAGCCATACTAGCTATGGTAAGAAATCATCCTTCCATATTCACATTAAGATTGGCATGCAGTAATCAAGCACTATACATACATACATATATATATAACACTAGTACATGTTCAATACTACAATAAACAATAATAGAATCAAACTAAAGGAAAACAAGACAGCATCTAAATCTCAATAGTTTCCTAGGGTTTGAGAAGGCGACATCCTCTGGCGGCGATTTCTCGAAGAAGGTGTTCTCTCATACAAATATATATAATAAGGCAGCGCCTCATGTTTATAGCACGTGAGCGTCCGCGTGCAAAACACGTGGACACTTGTCACTGTTAGGATTAAATCTTGTGGCAGCGCCTCACATTTATAGCATGTGAGCATCTGCATGCAAAGCACGTAGACGCTTGTCTTTGTAAGGATTAAATCCTAAGGCAGCGTCTCACATGTTAGACACGTGAACGCCGGCATGCATAGCACGTGGATACCTACTTCGGTAAGAATTAAATTCTTTAGATATGCCATATGCATAGCACGCGAGCGTCAGCGCCCAAGTTAAAGCATCTTTGCTTCGGGTAGAATTAAATTCTAAATGGGAAAAATATTCCTATAAACAAGAACAATATTCTCTGTTAAACATAGAGCCGTTGGATCAAAGATCCAATGATGATTAAAAAATGATCCAATAATAGAATTAAATTCTATTTGGGAATATATTTCCCTAATATTTCTAAACAAGAAAGATATGATCCAATAATAGAATTAAACAGAGAACCCTCGGATTAAAAAATCCAATGGTGATTAAAAATCATCATTTGAATTAAAAGATAGAATTAAATTCTATATATGGAAAAATATTTCCCTAATCTTGTTAAAAACAAGAAAAATATATTCTATTAAATAAAAAGCCACTGTATCAAAAATCCAACGGTGGACAAAATTCCCTGGGTGATCTTTAAGATCAATTATATCAATTGAGATCTCTTAATCAGAAATTTTCTCAAACTAATCAACAATTCTTTCTCACCTATATAAAGAATCCGAGACTTCAAGTCTCAAGAAGAGAATCGACCCAACAAGGTGATAAAAAAAGCCAGAACTGAGAATTTAATTCCCTTGTTGAAGAAAAGAACTACTTGCTCCCTTCAAATCCTAGGTAAAGAAAAAAACAGAGATAAAAATATCTCCTTTGCCTAATATATATAGATACAAGGGTTTAACCCTTTATAAAGAACTTGTTCTTTCTCTGGATCTGAGATTCACAAAACAAATCTCTCAAAAGTTCAGAATTTAATTCTCATCGAGAAGATTTTTTTCTTCAGACTCAAGATCTAGGAAAAAAACTAAACATGAAAAAAGAAACATAAAAAATGGAAGTTGCATTCCAGAAATTTAATTCCTCTAAAAACAGGGTTTAACCTTTCAAAAAACTTAGTTCTCACAAAAAAGAAACAGAAGAACTTAGTTCTCAAAAATCCAATCCCAGATTTTCAAAACAGATATTTTGGTGATCATTAATGGTCAAAACACCATTAATAGAAGTTTAACTTCTTTTAAAATATACAAACAGAGATTAAAAATCTCTAAGGACCCAGTACCTCACGTGATATTCACGTGGGCGCTCAAAAGAAGTGAGCGCCTCACGTGACACTCACATGAGCGTGCAGAAGGCCCATGAAGACAGCGCCTCACGTGCCACATACGTGAGAGCTCATAAGCAATGATCCAGTGCCTCTCGTGTCGTACACGTGAGTGTTTAAAAAATGTTAAGCAGGAACGCCTCACGTGATACTCGCGTGAGCGCTGTATAAAGTGTTTAGCACTTATATGGGAATTTCCAAACCTAAGCGCCCCATGTGATATCCACGTGAGCGTCAAAATATGATTTGAATAATATATATTCACATGGACCAAGTGCTTAGCACAGATAGGGCAACGCCTAAACCTGAGCGCCTCACATGATACCCACGTAAACGCTAAAAAGTAAAACAGAATAAGTGCTTAGCACCGCTAGATGATGAAAAAACCCAGGACTGAGCCCGAAAATAGGCTGAGCCCTAGAATCATAATATTCTTTGAGCCTATATTGCTCATCATAACCGAGCCCATTTGCTCACCTCTGTTAATGGATCTTAACAAATTTTAATGATCCTTAACCACATTTCTAAATTGATCTTAGTCTTATATAAGGCTAACGTGTCCTTAGTCAAAATAAATCGAGCCCATATGCTCATATATTAAAATTGATCTTAATCTAAAAGCATGTTAACGGTTCTTAAATAAAATAAAATATCACCTGAACTGATGGAACATATAACCTAGGTTCAAACCTAAATCTAATATACGGATTTGGACTAATCCGCGCCCTACGGGCGATGACATAAGCTAGTCTCCATATACAATCAACGGGCAACCATAATATACAAAACATAACACGACCCGAAGTAGCCTACCGGAGTAGGTGAAAGTGGTTATCGCAATGCAATGACATAATTAACTATAGGGGCTTGCGCCTGCACGAAAGAAAGTCCCCATAATAAAAAAAAACAACTCAAAGAGGAGAAATATGATAAAGTCACGCTACAACGGTCGCATCTGTCCTAACCTCCGATATACGGTGCCATAAATCAGCTTGGCATTTTCGGAGAGATGAATGAATATGTTCCATATAGTATCTGCCCCCTAAATTCAGACTAGATGCTCTCCGCGTCTCAGTCCAGTTTTCGGCGATAAACAGATTCTGGTACGCCCGGTGGGACCTTTTCCACTTTCCACTCCACACTTCATGTGTCGCAAAAAAAATTGTGGTTCGTGATGATCATGGTTGCCCTTAGATTCGAAATACTAAAATTTGGTGTTTCGTTTCTGTGCAGAATCAATGGCCTCCCTCTGCACTTCCTACAACAACAACTCCCTCTCTGTCCTAACCGGAGGAGTGACGTATGGACCCAACGCAGCTTCCATCCTCTCGATGCCGGTGGGATATATCATGCAAGCCACTACCGGGCTATTCTTTGGGACCATGCTCCCGTCCATGAGTTTGGCGCTTCAACGCCCTAAGAGGAAGCTCCCCGAAAGTCGTTCTTTGATTGGCTAGCTACTGTGGCGGCTCCTATCAGCAAGCCATATAATTCTGAAGTCTCAGTCTTCAATAGGCTGAAGAAGAACCCGAAGGGAGCCGTAAAGAAGCTCACAATTTCAGAGGGGGTTGTCCAAAAACGGCTATCCCTCCTCACTACTGCCACGCGTGAAGCCTGCAAAAGTGCTTCACTTCCAAGACGGTCGGCTATCGACAAATTAACCGACTCTGCTCCAGCTCCGCCAAGAACGTTTGTTTTCCATAGGCTGGCAACAGGTGAAGCTCCCCAGCAATGTCAGGGGCACTTTGAAAACGCCTCTAATGCTGAGGCGGTTCCTACTGCCAAGCATGCTCAACGTCGCTACTGGCGCCAAGTGAGACAGACTAGGGGAAACTCTTCCTCTGGGCTTACCCCGCCAGCTCTGATGGTGGATATTGACGATGTTGTTCCAATTGAGAACAGCTTCGACCCGCTTCGGAGGGAATGTAAAAACTCCCCGACGACGGCACTAAAAAGATCACCTCCACCTGCAGAAGCTGCAGTGCAGACAAAACCGGAGAGGCCTTATCAGCAGCTCTCCTTGCAAATCCAAAGAGTCTGGCGGAAAGTCCAAGACTCGGTGCTTGATGAAAGTTATTCTCATTGACCGAAAAATCGAAGGTCCGACGAAAAAATGACAGCTCCTCTGCCATACAACGGGGGATTTCTCATAAAGAGGTGCCTGTTATAGTGACTCCTCTTACTCCAACCTCTCATAAAAGGGTAAGGCCGGAGAAAATTCTATCGCCAGGGGAAAAACCCAAAGGTGAGAGCTATAAACACCCCATGTCTGGAGGCATGACTATACTTATGGTCTATATGACCAATGGTAAAGAGGAGAGCCGTGCTTCTGTGAGTCACAGACCGCATACTCGGTCGTTGACGAAATCTCAGGAGCAACAACAGAAGCTCCAAGAAATGCTTGCCAAGATGGCAACACTTACCAGAACTAAAGAAAGTCCGTACAAAGAAACATAGCAATGCCAGGACCAAAAAACTGATTCAGAGTTCTTGCGATGGGTGCTGGAAAAGAAAGATAAGTAAGCTGCAAAGCAGGCTTCCAACATAAAGCAGATAGCTTTTCTATTATAGTTGGGATGATGATCTAACCAGAACCACCAGCTGAAGATCCTCCGGTGATTATCAAAGATGATAGAGGAGAAATATCAAATCCACCACCGGCTCTATCAACGGCCAAGGAGGAGACGACCTCCAAGGCAGCACTGGATGATTATATCGCTCAGCAAATCAAAACTCACCAGGCCAATGAAGCTGCCGACCAACTCGTCAAAACTGGGCGACCATATCCGGCCTGGTATGACCAAATAAATTAACCGCCGAGATATACTATCCTGAAGTTCTACATATATAAAGGAACAGGGAATCCCCATCAGCATGCCGCACAGTTCAGAGCTCTATGTGGCAATACTGTGGACGACGACAAATTGTTGTTTCGCTAATTCGTCGGAAGTTTAACAGAAACAGCTTTCGAATGGTACTTGGAGTTCCCAAATGACTCCGTGAAAACCTTCTCTGAAATAAAGTTGCTCTTCACGCAAAGGTTCCCCAGTGTGAGCGGGTGCATTCCAAGCACAGCGCTGATCAATGCCAGGATCATAATAGGGGAAACGTGGGTCCAATATGCGATCCGATGGCAGAACCTATAGTCCAAATGTAAACAGTGCATTGAAGAGTCTCCTACTACAGGGATGTTCATTGGGACTATTGATCCCCAGTCAAATGTGTCCCAGTCTATGACCTTCTTCAAGCCTACCACATTCCAGACGTTGATTGATAAGTTAGCACAGATGGATCAGATGGGTCATGGTCCTTCCTTCTTAAGCAAGGACCCCCGGAATAATAAAGGAAAAGGAAAAGCAGCCTTTGTCGCCAATGCACAGCAGCAACCGGACGGTCAGGAAGCACATGTCCACCAAAACAACACTCGTACGCATCCATCCTTAGAAGAAAGGTTGGGACGTGCTTATTCGTTCCCTCACGATAAGACGAAAGGATTGTTTGAGCTGGTAATACGAAATAATCTGATCACATTGCTAGACCCGCGGCGACCCACACAACCCAATGACATCAATAACTCCAACTACTACTCTTATCACCGGGTAGTGAGCCATCCAATTGAGGACTGCTATGTCTTCAAAAACTGAGTCGATGACCAATACCAGCAGGGGAAATTCGTACTGTCCGATAGCTGGAGGATAGATCTGCCCCAAAACGACGCTCCTAAAAAGGTGGATGTGCAGGGGATATCCTGCTCGCTTGTGGAAGAAGCTCCATGGGGAGTATTTCTTTCAGTAAAATCTAAAAGAATGCTGAAAAATTTATTAGCATGCCCGGCGATCAAGTGGAAAAGCCCGCTTGAAGCCAAGATCATAGAAAGGATGTTGAAACCGCGTCCCATGCCAAAAACCGCCGACAAGGGGAAAAGTCCCCAAGTCAAGCCTTCAAAGTATTCTAAGAAAAAGAAGAATACTAAGAAGCCTGTGCAGCCCGCTGAGTAAGTTGGCAGGCGCATAGACCTTCAGAAATATATAGATGCGCTGGAAGAATACAATCAGAAAGCGCGAACGCCAGTAACACTCGAAGAATTCCTCAAGCATATTCTTGAGGATGAGAACAATGACAATGAAGAGGAAAACGACTCATCAGACGAAGCGGAGGAACGTGTAGCTGAAAGTGTTTCCTAGAACCACTAGTATGTTTAAACCGGCATCAAGCATGCAATTTTCAAAAATTTGGGATGCTAAGCTACACTAATATAGAATCTAACTAGAGTATTAGGGTTTAAATATGATATAAAGCAAGATATATACTAAGTGAAAGAGACTACAGCCTTTGTAGACCAAGTCCTTCTCTTCTAAAGCTCCGGGTAGTAGTCCCTACGACTCCTCATAGCTCCACTTGAAGAAGGATCGAGCTTGCTCCTTGATCTTCCATGCCGAAGATGATCCACCCGAAGTTCCTTTAGGTCAAGCTACATCTTCACTAATATTTCATTAATGAAGGAAACAATCTAATCTTGAGTGCTAATCTTGAGTAGATTAATGAAGTGGGTTTATAAGCTCACTTAGAATTCTCTAACTCTTTATTTTCCAACTCATGGAAAAGAGTAGGGATTGGTGCAGAAAGAAGAAGAAAAGGAAAGAGCAAGCTAATGAGTTAAGTTAAAGTACAAATGAAGAATGGCTACTACTAATATATTCACTTATTGAAGCATACAATTTATTCCAATAATAAATTTCTCCCATGCTTCTATAGTGAAAAAAATGAATAAATAAATGTTAAAGTCATGCTTCACCCATTCCATAAATATCTCCTCATTTTCCACCTCATTTTTCTATTTTCTCAAAATAGAAAATCCATGCATCATAATACATACATACATACATATATATATAACATATATATATATATATATTAATATATATAAAGATAAGAAAATAATTAGTGAGCAATAATATCAGTTAATATATAATTATATCAAATATAAATATATATCATATTATTAAATCAACAATTGATTCAATAATCCGGTTATATCACATATAACCTAACCGATATCATATGACGCCAGATTAGAATACGGTATCACATACTCGTATTTAATCAGGCTCCTGCACATATCAGCATATGTGACCTACTTCTTTTCGCTTAAACTATGAAACCTCTATGTAGGACTTTAAAGACTCGTCAACACGCCAGCAGTAGGTAATGATCACATCAGATACCTACAAGCCATTAGCGGTACTAGCTGGACGTAACGGTCACCCAGGTATTGAGCAAATAGAAGATCAACAAGCAAGCATGTCCAAACTCTTGTGAAGCGTATAAGTAACATTTACCGTACAGTCCGGTCTCTTCGTCTGATATGTCGCATATTGAGTCTAGGGGTGGAATCGTCAGACCCCAGTAACTTGATAAGTAATGCCGATGTGTAGCTCATAACGGTTCGAGAAACTACTGATAACACTTACCAGTAAATCTCATCAGCCCTGGTCAGGAACTTACTGTTATAGCCAATTGAGCATAGTGCAACATCAACTCCCTATACCGGGAGAGACGAAATCCCTCCTATCACTCACTGCCACCATGTGACTCGAGACTGTACTCAAAATCCACCTGTTTGCACGACTCCTTTGAGCCGTGGTAGGGAAGAAATCAAAACACGGTGGGAACCACACAAGATATTATGATGATCTCAGGTTTATAGACTAACATGTACCAGTGTCACCAGAGAACTGCTATCTAACGATAGGTATGTTACCATCTAGGAGTTCTCGGCGAGTCCTATTCGGTGTACCCATTCTCTAATGAGCACCTGTGTACAATCTTTGATGTCAAACACCAATGGTTATGGGATCAACCATCTCCCCCTACAGGGTCAAGAAACGTACACACTAGTCTACTCTGGAATATCGATGTCGTCTCGATACTCTCTCGACTAGGAACTATTAAAGGATGTACTTATAGACTACACAAGTCCCAGTAGTATAATCCACATCATAGTCCTGGTAGTCGAGCAAACATCCTAAGGGATTTATCAATATATATCAGAAAGACGGTATAATAATACAAGTGTACATGTTAAGATAAAGAGCAACCGGATAGCATACTATCATATCGAGCAAGAAAGTTCTCTCTATATATATGTATCCAAGCATCCATTATATCATACAATAATGGCATCTAGGGCATACATATTCCTAACAGTAGCAAGCTGCCACATGATCTCCTATTAATCACTATATGATGAAGAAGCTCCTCCGGTGTCAGAAAGCGACATGGATGAACTGGGGGCAGAATCAGCGCTAAACTCCCCGAAACTGCTGGAAGAAGACCCAATCGAATGGCTACTAAACGAAACTTTCTAAAAGAGCAAAGATGACTAAGAACGCGAGACGGCCATTTATGATAAAGCCAAACAACAGCCTTTGAATAAAGAAGCTGAGGCGAAGACGAGTCATAAACCTCTCTAACCAAACCAAAGTATGCCTGCAACAAATAAGAGCAAGGCTAAAGCTGAGAAGCAATTTGCCAAGGCCCTATCACTAAGGATGAGTCTACCACCTCTCATGATGTACACTCTTGGGGTCCTATATTTTGATGGTGGAAAGGGACATCCAAAATACTGCGCATACCACCGAAGGATCGCTCATCCTGTCGAGTAATGCAATGTCTCCAAGAAGCAGTAGCAAAGATATGCTGCCCACAGAAAACACTTCAAGAAGAAGAAGCGTAAAACACGCGTTTGTTGAGATGAGAACAGTGAAACGGCAGTGCACAAAGATTCTCACTTTCGGGAGCGATTCTGAGGATGAAATACCCCTCGACTCTCTCTTTGAAAGCTCTGCCTTAGAGAAAGAAGAAGAGGAAAAGAATTGCGAGAACATCCAGCTGCGTAACCGCACGCTGCCTGAATAGAACCTCAGAATCGCAAATAAGGGTTCAAGTAAAAATGATAAAGGGAAAGGGAAAATGCCCGACGAGATCGCCCTTAATGAAGAGGTAGCCAAAAAACTCGCCGCAAAAGACCTGCTTAAGAACACTATGGTGGATTATAATATCCTTGCGCAGCTGTCACTCCCCGCTTCCCGATATACGGCGAAGGGGAGGCGACTGATCCGCTACGTATTTACTGTGAAGCAAATACGCTAAGCGTAGCTAAGCAATATAAAAGTAAGCACAAGAGATATAAACTGAACAACAACTTTATTTATTAACATTCTTTTGTACAATGCATGAAAAGGAAATACAATTGAAATAAAAGCGATGCCTAAACAATGGCATAACAGAAATGAAAGTACTGAATGGAAGTGTACAATGACTAGAGCTCGGGGTCTTCACTGAGCTGGTCCAAGTCTTCAGTAGTGGGCTCGATCCCTGATGGTTCTAAATCTACTGACGACATTCAAAGAAGAAAGAAATAGAATATCGTCAGCGAACAGATCGCTCGGTAAGTCCCAAAGATAAGAGGAGAAATAGAATGGACAGAGAGTAAGAGAAAGAGAGAGAGAGTAGCTTTTATAGTTGTATTATATTGTTATATTATTGTATTTAGTGTTAACACTGTTGTTTGTAGCTTGGTACAGAAGGATGCCAGTATATACGAGAGGAGTCTCACTTGCCCGGGAGACTAAGGTAAATGTAAGTACAAGGCTCCGAATAATGGCAATTGGATTCATGTTAGGTGTCTTAATCTTACCGTCTCGTGCCACTTTTAACACCTTCCGTACCAATCTACCCCTTAAACCCCGTAGTGTTTTGATTGTATTGTATTGTAAACTGTATAAATTGTATAATTGGATGACTGACCGAAACCATGATATCTGTAAATGAATGCAACTGAAGAATCATGTAAATGGATGTAAACTGGAGATCATGTAAATGGAATGTATATCCATAGTTCGGTTCAGTCAAGTTGTATAGATTGATAATTGGATCCATGAATTCATGTTGAATTGGAATATTGTAAATTGTAAATTGTAAATTGTAGATTGTAGATTGTAGATTGTACTTGAATCATATTCAAGTCAGATTCTAATAAGACTCCAGAGATTGGTCCCGCTTAAACCTATATTTACTAGGCTCCTTAGGGTAAATTATATAACTTGAGGGGGGTTCATGTAAAAATACTTTTATATACTTTTCAAAATACACCTCAAGTATGTATATTTCGTCTTTAGAGTTGTAATGAATGTGGATTTTATATTGTGATATTTCTAGTGAAAATATCCTAGTTTCATAAATAAAGGTATTTATCTGTAATATTGATTTATTTGGAATTTATGGTATTTTAGTGTAAAATTTATTCTTGTGATTTTTAGAAAAAGTGGAATATTTATGTCATAAAAAAATAGGTATTTTAATGATAAATATACATGTATTTATATAAAAAGAATTTTAATATATTTATTATATTCTAAAAATCTCATTTTCTTAAGATGTCGTACTTTAAATCTTTCGAGACCGAATGCTCCTTGCGGTGGTCCAAATCTCGCACTACTAAGGCCGAGGATGTGCGATGATCCGCACCATCCCGAACGGGTTCCCTAAAATGGGTTGTAGCGGCGCTTTGCAAACATTGTAAAATACTAAATCCTTTAGAAAACGGTTTTATGAAGTAAATGGTATTTATTTGTAAAGATGTAAATTTTCCGTATTGTATGTTCTAGATTCTCCTAAATCAACTAGTCTATTCCTAACTGGTCCAAACGATAAGTTGTGAGATGCCTCTGTTAGTTATATGTATGCCCTAGAGGCCATTACTGTACATTGGATGTATATTGTAGTGGATGCTGGGACATATATAGGGAGGACTTTCTTGCTCGACATGACAGTATGCTATCTGTTTGCTCTTTACCTTAACGTGTACACAGATTGTCTCTCTATTACATGTTGGTAAAGCCCTTAGGATGTGTACTTGACTACCTGGACTATGATGCGGATCATACTAGTGGGGACATGGTAGTCCATAAGTACATCCTTTAAACTCCCTAGTCGTGGGTGTATCGAGATGGGGCATCGATATACCAGAGTAGACTAGCGTGTACCTTCTCGACCCATACAGATGGGCGATGGATGATCCCATATCCATCGGTGTTTGACATCAGAGATGATATACGGGTGCTCAATAGAGACTCGGTACACTGGACGGACTCGCCTAGAACTCCCAGATAGTATTATACCTTATGTCAGATGGCAGTTCTCTGATGACACTGGTACAGAGTAGTCTGTTGATCCGAGATCGTCATAGAGTCTTGTGTGGTTCCCACTGTGCTTTGATTTCCACCTTACCACGTCCAAGAGAGCGTGCAAAACGGTGGTTTTTGGGTACAGTCCCGAGTCACATGGAGGCAATGAGCGATAGAAGGGGATTCGTCTCTCCCGGTATAGGGGGTTGATGTTGCGCTGTGTTCGATTTGCTATAACAGGAAATCCCTGGCTAGGGTTGCTGAGATTTACTGGTAAGTGTTACCAGTAGTTTCTCGAATTGTTATAGACCTCATATCGACACGACTTATCGAGCTAATGGGGTCCGACGTTTACCACCCCTAGGCAAGATATGCGACATATCAGACGACGAGACCGGACTGTACGGTAGTGTTACTGGTTGGATTCACTGGAGTGTGAGCGGGCTTGCTCGTCGATCTTCTGATCGCTCAATACCTGGGTGGCCGTTACGTTTAGCAGACCGCTTGCGGCTTGTGGGTGTTTGATAAGATCATCACCTGCTGCCGGCGTATTGACGAGTCTTTAGAGTCCTACACAGAGGTTTCCTGGCTCAAGCGAAACTAAATAGGAGCGCATATGAGATATGTGCGGGACCGAGAATAATGCGTGTATGTGATACCGTATTCCATTCTCGCGATGAATGTATCGTATGGTTATATGCGATATAACCTAGTTATCGAATCGAGGGTTGATTCGATAAGCCGATACATTGGATACTAGTCGGTTATATGCGATATGACCGGATCGTTAAATCAAGTGTTGATTTAATGATTTAATGTATAATTATATATTTGATATATTACTTTGCATTAACTAGTATTGGTTTACTTTAAATGGATTTTCTCACTCGGATGTACACATTGTATATGTGATATACTTTTGTGCACTCGATTGTATCATGTTTGATGATGCATGCAAAATTGGTTTGTGTAAAGAATTAAACCTAGGTTAAGTAAATGGTTAAGGTTTCTATTTATTTGGATGAAAATGAAATGACAAAAGAAAACAAAATGGTTTCATTCTTTCTTTCTTTCTTTCATGAAGCTTGATGAAGCTTCATGAAGCTTTGACCATATGACCATTTTGTCTTCAAGCTTAACCCTAACCATTCTTTTAACCTTAGTCAATTCTCTACACCTAACTATAGTTAATGTTATGATAAGTATTCTTTTTCTTTATTATTCCAATTAACTTATCATATCATTATCCTCTTCTTCTTCTTCTTCACAAGAAGAAAAAGCTTGACCATCAATGGTGATTGATGAATAAGAGTGAGAAATCCAATTCTAAAGTCTACCCACTTCCTATTTCTTCATCCTCTGCCTCTTGCTAAGTAGTATAGTGTGTTTTCTTCACAAGTTTCTTGACTTGGTGAAGTCGGAGCTTGATCTTGTGATGCCTCGACGTAGATCATCTTCGGCACGTCGTCGATGACCTAGCCCACTTTTTCTCCGATGAAGCCGACGCTAGAGCCCGGGATTTGATATGGACAGCGAGGAGACTTCATTGCGGAGCTATGGAGGTGGAGAAACGGATCTACAAAGGTTGTATATTCGTTTACTTTTAGTTAAAGTAGTTAACCAGTTGCTTTGTCGCCTAAACTTCTAGCCAACGATCCGTAGTCTAGGGTTTCTTGGCACAGTATTTTTGAAATTGGCATGGTTGATGCCTTGTGAGACCTCCTTGGGGTGCCTAGGAACCTTTCACTAGTATCAGAGCCTAGCTAGAGCCTTAGGCGAAGTCTAGACGGAGTTAGAAGTCCGATCGAACCAAAACCTAACCCGGAAAACGGCTCTCTGGACTTTTTTGTAAAATGTGGATTTTTGTAAATTAAAAATATGCAGAAAAATCAGCAGGAGATTTTATGGGTTACTGTAAAATTCGAGTCCATAATTCCATCATTCCGCCGCGGTTCCGCGGCACGAGCATGGCTCGTGCGGCGGATCCGCGGCTGTTTTGTCGTATTGTTCATCGAAATTTGCACCATAATTAATAATTTTCAGTGTTGGTTTTCCTGGGAATATTTTAATATTTATTACAGAGTTTTATTTTCTGGGTTGTATTGGGGACACGGTGTATCGATCGGATTATCTAATTTTGTCTATGTGGCTTTCCGGATAATTTTTGAATATGTTAAAAAGTTCGACCGGATACAAATACCCACCTTTTCCCCTGTCGGGAAATTTTCAAGTGTTGGATCTTTCCGTAGTTTAACGACATTCTAAGTAGTGCAAGTAACGCGATGGACCCTCTAGAAGACAACAAACCTTAACTCGATTATGTGACCGTCTTGAACTGCCCTTTGAACCTTAAGGTTTGGGGCAGTACGGCGTGCCACATGTGAGGCGTTGGCTTGACCCTTCTACGGCTGGACCGTTGGTACTGAGGCACGAACTGAATGTTTTTAGACTTGTTTCATGTGTTGATCTGTATCGGGAAAACTTGGGTGTTTGAATGTTCGATCGGAAAGTTTAACATTTCCTAATTATCTGGAGTGGGATACAATAATTGGAATTCACAAGTAGTTATGAGATAACTGAATGAATGTTATAAACATAGCAATTTAGTCTCAATTGATCGGTTGCCACGGAATTTTGATGTGATCAAAAGTTCGTCGCAATCACGTAGCCTACGCGGATACTCGCCGGGTAAACTTAATAGACAGCCTCGCCCCATAGCCCCGACCAAGTGACTGTAGGAGAACCCCGTCGCCGAAAGCATCCGTTCGGGTGCTCGCGGTAGCGGTGTTCCGCCTTGGTGCACTTCGTCGACGGCGTCGGGGGTGCGGCCGCCTACTGAAGTTTGCGACGAGTATTCGATCAGGATGTCGGGAATCTTGTTGAATTCCCCGACTTGATATTGAAAAGAGTTTTCGATTTTGAGACTAAAATGCGAGGTTTATAATTGTTAGGCATGTGATGTATAAGGAATTCATTTGATTAGGCATGCGATGTCTATAGAAGTTGCGGATTCCAACTGTTGTAGTTTTACACTTTCTTTTCTGTGACCGTAAGTGTAATATGTGATATCGCCGGTTTCGTTGCTATATGTCAACGACAATTGGGATACGCATATTTACTTACGTTGATGACATGTGATGTTATGTGTTGCTGGATATGTTATATTGGATCGTCGTGTTTGAATAGCCGGGGTTTTTATGTGAGATGAGTGTTTTTCATTTTCATTCATGTAAAAACTTGTATGTAATATTCTTTTATTGGGGCACTTCCAGGTAGCGGAAGTTGTTACCTTTTGTATATTATTTACTTTTCCGCACTAGGATAGACCCAAGGAGGAGGGCACAAGTAACCGGGTTTTGGAGTCCAGTGGGAGACCAACTCGAGGAGTCGAGTCCGGGTCTCCTAACTCTAGAATTGGTAGGGTTGCTTGCCTCTCTCATAGGGGTCTAGGGGTATGGGTTTGGCTATTCATCACGACCGTGGAATCCGTGTTTTATACTGGCTCGTATTGAAAACACGGACGTCCTAGTATATCCAATATTTCATATGTTTCTTCTGCTGCGATATCTGTGATGTGATCATGTGATGTTCTGTGATAGATACAGTATATAGTATATATGATATATTATATAGGCGTTACTTATGTTTTACACCCGCGCTAGCCCTGCCCCGCTCTGCCGTTAGTTACCTAACCTAACGGTGCACGAGGGGACATCGAGGCGAATGCGGATGGCATAAGTGTACGTCGTATTTATCTGTGATGTTTAGGTACTTAAATGATGGGACTTCATTAATGAGATTAATGAAATAAAAGAAACCTAAGATGTTGTAGAATCGAATTTCAAAAATAAAACAGGTAGCTACAGTTCTTGCTTTGCACAGTGGTATATATGATATATCCTGCACCTTATTCGATGAGGAAAGGACCGAGATCCCTTCACCGGGAGTGACTCCTTTAGCAATAACTGGCAGATGCTACACACTCGGTTTGTTTTTTGATTACTTTTAAGAGTTTTTGCTTTGCACAGAGATATATATGATATATCCCGCACCTCATTCGATGAGGAAAGGACCGACGATCCCTTCACCGGGAGTGACTCCTTTAGCAAAACTGGAAAAGCCTAAAAAACACTCCATTTTAAAATCATTTGATTCTACAACGATATCGAGTTCATTACGCAATAGGTTTTCAGAAAAACCTTTCGTAGCCCTCCGTCATTTCAGATAAGTGGTAGTTAGTATTCGTGCTACGTTTGTTGGCCTGCGTCAAGGCGTAGTGTGCGGTAGCTAACTAGTATTTATCTGCTTATGCATATGATGCAGATTGGATTAGGGTAGTCGTGCGACTTTGTTGGCCTACGTCAAGGGTCGTGCGGGTGGGTTTAATTCAATCAGGAAATGACGGGTTGAACTTGACTAGCGCACTATGGTTTGTTGGCTTGCGTCAAGGTCATAGGACGCTAGGGGCAAAATATTATTAGGAATTTCAAGTATTGAAATTTGCAATGAGATTGCATACCTTCTATGAGATAGTTGGATCCCGATACCCGCTGCGAGTAAGAGTTACTCCTGGGAGAGTTTTATACATTACAATTAGCCGATCAAGTAGGTGTCTAGAAAGGTGTCAACGAGGTTACGCCTCAGGGAAAACGAGGTTTACATTAATTAGGTTCGTGCGAAAGCACGGGGGGCCTCCCTCAAAGTACCGACACTGGCCTGGCTGAAAGATTGGCGAACTTGTAGTGTGTAATTAATCCCGGCTAGTCTTTCCTTTTAGGGTTTGAAGGAAGATTTGATAAAAAGCAGTGGGAGCCATCCTGATTAGATAAAATAATAACCAATCTATTCTTGCAAGAGCGCACGCTGAGTGTTTTCTTCTCTCTCTCTCCCGGTAGCGACCATATCACGCCTTAATCAAGATAATAATACGGAATATTGACCGAACCCGCTTGTTATACTGAGCTGGGGAACGTTGGTCCCGCTCCAACTTATAATAGTTATAAGACAGAGCAGGAAATTGGGGAATACCAGATTTCCCGTGCCGCCCAAACAAAGAGAGTGCATGCTGATGCATCATCTTCGGGTATGTTCATTACAAAGAACTGTTTCTCAGTATCCTCCGTATCCTGGGTATATGATACCGGATCAGGATCCCAGATATGTAATCTGTTACATAGGGCTACAAATGGGTAGAAAAACTGAGAACGGGTGATAAGTTTCATGAGGCAGAAAACGGGGCAAGAGTTGCAGCCAAGTCTGTCGGTCACTGTCACCCTGTATTACCAATACATTGATTCTGAACGAATGTTATTAGATACCGAACCTGATATACAAAATCATATCAGTCTCTTTATTAGTAAAGAAATGATAAAATTTTGTATTGTTGGATAATGTTTTGAACATTTCCTATATCAAAAGTTGATCGGTTCAGGCACGTTATCTAAAAGCATTAATGTTCTAAATCAAACTACAGTTCTTAGTATACGCAACACACACAAGAGGAAGAGTTCAGAAATGAACGAATCCTTCTTGAGGTATTGTAGACTAGGTCAGATCAATGTGACCCGACTAGCTAGAGTTACATAAAGATGCATATTTAAATTAGTTTGAATTTACATCTTGTGAAACTCGCCAGTCATGTCACAAAGATAAGATGACCATAGCTCCGTTTACTGGAAACAGAGAAAGAGTTAGTGAACTCTTGGGATTGATGCATGTTGATGTATGTAAGGTCCCCTGTCTACACATGCCAGGACTGGTTCTTTATACTTCATTATGTTCTTTGATGATCTCTTTAGATTCAGACATATGTTCTTGTTGAAACACAAGTCCGAACCTTTTGAGATATTCACAGAATATAAGTTAGAAGTAGAGAACCAAAATACGGGTAAAAGTATTATGTCCTTTGATGAGATCAAGGAGGAGAATACTTGTGCATAGAATTTCTGGACTATTCTAAAGGAGAATGAGATTCTCTCTCAGCATTACTCCTCCGTATACACCATTGCACGATGGTATGTCGGGGCGGAGCAATCACACCCTATATGATAAGGTGTGCTCTATGATGAGTACTACTGAGTTGCCTATTTCCTTTTGGGGGTTATGCACTTGGGAAGTTGCATACCTATTGAATACGGTTCCAATCAAATCAGTTGCCTACCGCTTCATATGTGATATGGAAAGGGAAGAGCCCATGTCTTAAGCTAGTTAAGATTTGGGGTTGTCCGGCCTATGTCTAAAAGCAAAATCCGGACAAGCTCGAGGCAAGGTCTGTTATGTAGAACTGGAAATGTTCCAGCCATACAAACTGCAGCTGATGATTTGATAGAACCATAGGATTTAGTAGATTCAAACGAACCTCAGCCTCTCCACCGATCTAGTAGGGTTCCTCACCCACCTGAGAGTTACTTAGGTTTTTCTATGAAAGTGGGAGCGAGGAATGCATCATGAGATGATGACCCAACTAGCTTCGAGCTGGCCATCAGGAGTAAGACTCTGTAAGAATGGCTGGATGCTTAGTGATCTGAGATGGAATCCTTATGCACCAACAAAGTATGGACTTTGGTTGCTATATCTGAAGGGTTAAATCCCCATCAGGAGCAAGTAAATCATGAGAAGATTACTTGGTGTAGATGGAAAAGTTGAGACTTTCAAAGCTAGACTTGTTAAAGGTTTTCGTCATCGACCAGGCGTGGATAATGATGAAACCTTTTCAAGTAGCTGTGCTTAAGTCCATCCAAATCCTACTTGTCACGGCTACATACCATGACTACGATATCTGGTGGCTGGGTGTCATGACTGCTTTTCTAAATGATATTTTAGAAAAGTGCGTCTATAAGTACACAGCCAGAGGGCTTCGTAGACAGTGGGAGCAGCGGAAACGTATGCAAGATGCTTTATAGGATAAAGCAGGCATCGCAGAGTTGGAACATCTGTTTTGATGGATTAGTCAAAGAGTTTGACATCATCAAAATGGTAGATGAACCTTGTATAAACAAAAAGGTAGTAGGGAGTATGGTGGTGATCCTCGTAGAGCACGTGGATGACATACTCTTGATAAGAAAGGAGTTTCTTATGCTACGCTCGATCAATCTCCGTTTATCACAAAGATTCTCCGTATAGGATCAAAATGATACCTCCTAAATCCTGAGTTTTGGATCTATGAGATAGATTTAATTGGATGTTAGGATTCTCACTAGTTGTAGTGAGATGATATCAAACGATTCTTGGAAAATCACTGGAAATGTTCCAGGGTGATAAAGACGACTGAATGTCAGTCGCAGGCATTGTCTTTACCCTCAGTAAAGGGACGGTATGTTGGAAGAGTTCCAAGCTAGATACCGTGACATACTAGACGATAAAGGCATGATACATCGCTACTTAAGATGCTACCAAAGAGGCCGTTTGGGTGTATATTGGTTTATGAGATGAACTATGTTCCTCCCATTGTGTGACAAAGGAGTTGTGGCTTATGCCAAGGAACGCAGGTCCCATCAGTGATCTAGACATATTCTAAGGCAGTATCACTTGATCATGGAGATGGTTGATCTCTAAGGGATCGAGGTTAGGAGAGTAGACTCAGAGGACAACACGGCGGATCCATTCACGAAGGCCTAATCCCAGAGAGAGACTTTTATGGGATGGTTGAGTATGAGATACTACAACCACTGCTACAGATGGCCCTAGTGAAAGTGGGAGATTGTTAGTTATATGTATGCCCTAGAGGCCATTACTGTACATTGGATGTATATTGTAGTGGATGCTGGGACATATATAGGGAGGACTTTCTTGCTCGACATGATAGTATGCTATCTGTTTGCTCTTTACCTTAACGTGTACACAGATTGTCTCTCTATTACATGTTGGTAAAGCCCTTAGGATGTGTACTTGACTACCTGGACTATGATGCGGATCATACTAGTGGGGACATGGTAGTCCATAAGTACATCCTTCAAACTCCCTAGTCGTGGGTGTACCGAGATGGGGCATCGATATACCAGAGTAGACTAGCGTGTACCTTCTCGACCCATACAGATGGGCGATGGATGATCCCATATCCATCGGTGTTTGACATCAGAGATGATATACGGGTGCTCAGTAGAGACTGGGTACACTGGACGGACTCGCCGAGAACTCCTAGATGGTATTATACCTTACGTCAGACGGCAGTTCTCTGGTGACACTGGTACAGAGTAGTCTGTTGACCCAAGATCGTCATAGAGTCTTGTGTGGTTCCCACTGTGCTTTGATTTCCACCTTACCACGTCCAAGAGAGCGTGCAAAACGGTGGTTTTTGGGTACAGTCCCAAGTCACATGGAGGCAATGAGCGATAGGAGGGGATTCGTCTCTCCCGGTATAGGGGGTTGATGTTGCGCTGTGTTCGATTGGCTATAACAGGAAATCCCTGGCCAGGGTTGCTGAGATTTACTGGTAAGTGTTACCAGTAGTTTCTCGAATTGTTATAGACCTCATATCGACACGACTTATCGAGCTATTGGGGTCCGACGTTTACCACCCCTAGGCAAGATATGCGACATATCAGACGACGAGACCGGACTGTACGGTAGTGTTACTGGTTGGATTCACTGGAGTGTGAGCGGGCTTGCTCATCGATCTTCTGATCGCTCAATACCCGGGTGGCCGTTACGTTTAGCAGACCGCTTGCGGCTTGTGGGTGTTTGATAAGATCATCACCTGCTGCCGGCGTATTGACGAGTCTTTAGAGTCCTACACAGAGGTTTCCTGGCTCAAGCGAAACTAAATAGGAGCGCATATGAGATATGTGCGGGACCGAGAATAATGCGTGTATGTGATACCGTATTCCATTCTCGCGATGAATGTATCGTATGGTTATATGCGATATAACCTAGTTATCGAATCGAGAGTTGATTCGATAAGCCGATACATTGGATACTAGTCGGTTATATGCGATATGACCGGATCGTTAAATCAAGTGTTGATTTAATGATTTAATGTATAATTATATATTTGATATATTACTTTGCATTAACTAGTATTGGTTTACTTTAAATGGATTTTCTCACTCGGATGTACACATTGTATATGTGATATACTTTTGTGCACTCGATTGTATCATGTTTGATGATGCATGCAAAATTGGTTTGTGTAAAAAATTAAACCTAGGTTAAGTAAATGGTTAAGGTTTCTATTTATTTGGATGAAAATGAAATGACAAAAGAAAACAAAATGGTTTCATTCTTTCTTTCTTTCTTTCATGAAGCTTGATGAAGCTTCATGAAGCTTTGACCATATGACCATTTTGTCTTCAAGCTTAACCCTAACCATTCTTTTAACCTTAGTCAATTCTCTACACCTAACTATAGTTAATGTTATGATAAGTATTCTTTTTCTTTATTATTCCAATTAACTTATCATATCATTATCCTCTTCTTCTTCTTCTTCTTCACAAGAAGAAAAAGCTTGACCATCAATGGTGATTGATGAATAAGAGTGAGAAATCCAATTCTAAAGTATACCCACTTCCTATTTCTTCATCCTCTACCTCTTGCCAAGTAGTAGAGTGTGTTTTCTTCACAAGTTTCTTGACTTGGTGAAGTCGGAGCTTGATCTTGTGATGCCTCAACGTAGATCATCTTCGGCACGTCGTCGATGACCTAGCCCGCTTTTTCTCCGATGAAGCCGACGCTAGAGCCCGGGATTTGATATGGACAGCGAGGAGACTTCATTGCGGAGCTATGGAGGTGGAGAAACGGATCTACAAAGGTTGTATGTTCGTTTACTTTTAGTTAAAGTAGTTAACTAGTTGTTTTGTCGCCTAAACTTCTAGCCAACGATCCGTAGTCTAGAGTTTCTCGGCACAGTATTTTTGAAATTGGCATGGTTGATGCCTTGTGAGACCTTCTTGGGGTGCCTAGGAACCTTTCAGCCTCAAATCGCCTCTTCACCGCCAATTGTGGCCAGGTAAATACAAGTGAATAAAGGAGGGATCCGCTCACGAATCACCGTGAGACGGGCCTTTTAAATTTACCTTTCTCACTTGCCTAGCCTAGACACCACAAAGTCAAGTTTAGATAAACGACTGATGTCCACAACTTATCGTATTTTCATAATAAGTGGTATTTATTTAAAAAGTGTATCAATATTAAATCTTTTAGAAATAGTTTTCTTAAGTAAAGGGTATTTAAATGAAAATGTTTGTTTTCCCGTATTTTATGTTTTCGATGGTATCGTGTTATGTTGCATATGAGTGTGTGAGGAGGTAGGTCGTTACCTAGTGATCTACTTAAAGGTATAGCAAGTTTAATGGGATTAAATATAGAATTGAAACAATATGGTATTTAAGTGAAAAATACGATAAATTGAAATAGCCATCATTTCATATAATGAAACTTGATCAATTTATTTGATTAGTGTTTAATAGTCAACATGAGGAAGTTTAAGAATGATTGTATTAGTGAGAAGTGGAATTTTATAGGAAACTGAATCGGAAATCAGATTTGTTCCGATTCCGTCGGGTTTTGTAAAAACCGTATTTTTAGATAGAAGAGATAGGTAGAAATTGGGACTTACGGTTTTAGGACACACAAAAAAGGGTGAGAGGGATGTAGTGGAATCGCCCATGTGTTGCGTCGTCGCCGGTGGTTCCTAAAACGATCGCCAGAAGTTCCGCCGGAAATCCGTCATAGCTTCGCAAATTGCTCACTTCGATTGCACACTAGGGTTCTTAGGATTTTTCTTGAGAGTTAGCTCAGAAATGTGAGTGAGAGGGTAGAGGGTAGGGTGGTATTTATAAGGTTAGGCTAGGGTTAGGATAGATTAAGGGGTTTTTTTTTAAAATGTAAAAATGTACAAAATCATTAAAAATTGGAGTAAATAGGGTATTTCAAAGGTTTCTGGAACCGATCTAAACATTTAAAGTATGCAGGGGAGTTGGGAATGCAAAGAAGCACATTTTTCATGTTGATGACTCGGCCGACCGGCCAAGTCCGGCCGGCGCCGCCGGCCGAGTCGGGGTCTTGCAAGGTGGGGGGTCGCCGGGGGTAGGCACTGGTATATTTAGATTTTCAGGTTCAGTTCAAGTTTTGGGAGTTATCTCAGGTGGACTGTTGGGCTTCCAAAGAATTTAAAACAAAATAATATTAAAAATAATGTGGGGCAGGTGATTTGAACTCTGGTGCCTTGGTTCAGCAATGCAAGGTCTTACCAATGAGCTACAAACTCCTTCTTGTAATTAAAATGCTAATTAATTACTTAAGTCTTGTGCCCAGGCAATAAATACCCCTTTTAGGATTTTTGAATTTTTTTTTGTAAAATCTTATATAGGAAATTTAGGGTTGTTATATTCTACCCTCCTAAAAAAATCGTCCTCGAAATTTGTAAAAGGAAAGTGTAATAAATCCAAGGAAAGTTTGGTGCTGGTGTACTGACAGTATGTGAAAAATAACAAGGCGGTACAAGTGTTTTAAAATGTGAAGAATGTGTGAAAGAATGAAAGAATGCGAAGGTTTTGGTAAAATTGTAAAAGATGTGAGGGAATTTTGGGTTAGGACAGATTCAAGGTATATGATTCAAAGAATATGATATTGTAAGATTCAAGGAACATGATTGTAAAAATGTTTTAGTTGCTGGTTCTTGTGTTATATTGCTTAGGTTGTTCAAGTAGAACAGAACTGCATGATAGAGTTTCATACAGCTCTGACCTGCATGGGCCACCAACAAAACCTGTCAGCCCCGCTTCCCGGTATACGGCGAAGGGGACGCGACTGGTCCGCTACGTATTTACTGTGAAGCAAATACGCTAAGCATAGCTAAGCAATATAAAAGTAAGCACAAGAGATATAAACTGAACAACAACTTTATTTATTAACATTCTTTTGTACAATGCATGAAAAGGAAATACAACTGAAATAAAAGCGATGCCTAAACAATGGCATAACAGAAATGAAAGTACTGAATGGAAGTGTACAATGACTAGAGCTCGGGGTCTTCACTGAGCTGGTCCAAGTCTTCAGCAGTGGGCTCAATTTCTGACGGTTCCAAATCTTCTGACGACATTCAAAGAAGAAAGAAATAGAATATCGTCAGCGAACATATCGCTCGGTAAGTCCCAAAGATAAGAGGAGAAATAGAATGAACAGAGAGTAAGAGAGAGAGAGAGAGAGTAGCTTTTACAGTTGTATTATATTGTTTTATTTAGTGTTAACGCTGTTGTTTGTAGCTTGGTACAGAAGGATGCCAGTGTATATGAGAGGAGTCTCACTTTCCCAGGAGACTAAGGTAAATGTAAGTACAAGGCTCCGTTGGAAGGCCCAGAACAAAGGCAATTGGATTCATGTTAGGTGTCTTAATCTTACCGTCTCGTGCCACTTTTAACACCTTCCGTACCAATCTACCCCTTAAACCCCGTAGTGTTTTGATTGTATTGTATTGTAAACTGTATAAATTGTATAATTGGATGACTGACCGAAACCATGATATATGTAAACGAATGTAACTGAAGAATCATGTAAATGAATGTAAACTGAATATCATGTAAATGGAATGTATATCCATGGTTCGGTTCAGTCAAGTTGTATAGATTGATAATTGGATTCATGGATTCATGTTGGATAGAAATATTGTAAATTGTAGATTGTAGATTGTAGATTGTACTTAAATCATATTCAAGTCTGATTCTAATGAGACTCCAGAGATTGGTCCCGCTTAAACCTATATTTACTAGGGTCCTTAGGGTAAATTATAGAACTTGAGGGGTTTTTATGTAAAAATACTTTTATATACTTTTTAAAATACACCTCAAGTATGTATATTTCGTCTTTAGAGTTGTAATGAATGTGGATTTTATATTGTGATATTTCTAGTGAAAATATCCTAGTTTCATAAATAAAGGTATTTATCTGTAATATTGATTTATTTAGAATTCATGGTATTTTAGTGTAAAATTTATTCATGTGATTTTTAGAAAAAGTGGAATATTTATATCATAACAAAATAGGTATTTTAATGAAAAATATACATGTATTTATACAAAAAGAATTTTAATATATTTATTATATTCTAAAAATCTCATTTTCTTAAGATGTCGTACTTTAAATCTTTCGAGACCGAATGCTCCTTGCGGAGGTCTGAATCTCGCACTACTAAGGCCAAGGATGTGTGATGATCCGCACCATCCCAAACGGGTTCCCCAAAATGGGTTGTAGCGGCGCTTTGCAAAAATTGTAAAATACTAAATCCTTTAGAAAACAGTTTTATAAAGTAAATGGTATTTATTTGTAAAGATATAAATTTTCCGTATTGTATGTTCTAAATTCTTCTAAGTCAACTAGTCTATTCCTAACTGTTCCAAACGATAAGTTGTGAGATGCCTCAAATCGCCTCTTCACCGCCAATTGTGGCCAGGTAAATACAAGTGAATAAAGGAGGGATCCGCTTACGAATCACCATGAGACGGGCCTTTTAAAGTTACCTTTCTCACTTGCCTAGCCTAGACACCACAAAATCAGGTTTAGATAAACGACTGATGTCCATAACTTATCGTTTTTTCATAATAAGAGGTATTTATTTAAAAAGTGTATCAATACTAAATCTTTTAGAAATAGTTTTCTTAAGTAAAGGGTATTTAAATGAAAATGTTTGTTTTCCCGTATTTTAAGTTTTCGATGGTATCGTGTTATGTTGCATATGAGTGTGTGAGGAGTTAGGTCGTTACCTCGTGATCTACTTAAAGATATAGCAAGTTTAATGGGATTAAATGTAGAATTGAAACAATATGGTATTTAAGTGAAAAATACGATAAATTGAAATAGCTACCATTTCATGTAATGAAACTTGATCAATTTATTTGATTAGTGTTTAATAGTCAACATGAGAAAGTTTAAGAATGATTGTATTAGTGAGAAGTGGAATTTTATAGGAAACCGAATCGGAAATCGGATTTGTTCCGAATCCTTCGGGTTTTGTAAAAACCGTATTTTTAGATAGAAGAGATAGGTAGAAATTGGGACTTACGGTTTTAGGACACACAAAAAAGGGTGAGAGGGAAGTAATGGAATCGCCCATGTGTTGCGTCGTCGCCGGTGGTTCCTAAAACGATCGCCGGAAATCCGTCGTAGTTTTGCCTCGTGCTCATTTCGATTGCACACTAGGGTTCTAAGGATTTTTCTTAAGAGTTGACTCAGAAATGTGAGTGAGAGAGTAGAGGGTAGGGTGGTATTTATAGGGTTAGGCCAGGGTTAGGGTAGATGAAGGGTTTTTTTTTAAAAATGTAAAAATGTATAAAATCATTAAAAATTGGAGTAAATAGGGTATTTCAAAGGTTTCTGGAACCGATCTAAACATTTAAAGTATGCAGGGGAGTTGGGAATGCAAAGAGGCACATTTTTCATGTTGATGACTCGGCCGACCGGCCAAGTCCGGCAGCCGGCGCCGGCCCGAGTCGGCCGGTCCACCGGCCGACTCGACCGAGTCAGGCCGAGTCGGGGTCTTGGAAGGTGGGGGGTCGCCGGGGGTAGGCACTGGTATATTTAGATTTTCAGGTTCAGTTCAAGTTTTGGGAGTTATCTCAGGTGGATTGTTGGGCTTCCAAAGAATTTAAAACAAAATAATATTAAAAATAATGTGGGGCAGAGGATTTGAACTCTGATGGCTTGGTTTAGCAATGCAAGGTATTACCAATGAGCTACAAGCTCCTTCTTGTAATTAAATTGCTAATTAATTACTTAAGTCTTGTGCTCAGGTAATAAATACCCCATTTAGGTTTTTTGAAAATTTTTTTGTAAAAACTTATATAGGATATTTAGGGTTGTTACAGCAGCTGAGGAAAATACCCTCACAACTAAACATATTGGATGCTTTGCTCTTGTCCAAAAAGATACGAGACTCCTTGATCAAGGCCTTGCAAGTGCCTGATCAATTTAAAGCCTTTCTCGCAGAAGAAAAGATGAAAAATGAATTGGCAGAGATCCATATGGCTGCCATCACATTCAGCGATGAAGACTTGCTACTCGGCACAAGCGAGCATAATCGGTCGCTATATGTCACCGGATATTACCACGACGTCAAGATAGGGAAAATTTTTGTCGACAACAGATGTTCCGTCAATCTTCTCAATGTCAGAGTACTGAAAGAAATATGTATGAATGTTCAGCGTCTCTCCCGAGACAAAATATACCATCTCAGAGTTCGACTCGCAGTCATCATGGATGCTTAGGTCTGTAATATTGACGCTCTACTTCGGGCTGCACGTCGCCGATATCAAATTTCATGTCATTGAGCCCAAGACTTATTCTAACGCTCTGCTCGACAGGTCTTGGCTACACGAGTCCAAAGTCATCCTTTCTACACAACATCAGTGTATGAAGTATTCCAATGATGGCTCAGAGTACACAGTCACGGGAGAACTCAATCCTTTCTCAGTGAACAAGGTGCGAAAGTATAAAGATGCCAAATATTTTCAACCAAACTTTAAGGATACTAAAAAGTGACACATGCCGAAAAATAAGCAAAAATCCATGGCCACCATCCTAGTCTTCGGCAGCGATACTGAAGATGACGAACAAATAGTCTACTTCGGACAGCCTCAGAAGGAGAAAAATAAGCCCATACCATCGACCCCTATTCTGGTCTTTGGCAGCGACTCTGAAGATGAGACGAACACGGTGTTCTCCATTCACCCATCAACACAAACTCTTGCCGAAGTGGATCAGAGTCTACATATTATGATGACTTCGTCTCGATACTACAGAGAACTTGACGCACTCAATACATATAGCGTGCAGGATCTGAAAACTTTCTACGTGCCTGATTGATCGTAAAATTCGAGATTGTGTAAGTAAATCAACTCAAATGATACCTGATAACGGTTTCATTTGATTATAATATTTTCTTGTTTGTGTAAATCGAATAAAGCGAATAAGTTTCAATGTGTCGGTAATATTGAATAAAATTCACAATCAAAGAATTATATTTGACCGCAATCAATTACGGTGTCGATTGTAGATCGTAAGCGAGTGTGGATCGTCCACAGGGATTTTGCGATTCGTTTTTATATTTAATTTGTTTGAATTGAAAAGTTAATCGAACAGAAAAGAAAACATGATTCAAGAATTTATCGATTGATTCAGGTGTCACTAGTTTAATCAAGAATCAAGAAATGATAAACAATCGAGAATCATGGTTTCGATGATATTTCCAACCAAATGTCAAGAATCTAAATGAGGCTCGTAGGAATCGATCGGATCTATAGACGTGATGTAATCTCAAGATTTCGTGTCTTGTCCTTCGAAGGATTGATACTAGATCGATGATGATCGACGAGAGTTAGGGATTTCTTGATGAAACTAGGGTTTCATCATTTAACCCTTGTTCTTTCGTTGATAACATTCGCATTCTAGCCTCTAACAATTTCAAGAAACGATCGTAACTCCCCAATCTCGAGCGATATCAATCAAGAAAGCATCGCAACGAATTGGGTTGTCGATTCTTGATCTTGCTAGGGTTTACAAAACTCGTAGGATTCAAGAATCGATTTAATATATATTACATCATCATTCTATTGAGCGTCTCGACTCCTCGACGAGCGGAGTATTACTCAAACATCACAACAAGAATTACAACTAGAAATTAAGATTGAATCATGATGCAAGAATTTAAAGAAAACAAGATAAAAGAAAATCACCTTTTATTTATATCAACAATTTGATTACAGTCGCTCAAGAACTACAAGAGGAAGAACTAAATTGTCGAATTGGCTTCGCTCGGCTTCGTGAGTCGCGGATCGGCTTGGACCACTTGCTCCGTTGAAGATCGGCTCGGCTTATAAAAGGTTGCAAGGCTTTTTGCTTGATGGATACTCGGGATCTTGGCTTTTGATTGGAATTAGGGTTAGGGTTTCACACAAGTCCTCTCACTAGACTTATGGAAGAAGAAGATGAAGAAAGAGATAGAATGGCTCTAGATTGAACTAATGGAGGGATTTTTCCATCATAATTGGATGTGAGCCTAGGGTCTTATTTATAGATCACCCAAACCCTAAGCCTTTGTGAAGTTCCCTCCAAAAGTTTGTTGAAAGACTTCTAGAAGTAGTTGGTTAGGCTTAGCTTAGGGTTTAAGCTAGGGTTTTGGAAGAAGTTTATAGAATGTTAGGCTAGTTTAGTGTTGATCCCAAAGCTTGCTGATCTGGCAGAAGTCTCTGGAGTCTTCTGGAACTTGGAGTGTCTTTCTGAAGTGTAGGAGCTGAGCTAGGAGTTATGCACCAAAAATGAGGAGCTAATTCCTTGGTCCCACCGCGGATCCGCGGCGCAAGCAGACTCCTGCCGAGGATCCGCGGCTCTTTGTGGGGCTTGGGACTTGATCTTTTTGGTGTAGTCTTGGGCTGCCATTTAGAGCTTAATCTGATATGTTGATTTTTGTTTTGCCTTTTGGATTGATACCAGAACTGAAATCATTGAGTTGGCGTCATGTTTTGATCAGCACCATGTAAATTTTGGCCTTTCTTTTGGATTTTCCTGCACAGATCTCAAAACAAGTGTTGCGCAAATGTAGGGATGATGCGATGCCATGAAATGCGGTCAATTTCTTTTATAGTGTCGGTTTTAGAGTCTAATACATGCAATCTGATATTTTGCGACAGTTTTGCTAATATGTAAAATATGAATGTCGAACACTTCTATATGAATGCAATTGATGAGGAAATTGCCGGCTAAAATATGCAATATTTTCGACTAATCAAATTCCCCCAAACTTAATTTCGATCGTCTCGAGCGAACTGTTTTATTAAAAAGAGAAGGAGAAAATAAAGAAAGAGAAAAAACTAATTAGCACACTTTCGTAGGCAACACGATTGCACTGAGCACGTGCAACAAGCCTTTAAACCTCTAGGTGTCCCTCGTAAGAGGAGTGTTGTCTCCTGAGGGTTTTCAGCGGATTGCACCCACAAAATCCAATAATAAAAGAAAGATCATGAATATTACATTTAAAGACAAGAATTGTAAAAGAAAAGCCTTGAAAATTAGGGTTTCCAACTAAGCTAGCTTTTCGGTTGTCATGAGCCCTATCTTAATGGTCATGAAAAGATGTTAGAAATCACGTCCTCCCTCAATAAAACATTGTCTTATTCTTCATTCCTATCTGTTTTCCAAATATCGATCATATAACCCTGCGTGTGTGTAAAGACATCCCTACACCCGGAGAATTCAATTCAAGCTATCATACTCTTGCCCATCAGCCTCAGTACATTTTAATTAATGAATATTTAGATGAGATTGCTCACACACTTTCATGCGACCGTTAATACTTCTTGAGGTACTAACCGACCGATTACTCCTGTGCTTGCTTACTTGGTGTATTTTCCTCGTCTTGCACCACCTCAGGCATAGCAGTGACTCCCAGACCAGTTGGCCTTAGGGCACTAGGTGAAGAGGCACCCTCGCTATATATTTTTTTATTGCCCTCGGTGATAACAAAACCAGTGTCCATTTTTCTCACCACTTTATATTTTTTTATTCATTTTTTTTCTTTTTATTTCCTTCATACTTTTGGCTTTAAGACAAGAGCATTTCAAGGTATCCTCTACTATCCCAGGCTTTAAGACGTGTGTAAGTGCGAATAGCAGGGTAGCAACGTTCAAAAATGTTTGGCTTCCAGAATAGAAACAATTTTCCAGACTTATTTTTATTCTCAGATTAGTGGCGTCTTTCATCTTACTAACCCTTGGGACAACGGCTCATAACTACTTATTACTAGTTCGTATAAGAAAACTTCTACTTTTCTTAGTTTTCTTAAATTTTTCTAATCTCATGGATGTAATTTTTCACTACCTAAACTTTCATTATCTTATTTATATACAAAAAAAATGTAAATATTAAAATTATTTTTATACTTGAAAAATTTTAAATTTTTATGGGTTTTGAAAATTTTTCAATTTTTATAGATTTTTTAAAAGAAATGTTTTGTGCTTATGCAAATGATATGCAAATGATGCAAAAAATAAGCACAAACCTCCCCCAAACTTGCTTTCAACAGTGTCCTCACTATTGCCAAACGCTATATCTGAAAAACCTGTAAGTCTGGGAGGAATTATTAGTGGGGGAAAAATATATAAGTGAAGAACTTCCCCCAAACTTACTCTTTTCACTCACCTCCATTCAAAAGATGATGCAATGATATACAGGACCTGAAGGCGAGACGGAGGAATTTTAATCAAAATAAACTGGCTCTTGTAAGAACCAGAGCTCCTCCGTGGGGTCAGTGGAAAAATACGGCTTTAGTCTATGTCCATTCACTTTGAAAAAGGTGCCGTTTTTAACATTTTCTACTTCTACTGCCCCGTGCGGATATACAGACCGCACAACAAAAGGTCCCTTCCATCGAGATCGGAGCTTACCCGCGTGAAGGTATAATCGTGAATCATAAAGAAGGACTTGTTGACCAGGTGAAAATGTTTTCCTCAAAATGTTTTTATCGTGAAAAACCTTAGTCCTATTCTTTGTGATCACAGCGTTATCATAAGCTTCATCGCGGAGTTCGCTTAGCTCATTAAGTTGCAGCTTCCGAAAGTTGCAAGCAAGGTTTAAATCGAAATTTATTTCTTTAATAGCCCACAATGCTTTATGTTCTATCTCGACGGGTAAGTGACATGCTTTTCCAAACACTATCCTATATGGAGACATCCCTAGGTCGGTTTTATATGCAGTTCGGAATACCCAAAGAGCATCCGTCGGTTTGGTCGACCAGTCTTTTCTATTTTTAGCAACAGTCTTCTCCAGGATAAGTTTGATTTGTCTGTTTGAGATTTCAGCATGCCCGCTTGTTTGGGGCTGATAGGGTGTAGAAAGTCGGTGGTTGATTGAGTATTTCCGCATCAGAGTCTCGAAAGACCTGTTGCAGAAGTGTGTCCCATTATCGCTAATAATAGCGTGTGGGTGTCCAAATCGCGAGAAGATATTCTCTTTTAAGAACTTAATGACAACTTTCGTGTCATTAGTGCGACATGGAATGGCTTCCACCCGCTTTGAGACATAATCAACCGCCAGCAGTATGTACAGATTCCCAAAGGAGCTGGGAAAAGGACCTATAAAATCAATGCCCCAAACATCGAATATTTCAACAACCAAGATGGGTTGCTGAGGCATTTCATACCTCTGGGAGATTCTACCCGTGTATTGACATTGTGTACAGGTTTTGCAATGGTCAAATGCGTCCTTAAATAAGGTCGGCCAATAAAATCCACATTGCAAAACCTTCTCCGTCGTTTTTCTAGGACCGAAGTGACCCCCACAGGCCTGATCATGACAAAAAGAAAGAACACTCTTGAACTCTTCATTCGGGACACACCGGCGAATGATCTGATTGGGACAATATTTAAACAAATAGGGCTCGTCCCAGTAAAAGTGTTTTACTTGGGATAGAAAACGATATTTGTCCTGTTTTGACCAATCGCTGGGTATAAGTCCCGTGGCATGATAGTTCACAATATCCTTGAACCATGGTTCATTGGATACGCTCAAGAGTTGCTCGTCAGGAAACGAGTCATTGATCGGCAGGGTCACAGGGAAAGAAATGATGCGTGAAAGATGGTCAGCTACTACGTTTTCACATCCTTTCTTATCTTTGATAACAAGATCGAATTCTTGTAACAGAAGGATCCAACGTATTAGTCGACCTTTTGCATCTTTCTTCGCCAGAAGATGTTTTAAGGCGGAATGGTCCGTGAACACAACTATAGGTGAGCCAATTAAGTAAGGCCTGAATTTTTCTAATGCAAATACAACCGCTAAAAGTTCTTTTTCTGTGGTTGTATAATTGATTTGCGCATCATTCAGGGTCTTACTAGCATAGTATATCACGTGTGGCATCTTTTCGATGTGCTGTCCTAAGACTACACCTACTGCAAAGTCAGATGCATCACACATCAGCTCAAAGGGGTAGTCCCAGTTTGGTGATGATAAAACGGGAGCTGAAGTGAGTGAGTGTTTAAGTGAGTCGAAAGCTGTCTCGCAATCCGAGTCAAAATGGAAGGTCGTATCCTTGGCCAGGAGAAGAGTTAAAGGTCTAGCAATTTTGCTAAAGTCCTTAATGAATATCCTATAAAAGCCCGCATGGCCAAGGAAAGATCGAATATTTTTGACGCTTTTGGGATGAGGGAGGTTTTGAATGACATCTATCTTAGCTCTGTCAACCTCAATGCCTTTCTGTGAAATAACATGTCCAAGAACAATTCCTTCTTGGACCATAAAATGGCATTTTTCCCAGTTCAAAGTCAAGTTCTTCTCTCTGCAACGAGTAAGAACAGCGTCAAGATTCGCTAGGCAATCAGAAAAAGAGTCTCCAAAAATCGAGAAGTCGTCCATAAAGATCTCCAGAAAATTCTCTACCATATCAAAGAATATCCCCATCATACACCGCTGAAAGGTAGCGGGAGCATTGCATAGCCCAAAGGGCATGCGACTGTAAGCAAAGGTACCAAAAGTACAAGTAAAAGTGGTTTTATCTTGATCCTTTTTGGCGATGGGGGCCTGATTATAGCCTGAGTATCCGTCCATAAAACAATAATACTCTCGTCCCGCTAAACGTTCCAACATTTGATCAATGAATAGGAGAGGAAAGTGGTCTTTCCTCGTAGCAGCGTTGAGTTTTCTATAATCGATACATACACGCCACCCAGTTTGGGCGCGTGTCTGAATTAACTCATTCGCCTCATTGGTTATAACAGTGATGCCGGATTTCTTAGGAACGACATGTATAGGACTCACCCATTGGCTATCGGAGATGGGGTATATAATACCATTATCTAAGCATTTGACGATCTCTTTCATGACCGCTTCCTTCATGACGGGATTCAACCGTCTCTGTGGTTCTCGGGTTGGTCTGGCATCATCCATCACATGTATATGAAACTTGCGCCAAGGTCTAAAAGAGCACGATTTATGTTTTTACCCCCAATAGAAATTGATATTATAGGACATCCTGGGTCCTTTCGTTTCTTTGGTAGCTGGGGAATAAAAGCAGTGCTGATATTATTAGCCATGAAGACCTTCTTTGGCACTTGGGTCTTCCTCTTCCTAGTGCACAAGTCCTTAAGAATCTTCGCATAAGCGGGGATTTGTTGAATTGCATTTAGGAGAGGGATATTGATGTTAACCTGTTTGAACATTTCCAAAATTTTCTCCATATGAGGACTCGTTCTATTACCCTTTAACCGGTTCGGGTAAGGAGCTTTCGCAATAAGCGCAGGGTCCATCATAGGAGAAGGAAGAGGGGGTAGACGAGGTCCCAAAAGAGGTGTGGGGACTGTCTGTGGAGAACTATAAGGGTTGGAAGAAGGTGTCGAGCCTAGTGGGAAATAGAGAATAGGCTCTCGAGAAGATGGTGTGGTAGAAAAAGAAGGATCGGAAGGAGAAGTGTGTGTGTGTGGAAAGGTCTCAGCCGGGGTGTTGACATGATTTTCAGTATCATCAATACCTTCCCCGACATGATTGTTCAGCACTCTTCCCGATCTCAACGTAGTGATGGCATTTATATTGTAATGCCCAGGATTCTGTAGGGGTTGAGAGGGAAGTTTCCCTTTTTCTCTTGCACTCATTTCGGCTTTTAGGCGTGCGATTTCAGCTTCCATCGATCTGATACTCTCAGCTTGGGACGCTGAGTTTTTCTTTATCTCACTGACGGAAGATCTAACCTCAGTAGAAACCTCTATGAAATTTGATAAAAGTGATTTCATGGTTTGAGTGAATTGAGAGAATTCGTTAGAACAGGACAACTGCATAGGATTAGACTGTGCAGGAGTGTTGCCCAGGTTTTGGAAACTTTATGACTGGTAGGGGTGCTGAGTGAGTTGAAGGGGTTGCTGTTGTGGTGGAGGAAGAGCCCTTTGAAATTGATTCGTGTTTGGAACCGTGTTTTGAGATTGATTTTGGTTCCAAGCGAAATTCGGGTGATTCCTCCAACCCTGATTGTACGTGGAAGAATATGGATCGTTTCGAGGTCGTTGAAATGCGGCATTAGAATGCTCGTGACCTTGAAACGCAGAGTTTAATGGACATTCTTCCTTTAAATGAGATGGATCAGAACAACACCCACAAACAGTTTTGGGGAGCGACATTGGGTTTAGGGAGGCTGCAGAAAATTTGTGTTTCATAGCGTCGAGCTTCTTTTGCATTGCTGCCATCTCAGCTCGAACACCTATGGACACATCTATTTGGTGTACGCCACCCCTATTCAATGGTTGGGTTCCACTCTCCCACTGTAGTGATTTTTCAGCGAACTCTTCTAAATACTTCCAAGCTTCCCCATCATCCTTGGTCATAAAAGTACCTTAACACATGTTTTCAAGGCTCTGTTTAGTGTTTGGGTTAATGCCCTCATAAATGATTCGGCAAAGCTCCCATCTCGGGATTCCGTGATGAGGACACTGAACCAATAGATCCTTGAAACATTCAAAGCATTTAGAGAATGGTTCAGCAGGGAGCTGGGCAAATTGATTCAGTTCGCTACGGATTCGAGCTGTCTTTTGGATTGGGTAAAATTTCTTAAGGAATGCAGCGACGAATTCTTCCCAATTCGTAATAGAGTGTGCGGTAGTGTTATATAGCCACTTCTCGGCTATATCGTACAATGTAAATGGAAGAAGTCGTAAACGCATCGCATCCACTGAAAGTTGTGACGTACCCATAATTGCGCATACGTTTTCAAATTTGGTAATGAAAATGTAAGCGTCCTCAGTCTCAAGTCCGTGGAATTTGGGTAAAAGGTTAATGTACTGGGGTTTAATCTCAAAGTTATCCCCATTGGCTGGTGGTGTGGATAAGCAGGTCAAAAGAGGACCTCGAAGTGGATAGCACCTCTCTTGGAGAGAGATGCGGGGTGGATTCTGCGCACCAACGGACGGCAGCAGATTAGGGTTAAAGAAATTTGATGGAGTTGGATCCATCGGTGTGGGTGTGGTAGTGGGTAAAGGAAAGGTAAATGGAGAAATATCGACTTCGGAGTCGATAAAGGGTACGCGGACTAAACGGGCACTAGAATCCCGTGTCCAGCCTATCTTGTACTAAAAAGGGTTAGTACAAGTGGCAGCGTTGGCTTATAATTATGGGTAAATGAATGCGGTGTTTGCTTTGAAAAAGGGACGGATTTTTGAAAAAAATGATGCGACACAACAAATGCAGCACACAAACCCTAGAATCTAGTGGTCACCTAGGTCCGGCTCTAGACCGCTCCTAACTGCCAAAATACAAGTCGCAGGATAGAATCCTCCACTACCTCTTTGTCCCCCTGTGGCCAGGTAAGTGCCAGGTAAGTGGGAAGGTACTCCACTACGTAAGTAGTGGGCCTAATTAATAACCACTAGCCTTCGACACACTTTCCTAGGCACCAAAAGAAAACGCGGATAAGCAATGAATTACCCACGGCCTTCTTCTGTCCTAATTGAGCGCGACGGACCTTAGAGTCATCTCTAGATTTTTTTAGTTAATGTGGGTCAATACGGATGCAAGTTTTGTGGTTTTCGGGGCCTAGGAAGGGTAATGAAATCCCCACCTAATTTGGATTTGGCCGTGCCCCTTAATATCCGTATTTTGAATGCAAACAACCAAGAAACAAAATCACGCACAAATTTAATTTTGCAATTTGCGAGCTGCTATTCTTTGCAAAGAATCCTGCAGAAAATTGTTGGTTGGAGCTAAAAAGATGAGAGAGGAGAAGGTAAGAAGCTTACAGAGAAAAAATGGTACAGTGATCCCTTAAGTAGACCGCGGTTCCGCCGCATATGGGTCCTATTGCCGCCCTTCCGCGGTCGAAAAATGTAATCTCTTGAAACAAAAAATTTCAGAATACTCCTGAGCACTTCCCTAGTCCTCTGAAATTTTCAAAAAAAATTCTTCAATTTCCAAACAGCTCCAGATTTCCTTGCAATGAAACACAACAAATCGTTTAGGGTTTGCATGAATTTTGATCTCAAAATAACAATGGAATAAATCTTTCAATTCAAACTTTAATATGAAATGAATTAGCGCGTGATCCCCGGCAACGGCGCCATTTGATTGATCGTAAAATTCGAGATTGTGTAAGTAAATCAACTCAAATGATCCCTGATAACGGTTTCATTTGATTATAATATTTTCTTGTTTGTGTAAATCGAATAAAGCGAATAAGTTTCAATGTGTCGGTAATATTGAATAAAATTCACAATCAAAGAATTATATTTGACCGCAATCAATTACGGTGTCGATTGTAGATCGTAAGAGAGTGCGGATCGTCCACAGGGATTTTGCGATTCGTTTTTATATTTAATTTGTTTGAATTGAAAAGTTAATCGAACAGAAAAGAAAACATGATTCAAGAATTTATCGATTGATTCAGGTGTCACTAGTTTAATCAAGAATCAAGAAATGATAAACAATCGAGAATCAGGATTTCGATGATATTTCCAACCAAATATCAAGAATCTAAATGAGGCTCGTAGGAATCGATCGGATCTATAGACGTGATGTAATCTCAAGATTTTGTGTTCTTGTCCTTCGAAGGATTGATACTAGATCGATGATGATCGACGAGAGTTAGGGCTTTCTTGATGAAACTAGGGTTTCATCATTTAACCCTTGTTCTTTCGTTGATAACATTCGCATTCTAGCCTCTAACAATTTCAAGAAACGATCGTAACTCCCCAATCTCGAGTGATATCAATCAAGAAAGCATCGCAACGAATTGGGTTGTCGATTCTTGATCTTGCTAGGGTTTACAAAACTCGTAGGATTCAAGAATTGATTTAAAATATATTACATCATCATTCTATTGAGCGTCCCGACTCCTCGACGAGCGGAGTATTACTCAAACATCACAACAAGAATTACAACTAGAAATTTAGATTGAATCATGATGCAAGAATTTAAAGAAAACAAGATAAAAGAAAATCACCTTTTATTTATATCAACAATTTGATTACAGTCGCTCAAGAACTATAAGAGGAAGAACTAAATTATCGAATTGGCTTCGCCCGGCTTCGTGAGTCGCGGATCGGCTTGGACCACTTGCTCCATTGAAGATCGGCTCGGCTCATAAAAGGTTGCAAGGCTTCTTGCTTGATGGGTACTCGGGATCTTGGCTTTGGATTGGAATTAGGGTTAGGGTTTCACATAAGTCCTCTCACTAGACTTGTAGAAGAAGAAGATGAAGAAAGAGATAGAATGGCTCTAGATTGAACTAATGGAGGGATTTTTCCATCATAATTGGATGTGAGCCTAGGGTCTTATTTATAGATCACCCAAACCCTAAGCCTTTGTGAAGTTCCCTCCAAAAGTTTGTTGAAAGACTTCTAGAAGTAGTTAGTTAGGCTTAGCTTAGGGTTTAAGCTAGGGTTTTGGAAGAAGTTTCTAGAATGTTAGGCTAGTTTAGTGTTGATCCCAAAGCTTGCTGATCTGGCAGAAGTCTCTGGAGTCTTCTGGAACTTGGAGTGTCTTTCTGAAGTGTAGGAGCTGAGCTAGGAGTTGTGCACCAAAAATGAGGAGCTAATTCCTTGGTCCCACCGCGGATCCGCGGCGCAAGCAGACTCCTGCCGCGGATCCGCGGCTCTTTGTGGGGCTTGGGCCTTGATCTTTTTGGTGTAGTCTTGGGCTGCCATTTGGAGCTTAATCTGATATGTTGATTTTTTTTTTGCCTTTTGGATTGATACCAGAACTGAAATCATTGAGTTGGCGTCATGTTTTGATCAGCACCATGTAAATTTTGGCCTTTCTTTTGGATTTTCCTGCACAGATCTCAAAACAAGTGTTGCGCAAATGTAGGGATGATGCGATGCCATGAAATGCGGTCAATTTCTTTTATAGTGTCGGTTTTAGAGTCTAATACATGCAATCTGATATTTTGCGACAGTTTTGCTAATATGTAAAATATGAATGCCGAACACTTCTATATGAATGCAATTGATGAGGAAATTTCCGGCTAAAATATGCAATATTTTCGACTAATCAGTGCCTCTAAGACGAAAAGATGAAAAGGAGATTCTCTTCTACGAATCTATGGAGACTAAGGTGGAAAAAGAAGTATGGCATGGTGCCAACCCCACTCTTAACAAATTCTAGCCCATCCGTATACCAAGATATTATGCGGAGGGATTAAAAAAGCTGTTAAAACACCAAGGCATACCTCTCGAACAAACGGTTCGGTAAGCCCAATTCTACAAAAAGATTTAGGTTATCCTTGGGACTCAATGAAAGAAGCCCAACGGGAAAATGGAAACAACTGGGCTAAGATATGTTCGGTCCAACAAGCGGGAGCAAATTTACAGCTGCCACGCCATAAACAGCTCGAATGGAGAAGAAAATATTTCACCAAGCAGCCCTATCACCAAACAAGAGAAAAGCCTCGCTCGAAGAAACTTAAGTCTATCGCTCGAAGAGAAAATTAATAAGATAATAAAAGAAGCTTGTCAAGCCAGCTGAGACAACAACAATCACGAAATGGCCATATATGAAAAGGCCAAGACGCAACGTCTCAGTCAGCAATCAGTGGAAGAGGTAGATCATGATACTCTCCATCCACAACCCGCTGTGTACTTCTGTGAAAAAGGAAAATTCCGAAGTGAAGACAAGAATAAGGCGACAATTGCAAGTGCACGCCCCGCTTTCCAGTAGATGGAAATGGAAATGTGGCAAGCCCGCGGCATATTTATCCAGAGAAGGTCATTACATAAATAAATATACTAAGCGTATTGAAACAATAATACACAATGAAAGAATAAATGGAGACCATAAAATTTTTCAACAAATATCTTTATTTACATTCAACTTCCAATATTTACAAATACATGAGTTAATGCTGGAAAGTAAATACAATAAGGAAATGCCTAAACAAGTGGGATATATAAACTGAAGAAAAGTGAAGCTGAGCTAGTCTTGAGTAGCGATCTGCTTGTAGTCCTCCTCTGTGGCTTCCACTTCCTCCGTCTCGACCGTATTTGACGAACATTCCAAGAGAAGAAAAGTGGATGGAATGCCCGTCGGCGAACTAGCGCTCGGTAAGTCTCAAAGATAAGTAAGAGTAAAGAAAATGACAATTGTAGAATATTTATATGGCGAGTAGGAGTATATGATCATGGGTAAATCACTAGTAAAATAAGGGGTTGCCCCTACGGATAATATCATCCGTAGGGGCAATAAAATTTTGGCCCTACGGATTAATACGTAGGGCAAAGTTGTTGCCCCTACGGTCGTTCAATATTTATTTAAAATTCATTAAATCTTAAAGTGTTTTTTGCCCCTACGGTGGCGCAAACCAAGCACCTACGGGTATATCCGTAGGGGCATATAAATAGGGATTTAAGAGATCGATCCCTACGCTGATTATTTCTTTTTCCTTTTCTCGCGCGAAACCAAATTTTCCCAAATCGAGATCGTCGTCGCCGCCGCCGCCGCAGTGATCTCGTCGTCACCGAATCCAAGCCGAATCGTCGTCGCCACACCTGCACAGTGATCTCGTGGTCGCCACCGTGCTCCGTTCTCGTTGTCGCCACCGCCCTTGTCGTCGCCGATTGCGTCTCCGTCGTCGCCTACAGGTAATTAGTTAAACATTATTATAATGATGTTAGGGTAGCGATCAATGAGGGTTAGGATTAGGTATCGGTTGTGGTTAGGGTTAGGATTAGGGTTAGGGTACGGGTTCGATCGGCGGTTGGGGTTCGACGACTGGTGTTGGTGTTAGGGTTAGGGTTTCGGTTGGGGTTTGGTGTTGGGCTTGGGGTTCGGCTGGGGCTGGGTTGGAGTTAGGGTTAGGCCGGGTTAGGGTTTGGTGTTGGGTTGGGGTTCGGCTGGGGCTGGGTTGGGGTTAGGATGAGTTGGAGAGATTGAAGGCGAGCTGGGTTTTGGGAGAAGAGAAGGAAATGGCACTGCTTGCTGCTTCAATTTTTTGATATAGATAGATAAGGTTCTTTGGGATTTTGGAGGGGTTTTAATTTGGGGGAAATAAATAGCTTTGGAGATGAAATGGGGCATTTCGGTAATTTGATTCTCTGTTGCAAATATTATTTATCAATATATTTAATTATATATATTAAATAAAATAAAGTAAACTATAAATAATATGAAACCAATATATGATACTCGATGATGATATGAAACCTTCATATTCCCATCGATACCCGTATATGAAACTAAAAGAGCCACTTAGTCCCCGTCTATCGGTTAACATACGTGCGATGCTCGTCGTGACCTAGAACTATACGAAGGTTGTTAAATATCGGACAGTATAGCTCGATACTAACAACCGTCGTATAGTCTACGCGACGAGAAAATTCAATCGTATGGTAACCCATAGATTTGTCCCGTGTGGACAAGTTAAGAATGTATAAAGCAAACGCCTTCATTCACTTGTGTTTTCATCCGTTTCGAGATATTTCGTCGGTACCTTTCCGCTGGTTCTCCGTGTACAAAGATAGATTAGATGTTCATTTCAACGTTGTTTCACAGCTTCGAAATGACTATCTATTCTATTACAGTGTACTCGGAGAACAGCGGGGAGGTGCTGCCGAAATTTACTCGAAACGGTTGAAAGCACAAGTGATGGGCGTTCGCTCTATACATTCTTAATGGGATAGAAGCCTACCCCCGACAGCCGGAACACATACATACAAACGCATAATTAGAGAGCGACTCGAGATGTTCGGGTTAAAACCAATATATGATACTCGATGATGATATGAAACCTTCATATTCCCATCGATACCCGTATATGAAACTAAAAGCGCCACTTAGTCCCCGTCTATCGGTTAACATACGTGCGATGCTCGTCGTGACCTAGAACTATACGAAGGTTGTTAAATATCGGACAGTATAGCTCGATACTAACAACCGTCGTATAGTCTACGCGACGAGAAAATTCAATCGTATGGTAACCCATAGATTTGTCCCGTGTGGACAAGTTAAGAATGTATAAAGCAAACGCCTTCATTCACTTGTGTTTTCATCCGTTTCGAGATATTTCGTCGGTACCTTTCCGCTGGTTCTCCGTGTACAAAGATAGATTAGATGTTCATTTCAACGTTGTTTCACAGCTTTGAAATGATTATCTATTCTATTACAGTGTACTCGGAGAACAGCGGGGAGGTGCTGCCGAAATTTACTCGAAACGGTTGAAAGCACAAGTGATGGGCGTTCGCTCTATACATTCTTAATGGGATAGAAGCCTACCCCCGACAGCCGGAACACATACATACAAACGCATAATCAGAGAGCGATTCGAGATGTTCGGGTTAAAACCAATATATGATAATATGAAACCTTCATATTCCCATCGATACCCATATATGAAACTAAAAGCGCCACTTAGTCCCCGTCTATCGGTCAACATAACGTGCGATAATTTATTCTTTTCAACGAAAAACGCACACACAAAGCATATACATGGATTTTCTCCTTTGTCAGTAACTATCCCGTTCTTATATTTCTCAATATAGTCAGCATAACCTACAATTTATATGTTATTCAGTCTAACATGGCCCATGAGTACGTCAGAGTTAAGGACTGGATGTATGTGGATTGGAAACAACGTATGCAACCTAAGTTTGTCGCAGGAGTTGCTGCTTTCCTTGAATTTGCACGAGCACATAATAAGATCATAATAGAGAAGATTCTCTGTCCATACGATAGATGTGGCAATAAGTACTGGCAGAAGGTAGAATTGGCAGAGCTTCATATTGTAAAACATGGGTTTACTAGACTTTATTCAATTTGGAAATATCACGGGGAAGGAGAAGAATGCAGTACTGCGGTAGAAGAAGGAGAACACGATAATGCGGCAGGAGAAGAAGAAGAATTCGGTAATACGGCAGGATACGAAAATTTATTTCCATCAGAAGAAATGGAGGATATGGTAGAGGCTGCCCTAGGTGAATCTATTCGTACCGAAGATGACATTCTTCCGGTCAAGGACCGCGTGCGGATAAATATGAAAATTTCATGAATGATGCTAGGAAACCAATTTATGAGAATGCGAAGTATTCCACCCTCTCATGGTTCGTCCAGCTTTTCCAAATTAAGTGCCTGAATGGATGGAGCAACAAGTCATTCACAATGCTTCTTTCGTTCTTGAAAGATTCTATGCCTCCGGGAAATAATGTGCCCGAAAGCTGGTACGAAGCCCAGAAAATGATGTCTGATTTGGGTCTAAAGTGCGAGAAGATTCAAGCATGTCCTAAAAATTGCGTGTTGTACCGGAAAGAGAATTCAGATTTGAAAGAGTGTCCAACATGCGGAGAGGCCAGGTATAAGCCGAAAGATTCTGATAAGAAGCCTGATATACCTGTGAAGATAGCATGATATTTTCCCATAACACAGAGGCTACAGAGGCTATTCAGGTGCAAGAAAACAGCCGAGGCAATGATTTGGCATCACCGTGCTCCTCCAAGCGAAAATGGAAAAATGAGCCATCCAAGAGATTCACCGGCATGGAAGGATTTCGATAGGAGGCACGCAATATTCAGTAGCGATCCCCGCAATGTCCGGCTCGGACTGGCTGCCGATGGCTTCTGCCCATTCAACTATATGGCTGGAAGTCACAGTACATGGCCCGTTGTAATGATAATTTATAATCTGTCGCCTTGGTTGGCTATGGACCAATCATACTTTATGATGCCTCTTCTCATCGACGGACCAAACTCACCGGGGAACAATATCGACGTCTATCTCCGACCTCTGATTGAGGAGCTGAAAACTTTGTTCATTGATGGTGTAGAGACATATGATTCAAACACAAATACAACCTTCATACTGCGTGCGGCTTTAATGTGGACAATTAATGACTTTCCTGCGTATGGAATGCTTTCAGGTTGGTCCGTACATGGTCACAAAGCATGTCCTCATTGCCATGAACACACAACATCAAAATTTTTGAATTTTAGCAGGAAGGTTTGTTATTGCGGCCATCGACGTTTTCTGCCTCCAGACCACCCCTATAGGTTAGACACGGTTCACTTTGATGGTCAACAGGAGCTTCTTGGGCCTCCATCCCCATTGTCCGGAGAGGACGTGACTGCTAAATGGGATGGTTACAATAACGTGACCTTCGGGATGGATCCGACGAGACAGGTCAAACCACAATATTGGAACAAGTTAAGCATTTTCTTCGAGCTTCCGTACTGGTCTACAAATTCAGTGCATCATTGTCTGGACGTCATGCATATAGAGAAGGGAGTATCAGAGCACATACTTAACTTGCTTCTGTGTAAAGACGGGAAATCGAAAGACAACATGAATGCCCGGATGGATCTACAAGAGTGGGGAATAAGAAGTGAACTGCACCCTAAACCGGTAGCGGGTAAACCGGGCAAGTTTGTACTTCCCAATGCCGCTTATCATATGTCACAACCGGAGAAGAAAAGATTCCTGCAGGTGTTGCATGATTTGAAAGTCCCCACAGGTTTCTCAGGATCATTCAGCAAGAAAATAAAAATTGTGAAGGGCAAGATCGATGGGCTGAAAAGTCATGACCACCATGTTATCGTGGAGCACCTTCTTCCATTAGCCCTCAGGACTTCTCTCCCCGACTCGGTTGGTCTAGTAATCAACGACCTATGTTGTTTTTTCAGGGAGTTGTGTGCTAAAACGCTGGAGGTTGCGACGCTGGATAAACTAGAAAATTCTATTGCGTTGATACTTTGCAAGTTTGAGCGTATTTTCCCACCGTCATTCTTCGATATCATAATACACTTGACGGTTCATCTTGCAACTGAGGCGAAGTTAGCCGGACCGGTACAATATCGATGGATGTATCCCGTCGAGAGGTACGTGTAATTTTTCGTTTCGCGCAATTTATAAATTTATTTTTGTCATGTATGCCCGTGTTTATTTATTCAACATATTCTCATTAGGTACCTTTACACTCTTAAGAAGTATATACGCAATAAAAATCGACCAGAGGGTTCTATCATGCAAGGTTATCTTCTTGATGAAGCAACCACATTTTGTTCCCGCTATCTGGACGAGAACATTGAGACAAGGCTTAACCGACCACGAAGAATTCAAGACGGGCCATATGGTAAAGCCGAGTATAAGAGGGTAGACACTATGTTTATCAACAAGATATACCGGTTTATCTTGCTTAATTGCGTATGTCTTGAACAAATTAGAGAGTAAGTTCTTTTGGATTAATTGTTATATCTGTGTTTGTGTGTGTATGAAATGACATAATATTAATGTCACAATTATTTGTCGAAAACAGAACTCATTTTAACGAGGTACGTGAGGGGCATCCTGATTGGAACGAAGAGCGTTTGGAAAAATACCATCAGGATAATTTTTGTGATTGGGTCACAGAGCATGTAAGTTATTCGAATTACATTTTATTGCTATCAGTTTTAATCTAAACTTGTATCGTTATGTATTTATCGTAAAATTTGTTTTGTTAGATCCACGATCCGAACTTGTCTGCATCATTTGAGAGTGATTCAAGATGTTTAGCTCAATTTCCTAGTATGGAGGTTGCACATTACAAAGGATTTGGTGTCCTTAGATACAAATTCGAAGTTAAGGACATAAAAACATCTAGAATCACTCAGAATAGTGGTATTGCGACGGTAGGATCGGACGGTGTGATTTACTATGGGTACTTAAGTTGTATACTCGGCATCCACTATCCCGGACGATCAGAACCCTTTTATATATTCCACTGTACTTGGTACGATCCGCGAACCGATACAGACAGGTGGAGAAGCAGTCTTGGGACTTGGAAAGATGAATATGGATTGACCAGTGTGAACACACTTCGATTTTACGGTCAGGACGATCCGTTTATCTTTCCGAACCAAGCGTTCCAAGTATACTACTCATAGTGTTTGAAGCATCCGGGGTGGAGTGTTGTATGCCGATGGAAACCTAGAGATGTCTACGATGTGCCAGAATACGAGGACAGCGATGAGGACGAAGAAGAGAGAAGGCTTAAAGTGCTCCGACCGTCTGTTTCGAAGGACGGGTTGTCTTCGACCGATCATGAAGTTACGTGGGTTAGAAATGACATCGACGATGAAATCCAAGTAGATATGTATGATGCGCCGACGAAACGAAAAAGGTTATCAGTAATGTTATATTATTACTTCACATTTTACGCTCTAGATCATATATAGTCAATACTTTTAATGATTGTCTAATGCGTCCACGAACCGTTTATCTAGATTTGATGACGATGTCGGGAGCAGCGAGGGGCGGCAGGAGCTCCAGCCGCGGCAGAGGCAGAGGCAGAGCGGTTCTGCCGCCCGGAGAGCTCCGTAGGGAGCTTCAGAGGGCCGGTCTTGCACCCAGATCGGAGACCCCTTCGGATGCCTCCTTCCGTGTGGATTTGGCCACACCTCCAGGTATACTGCACGCATATCCATTTTGAATGTAATATTACAGATATTCATGCATGTTTATGTCAAAATTACTTATATTGTCAATGTTTGATTGTCTAGTTGTTGGTGATGCGTCCACATCTGGGACAGAGGCCACCCCCGCTCCTCCAGGTATGTTTATATATCATATAGTGTGTATATATTGATTTAGAATGCTATATCATAAATATACACATTCCTTTTGCTCTTACTTAGCAATTTTTATTATTGTCTAGCTGTAGGTGGTGACACCACCGCACCTGCGGGTATGTTTATATGTCCTATAGTGCATGCATATTGATTTAGAACGTTATATTATTGATCTACACATTCTTTTTGCAATTACTTATAAAATCTTTTTTTAATTGTCTAGTTGTTGGTCCTGCGTCCACATCTGGGACAGAGGCCACCCCCGCTCCTCCAGGTATGTTTATATATCATATAGTGTATGTATATTGATTTAGAATGCTATATCATAAATATACACATTCCTTTTGCTCTTACTTAGCAATTTTTATTATTGTCTAGCTGTAGGTGGTGACACCACCGCACCTGCGGGTATGTTTATATGTCCTATAGTTCATGCATATTGATTTAGAACGTTATATTATTGATCTACACATTCTTTTTGCAATTACTTATAAAATCTATTTTTAATTGTCTAATTATAGGTGGTGCGTCCACACCTTCCACAGGGGCCACTCCTGCCGCTTCCATACCCTCCGCATCGTCTGCAGGTTAGTATGAATAAATTTAAAATATTTATTTATTTTACATATGCTATATAGAATAAATATGAACTTCATGGAGATTTAGCGTCGATGTTTATTTTATAGTTGGAGGGGATGCGTCCGGGTCCGGGACCCCGGTTGTTCCTCACCGGAGGAACTATCGTCCCGCTCGTGCTGCTGCTCGGGCCCAGGCTCGTGCGCTAATCACCGGAGGTATATATCACACTTGAATTTTTGTTTAACCTTGATTTCTTAATACAACTTTGTCTTATTATTGATTGTCTTGATATTTCGTGCAGACGCAGGGCCTCTCCATCCCCAGAGGGGGACTCGAGGCCCGAATCAGTCCCATAGGCTGAGGCCTGATAGAGCTAGGGGGGAGGCAGCATTCCCCCTATTTTTTACCCTCGGCTATCGCTATACCGGTCCTCATGTCGAGAGGTTCGGCCGGTATTTGGGGGACGAGAGCCGGATCGTGGGGGACGAGAGCCGGATCGTGAAGAACTATCCACTTCACGTTGAGTGGGGCGAGCAGCACCAGCGCTCATTCGCCCTCTTCTTTGATCAGGCTCGGATATGTATTAATATATATTTTCATTTGATCTATCCAATATATTTATTATTTACACTTGCAATCTAATAACAATGTTTTTTTTTGTATTTTCAGTTGGATTACGATTTTCAGCCTGTAGCCGACCCTGATCACTCGGGAGGGTGCTCGACCTTCATGCTCTGTACAATGGCCTGATGAAGAACATGCAGGCCAAGGTCCGATATAACAGGAATGAGCTGAAGGCCGACTGCTACTCCCTGTGGATAGCGACCCCCGAGCCAGAGAGAGCGGCCCTCCTATCTACTCCGGCGTTTGCGAGAGTCGACGTAGAGACATGGCCTCTATTGTGCGCTTATTTCGACTCCGAACGCAAACAAGTATGTATTTTAAATTTAATTCATTATTTATGATATAATTTATTTCTTTGTGTTTCTTAATTAGAAAACTAAATGTTAATGCGTTGTGCAGAAACAGGCCGCTCAGAATACGGAGAACAGGAAGTCGGCGAAGAGGGGTCGCCCCACTTACACAGGTGGCTCGAGGAACATTACTCGAGCCATGGAGTTATCGGTAAATTAAGAGTTATTCTCTAATATTCTGCAATATTAAGAGTTATTCTCTAATATTTCTAATATTAAGAGTTACTTTCTAATATTGCAGACATCTCGGACCGTGGCGTCAGGTGGTACACCGAGCGTGCTGTCCGCATATCTTGCCGTCCACGGCACCTCGACAGATCCCACCACGGGCGAGCTTCGATGTCCCGACATCGCTACCCAGGAGTACTGCGTAAGTGTTAATATTTTTTCTACCCAAATTTGAAATTTTAGTTTTGGAAGGTTCAAGTTTAAATTTTATACTTATACTTTACTGCTTAATGTGGATGTAGGAGCGGGTGGTTGAGCAGGCCCAGGCCTCGGGGATCGATTTTACCGGACAGAACGATCCGAGGCTGCTGACCCCAGTTCTGGACGCCGCACACGGAGGGCACCACGGAGGTTGGGAGAGAGGCCGGGGATTGGGCCCTAGCAGGGCCCATATGAGGTTGGACTCCACCCCGGCGGTTACTTCCTCCGTCTCCAGTGGCCGGCATGTCCATCAGGAACTGGATAGCTTGAGGGCCACCGTTCAGGAGTTGAAGGAGATGCTGGTATGTATACTACTTTACAGTAAAATATCATTTCATATTATATACATATCAACATATCCATAATTAGTACGTAGCTTGAGCTTATTTGGTTTTAGACTTAAGTTTGATTAATCATACATACATATGTAATTAAAATAAACAACGCTTTTCCAAACTAGATATCCAAACAGGGTTTCGAAATAACTTAATAATGAAACGAATTCGAATAATACACAGTTCTTACACGCTTCTTACACACGTTATGTCCAGACGCGACAGGGTAGATCGGCCGAGCCTCCACATGCATCTCCTTCGGCTGCGGCTCCGCAAGCCACTACATCGGCTGCGGTTCCGCAGACAGCTCCTGTAGCTCCACCGCCCACTCAGACTCCCGCAGCCGCGGCTCCGCAAGCGACTACCTCGACGGCGGCTGCGCAGACCACATCGCCAGCTCCATATGCCGCTCAGACTCCCTTATATGCAGCATTGCAGAGTGTATTGACCGATGAGCAGGCGCGCGTTATTCGGAGGTGGAGCTGGACCGAACTAGGGTAGCTTTTTGGTTCTTATTTTTTGAAACATGTATTTATATCACATTGTACTACATTTTGAAACGATATTGATATTGGTTTGTATTTATATCATATTCAGTTTTTTGGTTTCTTTTGTATATTATATATATGCGTGAGATGTGATTATGAATACTGCAATATATGATTTGATTGATGTATATAGTATTGTGCACAGGGCGGGAAAAAATCTAGCAGCCCATTTTTTAAAAAAAAATACAGACAATATGTACCTACGGATTAAGCCGCAGGTACATACGTTGCCCCTACGGTGTTATCCGTAGGGGCAAACTATCAGGAAACCTGATATTTTCCCACCTGATATCAGTGCAGGGTGTTGGTAGAGGACCTACGGATATCTTCGTAGGGCCAATTGTTTATCCCCTACGAATTTATCCGTAGGGGCAAAATATCAGGTTTCCTGATATTTTTCCCCCCGATCTCAGTGCAGGGTGTTGGGAATGGCCCCTACGGACGTATCCGTAGGGGCTACTTTATATCCCCTACAGAGGTATCCGTAGGGGTAGAAAAGGGACCTACGGATATATCCGTAGGTACATACAATATATTCAAAAAAAAATTACATATATGATTTTATTACCCCTACGGGGTACTCCGTAGGGGCTATAACACCTACCGATATATCCGTAGGGGCTTGAATTTGTCCGTAGGGGTAAGTTCAGGGCCTCAACTTGCACCTGCGGCCTTTGCACCTACGGGGTCTTTTTTCGCCCCTACGTATATATCCGTAGGGGCAGTGGGTTGCCCCTACCGATAAATCCGTAGGGGCAACCCTTATTTGTAGTAGTGAATATATTCTATAGGTCTCTATATGGTCACTATATTAACGTTAAGTTCCAAGTATGAATGTCAACGCAGCCGTAGAAGTATTCACAAGCTCAAGAGTAGGGCCCCAGGAGCAAAGAAACACGGGCCCATTTCATGAGTTATCATCGGGGCTCTATGCTGTGGATGAGTCAACTCGACTGATATTCGAGTAAAAATAAAAAAGAGGTTAATACAAGACTCCTGAAGCTCCGTTGGATTCACACAAGAAACTATCCCAAACACCCCGAGTATAATATATCATAACTGGTTAATATAATTAATTTATTTGATTGATTGATTAACTTATCTTGATCGAAACCATAGATTGCAAAAGGTGTAGAATGTAGTCAAGTGAGTCGAGTAATATGCGAGTCATGACAATTGCAAATCTTGGTTCGAGTCAAGTTGGTTCGAGTAGGTTGGGTTCGAGTTTAGATTCGAGTTGGGTTAGAATTTGAGTTTGTGTTCGAGTTCGAGTTCAAATTTAGGTTCGAGTTTGGATTCGAGTTCATGTCTTTTTCATAGAAATTGATTTAAACTATTAAAAAACTTATGTTCGGGAGAAATCGGCAACCGTTGCACATAGACGGCAGGATTTGTGTTTTTTTCCAAGATAATTGCCATTGATAATTCCGTTAAGTTGTCTAATCTGAATAGGCAAGCACTCACTTTCTTTGGCTTCTCGAGGCTCAAGAGAAATGATACCGTTTAAGCCTATATTATTCTAGAGTCCTTAATATTGTTTGTTTTCATTATTTTATTCCCTGAGGGGTTTTTATGAAAAATATATATTAATATTGTTTAAAAATAATCTCGATGGTGATTTATAATATTTAGGGTTTTCATGAACATATGTTTTAATTGTTGTGGTGATTTAATGATAAAACCTAGCTTTTAAAAGTTCATGGTATTTTTTATGCAAACTAGCTCTTTTGAAAATTTGATGGTATTTTATTAAAATTTTAATCTTTCATTTTAAAAGAAAATAATTTCATAATATATTTTTATTGAAAATATGAATTCATAGTTTTATATAATTTTCCAAAATTTAGGTTTTTATTTAGAAAAGTCGTATTTCTTAAAAACCGTATTTTTTTATTTTCTTTCGAGAATGAATACTCTGTGAGGAGTTCTGCATCTCGCTCTACTATCCTAAGGATGTAAAATAATCTGTACCATCTATTAGCGGTTCCCCTAACGAAAGTTGTCAAGTATTATAAAATACCGATTAAAAGAAACCTGTTTTGAAAAGGTGTGGTATTTTAATGTAAAATATATTCTTTAAATTAGCCATATGTTTATAATACCGTGCTATGAAACCATAGTGTGCAAATGGGGTAGGTCGTTACCCCGTAAAGTTTTCCTAAAGGTATTTTTAACAATTATTGAAATGAGGGTTATACTAAAGTTCATGGTATTTTAATGAAAAAGTTCATTATTTGAGTATTGAACATGAAATTTTGGTTACGTAAAAATACAATAGATGTGAATTTTATTTTAAAAAGATATTAGGGTGATTATGTGACATGTAGACCTATCAAGCATGATAAAATATTTAAATGAGAAGCTTGTCACGTTTTAACTCCACTTTTGTTGATATTTTCTTAGAAGACGAATTGAGATGAGAGAAATGGAGAGATGAAGGACTTACGGGTTTAGATGGTTAACAGGAGAGAGAAGAAGCCTTCGGGTGTCGTGATGTCGTCGGAAAGGCTTCGGTCGTCGAGTTTGGCTTGCTACTCCAGTTGGGTGCTTAATTCCACTTGATACTTAGAGAGTTTAAGAGAATTTTTGATAGAAATTTCAGAATGGGGGAGAGCTAGGGAATGGAGTGGTATTTATAGTGAAGAATTAGGGTTTGGGAATTAAAAATTTGGATTAAATGAATTAAAATGGTATTAAATGGTGAATTGAAGAGTCTCTGTTTGATTGCAGGAAAATCAAACAGTGCAAGGGAGTTGAGGGGAGTCGAAGGGGTGTGTGTGGAAAGCATGGAATCATTTGGACTCATCAAAACCGTTGGAGCCGGCCCAAAGAGGGAAACGGGCGGTCGAGATTTGATGATCCGTCTCGAGATTCTTTCCACGTAATGTGACTGTGGATGGATACTTCCTACCCACAGGTAGCATGGTTGGCTATGTCACGTGCCCAACCGCCTGAAATCTGCTACGGTCCCTACTCGGTCAACTGGTCTAGCTCCAACATTGTTCACAGACTGCTGAACGATCTGCAAACCTTCCCGAAATGAGTCCGCTTGCTGCTGGATCAGCTCGGTCTGTTTCTTTTGATTCTCCAGCATTCCCCTTATCACTCCAAGCATGGAGGCTTCGTCGACACGCCTTGGTACGTCTTCAAATTCTTACCGGCCATATTCCTGAACTCAAAACACCCAACATTAGCATGATGATAGATTCTGAATATAGATCAAGGCTAGAAATCCAAGATACTTAAATAGAGTACCGCATTGTAACTATGCCGCGGTATCATAGCCACAATTACATAACTCCAACCAAGTCGCCTAAGTCCTAGAGATAACAAGGAATCAGGTTTTCGAATCGATATGCAAAGGAAGTTTGCACATCGTAAAAGATATAATCAGGAAGAATGTGATTCAAGAATGGTAAAACGGTCAAGGTGGCAGGACATGTTTCCTAAACACGGGTATTCTGATTCGTGTATTGGGTATAATACCCAACTACAAAAGAATCAACCCGACTATCCCATGGCTCTGATACCAAAAGAACCATGTCACGCCCCGCTTCCCAGAGTACGCTAGATTGGGCACGTGACATAGCCAACCATGCTACCTGTGGGTAGGAAGTATCCATCCACAGTCACATTTCGGCTGTAGAGATATCAAGAACAAGATAAAACTATCTAAAACATGTCCATAATCCAGAATAACAGGAGTCAATAATAAATAAATGCGGAAGCAAATGATCCAATACAAATAACTGAAAAGTGTGTCCCATAATGCGGGCTCACATCAGAAAATAAATGCAGGAAATAAAACTAACTACTACTGAACTCACAGCTCAGCCTGCTGGCTGAAGTACTCCTGCTCGGACTGCAACAGCGGTACGGAATCTGGGCCATGCAAAACCCAGACGTCAGCGCGTCATGTCATCAAGTAATATAATATGAACAGTGTAGCAGGCAATGTAATATAAACATGAATACAGCAAGAATAACAATAATATGAATCATACCAGTACAGGGTAGCGTGCAGTGGGTAAACTAAACTGTTCTATCAGGTTTTCTATTCTAAAGTCTTTGAAATCAATTGATGAATCATCGATGTAACTCAATAGTATCCCGTGCATGCCCGGGACCACGGTCAAGACCCTCGGGGCTGAATCCGAGACGTGCCGCTAGGCAGTAACAGGTAGCAGGATGGGCGAGTGATGTCAGCATCATCACTCCGGGGCTGGCCTAGCCCGTAAGACTGATCAGAACAGGTATCGAACTGTTGAGTTACAAGTCAGGTTTCACCTTTGATTTCCCCATACCCCCAAGTTATGTATGTCAAGTCAGGTATTCAGTAGTCAAGAACTAATGCCAATACAGGAACAGGTAAAAACAGGTTTGTCTGGATAGACAACAGGAACGGTCCATGAGGACTACATGTCGAGTTTGTTGGCATTAGGCACAAGATCAGGTAACGGGTCAGGTTATGGTACATCATGTCAAGTCAAGCAGTATACGGTACCATGTCGGGTCAAGTAGGAAGTGTAACAGGTCATGTCAGGAAGCATAAGATGTCATGTGGGTGCTCAAAATCAAACTAACATAAGCATGTGTATAAATAAACAAGCATGAGTACTATCAGAACAATAAACTGGAACATGTAATATGCTATGCAAATAGATATAATTTCAAGGATATGGATGCACAGTTATCGATTATGGTTACATTTATAGTTCCAATATTAATTAGGATGCAATTTATTAAACATGGAGTGTTAATATCACATTATTATGTAGTAATGTGATCTATGAATGCAATTATATATATCTTAAATGCGATGGATGCAAACGGGTATCCGAAAAGTTATAAAACTATAAAATGGTAATGTGGGATGTACAACTAAGCAATATGTGATATAAATATTGATATAATAATATTAATATGGATAGCATATTCAAAGCGATTAATAACTATAAAAGTGGTATTGATTAACCATGCACAAGAAAGTTCCGTTCAGAAATTCAGCGTCACCATAATTTGTAAAATAGCTTAAAAATAACAAACGTTCTCCAAAAGGGACGTGTCTTATACCAAAATAAAGATAATTCAATAAAGTTTTCAGTTTTATAAGTATAAGCATCTCAGGTTGTCCCTACAAAAAGTTATGAACATTCAAAGTTGAAAGTTTGCTGCTGGAATTTCCCTGGACAGCAGTTTGGAGACATTTTCATTTGCATTTTACGTTATTTAAACAATTTATTTTGCAAGTAAATATTTCATATAGTTATAGTATTCTGAGTTAGATTCGTAACGAACTAAAGAACGTAAACTAATGATTTTTCTATGATTTATAATGAATTTTATAAGGTAAGGTGTACAGTAAATTTCAGATTTGTCATATCCGCTTTTTCAACGACGTTTCATGTGTAAACTATAATATTTCCAAATATATAATATTATAAAATGCAGATTATAAACTAATTAAATATAATAATAAGAAATATTACGACGAAATATATTTTAATTGATATGGATGCAGTATAATATAATCTAGTATGTCACAAGATAAGTTTTCATGATCTAGATTTAATATGATATAAACGGATGCAAACGGAACATCGAAACGTTATTAAAATTAAACATGGGGCACTAGATTTAAACTATAGGTATGGTATTTATTTAAATAGGTATAAAATGAATTGTATAGCATGTAGCAAGATTAACTTGCCTCGATGGGTCGCGAATCGGGAAAACGGAACGTTAACCGTCGGCGGGGAAAACTCGCGACGGGCGCACGGTTCACGGAATGAACCCAAACGACGAACAAAGGAACCACACGGGTCGGGGTACCTCGCTGGAACGTCGTGAAGCGTCACCGACACGACGGAATTCCGGCAACAAAAGAACAGTTAAAAAAATGAGAAACGAGACATGAAGCAAGAAGAGAAAAAATGATAAAGAGAAATACGAGAGAATATATGAGAAAGAGAGAGAGAAAGTGGAGAGAGAGAGAGAGCGAGAGAGAGCTGCAGGTGGGGGCCCACGGAATTAAAAGGAACGCGATTGGCTAAAGGGGAATCGTTAGTTAGGGATAAATATTAATTAAAGATTCAAAACATTTTAAGAAACAGTAGGATATATATATAGGTTAATTTAAAGATTTAAAAGATAGGTAATGAACAGTAAGATATCATGTTAGTTAGAAAAATATATACGATGCTTTTAATAATATTAAAATTTGGGATTTTGGCGCCAAATAAAACATTTCCAAATCGCGCCCGGGTCGAGTCCAAAAATTTGAAATTGAAATAATAGGATTTTAAGCGGGATCCAAATTTTAAAATTAAGTGTTTTATGATTAAAAAGCATACCCCCAAAACGGACACATGTACGCGCGCGTAGCCGTCCAAACTCGCCCGTTTCACTGAACGGGACGAGAAGACAATGCACGGACGCTACCACGAGGCTAGGGGTGTCAAGTAGGCCAAGATGAATATTTTCAATTTTATTTTAGATGCCAAAATTTATTATATGTAGAAATGACTTTGCCGGGTAAATTTTACAGTAAGCAACAAACAAGCAAGTTAAATGAAATGAGTACCACATTATGCTCAAACAGTAACTGAAAATAGTAGCATTGGGCTCGGGTGTTACACATCAAAACCATTGGAGCCGGCCCAAAGAGGGAAACGAGCGGTCGAGATTTGATGATCCGTCTCGAGATTCTTTCCACGTGGTGTAGCCAGGGTTTACTCCTTTTTGCGCATGTTTGATTTTTCTGAAACTTTTCGTTACTCCGTGAATTACACGTGCAACTCTTTTGCTTCCGAAAAATTAAAAGAAAAATCTAAAATTAATTGGGTCTGATGAGAATCGAATATACAAGCTATGTCACAGCAGTGCAGAGGTTTTACCAGTAAGCTACAAGTTGTTTCTTGCTTTTATTAAACAAATTTAACTTATAATTCTTACACAGGCTGTAATACCCTTTTTCTGTACAATAACAAGAAATTTCTGTACAGGAATTTCAGAATCGTTACAGAAATCAATGCTCAAGGAAAACAAAGCAAGTCTAAGACACCTGCCTAGCGAGGAAAGTTCACTCTTAGCCCATCCCTCATAAAGAAGATGGGTCGAAAATATTCATTTCTCGACACAAGACGGGAAATTTTTTAGCCTTGTTATGAAACACCAAATGATGACGCTTCCAGAGTCTCGTACCCCGAACAATTAAATAAATTCCATCATCCAGATTATTGCCCCTATCACCAAGCAATAGGCTACCCCCTTGAAAAGAGTTTCACGTTCAAGAACTGGGTGGAGGACCAGTATCAACACGGCAGGTTTATGTTATCCGATAATTGGAGGATAGATCTACCGCAAAAGCACGAGCCAAAAAAGACCTATACCATCAGGTTGGGACCAGCTAGACCATGGAAATGAAAGTGGACTCGTACCTATCATATGATAACGCTCTCAAGAGAGGGAGGGGACGAAAATATGATTGGCCTTTTCGGATGCTTCACAAATAAAGACGATGTTGAGGAAATCTCAGAATTCCCACCGACACCAAAAGATCTGGAGGATGGGATACACACCACGGCAGAAAACCTAAGAAAAATCAACTTAGGAATGGAAGAGAATCTAAGACCGACGTTTGTCATTGAACTGTTGTCTGAAAAACGGGTCGCCACGTTAAAAGATGTGCTTACACGGTACAAAGACTGATTTGCTTGGAACTACTCCGAAATGCCGGGTTTAGATCCAGAGGTAGCGGTACACAAGTTGGCCATATCACCAGAGATGAAACTAATTAAACAGGCGCCAAGAAAGATGCAGCTTGAACTTGAGATGGGTACCAATATCGAAGTCAAGAAATTAATCGACTCCGGCTTCATCCAAGAATTTAAATATCTCGACTGGATCGCTAACATCATTCTGATGATGAAGAAAAATATGACAGTTCGCATTTGCGTGGACTTTCGGGACCTCAATAAGGCATGCCTGAAAGATGACTTCTCAGTGCCCGTCACCGATCTGATGATCGATAACGCATCCACCCACAAGGTCTTCTCCTTTATGGATGGATTTTCATGATACAACCAAATATAGATGCATCCTAAAGACTAGAAGCATACCGTCTTCCGGACTCCGTTGGGCATATTCTGCTATATGGTGATGCCTTTCGGTTTGAAAAATGCCGGAGCTATGTACTAGAGGGCCATGACGAAAATATTTGATGACCTTATATACAAGATCTTCGAATGCTATATTGACGACCTTATGGTTAAAAGTAAATCTCATGAGGAATACTGGGAACATCTGAAGATCGTGTTCGAATGCCTTTAGAAGTATAATCTGAAGATGAACCCTCTAAAGTGCGTATTTGGAGTCTACTCAGGCAAATTCCTAGGCTTCATCATCCGCCACCGAGGTATCGAAATTGGTCCTTCAAAAATCAAGGCAATTATGGAAATGCCCTCGCCCAGAACCCTCAGGAAATTGTGATCTCTCCAAGGAAAGCTAGCGTATATCCGGTGGGTCATACCCAACCTCTCCGGAAAATGTCGTCCCTACAGCCATCTGATGAAAAAAGAGGCTCCGTTCGTCTGGAATTAGAAATGTCAAAATGCATTGGACGAAATCAAATAATACCTGCAAACTCCGCTGGTATTGGCCACTCCAGTTAAGGGAAAACCCCTTATCCTATATATAACAGCCCTTGAAGGTTCTCTAGGTGCGCTATGGGCACAAGAGAATGATCAAAGAAAAGAAAGTGCTGGGTACAATCTAAGTCGAGTTCTCTTGAGGGCAGAAAGCAACTACTTCCCCATCGAAAAGCATTGCCTGGCGTTGATCTTCACAATAACGAACTTCAGACACTACGCCTTAGCGTATGAGGTCCATCTCATATTGAAAGTAGATCCTTTAAAGTATCTAATGTCAAAGACCATGCTAATAGGAAGGCTTGCCAAATGGGCCATACTGCTGATGGAATTCTCAATAATATATCGACCCCTCAAAGCGGTCAAAGGACAAGCCATCTCCGAATTCCTCGCAGAACATCCGGTACCCGCCAATTCTCCCTTAAACTGTGAGCTGCCGGATGAATACGCATTCTACACAGTCGAAGAGGAGAAAGAAGAAAATAAGTACCAATGGGAGCTTTATTTCGATGGAGCGTCTTTTATGAAGTAGCAAAAGAATAACAATCTCATAATCAAATCCGGGATAGGTCTTATCTTCGTGACCCCGCAAGGAGGAATATTGCGTTACGCCTCTCCTTGACGGAACCCAGGACTAATAATGAAGCGGAATATGATGTTTTGATAGCCGGTCTTGAGATCGCTATTGATATGGGAATTAAGGACCTCCTCATATATGGAGATTCTCAGCTGATTATCAGTCAAGTAAACGGTGACTACAAGACATGCAAGCAAGAACTAATAATGTATGGCGAAAAAGTGCAGCAGTTGTTAACCCAGATCCTTTCCTATACCGTGGAAAGCATACCGCGAGCGGAAAACAATAAGGCGGATGCGTTAGCCAAGTTGGCTAAAGAATTAACCGACAAAGACCTCAATGACGTAAGGATCATTGTTCAAAATTGCAGGATCCTAGCACCAGCAGATATACCTTCAGAAGTCCTGATAGAACTATCTGAGGAAAAAGAAATGACCAAATGAGAAGTTCTCCAAATAGAGAATGAAGAAGAGGTCGAGGACTGGAGAGAAGCCTTCATAAGATACTTCAAATCCTAAAGCACACCTGAAGGTGCTTTATCTAGACATCAGCTCATAAAACGAGCTTTGTCATTCGTCCTCGTCAATTGTACTTTATATAAGAGATCCTTCGACTTTGTATGGTTAAGATGCCTAGGGCCGAAAGAAGCAAAGAAAGTTGTCCAAGAAGTACACGATAGACTTTGCGGCTCTTATCAAGCTGGACCAAAAATGAAGCTGAAGATAAAAAGGATAGGCTATTACTGGCCCACGATGATTCAGGACTGTCTCGAATATGCGAAGCAGTGTCACTCGTACCAAATACACGGGGACTTCATTCATCAGCATCCAAATCTGCTGCATCCGACATTAACCAGTTGTCCGTTCGAGATGTGGGAAATGGATATAATTGGCCCTATCGAACCAGCATCATCCAGAGGACATCGGTTTATACTAGCAACAACCGACTATTTCTCTAAGTGGGCAGAAGAGGTACCATTAAGGGAGATGAAGACGAAGAATATCCTCTACTTCTTCAAAACCCATGTCATCTACCGGTTCGGAACCCCGCGATGGATAATCTCGGATAATGGACATGCCTATAGAAGTCATAAAATAAGTCGCTTCGCACAACATCACAAAATAGACTGTAGATACTCCTCAAGCCAATGGTCCAGCCGAAGCATTCAACAAGATCTTGACCAAGATTATAAAAAAGACGGTGTCCAGAAATAAAAAGGACTGGCACGAGAGGCTGCATGAAGCTCTTTGGGTGTACCGAATGACGTTCAAGACGGCCACAAAAACAACACCATACGCATACGCATTGGTGTTTGGCGCTGAAGCAATACTCCCACTAAAGATAAAACTCCCTTCATTACGGGTGGCAGTTAAATATGAGCTAACGGATGAAGAAAATGCTCATCTTAGGCTCAAAGAACTCGATGCTCTCGACGAAACATGCTTTATAATACAGCAAAATCTGGAAGCTTATAAGGCAAGGATGACGCGGTCATATGAAAGACTGATCAGGCCGAGAATATTCCGCCAAAGCGAACTTGAACTGGTCGTCAAAAGATCAATGATTCCCAATCGTGCAAAACGGGGGAAGTTCGAGCCAAACTATTAAGACCCGTACATTATAAATAAGGTCTACCAAGGTAGAGCTTATCTGCTCATGGATATGCATGGCGAAAAGCCATTTCGACCAATGAACGGTCAATTCCTCAAAAAATACTACGTCTGAAGAGTCACAAGTAAGGTCAATGATAAATGACGACGCCTGTATCCGCTCACTATCTTTCTGAGTCAAAACTCTGAAAGTGGTGCCAAATGATATTCGTTCCAACATGGGAATGATGGACCGAAACGTCCTTAAATTAATGATGGACCGAAACGTCGCTAAACTAATGATGGACCGAAACGTCCATAAACTAATAATGGACCATTACGTTCTTAAACTGGTAACTGACCGAAATGTCCTTAAACTATCATTTCGTCCTAAACACTGGAATGTTGGACCGTAATGTCCTTAAACTCATATATTGCCCCCACGGTGGGACTCTATATCGAGCACCGTACACAAATCATAGGCATAAACAATTCATATCTCTCCCAGGTCTTATCAGCGAGGCTACACCTGGAATCTCCACCGGCCGGGAATCTCTATCAATAATTCGGGCCTTCGAAAAGTCATGACCTACTGCTGATAGTGCGTTACCTTACGGGCTGCTTGTCTCTTTGAGCAAAAAAAATGGTACGTCCACAAGCAGAATAGGCACGGATGAAAACTCGAAAGGGCGCTATGAATAAAAACAGCAGGACTACCGGCGAGCTTATGAAAACTCGAAAAGGCGCGAACTCGTTAAAAGAAAGAAAAAAATACACTTGCAAAGTCCTCATAACTTTGTAAGGAGAAAACATTTGCATGAGATCCTTACGACTCACAAAGAAGCAACACACTTGGGCATCCATATGATTCCTAAGGAGAAAATGTACTTACGAGATCCTCACAGCTCGTAAGGAGAATATACCCTCTATAAGACCCTCACGGATTATAGAATTCAAAAGCTTTAAGCTGCAAGGATCTAAACATATTCTTAAGCCATCAAACCCCCACAAATTTATGCCCCTACAAGTGGTCCAATATCGATCCTTGTAGACAATTCACGGGTGTAAATAAATATATTTTCGTCTAAGTCCCACCAAAAACGAGAAATATTGCTCGATAAGGTGAACGACACTTGCGAGTCCCCACGACTTGCAAGGAGAAAATACTCTTGTAAGATCCTTACGACTTGCAAAAGAAAATACACTTATGAGCCCTCACGGTTTTTAAGGAGAAAATATATCTATGAGATCCTCATGACTCATAAGAAGAAATGCTTTTATGAGACCCTTACGGCTTGTAAAGTCCAAAAAGCCTTAGCTAGCAAGGATCTAAACCTATTGTCTAAGCCGCCACTTAGCCGAAATTGGTAATGGCATATAATGAGTCGCTCCTGGCAATATTCCAGTTGCAGCGATACTGATGTCGAAGCTGGTATCTGACCCTAAGTTTCCGACTCATAACAAAATTGATGAGTATAAAAAAAATTAGCCGAAATGATTGGGCACCGCGAATAAAATAACCGAAATGATTTGGCAATCGCGACTTTCACGATATAAAAAGCTGAAAAGATAGAGCATCGTGAAAATATCTAAAATAATAACAATAATAATAAAATTTTAAAAAAAATTGTCCTGCAAGTAGGTCCACACTGACTCTTGTATAAAATCCATGGACACAATAAAAGAAAGGGAACCATATTTCCCACCATACTTCATCAAAAGAAGAAACAAGTCTTGACAATACATCTATAGCCTAAAGACTATCTCGACGTTCTTCCTTATTCCAATAGGGTGGATGTACAACTATAAAATAAAATTATAGCTATGGTATATTCCTAGCTCCAGATCGCGATGGCGATACATACAGTATAGAGGTCATACGGATGTCTACCTTACTTCAGTGAAGAATCGGTGCGACACCAAAGTAAAAGCGAAGTGACGGCATGTGTCTAGCTTCAGATCTTGATGGAAAGCCTAAAGACCATTGGATGTCATCCCACCCCATAAAGGTGAGGTTATGACTCATCGGGGCTTCAAATCAAGCCTAAGCTCAAGTAAAGCGATACGGCAATACCTAACTCTTGATCTTTCGATGGTAATATGAATATTCCAACCTACAAAGATTATTTGAAGATGACTTGTCTAGCCTCAGAAGGGATCAGATACACGACAGACGCGTGGCTACTCAAGCCGCAACTCAAGGGATTGTATATCGAGGATATATCAGCCAACGCGATGATACGAGGGACTTAATCTAGTATCACAAACCTAACGAACTTCTATATCAACATGGGTTATGCATGATTGACGTTAGGCTGAGTTTGTCTTTACCTAAGGGTGAAACGAATTGAACGCTCCGGAACGAGTAAATAAACAAATTTCGGCACAAAAAGAAAAGAAAAGTGTAGGTATAAAAGGAAAAGATGCTTTTCATTCATATTTCGAAAAAAGAACTACATACTCTTAGCAGAAAAAAAACCGCATCATACAGGATCTATAGTGGCAAGACGCTAAATTCCGAACATGGATTATCAAACTCAAAAGCAAGTTTGAGCAAAGCACCTTCAGCTTCATCGACCATCTTCTTATGCATCTTCTCTCGGATGCAAGCTTCATGGTCACCGCTGATATCCTCCATCCTCTGGTATGATGATACTATCACTTTTTGTTTGAATACGCGGTGCAAGATATTGATGAGATCATCTCTCTGTTTTTTCAAGATCAGACCCATCAGATATACTGAATGTATCTTGTCTTTAGCATCATCGAGTGCCTGGAGCGGCATAGCCTCAAGACGCCCAGGTAAAGCTTCCCAGATCGACCCAATGACGATCTTCAAAAGGGCAGAGCGATGGGGGAGAAATCAACCGTTGTGATCATGGAAGCGACGCATCACATCATCGCATTGGACGACAATATATTCTTGGCCTTGAAGGAGACCTTGAATGCGAATCTCTTCGTAGGAGACAATCTCCTTAATGTCATACAAGCGACTAGCCATTCTACCTAAAAAGGGACAAAATAAGCGTCAGTCAATGAACATGAGTTCATTTTATGGAACTACTGGCGGCTCATTAATGATTAGAATATATGCCCGATAGAGAAATCTAAAAAGATTCTCTAAAGTAGTCTTTAATAATAAAGTATTTTAAAGCTGAGCCCTGTTTTATAAATTGGTATAAAATACCAACATTTCCCTAAAAGGAAAAATAAATGAGATTAGAGCCAAGCTCTACAGAATGAAGGGGAATTTAGCCCTAAAAATCACCAAAACAAAGAATCTCACATCAAAGATCGTCAGAGCAAAGCTCTATAGAATCAGAATAAATGAAATCCCCAAGAATAATATGCTAGAGCCAAGCTTTGTGACCAAAATGGGGTTAATCTTGTAAAGTTTCTGAAGAATAATGTTCCAAAGACAAGAGCTAAGCTCTGCTAAAGAAGGCTCTTACCAAGAAAATTTTGGCAGAGTAATTCTGCAATGCAGATTTGTGGAAAAAAGTGAAGAACTAAGTTTCACGATAGAGCTAAGCTCTAATGGAGAATAAAATTCTCAAGGAAGAAGGAAAGATGAAGGTGCCCTAGGGTTTAATGCCCTATTTATAAGGTGATGGGGTCGGTTTAGATTCCCCGCATTCCAAGGCAGATCAGACAGCTAAAAGACGGAATATCGTTGCACTCACATGCAAGCCACGTGAGAACAACAGTGGGGGAATTTGTTCCCTAATAAAAAATATAATAATAAGGCAACACCTCATGTTTATAGCACGTGGCTCCCGCGTGCAAAGCACGTAAATGATTGTCTCTGTTAGGATTAAATCCTATGGCAGCCCTCACGTTTATAGCATATGAGTGTCTGCGTGCAAAACACGTGGATGCTTGTCTCTATTGGGATTAAATCCTAGGGCAGCGCCTCACGTGTTAGACACATGACCGTCGGCGTGCAAAACATATGGATACCTGCTTCGGTAAGAATTAATTCCTTTGGCTACGCCACATGCATAGCACGTGTGCGTTAGCGCCCAAGTTGCACGTGTACGTTAGCGCCTAAGTTGAAGCAGCTTTGCTTCGGGTAGAATTAAATTCTACATGGGAAAATATTCCCTTAAACAAGAACAATATTCTCTATTAAACAGAGAGCTGATGGATCAAACATCCAATAATAATTAAAAAATCATCCAATGATAGAATTAAATTCTATTTGGGAAAACATTTCCGTAATCTTTCTAAACAAGAAAGATATGCTCTGTTAAACAGAGAACCCTCGGATTAAAAAATCCAATGCTGATTAAAAATCACCATTCGGATTAAAAAATAGAATTAAATTCTAAATATGGAAAAATATTTACCTAATCTTGTTAAAAATAATAAAAATATATTTTGTTAAAACAAAAGCCACTGGATTAAAGATCCAACAGTGGACAAAATTCCCCGGGTGATCTTAAAGATCAATTAAATCAATTGAGATCTCTCAATCAGAGGTTTTCTCAAACTAATCAAAAATTTTACCTAACCTATATAAAGAACCCGAAACTTCAAGTCTCAAGAGGAGAATCGACCCCATAAGGTGATAAAAAAGCCACAACTGGAATTTAATTCTCTTGCTGAAAAAAAGAACTCCTTGTTGCACTCTTCAAACCCTAGATAAAGAAAAAAGCAGAGATAAAGATATCTTCTTTACCTAAAATGTATAGATACAAGGGTTTAACCATTTATAAAGAACTTAGTTCTTTCTCTGGATCTGAGATCCGCAAGACAAATCTTCCATAAGTTGAGAATTTAATTCTCATCGGGAAAATTTTGTTCTTCAGACTCAGGATCTAGGGGGAAAACTATACATGAAAAAAGAAACATAAAAAATGGAAGTTGCATTCCAGAAATTTAATTCCTTTAAAAACAGGGTTTGACCCTTCAAAGAATTCAGTTCTCACAAAAAAATGGAAGAACATAGTTATCAAAAATCCAATCCCAGATTTTCAAAACAGAGATCTTGGTGACCATTAATGATCAAAACACCATTAATAGAATTTTAACTTCTCTTAAAATATATAAACAGAGATTAAAAATCTCTAAGGACTCGGCGCCTCACGTGTTATTCACGTGAGCGCCCAAAAGAAGTGAGCACCTTACGTGAGCATGCAGAAGGCTTATAAAGACAGCGTCTTACGTGCCACACACGTGAGCGCCCATAAGCAAAGATCTGGCGCCTCACATGTCATACACGTGAGCATTTAAAAAAATGTCAAGCAGGAGCACCTCATGTGATACCCACGTAAGCGCTATATAAAGTGCTTAGCACTGATATGGCAATGTCCAAGCCCATGCACCCCACGTGATATCCACGTGAGCGTCAAAATATGATTTGAATAATCTATATTCATAAGGGCCAAGTGCTTAGCACTGATAGGCAACGCCCAAACCTGAGCACCTCACGTGATACCCATATGTGCGCCAAAAATCAAAACAGAATAAGTGCATAGTACTGCTGGATGATGAAAAAGCCCAGGACTGAGCCCTAAAATAGGCTGAATCCTTGAAACTTAATATTCTTTGAGCCCATATTGCTCATCATAACCGAGCCTATATGCTCACCTTTATTAATGGATCTTAACAAAATTTAATGATCCTTAACCATATTTCTAAGTTGATCTTAGTCTTATATAAGGCTAACGTATCCTTGGTCAAAATAAATTGATCCTATATGCTCATATATTTAAGTTGATCTTAATCTAAAACTAGATTAACGGTTCTTAAATAAAATAAAATATCCCCTGAACTGAGGGAAAATATAACCTAGGTTCAAATATAAATCTAATATACGAGTTTGGACTAATCCGCACCCTACGGGTGACGACATAAACTAGTCTCCGTATACAATCCATGGGAAACCATAATATACAAAACATAATACGACATGAAGTGACCTACCGGAGCAGGTGAAACTGATTATCGCAACGCGATAATGTAATTAACTGTTGGGGCTTGCGCCTGCAGGGAAGAAAGTCCACACAATAAAAAAAACCTCTCAAAGAAGGGGAATCTGATAAAGTCACGCTGCAACGGTCGCATCTGTCCAAACCTACGATACACGGTGTCATAAATCAACTTGGTATCTTTGGAGAGGTGGATGGATATGTTCTATATAGCATCTGCCCCTAAATTCAGGCTAGATGACTTTCGTGTCTCAGTCCAGTCTTCGGCGATAAGCAGAAGGTCCTAGGGTTATCGAAAGAGGCGATTCCATATCCGGAGAGGGTTCGATTTCAGGCGACACAATCAATAAAGGACATCGAGATCATCAAGGATGCAGGGGTCAGTCGAAGGAAGGAGATCCGGCAATCGTGAGAGTGAATCGAGCAAGGAGCGGAGGAATCTGTAGGGTGTTTTTTGTCACCCCATTGAGATAAGAATACGCGCGCGCTTGTCAGACGCATTATAGATTCCCTCTGCCTAGAGTAGGCTAGAGTTTATTGATTGTGGGGATCCGAATCTCCGGCAGTCGCGGACTAAGCTGCAGTTAATTACCCCACACCTTTGGAGCGAGAGAACCTCCGATTGACGGGTCAAACAGATCATGCAAACTCAATGTGCAGTGTTGTGTTTTGAAGGAGTTTTGGATATATCGGGGAGCCCACAAAGTTTTTACGAGGGTCCGCTACCCGGATAGCGGGCTGGGGGTCAAGAGGGCTAGCAGCCCCCTTGCGGGATGCGGGGCAGCGCCCCATTAAAAATTTTTTCTAACGGGGATAGTGTTGTGGAGTGTGTGTGCATAAAAAAGAGGAAGAATAGCGTCCAAAGGACGTGTGGGTGCCAGCGCCTCACGTGCCTAGTACGCAGGTGTTGGAGCCTCACGTGCTTAGCACGTGGGCGCTAGGCGAGCACCCCATGAGCTTAGCACGTGGGCGCTAGGCGTCAACAGAAAAAGGGACTTGGTCGCTGCACTGGGAGCTATGCTCCCGATTTGACTTATGGAGTTGAACTCCTGACAGAGAGGACAAGTGGGCTTAGCCTCCTGCACTGGGAGTTGTACTCCCAAAAGTAAAGATTTATTATTTTGTATGTGTGTATGTGTGTGTGTGTGTATGCACTGGGAGTTGTACTCCCAAAAATAAAGATTTATTATTTTGTATGTATGTATGTATGTATGTATGTATGTATGTATATGCACTGGGAGTTGTACTCCCAAAAATAAAGATTTATTATTTTGTATGTATGTATGTGTCTATGTGTGTGTGCGCACGTGCGCGCGTATTTGAGGTGTTAAACTCCTAAGATACTTTTGGAGCTGATCAAAGGGGCTTCTCTCTTGAGCCCTGGATCTTCCCCAAAGTGGGGTTCTTGGAAGTGGGTCTCCTTCTTTCTCTTGTTTATTGGCTGGCTCTTGGGGAAAAGAGGGTGAGATTTAAAAATCTCTCCTTTTGGAGATTGGATGGAAGATCTGAGCTTCCCTTTGTGGGTTTTGTGGTGAAAAACTATTTATTTTTGGAAAAGGAAGAGTGAAACTCTTGATTTAATTCAAAAAAAGGAGAAGGTTTAGAACCTTGAGGAATGAGAAAGAGGCACAAAACCCTAGAGTTTGAGAGAATGAAAAGTTATCCTTTATTTCATTATCATGTTGCATTTTTATAGGCTTACACATTTACACATAGCCCCTTGGGCTTTACAAAATGGCATTTTGCCCATCCCATGCCTCATGTGCTCATTTCTTTTGCATATGAGCCATGGGCTTTACAAGAATTTGGATTTATTCCCATTTTTCTTACATTCATGCATAAAAAAATTACATCAAAATTATTTATTACATGATTTCATTTTGGCATGGGGGAGGCCGGCCGTGGGGCTCGACTTGGGCATGGGCCCACTTGATCTGGGCTTGGGCCCGTTTGCTTCGGGTTGACTTTGATTTTGACTTGGTCAACCGGGGTGCAATTTTTGATCCCAACAGAATCCTCGCAAATGTTCTCCAAGAGATCTCCATGAGTGGGTGGCAGCCGCTTCTCTTCGACAAAGGGGCAAATCGTCGATGGTTGTGCAATACTGGAGTGAAGATCCTCTAAGGGGAAGGTCGTCGGCCCATAAGAAATCGGAGTTGACTGAATATAGGGATGGAAAGACGAGATCACCTTCATCGAAGGGGATGTCAATAACGAGGAGTGGTACAGGGGTGGTTGGTTTGGAGGGTGAAGATGCATGGGGTGCTGCTGCTGATGGTTCCACTCGGGGTACGCGTGGTGATGGGCAAGGCGATGGGAGAGTTGCAGGGTTCTCCAGTGCCCGCGGCGCAGCTGAGGCGCAGATGGCGAACAAAAATTCAAGCAAACACGAAGGAACCCCGAACCTATAATCAATCCAAACTCCTAATCTAGAAAACCAAGCATACAAAGATACGGAATACCACCTTCGATGCATGTCTATCCAATCGTGGAAGACCCCTCCAAGCTCCGTGCATGTTGTCTGGATCGTGCTTGATTGACGACCGCCCTTGCCAAAGAAAATCCACCTGAGGAAAACCGATCCAAATTCCGACTTCACCTAGTGAATCGACCGACGCTCTAAACTCGCTACGAATGGAGAGTGGGGATACAGGAATATTTTCACTAAATTTTTCTCCCTTTTCTAAGCTCAAGAAAGCTACCTAGAAGAAGGAGGAGAAGGTGAAAAAGAAGAAGCCATGGAAAAATGGCTAAGTCTTTTTTGTGTGTGTGAAGAACAAAACTAGCAAGTATAGAAAAGAGAATGGCTTGATTATTTATCAACCATCCAAGAATAGTATTCACAAATGAAAATACTATATAATAATCAACCCATACCTCTCTACCATGCTACAAAAACACCTCATCCTCCACCTCATTTTTTATTTTCTATGGAAAAAAAATCAAGAAATGAAGTGTCCATCCTCTAGAACAAATTCCATATAAATACAGAATATAATCCGGTATACGTATCGAAATATATATACACGTATTCGTATAAAAAATACGAATAGCCAAGAGAGAGAAAATGAATAGTGAACAATAATACTAGAATATACATATTATATATATATATATATATATAAATTATTAAATCAAAATCTGATTTAATAATCCGGCTTAATTCTTATTATCACCCTTCTGATTAAAGTCCGTATAGCCTGTCATGTATTTAATCGGACACCCTGTATGCACCAACATACGTCATCTACATCATATCGTCTGAACCGGGAAAACCCTCTGTGTGGGACTCTAAAGACTCGAAAATATGCTGCCAGTGATTTACTGGATAAATCCAAAAACCATAAGCACGTCAGCGGTACTAGCTGTACGTAACGGCTACCCAGGTATCTGTCGAAAGGGAGGTCGACAATCAAGTCCGTCCATACCCTACTGAGCCTGAATTTGACAATATCCGTACATTTCGGTCTCTTCGTCTGAGAGTATCGCAAACCGGGTCTAGGGGTGGAAACGTCAGACCCCTAATAACCCGATAAGTCGTGTTGGAGTCAAGGTCATCTCCAACTGAGAAACTACTGAACTCATATCATTAAATTTCATCCACCATGGCCACGGACATCAGGTGATAGCCAACCGAACACAGCGCAACATCGACTCCTAATATCAGGAAAGACGAATCCCCGACAATCGCTCACTGCCTCCATGTGACTCGGGACTGTACCCAACTAAAACCTGTTTGCATGACTCCTTTAAGCCGTGGTGGGGTAGTAATTAAAGTACAGTGGGAACTCACACAAGAAAAATGACGATCTCAAGTCAAAAGACTAACCTGTACTAATTCCACTCGAGAACTTCCATCTAACGATAGATATAATACCATCTAGAAGTTCTCGGCGAGTCCGTACAGTGTACTCACCTCCCGTGAGCACCTGTATACTATCTTAGGTGACATAACACAAATGGCTTGTGAGACCGACCGCCGCCCCTCGTCGGGGTCTCGAAACGTATACACTAGTCGACTCCGAAATATCGATGCCCAATCTCGATACTCCTACGACTAGGGACATTTAAGGATGTGCTTATAGACTACCAATCCCTCATGTTTATGATTGCCATCATAATGCTAGTAGTCAAGAAAGAATCTGATTAATGTCAAAAACTTGTAGTTTACCGCAATCAGAACGGTGTCGCTTCGCAGCTAGCCGGTGAGTACGGGTCGATCCACAGAGACGGGTAAATTCCTTTTATGTGATTTAACGAGTTGATTCTATTTGTCGTTTTGGTTTTATAAAATTCTAAAAATCTAAATTATCCTAGGGCAATTAATTAAAAGTTATAACTAGGGCAGGGAAAATAAATTTACCTAGGGCAAGGAATTTAAATCTAATCTAGGGCATGAATTGAAATTATCTAGGGCAAGAAAATAAATAAATCTACTTACTTTACAGATGGATCTCTCCAAACATGTACGCAGGGTTGTCAGATCTGAATAGATGAATTGAAGAGAGGCACCGATGCTCTCCCAAAAGATTTGTAAATTTTATTCATTGAAAGGAGGCATAAGAAATTACAATGAGTAGAGTTCCTATTTATAGAGAATAGGAAACCCTAGGGTTACAATGACTCGCATGTCTACATTTACAAATATAGCCCTAGGTTGACCAGTCAAAGACGCACCCACGTTTACCAAAAAATTAATGCTTTTGATCACTCAGGACCGCCGCGGAACCGCGGCCCGAGGCCTGGTTTGGCCGCGGTTCCGCGGCCAAAAGATGGATTTGGGCCATGAGTTTTCCTGGGCTGATTCTTGGTCATTTGGGCTTTTTATTTCTTTACTTCTTTTCTCCATTGGGCTTCTGTGTATTCTCTAGATTTTCCAGTGAATACTTGTAGTGGATTTTTAACCGTTGCTTTGTGTTGACGTCTTGAACCTTGCTTTGTGAACTGTTTCTTATGTAGGCTTGATCAAGATCTTCTGTTCATTGGTTAAAATTCACTTTTTCATCATCTTTACCTCGTTTTCACTGTTTTCTGTCCAAGAACCTGTAACCTGTAACATGTAGCAGACATGGGTCAAAAGCACCTGTTTTCATTGTAAAATGCATAAGAATGGGGAATATAAAATACAATATTATGGTGTGAACAAATACCCCCAAACTTATCTTTTGCTCGTCCTCGAGCAAACTTATTGTTTTATTCACTACAAAAAACCTAACCGCACTTTCGCAGGGAAACGCGATTGCACTGAGCTCGTGCAACAAGCCGTTAAACCTCTAGGTGTCCCTAGTAGGAGGAGTGTTGTCTCCTGAGGGTTTTCAGCGGATTACACCCACAAAATCCTATCAATTTGGCTTTTCGACTTTTGTTCTCCAATTAGGTTTTCTAACAAGGAAATCTATTATCTTTTGACTCGCAAATTATCCACCCATAATCTTCACACTTCCTCATTATTTAACTTAAGATTATATATGTTATGTAGACCTACTTAGCTTTCGGCATCTCTTAAGTTTTCCTTCTAGAGTTACATCTCCACTTAGGAATTTTTATCAACTCTACTAAAGATACAAGTTCTATTCTTCATTCCTTTTTCTCATCTAAATTCTAATCACATATCCCCACGTGTGTGTAAATATCACCCCTACACTTGGAAATTCAAATCAAGCAATCGTACTCCCGTCCATTGTCCAAAGCACTTGTGAAATTTCGCTTTCACATCCTTCATGCGACTGTTAATACTTCTTGAGGTACCAACAACCGATTACAAGATGCGTTAGCACTTTAAAGCGTACTTCCTAGTTTTGCAACACCCAAGGCTTTTAGCAGTGGCTCCCAAACCAGTTGGTCTAAGGCACTAGGTGATGAAGCACCCTCGCTAAATATTTTTCTATTTTTACAGCCTTAAGTAATCACAAAAACCAGTGTCCATTTTTTTCTTTATCCACTTTTTTTTCTTTTTCATTGTGCTAAGGACTTTAGACAAGAGTATTTCAAGGTCTCTTCTACTAATCCAAGTTTCAAGGTGCGTGTTTGTGCAATTTTGTAGGGTATACATTTTCAGAATCTAGATTTAAGCTAGGAACTATTTTTCAAACTTATACTCTAATAAAAGTTTTAATACTTTTCCTTCGTCTCAACTTAGCCCAAGAAGTGAACCCAAAATTTGCCTATTTCTAAGTAAACTACAAGGCATATACTTTCTATTGTTAAACTTTAAGGAATGTTATTTTTAGGGTTTTTAATTCACTAAGTCGAAGATCTAGTTGTTCCTAGCCAGTTAACCTATTTGTCAAACTCAAGTCAAATATGGCCAAAATTGAATACAATAATTTTTATAATTTTTGAAAATTTTCAATTTTTATGGATTTTTCAAATAAGTATGCAAATGCAAAAATATGTACAAATGAATGCGAAGGAAGAAGACTTACCGAGCATACCCCCAAACTTGAACTTGACAGTGTCTTCACTGTCATGCTAAACCAAGAGGGTCAAAATGTCGGCACTCCCCTATTTATTTATTTACATTTTTTTTTGTATTTTTAATGTTTTGAAAAAAAAATTTATTTTTTTTATTTAGAAAAAGAAAACAAAAATATATGTACATATATACAAAGATTCCCCTAAACTTAAGCTTGGCCTTGCACAAGCCAAAAGTTAGCACCAACCATTCAAAAATCTTATCGTGGAAATGGTATAGTTGGTGCAAGAAAATGAGAAGCACGCGAGACCGTGTGGAAAGAAGAATGGTAGAATATGGTCTCGGTGGGGGAGAAGAATGGTGGAACGAAGAAAGAAGTGAAGTGCGATCTTGAGGGTGTAAATTGAGTGAATAAATTAGCGCAATATGTGATGACCGATGTGTTAAAAGCGATTGCGCTAACCTATCAACTCGTCGGGCAATGGGGTCAAATCCCTCAAGATTCGCAAGAAAACATGGGTACGCCGAACTTGGTATAGGAGATGAAAGCGTAACAGTCATTTGTTCGGTCGGAACAATAGGAAGGAGGGAGGGTGATATAACAGTCAAAGGTTCAGGAGGCTGAATTGGACAATCCGACACATCAAATAAAAATGGTTCAACCTCGATATTATCCTCAAGACTCTCCTCAGTACTATCCTCATCCATGCCATTATCATCAAAATCTAGACGCATATGAGATTCGGGGGAAACATTTAATAACTCAGGATGATGATTTGAACATAAAATTTCTATTAAATCGACAGGTTCATCATCCGAAATATTCCCGGCGTCTATATCCTCAATCAAGTGAAAATCAATTTCTTTAGACACTTTATCCACAACATGGATATTTATCAATGTAGGTTCTAGAGTGGAGGTGTAAAGATCGAAAGGATTAGGTACGGTTTCACTTGAAAGGGGTTCCTCACAATTTGGCAAGTCAAACACTACAAAATCGCACAACTCATTTTTATTTTCAACTGGTGAATCATTTGGAACAATAGATGGAAAACCGGAGTTGTAGGTTTCAATTGGGTAAGGGTAGGTTTGATTTGAAAATCCTCTCTCATTCTCACTCTGTCCAACTGCCGCCTTACACATTGACAAATTCGGAGCTAGCGGGACACTAGCTACCGGTTCACTAGGTTGCGTAAGGGCGGCCATGGATGCTTCCATTTTCCTCATCATTTTATTTGTTGCAGCAATATATGCTTCCAACGACTCTTCCAAACTAGACTTAGGTGGTGAGGGGGTTTCAGTAAAAGATTCACAATTGGTTGGGTATGTGAAACTCCCTAATGGCTGTGAAGAAACAGTGTCTAGTGAAGATGGAAAAGTCGGGTAGGACTGATAGGAAGTGGGTGGTAAGACAGGAGTAGGGTCAACATATGGATAAGAAGGTGAATAATAGTGTGGCTCCCTAAAACTAGATGAGTGGAGAGGGGTGAAAGATCGACTGCGAGATTGAGCAATATGCTCAGCAATGGACATCGGCCTAGGAGTGACATAAGGACTTGAAGAAGTAGTGTCAACATATGTAGGTTGTAAAGGTTGACTCGGTTGACACAAAGTGGGTTGAAAAGTCAAACTGTTTCTCCTAGACTCCTCTATGTGATCTTTCAAAGATTTCTTAGGCATGGAGGGATCGTTTTTAAATTGACCGAACACATTGACGAACGACGCAAAGTTAGGCTCGGGATACCAAGATTCGGCAAGAGATTTATGATGTGGGGTACCCATGATAGAAGAATGCAAGGATTTCTTAGCGACAAAATTTTTGCAAGTTTTTAAAAGATTTTTCTTTAATTTTTTTTTATTGAAGAGTTTTGCAAGACGGTTTTAGAAAATGGACTCATGACACAAAAGTATCAACCACACATGCACAATCAGGCCTAGATCTAGGGTTGCCTAGGTCTGCTAGACAGCTCCTAACTAGGGCTAGAGATAGGACCTCAAACCGCCTCTTCACGGACAAATACGGCCAGGTAAGTGGGAAGGAACCACCACTACAGTGGGCCTAATTAATAACCACTAGCCTAGACACCGCAATGTCGGTTAGGATAAACGGCCGATGCCTACCCTAGTCCTTTTCCTATTGAGCTCGCTGTCCTTAGGTCTGAGTCTAATCTTTTTTTAATTAATTGTGGTCGATGCAAAATGCTTAGGTGTTTTCTGGGGTCCTGGGAAGGGTGATGAAATCCCCACCCAATCTGAATTGGTCAAAAAGCCCCTTAAAATCCAATTAAAGATATGCAAAACAGTAAATCACTTGCAATCAAATATTTTTATTTTATGCGCGGCGCAAAGAAACCTGCAGAAATCTGTTATTTAGAAGGGGGAGAAAGACTCTTTACGCAAAGAATTCCTGCAGAAAACTTTTTACAGAGAGACATACTTTAGGTTGCAGAGGGAAGAAAGAGAGACAAACCCACAAAAGTTGGTGCGCTGACGTGTCCTTCGGAGCGCGGAACCGCGGCTTGAGGGCCCATTCTGCGGGGGAAGCGCGGTCAGGGAGTGGGTTCAGCCGCTGGAAAAAATTGTGTTGCTCTGTAATGATGGTTCCTCTCTGTTCTTATATGTAACTTTCTGATTTGCGCTCTGTAAAATTTCAGATCTACGATTTGACGCTGTTCCTGCAAGATTCAAAAATATACCCTTCAAACAGATCAAAGTTGATTATTTTTTTATATTTTTTTTATATTTTCAGATTTTTATAATTTTTAAAATTTATATCAACCCGAAAATTCACAAAAAAGAAAAATTACGCCGTCCCTGGCAACAGCGCCATTTGATTAATGTCAAAAACTTGTAGTTTACCGCAATCAGAACGGTGTCGCTTCACAGCTAGCCGGTGAGTACGGGTCGATCCACAGAGACGGGTAAATTCCTTTTATGTGATTTAACGAGTTGATTCTATTTGTCGTTTTGGTTTTATAAAATTCTAAAAATCTAAATTATCCTAGGGCAATTAATTAAAAGTTATAACTAGGGCAGGGAAAATAAATTTACCTAGGGCAAGAAATTTAAATCTAATCTAGGGCATGAATTGAAATTATCTAGGGCAAGAAAATAAATAAATCTACTTACTTTACAGATGGATCTCTCCAAACATGTACGCAGGGTTGTCAGATCTGAATAGATGAATTGAAGAGAGGCACCGATGCTCTCCCAAAAGATTTGTAAATTTTATTCATTGAAAGGAGGCATAAGAAATTACAATGAGTAGAGTTCCTATTTATAGAGAATAGGAAACCCTAGGGTTACAATGACTCGCATGTCTACATTTACAAATATAGCCCTAGGTTGACCAGTCAAAGACGCACCCACGTTTACCAAAAAATTAATGCTTTTGATCACTCAGGACCGCCGCGGAACCGCGGCCCGAGGCCTGGTTTGGCCGCGGTTCCGCGGCCAAAAGATGGATTTGGGCCATGAGTTTTCCTGGGCTGATTCTTGGTCATTTGGGCTTTTTATTTCTTTACTTCTTTTCTCCATTGGGCTTCTGTGTATTCTCCAGATTTTCCAGTGAATACTTGTAGTGGATTTTTAACCGTTGCTTTGTGTTGACGTCTTGAACCTTGCTTTGTGAACTGTTTCTTATGTAGGCTTGATCAAGATCTTCTGTTCATTGGTTAAAATTCACTTTTTCATCATCTTTACCTCGTTTTCACTGTTTTCTGTCCAAGAACCTGTAACCTGTAACATGTAGCAGACATGGGTCAAAAGCACCTGTTTTCATTGTAAAATGCATAAGAATGGGGAATATAAAATACAATATTATGGTGTGAACAGAATCCTACAGGCTTCATCATTATGTATTAATGACACGTAATAACAAGTAAAACACGTACACATAAATGATAAAAACAAACCAGATAGCATATTATCATTTCGAGTAAAATTGTTCTACCTGTATAGGTCATCCCTCAATTATCATAATCGCGTGCCTGCAATTACAATAATTGTCTTGAGAGCATTATATCAAACAGCAGTGGAGTTGGTGGCCATGGCGATGGGGGCATGGTGAAGGGTGTGGAGATGTTGGCCGTGGTGTTGTTCACAGTGGGGTGGTGGGGTGGGGTGATGGGCGTGGTGAGGGTTCCCGTTCTAATGGGTGTGGTGAAAGGCATGGAGATAGACGTGGTGAGGGTGGACAGGAGGATAGGTACATTGATGAGCATGGTGATGGGCGTGTGGTTGGTGGGAGTGTTGTGGGTGGGCAAGGTGACCATGGGTGCAATGAGGGGGCCTGGGCTAAAGGTGAGTGAGATGATGCTACTGAGCGAGGTGTTGCTGGTGGTCGTGTTGATGGTGGCCACGGTCAAGACAGGAGATTTGATGGCATGGGCTATGGTGCGCTTCGTGATGGCGATGATGCCGGTCATGTTGTTGGTTGCGGTGCCGATAGACGACGTGGTGGTGATGTGCATTGTTATGATGGTCGTGGCTATAGTCGTCGTTCTGAGGGTAGCTGTAATGAGGGAAGTGGTCATTGATATGGATTTTGTTAGTCTCCAATTTTAACCGCAAGTATACAGCTTATCGCAGTCGTATTTGAGGATCGTTCCCACAGAGAGGTGTGTTAACTACTTTTAAAGTAAGTTAAAGTTGAGTTGTTTTTTTAAAAATCTAACAAATTAAATGTGCACAATAAAAAGCTGGTTTTCTAAAAGAGAGAAAGTTCTAGGGGTTTTATTTGCTTTATTTTTATGGTTGGTTTAAAAGATTCATCTTCTTTTCTAATCTAGTTCTAATATCTTCCCATTAATTATAACTAAGTATAGATTATATTTAAATTATAAACATAGTCTGTCAAAATTATAACATCATGCAGATCATATTAAAACCCTAGTTCTAGTTAATTAAAAGCAACCTATGTTTAATCTTCCACAAAAATTTGTAGGCCATGAGTCTATAATTATGTCTTATCGATTAATCTAAATCCTTTTAAACTACCTAGGTTGAATATCTTATATTTAAATTAGTATCTTATATTTCTTAATTAAGTTTCTATGTGTTAATTATCATCAACTTAATTAAATTATCGGTGTTTTTACCTTTTTCTAATCTCATTCAAGGCATCATCTTTTATTAGTAAATTAGTTTATTGGATGGATAACTACAAAGATAATAATAAAGACATAAGAGATTCACAATCAAAGCATATAAAGGAGAGAAATAAGAATATCAACCCATAAAAATTGTAAATAAAAAAACTGGAAGAAATATTAGTTACTCATGATATTAAAGAAAACTAAACTTTTATTAATATTTATAAGAAAACTTACAATATAATTTGATCTCTTCTCCTTGAAAACCCTAACTTGAATGCTATGAGAGAGAGAGATGAGAGAGATATGAAACCCTAGGGCTATATAGGGCTAAGGAAGTTTGGAGAATAAGTAATAAAAGGTACAAGAGAATCAAACTTGCTAAGAACTATGAAAATCTAATCAATGAAAATCTAATTACTCTGTTGGATATTGATTTGGTATATTCAGAAGCTTCGAAATATGAAACTATATGGCTCAAAAGGATGTATGTGAAAATACGATCAAGCCCATGAAAATTGAGATCGAACGGCCACCAAGTGGGTGTGTTTCCGCCATCGTCGCGCCTATATTAACCGTGCATCCGTAGTCCCATGGTGTCTTCATGGCTCCGATTTTTACCCTTGTTTTTCTCATCAATTTAGATGATTTCTGAGCATATAAAATCTTGAATATCTCGTTATATTTCTGCAATTGCGTGGATCCTCAGAATTATTCCGATTGAGCATATAATTAGGCAGATTAATCTGTTGCTTTTTTATTTGATTTGGTTTCTGCAACTGATTTGTTGTTGTGATGATTGATTTACCTCTATTTGTTGCAAGCTTCGTTGATTTCCAATGATATTCCAAATTTGTTCTAAATTTGCAAATTGTCTTTTGATTTTCTGAATAACTCCCTTAAATCTCCATTGTACGCATCTAATCCTCATTTAGGCATAATTTTCCGTCTTTTTGCATCCAAGCCTTAATATCTGTAATAATTCACAAAAAATATGTGGAATATATATCACAATAAAATGATAAATGGGTTAGAGAAATGTGCAATAAATTGCACCAATTAAATATCTCCAAACTTATCTTTTGCTAGTTCTCTAGCAAATATAGGATTTCAAAAACTAAACTACTATCTAACTAAATCCTACTCCTATTTCTATGCACCTTTCACGGGCGTGCGATTGTATTGAGCACATGCAATTTTAAACCTATAAGTGGCCCTAGTAGGGAGAGTGTTGTCTCCTGAGGGTTTCCAGCGGATATTACCCATAAACTCCTAAAAAATGAAAAGAAAATAAGGGAAACAAAAATAAAAGCGTGAAAACTACATACAAAGACGGTAACAGATCAAGAAAAATTTGAAAATGAAGAGTTTTAAACTTCACTAACTTTTCCGTGTTCATGAACCACATCTTAGTAGCCATGATCAAATCCGAAAATTACTTCCTCCATATCATTGCAATCTTTCCTAAATATCTCTTCTCCACATATCGATCCTATACCCCTATGTGTGTTTAAAAATGTTATCCCTACCCTCGAAGAATTCAATTTAAGCAATCATATCATTGCCATAATTATCTCGGTACTACTTCTTTTTATTAAAGATGGATGGATTTGCTCACACACCTTTCATGCAACCACTAATGCTTGCTTAGGCACTAATCAATCGATTACCGAATGTGAGAAGTTAAGCCGTAAATAGCTTCATATATATAAATCTAGTCTTGTAACTATCTCGGGCTCAGCAGTGACTCTCAGACCAGTTGGTCTAAGGCACTAGATAATAAAGCACCCTCGCTGTATATTTTTTCTATTTTTTTAATAAGCTTAAGGAAGTTACAATCCAAACTTATATACAATTTTTTCCCTTTTTTCAGCGATATTTTTTTCTTTTCTTTTCGTGGTTAGTTTCAAATACCGTTTTTTTCTTTCCTACTGAGGTTGTCAAACAATGATATGTCATGGCATCCACTACTATTCTGAACTTGAGGATGTGTATATGTGCAGTTTGTAGGGTGTATATTTACTAAGTTGGACTCAAGAATAGATTCCACTTTCATTTCTTTCCTCAAAACCAGTAACTCCTTCATATCACTCGACTTTTAGGACCGCACTTATGACTACTTATTACTAGATCCATTCAACACATCTCTTTTTCTTATTTTTCTTAAAATCTCTTTCTCTCTTTTATATACATTTTTCACTCTTTCATTTCCATTTTCAAAATTTTCTAATATTTTTTTTTCAAAAAGATAAAAACTTCTGTACAAAAACCAACCCCCCTACACACACACTTGTTTTAGACAGTTTTCTCACTGTCCTCTTTCCCTTATTCTACCTCAAAATCATAAAATTATATGTGATCAACAGAGTAATTTCCTAAAATAATTACTGGAATTTAGAAAGGAGAAAGAAAGATTTACCTCCCCCAGAAATCTGGGAGGATTTGTTTACCTTCAAATTTCAAGGGTCGCCTTCTATCTTCTCTATTGTTGCATAAATGCTCTTTAATTTTAGGGAATAAGTCAAAGTTTGACTATATATAAGGGGTTAGGTAAGTTTGCACAAAAGTTCTTCAAAAAATAAAATTAACTAAACCTATAAAAGAAAAAAGTTGGGAAAAAATAATTTGCGCAATACTTTTGCTAACCCATAGGTTAATATTAACCGCTCAAAAATTTTATCTATGATCATGCAGGAGTAGTAAAATAAGTTGTAATGATAAGAATCAATAAACACCCTAAATTTGATAAATATAATATGAATTTGGTGTTTATGAATAGGTGAACAAAATGGTGGTCCAATTTTTGTCCAAAAAACTAGCACAATAATAACAGATTTAAATCTAAAAGAATCGTGCAACTGCGCTATCTTGTCAAAATATTGGTTTATTGGATCAAAAGTTTCAATATGCGAAGTATAAATAAAATATCCGGTTATATCAATTAAACACTCAACTTCAACTTGCTTTTCAATAAAATTGTTTCAATAATAACCAAAAGTGGTAGAGGATTTGGTTCAATTGTTAACGGCTCAACAGGATACTCACAATTTTTAAGATGGTTTGGAAAATCTAAATCATTTATAAGATTATGTTCATCCTTAAAAAATTTCTCAAAACTTTGATCAAAATATCCTTCTTCAAAATTAATTACCTCCTCATCATTCACGTCTTCTATTAAATAGGTGAATCTTCTTCAAAAATATCATCAAATCTCTCATCTAACAATTCTTTCACCTCCTCCTTAAATTGACTTATGAGTTGACTTTTATCTTCTAAAAATGTAGGATCCTATTCTTCTTCAAAAATTTCATTGTTTGTTCCAATTAAAGGTGTGGGTTTCGTATCAATAGTTTTATCAAATAGTATATTTAGGCCAACCCCAACAAAATTATAAGTATCCTTTACAGAAGCGGGTTCTATATCTAAAATTTTCTCAAAATTTATATCCGCTATTTTTATTTTGTCAAAAGAAACTTTCTCAAAAATTTTATAATCGGTTAAATTATACATCTCAATCTCAAACGTATCATCAATTAAATCATCTTCATATAAATTTGTTGTTGGAGGCCAAATTGAAAATTCAAAATTTTGAAGGTAAGTTTCAAACTCATTAGAAAGAGATGTTTACCGCCGAAAGACCGAACTAAGACATTGGGATGTCTAGCCTGAATTTGGGGGCATAAACTATTTGGAATGTATCCATCCATCTGTTCCCCTCCGAATGGCGTCCTAGACTTTGCGTCTCGCCTGAGATTCGGGGCAGATGCTATTTGGTTTTATCCGTCTACCTCTCTGAAAATGCCAAGTTGATTTATGGCACCTTGCATCGGAGGTTTAGACGGATGCGGCCGATGTAGCAGACTTCGTCAGATTCCCCCTCGCTTGAGGGGGTTTTGATTGTGGGGACGCTCTTCCCTGCAGGCGCAAGCCCCTGCAGTTAATTACGCTACCGCATCGCGGTAACAACTTTCTCCTTCTCCAGAATTTCATTTCGTGTCGTGGGTGTTTGTTTTGTTTGTGGTTGCCCGTGGATTGTATACGGAGACTGAGTAATGCCGTCGCCCGTAGGACGTGGATTAGTCCAAATCCGTATTTACTTAGATTTGGGTTTGGTGTTTTTAGTTTAAGGATACGTTAGTCGTATTGAGACTAAGATCGACTTAAACGTTCGTTAAGGATACGATATTCCTGTTTTGGACTAAGATCAACTTAACGTGGTGATCCATTTAATATATGGCCGTCGGGACTCATCACCTCGCTGACGTCGTTGAAGGATTACAACGATGTATGTCAGAGGAGTTCAGAGATGTACCCTTGAACCAAAATTGATTTGGAGTACCCTTGAACCAAAATTTTGGTTCAGAGATGTACCCTTGAACCAAAATTGATTGTGGGGACGCTCTTCCCTGCAGGCGCAAGCCCCTGCAGTTAATTACGCTACCGCATCGCGGTAACAACTTTCTCCTTCTCCAGAATTTCATTTCGTGTCGTGGGTGTTTGTTTTGTTTGTGGTTGCCCGTGGATTGTATACGGAGACTGAGTAATGCCGTCGCCCGTAGGACGTGGATTAGTCCAAATCCGTATTTACTTAGATTTGGGTTTGGTGTTTTTAGTTTAAGGATACGTTAGTCGTATTGAGACTAAGATCGACTTAAACGTTCGTTAAGGATACGATAGTCCTGTTTTGGACTAAGATCAACTTAACGTGGTGATCCATTTAATATATGGCCGTCGGGACTCATCACCTCGCTGACGTCGTTGAAGGATTACAACGATGTATGTCAGAGGAGTTCAGAGATGTACCCTTGAACCAAAATTGATTTGGAGTTTTATCATTCATTTAAATGTCTAAGGATACGTTAGCCGTATTTGGGGCTAAGAACTACTTAAACGGGACCGTTTAGATCCGGCAAAAGAGCATTTGGAGGCTCTATTGTTCCAGTTTTAGGGACGTAGTGGTCCATGTTCCAGTTTAGAGACATGGTGGTCCATCGCCAGTTTAGGGGCGTGGTGGTCCATGTTCCAGTTTAAGGACGTAATGGTCCATGTTCCAGTTTAAGGACGTGATGGTCCAACATTAGTTTAAGAACGTTTCGGTCCACGAGTTTAAGGACCCCACAGTCCATATTGATGTGTGGTCGTCAGGACCCGTCACCTCTTTGATGTCATTGAAGGATTACAACGATAGGTGTTAGAGGAGTTCGGAGATGTACCCTCGAACCGGTCGTAAATTGATTTAGGAAGTAGCCGTGCTCAGTCAATTTAATTTGAGGACTTACGGCCAGAATTGGGCTAAATCCAGTTGAAAATGTTCAACATTTTATCTGCTTTTGCATTGCTTTTTTTTTTTTATTTGGGCTCTACTCATAAAGGATGCAGAGCATCAATTTATTATGGGCTCTGCTCATTTACGAATGATGCAAGGCATCTACTTTGTTTGGGCTCTGCCCCTTTTAAAATGCATAGCATTCTTTATTAGGCCTGTTAGGCCTTTTAATTGGGCTTTGTCCCTTTTCTTTAACAATGCAGAGCATTAGATACTCTGACAGTACCCCACGTGGCTTGTCAGGCGCTTTGCGCTAAGTATTGAGAGCAAACTCGTATGGTGGTGACACGTGTCACACTCTGGTGAGCGCAAACGCACTAGCGCAGTGCGCTGCGCTGTTGCGCTGCTGACACGTGGCGCGCTCTGGTGAGTTGCGCCAATTCCAGATAGCAAAGCTCTATTTCAAGAGCGCGTAGCGCAAGTGGTTCTATGGCTGACACGTGTCGCGCTCTGGTGAGCGCAAGCGCAATAGCGCAGTGCGCTGAGCTAGTGCGCTGCGCTGTTGCGCTACTGACACGTGGCGCGCTCTGGTGAGCGCAAGCGCAATAGCGCAGTGCGCTGCGCAAGTGCGCTGCGCTGTTGCGCTACTGACACGTGGCTCGCTCTGGTGAGTTGCGCCAATTCCATAGAGCAAAGCTCTATTTCAAGAGCGCGTAGCGCAAGTGGTTCTATGGCTGACACGTGGCGCTCTCTTAAGAGCGCAACAGCGCAGTTTGTGAGTGCAGAGCACTAAGAATCTTTTAGATTCAAGAAAAGAAGTGCAAAGCACTCTTTTTTATTTTATTGTTTTCTTGTTTTAAAGAACCAGAGGTTCATAAGAAGTGCAAAGTACTGTTTATTATGTAAAGATCATTGATCTTATTTTTAGATCAATGATCCATTAGAAGAAATTTCTTCTATTTCATGAAGGTTCTTTACCTTTTTCTTGGAATTTTCTCAGAGTTCTCTCTGTTTGAAGCTCTTGACTTTTTTCAAGAAATGTTGATGCCTTTGAATTGAGGCCTAGGGTCCTTTTTATAGTGCCCATAAATTAGTTAAATTTGTTAAAGAGATTCTTCTCTGAGTGATTTGGGGAATTTTCCCAACCGTTGGATCTTTGATCCAAGAGCTTCTGCTTTGCAGAAGAAAATTTTCTTGTTTTAACAAGAACAGAAAAGATTTATTAGAAATTTAATTCTATTTGGTGCAGATGCCGCAACGCGTGACACATGTCACGAAGCGCAACTGCGCTGACACGTGTCGCGCAGCGCACAACGCAGCGCAACTGCGCTGACGCGTGTCGCGCAGCGCAGCACTAGCGCAACTAAAGCATTGCTTCCTTTAAATAGGGCTTTTCTCTGATTGGACGCGCCTTCTTGGGCGCTGCGCTGACGTATCAGCGCCTGACATGTGGCGCGTTGCGCCCGAGATTTGAAGCGTTGCTTCAAAATTTTGAATTTTGAATTTCAACAGAGCTTTGCTCTGATTGGGCGAAACAAATGCCCCCCCCACCGTTGCGCTCACGTGGCGCACACGTGAGTGCAACGGTGGCAAACTCCTGATCGTTGGATCAAGGGGTGAGCTCAAGGGGCGCAAGCGCCTTATAAATAGGACCTCTGGCCCTTAGAAAAATCTTATCATTTCAAGATTTTTATTTCCCAGAGCTTTGCTCTCATTCAAGAACTTTCAGAGCTTTGCTCTCATTCAAGAACTTTCAGAGCTTTGCTCATTTCTAAACTCAAAACTTTAGGTAAAATTAATTAAACTTAATTGAACTTAATCTTCAACCAAAGAGCTTTGCTCTCACAGATCTTTTGATCTAAAGAGATCCCCATTGGGGTTTCATAAACAGAGTTTTGCTCTTAAGAACTTATAGATCTGTAGAGATCTTGTTCATGGGTTCTAACCCATGAACAGAGCTTTGCTCTTTGAATCATCTGTGGATCTTTTAGATCTGAAAAATAAAAAAATTTCACAAGTTTTTCATGGATTTTCCAAGATTCCAAAAATTCTAATTCTTTTAGGTGTAACATTTTCTGATGGACCATAGAGCTATGCTCTTTTAAGGAATCTTATTTCTCTGAGATCAGAGTTTGACAATTGTCACTCTGTGACAGAGCCTTGCTCTGAAAGAGAAGATTTTCTCTTTGTCTCTAGGGATTCTCCCCCTCTTTTTTATAAATGGGAATGTTTTCCTGGGGACCAACTGACAATCTCATCCAATGATGAGGTTGTCCTATTAACTGATGTACTGTCATCCAGATTTTGTGGGTCCCCCTTTGGTCCCTTACTCACTGCACTGTTGTGTGGCGTAATTAATTAATTTTAATTTTAATTTAATTAATGCATTTTCTTCTTTAAACGCCAAACGTTGGAATTACAACACTAACGGCTAAATTGTTCTTTTGCAGCGATCATGTCTCTAGACACTTCATTCCCGTTTATCCGCTCGGAGGAGGGATTTCCCGAGGCGCCCTTGGACCGTGAAGTCCTGGCCATGATTAAAGAGTACGACCCGGAATACAAGAGTCTCCATCTTTGGGGGTCGTGGTACAATCAAATCATCATGGGCCGACGGAGCTTCACATGCGCGGTGCCGTCAGAACCCATAACAGCGATTCATTACGCCAGCCCACCCCCGGTGCAGTACGCCGTGGAGATGGTGGATTGGACCACAAACAGCTTTCTTCATCCTGCTATAGATGCGGTTCCGGTCCAACGTCCTATGGTCTTGGATATCCTAGGACGTCGTATTTGTCAAGGCGAGGCGAGACCCTGGGGGCAATCATATAACATTGGTCTGATCCCCCATCATCCGATTGGCTACTTGCCATAGGCCCGGTACATCCTGTCGACGAAGAAGTCGCAGTTGATAAGATTAGGATTGTACACCGCGGTCTACGTCTCTCTCTTCCAGTATCCTTCGCTCCCCACCTGGTGGTTCAAGGCTTTCTTGGAGCAATGGAATATTCCCACCCACACTTTCCTTGCCATGGATCGGGAAGTGTCCATTTCTTTGGAGGAATTCACGGAGGTATCTGGCCTACCGGTCATGGGGGAACACTATGAAGAGCTGCTCCCGACAGATGAGTACGTCTTCGGTGCTAAGCCGATGGTAAGGGGGATCACGCCGGAAAATGTCGTTCAACACCAATTCCCGAGCCTGATAAAGGTGTTGAACATCTACGAGTCCCTTTTTATCAAACACGGGAGTCGGGGGGTTAACTTTGAGGACTTCATTGCTCGTTTCCTTCGTCTAAGCGTCATTTCATCAGGATTTGCCAAGTTTGCCACCCTGGATGACCCTTTCGGTTTAGGTTTGGATAACCTGCCAGCGAAAGACATAGACCAAAAGGACTTTTTTCTTCCTAACTCCCCAACCATGTCTTTTGCAGAAATTGCGGCCTCTGGAATGGATGAAGAGGCTTTCTTTTTAGGATTTCTCGGACTGTGGCTGAGTTGGTTCGCGATCCCAATGCACTCTCATCGCATGCGGCCTTCCGTCTTCTACCCAGCCCACCGAATGGTCATTGGGATAAAGGTGGCTGTGGGGATCGCTGGCTTGGCGCACCTATATCATGGCCTCAGCCGAGCAGCGGATGCCCATGAGCCCGGGGTACTGCACGTGGTCTTCCCGATGCACTACTTTGCATCGTGGCTCGAGCTACACACGGCGGGTGTCTTTGGCATGCATAAAAGGCCTTCATTCTTTGACAATTGCGGTTTTCCTCGCATTATACAGTTGATTGGCTCATCAATCGTGACCCCCTCACCACGGAACGCCAGGGGTTTACTGCTTCGCCCTCACACCGTTGGAGTCGGGATGTCCTTTATTGATAAGGTATTAACCATTGGAAAAGCGTCCACCACTACGGTGCGACCATTACAGGACTTCTTCAAGGATGGAGCTTCAGTGTTAACGGCCCGGGAGACCCTCCACTTGTATTCTATTAGACCAGGTTTCCTATTCTTCAGGCAGGGCGATGCAGCAGTCTTCATGAGATATAACCCGCATTGTTTTGCCCAACAACTGGGTTACGATCAAGGGGTACCCTTGGAAGCTTTCTCACTGGAACCTGCTGCCAATGAAGAAGGGATGGAGAACGCGTTACATCACTTCATGCGCCTGAACACGGGTTCTCGTTTTTTCATCAGCACGCCGGCCTGTGCTCCATGACTCCTTAATGTATATAAATAGTGGTACAATCATGCGACGGGGGCTGTTATAAAGGAAGAGAGGCGAGTGTTGATCGACCGTAAAGAAGTACCCCCCGGCACCAACCGTAACGCTCCCTTAGAGCCAAGGATCCTGGTGGCTCCTCCTCTAAAAGATGTCGGGGGCAGACCATCACGTGCGCAAAGTCCTCCACGTGAGCTGCCACTCCCTGATATCACAGATGCACCTCCTGCACCCTGTGCTCCAGTGGAGACAGTGGTTGTACCCTCGCCGGAGTCTGGCGTGGGTGCGGACATCGGGACCCGTCGTCCCAAAGTGGCTGCTAAGCGGAAGTCGATCCCCCGTGAGCCTAGGGTCGGAGGGCAAAAGAAAAAGAAGTTGCTCTTCGCTGCGGACGTCGTGTTCGGTCAGGAACCTTATGCTCCCTATGCCGAGGGTCTGCTCGAATATGGGACTAACGCAGAATTAGTGATGCCGCCGCCGGACGATACAGACTTGGAGGCTGCTCTCAAAGCTTCAGCATGGTTGGCGAGGCGTGACGCGTGGTTAGCTAAGCTTGCGCAGTCAGGTAACTACTAGTCGCCTTTCTTTATTGCAATATATATCTTCTCCATTGCCTTTGACTAACGCTTTTCTTTCCTTTCTTTCAACAGGCATCACTGATGAAGAAGCCATTGCCGCTTCTCTGAAGACTTTCCAGGAGGAGGAACGTCTTAGAGCATCTATGGGCCTTAGTAAGTTTAGATTCATCAAGCTTTCATTTTCCTTGTGTTATGGTCGATCTAACCTTCCCCTTTTAATCACAGGAACCTCGATGTCGTTCCCTCCAAGTGACGCAGATGCTCTACCGGCTGCCGATGTTCCTGCTGCCTCTGGGCCACCGCAGGGGGTTCGTCTTGAAGAGCCGATGAGAGATGCCTTAAAGGCTCTGGAGGCATCCCTGAACGAGGACGACGACGCCTTGAAAGAGGCATCACTAAGATCCATCGCGACAGTCCGGGAGGAAAGGAAGCGGCTGAGGCGTGAGACGAAGGCACGCAGGGCTGCCTTGGCTATGGGAGCGGGTCCCAGCACTGCCCCTCGTGCTAATACTCCGTCTGAAGAGGCCCCTGTCCCCCTATCCACTGCCCGCAGGGAGGTGGCACGCGCAGCTCGGAGCGCAAACGGTAAATCCGCTTCAGGTAATTTTTCTCTCAGATTTTTTTGTTATAAGGATTTTAATGTCGTTGGTCCTTATATCTCTTATCTTGCAGGGCCAAGTCCGATCGAGGGGGAGGCGGAAACCGTTGATCCTAAAGAAACAGAGGAGGTGGTACCTGCCGAAATCGAGCCGACGGTGGGCAATGTCGTTGTGGCTTTGGAGCCTGAGGTGGAGGTCGAGGGGCCTACCGCCGAGAAGGTCATTGATGCCGAACCTGAAGTGGTGGCAAATGATATGATCATTATAACTGAGTCTAGGATGGTGGCGGATGAGGCGATCAAGGCTGGCGATTCCCCGGCGACGGCGGACGATACAACCGCGACTACTGAACTTGAGAGATTAGTGGGTGAGGTGGTCATGATTCCCGAGGACGAGCCAACCTCTCCTTCTTTGGAATCTGGCAATACTCCAATCATAGCCCTTCCCGTCTATGGCCCTCCGCCGTCTCCAGGACTTGCGAGCACCACAACGGTCCCCATCGAGTCGGGTGATGAGGTCACGGGCGGTGGTCTCATGTCGATAGAGGAGGGAGTCGCCTCCGTTTCAGCCGGGAGCTCCTCAGGTAAACCCCGAGTTGCTGCTTTTCTTTACTTTACTATCTTTTCTGACAAGTTCACCTTTTCGTAACGCAGGTGCAGCCAGTGCCGATGCCCCACTGCTCGATGGAACGCCTTCAACGACTGCCTTGGCGGTGGTCACCTCTCAACCCTCTCTCATACCCTCGAAGATGTTGGAAGGTATGTGTTTGCGATTTATTAATCTTATCTTCCAGACGCATAATTTGTGTACTAAAGTCATACTGTTGTATCTTCCAGGAGTGCTTTTTGATCATCTCTATCAAGTGTTGCTCCCACACTTCTCCTTCCTATCTGAATTCGCCTCTCCCTCTGGTGGCGCTGGTGAGTACCGTTCCCGATTGATATCTTTGTTTTTCAGTGGTAGAATTATTTCTAACTCTCTCTTGTCCTGACTGCAGTGTTACAAATCGAAGGGGGAGAAGAAAGATCGGTTGCGCCACCGGCCTTTCCGGACTTGCCACCTGCTTCAACCGGTATAGTAAAATATCTTATCAATGACTTTCTCCATATCTATTGAATCATCATCTAATCGCATTTTGTCTTTTTCAGCTGTCGTTCCCGTCTCGGTGCCTTTTGAATCTCATATTACAATACCGAGCGGCCCTTCCCAGAGACATTAGTCCTCAAAAGGTGCGGCGAATAGTCTGCACATGTTAAGCGACTATATCGAGGAACTCTACGTCGAGGCTCCTACATCTGCTGAGGACTTCGCTATGACGGTTAACCCGATGTTGGTGATATTTGCCACCTTCCATGATGAGGGCATTGTCGCCTCTTGGGTTAACTATTGTCGGGAGATTGAGGCTCGCCTTTATTAGCTGGAATCGATGCGCTTATCCCCCGAGACTTTAGCCTTGAGCACTCAACGGGGAGCATGGCTCGAGCAAAGCACTTCTCATTTCCGTCATTTGGAACAAGAAGCAGCTTTGAGGCTGAAGGAGTGCCAAGAATCTTCAAGCAAAACTGCTCGCCTGCGTGCTGAAGTTGAGGCAAACGCCGCTGAGGTAAAGGCCGTCTTCGAGGGCCTTCTGGAGCGCATATCAAATGGGCTGAGACTGAAGCAGGCACTTGATGTCTCCGAGCATGACACTCTAGGCCGTGAAGCTGCTCATCAGGCCGTCAGGGATTAGCTTGCATCTGTCGCACAGCAACGGGCCCAAGTGGAGGCAGAACTGGCGGAGGTAGCCGATCGGGAAAAGGCATGGAAGGAAGTGTGCGAACAACTGACAAAGCTACTTAAGACGCTTCCTTCCCAGTAGCTGCCTTTGTATCAATGTATTTGTAAAATCTTCCTTTTAAATAATATGTATCCATTCTTTGTTCTTTTGTACGATTCATCTTGTATTTGATTGAAGTCAATAAAGATACACATTTTCTTTTGTAATGTCTTGTATGCTATTTTGCTTTCTGCCTTCTCTTATTATCAGCATGTTGTCTTTGATAAACATAATTGGCAGATAACTTAGTTTTTTCCAAGAGATAGCGATGGCTTAGGCCACAGGTTCAGATCTGCTGCCTAAGACTTTTCAACTCTATGAACCATGAGGGTCTCATAGATACTTTTCTCCCTACGGATCGAGAGGATCTCGTAGGTGGGTTTTCTCCTTAGGAATCGTAAGGATTCCTAAGTGTGGTTTTCTCTTATAAGTCGTAAGGATCCTATAAGAGAATTTTTCTCTCTTACGAGTCGAGAGGACCCACAAGCGGTTGTTTCCCTCCTCGTCGAAATTCGACTTTGGAGAGTGAGACCCGTGAATAGTATGCAAGTGACCATTTTGGATTGACTTGCAGGGTCCCATTGTTCAGGAAGCGAGTTTTCTTAGTCCATGCTGCCTGAGGCTTCATTTGCATGTCGAGACGAATCGGGAATTTCCCGCGGAGACACAGTTTCTCTGCGAGCCGGCGCGAATCAGGAGGCTCTCGTCAAGGAGTGTTTGTATCCGTGAGTCAAGGAGTTTGCTAGGGATTATTTGTTTCCCAAGCACCAAGGATTATTTGTTTCCTTGGGGTTTGAAACGAGTCGAGGATTCCCATGGAGACGCTGGTGGCTCTGCGAGTCGACGCGGATCAGGAGGCTCTCGTCAAGGAGTGTTTGTATCCGTGAGTTGAGGAGTTTTCTAAGGATTATTTGTTTCCCAAGCACCAAGGATTATTTGTTTCCTTGGGGTTTGAAACGAGTCGAGGATTCCCACGGAGACGCTGGTGGCTCTGCGAGTCGACGCGGATCAGGAGGCTCTCGTCAAGGAGTGTTTGTATCCGTGAGTCGAGGAGTTTGCTAGGGATTATTTGTTTCCGAAGCACCAAGGATTATTTGTTTCCTTGGGGTTTGAAACGAGTCGAGGATTCCCACGGAGACGCTGGTGGCTCTGCGAGTCGACGCGGATCAGGAGGCTCTCGTCAAGGAGTGTTTGTATCCGTGAGTCGAGGAGTTTGCTAGGGATTATTTGTTTCCCAAGCACCAAGGATTATTTGTTTCCTTGGGGTTTGAAACGAGTCGAGGATTCCTACGGAGACGCTGGTGGCTTCGCGAGTCGACGCGGATCAGGAGGCTCTCGTCAAGGAGTGTTGGTATCCGTGAGTTGAGGAGTTTGCTAGGGATTATTTTTTTCCCAAGCACCAAGGATTATTTATTTCCTTGGGGTTTGAAACGAGTCGAGGATTCCCACGGAGACGCTGGTGGCTCTGCGAGTCGACGCGGATCAGGAGGCTCTCGTCAAGGAGTGTTTGTATCCGTGAGTCGAGAAGTTTGCTAGGGATTATTTGTTTCCCAAGCACCAAGGATTATTTGTTTCCTTGGGGTTTGAAACGAGTCGAGGATTCCCACGGAGACGCTAGTGGCTCTGCGAGTCGACGCGGATCAGGAGGCTCTCGTCAAGGAGTGTTTGTATCCGTAAGTCGAGGAGTTTGCTAGGGATTATTTGTTTCCCAAGCACCAAGGATTATTTGTTTCCTTGGGGTTTGAAACGAGTCGAGGATTCCCACGGAGACGCTGGTGGCTCTGCGAGTCGACGCGGATCAGGAGGCTCTCGTCAAGGAGTGTTTGTATCTGTGAGTTGAGGAATTTGATGAAGATACTGGTTTCTTCGGAGTTGGACTGAACCGTCGAGATTTGGCTTCGTCTTCTGGTGGAGCGTGTTGGGAAAGTATGGTTCCCTCTTTGTTTACGCCCTTGGATTGTATACAGGGATCGATGTGATCTTAACTGTAGGGCCAAAGTTTTATCATCATTTTTTTTTGTTTATCTCCGTGATGCTCTATCGTTTCAGCTTTTATATCGCGAAGGTCGCGATTGCCCAATCATTTCGGCTATTTTTCACGGTGCCCAATCATTTCGGCTATTTATTTTATTTTTACTCGCTGCTTTTTATTGCGAGTTGCCCAATCATTTCGGCTATTTTACATGCATACATTTTTACTTGCTGCTTTTTATTACAAGTTGCTCTATCATTTCGGTTATTTCGTATGCATGTGCGGCCTATTGGCTTTTCGTTGTAAACCGATCTCGGCATCAGCACCGCTACAACTGGGATATTACCAGGAGCGAATCATCATCTGCCTTTGTCGATGTCGAACAAAGATGGCTTAGCGACCAGGGTTAGGGTCCTGTCGGCTAAGGCTTTTGACTTCATGAGCCGTAAGGGTTTCACGAAGTTATTTCCCCCTACAAGTCATGAGGATCTCGTAGGTGTATTTTCTCCTTAGGACTCGTGAGGATTCCTGAGTGTTCATTTCCTCTGTAAGTCGTAAGGATCCTACAGTAGGGTTTTCTCCTCATAAATCGAGAGGATTTACAAGGGTTGTTTACCATGCGAACATATCCCCAGTCACGGATGAGACTTGGTTAGGGAAATGTTTATTCGCGCCCGTGGATTGTATACAAGGGTCAATATTGAGCCACTTGTAGGGCAATATCGGAAGTTGCGGGGGTTGCTTAAGTACAGGTTTAGGTCTCTGTAACTTAAGACTTTTAACTCTTATGAGCCGTGAAGGTCTAATAAGAGAGTTCTCCTTACGAGTCATGAGGATCTCGCAAGTGCATTTTCTCCATAGGAATCGTGAGAATCCCTAAGTGTGTTTCTCCCTTGTAAGTCGTAAGGATCTCACGCAGGTGATTTCTCCCTACAAGGTCGAGGGGATCTTGTAAGTATCCTTTAACGAGGTTGTGCCCTTTCGGGTTTTCACAAACACTCGCCGGTAGTCCTGCTGTTTTTACTCGCGGAACCCTTTCGGGTTTTCAACCGTGCCCATTTTGCTTATGGACATACCGTTTTTTTTTATTCTTTTTATTTTCTTTTTCTCTTTTTTTTTACGAGGTCGCGCCCTTTCGGGTTTTCACGAACACTCGCTGGTAGCCCTGCTGTATTTACTCACGGAGCCCTTTCGGGTTTTCATCCGTGCCCTTTTTACTTATGGACATACCGTTTTTATTTATTATATTTTTTTTTATTTTTTTATCTCGTCAGCCTAAGAATGCTGCGGTATTAGTTTAAGGACGTTTCGGTCCGCTATTAGTTTAAGGACATTTCGGCCCGTCGTTAGTTTAAGGACGTTTCGGTCCGCCATTGAGAAGGCTGGCTACTGCTTATAAAGCTTGAGATTAGGAAGATAGCGAGCGGACATAGTCGTCGTCGTCTATCATTGACCTAGGCCGTGGCTCATTAAGCGTGGTATCTCATTAGGAAGCGACCGTTTATTGGCCTGAAAGGCCTTTCACCATGCATGTCCCTGAGTAGATAGGCCCCACCCTGGTAGACCTTATCTATGATGTACGGGCCTTCATAGTTTGGCTCGAATTTTCCCCGCTTGGCGCGATTGGGGATCATAGGCCTTTTGACCACTAGCACAAGTTCGCCTTGGCGGAATGTCCTCGGTCGGGTCAATCTTTCATATGAGCGCGTCATCTTTGCTTTATAAGCTTCCAGATTTTGCTGCGCTATGAGCCGGGTTTCATCAAGGGCATCAAGCTCCTCAAGCCGAAGGTGATCATTTTCTTCGTCCGTTAGCTCGTAATGGAATGCCACTCGTAGAGAGGGTAACTCTATCTCGAGGGGGAGTACTGCTTCGGTACCGAACACCAACGCGTACGGCGTTGTATTCGTGGTCGTTTTAAATGTAGTTCGATACGCCCAAAGAGCTTCTTGCAGTCTTTCGTGCCAATCTTTCTTATTTCGGGACACCGTTTTCTTTATGATTTTTGTCAAGGTCTTGTTGAAGGCTTCAGCTAGTCCATTGGCTCACGGATTATAAACCGAGGAATATCTCCAGTTTATATTATGCTGTTGCACGAAGCGACTGATCTTGTGGCTTCTGTAAGCTGTCCCGTTATCGGAGATGATCCGTCGCGGAGTTCCAAACCGATATATGACATGCGTCTTGAAGAAGTGGAGGATATTTTCCGTCTTCACCTCTCTTAACAGTACTGCTTCTGCCCATTTAGAGAAGTAGTCAGTCGTCGTCAGGATGAAACGATGTCCCCCAGACGATGCTGGTTCGATAGGGCCAACTATGTCAGTCCCCCACATTTCGAATTGCCAGCTAGCCACCGTTGGATGTAGTGGATTTGGGTGCTGGTGGATGAAGTCCCCATGAATTTGGCATGAGTGGCATTGCTTCGCATATTCGATGCAGTCCTGAATCATCGTGGGCCAGTAGTAGCCCATCCGTTTTATTTTCAACTTCATCTTAGGGCCTGCTTGATGAGAACCGCAGAGTCCGTCGTGAACTTCCTGGACGACCCTTTTCGCTTCGCCAGGTCCTAAGCATCTCAGCCATAGAGAATCAAATGACCTCTTGTACAGAGTATCGTTGACGAAGGCGAAAGACAGAGCTCGTTTCATGAGCTGATGTCTTGTGGACGCTTCTTCAGGCATTCGGCGGGACTTGAAGTAATCTATGAAGACTTCCCTCCAATCCTCGGTATTTTCCCAATCTTTTACTTGCAGGGTTGTCTCCTCGTTCGCTCATTTTTCTTCGAATGACTCCGGAAATATTTCTGCTGGGGCAAGCACCCGACGGCTTTGCACCACGATTCTAACGTCATCGAGGTTCTCGTCAGCTAATTCTTTAGCAAGCTTGGCCAACGCGTCTGCTTTGCTGTTTTCCGCACGCGGTATGTTCTCTAAAGTGTAGGAGGGAATTTGGGTCAACAATTGTTGCACCCTTTCTCCGTACTTCACCAATTCCGGTTTGCACGTTTGGTAGTCGCCGTTTACTTGACTAACGACCAGTTGAGAATCCCCGTATATGAGAAGGTCTTCAATTCCCATGTCAATGGCGATCTCGAGGCCTGCTATCAAAGCTTCGTATTCGGCTTCGTTATTTGTCCTCGGCTCCGTCAGGGAGAAAGCAAAGCGCATTATCCCTCTTTGTGGAGTTACAAAGATGAGTCCTACCCCCGATTTAATTATAGGGGTACTTTGTTTGCGCTTCTTCACGGAAGATGCTCCGTCGAAATAAAGCTCCCATCGGGTATTATCACTGCCGATCGCATCAAATGCATGTTCGTCTGGAAGATCGCAATTCAGAGGAGAATCGGCAGGTATCGGATGCTCAGCGAGGAAGTCGGCGATGGCCTGGCCTTTCACTGCCTTGAGAGGTCGATATGTTATTGAAACCTCCATCAAGAGTAGGGTCCATTTAGCGAGTCGTCCCGTCAATATGGCCTTTGACATCAAGTATTTAAGGGGGTCCACCTTTGAGATGAGACGGACCTCATGCGCCAACGCGTAGTGCCTAAGCTTTGTTATCGCGAAGATCAACGCCAGGCAATGTTTTTCAATGGGGGAGTAGTTGCTTTCTGCCCCCAGTAGAACTCGACTTAAGTAGTAGAGTGCTCTTTCTTTCCCTTGATCGTTCTCTTGTGCCCATAATGCGCCTAAGGAACCTTCGAGGGCGGTTGTATAAAGAATGAGGGGTTTTCCCTTGACCGAAGCAGCCAATACTGGCGGGTTCTGCAAGTATTGCTTGATCTCGTCTAGTGCGCTTTGGCATTTTTTATCCCAGACAAACGGGGTTCCCTTCTTCATCAGGTGGCTATAGGGACGACACTTGCCTGAAAGGTTGGCTATAAATCGCCGTATGTATGCGAGCTTCCCTTGGAGAGATCGCAACTATTTGAGAGTTCTCGGCGGAGACATTTCCATGATCGCTTTGATCTTTGACGGATCTATTTCAATACCTCGGTGTCGAACAATGAATCCCAGGAATTTACCTGAGGAAACTCCGAATGCACACTTGAGCGGGTTCATTTTCAAGTTATATTGTCGCAGGAGTTGAAATACAGTCTTCAAATGCTTGAGATGTTCCTCGTATGATTTGCTTTTAACCACGAGATCGTCGATATAGCATTCGAAGATTTCGTGTATAAGGTCATCGAAGATCTTCGTCATGGCCCTTTGGTAGGTGGCACCGGCGTTCTTTAGACCAAAGGGCATCACCTTGTAACAGAATATACCCAGAGGAGTCCTGAAGGCGGTGTGCTTCTGATCTTCGGGATGCATCTTTATCTGGTTATACCCCGATGAGCCGTCCATGAAGGAGAAAACTTCATGAGTGGATGTATTGTCTATCATCAATTCGGTGACTGGCACTGGGAAATCATCATTCGGGCAAGCTTTATTGAGATCCCGAAATTCCACGCATATGCGCACCGTCCCATTTTTCTTCATCACCGGGACGATGTTGGCGATCCACTCCGGATGTTGAACCTCCTGGATGAAGCCAGAGTCGATCAGCTTTTTGACTTCAGCATTGATACTCATTTCAAGCTCGAGCCGCATTCTCCTCGGCGCCTGTTTGACTGGCTTGATGTCCGGGGATATCGCCAATCTGTGTACAGCGATTTCTGGATCTAGTCCTGGCATTTCGGAATAGTTCCACGCGAAGCAATCTCTATACTGCAGAAGCACGTCCTTTAACGCAGCTACCCTTTCTTCAGATAGTAACTCGCTGATGAATGTCGGTCGTGGATCGTTTGCCGTCCCCAACTCAATTTTCTTGAGGTTATCTGCAGTGGTATGGATTCCATCTTCCAGCTCTTTTGGCGCTGGTGGAAATTCTGAGATTATCCCGTCGTTGCTGTTTTCGAAGCACCAGGGAAGATCATCCATGTTCTCGGGCTCTTCTTTTGATATTATTATCGCGTGACAAGTACGGATTCGCTTCCAATCCCAATGCGGAACTGGTTCTTCTTTCGTGGCCTTGGGCTCGTGCTTCTGTGGCGGCGCTACCCTCCAGTTGTCAGATAGAGCGAACTTGCCGAGCTGGCACTGATCTTCAACCCAATTTTTAAAGGTGAAGCAATCTTCGAGAGGGTGTCCTATCACTCGGTGATAGGTGCAATAATTTGGGTCAGAGACTTCACCTGCTCGTTCGGGGTTTTTGGACTCCGGCAGTGTAAGCATTTGATATTTTAGAGCAAGATCAAGTATCTTCTTCGTCTTGTCCCGAGGAAACGAGTACGCTCGACCCATTTTCTTCATAAGGGATAGATCGATAACGCTCGACTCCTGTTTACATGGCTTCTTAGCCCTGCTTTGTTGTCGTTGAGCGCCTTTTTGGCCTTTCGACTTATTTCTGCTATTGCGCCGAGCCTTCTTTATAACAGGTTGACAGGGAGCAGCCTTTTCATCTTTCACGGCCTGTTGGAGAAGACGTTGCGTCTTGGCTTTCTCATTGTTTCGAACGACGGACTGGGCATTTTTGCATCCGGCACTTTCATTGTTTCAGGATTGGCGTCCTCCCATTGAGCATCCGCTTCTTCATTGAAGTCATTCACGATATTGCAGCTGTTTAGTAGCTCCCGTTTCTTTGACCGGACGTATCCAAGCCCAATTGTTTCCATTCTCCCATTAGGCAGTTTACGTTGAGTCCCGGGAACATTCCAGACTTTATCATAGAACTTGGCTTTTCGAACGGTCTGCTTGAAGGATATCCCCGGGCGTTTCAGCAGCTTTTTCAAACCTTCCGTATAATATCTGGGGAGATGGATGGGCTGAAGCCTGTTGAGCGTAGAATCCGCACCATGCCAAATTTCTTTTTCTACCTTGGTTTCTTCAGAGCGGTAGAACAAAATTGCTTTCTCTCTTTCTCGCCTGGGAGGGATATAGAATGTCCGCAACTCTTCTACATTGTAAATATTAAGTGCATCCAGTTCTTTATGGTGTTTAAGCGGCACCATGGCGACTTGTAGACTTTGTTCTTCATCAGCGGACGTTCGTATTGAAGGTCGAGCAGAGAATACAGCATGGATTTCATCTTCCGAATCGCTACCAAAGATCAATGTCGGAACCGATGGTCCCGGCTTGTTGTGTTTGGGCGGACCCGAATAAACTATCTCCTCTTACTGAGATGGTAGCGTTAGTTTTATTCTCCGGCTTGTGACACTTCTCTGTGTCTTCGAAATCCGGTAAGAAGTATTTGGCGTCTTCATATTTGCGGACCTCGTTCACAGAGAATGGGTTCAGTTCTCCCGTCACGATATACTAGAAACCATCCTTAAAATACTTCATACACTGATGTTGTGTAGAAGGGATGATATTGTACTCGTGTAACCATGGTCGGCCGAGCAAAGCGTTGTAGCATGTCTTGGCATCTATGACGTGGAACTTAATGTCCGTGACGAGTAGCCTGAAGCGTAGTGTCAGTATTACAGACCCGAGAGTTCTTGACGACTGGGAATCGAACCCGGAGATGGTGATCTTGTCACGAGCAAGGTGTGGATGCTCATGCAGATTTCTTTTAACACCCGCACGTTAAGGAGATTAACGGAGGATCCATTGTCGATCAGGATTTTGCCTATCTTAATATCGTGGTAGTATCCTGAGACATAGAGAGGGCGATTGTGTTCGCACGTCCCAAGGAGAAGGTCTTCATCGCCGAAAGTGACATCGGCCGTGTGCACTTCCTCCAACTCATCCTTCATCTTTTCCTCGACCAGGCATGCTTGGAATTGTTCCGGATCCTGGAGTGCCTTAATCAACGAGTCTCTCGCCTCCTTTGATAACAAAAGGGCGTCAAGAATGCTGAGCTATGAGGGTAGCTTCCTCAGATGTGCTAAGACGTTGTAATCCACCTTATTCTTCTTCGGCGGGTTGTTGGCGCTTAGCTCTTCCAGAACTTGGTCATCTAAGAAGATATCTTCAGAGACCTTTTCTTTCCATTTCTCTTTTCTGTTTAAGGGTCCGAGGTTCTTTTCAGGCAGCGTCCGATTCCGCAGCCGGATATTTTCGCAGACCTTCAGCTCTTCTTCTTTTCCCGAAGCGGACTCTTTAAAGAGAGGGGAAAGTTCTAGTTCTTCATCAGAATCACTCCCGAATGTAGGCATTTGTGACCCGCCGGTGTTAACCACGCGACAATCGCCGGTAGTTCTTTTAATCCCTTCGGTCGTATTTCTTTGCTCCCGACGAGTTTTACGCTTTTCCCGTTTAAAGTGTTGTCGATGAGCCACATACCCTTACCACCATCTATCGAAAGCTTTGCACTCTTGAGTAGGGTGCGAAACCTTCCGATAATATAAACAATAAGACGGGTGCATTTTCGCTTCACCAGTAATTTCTTCTTCGGAGGATGGTAGCTTCATGCCCATTGATGTGGCCTTAGCAAACTTTTTCCTCATCTTGAATTGGCTTTTGTCAGCGGTGGAGGCATTTTGCTCCAGCGGGATCATCTCAGCTCTTTCATCAAGTCGCTGGCGCTTGGCCCTTTCAAATATAGCCGTCTCGCGTTCTCGATCAGCTTTACTTTTCAATCGAACTTCGTTAAGGAACACGTCAATCATTTCAACTGATAGCTCCGGAATTTTTTATTCGGTATCTGCCCCCAGCGTTTTAGTGCCAGGAGTCTCCTCATTGTTCGTGATCGAATGGGAAATCATATGACAGCTCTCCACATACTCCTCAGATTCATCCGATGAACTTTCTCCCTCATCTCCTTCTTGAAAGACGTGATTGAGGAACTCTTGGAGCGTAATGGGAGTCCGTGCCTTTTGGTTGTATTCATCCAGCGCGTCAATTTGCTTTTGCAAGTCCGTGCGCTTGTCGCCAGGCTTCACAGACTTCTTAAATTTCTTCTTCTTCTTTTTCAAAGATTTTGACGGCTGGCTGCAAGTGCTTGAATCACCATCATCGGTCTTTGGACGTAGCTTCAACATCCCCTCAATGACCTGCGGTTCCAACGGGTTCTTCCACTTGATTGCTGGACATGTCTGAAGATCGTTTAGCATTCTCTTTGTCTTGGCTGATAACATGACCTCCCAAGGAGCTTCTTCAATGACGGAGCATGTTGCCCCCGGTGTATTCGTCCCCTTAGAGGTGTGGGGCTGCGGGGGATTCACCTTCCATTTGTCAGATAACGCGAATTTGCCCTGTCGGTACTGGTTTTCAAGCCAATTTTTGAAAACGTAGCAATCTTCGATCGGATGGCCCAGTACTCGATGATAAGGACAGTAGTTGGGCTCGTTGACGTCACTTGGTTGCAACGGACGTTTTGGATCCGGCAGATTTATGAGTCTGTTGCGCAACGCCAGTTCGAATAACCTCCTCGTTTTATCGCGGGGAAAGGAATAAGGACGTCCCATCCAATCCTCAAGGGGTACATACGGGCGCATATTATTTTGACGAGCCACTGGCTTTGGGTCGCTCGGTTGTTGTTAAGCATTAGCGACGACGATCGCTTTTCCCTTCCCTTTGTCATTTCGGGAGTCCGGCCTTGGAAGAGGAGGTTTATGGCCCATCTGATCCATCTGTGCTAGTTTGTCAATCAAGGCTTGGAAGGTAGTCGGCTTGAAAAACATCATAAACTGCGAGATGGTTGCTTGGGGATCGAGGGTCCCCACAAACATACCCACTGCGGGGGCTTCTTCAATGCGCTGCTCGCACTTCGACCATAGGTTCCGCCATCGTAGAGCGTACTGAACCCACGTCTCGCCGGGTTTTACCCTGGCATTAATCAGTGCCGTCATCGGGGTATGTTCACTGGCGCTTGCAAAACGCTGAGTAAACAACAGCTCCATCTCCGCGAAGGTTTTGATAGAGTCGTTCGGAAGCTCGGAGTACCATTCGAATGCCGTATCCGATAAACTTCCAACAAACTGGCGCAGTAAAAGCTTGTCATCACCACCGGTATTGCTGCAGAGTGCCCTGAACTGGGCAACATGCTGGTGAGGATTGTCCGTCCCCTTGTAGACATGGAACTTGGGAATTGTATAACCTGGCGGGTACTTGATTTGATCGTACCAACTTAGATATGGCCGTCCCGTTTTTACGACCTGACCGGCCGCTTCGGTCGCATGATGAACCCGTATTTGCTGGGCGATGTACTCATCCAAATCAGCTTTGGAGATTGTATCCTCTTTAGCTGTCGATAGAGCTGGTGGAGGATTTGATGTCTCTCCCCTATCGTCTCCAAGGACGATCGGGGGCTCTTCAGCCGGAGGATCTTGTTGTATCATCATCCCTATCATGTCTTGGAAGAGGAGGCCCATACGCTGTATGTTGGCTGCTTGTTCAGCAGCTTCTTTGTCCTTCTTCTCCAATATCCGACGAAGGAATTCAGCGTCGGTTTCTTCCTCCTGGCGCTCATCTGAGGACGTTTCAGGATTTTCTTTTGGCCCTGTAAGTGCGGCCATAGCGTTCATCATTTCTTGAAGCTTTTGCTGTTGCTCCTGCGCCTTGGACACTGATCGGGTAAGCGGTCGATGACCCGTAGATATGGGGCTATCTTCTTTTCCAGACGCCACATAGACGGTATGGACTATAATGCCCCTTGACTTAGGGCGTTTGAGTTCACCGCCTCGGATATTTGTCGTCGGCGCGGGGTTTTTCTCTGGCCTTCTTATTTTGTGGGCCGTTGAATTTGAAGGGGCCGTTGCAGTGGGCACCCTAGCGATCGTTGTCCCTTGCTGTTCAATCGGACGGTCTTTTCCTTTTTGCACCTTCGTCTTCTTTCGTTGACGAGAGTGATCTGGGTCAATCACGGAGTCTTGAACCCTCCGCCAAACTTTATAAATTTTTGAAGACAGCCGTTGAGGGGGCTGTTCTTGTTTTGTATCCGGAACTCTCTCCGCAGGTGGAGGAGATCTCTTCAGTGTAGCGGTTGGAGAGTTCTTACGTACCCTCCTCAGCAGTTCAAAACTGTTTCCAGTTGGGACAGCAGCGTTGACTTCCACCACTGGAGCCGGTGGAATTAGTCCTGAGGGGGAGTTGTGTAAGTCTACGCTAGCGCCCCGGCCGTCTACAGACGCCAAATGCGGAACAAAAACTTTTTATCTGGCGCTATCATATACTTTAACCCGGATCTGCCATTATTGCTAAACTAACAAACTGTAAAGAGTGTAGAAAGGTTATACCGAACGATCCGAGTCCTTCGTTCTTTAACCATCATCCCACGCTCCGTTGCGGCTGCTCCGATCTCGTTGATCTCCGATCTCTTCGTCGAGGTGGCACCACGTCGGCGATTCTTTAAACGGGCTCCCGCCTCTGACTTGAGGCAACTCGGTCGTCAAGTTTGCTAAAAGAGACGACCAAGAATGGTGTAGAGAATGAGTAGATGACTTTGTCTCACTTCGTCCAAAGCCGTGGACGATCGGTTGATGAAGTTGCCGATGGAAATGAAATGGAACAAGAAATGAACTATGAAATTTTCATGCATCCAAAACTTTAGTCTTTTCTTTTTAGCAACCATAATTTTCTCAAGTGAGAGAGTGAAGGAGGAGAGAGAGGGCCGGCCATATATATGCAAAGAGGGAGGTGAGTGTAGGAGAGGGGAGAGTAACCTTAAGCAAATATCATATGTGAACACAAAATAAAATATCTTAAGGAAAACAAAACCTCATTGAAATCAAAGCATGAGTCATTAACCTTGTCACCAAATTCTAGAACCTTCTAGAACCTTCTAGAAGCATGACTCACTCTCATCCAAGAAAAGATAAATCCGTCTTTAACCGAATGTTAAAAGACGGCTGATAGAAAACTGGAAACTGGCAACTTCCAAAAGTGATCCTGAAACGACTGTCAGGATAACCCCGAAACTATATAAATATACCCGCATTTGTATTACGACCGAATACAAATGCAACTGAGACAAAGATATTATATCTACTCAATATAATACTTGGATCCGGCTTAAACCAAAGCCGACCAGTATCAACTGCCCGAAAAATAACACGTGCGTAAACGCACGTGCATTTTCCGAACCCTGCCATAAAACCATACGGCCTCTACAACGTTTCGCCCGAACTTGGGAAACTGTCTGTGGGGGACTCTAATGACTCGTCAGTACCCTGGCAGTGGGTTTAACCACAAACCGTCAGCGGCACTAGCAATGCGTAACGGCTGCCCATGGACTGACCTCAAGGGAGGCTGATGAGCGAACTCATCCAGAAATCCTACTGAGCCTGACAGTGACAATGTATATACAGTCCGGTCCGTTCGTCTATGAGTATCGCATATCTGCCTAGGGGGCTAGTAACGTCAGACCCCCAATAGCAGTATAAGTCGTGTCGGAGTGAAGCCCAATAACACCCTGAGATACTACTGGAGTACCTACCAGTAAATCTCCTGCCACGGCCGTGGGCTTTGTGTAATGGCTCTCCTAGACACAGCACGATCTCGCCCCCAATACCGGGAGAGACGAATCCCCTGCCGATCCGCTCACGTGCCTCCATATGGCTCGGGACTGTACCCAAAAGCTACCTGATTGCACGACTCCTTTGAGCCGTGGTAGGGTAGAAATCAAAGCACAGTGGGAACTCACACGAGACAAATGACGACCTCAGGTCGATGAACTAACCTGTACACATGTCACCAGGGAACTGCTATCTGACGATAGATATAGTACTAACTAGCAGATTCCCGGCGAGTCCTGTCCGGTGTACTCATAACCCAATGAGCACCTGTATACATCTTAGGTGATCCAACTGACACCAGTGGCTTGTGAGACCGGCCACCGCCCCTCGTCGGGGTCTCGACTGTACACACTAGTCTACTCCGGAGTATCGATGCCCTGTCTCGAAACTCCCACGACTAGGGACCACAATTAAGGATATGCATATAAACCACCCAACTCTCACGTATATGATCGCCATCATACTGTTGGTGGTAAAGCAAAATCCTAAGGGCTCTATCAAAGTGTAACATGTAATCAGTCACCTGAACATATACACGACTGATAAAGGCAAACCAGATAGCGTACTATCATCTCGAGTAAGACTGTCCTACCGGTATAGGTCCTCCGCAATCATTGCAATCACGTACCTGCGATCCAATAATTGACTATGAGGGCACTATCCCCAACAATCTCCCACTTGCACTCAAGGCTAATTATTGCGATGTCGACTACTCACAGCCCGTGTGAAACCGAATATCCAACTCCTCTACTAATCAGTTTCACAAAGCCCGTTTGTAAAACTATTGTGTTCGAGAAATAGCCTCAGTGAGTGGATCCGCCTAGAAGTTTCTTTCTATATCTCTCTTAATCTCAAGTTCGCGGAGAAAGCTATCTCCCGAATTGAGTAATACCTGTCTTAGAATATGTCTGGATATCTGATGGGACCTTGTTCATAAATGAACTCCAAATCCAAACTTCTTAGACTGTATCGATCACTGAACCTAATCAGTATCCGGCACCATGCCTCCCACAGTATTCTCTTGGACCACCTGTCCATAATACTGTCCCTTGTCAGAGGGAAAACTATAACTCTGACAATCACTCTGTCATCCATGTCACCTTTGAAGCCTGGAATGATAATCGTCTCCCGAAGGAGGCTGCCATCATCAAATCCGTAGAACATGCACTTATGTTCTAAAACTGCTTCCTTATGTTTCTCCAGGATTGGATTAATATAAACTCATTGCATCTAGCGCAAAAACAACATCTGGTGTGGTACTTGACATCTCACGATTGACTCAATTGCCTAAACAAGTGATCTGTCAATCATGCACATCCCTCTTCCCTTTAGTCTGTACGACACCTTTAGAGAGGGTGACTCCATCACCTGTAGGTACACCACCATGCTAGGAGTCATCTATTCTAAAAACCATTAGAATACTATCAAAGTACCTACATTGGGAAACTACCCAAATCCAGATCTAAAACTATAGATCTAGAAACCAGAATGTCAAATATTATATCCATATCCTGTCTGGAGAAACAACTGTGTGACGATCAGAGTACAACCGATCGTAGTATAGGAATTTTACTTCCTACTCTGTGTATGTCATCCAGATACCATGACATCACACCCTACTACCTTCTTAACAGATCCATCCCTTATTCTGATTGAAGTCAAACCCATGACAGTCACATCAAAAATAGATGATCTATCTCCGCTATAACTGCTCTAGTCTATAAATAGACATAAGCTACTTGCCCACCATGCTTCCGTTGCTCCCACTGACTACGACAACCCTCCTACCGGGTCTCATAACCTGGAACAACAGTAGTGTCAAGTCTGGGTAGATAAGAACCTCCCTGTCACCGTCCTTGAGGCTACCGGAGTACCTCTCGGGTGTCTGAGGTTACCTACCATATCTGCGGAGTGGCTAATGGAATGTCAAACCTGATTGAATATATAGGTCCTATTAAATTTTCCGTAATCGTTCGCGGTTCTGGAATCACTTCCAGTTCTACCATACTCCCACTACTGTTTTCTGAAAAAGATCCATTTTACTAAAACTGTGGCGAGTCAAGAACAATATCACTATTGATCTTCCAAATGGTAGAATATCAACCCTCGTCATAGCCAGGGTCAACCCACAAACAGCCATTACAGAAACGTGCCCTGAGTTATCCAGAGTCTGGTTTTAAGCATAAGCTGGACAACTCCCCGTACCTTAATATCTTTTAAGGTACAATCCATTCTATATCCAATACAGAAACTTTGGCACTTATTTAATTGGAACCAGATTCTAATCATGCAGCTGTCTCCAGTGCATATCATCTTAATGGAAAGAGGCTAATCAGCATTACTCAACTTAGGAATCCATCCAATTATGAGTAACCTGAAAGAGAAACACGTTTCTCAAAACCATCACTATCATCTGAATACCAATCACAAGAATCTACATCTTCGATTTCTTTGAAGAATCCCGATACTTGTGACACCTGGTTCTCTACTTTATTCTTATACCCACAACTTCTCAAAACTTAGACATTGTATTTCTACAAAACACTTGTCTAAATACTAGAGAAGTTATAAGTAAATAGAACATAGTACGAGGACCTACCCCTTTGTCCTGAGGGACACTGGAAAACATACAATACTCTGTATAAGTCCACTGAGTTTAAGCAACTCATAACCTGTGCGTCGTAGGTTGAAAACTGTACCCTGGCGATTTCCTCAAATATCACCAATTACAACGAATTCCGATATAATGAGGATAATCACCTAATTCCCAATAACTTACTCCCACTCATCATCTGTAAAACCATACAGATATGAGAATGAAACCTGGTAGATACATACCCTTGGAGTAAGTGTCTAATCGGGAAAACAGTTTTTCTTTAACAATGCACTGCAACATGAAAATGTTTCGTAGGGGTATCCTGGTAATCATAGCAATGCCTCTTCCATAATCCAATTCATGACTTCAACCGTATATTTTATTGCCATCTCTCCAAATCCCTTTATTTGTCTTTAGTCGTTACCTTCTGTACACCATCGTTAGGATAAATGGTTTTCTTCCTTCCCTACCGTTCGGCACCAGCCTATGGTTTGGAAGAAGACTATCCAGTAAGCATAATAGGTGTACCCTCCTAAACCAAGGAGTACTCGCATCCTGAGAGAAGGTGATGATAAAAGACAACTGAATAATACCTTATTCTTTTTAAAGGTGAGATAGGAGTGGCGATGAAGTACGCGGTTTTGGTCGTGAATGATATCAGTCGCAATTTACTTTGCCCTCTTTCTAGTCCCTTTATTTTGTCTTTACATATTACCTTCTGCATACCCTACTTAGGCTAATTGGTTTTCTTCATTCCCTACCTTTCGGCACCTGCCTATGGTTTGGAATAAGACTATCCAATAAGCGTAATAGGTGTACTCTCCTAAACCAAGGAGCTCTCGCAACCTGAGAGAAGGTGATAATAAAAGACAACTGAATAAACCAATTCTATTTCTCCTGAACCTGGATCCATCCTCGAAGAAGTCCCTTCGAGTTCGTATATAACCATACGATGGATCTATCCAATGGAAGTGGATATCCGTAGTAATACGGGTGTTCTGAGAAATTCAAAGGGTAAAAGAAGGAGTGGCAATGACTTATGCAACTCAGACAATCCAAAAGCCAGTATTTTAAGAAGGTTCGGTCAACCTGGTCACTGAGTCATAGTCTAGGGTCGGTCAAAAGTCGCTGCCAAAGAGAGAGAGAAAAGAAACACTCTGCGTGCACTCTAACCTAGATCAGAATGGTCATCACTTTATCTAATCCGGAAACCTCCCACTGTCCTGTCAAATTCTCCTCCAAACCTAAAGAAGAATCAATCGGGATCACCCGAAGAGTAAACCAACTCATCAGTGGGAATCGGGATCCAACTCTCATCGCATGATAACGTGATGGAATGCATCCACGTTACTCATACTCCAGAAGGTATGCGCATACTTGGCAAGTTTCAGTTTCTTTAGAAACTCCTGATATGATTTTTGCCCCATGCTCTTATAACCTTGGCTTTGGTCAAAATGTCATAAGTCACATGCCAAGTTCTACCCGTCACTATCTTGTCAATTTGAACCCACCCGCACATGCCCCTGACTTTGGCCAATCGGCAGAACGACTGTCCCAAACTAACTCATCTATCTATGCAACAATCGAATACCCAGCAGCTACCAAACACTATGCCTTAACTTTGGCTAAAATACATAGCTTGAATACTACTGAATACTCAAAAGAAGTGATGGAGGGCTACGGCTGGTTTTTGGCGAAAAACCTTTAACGTAGTGAACTTGATATCGCTGAAGGAACCTGATAGCTTTTTAAAATATAGTGGCGAAAACCTTTTGCTAAAGAGGTCACTCCCGGTGAAGGGATCTCGGCTCTTTCCTCGTGAAATGAGGTGCAGGATATTCTACTGAATACCACGATGCAAAGAAACTTGTAATCGACTATAGTGAAGTTATTACCCTGACGCAAAATTCTGCCCAAGGGGTCAGTCCCGGTGAAGGGATATCGGCCCTTGCCCCGTCGAATGAGGTGCAGGATATTCCACTGAATACCGCTATGCAAAACAAAAGAAAACGTCTTTGCAATAACACTTTTTAAATTTGTTCCAACAACTGTAAACAGGTTTGTTTTCCTTTGCATTGATCAGAATCAACGCAGTCCCATCAATTAATCACACCAGAAAAGAACGAAAATAAAATGTACGTATATGCCATCCGCATTCGTCACTGGGTCCCGTCATCACTCGTTAGGTTACTTAACTAACGACAGAGCGGGGACTGGACTAGCGCGGGTGTAAAACATATACAACATCTAATAGTATATAAACCAATATACAATAATCGCTCCAGGCGTGATAATATGCAACATTACAGAAAAGTAATAAGCATCACAGAACAATACAGATAATCTGGGATCCCCGGGTTTCACAGAGCCGCTGCTGAAACCCGACGTTCCCCTGTCGTGTGGATAGCCTGTGCAATGAAACCTAGACCCCTACGGGTGCGGCAAGTTACCCGCCAAAACCTGAAGCGAGGCAGCCCCCTACAGCATAGTGAATGGACCACCCAGCACTTCACGGAATCCGGTAATCTTGGGCACCCCTCCTTGGGTCAACCTGTACCCCCTACGAGTGCGGCGAATAGTCTGTCAATTCTAGAGTGGGAACCCTCTGCCTCTCAAAGCCATGAGATGCGGACCCGTTGCCCCTCAGAACCCGGCTATCCGTGCACTCCGTCGCGGGGCAAAACCTAGTACAGTAATGAAAAATAGTACAATAGGTACATCGACCGCAACCTGGTCGTGCCCCAAAAGAATATTATACAACAGGCAGTGACGGCAGTCCACATGTTGGACGCTCGCCCCGCAATATCAAATGTACAAATAAACTCAAACTGTACTACCATTGCACACTGCTATCCACCACGACAAATCCGCTACATCACAGTACAACACAGAACATCAACGCGAATGTCATGTTCGCAAACCCGTCTAAAAGAACTATAGCAATCCGACGCGATTTACCGATCAAATGACATTCCCGGTCGGAGATATAATGTAAGCACTGTAAACTAACATGTTTAAATTTTGATCGACAATATATCAAAAAGTGGGCCCCACAAACAACTGGTGAACAGTAACAAAAACTGGGCCCAAAAGATACATACCAAAAACCCCAAATTCCAGAGAAGAATACACTATGCAAATTTGGGGGCATGATCGCTCAGAACGGCCGCGGATGCGCGGCCAAACCATGGGTTTGGCCGCGTTTCCGCGGCGGTCTTGTCGATTCACGTGCCCAAATTTGTACGGCGTTCTTATAAAACCATGCACAGTTTTCTGAGATGTGTGGAATAATTTTAGGACACCATTTAAAATCAACAGAAACTGTCAAGCTTGGATTTTGCAGTTTTTGATTTTCGGTTCGATCGATGTTTTAAACGCGTTAGCACAAGTTAGTATAGCAAAATGGTGAGGCTCTGATACCAATGTAAGTCTACGCTAGCGCCCCGGCCGTCTACAAATGCCAAATGCGGAACAAAAACTTTTTATCTGGCGCTATCGTATACTTTAACCCGGATCTGCCATTATTGCTAAACTAACAAACTGTAAAGAGTGTAGAAAGGTTATACCGAACGATCCGAGTCCTTCGTTCTTTAACCATCATCCAACGCTCCGTTGCGGCTTCTCCCATCTCGTTGATCTCCGATCTCTTCGTCGAGGTGGCACCACGTCGGCGATTCTTTAAACGGGCTCCCGTCTCTGACTTGAGGCAACTCGGTCGTCAAGTTTGCTAAAAGAGACGACCAAGAATGGTGTAGAGAATGAGTAGATGACTTTTTCTCACTTCGTCCAAAGCCGTGGACGATCGGTTGATGAAGTTGTCGATGGAAATGAAATGGAACAAGAAATGAACTATGAAATTTTCACGCATCCAAAACTTTAGTCTTTTCTTTTTAGCAACCATAATTTTCTCAAGTGAGAGAGTGAAGGAGGAGAGAGAGGGCCGGCCATATATATGCAAAGAGGGAGGTGAGTGTAGGAGAGGGGAGAGTAACCTTAAGCAAATATCATATGTGAACACAAAATAAAATATCTTAAGGAAAACAAAACCTCATTGAAATCAAAGCATGAGTCATTAACCTTGTCACCAAATTCTAGAACCTTCTAGAACCTTCTAGAAGCATGACTCACTCTCATCCAAGAAAAGATAAATCCGTCTTTAACCGAATGTTAAAAGACGGCTGATAGAAAACTGGAAACTGGCAACTTCCAAAAGTGATCCTGAAACGACTTTCAGGATAACCCCGAAACTGTATAAATATACCCGCATTTGTATTACGACCGAATACAAATGCAACTGAGACAAAGATATTATATCTACTCAATATAATACTTGGATCCGGCTTAAACCAAAGCCGACCAGTATCAACTGCCCGAAAAATAACACGTGCGTAAACGCATGTGCATTTTCCGAACCCTGCCATAAAAACCATACGGCCTCTACAACGTTTCGCCCGAACTTGGGAAACTGTCTGTGGGGGGACTCTAATGACTCGTCAGTACCCTGGCAGTGGGTTTAACCACAAATCGTCAGCGGCACTAGCAATGCGTAACGGCTGCCCATGGACTGACCTCAAGGGAGGCTGATGAGCGAACTCATCCAGAAATCCTACTGAGCCTGACAGTGACAATGTATATACAGTCCGGTCCGTTCGTCTATGAGTATCGCATATCTGCCTAGGGGGCTAGTAACGTCAGACCCCCAATAGCAGTATAAGTCGTGTCGGAGTGAAGCCCAATAACACCCTGAGATACTACTGGAGTACCTACCAGTAAATCTCCTGCCACGGCCGTGGGCTTTGTGTAATGTCTCTCCTAGACACAGCACGATCTCGCCCCCAATACCGGGAGAGACGAATCTCCTGCCGATCCGCTCACATGCCTCCATATGGCTCGGGACTGTACCCAAAAGCTACCTGATTGCACGACTCCTTTGAGCCGTGGTAGGGTAGAAATCAAAGCACAGTGGGAACTCACACGAGACAAATGACGACCTCAGGTCGATGAACTAACCTGTACACATGTCACCAGGGAACTGCTATCTGACGATAGATATAGTACTAACTAGCAGATTCCCGGCGAGTCCTGTCCGGTGTACTCATAACCCAATGAGCACCTGTATACATCTTAGGTGATCCAACTGACACCAGTGGCTTGTGAGACCGGCCACGCCCCTCGTCGGGGTCTCGACTGTACACACTAGTTTACTCCGGAGTATCGATGCCCTGTCTCGAAACTCCCACGACTAGGGACCACAATTAAGGATATGCATATAAACCACCCAACTCTCACGTATATGATCGCCATCATACTGTTGGTGGTAAAGCAAAATCCTAAGGGCTCTATCAAAGTGTAACATGTAATCAGTCACCTGAACATATACACGACTGATAAAGGCAAACCAGATAGCGTACTATCATCTCGAGTAAGACTGTCCTACCGGTATAGGTCCTCCGCAATCATTGCAATCATGTACCTGCGATCCAATAATTGACTATGAGGGCACTATCCCCAACAAGTTGCCCCCTGCCTTCCTCACTCGTTGCCAATGGCGACGTCGAGCATGACGAGCCGTTGGGACTGGCTCGGAGATTGAGACATCTTCTTTTTGCCCCATGTCTAAATGAGGCACCGCCGGTGTTAGCCTCTTAAAGACTGAGGTTTTCTTCTGAAGTGTGATATCCAACCTATCGAAAACAATTCTTCGAGCAAGGACAGGAGCAGGAATCGTCAGTCTTGAAAAGACTGACTCTTTGACAGGGGAAGCCGCCTTAACGACTTCTGAAGCAGCAGTCATTGCCTTCCTTGGGACAGCCAGTTTAGAGCTCTGATTTAGCCTGGTGAAAACAGAGGCTGTTGGTTCGGCAGTGGGCGACCCGTTGACAGGGGCCGTCGTAGCAGTGAGCCAGTCGAAGACCGACTTTTTGTTCACTTCCGGTGCAGGTATTGACGCAGAGAAGCTTGTAGGTGGGATCATGGTCCCGAAGAACAGGCCAGTGGTGGCTTGGGTCACCTGGTCTACCGGCAGAGTGAGGAAGGAAGCCGCTTGGGGCCCATATGCTACACCTTCAGGGGAGGTGGAGCGTCCGTTGTAGTGGCATTTCGAGCAGTTGGTGCAGTTAGAGGCCATTGATGTTTGAGTTCTGCGCCAGGCAAAAGACCAAATCTTAGTAACTTGAAATCCGAAGACAACCATTTAACAAACCGCGATTGGTTCGCGAAGACGACACACGAAGTGTGGAGTGGAAAGAGGAAGATGTCCCACCGGGCGTGCCAGAATCTGTTCCCCTCCGAACGGCGGCCGCGACGCGAGGACGTCTAGGCCTGAGGTTCGGGGCAGATGCTATATGGTTTTATCCGTCCACCTCTCCGAAGATGCCAAGTTGATTTATGGCACCGTGTATCGGAGGTTTAGACGGATGCGGCCGATGTAGCAGACTTTGTCAGATTCCCCCTCGCTTGAGGGGTTTTTGATTGTGGGGACGCTCTTCCCTGCAGGCGCAAGCCCCTGCAGTTAATTACGCTACCGCATCACGATAACAACTTTCTCCTTCTCCAGAATTTCACTTCGTGTCGTGTGTGTTTGTTTTGTTTGTGATTGCTCGTGGATTGTATACGGAGACTGAGTAATGCCGTCGCCCGTAGGACGTGGATTGGTCCAAATTCGTATTTACTTAGATTTGGGTTTGGTGTTTTTAGTTTAAGGATACGTTAGTCGTATTGAGACTAAGATCGACTTAAACATTCGTCAAGGATGCGTTAGTCCTGTTTTGGACTAAGATCAACTTAACGTGGTGATCCATTTAATATATGACCGTCGGGACTCATCGCCTCTCTGACGTCGTTGAAGAATTACAACGATGTATGTCAGAGGAGTTCAGAGATGTACCCTTGAACCAAAGTTGATTTGGAGTTTTATCATTCATTTAAATGTCTAAGGATACGTTAGCCGTATTTGGGGCTAAGATCTATTTAAACGGGACCGTTTAGATCCGTCAAAAAAGCATTTGGAGGCTCTATTGTTCCAGTTTTAGGGACGTGGTGGTCCATGTTCCAGTTTAGAGACGTGGTGGTCCATCGCCAGTTTAGGGACGTGGTGGTCCATATTCCAGTTTAGGGACGTGGTGGTCTATGTTCCAGTTTAGGGACGTGGTGGTCTATGTTCCAGTTTAGGGACGTGGTGGTCCGACATTAGTTTAAGGACGTTTCGGTCCATGGTCCAGTTTAGGAACGTGGTGGTCCATGTTCCAGTTTAGGGACGTGGTGGTCCGACATTAGTTTAAGGACGTCTCGGTCCAATATTAGTTTGAGGACGTCTCGGTCCAATATTAGTTTAAGGACGTCTCGGTCCAATATTAGTTTAAGGACGTCTCGGTCCAGTATTAGTTTAAGGACGTCTCGGTCCAGTATTAGTTTAAGGACGTCTCGGTCCAATATTAGTTTAAGGATGTTTCGGTCCATATTAATGTATGGTCGTCGGGACTCGTCACCTCTCTGACGACGTTGAATAATTAAAACGACAGATGTCAGAGGAGTTCGGAGATGTACCCTCGAACTGAAGTGAATTGATTTAAAAGAGCAATCTTGCTCAGTCAATTTAATTTAAGGACTTATGGCCAAAATTGGGCTAAGTCCAGTTTCAACATTTTTTTTGTCTTTGGCCTGTGCTAGGGCTTCACCCCTTTTTTAGTAATGCACTGCATTATTCTTGTTTTGGTTGGGCTTTGCCCTTTTATAAATGATGCAGAGCATCTATTTTTTTGTTTGGGTTTTGCCCCCCTTTTAAAATGCATAGCATTTTTTATTAGGCCTGTTAGGCCTTTTAATTGGGCTTTGTCCCTTTTCTTTAACAATGCAGAGCATTAGATACTCTGACAGTACCCCACGTGGCTTGTCAGGCGCTTTGCGCTAAGTATTGAGCGCAAACTCATATGGTGGTGACACGTGTCACGCTCTGGTGAGCGCAAGCGCACTAGCGCAGTGCGCTGCGCTGTTGCGCTGCTGACACGTGGCGTGCTCTGGTGAGTTGCGCCAATTCCAGAGAGTAAAGCTCTATTTCAAGAGCGCGTAGCGCAAGTGGTTCTATGGCTGACACGTGTCTCGCTCTGGTGAGCGCAAGCGCAATGCGCTGCACTAGTGCGCTGCGCTGTTGCGCTACTGACACGTGGCGCGCTCTGGTGAGCGCAAGCGCAATAGCGCAGTGTGCTGCGCTAGTGCGCTGCGCTGTTGCGCTACTGACACATGGCGCGCTCTGGTGAGTTGCGCCAATTCCAGAGAGCAAAGCTCTATTTCAAGAGCGCGTAGCGCAAGTGGTTCTATGGCTGACACGTGACGCTCTCTTAAGAGCGCAACAGCGCAGTTTGTGAGTGCAGAGCACTAAGAATCTTTTAGATTCAAGAAAAGAAGTGCAAAGCACTCTTTTTTTATTTTATTGTTTTCTTGTTTTAAAGAACCAGAGGTTCATAAGAAGTGCAAAGCACTGTTTATTATGTAAAGATCATTGATTTTATTTTTAGATCAATGATCCATTAGAAGAAATTTCTTCTATTTCATGAAGGTTCTTTACCTTTTTCTTGGAATTTTCTCAGAGTTCTCTCTGTTTGAAGCTCTTGACTTTTTTCAAGAAATGTTGATGCCTTTGAATTGAGGCCTAGGGTCCTTTTTATAGTGCCCATAAATTAGTTAAATTTGTTAAAGAGATTCTTCTCTGAGTGATTTGGGGAATTTTCGTAACCGTTGGATCTTTGATCCAAGGGCTTCTGCTTTGCAGAAGAAAATTTTCTTATTTTAACAAGAACAGAAAAGATTTCTTAGAAATTTAATTCTGTTTGGCACAGATGCCCCCGCGCGTGACACGTATCGCGCAGCGCAACTGCGCTAGCGCAACTGTACTGACACGTGATGCGCAGCGCACAGTGCAGCGCAACTGCGCTGACACGTGTCGCGCAGCGCACAGCGCAGCGCAACTGTGCTAGCGCAACTGCGCTGACATGTGTCGCAGTCCAATATTAGTTTAAGGACGTCTCGGTCCAATATTAGTTTAAGGACGTCTCGGTCCAATATTAGTTTAAGGACGTTCCGGTCCATTATTAGTTTAAGGACGTCTCGGTCCAATATTAGTTTAAGGACGTCTCGGTCCATATTAATGTATGGTCGTCGGGACTCATCACCTCTCTGACGACGTTGAATGATTACAACGACAGATGTCAGAGGAGTTCGGAGATGTACCCTCGAACCAAAGTGAATTGATTTAAAAGAGCAATCTTACTCAGTCAATTTAATTTAAGGACTTATGGCTAAAATTGGGCTAAGTCCAGTTTCAACATTTTTTTTGTCTTTGGCCTGTGCTAGGGCTTCACCTCTTTTTTAGTAATGCACTGCATTATTCTTGTTTTGGTTGGGCTTTGCCCTTTTATAAATGATGCAGAGCATCTATTTTTTTTTTTTTGGGCTTTGCCCCCCTTTTAAAATGCATAGCATTTTTTATTAGGCCTGTTAGGCCTTTTAATTAGGCTTTGTCCCTTTTCTTTAACAATGCAGAGCATTAGATACTCTGACAGTACCCCACGTGGCTTGTCAGGCGCTTTGCGCTAAGTATTGAGCGCAAACTCATATGGTGGTGACACGTGTCACGCTCTGGTGAGCGCAAGCGCACTAGCGCAGTGCGCTACGCTAGTGCGCTGCGCTGTTGCGCTGCTGACACGTGGCGCGCTCTGGTGAGTTGCGTCAATTCCAGAGAGCAAAGCTCTATTTCAAGAGCGCGTAGCGCAAGTGGTTCTATGGCTGACACGTGTCGCGCTCTGGTGAGCGCAAGCGCAATAGCGCAGTGCGCTGCGCTGTTGCGCTACTGACACGTGGCGTGCTCTGGTGAGCGCAAGCGCAATAGCGCAGTGCGCTGCGCTGTTGCGCTACTGACACGTGGCGCGCTCTGGTGAGTTGCGCCAATTCCAGAGAGCAAAGCTCTATTTCAAGAGCGCGTAGCGCAAGTGGTTCTATGGCTGACACGTGGCGCTCTCTTAAGAGCGCAACAGCGCAGTTTGTGAGTGCAGAGCACTAAGAATCTTTTAGATTCAAGAAAAGAAGTGCAAAGCACTCTTTTTTTATTTTATTGTTTTCTTGTTTTAAAGAACCAGAGGTTCATAAGAAGTGCAAAGCACTGTTTATTATGTAAAGATCATTGATCTTATTTTTAGATCAATGATCCATTAGAAGAAATTTTTTCTATTTCATGAAGGTTCTTTACCTTTTTCTTGGAATTTTCTCAGAGTTCTCTGCCCGTGGATTGTATACGGAGACTGAGTAATGCCGTCGCCCGTAGGACGTGGATTAGTCCAAATCCGTATTTACTTAGATTTGGGTTTGGTGTTTTTAGTTTAAGGATACGTTAGCCGTATTGCGGCTAAGATCAACTTAAACGTTCGTTAAGGATACGTTAGTCCTGTTTGAGACTAAGATCAACTTAACGTGGTGATCCGTTTAATATATGGCCGTCGGGACTCGTCACCTCTCTGACGTCGTTGAAGGATTACAACGATAGGTGTCAGAGGAGCTCGGAGATGTACCTTCGAACTCGAGTTGATTTGGAGTTTTATCATTCATTTAAATGTCTAAGGATACGTTAGCCGTATTTGGGGCTAAGATCTACTTAAACGGGACCGTTTAGATCCGGCAAAAGAGCATTTGGAGGCTCTATTGTTCCAGTTTTAGGGACGTAGTGGTCCATGTTCCATTTTAGAGACGTGGTGGTCCATCGCCAGTTTAGGGACGTGGTGGTCCATGTTCCAGTTTAAGGACGTGATGGTCCATGTTCCAGTTTAAGGACGTGATGGTCCAACATTAGTTTAAGGACGTTTCGGTCCACGAGTTTAAGGACCCCGCAGTCCATATTGATGTGTGGTCGTCGGGACCCGTCACCTCTCTGACGTCGTTGAAGGATTACAACGATGAGTGTTAGAGGAGTTCGGAGATGTACCCTCGAACCGGTCGTAAATTGATTTAGGGAGCAGCCGTGCTCAGTCAATTTAATTTGAGGACTTACAGCCATAATTGGGCTAAGTCCAGTTGAAAATGTTCAACATTTTATTTGCTTTTGCATTGCTTTTCTTTTTATTTTTATTTGGGCTCTACTCATAAAGGATGCAGAGCATCTATTTATTATGGGCTCTGCTCATTTACGAATGATGCAAGGCATCTACTTTGTTTGGGCTCTGCCCCTTTTAAAATGCATAGCATTCTTTATTAGGCCTGTTAGGCCTTTTAATTGGGCTTTGTCCCTTTTCTTTAACAATGCAGAGCATTAGATACTCTGACAGTACCCCACGTGGCTTGTCAGGCGCTTTGCGCTAAGTACTGAGCGCAAACTCGTATGGTGGTGACACGTGTCACGCTCTGGTGAGCGCACTAGCACAGTGCGCTGCGCTGTTGCGCTGTTGACACGTGGCGCGCTCTGGTGAGTTGCGCCAATTCCAGAGAGCAAAGCTCTATTTCAAGAGCGCGTAGTGCAAGTGGTTCTATGGCTGACACGTGTCGCGCTCTGGTGAGCGCAAGCGCAATAGCGCAGTGCGTTGCGCTGTTGCGCTACTGACACGTGGCGCTCTCTGGTGAGCGCAAGCGCAATAGCGTAGTGCGCTGCGCTAGTGCGCTGCGCTGTTGTGCTACTGACACGTGGCGCGCTCTGGTGAGTTGCGCCAATTCCAGAGAGCAAAGCTCTATTTCAAGAGCGCGTAGCGCAAGTGGTTCTATGGCTGACACGTGGCGCTCGCAACAGCGCAGTTTGTGAGTGCAGAGCACTAAGAATCTTTTAGATTCAAGAAAAGAAGTGCAAAGCACTCTTTTTTTTATTTTATTGTTTTCTTGTTTTAAAGAACCAGAGGTTCATAAAAAGTGCAAAGCACTGTTTATTATGTAAAGATCATTGATCTTATTTTTAGATCAATGATCCATTAGAAGAAATTTCTTCTATTTCATGAAGATTCTTTACCTTTTACTTGGAATTTTCTCAGAGTTCTCTCTGTTTGAAGCTCTTGACTTTTTTCAAGAAATGTTGATGTCTTTGAATTGAGGCCTAGGGTCCTTTTTATAGTGCCCATAAATTAGTTAAATTTGTTAAAGAGATTCTTCTCTGAGTGATTTGGGGAATTTTCCCAACCGTTGGATCTTTGATCCAAGGGCTTCTTGCAGAAGAAAATTTTCTTGTTTTAACAAGAACAGAAAAGATTTCTTAGAAATTTAATTCTGTTTGGCGCAGATGCCCCAACGCGTGACACGTGTCGCGCTGCGCAACTGTGCGAGCGCAACTGCGCTGACACGTGTCGCGCAGCGCACAGCGCAGCGCAACCGCGCTGACACGTGTCGCGCAGTGCAAAGCGCAGACACGTATCGCGCAGCGCAAATGCACTGGCGCATCTGCGCTGACACGTGTCGCGCAGCGCACAACGCAGCGCAACTGCGCTGACACGTGTCGCGCAGCGCAGCACTAGCGCAACTGAAGCGTTGCTTCCTTTAAATAGAGCTTTGCTCTGATTGGGCGCGTCTTATTGGGCGCTGCGCTGACGTATCAGCGCCTGACATGTGGCGCGTTGCGCCCGAGATTTGAAGCGTTGCTTCGAAATTTTGAATTTTGAATTTCAACAGAGCTTTGCTCTGATTGGGCGAAACACCACCTCTCCGAAAATACCAAGTTGATTTATGGCACCATAAATCGGAGGTTTGGATATATATGACCATTGTAGTAGACTTTATCAGATTCCTCATCATTTATGAGGGGGTTTTGATTGTGGGGATGCGCTTCCCTGCAGGTGCAAACCCACGCGGTTAATTATGTTATCGCGTTGCGATAACCACTTTCTCCTACTCCAGTAGTTCACTTTGTGTCGTGTTTATTTTTGTTTATTTTGGTTGCCCGTGGATTGTATACGGAGACTAGTTTTCGTCGTCGCCCGTAGGGCGCAGATCAGTCCAAATCCGTATATTTATGAATTTGGGTTTTGAACTTAGGATATATTTTTCTTTAGTACAAAAATATTTTGTTTTACATAAGGACCGTTAATCTAGTTTGAGACTAAGATTTACTTAAATATATGAGCATTTGGGCTCAATTTATTTTTAACTAAGTATACGTTAGTCTTATTTGAGATTAAGATCAACTTAGCAATATTTTCAGGATCATTAAATTTTAGTTGAGATCCAAACAACTGAGCATTTGGGCTCAGCTGCAAGAAACTTCAGAGAGACTTTTAGCCAATTTGGGTTTAGTCTGCTCAGTCTTTTTTTCTTTCTTTATTTTATTTGGGTTTTGTTTGCTCAGCCTTTTTCCTCTATACAGAAATGCTAAGCACTTGTTTGGGGCTCTGGCGCTCACATGTGCTTCACGTGAAGTGCTCAGACATGGGTGATGCCCAATCAGTGCTAAACACTCATTCATTTTGACTGAATATGAAATGCTAAGCACTTTTATACAGCGCTCGCGTATGTTTCACGTGAGGCGCTGAGTCTTCACTTCTGGACGCTCATGTGGAAAGCACGTGAGGCGCTGAGTTTATATTTTTGGACGCTCACGTGGGAAGCACGTGAGGCGCTGAGCTCCTTTCTTTGTTGGGCGCTCATGTGAAAAGCACGTGAGGCGTTGAGCTCCTTTTCTTGTTGGGTTCTTTTCTTTTAGAGATTTAATCTCTGTTAATGGCGTTTTAGCCATTGATGGTCATCAAGATCTCTATTTTGAAGATCCGAGATCAAGTTTTCTTTTAGAACTAAGTTCTTATGTTTTTTATTATAAGAACTAAATTCATTATAGGGTTAAACCCAATTTTCATAGGAATTAAATTTCTGGAACATGTTTCTTTTCTGTCTTTTCTTTTTATCTAGTTCTTTCCCTTAGATTTTGAGTCTGAAGGACAGAATCTTTCCGATGAGAATTAAATTTTCAACTTGTGGAAGATTTATCTTACGGATCTCAGATCCAGAGAAAGAACTAAGTTCTTATATAAAGGGTTAAACCCTTGTGTTTTACTTGCACTATGCAAAAGAAGATATTTTTAATCTCTTCTTTTCTTTACTTAGGGTTTGAAAGGAGGAAGATCTTCTTCAGTGAGAGAATTAAATTCTCTATTACAGCTTCTAACTTTTTTGTTTGCAGAAGCTTATGAGGTGTTCTCTATTTTTTTGCTTGTATATCTCTTTCTGTGTATTTGACTTGAAGTCTCAGGTCCTTTTTATAGGTAAGGCAAATTGTTGATTGGTTTTGAGAAAATTTCTCATTGAGAGATTCCAATTGATTTTATTGGTTTCAAAAATTATTTGGGGAATTTTATCCACCGTTTAACAGAGCATAATCTTTCTTTGTTTAGAAAGATTGGGAAAATATATTCCTTTTTCAGTGGATCTTTGATCCAACAACTTTTTGTTTAACAGAAAATATCCTTCTCATTTAGAAAGATTAGGGAGATATTTCCCCCCAATAGAATTTAATTCTGTATTTGGTGATTTATTATCACCATTGAATTTTTGATCCAAAAATTCTCTGTTAACAGAGAATATTTTTCCCTTTTTGAAAGATCAAGAGAGGTATTTTCCAAAGAGCAGAATTTAATTCTATATAGGAAGGCGCTCTGACGTGTTTAACACGTGACCCCAATGTGGGTTTTAGCCTGTTTGATTTAGCACCCATATGCCTTGCATATGGGCGCTCACGTGTTTAACACGCGATGTCAGTTTGACCTTTAGCCATTTACTCTTAGTGCTTATATGCTTTGCATACAAAATAGAATTTAATTCTATGTATAGAGTTTAACTCTATCTGAAGCTAATGCTTCGAAAGGGTGTTCTCACATGTTTAACACATGACCCCAATGTGGGTTTTAATCAGTTTATTTAACGCTTATATGCTTTGCATATAAGCGCTCACGAGTTTAACACGTGAAGCATGTTTAGCCTTTAGTTGTTTTCTTTCAGCGCTTATATGCTTTGCATATAAGCGTTCACGTGTTTAACACGTGAGGCTTAAAACGTGGCGAATTCTCCTATTTTTCCTTTCGCCCTTTTTTTATAAGGTAACAAATGCACCCCCAGCGTTGCTCTCATGTGGCTTGCACGTGAGTGCAACGTTGTCCATCTTTACCACCGTTGAATAGTCTAAGGGAATGGGAAGTTGAACCGCTCCCATCAAGTCTTATAAATGGTGCCTTTGGCCTTAGAGTGATTACTTTTTTCTTATCTTCATCCTTGAGTTTTTTTCTTGAGAATTTAATTCTCATTTCAGAGCTTAGATCTCTGCCCTCAGAACTCCTCTGATCAGAGTTAAACTCTGCCAAAATTTTGGTAAGGATTATGAACAGAGCTTAGCTCTTAGAAGACTCTTTTTTTATGCATGTTTTATTTTTATTTTGGATTCTTTTAATCCATTAATAGAGATCGGCTCTTTTCTTGAACCGATCTCTTGGAGATCTAAAAAACTTTTTTTAAGTAAGTCATGGGCCTTGATGTCCACATCAGGGATGTAAATCAATGGACATTCTTGAGAATCGTTGATTCTCTTCTTAAGCTTTTACCCTATTATTGATCCTGACATTTGAGGGTCTCTGGAATTTAATTCCATTATATTTCCCATCTGTTTTTCAACAAAGGGATTTCTAGGATTTAATCCTATTATTAGGGCATTTAATTCCATTTTGTTTTGCAGAGTTTAGCTCTTTTTTTGGAAATTTTGGAATTTTGTTCCCTTTACTGTTCTTGAGTATTTTCCTTTTTAGGGTTTTAATATCCCTTTCACAGATTTGAATCTGTTGTTGTCTTTAAAAGAACCCGCTTTTCAGGGAATATTTGGAGTTTTTAACTCCATTATTCATTTAATGAGAATCCTTTAAGACTCTCACAATGGACACTTGTCTCATCATTGATGAGACGCCATTTTGATTTCGTGGGTCCCACCAGCTTTGGAGTTAGTAATCCTAGCATTTTTTACTACTGACTCCACCTGGTTCTTTTCAGGTACCATAACTGGTCATCTGTATGATCTTGAACAAATTATATCATATGAGGAGATTCGTATCCAGGGTCGCTTTCAAGGCCAAGAATACACTATGGCCCAATGCGACAAGGTGAAGCATCGCTTTGACGAAACGGTCGATTGCTCCCCCGCCATTCTGCCCTTTTGAAGATCGTCGTTGGGTCGATCTGGAAAGCTATACCTGGGTGTTTTAAGGTTATGCCGCTCCAAGCGCTCAATGATGCTGAGGACAAAGTGCATTTTGTGTATCTGATGGGGTTAATCTCGAAAAAACAGCGAGATAATCTTATCTCTATCTTGCACTGTGTCTTTCAACAAAAAGCGATAGTATCAGTATACCAGAGGGAGGAGGACATCAATGGTGATCCCGACGCTTGCATCCGAGAGAAGATGCATAAAAAGATGGTTGATGAGGCTGAACATGCATTTCTCAAACTTTCTTTTGAGTTTGAGAATCCATGTCCGAAGTTCAGTGTCTTGCCACTGTAGATCTGGGATCATCCATTACGCCCTTTTTTTCTTTTTTCTTCTTTTTTTTGCATGCACCGAGAGTATGTAGTTCTCTTTTGAAGTATGAATGAAAAGCATCTTTCCCTTTCGTATCTGCACCTTCCTTTTCTTGATTGTCTCGCTCTGGCACGAATTAGTTTATTTACTCTTTTCGGAATTTGTAGTTTATTCACTCATTTCGGAGTCTCTAGTTTATGTAGTCATTTCAGAGTGTTTTTTTAGTTTAGCTCCCTTGGGTTTACAGGCAGACTCGTCCTAACATTGTTTGTAGATAACTCCCATTCTTGTATGACAGAGGTCCGTTAGTTTTGTAGTACTAGGGTTTTAGTCTATGGTACCGTCGCGTTGGCTGATGTATTTCTCGATATACAGTTTTAAGATGCTATTCGAGTAGCCCCACGACTGTCGTATCTCTGATCCCTTCTAAGGCTGGACAAGACGTTTTCAAGTAATCTTCTTATGTTGGAGTATTTGTATTACCATCAGAAGAACAAGCGTTGGGTATTTGCCATGGCGCTTTTTACTTGAGATTAGGCTTAATTTGGAGCCTCGATGAGTCATAACCGCACACTTCTAGGGTGGGATGATCTCCAACGGTCTTTAGGCTTTGTATGCACTGCCGTCAAGACCTGAAGTTAGGAATATGTCGTCACTTCATTTTTTATTTGACGATATCGTGTCGATTCTTTACTGAAATAGGGTAGACATCTGTAGGACCTCTATACTGTATGTACTACAATTGAAGTCCGGAGCTAGGAATATGCCATTGCTCCAATTTCATTTGATATTTGCGTCTGCATCCTGCTGAAATGAGGGGGAATGCCGGGATAGTCTCTAGCTTGTATATGTACCGTCAAAACTCGGTTCTTCTATTGACCAAGCATGATGGGAAAATATGGTTCCCTTTCTTTCATTTTTTCCCATGGATCGTATACAAGAGTCAATATGGACATACTTGCAGGGCAGAAAAGTTTCATTTTCATTCATTTTTTTATTTTAATTTTTTATTTCTTTCCATGATGCTCTATCTTTTCAGTTTTTATGTTGCGAAATTCGCGATTGCCCAATCATTTCGGCTATTAATTGTGGTGTCCAATCATTTCGGTTGTTTTTGCTTTTACTCATTATTTTTTTATTGTGAGTTGCCCAAACATTTCAGCTGTTTCATATGCATATTTTTTTTGCTCGCTGATTTTTGTTGCGAGTTGCCTCATCATTTTGGCTATTTCATATGCATTTTTTTTCGACTCGCTGAGTTTTAATACAAGTCAAGAACTTGAGATCCGATTCCCATCTTGGCATCAGTATCGCTGCAACTGGAATATTGCCAGGAGCGAATCATCATTTGCCGTGAGGGGACTTGGAGTTTGATACATGTTTAAGCATCAGTATCACTACAACTGGGATATTCCCAGAAGCGAATCATGATTTTCCTTTATCGATTTGAACAAAGGTGGCTTAGCAAATAGGGTTAGGATCCTGTCGACTAAGGCTTTTTGAATTTATGAGATGTAAGGGTCTCATAAAGGTATTTCTTCCTACGAGTCGAAAAGATCTCGTAAGTATATTTTCTCCTTATAAATCATATGGATTTTTAAGTGTGTTTTGGCTTGTAAATCGTAAGGATCTTACAAAAGTGTTTTCCCCTTATAAATTGAGAGGACTTATAAGCGTCATTCGCCATAGGGGGATATTTCTCGCCATTAGTTGGACTTTGTGGGAGAATATTTATTTATGCCCATGGATTGTATACAAGGGTTAATATTCGACCGCCTGTAGGGTAAGAAAGTTTTGTAGGGTTTTGATGGCTTAAGAACAGGTTTAGATCTCTGTAACTTAAAGCTTTTGAATTCTATAAGCCGTGAGGGTTTTATAGAGGGAATTCTTCTTACGAGCCGTGAGAATTGGTAAGTGCATTTTCTCCTGAAGAATCGTATGGATTTCCAAGTGTGTTAATCCTTTGCGATTCGTAAGGATCTCACGCATGTGCTTTCTCCTTATAAGGTCGTAAGGGTTTTGTAAGTGCTTTTTTTTATATACGAGTTCACTCCCCTCCGGGTTTTCACTAGCTCGCTGGCAGTCCTGGTGTGTTTACTCACGATGCCCTTTCGGGTTTTCTTCCATGCCCATTTCGCTTATGGACATATCTTTTTTTTATGAGTTCGCTCCCTTTTGGGTTTTTACTAGCTCGCTGGCAGTCCTGCTATTTTTACTCACGGCGCCCTTTCAGATTTTCATCCGTGCCCATTTCAGTTGTAGACGTTACTTTTTTTTTGCATGCCTGTAAGGTAATGAACCATTAGCTATAGGCCTCGATATTTTTCTAAAGACTACATCATGTGAGACCTGGGAGAGTTATTAATCATTTAGGCCCGTGGATTGTATATGGTAATCGATATGTGGGTTCACCGTAGGGCTAAACATGTGAGGACATGATGGTCCTTTATCGCCGTATTTTGGGGCGAAATGCCGGTTTAAGAACGTTTTGGTCCAACATTCCCGTTTTTGGGATGAATATTATTTTAAAGACATTTCGGTCTATTGTTAGTTTAAGGATGTTTCGGTCCAGTATTCCCATATTTGGTACGAATATTAGTTTAAGGACGTTGCGGTCCATTATTAGTTTAAGAACGTTTCAGTCCAACATTCCTATATTTGGGACGAATATTAGTTTAAGGACGTTTCGGTCCATTGTTAGTTTAAGGACGTTTTTGCGGGAACGCATTAGTTTAGGGATGTTTTGGTCCAACATTCCCATCTTTAGGATGAATATTAGTTTAAGGACGTTTCAGTCCAATATCCCCGTATTTCGGGGCGACGGAGCTTTTTGAATACTACTCTCAGATTTCTGACTCAGGAAGATAGCGAGCGGACATAAGCGTCGTCATTTATCATTAACCAAGATGTATAGAATCATAAACGTGTGCAACTCTGTGCACAAAATCCATCCCAATGCACTGCAAGCACATATAAGCTATACCGAGTGCAAAAATCAAGTCAAGTGCGTATGACATGCACGAAATCGAAATAGACAGTATCGAATCTATGAAACCATAAATATGTGCAACGAAGGCACAAATCGATACTAAGTGCAATAAATATGCACAAATCATAAACCAATGTAGCGACGTATAAAACATAAATCAAGTGCAATAACTGTGCACAAAATATAAATCACGAAACCCAATCATCGAAACTCAAGTCCAAGATATAAAAGTGTGATACTCGGATCACAAAACACAAATCGCAATAACTGACATTGAGGTACACCTCCTACAATATCGAAAAATATGCTGGTGCGCCCAAACTGGCAGAGCAAGATCATCTATTTGCCTCCTGCTCGCGGTCTGGAATATCCGGTCTATGGGTTCCCTGTTCCTCTCTGGATTACCAATCTTGCAAATCCTTCTGCTCGTCGGCCCGGTCAGGTATACTAACGGAACATTCCCGCTCTGGAACTCCTCTGATCACCGTCTGGCCTGTTAGTTATATGTATGCCCTAGAGGCCATTACTGTACATACGATGTATATTGTAGTGGATGCTAGGACATATATAGGGAGGACTTTCTTGCTCGACATGATAGTATGCTATCTGGTTGTACTTTGTCTTAACATGTACTCTGATTGTCTCTATATTACAAGTTGATAAAGCCCTTAGGATATGTACTCGACTACTGGGACTATGATGAGATCATACTAGTGGGGCCACGGTAGTCGATGAGTACATCCTATAACTGTTCCTAGTCGATGGTGTATCGAGACAGGGCATCGATACACCAGAGTAGACTAGCGTATACGCATCTTGACCCATATGATGGGCGATGGATGATCCCATATCCATCGGTGTTTGACATCAAGGATGGTGTACGGGTGCTCAGTGGAGACTGGGTACACTGGACGGACTCGCCGAGAACTCCCAGATGGTATTATACCTCACGTCAGATGGCAGTTCTCCGGTGACACTGGTACAGAGTAGTCTGTTGACCCGAGATCGTCATAGAGTCTTGTGTGATTCCCACTGTGCTTTGATTTCCATCATACCACGTCCAAGAGGGCGTGCAAAAAGGTGGCTTTTGGGTACAGTCCCGAATCATATGGAGGCAATGAGCGATAGGAGGGGATTCGTCTCTCCCGGTATAGGGAGTTGATGTTGTGCTGTGTTCGATTGGCTATAACCGGAAATCCCTGGTCAGGGTTGCTGAGGTTTACTGGTAAGTGTTATCAGTAGTTTCTCGAACTGTTATAGACCTCATATCAACACGACTTATCGAGCTACTGGGGTCTGACGTTTACCACCCCTAGGCGAAATATGCGACATATCAGACGACGAGACCGGACTGTACGGGAGTGTTACTGTTTGGATTCACAGGAGAATGTACAGGCTTGCTTGTTGATCTTCTGAGCGCTCAATACCTGGGTAGCTGTTACGTTTAGCTGACCGCTTGCAGCTTGTGGGTGTTTGATATGATCATCACCTACTGCCGGCGTATTGACGATTCTTTAGAGTCCTACACAGAGGTTTTTTGGCTCAGGCAAAACGGAGTAGGAGCACATATGTGATATGTGCGGGACCGAGGATAATGCAATATGAGATACCGTATTATATTCTCGCGATATTTGATATCAGCCGGGTCATCGGATCAAGTGTTGATTCGATGAATCGGTACGGATAAATATTAGCCGGTTATATGCGATATAGCCGGATTGTCGGATCAAGTGTTGATTCGATAATTTAATGTATAATAATATATATAATATATTAAATTACATTAACTAATATTTGCTCACTAAAAGATTATTTTTCTCACTCGGGTAATACATTGATATATATGCGATATATGTTAAATGTATTATTTTATTTTGTTACAATAAATATTGTATATGTGATATATAATATTGTAACATATTATAATTATTAATGCAACATGTTTAGAGGAGTTTAAACAAGATTAGGGTTTGATTTGGGTTAATGATTTCTAGATGTTTCTAGAAGGTTTTGGTTTTGTTTTGTGAAAGATATTTGTGTGTGACTCACCCTTTAACCCAACCCAAACCCTAACCCTAGTAAACTCTCTACAATGGTTACTACAACCATGGTTGCATAAATGATTATGATAACTTTTTATTATTCATCACAAATGAAAATGAATCACTATTCTTCTTCTTCCTTCTTCTTTCTTCATGAAAAAGCTTTCTAGATTTTTTTTAAGTGATGAATAAATGTGAGAAAAAGAAAAATAAAGAGAGCAAAAATCCTACTTCATCATCCTCATCTTCCCTTGCCATTTAGATGAGGGTGTTCACATCATTTCATGAGTGTTAGCTTGTGTTAACGAAACTTCAAGGTAGATCATCTTTGTATCGAAGATCGGAAGCAAAGGTTGCATCTTTCTCTTCGTGGAACCTCTCGAGAATCCGGAACCCGATGATCGCAGTGAAGGGACCACAACACGGAGCAAATGAAGTGAATGACCGGATCTACAAAGGTTGTAATCCCTCTCACTTAGTGTTAAAGTTGTTAACATGTTAGTTTTCGCCTAATCTCTAGTTTAAAGATCCGTATTCGGGTTGTTCGGCACGGCTAATTTTTTAATCGGGCATGGTTGATGCCTCATAGACCCTTGTGCGCGTGCCTAGCAACCCTACATGGCCAATCAACATGACCACTCTTAAATGGCACATTACTGACGGCGGCATCTGTCCCTCTGAATACACACGATATAACTGACCCTGGATGCAAATCTCTATTGCTGCGGTGTCCTGGAAAGAATATGCTCACGGCTTCTTCCGATCTCACATATGCCGAACTATACGAAGATTGGCACTCTTGCTTAACTCTTTTCTTATAACCAGACAGTTATGTCCTTAGTACGGCTTTCATCTGGAATTTTGTTGTATCTAACGCCTCTGCACACATATCAATCCTCTGGCATCAACGGAAAGTAACAACCGCTCGTTAACATCTTGCACGAACCTCTTGTTCCACTCGTCTTTATTATCGTCCACTTCGACGTCATCTCTTGTCTGCATATTGCAATTTATTCTCGGCTATGGTCAATCTGGAGTCTCCCACACGGACTCGAAATTAGGAACTCGGTATCTTCACCACTCTGTAGAAGATATATAGCTGAACATGTCCTCGGGAACTCGTCCAAATCATCGGAGGAATACACTTTATTCATCCGTTCTTGATCAACTCACAACATATCTGGTGAGGTCCTTCTATCTGAAACTGATCAATTTACCGATCTCACATCGGAGCATCCGACGAACAACGTCCTCTCTTAATCGATCTACTCAAGATCTAAGTAAGATCCTTCAATTGGAATTCTTCAACTCAACTGAGCCTGTATCGGCACATCAAATCTGACGAATCATATCAGTCGCTCCACTCGAGATAGACCAGCTATCTCCTGTCACATCTCTGCCTGAAAGCTCCAGCGGTCTCAGCTCATAAACTCTGTAAACGACATCCCATCAATTTCAGCAATAGCTGGGTCATCTGTCTGCATGGTAGGCAACATCACGATTTCTGAGGTAGGCTGTACATCAACAGTCCTCTAAATCTAGCAGCCTCTATCAATGGCCCGATCATCCGGTGCAAAACCGAACACTCGCCTCAAACGAGAGATCACAACACAACACTATACCTACATATCCTTATGTCACCAGAAAACAACATGGTCAGCCCTCGTCCATGACGAGCTCGCTCTGACCGCAACACCAGCAGCGGCTCAATCTGCGCTCAAACCATGGTGACAGAAACCTCAAGAAGGTATCGATAAAGATAGATCAATGAATGAAAGAAATCAACAGATCCCAAATGGATATATGATCATAGGAACGAATAGTATCATAGATCTCAAGATATGAACATCCTAAGGTTTCTTAAGTGGAGTATCGTATCGTAAATATGACGCGGAACATACGTACGATACGTTACTCTACTCAAGCTACCTACTCCATCAATCAAGGTCAACCTATGAAACGAAAATTCGGATCTAATACCCCTCCGTTAGTTCCGTAAGGTCAAGCCTAGGTTCCGAAATATATACGCCCTAGACTCCGCATAGTCAAACCCAGACTCAAACCAAGGTTAAACCTAACGCTCTGATACCAACTTTGTCATGGCCCATAATTTAGTACTTAAATTACGCAACGTCTAAAGGCGTAACTTAAATCAAGTAAGCCGAAGCCCAGAAAATCTAAACCCTTTTGCGAAAAATAGTGGGGGTGCAGTTTTGAAATAAAGGTATAATGAATCATGTTTTTCTTTAAATGCATAACTAATGAAACATGAAAATGCAAGTGGATTATACTAAAATTGAAAACATGTTTCATCTTTAAAAATTTGAGCAGCACCTCCCTTTTATATTTTGATCCAAAACCATATACACAACAATATATAGGCCTCCAAGAGGGAGCTAGCTCTTCGCCAACTGGCAGAGTCACAACCATGCAATAACATATATACGATGCCCAATGGCGAAGAATCAACCCAGAAAAAACAAATAAAGAAAGCAAGACATCAAAACTCAAGAAAGCGATAAAAAAAACCATCGCTCTAAGTCTCGCACAAAACCCAAGTCTGACTAGGTTTACCAATATACAATGTCTAGTCTTGATTTGATCTGATGTGATGCAGTTTATCTAGATACAACGGAATATAACAGTACGAGAGTGGGTACGATCCAACATGTGTCCCACCTACCAAAGCAAAGCACCCTGGAAGAAGCTGTGTGCCAGCAATACCGCAACTGATCTCAAGCGGTCAAACCTGCAAGAACTGTGGCACAACGAGGGTGAGTTGCCAACTCGTGAGTAGAAAACATTAGTAAGTAGAAATCGAATAAAACAACGATTTCCTAGGTCACTATATCCTGAAGGTAATACTATGATATCTAAGGTGACCAATTACGCATATATGTTAACAATCTATCAATTGAGTTAATGCAATGACATATATAAATAAACATCCGACATCATATGCCTGTATGCATATGGATATCATCCACGTGTCCATCAACGACACAAACAATATCATGGAACCTGAGTGTCCAACATCGACACTCGAACATCATGAAAACATATGCCTGTATATATATATATATAAAGATATCAACCATGTGTCTATCAACGACACAAAAAATATTATGGAACCTGAGTGTCCAACACCGACACTCGAACATCATGAAAACCTATGTCCAGCATCGACACGTAAATCCTCATATCTCAGACGCCGTATACTCAGATCGGCCCTCATATCTATCTCATCTCATAACTCCAAAATGGTATCCTCCGGATATCCGACGAGTTCTATACAATCACCGGTAGGTAGTGTTCCCTCTGTCAGGCTCATCGTCTACACCACAAAAATCATTTCTTGCCCCGGGGTACCATACCGGGTCCACCATGTACCCGCAAACGGCATCTGCCAACTCCTCAAATCGGGTCTCAAAAACAAGCTCGGAACTGAGAAATCTCATGGTGGACGTCTCGAAATATCATATCAAGAGAAACCAGGTTTTTAAAACAATGCACCATTTCCTTTGAAATATACCACGGTTCTCAAATCCAGAGATCTCATAAAAATACCATCACAGTGCATATAACCATAAAGTACAATATATGCAACATAGAGTAGTAATATGAGCATATCGGGTATATCATGCAAGCATGTCAAGTGATAATTCTGAACAATGAATGTACTTTTACGGTTAAGAGTAATATCATGATATGGCAATTCTACTGTGTAATTAGCATGGCAATTACCGATGATGAATGTGTATGAGCCGGCAAATCTGTATAAGTGTAACATGCGTATCAACGGTAATTGTGCAGGTGTACTAGCAATGATATCATATAACATTAAATACTGGAAACATGATAGGTATCACACGAAGAATAATATCCTGCACAACATGAACAATAAATGGGTATATCTACCTACACAAGAATCATACGGTCACTTTTTACACGATACACATCGTCATTTTGAAAATCGGTATGGTTCAGATGGCAATCTTTATATCGGCGATCCCGCCTCATAACATCCGATATGACAATAATCATCGATCATCATCCTCAATTCACTAGCACGGATCAATCATCTGGTACATCTCATCGCGTACGGTAATTCATCGTACGGGGTCATCAAACAAAATAGGGAATCTATCGACCTATACAATAATGAAGGTACGGATCTAAAGTCTCGTACGGCATATTACTCATTATACTCATAAATATATACACATATATCTCAAATCACATTTGTATAAACGTCATATATTATTAATTTCACAACACTTCTATCTCAATCTCGTATCGTGTTTATCGATCTCGATCTATATCCTATCATCATCAACACATACTTGTCATCTTTCAATTTATACTTATCATGATTCACTTCTCATTTCATATTCTCACATATCAACCCGAGTCATCTATATCTATCATCTCAATATCCCACATCATGTTATCTTATATACCTATATCATATTCTCAAGCCAATATATATTTATTAGTATCAACCTTTATCATATCATCTCTTCCTAAATCTTACTAAATTCTACAATAAGGTTATCTTAAGCTCGTAGCATATCCTTTATCAAAATATAATTTATAAAATGATCTTTCATATCAATGGTTGCGGGGGTGCTATACACCATCCACCCGACTTCCCCCGTAGATATAAATCTACCCACCTGCTAAACTCCTCGCTTAGCCAAAGTCGATGTGCTTCGTCGTCTCGGAAGTCCACGCGAAGGAACCTACAATCAATACATAATCGCAATACTATTAAAATCAATATTCTAAAACCGATACGGCACACGGATTGCTTATAGGTTAGAACCTATAGCTTACGCATGCAAAAACAACCAAACAATCCTCGTCGTTGACGTACAAATATCGAACGACCAATTCAAATCTCAAATATAAAAACTAAGAATTCACATATCGGAAAACATAGCCAAAACACTCTCAAGTACATCAGGTAAATTGGGACTAAACAAGCAAGTACAAGGGATAGGTTATATTGAGTGTGTGCTACATGCAAAACTACAACTCCATAAGAGATAGGGGGTCCGGCGACATTGTCAAAAAGTCCGGCCTCTCCGGTCTAACTGGGGTAGAATGGGTTCGTACTATTGTGGTGGTCTTCTAGTGGTCTATCTAGGTTAATGGACCTGCTTGATTTTCTTAGAAATACCCCAGATAGATCCAGATACCCTGTAGACCTTTAGGTTCACAAAACCGACACGGAATAATTCTAACTTCGTGTATCGGGTTCTATTCTCTTTTCTGGTCTAGCAAAGCAATCTCTAAGGTCTTGAAAACACTCACTAAACCTCTATTTACCACTTAACAGCAACTTGGAATTTTCTAAGATCACGTATCCTAATTATATCAAATTCTAAACTAACTAGGATATTTAACATAAACACTAATCTAAAGTGAAGAGATTACCTCATTTGCAACTAAAGAAAATTCTTGAGTTGCCCAAAGTCTTCAAAATCCAAACTTGGATGGTTCAAGAGGTTTAGAATAGGTTTGTGCATGTTTTATATGAAGGGGGCATGAGGTTTTGAGAAGAGATTGGAGGTGAGGCATGGAGGTAGTGAGACGAATGAGAGGAAGAAGAAATGGTGAAGAAACAAAAAGGGAATGAAAGAATAAGGGCTGCCAAGTATAACCCTCTCTCTCTTAACCTCACTCTCTTTCTTAAGCCCACTCTCTCATCTCCAAAATATCTATTTTGTTTTTCATTCTTAACTCCTTTCACACACAATCCTTTTTTTTCTTTTCTTTTCTTTTCTTTTCTTTTCCACTCTTTTCTTTTCTCATTCACACTACTCATAAATACACAAGTCACAAACACAAAGCATAACATGCACATGACATGGTGCACTAGTTATGGAAAAATGTAAAAACACGGATTTGACCAAAATCCGATAAATATCATTATAATAAATAAACCATTTTAATCTTCGATTAATTTCCAAATATTGGTATATACTTATATCATTTTACGAAAAAACCCTATTCGCAAATCGAATAGTTTTCGCGAAATATATTATTTTAATATTTAAATTTCCAAAATAATATTTTATATTTCTGAAATGTTACATTCGTGCTTCACCTTCTTGAAGTGTTTTCGATAGGCAACATATCCCTGCCACCACTTCTTGAAGGCACTGCATTCCTCGATGAGGTGGGCAACCCTTCGATGATATAGGCAGTATTTTGGATGTGAGACTTCTCTATCGAAGCATGTGAGCCCAGGAGTGTACTTTATGAGAGGTGGCAGCTTCATCCCTATTGACAGGGTTTTGGCGAACCGCCTCTTTGTTTTGATCCTGCTCTTATTTGTTGTAGGTGTGCTTTGGTTTGGTTGGAATACTTTACGACTCGTCCTTACCGCAGCTTCTTTATCCAGAGACACTGACGCTTAGCCTTTTCATATATGGTTGTCTCGCGTTCTCGGTCAACTTTTCATTTTCAAAAAGCTTCATTTAGCAGCCTCTCAATCGGGTCTTCTTCTGACAGTTTCGAGGATTTTAGCGCCGATTCTGTCCCCAATTCATCTGCATCGTTTTCTAACGCTAAGGGAGCATTTTCGTCATATAACAACAAATGGGAGACCATGTGGCAACTTGCTACACGGTCTTCGGTTTCTCCTGATGAGTCATTTCCCTCATCATTGTCACTATCTTCGCCCTTAAGAATATGCTTAATTATTCGAGCGTGACCGGTGTCCACGCCTTCTGGTTATACTTCTCCAGCGCGTCTATGTATTTTTGTAGATCTGTGTGCTTGTTTTCATACTCTGCAGGCTGCACAGGCTTCTTGGTCTTCTTCTTTTTCTTCGAAGATTGCGAAGGCTTGACTTGGGGGGTTTTCCCCTTGTCAACAATTTTCAATGCGAGACAAGATTTTAGCATCCCTTCGATTATTTCGGGTTCAAGTGGGTTTTTCCGCCTGACTGCTGGACATGCTTGTAGATCCTTCAGCATTCTTTTGGTTTTCGCTCAAAGAACGACTTCCCATGATGTTTCTTCCACAAGTGAGCATGATGCCCCCTTGACATCCACCTTTCTGGGAGTGTGCTTCTGGGGTGGGTTTACCTTCTAGTTATCAGACAACGCGAATTTCCCATGTTGATATTGGTCCTCGACCCAGTTTTTGAAGACGTAGCAATCTTCAATTGGGTGGCTCACCATTCTGTGATAGGAACAGTAATTAAGGCTGTTGACGTCGCCGTGCTGCGCTAGACACCGTGGCTCTGGCAATATGATGAGTTTATTACGCATTACCAATTCGAGCAGTCTCCTCATCTTGTCATGTGGAAACGAGTAAGCACGTCCTAGTCTTTCCTCCAAGGACGGACGCGGACGCGCGTTGTTTTGGCGAGCAGCTGGTTTTGGGCCACTCGGCTGTTGTTGCATGTTGGTGACAAAGGATATCTTTACTTTACCATTAATATTTCGAGGGTCCTTATTTGAGGATGAAGGTCCATGGCATTTCTAGTCCATTTAGGTCAGTTTACCTATCAGAGCCTGAAAGGTTGAGGGCTTGAAGAAGTGGGATACAGTCGTTTGAGGATCAAGGGGTCCCGATGAACATGCCCACGACAGGAGACCCTTCAATGCGCTGCTCGCATTTAGACCATAGGTTCCGCCACAAGATCGCGTATTAGACCCATGTTTCTCCTAGCATTACCCTGGCACTGATTAATGCCATGATCGGAGTGCGTTCGCTCGCGCTGGCGACCCGCTGTGTGAACAGCAGTTCCATTTCTGTGAATGTTTTCACGGAGTCATTTGGGAGCTCCGAGTACCATTCGAATATTGTTTCTGACAGGCTGCCAATGAACTGGCGAAACAACGTTTTGTCGTCGCCTCCAGTCTTGCCGCACAGAGCTCTGAATTGCGCGATGTGTTGGTGAGGGTTGCATGTTCCTTTATAGACATGGAACTTGGGGATCGTATATCCTGGTGGCAGGTATTTGATTTGGTCATACCTGCCTGGATATGGTCGCCCGGTTCTGACAATTTGGCCGGCGGCTTCATTAGATTGATGAGCTCTTATTTTTTGAGTAATGTAATCATCAAGGGAGGCCTTGGAGATCATTTCCTCCTTGGCCGCTGATAAGGCCGGAGGAGGGTTTGATATTTCCCCTCTATCATCCTCGATGATTATTGGCGGATCTTCAGCCGGGAGCTCTGGTTGGATCATCATTCCAACCATGTCTTGGAACAAGAGAGATATCGGCTTTATATTAGCAGCTTGCTCAGCAGCGTCTTTGTCCTTCCTCTCTAGCACTCTTCGCAAAAACTCTGTATCGGTCTCTTGCTCTTGGCGTTGTTCAGCCTCTTTACCCGGACTTTCTTTTTGTCCAGTGAGTGCCGTCATTTTGTTCAGCATTTCTTAGAGCTTTTGTTGTTGCTCCTAAGCCTTTTTCAACGACCGAGTTTGCGGTCGGTGACTCACCGAAGCACAGCTCTCTTCTTTTCCATTGGTCATATTGACCATATGTACGATTATGCCCCCAGACTTGGGGTGTTTAGATCCATCACCTTTGGAATTTGCCGCGGATGGTAGAGTTTTCTCCGGCCTCATTCTTTTATGAGAGATTGGAGTTGAAGGAGCCGTTGTAGTAGGCACATATTTAGGAGAAGTCCCCCGTTGTATGGCGGAGGAGTAGTATTTTTCTTGTCGAACCTTCGATTTCTTTGGTTGACAAGAGTAGTTTTTTTCAATTACAGAATCTTAGACTTTTCGCCAAACCCTATGAATTTGTGAGGAGAGCCGCTGGTAAGGCCGCTCTGGTTTTTCCTGCACTGTAACTTTTGCATGTGGGGGTGATTTCTTTAGCACCACCGTTGGGGAGTTTTTACGCACCCTCCTAAGCGGTTCAAAACTGTTCCCAGTTGGAATAGCAATGTCGACCTCTACCATAGGAGCTGGTGGGATGAGTCCAGAGGGAGATTTACCCCCAGCCTGTCTTATTCAACGTCAGTGGAGATGTCGAGCGTGCCTTGCTGAAGGGACTGCCTCAGTTTTGGAAGCGGCTTCATCATGCCCCCGGCTTTGCTGAAGGGTTTCAATCGGCGTCAGCCTTTTGAAAGCCGACGTCCATGACGGAGTTTGAGGGGAGCCGATCAATCTTTCAAAGACTGATCGTCTGATAAGAGAAGCACCTTTGTCGGCTTCATCTGTAGTAGGAGTAGGGATGGCTAACCGTTTTGGGGTATCCCCTTCAGGTATCACGAGTTTCTTTACAGGCCCGTTTAAGTTCTTGCTTAGCCTGTTGAAGACTGAGACACCAGAGTTTGATGTCTTGCTGATGGGGACCGTCATGATTGCCAATCGATCGAAGACCGTTCTTCTAGGAGCTTTTTCTTGCGGCGTTGAGGCATCGAAACTCAAAGGTGGGAGCATGGTCCTAAAGAACAGTCCGGTAGTGGCTTGAGTGGCCTGCCTCACCGGCATTGAGAAAATAGAGTCCGCATTGGGCCCATAGGTCACTCCTCCAGTTAGGGTGGAGCAGGAGTTGCTGTTGCATGAAGTGCAGTAGGAAGCCATTGATTTTTCTGCACAGGAACAAGACACCAAGTTGTAGAACCTCGAATCCAAAGGCAACCAAAGCGAATAGTGATTTTGTTCGCGAAACACAACACACGAAGTGTAGAGTGGAAAGAGGAAAAGGTCCCACCAGGCATGCCAGAATCTGTTTACCACCGAAAGATCGGACTGAGACATTGGGACGTCTAGCCTGAATTTGGGAGAAGATACTATTTGGAAAATATCCATCAATCTCTCCGAAAATACCAAGTTGATTTATGGCACCATATATCGGAGGTTTGGATAGATGCGACCGCTGCAGCAGATTTTATCAGATTCCCCCTCATTTGTAAGAGGGTTTTGATTGTGGGGACGCTCTTCCCAGCAGGCGCAAACTCCTGCAGTTAATTACGTTATCACATTGCGATAACCACTTTCTCCTGCTCTAGTAGCTCACTTCGTGTCGTGTGTATTTTTGTATATTTTGGTTGCCCGTGGATTGTATACGGAGACTAGTTTTTATCATCGCCCGTAGGGCGTGAATCGATCCAAATCCGTATATTTATGAATTTGGGTTTTGAACTTAGGTTATATTTTCTTTTAGTTCAAAAATATTTTGTTTTACTTATAGACCGTTAATCTAGTTTGAGATTAAGATCTACTTAAATATATCAGCATTTGAGCTCAATTTATTTTTAACTAAGTATACGTTAGTCTTATTTGAGACTAAGATCAACTTAGCAATATTTTCAGGATAATTAAATTTTAGTTGAGATCCAAATAACAGAGCATTTGGGCTCAGCTGTAAGAAACTTCAGAGAGACTTTTAGCTAATTTGAGCTTGGTCTGCTCAGTCTTTTTCTTCTTTCTTTATTTTATTTAGGTACCGTTTGCTCAGCCTTTTTCCTTTATGCAGAAATGCTAAGCAGTTATTTGGGGCTCTGGCACTCACATTTATTTCATGTGAGGCGCTCAGACATGGGCGCTACCCAATCAGTGCTAAGCACTAAGTCATTTTGATTGAATATAAACTGCTAAGCACTTTTATACAGCGCTCACGTGTATTTCACGTGAGGCGCCGAGTCTTCACCTTTAGGCGCTCACGTAGGAAGCACGTGAGGCGCTGATTTTATATTTTTGGGCGCTCACGTAGGAAGCACGTGAGTCGCTGAGCTCCTTTCTTTGTTGGGCGCTCACGTGAAAAGCACGTAAGGCTTTGAGCTCCTTTTCTTGTTGGGTTCTTTTATTTTAGAGATTTAATCTCTGTTAATGGCATTTTGGCCATTGATGATCATTAAGATCTCTGTTTTGAACATCTGGGGTCAAGTTTTCTTTAAGAACTAAGTTCTTATGTTTTTTATTATAAGAACTAAGTTCTTTATAGGGTTAAACCTTGTTTTCAGAGGAATTAAATTTCTAGAACATGTTTCTTTTCTGTCTTTTTTTAATCTAGTTTTTTCCCCTAAATTTTGAGTCTAAAGGACAGAATCTTCCCGATGAGAATTAAATTCTCAAATTATGGGAGATTTGTTTTACGGATCCCAGATCCAGAGAAAGAACTGAGTTCTTATATGAAGGGTTAAACTCTTGTGTTTTACTTGCACTAGGCAAAGGAAGATATTTTTAATCTCTTCTTTTTTTATCTAGGATTTGAAAAGAGGAAGCTCTTCTTCGGCTAGAGAATTAAATTCTCTATTGCAGCTTCTAACCTTTTTGTTTGCAGAAGCTTATGGGGGTTCTCTTTTTTTGCATGTATATCTCTCTCTGTGTATGTGAATTGAAGTCTCAGGTCCTTTTTATGGGTAAGGCAAATTGCTGATTAGTTTTGAGAAAATCTCTCATTAATCCAATTGATTTTATTGATTTCAAATATTATTTGGGGAATTTTATCCACCGTTGGATTTTTGATTCAGTGATTTCTGTTTTTATAGACTATATTTTCTTGTTTTTAACAAGATTGGGAAAATATTTTTCCATATGAATTTAATTCTGTCAAACGGTGATTTTTAATCACTATTGGATTTTAATCCAAGGGTGCTCTATTTAACAAAGCACAATCTTTGTTTGTTTAGAAAGATTAAGAAAATATATTCCCATTTAATTGGATTTTTGATCCAACAAATTTCTGTTTAATATCCTTCTCATTTAGAAAAATTAGGGAGATATTTCCACCCAATATAATTTAATTCTATATTCGGTGATTTATCATCATTATTGGATCTTTGATCCAATGATTCTCTGTTAACAGAGAATATCTTTCCCTTTTAGAAAGATCAAGAAAGGTATTTTCCCAAAAGTAGAATTTAATTTTATATAGGAAGGCGCTCTCACGTGTTTAATACGCGACCCCGATGTGGGTTTTTGCCTGTTTGATTTAGTGCTCATTTGCCTTGCATATGGGTGCTTACGTGTTTAACACGTGAGGTCAGTTTGACCTTTAGCCACTTACTCTTAGTGTTTATATGCTTTGCATACAAAATAAAATTTAATTCTATATATAGAGTTTAACTCTATCTAAAGCTAATACTTTGAAAGAGTGTTCTCACGTGTTCACGTGACCCCAATATGGGTTTTAATCAGTTTATCTAGCGCTTATATGCCTCGCATAAAAGCACCCACGTGTTTAACACGTGAGACATGTTTTGATTTTAGTTTTTTACTTTCAGCGCTTATATACTTTGCATATAAGCATTCACGTGTTTAACACGCGAGGCTTAAAACGTGGAGAATTCTCATCTTTTTCGTTTCTCCCTTTTTTTTATAAGGGAACATGAGACTCATCATCACTTCCCTCATACACTAATAAATCAGACTCATCTAAACCACAAGATTCAAACGTGGATTCACAAATTGGACACTCCTTATATCGCTTAATCTTCCTTGACGTAAATTCGCACCCGCACATAGGACACTTATGACTTAAACGTTCTTCGGTTATACATTCCAAACCATAGTTATTCTCAACCACTTCCTCAATAGGTTTGTTATGATGTTCTAAGCTATTGGGAACAATTGGGCTTGGATGGGTTTGCATTTGGATGGACTCTTGCTCTTTCATGTTGGCTATTGCAGTAGTTATTTAGCCAAGAAGAATTTTAATATTAGTCATTAATTGCTTGGTAGCACTAGCGTTTTTCATAAAAGTGGCCAACTATGTTTCAACACTAGCAAGTCTCGTCTCCTCATTATTATCAACGTCTAATGATGGTGTGAAAGTTTGGTATGGGTGATAAGAATCTAATTGGATATTGACATAAGGAGGGCCAATATTATAGTATGGGTATAATTGAAATTGGTGTTGGTCTATGAAATTGGAAGGAGTGAATGTTAGTTCGGTTGTGGTGTAAGATGAATTATAACCACTCCTATATTTATTCATTCTAATATGATCGGCAAGTGTTGGGTTAACTGGATAACATAGTTCATATAAAGTTGGTTTAGCATGTTCGTCATCCATTTTTTCTTTTAAATGCAGAAACTAAACTAGAGATTCTAACAAATCACAATTTAAGATGCGTAAACAATTTAGATCTAGGGTTACCTAGGTCAAGTTATTAGACCTGCTCCTAACTGCCAAGAGAAAAATTATGGGATAAATCTTCTAACAGCTCTTTAACAACCTTGAAACCAGATCAGTGCCAGTTAAGTGGGAGGGTTATGCTATACGAATCACCGAAATAGCGGGCGTTAATTAAATAACCACAACTAGTCACACGTCACTAGACAGATCAAGATTGAATCCGATAACCTTTAGATTATCTACAACCCCCTCTTGTCCTATTAAGTGCGATATGTCCTTAGGGGGTTGAAGTCCAGATATTTTTTTTAAATTAATGTAGCTTAATATGGATGCTCAGTTGTGATTTGTGGGGCTTAGCAAGGATGATGAAATTCCCACCTAATCTGGATTTGGGTTGTTGCCTTTAGAATTTTTTTTAAATATGTAATGCAATCTAAAACAATCAAAGATCTAAAATCTAAACTATTTTTTTTAAAATGGCGCAAAGAGTCCTGCAAAAATCTTTTAGTTGGAATAAAATCAAGATTTTGGGAAGAACGAGATCTAACCTAGATTTTCCTCCTATTCGTCTCGATCTTCTCTTCCTGTAAGTTCGTCTCGAATCCTGAAATTTTAAACAGAAAATTTTCTAGAATTAAATGCACTAAAAGAAATCTAATTTAACCTAAATAAAAAACTAAAACTTGAATTTAAAAGTAATTAAACTACACCTCCTCGGCAACGGCACCAAAAACTTGATATGAATTTTGTTAGTTTCCAATTTTAACCGCAAGTATATAGCTTATCGCAGAGGATCATTCCCATAGAGAGGTGTGTTAACTACTTTTAAACTAATTTAAATTTGAGTTTTTTTTAAATCTAACAAATTAAATGCGCACAATAAAAAGCTGGTTTTCTAAAAGAGAGAAAGTTCTAGGGTATCTATTTGCTTTATTTCTATGCTTAGTTTAAAGGATTCATCTTCTTTTCTAATTTAGTTCTAATGTGTTTCCATTAATTATAACTAAACATAGGTTATATTTAAATTATAACTAAACATAGGTTATATTTAAATTATAAATATAGCCTATCAAAATTATAACATCATCTAGATCATATTAAAACCCTAGTTCTAGTTAATTAAATACAACCTAGGTTTAATTTTCCACAAAAATATGTAGGTCGTGAGTCTATAATTATTCTTATCGATTAATCTAGATCCCTTTAAACTATCTAGGTTGAATATCTTATATTTAAATTAGTATATTATCTTTCTTAATTAAGTTTCTAGGTGTCAATTATCATCAACTTAATTAAATTATCGATGTTACACCTTTCTTTAATCTCGTTCAAGGCGTCATCTTTCATTACTAGATTAGTTTATTAGATGCATAACTACAAAGATAATAATAAAGACATAAGAGATTCACAATCAAAGCATAGAAAAGAAGGGAAATAAGAATATCAACCCATATAAATTGCAAATAAAAACGCCTAGAAGAAATATTAGTTGCTCATGATATTAAAGAAAACTAAAGTTTATTAATATTCATAAGAAAACTTACAATATAACTCGATCTTTTCTCCTTGAAAACTCTAACTTGAATGCTATGAGAGAAAGATGAAACCCTAGGGCTATACAGCTGCTTATATAGAGCTAAGGAAGTTTGGAGACTAAGTAATAAAAGATACAAGAGAATCAAATTTGCTAACAACTATGAAAATCTAATCAATGAAAATCTAATTGCTCTGTTGGATACTGATTCAGTATATTCAGAAGCTTCGAAATATGAAACTATATGGCGCATAAGGATGTATGTGAAAATACGATCAAGCCCGTGAAAATTGAGATCGAACAGCAACCAAATGGCCGTGTTCCTGCTGATGTCGCGCCTATATTGACCACGCATCCGCGGTCCTATGGTGTCTTCATGGATCCTATTTTTTCCTTGTTTTCCTCGTCAATTTAGATGATTTCTAAGCACATAAAATCTTGAATATCTCGTTGTATTTCTGCAGTTGTGTGGATCCTCAGAATTGTTCCAATTGAGCATATAATTAGACAGGTTGATTTGTTACTTTTCGATATGATTTTGTTTCTCTAACTGATTCGTTGTTGTGATGATTGATTCGCCTCTATTTGTTGCAACCTTTGCTGATTTGCAATGATATTCCCAAATTTGTTCCAAATTTGCAAATTGTCTTTTAATTTCTGAATAACTCCCTTAAATCTCCACCGTACGCACGTAATCCTTATTTTAGCATAATTTTCCGTTTTTTGCATCCAAGCCCTGTTATCTGTAATAATTCACAAAAGATACCCAGAACATCATAATATATGACAATAAAATGATAAATGGGTAATAAAAATGTGCAATAAATTGCACCAATCAATCATGAAGGCCGGGTTGAAGGTGGGCGAGATGATGGTAGTTGTTGGTGGGCGTGTTGTTGATCGTGCTGCTGATCGTGATCGCGATCGTGAGGGATATGGGGGAAGTTAAGATGGGTTTCGTAGGTTTGATAGGTGCCGTGCAAGCGATGGAAGTCGTGGTCCACTAGTCGTCGACGGGGAATCCTCGAGGAAAAGTCATGGTAAAGAGAAGGATGATGGGGACTTCTGGATTCGAGGGAAGCGGTACAATATAGGTGAGATCATTAAGGTTTTGTAGGAGGCGGTCAGTCGGCAACTTGTTAGAGAGAGAGATCCTAATAAATTCAAGGGGGTGATATCGCTAGAGAGAGTCAGATTGATTAAACAAGACGGTTGGAATCGATCTCTGGTTGATATAAAGAATTAGATTAACGTGGTGAGGTCGTTCAATGGTCGAAAGTCGTCGCACGCCGTGTTTAATGGGAGATGCTTAAACTACAACCAATGGGGACATTCACAAAATGAGTGTCAGTTTGGTCCGATTTGTTATAACTGCCAGGGTGAGGATCATCTAGCAAGGCATTGTCCCTTACCGAAAAGGGAAGATCAGAAAAGATATTGGGATAGGGCAGGGGCGACTGCGGAGTTCACTATGCCATATAATGATAAGATAGAGCAAAGAAGGAAAATTTTGGCCAAAACACTGGGTGTGATTAAGATGACAAAGGAAAGAGATGCCCCCAGGGGTGAGGTTAGTGGTGGCAAAATTTCGGGAGTTTCCAGGAAGGTATAAGACTCATGAATGGGCTCTAGTCCTGCATCCTTTAGGGTACGTCGCGCATTTTCCTTCGGTGGAGTCGCTTGACCTTCTGGTAAAATGCCCAGCGATTGAAGACACCGTCTATAATTTTTAGTTCCGGATTTCAAAGTAGACAGGGTATGAGGGGTCTAATACTCATAGACATTATTCAAAGGTTTGGTTACGTGTAAAGAATTTTCCAGTATACGTATGGTATTGGTATGTGTTTGAAGGATTAGTAAAGAGCTTTGGAGTCATACTTGAGATTGATGAGGCTACCGAGACAAGGGTCGTCAGTAACATGGCACAAATTTGAGTGGGTGTGAGGGAAGTCATTTTATCCCTAAAGAGATAAGGGTGTTGATAGCAAGTCGGGTTTTCAAGGTGTTTTTCTCGATGGAGGGGGCGTCCATTATGAGGGTACCAGCGGTCAACTTTAAGGACGCGGTGGTAGGAAGAGATGGTGGAGATTTATGGAGGAAATTAGGGTTTGATGCACCATAAGGTTTAGAGGAGGATGATGACAGACCGCGGCCCGGTCAAGCAAGGCCGGCTCAGGTCTGGGTCGAGGTTGGCAAAACTTTGAGTTTAAAGGCTATCGAGCGTCATCATCAATCAAAGGATCATGTGGCGGTGACGACTTTCAATGAGAATAGGGTAACAAGACACACTGGTAGTTTGCGTTTCCAGGATGAGAATGGTAAACAGTTGATGTCTCAAGGAGAACATGGAGTGAGCAAGACAAAGCATGCCTCTGTTATCGTCGATAATGAAAGTTTGGAGAATGAGGTTGCGATGTCTAATGGTCCACATAGGGATTCAAAGTGAAAGAGGAACTCAAACCAAGTTCAGGCGGAACAAGCTCAAAAAGAAACACATAAGGAGGGTAAGAATTCGATCGAAAAGTATAGATATATCTCGGATGATGATCGGGAAAGTCTATTGGTGAGGGGAGAAGAGAAGAATTATCGTCGGGGGAAGACAAGGGAGTTGAATTCATAGGGGAAGACTCTCTCAAGGTCATATCTAGACCTGATATAGAGACTGAGGTGGACGATGGAAAAGCCACAGATGAAAGAATTAAGAATATTATGACAATGAAGTTAGAAGACGTCTTCTCGACAGACTTGAGGGTATTTATAAGACATAGGATAGAGGAGGTTGTTGCCAAAGTGGTATCAAGAGGGGTGCTATATAGGAGCACAGTACTAATTTGGCCGCTGGTCAATCGGTAGATACCTCAGTGGTGCCTCATACTGACAGAGAAAGGGAACCTTTCGTCGAGGGTGCAATACAGGAGGTGTCAATTCAAGAGAATAGTATTTTGGCGGAGAACAGGAGGAGCAAAAGACTGGAGGAAAAAGGGGGTTTTGCGGTTGGGTCTAAGAAAGCGGGGTGTTATAAGACAACCAAGAAGGCAAAAAACAAGGAAACATCATTAGGTGCACATCCAAATTCTTTTGCAATTTTTGGTACTATCCCCGATGGAAAACTGTTAGAATTATCTGATGCTATTAGTGTAGACATGGGTCATTCATGTGAGTATATAGATAGAAACCTATCGGTTGCTCGTGTTTTAGAGAAGGATAGATGTGCCCTAGGCACTCCTTGTCTGACGGAGGGTGGGGAGATGAGTGGGGGAAGGGGGAGGATTATCCTCAGGGTTAGTTCCACATAGTTTTTCGGGACTCGGGGTAAGGTTTCACTTGTTCCAATTCTGTGCTGAGTTATCTCTTTTGGAATGTGCGGGGGATAGGGTTGCCCTCTAAACGAAGGATGGTGAGGGATGTTGATAGGAAAGAGGAGTTCTCATGTTTGGGTTTGTGAGAGACTAAATTGTGTAACCCTTTGAATAGAGTATTGAATAGTTTGGGGGGAGGATGCGATGTTATGTGGGTGGTAAAGCAGGCAGAAGGTGCTCGTGGAGGGATTTTTCTTGGTATTAGGAAGGATATCTTGGAAATTGTGGATTCTTTCATTAGCTCCTTTTCGATTACAGAAGTGACTAAGCAGAAGCAGGACGGATGGGTGCAGATGATTACGGTGGTTTATGGACCTAGCAGGAGAGAAGCATGAGAAGAGTTTTCGGAAGAATTAAGTCAGATAAAAAGAAGATAGGGGCTTTCGTAGGTAGTTGGAGGGGATTTTAATGTGGTTCGTTTTGCGAAGGAAAGGGTGGGGACTTTGAATGATTCCAATGACATGCTGATGTTTAACCAAACGGTTGATCGGTTAATTCTTCTGGAAATTCCAGTCAAGGACAGGAAGTTCACATGGTCGAATCATAGCCAAAGGGTCCGATTGGCGAAGATTGACAGGTTCCTTGTGTTTTTGGATTGGGAGATTCGACATCCTCTTGCTTTCACAAGGACGAAAGCGAAAACAAGGTCTAGTCATGTACCTATACTGCTTTTTGATGGGAAGAGTGATAGAAGGAAGGGTATGAAGAAGTTTCGATTTGAAAAGATATGTCTGGAAGATGTGAATGCGTACAAGCTTATCAAGGACAGCTGGGAGTGCCCTACGACTTCTGTAGAAGCCGCAAGTAATTTGGTGGTTAAATTGCGAAGGCTGATGCGTGTATTGAGAAGGTGGGACAAGAAGCAAAGGGTATTGGAGAGACAACGAAAGGAAGAACGTATTGGAGATATTGCGGAGATGGAAAAGCGGAAGGAAGACCAAGATCTATCTCTGAAAGAGCATGGATTTCTTCGCTCATAGAGGATCAAGTTATAAGAGATTTATGTGAAAGAAAAGTTGAATTAGAGTCGAAAGGCCAAGGCGAATTAGTTGAAAGAAGGGGATGAAAATACTTGTTATTTTCATAAGATGACTAATATGAAAAGGAGGTCAAATCACATTCATTTGATTGAAGAAGATAAAGCGGTATTCACTGATGGGGATAACATAAGATAGGTGACATTTGGTTATTATAAGAACTTAATGGGTACGAAGAAGGAAGTTAGGTAGAAGATGAAGACAAACTTTTGGAATGATGCCAATAGGCTAATAGGGGCAGAGCGAAGAGTTGGATACAGGGTTCTTAGAATAATAAATTAAAGCAGCTGTGTGGGAGTTAGGAGCGGAAAAGGCACCAGGACCAGACGAATTTCCCATTTTATTCTATCGCACATTTTGGGAGATCGTGAAAGATGATCTTCTGAGGTTGTTTGTAGCAATGGATAAAAATGCACTTAATTTGGAACACCTCAATTGTTCTACTTTGGTTCTTATCCCAAAGAAAAATGAAGCTAGGTGTCTTAAGGAGTACAGACCAATAAGTTTGGTGAGCTGTTCATGTAAGATAATTTCGAAGATATTAGCTAATCGGCTGAGGAAGGTCTTAGGGGATATTACCAAAGACACGCAAACCGGTTTTGTGGCTGAAAGATACATCATGGATGGTATAGTTATAGCTAATGAGGAAATTCAAGACTCCCAAAGGCGAGGGAAAGAGAGATACCTCCTTAAATTAGATTTCAAAAAAGCTTACGACATAATAGATTGGAGGTGCATATTAGAATGTCTAGAACTTAAAGGTTTTTCACAAAAGTGGAAGTATTGGATTCAGATGTTTTTATCCTCGGCATCGTCTAATATTTGTATTAATGGCGAAAATACAAATGAGTTTCGGTGCAGACGTGGGTTGCGGCAAGAGGAATCTCTATCACCGCTCATTTTTACAATTGTGGCCGATGGTCTTCCACATATGATTCAAAAATGTAGGAACAAGGGGTTGTTGGAGGGACTGGGCCCGGGAGCACACGAATAGAGATTATAAACTTGCAGTACGCTGATGATACTTTGCCATTTGGAAAATTGTGCGAGAATTAGGCTGCAATAATTAAATGGATCCTTTATTCTTTTGAGCTTTGATCAGGACTGAATATCAATTTTCACAAAAGCTCGGTGGTTTGCGTAGGAGAAAGATCTGTTTGGGAGGAACGGTTGGTTCGATTTTTGATTGCAAAGCGGAAGACTTTTCGATCAAGTATTTAGGTCTACCCCTGAGGCCAGGAACGTTGAAGAAGTCAGATTGGGTGCCATTGATTGACAGGATACAAAATAAAATGGGGGGTTGGAAGGTTCGGTGTCTTTCCATAGGTGGGAGGGTGGCCTTGCTTAATTCGGTGTTGTCAGTTGTTCCACAATATTATATGTCCTTTTATTTGCTTCTGGAATGGTGGTTAAAAGGATTGAAGATTCGGCGGAATTTTTTATGGAGGGGAGCGTCATTGGAGAAAAGGAAATATCACTTGGTTAGATGGGAGAAAGTTTGTAGATCGAAAGAAGAAGGAGGTTTGGGCATGAAAAACATTAAGGATATGAATAGGGCCCTATTGGGGAAGTGGTGATGGAGGTGGGTGGCAGGTAACGGGAAGGGTTGGGTGGCTAGTATTAAAGCAGCCTATGGTAACAAGTTTGGTGCGGTAAACGCACCAAATAAGAATGCAGTGACATCATCTGGTTTCTTGAAGGGTATTATGTCCGTAAAGGAGTCTTTTGTTAAAGGCGTCTCTTATACGATAGGAGATGGAAACTCGATCAATTTCTGGCAAGATTATTGGTGTGGAGATATTACTTTGCAGGAGAGATTCTCTTTGCTTTTTGAGCAGGTAAAGTATAAGGAGGTATCGGCTTTAAGCCAATGGAAAGGCAGTAAGCGGTGGCCAAGATTTTAAAGGGCGCTAACAGTTGGTGAGAGGAGATAACGACGCATGTTGATTGATTATCTTGAGGTTTGGAAACCAATAGATAGAAAAAACTTAGATACCGCAGAATGGAAATGGTCATCGAGTAGGGGCTTCTTGGTTAAATCCTTTTATACGATTCTGAATTATGGAGGGGTTGTGTCGACAAACGATAAAAAGATCTGGAAGTATCATGTGCCATAAAAATTTCGGGTCTTTTTGTGGTTGGCTTCCAATAACGCAATTTTGACTAGAGATAACCTAGGCAAGCGGAAGTGGGTAGGGCCGACGTATTGCGGTATTTGTGAGGCACAACCAGAATCAGTGAATCATTTATTATTCTTGTGTCCTATAGCTTGGACTGTTTGGGATAAATTATGGAGATTGTTTGGGTTTTCATCTTTACCCAGAACCTTTGATAAGTTATGGAGTCATGAGGATATTGGGTTGGATAGAAGGCGTATTGTGGGTTGGAAAATTATAATTTCTGCTATGTGTTGGAATATTTGGTTAGAGAGAAATAACATAATTTTTTAAAATTCTAAGAAATCTGTTTTGAGTATTCTAAACATGACTCTATAACTCATGTTTTGAGAATCGGTGAATCATTTATTTTTCTTGTGTCTTATTGCTAGGACTATTTGGGATAAATTCTGTTTTGAGAATCGGTGAATCATTTATTTTTCTTGTGTCCTATAGCTAGGACTGTTTGGGATAAATTCTGGAGATTGTTTGGGTTTTCATCTTTACCGAGCACCTTTGATGAGTTATGGAGTCATGAGGATATTGGGCTGGATAGAAGGCATATTGTGGGTAGGGAAATTATGATATCTGCTATGTGTTGGAATATTTGGTTAGAGAGAAATATTAGAATTTTTAAAAATTCTAAAAAATATGTTTTGAGTATTCTAAACATGACTGAAATAATCATTAAATTCTAGACAGATCGTGCTGAAAAAAGGGTCAAGAAAAAGGCAAGGACTGAGGCAACGAACGAGGGATCGGTAGTTGGTTTGGGGAGTTCCGATTCCCACATGTTAGAAGACGCAGCAACGCGAGTCGGAAGAGGACAACGTTGATCGATGATGGTTCCGAAGTATGGTTTATGTGGGAGTTGGTGTCTTTTTATATTTTTGCAAGAATAAAAATTGTATTTTGTTTTTCTTTTGTTAGGGGGTGTATTATCCTCTGTTTTCCTTTTCTTTTCTCGGATGTACTTTGATGTAGTTTTGTTAAATCATAGTTTAATGAAACGCGGGGCTATGTTGCCTTCGTTTTAATAAAAAAACAATGATAAAACCAATAGTCCATGATCAATAGTGGAAGCAATAGCTAGAATAACAAGTCTCAATGATCCAAGGGACAAAATACGAAATAATAACAATATTCGTTTCTTATGGGTTTACAACCGATCCAAGAAAATAATCAATACTGGAGATAAATCTAAACCATCAATTACTAAATTAATTAACACTTCTCACTGCTCGGCGATCTTCTCGAAATATTCCCTGTCTTGCGGTGCTAAAGCCAAATGATCTGGGCCATGCAAAACCCAAACGTTAAATCGCCACATATAACATAATTATGAATATAACCAGAATATAATATAATATATCAATTACAGGGATCGGTATCATGTGAGCGTAACCATAGACAATAGCAATAATAACTAATATATCATAATAAGGTAGAACAAGACAATCATGTCGATGTGTATCCTATGGGTTCATGTCACAAAGTTATCTATCCTACGAGTATTGAAACCAATCAATGTAATCCTCTCATATCATATTCAAAACGGATAAGGTATGTCATAAGTCAAATACATGTATATCAATGTACATATGTCCTTGTGACCATAATACAGATGTTCCTTTGACCATAAGACAGATGTCTCACTTGACCATAATTCCGATATCTCTCATGGTCCATAATGCAGATATCACCTCTTTGGACCATAATGCACATGTCTCTATTGACCAGAATACAGATGTCCAGGTTTCATATTTCACGTCAAGTACCAATATAGTCTTTAGTTAATTTCAATACTAGAACTATCATGAACAAGTCGTGTCACACAAGACAATCAATCAGGTCAAATGATATTAGGAATTTGTTAGCATTTAGGTAACTATTACATTGCAATTGGATTTGGCACGGTAACAATAACAAAACATATGAATATATGTAATTCCATCAATATGCCATCATTCTCAAGTCGTCATGATCACAGCAATAAATAAACAATCGAATCGATACTAGCATCAATATCAGGTTCACTACTATCAGCAGACTCATACATCAAACGTCTGTGGAAGACATCTGGGCTAAACTTTTTTACTCCAGACGTCTAGACGTCTGGTCCAAAGCGTTATGCATTCCAGACGTCTATGGAAGATGTTCGGTCCTTAATTACCTGTATGGCAGACGTCCATAGTTCAATTCATGGTTCTGTAAATGTATTGCAATGACATCTTGTCCTAGTTGTACAGACGTCTGTAATTCAATTTTAATTACTGTAAATGGGTTTCAGAGACGTCTGTAGTTCAAACAGCAGACGTCTCCACATGGATTTTCCTGAGACGATATGATTATTAACTAGGTTTTCGATTTATTTGTCCAATCCACGAATTAAACAAGTATTGATCATGTAAATTATTCAGGTACTATACAGTAAACTAGTTAATTATAAAGACGGTAAATTCTAGGGATTGATGATGCATATAATATCAAATTCGATTCATTGACACATTGTGATTCAAATATCGATTTATCATTAATTAGGTTTCATGGTCAATTGATTTCACAATAATCATAATCATAATAATGTTACAGCAAGATTAGATCTCGTTGCAACTAGCATGTTAAGCAAGCATCTAAATACTTGCATCGAAGACGATGAAGACGACGATCACAATAACGTTGAGGATTTGCGATGAGGATGATGATCGGGCATGAATCAATGATGATGATGATGATGATGTTGTTGCTGCTCGGCTGCGGATGACGATGTTGACGATTGATGTCGACGATGTTGACGACAAAAGGATTGGCTGCTAGGGTTTCGGTCTTAAGATGAGGACTAGCGTTTTTGATTTGATGAAATAATATCAAAATAGGGTTTGTATGAGAGCTATGATGGTTTAAATAGTGTAGGTTAATGTCACGCCCCGCTTCCCAGTATACGGAGACGGAGACGTGGCAGGCAGGCGACGTATTTACTCAGAAATAAATACGTTAAGCGTAAATAAGCAATATATGAAATGCACAAGAAATGACAAGAGATATAATATAAATAGCAACTTTTATTAACATTTATCTTTACAATACATTGCTTTGAAAAGAAAATAAAATGATATAAAGCAATGCCTAAACAGTGGCATATGAAATAAAAAGTAAGTACAAGGAAAAGCTAGAAGTCCGGTTGCTCAGTGAACTGGTCCACGTTCTCCTGGCTAGGCTTGATCTCGAGAGAGTCCGGTCCTCCTGACGAACATTCCAAAGAAAGAAAAGACAGGAATGTCGTCAGCGAACTAGCGCTCGATAAGTCCCAAAGAAAGACAGGAATATATCAAGTATTAAGAATTGAACTGTTAAGGTGTACAAGTATGAGATTGCTATTCTAACGTAGTTGTTTGTAGCCTGGTACAGAAGGTATCGGTGTATACGAGAGAAGTCCATCTTACCCCGTGGACTATGGTAACATGTAGTACAAAGCCCCGTCAAAACCCACGGGACAATAGCACGAGAGTTTATGTAGGTGTCTTTTAGTGATCATCTCATTCCACTTCTAATACATTTCGTACCAATCTACCCCGTTAACCCCGTGTAATGTTCTATATAGATTATAATTATCAGACTTTCCGAGACCATGAATACAAGTTGTTCATGTAATCAAGTTTAGAATGTAAACAAGTAGTCATGTAATCAGGTCAAGTTATAACCATGGTTCGGTCAAGTCAAGTCATATTTGCATGTTGATATTGTTCCGGTATTCAAGTTCAGGTTCAAGTATACATGTTAGAGTTTGGATTCATTTTTGAATTGGATTCTGCTTTGAGTTTGGATTCAATCTTGATTTAGACTCAGACTTGAGTCAGACACTTGGAACTGATTGGATCCTGAATTAGGTTCGAAAGTTATCGGTAACTGCTGCACATGGACGGTAGCATTTATGTCTTTTTCCAAGAAAATTACCATTGATAACACCGTTAGGTTTTTCTACCTTAAATAGGCAAGCACTCACTTTCTCCGGCTCTCTGAGACTCAAGAGAATTGATCCCGCTTAAACCCATATTTACTAAAGTCCTTAAATGTAATTTTTTTTATAACTCAGGGGGTTTTATGAAAAATATTTTTAATATATAGTTTCAAAATAATCTCGAAAAATTATTTATATTATTTAGGGTTTCCATGAATGTGAATTTTAGGGATTTGATGTATTTTAGTGAGAATTACCTTAACTTGAATAGTTCACGGTATTTTACTGTAAACTTGTCTTGTATTGATATCTTGATGGTATTTTGATAAAACTTATAATTCTTTTATTTGAAAAAAATATAAGTTATTATATTTTGAAAATATATGGATTTGTAATATTTATATAATTATTAAAAAATTAAGTTTTGATTATTAAGTAGAAAATTTCGTTTTTCTTAAAAATCGTATTAAAAACCTTTCGAGCCCGAATACTCCGTGAGGAGGTCTGCATTTCGCTCTACTAGCCCAAGGATGTGCGATAATTCGCACCATCCAATAGCGGGTCCCCTAAAAAGGGTTGTAGAGCTTTATTTGCAAAGGGTTTTGAAATACAATTCTAAAGAAAACCGTTTGTTTTTATAAGAAATGGTATTTTAATGAAATATATTGTATTTACCACAAAAATAGGTTCAAAGAGAATCATGCTATGAAACCATATGTGTGGAAGGATAGGTCATTACCCCGTGCAGTTTTCTAAAGGTATGTTTCAACAAAGGAAAATAAGATGGCATATATAAAGTTCATAGTATTTAAACGAAAAACTCAATTTAAAGTTATTTTACATGAGAATTTAGATGGAATTTGATTCTAAATAACTATGAGTTAAACTTACAAGTGATGTGTACAAATTGGACTTAATGAAGTATTAAAGATGAGTAGTTTTCTAGGTTTTAGTAAAAGTTGTCGGTAGTAACTTCACTTTCAACATATATTTTTGAGAAGGGATATTCAAAGAAGAAAGTGAGGAATTGATAGGGATTTACGAGTGAAATAGTTTAAGGAGAGGTAGAAGAAGAGTGGGTTGTCGTCGTGGTGTCGCGGGGTCGCCGGAATAGCCTCGATTCCTCACCGGAAGTTGGTCGTTAGCTAACTCCTCTTTTACTCCACTTGTACTTGAGAAAATTTGAGAGTCTTGGCTAGAATTTTCAGAATGAGGAAGGGATAGAGCATGGGATAGTATTTATAGTGTGGCATTAGGGTTTTGAAATTAAAAGAGTGAATTAAAATGCATTAAAATGTGAAAAATGGGAAATTGATGGGTCTCTGTTTGATTGCAGAGTAATCAAACAGTGCAGAGGAGTTAGGGGTAGGCCAAGAGACTTGTGTGCAAAGCCCGGGGCTTATTACCCACGGTTGGACCGTCGGTGTCGATTTTTAAGGGTGTTTGGCCGGTTGATTTGTGAGGGAAAGCCGGTGGATTGAAGACACGTGTCCCTCTCTGTATAAAAATCCTTTTGCATATGTTTATTTCTTCAAACTTTTTATGTTTATGTGCATTGTACGTGTAAACTTTTGGGCTTCCAAAAATTTTAAAAGAAAAATCAGAAAAATATAATGTGTCTGATGGGGTTCAAATACAGAGGCTACGTTACAGCAATGCACGGCTTTACCAGTGAGTTACAAGTTGCTTCTTGTTGTTCTTAAACAAAAATTAACTTTTAAATTGTACTCAGACTTGTAAACTCCTTTCTGTACATTAAATTGAAAAAATTTCATACAGTAAATTCAGAGTTGTTCCAGCTAATTTGTATATGGGCTGGGTATATCAATAAGTCCTATATCAAATATGAACAGGGAATAATAGATAAAGGCTAATAAAGGATTACTCTCAAACCCCCAGATCTTTATAAACCCAAATAATTTACCATGACTAGTTAATAATAACCAAGAATAAAACCCATGCAATATAACTCAAGTCATCATAACCCCATGACAATTTGCCAATAACCTCAAATAATAACCAATCCAAAATTCAAATAATTTAAATAACCCAAAAATCAATTTACGTAATTTTATACCGTACGATCGTTCTAGAGTGATACAATCTTCTTCACCACAACCTGAGAAAAACCCATCTTCCTCTTCTTACTTCTCATCTCTTACTCCCATTCATTCTAATTCTCTTATCTTCCTCTTTATTCTCATAAGCTCTTTATTTTTCCTCTAATTACTTTCACATTAAGAAATCTCAATATAAAAAAACCCAAATTTTAGAAAACTCTAACCCAAAAAAAACCTAGAATTATACAAATCCTCATAAAAAATTCAAAGCAATCAGCATTTACAAAATAGAATACCTTATATCAATCAAATCTTATAAGAAAACCTAACTCGATCAAGAAAATTTTGTTTTCGGAATTTTAAAGCATGTAAGGAATAAGAAGGGAGTGTGAGGATATTTACATTTTTTTTATCGATTTCTATCAAAATTAACCATCATTTAATAATATTGTATTTTAAAAAAAATTAAAGAATTTTGAGAGGTGCAAGTAATATCAAAGAATAATATAGGTACATAGAATTTTGCATAGAATTTTATGGTGTATTTTAAAAAAAACCCATTGATATAAATATTTTAATTAAATATTTAAATGAAGGGTATTTTAAGAATCAATTAAAGTTGAGAGGGGCAAAGTGCTGGTTTTAAAAAGTCAGAGGTATTTCCTGCTATTGGGTTAAATATTAGAGCTATTTTCTGCCATTTAGCCAAAAATTTATTCAGAACAACATAACATAACATACACCCTAGAGTTAAATTAGGCTATCATTTAATTTAGCTGTTTAGAGACGAATCAGTTTGAGTGGCTTTAAAACTTTTGGTCAATCATCAAAGGAGGTGTTGCCTTAATAAAATGCTTGGAAGGATGTAAGTGCCATGCAGGATGAACTACAAGGTATTTTTGCATGATTAACACTATATTTTTTAAATAACAATATGCAAAATAATCCATAGACAAGTCATAATTAAGCAAAAGGAATGAGGACATAAGAGTCAAAATCATATTGTTCCCAGTGTATGCTAAATTAAAGGCACAAAAGAATATAACCAATGCATGACATCTTCATGATTAATTATTTCAAATACACGCAGGATTTGAGAATTATTTAATAAAGTTTTCTCGTTGCATTCTTGCCCTAGTTGCGTGCAATGCTTTATATTAGGCAAGCTACCCAAAATGTGCCACATATCTTGTTTAAATTTTTCGTTTTTAATTTTTTTTATTTTGTTAGTCGGTTCACAAATGAACATTATTTGAAATTGATATTATATTAGGCAAGCTAGCTACCCAAATTTGCCACATATCTTTGTTTAAATTTTTTGTTTTCAATTTTTTTTCAATTTGCTGGTCGGTTCACAAATGAACATTGTTTTGATTTGATATTATATCTCATGTCGTTAAGATTTTGATTTATACTAATTAGAAGAAATAATATCCAATGAATCCATGTTGCATTTTTTCTTTTGCTGAAATTTCTTAAGCATGTTGAATGAGCAAAACTAATGGAATTTGTTGATTGATTGAATTTAGCTCATTGTTAATTAGTTCAAGCTCAAGTTAGGCATAAGTTTGGTTTTGTTGAACTAACTGGTTCAACATAGGTGGCAAATTAAAGATAAACTTATAGAGATTATATTAATTGAAGTTTGAGTCTCGGATTCTTTATGTACAAACTTCAAAGCATCTATAGATCCTAAAAAATTACACTTAAATACCCTTAACTAATATGGTTTCTCACCAACTACTTATAAACTTTTTATTAATTACAGTGAAAGATCGTGATGGTTCATGGTTGAGGATATTTTAGTGTAATTTTCCCATCCTTTTATTTTAAAATTTGTTTGCTTTTGTTTATTAATATTTTGTTCAACGCAGCTTAAAGTTGAATCAAGCTCAAGTATAAAAATCGTTTCAATTTTGGTTTGTAACCATTCAAGTAGTGACGTGCTACTTCTTCAGCTTGTATAGTAATCAAAATAAGTCAAGTTCCATCTCAATCTCAAAAATCAAGCTTGCCCATAAAAATAAGGATGTAGTTGGTTCATTATAAATATATACCATCATTTACCTTATTTTCATCTAAATCATTTTCGATCAAAATAGAATCGATTAAGCCTTTATAAAAGATTTGATGAAATTGTAAACCAGGGAATTGATAAGTGGTCTCAGACTTCTAGTCGAGCAAAAACAAGTTTACTATAACCTCTCCCCAAATTCTCCTAAACCGGCTAACTTCTAATCGAATGATTAGTGGGGGGATCAAATTATGTCCTGATCTTTCTAGTCTCCTAAAAAAAAAATGAATCTTGGGTTTATTTCTGACTATATAGTTCTGACAGTTTGGCAAACATATTTTTTTCATTCGGTTAGATAAGTTATTCTACTCTAGAAAACTTAGAATAGATATCAATTGATTTTGAAGCGTGTGAAGAGAAGCCCCATCTTTTTATTCATAGTTTTATTTAACCAGAAATCATACCATACAATTCCTTTGTGTTTAATTATAATTGATAACCACCGACCATAAATAAACATGTGATTAATTAATGTTGATAACATCGTTGCTGAGCTAAGAGACGGTGTATATAAGTCTCGATGCATGCACGAAGGCAACACGCATGAAAACAAAACGTTTAGAACATTATCAACCTTCATTTTGATTTCCATTCAAGATCAATCAATCGATTTGGATACAAGGGTCCTCATGATTCAACATTTTTTTAATCCCAATTTACAGGAAAGTACAATAAGAAAGGGTAAATTCTATAAAATGTAATGATCATTTGTCGATCAAACATCATGACTTTTTTCCTAATTTGAACAAGCTTTTAACAGGAAAAAATTATATGGTTAGGAATATTAGAATAGGAAAATACATTCACATAGTTATCATACAACCGAATTTTTATATCATGTCCATTTTTGGCACATACTACAAATTTGAGGTGACATCAATCAACATCAATTGTAAAACAATCAAATCTTCCATTAAATATAGTTTCCATAGCTGATCACATTCTGGGAGCTGCTTGATTTCTATGGAAAAAAGCATGCTAATAACATCATGCGGTGACTAAAAAAATTAAGAGAAACAAGATAGGGAACGCTATCATGGCCTTTTCTCATGCCAAATACACAAACAAGTGGAAGGCATGAAGTGGTCCAGCACCTCCTTTTTTCTCCTTGAACCACAAGTGGCTGACAAATTCATCAAGCATTTTTAAAGTGGCGAGGGAACCACAAAGTATAGAGAGAGGTGGGGGCAATGGTGATGTTGAGGTTTGAAAATGCCCACCACTAAGCTCTCTCTCTCTCTCTCACCACATATATTCAAAGTCTGTCCAAAAAGCCTATGGTTATGATCACAAAAATTGGATGTGACAACTCAATCCATAGAAGAGCATTGTATTCCTTCTTTTCTTTCTATTCTACAAAACAGGAGTTCCCTCTTAGATTATACATAACTAGTTTTTTGCACGTGCAGTGCACGTGAGTTATTATAGGTGGAGAATATGCAGACTGGATTTAAACCCAACCAAGCTTCCCACTCAACTGCAAGACCCCAGGGCACTATTTTAAGAGACTCTAAGTGAGCAATTTTTTTTTAAAAGTTAATATAAAAAAGGTTGGCATGGATTAATGAGATGGCGGTATATTAATATGATTTTCTCTTGCTTTTAAAAAAATTTAGTGAAATGAACGACCACAAGCGGCCACACGATTTTGCATTATAAGAGTAAAAGATGTTTCTAGTGTCATCTTAATACATTTATTTTATACATCTCTCCATCCACTGTCCAGAAACAATTCATCTATCTCATATACAAATATCGAGATAGATATGAAATACTATACTTTCCTCGGAGATATTGCTTTTCTAGCGGCTTACATGTTTTTCTATGCGAAAGATAAATGTCATGTACTGTATTGAAGCAGGGAAAAAGGTATTTGATCTTTCTAGATAACTAACCAACAATAACCCGCATAGAGATGTAAGAGTGGCTTCACAGACTCTCTGCAAAGATCCTAAACACTGTACAGCATCCTGACTGGCACAGAAATTTAAGGCCGACTGTCCCCCACATTTTGGTAGCCAACCTCACCTTAATTTCTTTCTAATGACTTGCACAGATGCACTTCCAATGTCAAAGCAACCACAACCTTATTTTAGCAGGAGAATAATTATCAGAAACAAAGACAGTTAACTGCTATATAAATTTGCTATCTAAAATCCTTATGCTTCAAATTTTTTTTTTCTGGCTGTGGCCCGTAAACCCTAACCTATGCAACACACACAACATGCCCACACACACATACACCCAAGGGACTCACAAATTTTCCCCGAAGGCGTTAAATTGAGCCTCCGCACTCTCCCCAGAGAGGGAAATGCCATACCAACTAAGCTATATTGCTCATTGGTATTCTTATGCTTCATGGATGTTATATAAAATCATGCAAGCATCCATACCCTGATATATACATGAACTTCAGGCTGTGTGTGAGATGATCCTCACATAACATAAATAATCATTACTTACACTCAATGAGATAATTAGATTATACATTCTTGGGCTAAATAACACTAAACTACCCTTAAATATGGCTGAGGTATTTTTTTAATTACAGTAAACTCACTTAAACTTTGTTTTTAAGGGAATTTTTTCACTAAACTACCCTTAAATTAGCACTTTATGGGAGCTTCCTACAATTTTCTTCTTAAGAAAAAACTTTAAAGTTAGTTAAGAGTAGTTTAGTGTACTTTACGCTGTATTCCTGCCTGCCAGGGAGCATATTAGATGGGTATTATTCATGACCCTTGTTCCATTGCAAGTTACTCAAATTTACACCAAAAGGAAAAATTCAAATAGAAGCAGTTTCACCAAGAGTCTTATGAAGCACTTCATGAAAGGAATAAGATTTAGAACCACCAATTCATAAGAGATGCATAATTGGAACATCAAGAAGAGCCTACCACCTCCGACGAGTCGAGTCGCTAATAGCCATGAGCTGATGATGACCGCCAGGTGCACAATCTTGAAACAAGCGGAGGAAAAAAAGAAACGAAAAGAAGAGCAAGAATTAGCTCCTGATATTATTCGCCATAGATGAGTCTGGAGGTTGCTACGAATCAAATCACTTCCCAAACCAATATCTTGAAAAGCCGCACATAGTTATGGGGCTGAGGGATGTAGCACGCGCTCTTAAGAATGGAGAGACCCAGAATTTGGCTCCTTGTGCTTCAAGGAGAGATTATTGAACTGAGATTCGAGGTCTCTGCTGTTATTACGTCTATGAGTAGGAGCGGGTTGTGGTGACTGCTGCTGCTGCTGCTGAAACAACAATCGGAGACGGGTTCTTTCTCTGTCCAACATCTCATACTGGACTGCATTGCACAAAACATCATTTGTGTTATTATGAAGTAAATGCAACATAGTTGGCTGAAGTCGATGATGAACATTAAAAAGTGGCAACTGGTTGGGGTGAATTTAAAACATGAACTTAAGATAAATGAAACTTGATATCAATATTTCCAAGATAAAATTGAACTTGATGTCAGTAAGAGGGGCCATCAATAAGACAAATCCAAAGTTTTAGCTGTGGTCCTATGAGGTTTCACATCAAGACCAATCAATTAACGGGCAAGTGCTAGGCTATCTAACATGAAAACTTACAATTAATTGTAACCATTTTTTTCTTCTTGGAAACATGCATGCTAACCAAAGATGTGTCCTTGTTTTTCTCCCAAAAATGTGTTGCATATATAACCAAAAGGTACACAAAATGAGCTAATCTTGCTAGTAGCTTAATAAAAGGGAGAGATCTCACAACCAACCACTACTATATTTAGATATTTAAACAGATCATGGAGCAGTTGTCGTGTTCTTGTTCTTTCTACAAGAGAGGAGTTAGTAAAGAAGAATGCATCTCCCACCTACTATAATCAAATTATTGAAAAGAATGTATCTAACCCACTATAATCAAATTATTGAAAAGGGTACGATACTAAGAAAATGTTTGAGCAAAGAAAATCCACTCCGAATCTTCTCATTGGTTCTATTTCTCTCTCATCCAACTAACATCTACATTCATGGGGATTCAAAACAATATTTCTTTACTCCAATTTGGGATCACGATACTGCTTTTGGTTTACATAAAAACTACATGATCAGTTGTAGGAAGTGAAGGTTAATACAAAAATCATGATATACAAGCTCTAAATTGTCAAAAATATTTTGTAGATTCTCAATGTCTGTTTCTAGTTTCACAAATGGAAAGTAACTCTTACAAAGAGCTGATTAGTCATGGTACATGCCATATAAATTCAAGGTCCATGTTAAGGTCTAAACACATTAAAGCATGAACTGTCAACGGTCGCTGAAATTGAATCCTTTCCGGACCATATATCTGTTCAATTTGTGAGAAGACATGGAAAGAGATTGAACATTTATATGGAAAGGATCCAGTTTCAAATATATGGTCGGGAAAGGATCTAGTTTCAGTAATTGTTGGCAGTTCATGCTTTAATGTCTTTAAATCTTAACATAGACCATGAATTTATATGGCACGCACCATGACTAACAGCTCTTTGTAAGAGTTGTCCATTTATGAAACTAGAAACAAACAATAACAACCTACTAAATACTTTAGACAATTCAGAGCTTGTGTATCATGATTTTTATATTAACATTTACTTCTTACAGGCTTATCATGTAGTTTTTGTGGTAAACCAAAAGCAGCAATGTGATCCCAAATTGGAGTAGAGAAATATTGCCTCTAATCCTCATGAATTTATATGCTAGTTGGACGAGAGAGAAATAGAACCAATAAGAGTTTTTCGAATAGAATCTCTTTGTTCAAACATTTTCTCAGTATCGCACTCTCTTCAATAATTTGATTGAGTGGAAGATGCACTATCTTCGATAATTTGATTATAGTTATTGGGAGATGCACTCTTCTTTACTAATTCTTCTCTCATAGAAAGCATAGGACAACCGCTCCATGATATGTTTAAATCTCTAAATATAGCAGTAGTTGATTAAAACCCTTGTGAGATCTCACTTTTATAGAGCTATAAATTTTATTCCTTACACGGATATGCCTCTAAAGTTGAAACCTAGGAGAATCAAACTCTTTCAAAGAAGAATCTTCACTATGCACAGAAGGAGAATCTCGTTCATGGATAGGTAAATTTGAAAAGAAATGTTGCTACTGCTATTGGTTTTGAGAGCTCAATATGAGGCTTATGTAGATCTTCAGGGACCATTGTGTAAAAAGCACAAGAAGAAATGAGACGTTACTGTTCCAGATATAAGTTCATGGTCTCATATAGTTAAGAATAACAAAATAGGATTGGCAAATCAAATACTCGCTCTCACTACATTTTGTATTGGTTCTCCACTTCTCTTTAACATGCTTCCTAACAAAGCTATTATTCATAAGAAAATCTAGATGAAGAACAGTGTTATCACTATGCCTCAAGTTTTGGTCAGCGCTACAACTCTGTTGTGTCATACTCAATGGTCACTAGGGCAGTGCTCAACTGCACAGGAACAATCCGAACAAATTTAGTTGTATTATAATTGCATGCACATGGACTAATAACTAAATTTTTAGGTGCAACACAATCAAATTGAGATAAGAAACAGTGTTTCTAGTTTCTGAATCATACAGCATTGTGCATTTTAAGTCAAAAGTATCCTAGAGTGTGGGTGTGCGTGTTCATGTGTGTGCCAGGTATAACAATATGTACATTAAAAAATGAAGCATTTAGAAAATAGATAAACCATTCAAGCCATGAACTAATCACATGTATGTTGCCAATTTGAATCATCAGGCATGATGATAAAAGGAGTAACTAATATTAATACAGAATTGCAAAAACAAAAATTACTAGTTTTCAGTCTAATCATTATTCTATTCCTTTTATCTGCACCAAATGAGCATGTTAGCAGGGGGTGTTTTGTATGCACGTGACAAAAGCAAGGGTAAATGCGCACAAGCACGTGCCATATAACACATACACGAACAGCCACAAATCCATTTAAGAAGTAAAGTCTTTGTTCGAAACAATAAAATTGGTGGTCTTATGAAATTAGCACTAACAAACTCTATGCTCTTAGACTTCATCTAATAACCATATCTATGTGCACAAAAAGGATTCAAACAATTAACCAATAATTATTTGTTTAAAAAAGTAATTTATAATTGAGTTTCTTGGAAATTATTTTAAAAAATCATATGTATGTCATTCTTACCATATCACATATTGACTCTATCATATGATACCAGGGATGCACATCAAACATACCAATCAATTTCCCCAAAAAATCAAAATTGTATCTTATGGTGTATTGTAAGACACCAATAACCATATCTATGTGCACAAATAGGATATGACATAGGATGTTTCTGCAGAGGATTACAAAGTGATAATTTCATAAATTAGTCGAACAAGATGTATGGACACACTGCTCAACGTTACTTTGCTGTAATGCTAAACTTTTGACACTGTTTATATAAGCACCGAAGAACACAATGAACTTATAGCATTATTTAAGTCGGGTAATAAATGCTTCAAGCCTGCAATATAGTACCTTGAAGCATCATGAATTGTCCAACACACACTCAGTAAAGGACCTGATTAGTTATCGAATAGCAAAAAACAGCATGACATGACTTGCATGCATCATGAGTTTCAGCAATTAAGTGTATACCAAGTATTTTTGTAGTACAGAGAGGAGGGGGGAAATCTCTGTAAAACTCGGTTTGGGCCAACACATGGATGCTCATGGAGCTTTTAATATAGCGAGACTCCATCCAAAAGTCTTGAGCCTTGTGGAGGTTTATCCCATCTTATATCTTATACCCATATGCATAGTTGTTAATATCTTACGATATACAGTACATATCTTATGATACGATACGATAAGAAAGGTTTCTGATACATATCGGCCCTCTGTATCTTAAAATCTATCGTATCTTACGATATACAATACATATCGTGTGATATAATACGTTCTGATACGATATACGAAATGAACAATACAATATTTAAAGACCCCGTTTGTTATTAGGTCATCCCTAGATCTTCCAGGGTTTAAAGACCTTAAAAATATAGAATATCTAATCTCTAAAGTCCAAACTAATCTAAGCCACAAAATGCAAGACTTTAGAAACTATCATCTCGTCCTCGCGTGCACTCACAAAGAAAAAATATGTTAGAATTTTGAAAAATAAGACTTAATGTCTTGATTTATATTAAATAGAACTTGCAACTAGAAAGAAAGCAAAAGAAAAGAGAATAAAACGATAGGCATATCATCCGAATTGTTTATCAGATAAAGAATCCAATGACGGATTACAGAGAAAGGTCCTTGTTTACCGGCAGACGCTTCTTGGGTTGATGTTCATATATGCTTTGAAGTTGATGGAGGACTAAATGGTATGAAAAGAAAAAATGAGATATAATGATATTATATTTATTAGTTAATTTTGTTTTAAAAATATTAAAATTCTTAGTATTTTTTAACCGGTTCTTTATAGAAGCTCGAAATTTTGAATGCTATTCCAAAAAATATTTGCAAAGAAAAAGAAAAGAAGATGGCAAAAGTGAAAGAAGCAGAGTTCGTAAAATACAAAAATGAAGATGAGAACATCCTCATCAACGATAATGATAGGCGATAAATTGATAGAAAACTATTGAATGATTGGTAGTTTTGTTTTGTTAATTTTTGAAAAAATTTAGTTCACGATGTGTAAATTTAGTTAGAAAATGTTGCTACTTGTGAAATTTATGTCTATATCACGTGGGTTACACTTTTCGACTATAGTACCCATTCGCTTAATTATCTAATTAACTTATGGGTTATGATTGTTCAAATGACTTATGTTGTTTCATGTGTTTTTCTATTTTAACTTTACATATATTGCGTCGGTTACGTGACTAGGGCTATACTACTTTTTATAATTTTTTTCATATACCGTAACATGTTACTAATTTAATCATATAATTGTAAAAAATATAGTTATATTCTTACTTAGTTATTACACAAGTGACTGTCATATCTTACGAAATACGATAGAGAAAGAAACAAAAACGATATATGATCCATATCATCATTTGATAACTTTGCCCTTATGCATCCCACAATTTTCCCGATATGGGACTAAATGTTATCCACATTCTCAACAATTTCTATATGCACTCAAATTGACTGCAAGGCAGGTTATGTTGATTGAGTCATGGCGACTCAAATGAGCAGCAGCTAACCAAAGAACAGAACTTTCCAGTCAACTCGAGTCATATAGAACCTGCTTGAATTGCAGGTAGCGAGTGAGGCCATAAAGCAACAGACTTGGTCTCAAGTTCTGAACGTCAGGTGATGTACTAATAACTGTGATGCTCCGGTAATTAGCATACCAGGTAAAACAATTTGCAGCTTTCTATTACGGAAAGTTATACGCTTTTCTGCTTTCCTCATTATCCCCACTACCTATATATATAAGCATTATATGGTCAAATTATAAAGGACCGTATTTTTCTTTTTTATATATGATTCTTGGCTAGAAGCAACTAGCTAGCTGGGTGCTTGACTTTGACGGGAGAGCTGTTTTAGTGCTAAAAGTTGTATAACACTTAAGTAGGTAACTGAGATTCCAACTTCAACAACACTAAGATTATTCTCTATGTTCTCTGTACATGTTGGAGTAAGAATCATGTGACCCTTTACAAGCTTCAGCATTTTAAAGTGATTAAATTCAAGTTTTGCTCTATCTAAAATAACTTCTCATGGAAAATAGTGGCTCTTTCAAAGTACACAATTTACTAAATTATGTAATTTGTGGTCAATAATGAGTGTAGATAATGGTTCCCTAGGTTCTCTGGTTAAGACATAAAAGATCAATTCAGGAACTGTTCCTGGGTCCATTACTTCCACAACTGAAAATTTAAAGCAACCTCTAAATGAAAGTTGCCTTTCAAAACTCCATGGGAAGTAAGGCTGGTCTCTGGATTGAACTGTAATGAGATATAATAGGATATGAAAGACCTTAGCCATCTGCTTCAGACATCAACCATGTCAATTGGTTGTCAAAGCCAAATGGTGATCTCAAGGAGCACCTTTAACTTCAGAAGTGCTGCAGTTACAAAAACCTTTAAAACTAGGGGGGATTTTTTTTAAGAAAAAAAATGGAAGCTGACACCACAAAAAACAAGGTAAATATACAGATATGTTGACTAATTGACTTATCATAGTTGTCAATACTTATGATATACGATTAATATCCTACGATACGACACAACACGATATAAAATAGTGCACAATACCAAAATTACGTTCTAAATTCTACTTCAGTTTAGTTCCACTTATATTGATTAATTATCTTATGAACTAAAATTGTTCATTTGAATTTTCTTGATTCACGACTTCACGTATTTTGTATTGTATTTGCATTTGCGTGATTGTGTCACTAACTTGCTAGCAGCCTAGCACTTACTAACTGTTATATTTCTTTGTATATATCGGTCTATATTTACTGATTTGAACATACATTTATGAAATATAAGGTTGGATACTCAATTGCATAACTGTTAAGAGAAAAATATCTTATGATACAAATATGATACGATATGAAAGAAAAACGATATGCGATGCATATCATTATCGCATATCATGATTTGACAACTATGCTTATCTGTAAGGAGCACCTTTGAAATGGAAATATTGACATTGTTGTTTGGGGGGCAGGATTTCATGGAGTATGTGTCATGATTGTTTTCATCATCCATGGGAAATACTTGATAGCTGCCAACAAATAAAATTCTTCTGGAACGATCACTGACAGCTTATTTTCATCATAGAAAAGGGTGAACGAAACATTGAAACCTAGTTACAATTATATTGATTAAAGTGGAAAGGTGAAAAAAGGTATCAGCTATCGTTAAGGTTTCTAAATCAAATATTACCGCCACAGGGATAGACAAAATTTACAGATCATAAGCTTCGTTCGTATTCCCTTCCCTTCAAATCAGGTGAATCTGTAGGTTTTAAAACAGGTGAAGAACTGGGTATGTGAGTTGAATAGTAACAATATCAGAGAAACTTAAGTGATGAATCAATTCTACAGTTACGTAGTTGAGGAAAACACATATAACATGAATGTTGAAGGAACAGAGCAGTTGATATTCCTGCTTGCTAAGATCGGTTTTGATAGAATGGTTAACAATATCGTATGGCTTTCTTGAATGGTGGGTTGAAGTAAGGCCAATCATACTAAGATATCACATATGGTGAAGAAGATAAGAAGGCTGCACTATACGCATTAAAAGAGGCAACATGCAAACTTCTATCATAGGATGCTAAGGAAACTCTTGTTTGGTATCTGTAACTGAAGCATAACCATGTTCAGGAAGCAAAACATCAGTTTTCTTCAAAGAGCATGTGATGCTTGTTATTGGGATGAACTCAACTTCCTCCAGATCTCAAGTAAAAGCTATCATAGTTAAGTGGCTAAAAGGAGTACATGATAACATGCTAAAAGAAAAACATAAATGCTGAACGAAAGCACTTACGCTTTTTTATTCGGTGCTCCTGTGTTAGACTGTCAAGCCGTTGTTTAAGTGTTTGGTTCTCCATGTTCAATATAAGATTCTGCTGATCCACAAATTCCAGTTCAGCTGAAACTTCCATCCCTTCAGCCTATAGAAATACTAATCATTCAATGTTAGAATAGAAGTGCTTCTATCTAATAGATTCCCTTTTTAATCGAGAGTCGTTGAATTTGACAGCACTTGCCTGTAAAACTTGAACATTTCTCTCCAGTTCAGCAATGTACTGAAGTTTCCGTACTCGCGACCGCTGAGCAAATTGCCTGTCACAATAGAAAGATGATCTTTTAGTAATAAAGAGAATTTTATACAATGAGACTTTTTTACTATAAATTGAAGTTACATAATTACAGGACTACAATACATGTGTGACTGAAGCTGCATCGTATTAATGAGCTCAAACAAAAGGGGGGGGGGATCCATTGAGGTAAGAATATAAAATGCAGGGTTATCCACATATTGGTTTGACTCGCAAAACATGCTGTATTTATATGCCCAAGTGTTCTTATGTTAGAACGAATGTTCTATTGGTAGCACAGACCAATCAGCATTACAAGTCAAGAGGAAGATGGCCGGCAAGAACTGTCAGCAGGTTGGAAAAAACCATGGAACAAAAATGAAATTCACCTGCTTTCTGCTTGACTACTCCTATCATGAAAGTATGTAGTCTTTGTTTGATTGTTTTTTTGTGTTCAGCTATTTCAAAGGTTTTCAGAGCCAAAGGTCTATTAGAAGTTTCGTGCAAGAGCGTGCACGTACGCGCGCGCGCGCGCACACACAGAGAGAGTATCTTGAATGAAACTGTTTTAGTTAGGAAAAGGGAGAAGGCCAAAAGAACATGAGAGAGAGAAGGAGAGAGAGAGAGAGAAAGTATCTTGAACGAAACTGTTTTAGTTAGGAAAAGGGAGAAGGCCAAAAGAACATGAGAGAGAGAGAGAGAGAGAGGAAAATTAACAAAGACGAAGAGAGCCCAACTGGGCCTGCCATCCTATTTGAAGAATCTCAAAGGCAGCACATATCACTTGCCAAATTTCCCTCTCAAGACGCATGTATCCTTTGTCCTAGACTGAACAAGCAAAAGACCAACTTAGACCCCTGAACTTCATCCTCCGCGACTGCAACATTAGAGCCCTTACCACCATTTGGGTACCCATCTACTATGATCCTCGACTTGACAAAAAAGAAAATATCAGGGAACGCTTACCTGACTCCCAATTCTGAGACAATGTAGACATATGAATGCTATGCTTATTTTGCTAGTCGCACTCACGTACAAAATGTCGTTGCTTCTGGGATAAATCCTATACCATCCATAAAAAAAATATTATATACTATTAAAACTCGAATTGAATAATATTACAAAATAATAGAGCCGATTGCTTAGCCTGTTTAACAGTTTCAAATCTGCCTTGGACTAAAAGAACGCTGAGGATGAAATCCTTCTCTACTTTCTAGGCATCTTCTAGATCTTGATTTGACTCTTCCTTCTCTAGGTTTCCAGTGACAAACTCAAGTCTCTGCATCAGTTATTTTTTTCCCCAAGACGTGCGCTCTTATTTATTGGAGATGTGGCTGCTATAGAAGTTCACAACATTCACGCGCAACAAAAATCCTATTATATGGGTGATTAACCTCAGTAAAATATGTGAATGCACATCTATAAGCTGATGAGATTTCTGAGAACCTGGGTGAAACAAAGAATCTACATCAGGGTACATGCTTCGTTACCCACCTGAATGAGGTATTACAAGAAACCTTTCAAGCAAAGCACCAGTAAAAGGTTCCTTAACTAAAGTTGCGTAGCTCTTTGCGCTAAAATATTAAAAGCCTGAGAGGCCTTCGTGCACGAACATGATTGTGCTATTTATATCTAGAAGAACATGGCAGTCCAGATGGCAGTACACTGGTTTCTTCACGCATAGATTAACACCTAAGGATCAATGTCCTGTTAACATGTCCCCGTAAGATATACACATGCCACAGATAAAACACCATGCATAGGATGCCACACGAAAGACTCGACCTCTTAAGATATTGTCCAGTTAAGCCTTTCATATCAGATACCACTGAACCGTTTCCATTTTTTCTTTAAAAAATTGTGTTCACTCTTGAACATAAGCATATTAAGGTTAAACTTTACTTAATAAAGGAAGAGGAAGAAGAAAAACTTCACCAAACAATGTGTCCTAAGAAGTAAGATCACAATGACTACATTAATTAAAATAGCAAGTACTGATACAAGGCTGCCTTCTTAGCATGAATAAATTCCAAAACATCGCAAGTCGATATTATATGAAAAACAGAAGTATGACCCATCCCACCCCACCCACCACCTTAACCCCCCACCTTGATGCCCACGTGTGTAAATAACTCCCAATCACATATTTCTGTCTCTAAAGGAGATAAACCATTAATTACTGCATGTACTATAAGATATGAACACTTGAATTCATTACAAGAATGCAGTACTTACGAATGCATGACTCGGATTTATGGATAACGAGCTGAGAAATTTGGAGAGGAGAAGCCACTTCAGGCACAACAGCAAGTGATTAAGACGATTGTATATATAAAAAAACCTCTTAGAAGCTGAGCTCTGAAAGCAAGCAAGTAATTAAATGTGGCGAAGATTTAGAAATGATGGTTAGTCATGATTGTGCATCAACAGTAAGTATTTGGTATTGAGAAATTAAAATACTGCTGCGGTGCTATTTATGTTTTAAAAAAATTGCAATTATCACCCAATAAAGTTATCGAGGACTGGAATTCAGTGAAAGCAAACCCGTAATTACTTACATTAAAGAATACAGAAGTGATGCTTTCTCATAAATGTGCATGTACATCAAGTTTTGTTTAATGTTCAGATAGCAAAAGCATTTTGCATTACTAATGACATCTATTAAATTTACTACAATTGGTGATGGGAAAAGGGGAAGCAGATAAGTGATCTGAGAAAATCTTACTGTTTAACCCGCTTTGTATCTGTCTCGGATTGAGATTGCTTCTCCCTTCCTTCAAAGGAACCTATCAGGTCTTGGCCAGACTCCACGTGCTCTTGCTTATCAACAACGGTAGATGTCACTGTATCAGGCTCCCTCAAGGTAAACAAAGACCCTACATTCATTCCCTTGTCCTTTGGCGATGGAACACTGTTTTGAAAATTAACCGTGTTTATGCTCGAGTCCCATCCTCTAATTTGCGGTCTTGCTAATGTTCTCCCCTCGTTAAAATAATTTACTCGCTGTCCATCTTTAAGATGATCAAATTCTTTTGCTCCCCATTGAGGCATCGCCCGGACATTTCCATGTCTATTCTCCTCTGGCGCTAAGTTATCTACGCTAGAATACATTGAATTTGCATCCAAATAAGCAAACGAGTCACTTGAAGAACGACGATGTGCTCCTCTTTTCACAGGTGTCTCTGGCTCGTTAAGGAGATCATCGAGCCAAGAAGGCTGCTCCTCGATGAGAAAGCTCTCAGAGGAGGTCCGTTGATGATGCCTATGTCCTTCTCCTGGCTTTGGGATTCCTTTTGATGCTACGGAACCATAGTCCCCATAAGATGGGGAAATGCTCGGAAATGGACACTTGGGAGGGAGGAAAGATTGTTTCCCCGAGCAAGATTGGTTCCTGAAGTTTGCAGCCCCTCTCATGTTCGACATTAGCCAAAGATGTCCGATCTGTAAAAATTATATGCAAGGTTATAATATATATAAACTTAATAACAAGTCAACACTTCTTGCTAGCTCAAATATGATCTGAAAACCAATCTTGTGCTTATTAAAAAGTGAAAACTTCAAACAAATAAAGAGAGAGAAAAAAAAAAGAAACACTCAATGCTTGTCGCTAACATCTAAAAGTGACAAGTAAATGTTTCTATCAAAACTGGATTTTTGGGCCAAGGTAGTAGAACTTCATCAATATTGCTACTTGTGCAGCTCAGTAGTGTGCCCCTTGATGAAACTTAAGCAAATGCAGATAAAAATTTGTCGTGTCAGCAAAAAAATTGAATAAAACACACATCAAGATTAAATCTTTTCACTGATTCTACTTAAACTAGAACAAAAATGAGTAAAAGGTCAAGATCTAAAGAACACAACATACAGGAACTAGATCAGTATCAAACTCTACTGTGATAATTTGCAAGGAAGAAACAGATAGTAAACAAAATAACATAAAACCTTGCAAAAAAATGAGCTAAGATGAAGACTGATAACCAAAAAGAAAAAACGCATGAAACTGAACTAAAATTAGAGCAAAGGGATTGAATGCACGCACCAGATCGGCTCTCTTCTGCTCGATCAATCGATATGAAACCCTAATTAGGTTTTTTTCCCTCACTTTTTGGCCCTCTTAGTATTTCTAGGGTTTCAGCGAGAGGAGAGAGAAGCGGGTCCGCAGAGAGAGGAGAGAGAGAGAGTGAGAGGGAACCCAATGAGGGAAGAAGAAAGCGAGGAAATAGTTGGCGAGAATCAGACGAGTGATGTAAATTATCTTTAAAAAAACTCCCGAGATGTTTGGCGCTGTCCTCACGCGTTTTTGTGCCGAAATGGGTGTCAGCTCTTTTGTTCATAGTTTTCTTTGGCATATGTCACCCTCATAAGCTCATTGGTTCATATCACTCAGGGTAAATAAATAAATAAATCCTTTATCCATCGGCATTTTGAATTCAATATTTAACATTTATGATATTTTTGAATTCCGATTCTCTCCGATACTCTGTATTCTGAATTCACTATTTAACATTTATGATGCCTTTGAATTCCTATTCTCTGATACTTTTTACACCGGAAGAAACTCTTCGGCCTTATCAACCCGACATTAGGGCATTGATACAAGTTGCTAAGGAAGGCCGCAAATTACAAAGAGATTAATAATGCGTAAGCCTTCGTTAGAATCTCGTATTCTTGTTTTCTTCATTTTAATGATGAATGTTGACGTAAATAGATAAAAATCTAATCCACAAAAGGAAATTATACTATCAAGTTTGTTAAAATATCTCTTTTTGGATACCGTTTGAAGAGCATTTTTTATTTTCAAAAATAGGAACGGACGGAATTATATTTTTTGATCGATAAGCAAAAAGTCGCATAAGATAATCGAGATGATTTAAATCGTACAAAATAGCTTAAAGATATTGGGCCGGCACCGGAGCAATAAAGAATGAAGTTTTAATTTAATAATGATTTGATTAAATATAGCAGACGTTCATAGTCAATAAAAAGATGACTCTCAATTAACATATCTAACGGAAGGAAAACATCGTCTAACCAACCGACCCTTCAATTTGTGCGGAAGACCACGGCCCCATTAATCTTGTAAATGCTTTTGTTGTTGCAAAAGTAGAAGCAACCCAGCAAGTAAAAGATATTTCTTATAAGGCCCTCAACAAGTTCTTGTGAGTGAAATTTCCAGCAAAGCGGCAGCCAAAGGGGTACAGCTGCCTGCCACCTCGAAAATGGGGTATAAGTTGTTGTGAGCATGTCCTCTGCTTTGTTGTTGCTAAATATTATTTCTACCGGTGATTTGCTATTGGCCAATTGTCACAATTTTTTAGAATTTGGGCAAAAGCTGGGATGAGTCGATGACAACCTAGCTTGCACCAAACTTTTTGAACCTGGTTGCAAGTTGCCTTTGTTAATGTAACACCCTTTAATCAATTCATGTTTGCGTTTTTAGGTAAACCTTAATCCTAGATCCAAATCTAATCTTTAGTAAGATTTACTTCAAGAGAAATTTTGATCCTTGGGATAGCCCATTGAGCCTAGCTAACCACCGTGGACTAGCCCTAGGGCAAGATGTGGCCTTCATACAATCGCATCGAGAATTGTTTGATGGTTTTGAAAGCGTAGTCCATAGGTTCTAACCTATAGGCCTTAGCGCGTCGTTTAGTTTTCTCGATGTGATTTTAAGATGCATTTGCGATTGTGTTATCTTGTAGGTACCTCTCGAGGGCTTCATATGATGAAGAAGATGAAGGCGACGTCGACACCGACACGCAGGATGCAAAATGAGTAGATTATTTCTACGGGGGAAGTCGGGTGGATGTCGTATAGCACCTCCGCAGTTCGATATTTAGTATACTATATATATATATATATATATATAGCGTTAAATGTGATATGGATATTCTAGATGTGATTAGGTGTGCTATGGATAGATTAGGGTTTAGAAGTCAACTAATATAGTTTCCTAGTCGCGAACCCTAGAATAGGTTTACACCTACACGCACACACATGCTTATCTGTTATACCTATACCTGGATGATGAGGATAGTAGATGATATTTAGAGATGAGTCGATGAGATTGGGTATAGTGCCATGAGATCGGGAATAGGATGTGGTTCATATTTGGGATACGACATGAGATTTTAGCGGGCATTTGGGCGTGTTTTCATACACGCGCATACATTTATATATATATGGTATCAGTTGTACTAGACCTAGATCAGTATCCCAGATCATGTGATATGACGATAAGGATACCGGATAATTGATGAGATAATTGTGATATTGACCCGTACCCAGATTTGGGATGTCGTACGATGATTTACCGTACGAGCTTTATTTGATGATAAGATCCGCACTCATGACTCGAGAATGTCATATGATATTGTATCGTACGCGGTACCTTTGAGGCGGAATCACCGACTATTATATTTATATATATATGTATCGACTTAGATTTAGGTGGTTTCCATACCCCTCCCGATTAGCTTGTTGGTTAGATCTGTAGTTTGCTTAGTAGATGTTAGGCTAGATCGATGTCATACCTATTTAAAAAAACTAACGAATAGGGAGTATTTTAAAGACATGCAAGGGATTCTACGGATATTTTCAAAAGACGCATCTTTTCTTAAAAACATCATAACCCTTATTTTCCTAAAAACCCCGATTCGTCTTCTTTCAAATGGCAAAACAGTATGACATGGATACACTGATGTAGATTCTGCACTGTTGTGTTTATTATTCATCTACCGCATATTCTTGCTTTTCGCATCGCATTACATGCTTAAATATGTTTATTGTTATATTAAAACCATGCTGTTAGGACACCAGCACCATTATCGATGATGCGTATGTTCCACGTACACCTGTTTGCCGGCTCACACACTTCATCATCGATAATTGCCATGTCACTACACTGTAGGACTGTTACATTCAGGATATGACATATTGTACACCCATACTTGTGCACATACCTATTGTACATTCATACTTATGCACTTACATATTGTACATCCATACTTGTGCTCATACCTATTGTACATTCATACTTGTGCACTTACATATTGTACACCCATACTTGTGCACTTACATATTGTGCACCCATACTTGTGCACATACCTATTGTACATTCATACTTGTGTACTTACATATTGTACACTCATACTTGTGCACATACCTATTGTACATTCATACTTGTGTACTCACATATTGTATACTCAAACTTGTGTGCATACATATTGTACACCCATTCTTGCATACATACGTATTTGCACATACATAGATGATTTTGGCTTGATTTAAGATTTGGGAACCGCAAGATACTTTTAAAACTGATTCATTTCAAAAGAGCGGTCTTCCCTCGCTATGTGCATATTACTGTTTTACGTCGCATGATATACTGATATGCTTACATTCTTTTATATGTCACATACATCATGCTTTATGATTATACGCATTGAGATATGTTGTTTCCATGATATTTATGGATTTGGGAACCGTGGTCGTTTCAAAATAAAGTATGTATTGTTTTAAAAACCCGGTTACCCTTGATATGATATTTCAGTGCGTCCACCATGTGTTTTCTCGGTTCTGAGAGTGGCATGTGAAACCCGATTCGAGGAGCGGTAGGCACCGTCTGCGGGTACATGGTGGACCCGGTGAGGTACCCCGGGGCAAGAAGACTCGTATATATCAGACGGTGAGCCTGGCATGGGAGTACTACCTACCGGTGATTGTGTTTGAGCTCGGCGGATATCTGGAGGATACCGACCGGAGTTGAGAGATGAGACGGGCCGATCCGGACCGACACCGATCCGGACTGACAGAGCCCTATATATATATGAGGATTTACGTGCCGATACTAGGCACAGGTTTCATGATGTTTTCGAGTATCGATGCTAGACACTCAGGTTCCATGATTTTGATATGTCGCGAGCGACACATGTTGATTTACATCCTCATACTTCCATGCATATGCTTTATGATATTTACATGCATGATGCTTATTGTCTTTGGGAGATACGTGGACGAGATTCACATACATAGAGACATTGATTACGTAGTTGGATGATATCTACCCACTTATAGACTTCATGATATAGTTGACACTGATTACATTGATCATACCTCATATTATGATATGTTGTTATCTGAGGCACTGACACGAGCACATGGGATTACACTTATGTATAGATGTTTACCCTTGCCACCTTATCATATTTCAGACTTATTCATTTGAGATTTATATATATATATATATATTTGATCGTATTGACCTAGGATTGTGTCATGCATACGATTTCTACTCTGTGATGTTTTCTATTCACGAGTTGGCAAGTCGCCCCCGTCGTGCCACGGTTCTTACAGGTTTAGCCGTACAGGTTTCCTTGCGGTTTTTCTAGCACACTGCTTCCCTTACGGGTGATTGGCTTTGGTAGGTGGATTCTTTTGCATCAGAACCACCATTGTATCTGTATTATTCAGTTGTAACTAGTAATTCCATCAACCAAACTTGTATATTGTTTCAGACTTAGAAAACCAGTTGTGTATTATTTCGACGTTAGAGTCGCGCGATATAGTATTATGGTTTTCTTGATATTTTGAGTTTCTATTGAGTTTTGATTCTCGCCCTTCGGCGTTGTATATTATATTGCTTGCGTGGTTGTGACCGTCGATTGACGAAGAGCTAGTTCTCGCTTGGGGATGCCTTTTATCATTGTATATATGCTTTTATCATGTTGTACCCCGTTCGGGGCTAGTATTTACAAAGGAAACTCTGCCGAAATTTTCAGAAAAGACTATAGATTTTAAAAATGCATATTCGGCTTACTTATTTAAAAACCTTGTTCTTAAACATGTTTTCTTTACCTCTTAAAAACTAGTTTTCTTTATTTACTCATTAAAATGGTTTTAGATTTCTGGGATTTTGGCCTACTTGAATTAGATGAGGTCCTATAGACTTCATATGATTCAAGGGCCAGTCACGGGCTATTTCGGGTCGTGACACTCGGCCGCCTCCTCGTGAGGGCTTGGATCCCTGGCGTTGAGGGCAGGGAACTACCAGCCAGTGATGACCGAGCAGGGTAGCCGTTCGGTCCCCTCTTGGCGAGGGCTTGGATCCCTGGTGTTGCGTGGTAGGGAACTACCATCCAGGGATAGCCGAGCAGGGTAGCCGCTCGGCTGCCTCTTAGCAAGGGCTTTGATCCTTAGCGCTGGAGGGGGCATGGGAGGCCAGCTAAGGATAGACGAGCAGGGTAACCGCTCGGCTGCCTCTTGGCGAGGGCTTTGTTCCCTGGCGTTGTGGGGTAGGGAGCTACCGGCCAGGGATGGCCGAGCAGGGTAGCTGCTCGGCTGCCTTTTGGTGAGGGCTTTGATCCCTGGCGTTGTGGGGTAGGGAGCTACCGTCCAGGGATGGCCGAGCAGGGTAGCCGCTCGGCTGCCTCTTGGTGAGGGCTTTGATCACTGGTGTTGTGGGGTAGGGAGCTACCAGTCAGGGATAGCCGAGCAGGGTAGCCACTCGGCTGCCTCTTCATGAGGGCTTTGATCCCTGGCGTTGTGGGGTAGGAAGCTACCAGCCAGCGATAGCCGAGCAGGGTAGTCGCTCGGCTGCCTCTTGGCGAGGGCTTTGATCCCTGACGTTGTGGGGTAGGGAGCTACCAGCCAGGGATGGCCAAGCAGGGTAGCCGCTTGGCTGCTTCTTGGTGGGGGCTTAGATCCTTAGCGCCGGAGGTGTAACAACCCTAAACTTTCTGTACAATTTTTTCAAAATTACCGAAAGGGGCACTTTTGCCTGAGCACAGGTTATAAGTTTGTTTTGCTAATTAATTACAAGAAGGAGCTTGTAGCTCATTGGTAATATCTTGCACTGCTGAACCAAGCTACCGGAGTTCAAATCCCTTACCCCACATTATTTTTAATATTGTTTTATTTTGAATTTTTAGAATACCAAGAGTTTACATGTGCATATCTCACAAAAAACCCCATTACACCCAAAAATCTAACTGTGCCAGGGGGTTAGTGAAGCGGCGGGGAGTTCTCTGGGCACCGGACTCGGCCGAGTCGGCCGGCGACTCGGCCGACACGGGCCGCCGCCGCCGGCGGGACTCGGCCGGACTGCCGGGTCCCTAAAATGAAATTTGTGCCTCTTCACATTCCCTGTACACCGGCATAGTTTAAATATTTAGACCAGTACCATAGACTCTTTAAAATCCTAATTACTCCACTTTTAATACATTTTATTACACTTATCACATTTTTTCATTTTAACCTTTCACTTATCTTAACCCTAGCCTAACCCTATAAATACAAACCCTAAATACTACCCCCTCACTCCAAAATTCTGAACAAAACTCTCAAGAAATTTCCTAGAACCCTGGTGTACTTCGGAAGAAGCGAAAGGAGAAGCTCCGGCGATTTTTCCGGCGACAACCCTAGGAGATTCCGGCGACAAAACGACGCACCGGAAGCTACGTCCACTCCCTCTCCCTCTGCTCTTTAAGCTAAACCCGTAAGTCCCACCTCTCTCTCCCCCTTGCTACTCTAAAAAACATCTTTTAATAAAATCCGACGGAATCGGGTCAAACCGATTTCCGATTCGGTTTTTTTTCTAAAAATCCCACTTTTCTTAAACACGACCCTATTAAACCATTACATGTTGACTATTAATCATTAACAAACGTGTTGAACAAGTTTTATGACAATTTATATCATTTTATAACTTTTATCGCTCTTTTTCAGTAAAATACCATATAGTTTCAATTTGACATTAAATTATCACCTATACCCTTAAGTTAGATCACGAGGTAATGACCTACCTTCTCACAACACTCATGTGAAACGTAAAACAATACTTTTGGGGAACATAGAATACGGGAAACGAATCTTTACATATAAATACCCGTTACTAATAAAACCATTTTTACAAGATTTAGTATTTTTTAAACAAATCTCTGCAAAGCGCCGCTACAACCCATTTTGGGGAACCCGACTGGGATGGTGCGGATTATCACACGTCCCTGGGATTAATAGTGCGAGATGTAGACCTCCGCAAGGAGTATTCGGTCTCGAAAGATTTAAAATACGAAAATCTTAAGAAAATGAGATTTATAGAATTATAATATATATTAAAATTTATTTTTATAAAAAAATATATATATGTAATATCAAAATGTCTATTTTTTATAATATAAATATTCCAACTTTTCCAAATCAAAGAATCACTTTACATTAAAATACTATGAATTCCATACAAATGCAATATTACAATTTAATACCATGTATTATGAAAAATAGGTTATTCTCACTAGAAATGTCACAAATATAAAATCTATAATTATTACAACTCCAAAGACGATAATTAAACACTTGGGGTGTATTTTGAAAAGTATATAAAAGTATTTTCATATAAAACCCCCTCAAGTTCTATAAATTACCCTAAGGACCCTAGTAAACATAGGTTTAAGCGGGACCAATCTCTTGAGCCTCAAGGAGCCGGAGAAGTGGGTGCTTGCTTATTTAAGATAGACAACTTAACAACGGTGTTATCAACACGGTAATCATCTTTGAAAAAGACACAAATCATGCCGCCCATGTGCAGCGGTTACCGATAACATAAAAAACAATCAGGACTTCAATTTACTTTTCTAATTGTCTGACTCAGACCGAGTCTTCTCATTAATAATCTGACTTGAATATGATTCAAGTACAATTTACAATCTACAATTCAATATGAATCTACGAATACATATATCTATATTGACCGAATCGAACCATGGATATACTTCCATTTACATAATTCTCCAGTTACATCCATGATCCTCCAGTACATCCATTTTACTGATATCATGGTTTCGGCAAGTCATCTAAATATAGAATCTATATTTCAATTCAATTACAAGTTGAAATACAATATAAACAATATAAACAAGACATCCCGGGGTTTAAGGGGTAGATTGGTACGGAAGGTGTTAGAAGTAGCACGAGACTGTAAGATTTAATACACTTAACCTGAATCCAATTGATGTTGTACCGTGGCATAAACGGTTTCTTGTACTACACTTGCCTCCGGTCTCCGGTATATAGAGACTCCTCTCGTATACACTGGCATCCTTCTGTACCAAACTACAAACAACAATGTTAACACAACATTATAACAATATAATACAACTTAAAAGCTACCTTCTCTTTCTGTCTATTCTATTTCTCCCTTATCTTTGGGACTTACCGAGCGATTTGTTCGCTGACGGTATTCTCTTTCTTTCTTCTTTGAATGTCGTCAGGTGATTTGGATCTTCCAGAGATCGAGCCCAGCGATGAAGACTTGGACCAGTTTACTGAAGACCCAGAGCTTTAGTTCACTGCACACTTTTATTTCAGTACTTTTCCTTTTCTGTTATGCCACTGTTTAGGCATCGCTTTATTCCATGTATTTACTTTTCCATGTATTGTAAAAAGAATGTAAATAAATAAAATTGCTGTTTTATTATATCTTATCTCTTGTGCATTTATATTTATATTGCTTAGATACGCTTAGCGTATTTACTTCACAGTAAATACGTAGCGGTCTCGTCGCGTCCTCTGCCCGTACACTGGGAAGCGGGGCGTGACAGGAAGGGCCATAGGAGGCCTGCTAAGGATTGACCGAGCAGTAAATATACCCAGTTGCCTCTTAGCGAGGGCTTTGATCCCTGGCGTTGTGGGGTAGGGAGCTACCTGCCAGGGATAGCCGAGCAGGGTAGCCGCTCGGCTGCCTCTTAGTGAGGGCTTTGATCCTTAGCGCTGGAGGGATCATGGGTGGCTTGCTAAGGATTGAATGAGCAGTGAAGCTGCTCAGTTGCCTCTTGGCGAGGGCTTTGATCTCTGGCGTTGCGTGGTAGGGAGCTACCGGCCAGGGATAGCCGAGCAGGGTAGCCGCTCGGCTGCTTCTTGGTGAGGGCTTTGATCCTTGGTGTTGCGTGGTAAGGAGTTACCAGCCAGGGATAACCGAGCAAGGCAGATGCTCGGCCGCCTCCTCGTGAGGGCTTGGATCCTTGGCGTTGAGGGTAGGGAACTACCAGCCAGGGATGACCGAGCAGGGTAGCCGCTCGGCCGTCTCTCGATGAGGTTCTGTCCGACCTTCCCGGTGTAAGTATGGGGAATAGGGACAGTCACGGGCAACGCGTGTATCGAACGCGTGGGGGAGGCAAATCGCCGGGGCCGTGTTGTTTCGATTTCTCCAAGAAAGGCTCGAGGTTTGCCACTTAGCGGCACAGTTGTGGGTGAAACGGGCGACTGTTGGATTCTCGAGAGCGCATCAGGCTATAAAGAGGAGGGAGCGTTGATCACTACTTTCTTCACACCCAAAATGTAAGAATGGAGAACTTCCCTTTCACCATCCCCGAGATCATAAACTTCGAGGACGTGTACCTCTACGATCAATACTGTACTGAGGACATGGTGCAGTTGGTGATAGGCCGCATCGAGGATCATTTTGGCCGATTGCTCCCCCGACGCTCCCCTCTACTTCAGATGCTGATGTACTCCATCTGGAGGGCGTCGCCGTGGCTTTACAACCCCTTGTCCGAATAGCTGAAAGACGAGGCCGTTGGCAAGCTAAGGTCTCTGAGGCGCTTCGACATGATCTCTGCGAGTCGACTAAATCGCTCGGTGGCGCTTGTCCTTGAGTGCTACCAATTGAGGCACGATGCCGACGTTCGCGGGGGGCCTGAGGACCTTGCCCTGCCGTTTGGACGCGGACAAGCGCCTCCACGACGGATGCGAGTCGGTCTATTCGGCCGGCAAGGGCGTTGATGGCATTTGGCGGAGGAGATTCGTCCGCGCCTTCGTTGAGGGGGAGAGGGAGGCTAATGCTTGGATCGTCGTGACGATCGCTCACCATTAGATTGAGATCGGAAGATGAACTTTTGTTTTTGTGGAATCAAGGCGTTCCCACAGACGGCGCTAGCTGACACGACCCGGATCACGCCAAGATGTTACCTTCCGTTGATCTGCTGACGGCGGTGATGGATAGCTGAGATTGGATCTGGAGGCAGGCACCTGAAGTGTGTGGATCTCAATGGGTTTGAGGTTGTTGTTGCCGAGCTACCTGCAAGGAAGTCCCGCGGTGGTTGTACCACTGAGGACCCTCCGACGGTCAAGTTAGAGAGGAAATCCGAGAAGAGTAACGGCTTAGTGGAGTAAAAATGGCTTACTTGAACCGTCTGAAGAAGGGGTTTATATAGCAGTGGCAGCAGGCAGGGCAGATGCGAGAATTACGCCGGCCGTTACGCTCCCGACATCACGCCCGCGTGATGAGCGGGATCTCCCATTAATGGCGAGACATGCTCGTTAATGGGGATCGTGATGGCGTAGAACGTGGGATGTAGCCGGCGGAAATCTCGCGCACGGCAAGATTCGCAGGATGGCGGTTGCGCCTGTGAGCAGTGCTGTCGATCGGTCGATAAGACCGAGGAAGATGACCTCGGCGGGAGAGCTCGCGGACGAGCGGGAGAGCCGAGGTATCTTAGTTCTGCGGTAGCCTGGAGACGAGCTGGGAGGCCGAGGAGGCCAATTGTGTAGGGGGCTCGGTGACGAGCCAGCGTTTGTTTGTGGGACGAGCATAGGAGTGTCCTGGTCGGCTACTGTAGATCCTTTCTTTGTGAGCTTTGGGACACGCCATCTGTCACGTGTCATGATCTGGGAGATCACCGATATCGAGCATCATCAAAAAGAGTTACCGGAACTCTTATTTTTATCAACATTGGTATATTTCACGTGCCTTGCAGAAATTTATATTTTCCACCGACAAAGAGATTATACAGCATTTCCAAATGTCTAACCCAGAAGCGCAATTTCCATCTCATTCAATGAAATTGTATTTTCATAAAATACATCATGTTATGGAATTCGGTACTTTTTCCCATTAGAAGTTTAGAATCAATTATTGTTTTGAACGTGTGATGCATGTATATGTATTACGCTATGTGTAAATAGACAAAATTTAGTTTCATTGATATGATTATTTTATATCAAGTTTAAAATTTATAATTAGGTTTTAATATATAGACAGTGACATATAATATAAATATAAATATAGAAAAAAAAAAGCAAAATAGGATGAGAAATTTTTTGAGAAATTTCAGAAAGGGAAAAATAATAACCTGAGTCCTCTAAGATTTTTAAAAAGAAATCAAAATTTGTTTAATGACAAATGAAATTTTGGGGTTGGTGTCAAAACTTCTAATAAAATGGGCTTGACTCTTAAAATTCGAACGAAAATGGTATTGATTCTGTAATATCAATCAAGCTCCGAGTTAATGCTGAAAATTTCAACAACATCAGAGTCTAATAACATTGGATATGGCTCAATATATTGTCGTATAACCTAGAATTGAGATGTATGATTTTCAAATGAAAAACACTATTATAATGTCCTGTTTTGTATATTCGCACAGCATATTTGGAATAAATGATTTTACAAGAAGTTTGGAACCCCCAATAAAATTAGCTCCCTTCTCTCTTCTCTCTGCCATCCTTCTTCTTCAATGTTTCTTATGATATATAGAAATTCAATTACAAACACAGAGATTTTTTTTCTCATTTATAAGACGATTAATTACAAAATGGAGTCCGAATCCTATTCTGATTAATTGAGTTCAGCTTTATAAAGACTCGTCGTATAAAATCGTTGAAAAGTTGGTTTAATAAAACCACCCCCAACTCTTCAGTCCAATCTTCTTTCAAATATCCATGATGTTAATTTTAATTGAGGTCTACGAAAATGAGAAACTCGCTTCAAGATACAATCAGCAATTGATTGTAAATTCTACTTCATTTGCATTAGTTTAATACAAAAATTAATTATTCCAATTTCGAAGCTATAAAAGACATGTAAATATTTACATGTAAATGTTCTAATTTAACGAAACACATGATTAAATTAACCAAAAATCAGAAAAATTATGTGGAAAAAGAAATGGAAATTTTTGAGAAAGATCAGGGAATCTGGGAGAAAAATATAGGATTTCGCAACAATAAATCTCATATGCAAGGAACTCAACATGGCATTTATAAATTTATTAAATTCATTAAAAATGAGGATTTTGCTCAAGAATAAAAGTTTAAAAAATGGGAATTATTTGGGTAAGTAAAAAATAAAAGTTTAATAGTTAAAAAAGTTTTACATCAAATTTTGAATGAGTTTTTATTAGACCTGTAAAAAAAAAGCAATGAATATTTATTATAGAAAAATATATAAGAGGATAGGAAACTGTGATTTATGTTATCATAAAATGCAACATAGATATGAACTATAGTACCAGACCATTTTTTTCTTTTGTTGCTTGAAAAATAATGTCTACAAAACCAAAAAACGCCATCACATTAAAACAGGTCATGTTAAGGATATTATAAATTTTATATGTGAGAAAACACAATCAAACTGTGTAGCGATGAAAACTATTAAGTGTATTATTAAGTGTATTATTAAGTGTGCGAGAAAGATAGAACAAAACAAAAGGTGCGCATACATTTTGGACGAAAACCAATCACACAACATGGCCGTTATAGATTAGTTATCAGAAGATAAGTTGTTTCTTATTTTGTGGGGATGGTTGCACATAGTCAGAAGATAAATTATGTATTAGTTTTTATTATGACTTTGATTTTTTTTTTTAAATAAAAAGGGTGTGGAATTTTATATTTTGCCTTTTGCTTTCTGTAAAAGAGAAGGCCCAAGTCATCTATCAATTTTGAAATTAAAAGATTCATTTTCTTTTCCATAGAGATTCTGAATAATTTTATGATTATATTAAATTTTTTAGATTCAATCAAACAGAAAAAGGGATCGATGGACCGTCAAATAAAATACACTACTCAAAATTAGAAGAATTTTATTTATTTATTTTATTGGCACCGAGGAGGATTTAATTATGATAACAATAAAGGGTATACAGCAACGAAATAAAATTAAATGTCCCAAATAAATGTTTTATACTTGTTGTCGATATAAGTATTTTGGTGCAAATAAAAATCTATGTTGATTTTTTATTGATATCTAGGCCTTTCTTCGAATTCAACGAATACATATGTAATACATATGTATGTACGTCGTAATATTATAACTTAATTTTATGGTATAGCATATTTGAGAAAATCCATACGTATATAGCTCCTAAAAAATCTTTGGCGTCAGTGTATTTTTCAAAACAAAAATCTCAGTTTCATAAATACGATCATGACAAATTCATTGTTCAAAGTATAAACCAACCTCCTCCTCAAAATCTTCTTCTTCTTCTATTGTCCATAAAAGCAAATATCTAATCAATAATCCATAATCCTGCCAAAAAAAGAAAATAATTAAAGGCTGTACGTGTGAGTTTGTGGGTGTGTGGGTGTGTGAGAGAGAGAGAGCATATTTTCTCCTAAATAATTTTCGTTTCAGCAAGAGGAAGACCAACCTCTTTCTCCTCATCCAAATCCTCTTCTTCTATCGTCCATAAAAACTAACATCTAATAAACAATCCATGATTCTGCCAAAAAAAGAAAAAAAGGTTAAAAGGAAGAAGACCTTATGTATGTGTGGGTTGGGGGGTTCTTTGTGTGAGAGAGAGACCTCTTACTTGCTCCTAAAAAATCTTTAGTTTCGGTGTATTTTCAGAGCAAAAATCACAAACTCATAATAAAACCATAACAAATTCATTGTTTGATATATTTTACAAAAAGAGAATATAGGAAATTGAGAGAGAGAGACCAACCTTCTCCAAATCTTCTTATTTTATTGTTCATCAACAAACATCCAGTAAATAATCCATTATTCTACCGAAAAAAGAAAATGAAGGTTAAAATGAAGAAGACCAACCACCTCGAAATCTTCTTCTTTGATTGTCCATAAAAGCAAACATTCAATAAATAATTCATGATTCTGCCCAAAAAAAAAAGTTAAGATGAAGAAGAACTTGTATACATGAAAAAGAAAAACCTCTTTTTTTCTTTGCTCGGCCTAAAAGAATTCAGGTGTAGAGAGAGAAAGAGAGATCATGGGTGTTGTTTAGTTATATAAAGAGATATGGAGAAAGAAACAGAGATTTATTAGTATTCGGTTATTGAAATCGGGTATGTTTTTTGTTTGATTTCTCTGAAAAACTAAGTCCACATCAAAAATCAATTTGAGAATTTGGAGACCCCCTTTCTTTTGCCCTATAATAGTAGAGATAATAATAAAGATATCAGGATTTGCTACACCTTGATAGGAATTGAAAATCCATCTTATATTAGAAATAGACAACTCATAATTTTTATTCTTCAGGCGAACATGACATGGAAAACAAACATGTTCAGAAAGAAAAAAACGAGATAAACGAGTACAAAGTGCTTTACGCACGAACTCTTCTTTTGTAGTGTCTAGTCAAGAATTCAACTACTATTTATCTGGAAGACAAATCACACATCTTAATCTTCGTATCTTTAAGGGTAAGCACCATTGAACATTTAGACTTTTTGAGATTATATCACCACCGAGCTTTAAAAATGTGATTTATCCTCTTGAAATGTATTTTGTTAGAGTATTTTCGTCAAAGAATGATGGAGGTCGAAATCTCCTCCAGATGTTGTCCTCCGTCGATCTTTCTGCAAACGGTTCCGAACGGTTGTGATTGAGAGTGAAAATTGGATGTGTGGATCTCAATGGGTTGTTGAATGCTGTTGACGCTGGGCTATCTGCAAGGGAAGTCCCGGGGTGGGAAACCACCGTAGGACCCTCCGACGATCAAGTAAGTACCGGGGAATAATGGCAGCGTAGCGGCGTATTGGAATAAATTTGACTTACCTGGATTGTCTGGTGGAGGGGGTTTATATAGTGTCGCATGAGATGGACCAGCGCGAGATTCTCGCCGTCCGTTACACCTCTGCGTCACGTTCGCGTTGATGGTGGGATACGCCGATTAATGGCGGGATATGCTCATTAATGGCGGGATACGCTAGCGCGAGATGCGGGTCGTGGAGCGGCGGAGATCTCGTCGTGGCGAGATACACGGAACTGTTACGGGGGCGCTTAGGCTCCGTGCTCTTGGTTGAACTGGGAAGCCGAGGAAGCTCAGCTCGGTGGATAGCTCGGTGGCAGAGGGAGCTCAGCTATAGGATTGCTCGGAGGTGAGCTGTTGGATGGTTATTTAGGCGAATAGGGAAGGCACTCCAGAGAGGTCTCTAAAAGGCCGGATGCAACCTTGGAGATGAGGTGCCGAAGAATGTCCCCAATGTATCATACTTGTTCCAGCTCCATAGCACCCAAGAGTCTAGCGGGCTTAGCGGATGACACGTCATCCGCCGCGTGCCGTGATCGGGGGAATACTCGTTTATGAGCCTCATCATTAGCCCCCACTCTCGCCCTGACTTATTTATGGGTCAGGGTTGAGAATGGTAAGCCCGATTTTTGACGATTTAGCCTAAGATTCCCCTGCAATAGGTTGTCGGACGAAGACGCAACATTTGGCGTCTACTCATCAAGAATCCCTGGATCCACGTAGCGGCTCGCGAAGCGCCTCAGTTCCTGTGCGTATCTTTGGTGATATCAGTGTATCAGTGAAATGATTGCGCCTAAAATGGGGGCGCTGTTTCGTTCACTCGGTCGGTTGGGCAACCGCCACGTGTCCTCCACTGGGTGGCAGGACATGCGTGGCTGTCACCCAAATCCTAGCGAGAGAAGACATGTCCAATGGCCGGTTTCCATGTGGAGTCTTGGTGGTTGCTTGGTGTGACACTTCGTTTTGGCGGGAATGGATGCGGGCCGTTGGATGCCTTCTTGCTGAGTGTATAAATAGGAGGGTCATCCCATGGCCGTTACTTTACCATAGCCATTTCTTGTCATCTGAAGATTGCCCGGCGCACATTTGCTTAGGTAGGAACTTCAGCCGTCAAAACTTTTCTTCGGCTAAACCTTTCTTGAATCAGGTTAGATGTCTTCCTCTGAAGTATCTATTAATGTAGTATAGGTTGAGTCGGGCAATGAGGATTCAGTTTCTGGAGCCGAGCCCAGCGGGTCTTCTTCCTCCTCGGCTTCCGATAGCCGAGAGAGTTCTTCTTCTTCTTCATCCTCGTCTTCGTCTTCTGTGCCGGGCTCGCCGCCCAGGAGGAACAACGCCCTCGTCCCTCATCGTCGGGGGGCGAAAAAGACCCCCAAGGCGCACATCAGGAATACCCGTGATGCGCCCTCAGTTTTGAACCGTCTGGATGAGATTTCCGACATCCGAGCCCGTTTTCATATACCCTCTAGCTATTCACTCCGTTTGGCCAGGGAGGGCGAGCGGGCAGATCAGGTGCAGGGCAAAGAGATTGCTCTGTACTTGGAAGCGTTCCGGGCAGGAATGCGTCTGCCCTTATCGCTTGAGGTTTGTGCCGTGCTCCATTGTTTCCATCTCGCCCCGGGCCAGCTAGCGCCGAATTCGTGGAGAATACTCCTCGGGTTTCTGGTCCGGTTGAAGATTGATCGGATCTCCTTTGATTTGAGCCTACTCTTTTCTTTTCTTTGCTATAAAAATCACCCCTGTATCAGCAAGGACGAACAGAGCTGGGTGTATCTTTCGTTCAAAAAACATAAGTGTGGGACGGCTGGGTCGAGGGCAGTGGCCGTCCCTTCTTCCATCCACGAATGGAAGAAGAAGTTTGTTTTCGTCGGGCCACCGGAGGGTGAGGATTGGCCGGTGTTTCCCTAATATTTAAACATAGTAAAAGAGCAAAGCTTTGTTGGAATTTAATGAGGCGGCGCCTCACGTGATCTCCACGAGGGCGCCAGCGTCAGAGCCAATCTTATAGGATTAAATCCTATGGTGGAGCCTCACGCGCTCCTTACGCGGGCGTCAGTGTGCAAAGCAAAAGGGAATTTATTACATAAGAGTAAGACTCTTATATGGCGCCGCACGTGCTCATCACGCGGGCGCCAATATGCAAAGCACAGGAATACACATCTTAAGAAGTAAATTCTTAAGTGGCGCCTACGTGCACAATACGTGAGCGCCGGTGCCCAAGTAGAATTAAATTCTATGATACTCTGTTAAACAGAGCCGTTGGATCAAAAATCCAACGGAGATGATAAGTCATCAAAATATAGAATCAAATTCTATTAGGAGAAAATATCTCCCAAATCTTTCTAAATAAGAAAGATACTCTCGGTTGGATCAATGATCCAATAATAGAATAAAATTCTATTTTGGGAATATGTTCCCTCAATCTTTCTAAACAAAAAAGACTGCTCTCTGTAAAATAGAGAACCCTTGGATTAAAAATCCAGTGGTGCTTAAAAATCACCACTTGATAGAATAAATTCTGTATATGGGAGAATATCTTCCCAATCTTGTTAAAATCAAGAAAACATATTCTGTAAAATAGAAGTCCTTCGATCAAAGATCCAATGGTGGGTAAAATTCCCTAAATCAATTTTGAGACCAATTAAATCAATTGGAATCTCTCAAAGAGAGATTTTCTCAAAACTAATTAACAATCTGCATCCGCCATATAAAGGACCCGAGACTTCAAGTCTCCCAACACGAAGGGATAGAGAAAAAAAAGGAGGACACTCACACAGAATTTTTTTTTCCATATAAGCTTCTGAAAAAATACAGCGAGCTTTCGAGAGAACAGAGAATTCAATTCTCAAAGAAGAAAACCTTCCTTCTCGAAACCCTAGGTAAAGAAAAGAGACCAAAATATCTCTATCACATCAAAGAGTTTAACCCTTTTAAAAGAATTTAGTTGTTTCTCTGGATCTGAGATCCACAAGACAAGTCTCCTATAAGTTGAGAATTTAATTCTCATCGGGAAGATCTTGTTCTTGAGAATCTAACATTCAGGGAAGAATAAATTCAAAAAAAAATGGAGTCTATAATACTCCAGGAACTCAGTTCCTTCAAATCAAGAACTTAGTTCTCTAAAAACTCAACCCGAAATTCTCAAAAATAGTGATTTTGGTGAGCGTTAATGGTTAAAATGCCATTGAGAGAGGTTTAACCTCTCTGAAAACATCAACAGAGATTAAATCTCCATATAAAAAAAGTAGCGCCTCACGTGCTTCCGACGTGGGCGCCCCTTTTAAACAGCGCCTAGCGCCTCACGTGAAAAAGACGCGGGCACTTAAAACAGAAGGCCAACGCCTCATGTGCTCTTCACGTGGGCGTTGTTTCCCCCAATAATAAGAGCAAAGCTCTGTTCAAAATTTAAGAGGGAGCGCCTCACGTGTCTTCCACGAGGGCGCCAGCGCCAGAGTTAAGAACTCTTATATTGGCACCGCACGTGCTCCTCACGTGGGCGCCGATGTGCAAAGCACATGAAGGAATTAAAACCTTAATTAGCGTCCACATGCACAACACGTGAGCGCCAGCGCCTAGGTAGAATTAAATTCTACTCTCTGTTAAACAGAGCCGTTGGATCAAAGATCCAACGGAAATGATAAATTATCAGAAATACAGAATTAAATTCCGTCGTGAGAAAACATTCCCTAGATTGGATTATAGAATAAAATTCTATTTTGTGATATATTCTCTCAATCTTTCTAAACAAGAAAGATTGCCCTCTGTAAAACAGAGAACCGGTGGATTAAAAATCCAACGGTGATTAAAAAATCACCGTTTTACAAAATAAATTCTGTGCAAGGGAAAATATTTCCCCAATTTTGTTCTGTAAAATAGAAACTCTTAGATCAAAGATCCAATGGTGGGTAAAAATCCCCAAATCAATTAGGATCTCTTAATTAGAGATTTCTTCAACTAATCAACAGACTTGCCTCTACTATATAAAGGACCCAAGACTTTAAGTCTAAAAGGAGAGGAATCCTCCCATAATCTTCTAAAAAACAACAACAAAGAAGAGAGCTTAAAAAAGAAACAGAGAAGAAGATTCCCCTCCTAAAAAAAACTCTAGGTAAATAAAAAGAAGAGAGATCAAAACATCTCATTCAGCTATTGAAGGGTTTAACCCTTTTAAAAGAACTTAGTTCTTTCTCTAGATCTGAGATCCACAAGACAAGTCTCTCACAAGTTGAGAATTTAATTCTCAACGGGAAGAACTTGTTGTTGAGAATCAAAGATTCAGAAAAGAACTAGGAAATCGAACTCCTCAAAACAAAGCATATAAGGAAAAAAAACCTAGCGCCTCATGTGGGCGCCGCAAAAAAAGGAGTGCTTAGCACTTAATGAGCGGCGCCTAGCGCCCCACGTGCCCCTCACATGGGCGCTACAGAAAAAAGGAGTGCTTAACACTCAATGAGCGGCGCCCAGCGCCCAGCGCCTCACGTGCTCCTCGCGTGGGCGCCACAGAAAGGGAGTGTTTAGCACTCAATAAGTGGTGCCCAGTGCCTCACGTGCCCCTCACGTGGGCGCCACAGAAGAAAGAGTACTTCACACTCAATGAGCGGCGCCCAGTGCCTCATGTGCTCCTCACGTGGGCGCCACAGAATGGAGGAGTGCTTAGCACTCACTAGGCAACGCCTAGCGCCTCACGTGTCCCTCACATGGGCGCCATAAAGAGTGCCTAGCACTCCATACAAAGGCAAAAATGTGTTAAGTGTTTAACATTTATTGGGCAGTCCCCATGACTAAAAGTCCACATGATTATATATGAGCGTCAGAACTTACATAAGTGCTCAGCACTCTTTGTACAAAAAGGGGGATTGATTATACAGAGCCCAAACAAGTGCTTGGCACTTTTCAAAAAAAAACAAACTGAATGGACCAAGCCCAAATTGGATAAATCCCCTGAGAATAGAACCTCCCTGATTCAGACCAACCAAGCCCATGTGCTCGTGATTTCCCAAACTGATCTTAGTCCCATATACGACTATTGATCTTCCAGCAGATGATATCCAAAACGATACTCATCCCACATCCTCCCGAGGAAATCTTAGTCTCAAAATATGACTAATGATTTCCGGGTTTACCACTAACTCCTTTTTCCCTCAAATACGGGAATTGGTTCAAGGGTACATCACTCCATACCTCTGATCCACGTCATTGTAATTCCTCAACGTCTTCAGAGAGGTAGCGGGTCCCGACAACCAACAACTCGTTGATGCACTTCCAAATTGACATGCACACTTCAAATCAGACTGCACCCTAAATTGGGCACATTCCATATCAACATTGTTGTTCATCCCGGCACGTAACAAATACACGTGCGCACAAGATGGACAACGGACCGAGGCGTCCTTAAACTAAAATCTCACCTCCAAAATGGTGATCAACGGACCGAGACGTCCTTAAACTAAAATCTCATCTCCAAAATGGTGATCAACGGACCGAGATGTCCTTAAACTAAAATCTCACCTCCAAAATGGTGATCAATGGACCGACATGTCCCTAAACTGAGACAACAGAGCCCAAATGCTCTTTTGTTGGATCTGAAACAAAAATGATCCTAAAACCTTGTTAAGTAGATCTTAGTCTCAAATTGGACTAACGTATCCTTAACACAAAACCAACCGAGCCCCAACCGCTCACATACATTTGAGTCGATCTTAATCTCAAACCAGATTAACAATCTTTAAATAAAACAAACCCAAATCTAAGATATACGGATTTGGACTAATCCACACCCTACGGGCGACGACGCAAATTAGTCTCCGTATACAATCCACGGGCAACCTAAACAAATAAAAACACACACGACACGAAGTGAACTTCCGTAGCAGGAGAAAGTGGTTATCGCGATATAATAACATAATTAGCTGCAGGGGCTTGCGCCTGCAGGGAAAAGCGTCCCCACAATCAAAAACCCCTCGCAAACAAGGGGGAATCTGACGAAGTCTGCTACAACGGCCGCATCCATCCAAACCTCCGAGATACGGTGCCATAAATCAACTTGGCATCTTCGGAGAGGTGGACAGATAAATCCAAATAACATCTGTCCCCAAAATTAGGCCAGACGTCTTGGCGTCCCGGTCGCGTCTTTCGGCGGTGAACAGATTCTGGCACGCCCGGTGAGACCTTTTCCTCTTTCCACTCCACACTTCGTGTGTCGTGTTTCGCGAACAAAAAATCGCGGTTTGCTATGGTTGCCCTTGGATTCGAGGTACTAAGATTTGGTGTCTTGTTCCTGTGCAGAAAGAAGAAGTGAACATCAATGGTTTCCAGCTGCACAAACTGCAACAGCAACTCCCGCTCCGCCCCAAATAGAGGAGTGACATATGGTCCCATTGCGGCCTCCATCTTTTCAATGCCGGTGGGGCAGGTAACTCAAGCCACCACTGGATTGTTCTTCGGGACCATGCTCCCGCCAGCGAGTTTCAACGTCCCAGTGCCACCACAGGAAACTCCCAAGAAGTCGGTCTTTGATCGACTTGTAACCACCACGGACCCCCTCAACGGGTCGTCCAAGTCTACCATCTCAGTCTTCAACAGGCTGAGCCGAAGCTCAAGTGAGCCCGCAAATAGGCTCGCGATACCTGAAGGGGCTATCCCAAAACAGATAGTCCTCCCAACTCCTCCGGTAGGTGAAGTCGTCAAAAGTGCTTCGCCTACCAAAAGATCGGTCTTCTACAAATTGGTCGTTCCAACTCCTGCTGTGGGTGACGTCGTCATAAGTTCTTCCCCTATCAGAAAATCGGCCTTCGAAAGATTGGCTGTTCCCTCTCAACGAACGTCAGTCTTCGACAGGTTGGCACCAACAGCAGCCCCTCATCAAAGCCGGGGTCATGACGGAGCCGCTTCCTCAACTGAGGTGGTCCTGTCTGCAAGACACGCTCGACGTTGCCACTGGCGCCAAGTGAGAAGAGCTGGGGGCAACTCCCCCTCTGGACTTACTCCACCAGCTCCAATGGTGAAGGTTGACGCTGCTGTTCTAACCGGGAACAACTTTGAACCACTTAGGAGGGTGCGAAAGAACTCCCCAACCACGGTGTTGAAGAAATCTTCACTTCCTGCTGAAAACATGATGCATGCAAAGCTGGAGCAGTCCCCTCAACGGCTCTCCTCCCAAATTCACAGGGTTTGGCGGAAAGTCCAGGACTCTGCGATCAACAAAGACCACTCTCGTCAATCAAAGAAAATGAAGGTTCGACAAGAGGAAGACCCCCCCACCATACAGCGAGGGACTTCCTATACACAAGCGCCTATTACAACGTCTCCTTCAACCTCGACCTCCTACAAAAGGAGGAGGCCGGAGAAAATCCCATTGCCTGCGGCAAATTCCAAAGGCGCTGGACCCAAATGCCCCAAGTCTGGGGGCATGGTTGTACACACGGTCTACATGGCTTCCGGGAAAGGGGAAAGCCGTACTTCCGTGGGTCATTGACCGCAAACTCGATCGTTGAAAAAAGCTTAAGAGCAGCAACAAAAGCTCCAGGAGTTGGTGATCAAAATGTCAGCACACACAGGGCAGAAAGAAAGCCCGGAATCGGCATCTGAACAGCGCCAGGAGCAGGAGACCGATACAGAGTTCCTGCGAAGGGTGCTAGAAAGAAAAGACAAGAAGGCCGCCGAACAAGCTGCTAATATAAAGCAGATGGCGCTTTTGTTCCAATATATGGTTGGAATGATGATCCAGCCGGAACCTCCAATTGAAGATCCGCCGATAATCATCGAGGATGACAGAGGGGAAACATCAAACCCTTTTCCGGCTCTATCAGCAGCTAAGGAGGAAACAATCTCCAAGGCCGCTCTCGATGACTATATAGCTTAACAAATACGAGCTCATCAAGCTAGTGAAGCGGCTGGCCAAACTGTCCAAACTGGGGGACCATATCCGGCATGCTACGATTAAATACAGCACCCTCAAGAATACATACTTCCAACGTTCCACATGTACAAAGGAACTGGAAATCCTCGCCAGCACATCGCGTGTTTTAGATCCATGTGCGGCAACACTGGAGGAAATGATATATTGCTCCTCCAACAGTTCGTCAGCAGCCTGACAGGCATCGCCTTCGAATGGTATGCGGGACTCCTAAATGATTCAGTAAAGACCTTCGATGAGATGGATATGCTCTTCTGTCAGAGGTTTGCTAGTGTGAATAAACACACTACCGTAGCGGCGTTGGTCAACGAAACGGTTGGACCGAATGAGACCTGGGTTCAATATGTTACCCGATGGCGAAATCTTTGGTCAAAATGCGAGCAACGCATCGACAAAGCTGCAGCCGTGGGAATGTTCGTGGCCACCCTTGACCCAAATTCAAAGGTGTTCCTATTTATGGCCCTCTTCAAGCCGACAACCTTCCAATAGCTCATGGATAAAATGACTCGATTGGATCAGATGGGTCAAGACCCTTCATCATCCGATGAAGATGAATGAAAAGCGGAGGCAATGTGGCATTTGTCGCCAACGCTCAATAGAAATGAGCGGCTCTGAAGCAACCTATCGCCAAAATAGCGACGGCGTGGGTACTCGCCCTCTCGAAATATACGCAAGGGGCATATTACTCACTGGTGGCAGAAGGAATGACGTGATATCTCGTTCCTTGTATATGAAGAAGATGCCCCATCGGTATCAGAAAGCGACATTGATGGGCAGGGGGCAGGTAATGTGTAAAATGCCTGGTACTTCTCGCAAAACAATCCAATTGGCACGATGATAAATGAAGCAGTCTAAGAAGGTGAAGACAGCCTAAGGCGTGAAGTGTCTATGCATACAAAAGACATGCAGCAGCGTCTCGGCAAGCAAACGTTGGAAGGAATGAGTTATGTAGCTCCCCGACCAAATGATAAATAATGGACCGAGATGTCCCTAAACTAACAACGGACCGTAATGTCCTTAAACTAAAACTTCACCTCAAATATGGCAATGGACCGAGATGTCCCTAAACTAACAATGGAACGAGATGTCCCTAAACTAACAATGGACCACTACGTCTTTAAACTGGCAATGGACCGAGATATCCCTAAACTAACAATAGACCGGAATGTCCTAAAACTAGTGCGCCGCCTCAAATATGGCGCATCGCCCCAAATATGACAATATCCACTCTTGAGATCTGTGTTGCAATCAAAGTTCCAACGGCGAAGACTGCAACCCAAGTCCCATTGGCAAACCGATGGGTAAAAAAACGGTATGTCCACAAGCAAAATGGGCATGGATGAAAACCCGAAAGGGATCCGTGAGTAAAAACAGCAGGGCTATCGGCTAGCTTGTGAAAATCCGAAAAGGCGCAATCTCAGTTAAAAAAAAAACGGTATGTCCACAAGCAAAATGGGCACGGATGAAAACCCGAAAGGGCGCCGTGAGTAAAAACAGCAGGGCACCGGCGAGCTTGTGAAAATCCGAAAGGGCGCAATCTCGTAAAATTTTCACTTACAAGATCCTCTCGACTCGTAAGGAGAACTCCCCATGTGAGACTCTCATGGCTCATAGGATTCAAAGCCTTAAGCTACTAGGACCTGAACCTGTTCTTAAGCCATCATATCCCCCAAGTTGCCCTACAGGCGGTCCAATATTGGCCCTTGTATACAATCCACGGGCATAAATAAACGATTTCCCCACCAAGTTCCACCAATGACGAGGAATGTCCTCATATGGTGAACGACACTTGTAAGTCCTCTCTACTTATAAGGAGAAAACACTCTTATAAGATCCTTACGACTTGCAAGGGGAAACACCACTTAGAAGTCCTCACGACTTCTATGGAGAACATACACCTACGAGATCCTCACGACTAGTAGCGAGAAATAACTTTATGAGACCCTTACGGCTCATTAAGTCAAAAAGTCTTAGTCGACAGGATCCTAACCCTGTTTACTAAGCTATCTTTGTTCAAATCGACAAAGGCAAATGATGATTCACTCCTGCCAATATCCCAGTTATAGCGATACTGATGCCTAAATCGGTATCAAATCCCAAGTCCTCTCGAGGCAAATGATGATTTGCTCCTGGCAATATTCCAGTCGCAGCAATGCTAATGCCGGAATTGGTGTCAGGTTCCAAGTTCCGGACTCGCAACAAAAGTATATGCATATGAAATAGCCTAAATGATGGGGCAATTCGCAATAAAAAAATCAATGAGCAAAAAAAATATATGCTTATGAAACAGCCGAAATGATTGGGCAACACGCAATAAAAAAACAACAAGTAAAAATATAAAAATAGACGAAATGATTGGGCACCACGATAAATAGCCGAAATGATTGGGCAATCGTGACTTTCGCGATATGAAAAGCTAAAAGGATAGAGCATCGCGGAAATATAAAATAAAATAAAAAATAAAATTTCCTCTGCCTTGCAGGTGAGTCTACACCGACCCCTGTATACAATCCATCGGCAGAAATGAAAAAGGGAACCATGTTTTCCCATCAGGCTCTGTCAAAGGGAGAGTCAGATCTTGACGGTTCATATACAACCTAGAGACAAGCCCGGCGTACCTTCTCATTCCAGCAGGATGCAGACGCGACGTCAACAAAAGACCCCAGGGTCGAAAAAAAACGGAGCCATGGCCAAATTCCTAGCTCCAAGTCTTGACGGTTCACAAAACAACCTAAAAACTATCTCAACATTTGTCTCGTTACAGTAGACGCAATGTCAACAACGGCGTTCCCTCTCACTCCAGCAGGATGCAGACGCGACGCCAACAAAAGACCCCAGGTTCGAAACAAAACGGAGCCATGGCAAAATTCCTAGCTCCAAGTCTTAATGGTTCACAAAACAACCTAAAGACTATCCCGACATTCTTCTCGTTACAGCAGACGCAATGTCAATAAAGGCTCCAAAATAGCCAGATAAAAAGGCAGCGAAGGCAAAATTTCTAGCTTCAGGGTCTTGACGGTTACTCAAATAAAACCCGAAAGACTATCGGAAATCATCCCACACCAGTGTGGAGTGGTTATGACTCATCCGAGCTCCTAAACTGAGCCTAACCTCAAGTAAAAAGCGGCATGGCAAAATTCCTAACGCTTGCTCTTCCGACGGTCAAACTGCCTAAGAAGATTACTTGAAGATGTCTTATCCAGCCCCCGAAGGGATCAGAGACACGACAGTCACGGGGCTACTCGAACAGCAATGTAAAGACTACATATCGGGAAATGCATCAGCCAACGCGACGGTACCACGGACTAAAACCATAGTACCACACAACCTAACGGACCTCTGTCGCAAAGAGCAGGGGTTATCTATAACGTTAGGACGAGTTTGCCTATAAGCCCAAGAGAGGTAAACTAAACAAACTCCGAAATGAGTCCATAAACTAGGGACTCCGGAATGAGTGAATAAACTACAAACTCCGAAATGAGTCCATAAACTAGAAACTCCGGAATGAGTGAATAAACTACAAACTCCGTAATGAGCACGTAAACTAGAAACTCCGAAACGAGTAAATAAACTACAAACTCCGAAATGAGTAAATAAACTAATTAGCGCCACATCAAGACACAGATAAGCGGATGCAAAAGAAAAAAAAACGTATATTCTTATTCATGAATCAAAATGTTTAAGAGATACAATTAATGCAAAAAGGGGAATACAGTTACAATTAGGAAGGAGGGGCTTTCAACAAATTGGCGACCCGCTCATGCGCTCCCTGCAACTCCTCCTTGCATTCAGCTACTGCGGCCAGCCCTGCTTCGATTTGAGCCTGTTGTTGCAAGCAGGATGAAAGCTGTTGGATATATGTATGCCCTAGAGGACATTATATGATAGTGGATGTATCGGTATGTGTATATATATATATTCAGAGGACATTCTTGCTCGACATGATAGTATGCTATCTGGTTTTACTTTATCTTGACATGTTCATTTGATCATGCATCTTACTCATTTGGTACATGTTGATAAAGCCCTTAAGATATTTGCTTGACTATTGGGACTATGATGCAGATCATATTAGTGGGACATGTGTAGTTTATAAGCATATCCTTGAAATGTTCCTAGTCATAGGTGTATCGAGACGGGGCATCGATATTCCAGAGTAGACTAGCGTATACCGTTCTTGTCCCATATGATGGGCGATGGATGATCCCATATCAATTGGTGTGGTGACACCAAAGATTGTATACGGGTGTTCAGTAAAGACTGGGTACACTAAACAGACTAGCCGAGAACTCCTATGTGGTATTATATCTATCGTCGGAAAGCAGTTCTCAGGTGACACTGGTACAGGTTAGTCTGTAGATCCGAGATCGTCATAGAGTCTTGTGTGTCCTCCCACTGTACTTTGATCTCCACCCTACTACAGCTCTACCGAGTCGTGCAAACAGGTGGATTTGGGTACAGCCCCGAGGCATATGGAGGCAATGAGTGATAGGAGGGGTTTCGTCTCTCCTGGTATTGGGGGTTGATGTTGCGCTATGCTCGATTGGCTATAACAGGAAGTCTCTGGCCAGGGCTGTTGAGATTTACTGATAAGTGTTATCGGTAGTTTCTCGATCTATTATGAGCCATATACCGGCATGACTTATTGAGTTATTGGGGTCGACGATACCATCCCTAGACTCGATATGTTGCATATCTGACGAAGAAACCGGACTGTACGGTAAGTGTTGCCAGTTGGCTCGACGGGAGTTTTGACAGGTTCGCTTGTTTTTCTTCTGATCGCTCAATACCTGGGAGCCGTTACGTATAGCTAGTGCTGCTAACGGTTTGTGGGTATGTGATATGATCACTGCCTACTGCTAGCGTATTGACGAGTCTCAGAGTCCCACAGAGGGGTTTCCTAACTCAGGCGAAATGATGTGGGGTGCATATGGGATATGCGCGGGAGCTCGATTAAATTCGTGTATATGATACCGTATTTTAAATCGGGCGTTTACTATTGGTCGGGTCGTATGTGATATGACCGGGTTATTAAATCAAGTGTTGGTTTAATATTGACTTTTAGCTCATTTATTCAAAACCTTTTCTTATTGGATGTATGCATGAATGTGTGTATGTATATATGTTGATATGAATGCACACATGCATGCATACATGTGTCATGGTTGTTGATACATTGGAGATGACAATGCAAGACTCACATGGTATAAATATTTGTATATATTTGATATTGAGAAAAAGAAAAACAAATTAAATCATGGTTATATTTATTCTACACTCTTCTACACTTGACCTAATTTAGACCATGGTTTGATTTTCCATTTGGCTTTTGACTCAATACAAAATATCGAGATATTTATTAACCATGGTTCTATGTGAGTGTGACTCTTATTTATATATTTTCTTTTCTCATTTTTATTTGAGAATTATCACAAACAAAAGAGCTCAAGCTTAGCCATCTCCTTCCTCTTCCTCCTTCATGCTCTCTACCCTTTTCAAGTGAGTGAAGGAAACAAAAGGAAAGGTTTTTAAGTGAGATCAAAACCTATATCACCAATCTATATTAGTCTATCCTACTTGTGTAGATTGTTTTCTCCACTTCTTCAGAGATCAAGTGAAGCTAGGAGCTTGAGCAAAGGGACTTCGTGGTGGATCGTCGTGGACTTGGAAGGATTCAAGCAAACCGTTTCAAACCCTAGTTGATCTAAGGAGTCATGGAGGGAGGTTTACAAAGGTTGTATTACTCATCTCTTAGTGTAAAATACTTCTAGTATGTGATATTAGTTGCTTGTTACCCTAGATTTCTAGTTCGATTCATGGATGGTATTACTTAGCACCCCCTAAATTTTTAATATAGCATGTGTGATGCAACCCAAACCCTAGGCATGGTGCTAAGGAATCCCTACAAAAGCTTCTCAGCGATTTCCTTTTTGGCAGCTTCGCAATCTTGCGTGACCCGCTCAGTAAAGACGAGCTTTGGCTTCAGCGCCAGCCCTTCAGATATACATTGTTGGAGTTTTTCAAAGATAGCTTTCAGCTATGCGGCATTCGCTTTGATTTGGGCGCGCAATTGAATAGATTCGCCAGATGTCGTCTCATGCTCCTTTCGCTTTAGGGTCAGCTCTTGTTCAAAATACTGAATGAAGTCGGCGCTTTGCTTGATCCACACGACCCGCCGAGCCTTCAGGGTCAATACTTCAGGAGTGAGACGCTTGAGCTCGATCTCATGCAAACAAGCTTCGAACTCCTTACAATGATCGACCCAAAAGCGAACGAAATCTTCGTTGTGGAAATTCGCATAGGGTTGACTTCGTCAGCGAAATCCACAGCGGGGGTGAGAGCCTCGGCATCAAGATCTTCGATAAATTCGCTTAACATCCGTTTGCTAGTCACCGCGCCCCTGGAAGATTGACGTTTAGCAAAAGGCTCCGTAGGCATGGGAATGTGAGACTCAAAATGAAGCAAAGCCAGCATAATTGCTGCAAAATAAATCACGCGCGAATAAGGATCAAATTTCAACTTGAAAGATAAAGAAGGAAGCTGATGGATAAGAGCTACCGTACCAGCTGTTGAAAGTGGCAAGACAGGGAGCACCGGAGGCTTGTCTATTCTTTCGTTCCTTCCTTTGGGCCATGATACTGTGGTCAATATGAGGAAAACTTAGCAACAGAAGATTTACTCATGGAAGGAAGAAACATCAAGCGAAGAATATACTGACCAATGCCGGAAGGGAGAATGACTTCCGATTGGAAGGGAAAATGTGGGTTTAGCACTTGGTATAAGTGGTCAAAGAGCACTCTTGCAAGGTTGCGACAATATATGGTTAATGCAAAAAATGGTATCTACAGTGAAGTAAATAAATGAGAAGTTTTTACCTTCCGAAATTCGGGGAGACTCAGAAGAGGGAGAAGGAACCGTGATAGTCAAGGCAACGACCAGCTGTAATTCTTCATCCAGTACAGCTTCAGGGTTTACTGCGCCTATGCTCAGGGCAAAAGAAATATCATCAGAGATGCTTAGCAGGATTAAAAACTTAAAGATAATAGCCCAAGGAGTACCTGACGGGTCAGAAATCGAAATCGTGCCCGAAGCGTCACCGATCGTAACGGCTTCTTCGGTTTCCCTGGAGAGGGTAGATTCAGCACCCACAGCTTCATCCCCTGACTCGACAAGGGCCGTCGTAATGCTTACGTCACCCGTCGATCCACAGGGAGAGGGAGGGACCGTTGGAACGGTTTTAGATTCTAGAGAAAGATTGGCCACTTCAGGCTTTTTAATTGTCGGCACTTCCCCTGTCACGCTGTCACCCAAATCTGGCTCTGTAAATAAAAAATGCGTATGTTCAAAAAGAAAAAGAAAAAGGCTGTTACTAAGAGCTGTGTATTGTTCTACCTTGAAGTAGCCGTCCGCCCTTTTCACGAGCTGCACGTGCAACCTGTCTATGGGCAGTCCACCGAAGGAATGTCAGCAGGTGGAACATTACTCGAACCTGCACCCGCGGCTAAGATAGCTTCGTGTTCCCATGCAACATGCTTTCTACGCTTCCTCTCAGTCTGGACTGTGAGAACCGCCTTCCTTACAATAAGGAGACGTCGTCGTCCGAACCGAGCTCGGCCTCCGGAGCCACTACGACATCCATCATCGGCTGCTTCAGCAACGCTTCTTGTGGTGGCATTAGGAGGGCCTCGGCCGCGGTCGGTGGCTCTGGAACCTTTCCTGCATCACCACCTGGGATTGGCACTGCACTCGGAATAGCCTGGGTTTTGGTGGTCCCTGTAATAGGATAAAGAAAGAGAGTTAGACCATGAATAAAAGGAATTAAAAGAGTAAATGTGTAATGAAACGAATTATACCAAGGCCCAAAGAAGCGCAGAGCCTCTCTTCCTCCTCAAACGTCCTGAGGGAAGCCGCGAGAGCCTCTTCAGCGGAGATACCTGTTAAGGAGGAGAGCGTTAATAAAGCATAATAAGGAGATGGGATATATGCAGAAAAGAGTAAATGAAGTATACCAGACTCCATAATAGAAACCAACGCTGCTTCTTCACGGGCCAGTCGTTTGGAAGCATCAATGACAGCCTGAAGGTCAGTATCGGTCAAAGGCGCATCAAATAAACCCTCGTTGGTGCCATATTCGCACAAGATCTCGCTATAAGGGGCGTGAGGCTCCTGTCCAAATACGACGTCGGCATAAAATAAGGACTTCTTCATTTTCTGCAAAACGACGCCCGCTTCCGCCGATAAAAGTTTTCGCTTAACGGATTTTTTCGGACGACAGGTCTCGATATCTGAACCGATACCCGAGTCCGAAGACGCCACGGCTACCGCATTCGAAATCGTGCCCGAAGCATCACCGATCGTAACGGCTTCTTCGGTTTCCCTGGAGAGGGTAGATTCAGCACCCACAGCTTCATCCCCTGACTCGACAAGGGCCGTCGTAATGCTTACGTCACCCGTCGATCCACAGGGAGAGGGAGGGACCGTTGGAACGGTTTTAGATTCTAGAGAAAATTGGCCACTTCAGGCTCTTTAATTTTCGGCACTTCCCCTGTCACGCTGTCACCCAAATCTGGCTCTGTAAATAAAAAATGCGTATGTTCAAAAAGAAAAAGGCTGTTACTAAGAGCCGTGTGTTGTTCTACCTTGAAGTAGCCGTCCGCCCTTTTCACGAGCTGCACGTGCAACCTGTCTATGGGCAGTCCACCGAAGGAATGTCAGCAGGTGGAACATTACTCGAACCTGCACCCGCGGCTAAGATAGCTTCATGTTCCCATGCAACATGCTTTCTACGCTTCCTCTCAGTCTGGACTGTGAGAACCGCCTTCCTTACAACAAGGAGACGTCGTCGTCCGAACCGAGCTCGGCCTCCGGAGCCACTACGACATCCATCATCGGCTGCTTCAGCAACGCTTCTTGTGGTGGCATTAGGAGGGCCTCGGCCGCGGTCGGTGGCTCTGGAACCTTTCCTGCATCACCACCTGGGATTGGCACTGCACTCGGAATAGCCTGGGTTTTGGTGGTCCCTGTAATAGGATAAAGAAAGAGAGTTAGACCATGAATAAAAGGAATTAAAAGAGTAAATGTGTAATGAAATGAATTATACCAAGGCCCAAAGAAGCGCAGAGCCTCTCTTCCTCCTCAAACGTCCTGAGGGAAGCCGCGAGAGCCTCTTCAGCAGAGATACCTGTTAAGGAGGAGAGCGTTAATAAAGCATAATAAAGAGAGGGGATATATGCAGAAAAGAGTAAATGAAGTATACCAGACTCCATAATAGAAACCAACGCTGCTTCTTCACGGGCCAGTCGTTTGGAAGCATCAATGACAGCCTGAAGGTCAGTATCGGTCAAAGGCGCATCAAATAAACCCTCGTTGGTGCCATATTCGCACAAGCCCTCGCTATAAGGGGCGTGAGGCTCCTGTCCAAATACGACGTCGGCATAAAATAAGGACTTCTTCATTTTCTGCAAAACGACGCCCGCTTCCGCCGATAAAAGTTTTCTCTAACGGGTTTTTTCGGACGGCAGGCCTCGATATCTGAACCGATGCCCGAGTCCGAAGACGCCACGGCTACCGCATTCGCAGGAACATCCGGTCGAAGCTTATTAGGAAAAGCTCGTGGGACTACAGCCGTAGTGATTTCTCTTAAAAATGGACGAATAGTGGTCCGTCGCTTCAGCGGGACCGATGGATTACCGGCTGGGACGGCATCCTTGTGGTCGAGTAGAAGCCGCCTTTCCTCCCTGATAACAGCACCCGTCGCATGCTGGTACCACGCGACGTAAGCATTTGAGGCTTTTTGCACATAGCTCAGCTCGCTGATAAGGAACCCTAAAATGATGCATTGCGCTGCGAATACCCTCCTACGTAGCAACCGGCTCAACTAAGAAAGCCTCAAGAGGAACACCTTGGTTATAACCCAACTGTTGGGCAAAACGATGCGGGTTGTACCTCATAAACAACATTGAGGCGTTCTGTCTAAATACTAGGAAGCCCGGCCTGATCGAATACAGGTGCATAACCTCCCGAGCCCTCAACGCAGAAGCCCTGTCCTTGAAAGTATCATGCAACGGTTGGACCACCTTGGAAGATTCTTTGCCGATAGTAAGGACTCTATCGACAAAGGTCATACTGTCCCCAACCATGCATGGGCGAAGGAGCAGTCGCCGAGCCTCTCGTTGTGATGGATCTGGAGCGGAAGCGTCAACTAGATGCATGACCCGGAGGAAGTTATAACCTTCGTAGAATCGGGATCGTTTATGAACACCAAAGGCGTCCAGTACGTGCATCTCGATCCATGATGTGAAGTAATGCAATGGGAGATACACGGGCTTTACCCCTGGTTGAGTGGTATCAGCAGCTAGGCTCAGGCCATGATACAAATGAGCTAACCCCGCAATCCCAACGGCCACATGCGTCCCCGTGACGATACGATGAGCCGGATAAAAAACAGATGGCCTCATGTAGCGGGGGTGCGTCGGAAGCGCAAACCAACTCAGACACAAGCTAATAAATCCTAGAAAGAACGTCTCTTCGTCAACATCAGGGTAGCAATCTCTGCAAAGGGGACGACTGGAGTATCCGGAATAAATAATTTCTTCAAATCCGCCTCCGCAGTCGGCAAGTTATCCGAACCAAACTCAAACGGGTCGTCAAGTTTGGCGAATTTCGCAGCCTGTTTAGACAGAACTTCCGGACGAAGAAAGCGGGAGATAAAATCTGCGAAGCCAACTCTGTGCTCGCCAGACTCCAGGAATAAACTCTCGTACATGTTCAAACCTTAATCAAGCTTGGGAACTGATGTTGAACGGCGTTCTCCGGAGTAAGGCCCATTACCACTGATTTGGTGGCGAAGACATACTCGTCGGGGGGGAAGTAGCTCCTCATTGTGCTCCTCTCTGACAGGTAGGCCGGAGATCTCCGCAAACTCCTTCAATGAAATCGAAACCTCCTGATCTGATAGGAGAAAGGTATGGGTTGGAATTTCCATTGTTCCAAAAAGGATTTGATCCACCACACATGAAGAGCGTAGTAGTGAAAGAGGGACGCGTAGATCGCGGGATACAACCCGGTCTTTAATAACAGCGATTTCTTGGCCGACAGGATATATCAGGCCCACTGTAGATAGTCGGCCGACTGACGAGGAGTAATTCCTATCATATAAAGTTTCCCCCAAGGACGTGACTCTCCCTGGCAAATGTGTCGCCCCAAAATATCTAAGGCCATCGGCGGCTGCACCGGTATTGAAGCCACGGAAGGCTGAAGACGACCTTCCGAGGTCTAGTTGACCTCTTCTACTGCGAAGGTCACCGGCGGAGAATCAGCATAATGGATTGCCGGGACTGGCTCCGAAGGCGTTGCGCAAGTAAAACTACGCCAACCCCGAATAATTTGACTATACCATGACTTCCACAGATAAAGAGACTTTTTCTTTGGGTCATGGTCCCGGATAAGTGTGAAGACTTCCCGATCTACGGGCGCGTCGGCGAAGGCACTCTCCGAACGAGTGAAAGGAAAGGAGGAAGCGAAAGCCATAGTACCTGCATTAAAAGGGAGGGGTCAGCTATTGACAAATTGTTCAAGGCTTTAGCATTCTTTTACACTTAAATTTGTACTTCACCGCAGTTCAAAAAGAAAGGGACAAGGGCCCCCACAAAATCAAGGTAACGCCCCATCAATGATGGGGCAGCCACTCATTAAAAATGAAATCCAAAAGGATTCTTAATTAATGAGAAAACATCATTAAACTCTGGAGTTGAACTCCCTCGAAAACTCTGTTTTGCAAACAGATTTCAAATCTGTCAAGAAATTATGAAGGGAATAAAATTCCCAAAAGAATTTCTTTAAGAAATTCTTCAGAGCCAAGCTCTGTAGAACAATGGGATAACATCCCAGAACTCCACTCGAGAAAGGGGAATTAAATTCCAAATAACCTTCAAAAAACAAAATTTCTAACAGGGTAAAACCCTAAAAGATCTATAAGATCTACGATTTACTCAAGTAAATTTTTTTTAGATCTCTAAGAAATCATTGCAAAAGAAGAGCAAGACTTTGTTAATGGGTTAAAACCCTAAGACATGAAGAGATTCCTCAAACATTAGGACATGGTCATGGTTCTTACCAAAACTTTGAGTTTTGACTCTAATAGAGTTTCTTTGAACAGAGATCTGAGCTCTCAAAGGAGAATTAGATTCTCAAGATAGAAGAAGGTTAGAAAGAAGATGAACAACATCCATCTCAAGGGCCAAAGACCCTATTTATAAAACTTTAAGAGACGGTTCAACTTCCCAGGAGATCGAACGGTGGAAAAGGTGCCACCGCTACACTCATGTGTGAGCCATGTGAGCGAAACGGTGGGGGCATTTGTTTCCCCCAATAATAAGAGCAAAGCGCTGTTCAAAATTTAAGAGGCAGCATCTCACATGCCTTCCACGAGGGCGCCAGCGCCAGAGTTAAGAACTCTTATATTGACGCCGCACGTGCTCCTCACGTGGGTGTCGATGTGCAAAGCACATGAAGGAATTAAAACCTTAATTAGCGCCCACGTGCACAACATGTGAGCGCCGACGCCCAGATAGAATTAAATTCTACTCTCTGTTAAACAGAGCCGTTGGATCAAAGGAGATGATAAATCATCAGAAATACAGAATTAAATTCCGTCGTGAGAAAACATTTCCTAAATTGAATTATAGAATAAAATTCTATTTTTGGGATATATTCTCTCAATCTTTCTAAATAAGAAAGATTGTCCTCTGTAAAACAGAGAACCGGTGGATTAAAAATCCAACGGTGATTAAAAAATCACCGTTTTATAGAATAAATTCTGTACAAGGGAAAATATTTCCCCAATCTTGTTCTGTAAAACAGAAACCCTTGGATCAAAGATCCAATGGTGGGTAAAAATCCTCAAATCAATTAGGATCTCTTAATGAGAGATTTCTTCAACTAATCAACAGACTTACCTCTACTATATAAAAGACCCAAGACTTCAAATCTAAAAGGAGAGGAATCCCCCCATAAGCTTCTAAAAAAACAACAAAGAAGAGAGCTTCAAAAAGAAACAGAGAAGAAGATCTCCCTCCTCAAAAAAACTCTAAGTAAATAAAAAGAAGAGAGATCAAAATATCTCATTTAGCTATTGAAGGGTTTAACCCTTTTAAAAGAACTTAGTACTTTCTCTGGATCTGAGATCCACAAGACAAGTCTCGCACAAGTTGAGAATTTAATTCTCATCGAGAAGAACTTGTTCTTGAGAATCAAAGATTCAGAAAAGAACTAGGAAATCGAACCCCTCAAAACAAAGCATATAAGGAAAAAAAACCTAGCGCTTCACATGCCCTTTACGTGGGCGCCACAGAAAAAAGGAGTGCTTAGCACTTAATGAGCGGCGCTCAGCGCCCCACGTGCCCCTCACGTGGACGCCACAGAAAAAAGAGTGCTTAACACTCAATGAGCGGCGCCCAGCGCCTCACGTGCTCCTCGCGTGGGCGCCACAGAAAGGGAGTGCTTAGCACTCAATAAGCGGCGCCCGGCGTCTCACGTACCTCTCATGTAGGCATCACAGAAGAAAGAGTACTTTGCACTCAATGAGCGGCGCCCAGTGCCCGGCGCCTCATGTGCTCCTCACGTGGGCGCCACAGAATGGAGGAGTGCTTAGCACTCACTAGGCAGCGCCTAGCGCCTCACGTGTCCTTCACATGGGCGCCATAAAGAGTGCCTAGCACTCCATACAAAGACAAAAATGGGTAAAGTGTTTAACACTTATTGGGCAATCCCCATGACTAAAAGCCCACATGATTATATGTGAGCGTCAGAACTTACATAAGTGCTCAACACTCTTTGTACAAAAAGGGGGACTGATTATACAGAGCCCAAACAAGTGCTTGGCACTTTTCAAAAAAAAAAAACTGAATGGACCAAGCCCAAATTGGATAAGTCCCCTGAGAATAGAACCTCCCTGATTCAGACCAACCAAGCCCATGTGCTTATGATTTCCCAAACTGATATTAGTCCCAAATATGACTATTGATCTTCCAGCAGATGATATACAAAACGATACTCATCCCACATCCTCCCGAGGAAATCTTAGTCTCAAAATATGACTAATGATTTCCGGGTTTACCACTAACACCTTTTTCCCTCAAATACGGGAATTGGTTCAAGGGTACATCTCTTCATACCTCTGATCCACGTGTATTTCTATGAGAAGCTCTACGGAACCCACGATTCAGAGAGGTAGCGGGTCCCGACAACCAACAACTCATTGATGCACTTCCAAATTGACGTGCACACTTCAAATCAGACTGCACCCCAAATTGGGCACATTCCATATCAACATCGTTGTTCATCCCGTCACGTAACAAATACACGTGCGCATAAGATGGACAACGGACCGAGACGTCCTTAAACTAAAATCTCACCTCCAAAATGGTGATCAACGGACCGAGACGTTCTTAAACTAAAATCTCACCTCCAAAATGGCGATCAACGGTCCGAGACGTCCTTAAACTAAAATCTCACCTCCAAAATGGTGATCAATGGACCGACATGTCCCTAAACTAAGACAACAGAGCCCAAATGCTCTCTTGTTGGATCTGAAACAAAAATGTAACAACCCTAAACTTTCTGTACGAATTTTTTTCAAAATACAGAAAGGAGTACCTAAGCCTAAGCACAAGTTATAAATTAAATTTGCTTTTGAACAGCAAGATAGAGCTTGTAGCTCACCGGTAAAGATCTTGCACTGCTGAGACATGGCACCTTAGTTCAAATCCCATCAGCCACATATTATTTTTTATTGTATTTTCTTTTAATCTTTTAGAAGCCCAAAGGTTTACACGTGCACTACACGTAAAATGAAGAGACACAGAATAAATAAACACGTGCACGAGGGTATATGAGACGACGGAGACACGTGGCGAGAATCCCAACCCCCACCCCACCAACTCGACCGACGAGACTGGCTCAAAAACCGGTACCACCGGTCCCACCTGTCAGGAATGGTCCAAATTTTTTCTCCTGGCACCGTTTGGCCTACCCTACTTTCCCCATATTGTTTGATTTTTCTGCACATTGGCAGAGGGATTAAAACCACCCCTTTAATCCTTTTAAAGGCAAAATTTTAATTCTCCAATTCAATACACTAAATCCTAATTTTCCCTATAAATACCACACTCCATTTCACCCCTCCTAATTCAGAATTTCCCTACAAAAACTCTAAAAAATTCTCAAGTTCTTATAGTGTGCAAGTGGAGTTAGCAAAGGACGAAGTTCCGAGAAAATTCCGGCGACGAAACGACGCCCCGACACCTTCCTTAGTTTCCCTTCTCTCTTCTCTTGTTTTATAGCCTGTAAGTCCCCTCTCCCCCTCTCTTCTTCTACTCTAAAAACTTTCATTTCGAAAACCCGACGGAAGCAGAGTTAATCCGACTTCCGATTCGGTTTTCCTTTAAAAATTCATTTTTCTTAATCAATAAAATACCATACTCTTATATATTGTTTAACAAACATTAACAAACACTTTACAACAAGTTTCATCTCAAAAGAATCATTTATGCAACTTTTATCGTATTTTTACGGTAAAATACCACATACTTCATTTTCGACATAAAACAACATAATACTTGTATTACCTTTAGATAACTCATGAGGTAATGACCTATCTCATCACAACACACATCTTGACATAGCACGATGATAGTTTGGGACATTAGTTATGGGATAATATGACATTACAAATAAATACCATCAAACTTGCAAAACCATTTCTTTAAAAAGTGTATTAATCAATTCCTTGCAATTATGCTTTTACAACCCATTTTGGGGAACCCGTTCGGGATGGTGCAGATTATTGCACATCCTCGGGCCTAGTAGAGCGAGATGCAAGCCTCCGAAAGGAGCATTCGATCTCGATGGGATTTTAATGCATTTTTCTTTAGAAAATGAGATTTCTATAAGAATAAATAAAATTTATTTTTATTAAATATATATAAATATTATCAAAATATCTATTTTAATTATATTATATAAATATTCCAAGTTTTCTAAATCAAAGGAATCACCATTACATGAAAATACCATTACAGTTTAATGCAAAATACCGATATTTCAATAAAATACCATATACTATGAAAACTAGGTTCTACTCACTAGAAATTTCACCTTTATAAAATATACATCTATGAAAACCCTAAAGACGATAATTAAATACTTGAGGTGTATTTTGAAAATGTATCAAAACTATTTTTACATAAAACCCCCTAAAGTTATACTAAATTACAATAAGGACCCTAGTAAATATAGGTTTAAGCGGGACCAATTCTCTTGAGCCTCAGGGAGCCGGAGAATGTGGGTGATTGCCTATCTAAGGTAGACAATCTAACAAAAGGTGTTATCAATATGGTAATTGTCTTGGAAAAAAACACAAATCCCGCCGTCCATGTGCAGCAGTTACCGATAACATCAAAACTAATTCAGATTTTCAATTTCTTTTCAAAGAGTCTGACTCAGACTGAGTCTCAATCTAATCAACCTAACTTGAATGTGATTCAAGTATAAACTACAATACAACATGAATCCATGAATCCATCTATTCAATCTATATCAATCTATATTGACCGAACCGAACCATGGATATGCTCCGTCTACATGATTCTCTATTTATATCCATTCCATTTACTGATATCATGGTTTTGGCAAGTCTTCCATTTACTACAAGACAATACAATACAATCGGTATAATCAATATATTAAATAGTACGGGGTTTATAAAGGGGTAGACTGGTACAGAACATGTTAAAAGTGGCAAGAGGTGGTCACTTAAGACGTAATTACATCCATGCCGTAGTTCCGTGGTATTTTCGACAGAGCCTTGTACTACAGGTTACCAAAGTCCACGGTGTAAGTTGGACTCCTCTCGTATCCACTGGCATATTCTGTACCAAGCTACAAACAACCGCGTTAACATTATAATCAAACATTACTAGTTATACTCTCTTTCTGTCTATTCTATCTCTACACATCTTCGGGACTTACCGAGCGATTGTTCGCTGACGACATTCCTATTTCTCTTCTTCTTTAGAATGTTGTCAGGTGGATCGGACGCACTAGAGTTCGAGACTAGCCAGAAGCACTTAGAGCAGACCCCTGAGCAGTTCACAAAAGATCATGAGCATTGACTTTACCTGTACATATTTTCATTTCAGTTATGCCATTGTTTAGGCATTGTTTTCCATCCATGTATTTACTTTCCAGTTGTACCTATAAAAGAATATTTAATAAGTAAAGTTGTTGTTCATTTACATTCGTGTCTCTTGTGTACTTTACTTTATATTGCTTAGATATGCTTAGCGTGTTTACTTCTGAGTAAATACGTAGCGGGCCTCATCGCGTCCCTTCCCCATACACCGAAAAGCGGGGCGTGACAAAAAATGATCCTAAAACCTTGTTAAGTAGATCTTAGTCTCAAATTGGACTAACGTATCCTTAACACAAAACCAACCGAGCCCCAACTGCTCACATACATTTGAGTCGATCTTAATCTCAAACCAGATTAACGATCCTTAAATAAAACAAACCCAAATCTAAGATATACGGATTTGGACTAATCCACGTCCTACGGGCGACGACAGAAATTAGTCTCCGTATACAATCTACGGGCAACCTACACAAATAAAAACACACACGACACGAAGTGAACTTCAGGAGCAGAAGAAAGTGGTTATCGCGATGCGATAACGTAATTAACTGCAGGGGCTTGCGCCTGTAGGGAAAGCGTCCCCACAATCAAAAACCCCTCGCAAACGAGGGGGAATCTGACGAAATATGCTACAATGGCCGCATCCGTCCAAACTTCCGAGATACAGTGCCATAAATCAACTTGGCATCTTCGGAGAGGTGGACGGATAAATCCAAATAGTATCTACCCCCAAAATTCAGGCCAGATGTCCTAGCGTCCCGGTCGCGTCTTTCGGCGATGAACAAGCGCCATATAAAAAGTGCTTAGCACTTCATATACAGCCAAAACGACTGAGTGCTCAACACTAATTGGGCAGCGCCCAGCGCCGCACGTGCACCTCACGTGGGCGCCATATAAAAAGTGCTTAGCACTTCATATACATCCAAAATGCCTGAGTCTCAGCACTAATTGGGCAGCGCTGCACGTGCACCTCACGTGGGCGCCATATAAAAAGTGCTTAGCACTTCACATACAGTCAAAACGGCTGAGTGCTCAGCACTAATTGGGCAGCGCCACACGTGCACCTCACAAGGATGCCATAAGAAGTGCTTCACATTTAGTCAAAATGACTAAAGTGTTCAACATTTATTGGGCAGCACCATGACTGAATGCTTCACATGATATACATGTGGGCATCAGAGTTCAAATAAGTTCTTAGCACTTTTACATAAAAGGAAAATGACTGAACAAATAAATCCCAAATAAGCGCTTAACACTTTTGAATAAAAGAAAAGACTAAGCAGACTGCGCCTAAATTGGCTAGGTCTCTGAAGTTTTTCTGCAGCTAAGCCCAAATGCTCCTTTGCTTGATCATAAGTAAAAATGATCCTAAAATGTTGCTAAGTGGACCTTAGTCTCAAATTAGACTAACGTATCCTTAGCAAAATCAAATTGAGCCCCAAATGCTTATATATATTTAAGTTGATCTTAATCTCAAACTAGATTAACGGTTCTTAAATAAAACAAACCCAAATCTAAGATATACGGATTTGGACTAATCCGCGCCCTACGGGCGATGATACAAACTAGTCTCCATATACAATCCACGAGCAACCAAAATGAACAAAAACACACACGACACGAAATGAACCGCCGGAGCAGGAGAAAGTGGTTATCGCAATGCGATAACGCAATTAACCGCAGGGGCTTGTGCTTGCATGGAAGAGCAACCCTCATAAAATGAGGGGGAATCTGATAAAGTCTGCTACAACGGTCGCATCTGTCCAAACCTCCGATATATGGTGCAATAAATCAACTTGGTATTTTCGGAGAGGTGGATGGATAAGTCCATATAGCATCTGCCCCCAGATTCAGGCAAGACGACTGATTGATCTGAATTTAAAGAAGTGTTTGTAGAATAACCGCAATCAATAACGGTGTCGTGTGTAGCTATCCAAGATGAGTACGGGTCGTCCTCATGGAAACGTTGAATTTTTCAATCTTACTTTAGACGTGTTGATTAGAAAAGAGGAAGGAGAATATATAATAGTGAAGAATAGTTATAGATTCTAGATCTATGTTATACACGGATGCAGAAAATAGATCCAGTTTAAAGACGGATGTAGATTTTATATCAGAAGAGGGCTTGTAGGGTTCGTTCGGATTTAGTAGTCATGGATGATTAATAAAGATGACTCCTTTTATCTATTGATAGATTTAAAACTAGATTGATAGTGATGAATGAGGATTAGGGTTCTTGGAAGAAACTAGTGTTTCCACACTATTGACTCTTGTCCTTTCATTGATCTCTATTCATGTTTAGCCCTTAACAAAACAATTGTTAATCTAATCTCAAATCACGGTCAAGAATATCTATAAATTGATAGCGCGCCCGATTAGGATGTTAACATTTATTTTGCTAAAGTTTATAAACTTCATAAGACTTAAAAGAAGTTAAGAAATTTTTCATCTTCCATTGTTCTACCATAATCCTACGAACCTTATCAAGCGGTGAATTACTCACGTATGATGGAGATAGAAGAACGGATAGAGATCATGATGTAAATAAAAAATAAATGCAATAAGAATAAAACATCTACCTTTATTAAACAACTTGATCAATTACACTTTTTGTTCCTTTAGAAAGTGGAATACAAAACCCTAGTTTACTTCTCGATCTATCTTGAAGGAGGTAAATGAACAGCTGATTGATCAACCTGGATGCGTGAGTCAACTTGAACTTCGTGATCTCTTCGATTTGATGATTTCTAGGTTTAGCCCTCGGTCCTTTATATAGCCCCAAAGTCAGAAACTAAAGATCCCAAGAATCAGGGTTTGTTGTTGCAAATCAAACTTAAAAATCCCAAACCTTAAATCTTCTTTCCTGCCGCGGATCCACCGCATTATTGCTAGTTTGGCCACGCAACCGCGGCCGTTTGGTTGAATCTTGGCTTCATTTTTTTGGGGCTAAGGAATGTTGAAACGTGGAGATTTTCTAGATATCTGGAATCTTCATATCTTTTCCGAGTCTCTGCCAGTATTGATTCTTCGATTTTATCTAACTTTATCGGCAGATTTTTGATTCTCGACATCTCAACATCTCGATCTCCTGACCTGAACTAAACCTTGCATAATATCTCAATGAATAATGTTAGTAATATTTGGTATTTTTGAGATATTATCCTAACCATTTGATATGATATTATATTTTGAGAATATTGGTTAAGGATATTTGATATGATATGCATATTTAAATTATCAAAATATTATATAGATATTACATGTATACATTTTCCTTCATAATGTTAATTATAATATATATAAACATATGAAAATATATATTTTGCAGATAAACCCTCATATATTTCATATTTATAATAAACATCTTTAAATATCTAAGAAAAGTAAGGAAAATGTTATATCAAATGTGCAGTATTTTCGACTGAACAAATACCCCCAAACTTAACTTTGATCGTCCCGAGCAAACTTATTTATTCAAGAGAGGGAGAAAATGAAAAAGAAAAACTAAGTAGCACACTTTCGTAGGCAACACGATTGCACTGAGCACGTGCAAAAAGCCGTTAAACCTCTAGGTGTCTCTAGTAGGAGTGTTGTCTCCTGAGGGTTTTCAGTGGATTACACCAAAAAAATCCCATAATAAAATAAAGATGGTGAAAGTTACATATAAAAATAAGAACTATAAAAGAAATAACTTGAAAAGAAGAGTTTCCAACTATACCATCTTTTCAGTTGCTATGAGTCCATTCTTAATGGTCATGAAAATATGTTAGAAATCACATCATCTCTCAATAAAACATCGTCTTTAGTCTTCCCCCTATCTTTCTTCCAAACATCGATCATATACCCCTACGTGTGTGTAAAAGACATCCCTACACTTAGAGAATTCAATTCAAGGTATCATACTCTTGTCCATCTTCCAAAGTACTTTTTAGTCGGTGAATTTTTTGAAGAAATTGCTCACACATCCTTCATGTGACCGTTAATATTTCTTGAGATACTAACTAACCGATTACTAAATGTGCTCGCGTATTTAGACGTAATTCCTCGTCTTCTAACACCTAAGGCTTAGCATTGGCTCCCAAACCGGTTGGTCTAAGGCACTAGGTGATAAAACACCCTCGCTATATTTTTTTATGCTGCCTTGGTAATTACAAAAACCAGTGTTCATTTTTTTTCTTCACCACTTATATATATATATATATATATATATATATATATATATATATTTTCCCTTCATACTAAGTCTTTTAGACAAGGGCATTTCAAGGCATCCTCTACTATCCCAAGTTTCAAGATGTGTGCAAGTGCGTATAGTAGGGTATCAACATTCAGATGTTTGGCTTCAAGAATAAGGACTATTTTTCAGACTTATTTTTATCCTCAGATTAGTAATTTCCTTCATCTTACTAATCCTTGGGACAACGGCTCATAACTACTTATTACTAGTTTCATTTAAGAAAACATATAATTTTCTTGCTTTTCTTAAACTTTTCCTATCTTTCATATGTAATTTTTCACTTTCTAATCTTTTATTATTAAAAAAAAATTGCGCCAAGTGCCAAAAGATAATTTAGTGAATACAAACCTCCCCCCAAACCTGTTTTCAGCAGTGTCCTCACTGATGTCATCTTTGAATGCATAAACCTGTAGACTTGGGGAGAGAAATTAAGAGGGGTAAAATAATAGTCAAATGAAAACTACCCCCAAACTTATACTTTGGCACACACAGATATTTGGTTAAGTCCTTTTTCACTCACCTCCATTCTTAAAATGAGAAAATGTTATCGAAACATGGAGGTGAGGCGGAGGAAATTTAGTTATGATAAAGCGGCTCATGTAAAAACAGGAGCTCCTCCGCTGGGTCAGCAGAAAAATACGGTTTCAATTTATGCCTATTTACTTTAAAAGTTGAACCGTTTTTAATATTTTCAACTTCTACTGCCCCGTGCGGGTATACATACCGCACCACAAAAGGTCATTTCCAACGAGATTTTAGCTTACCCGGATGAAGATGGAGACGGGAATCGTAAAGTAAGACTTGTTGTCCCGGTGTGAAGGTTTTTCTAAAAAGGTTTTTATCGCGGAACACTTTAGTCCGGTTTTTTACTATAACCACATTATCGTAAGCTTCATCGCGGAGTTCTCTTAGCTCATTTAATTGCAGCTTCCGATAGCTGCAGCCTTGATCAAAATCGAAGTTAAGCTCTTTAATAGCCCACATTGCTTTATGTTCGATCTCGACAGGAAGGTGGCGAGTCTTTCCAAACACTAGACGGTATGGAGACATACCAAGATCAGTCTTATAAGCGGTACGAAATGCCCAAAGAGTATCCGTCAATTTGGTTGACCAATCTTTACGGTTTTTAGAAACCGTCTTCTAAAAAATTTGTTTGATCTGCCTATTGGAAATCTCAGCTTTCCCGCTCGTTTGAGGATGATAGGGCGTAGAAAGTTTGTGGTTGATTGAATATTTTCACATCAAGTCTCGAAAGACCGATTACAAAAATGCGTCCCGTTGTCGCTAATTATAGCGCGAGGGTGCCCGAATCGCGAAAAGATATTTTCTTTAAGGAACTTAATAACAACCTTGTTGTCATTAGTGTGACATGGTATTGCTTCCATCCATTTTGAGACATAATCAACCGCTAACAAGATATATAAATTCCCAAAAGAGTTGAGAAAAAGGCCCATAAAATCAATACCCCAAACATCAAATATCTCCACAACCAAGATAGGTTGGAGCGGTATCTCATTTATTCGTGAAATCCGACCCATGTGTTGACACTAATGACAAGTTTTACAATGATCATAAGCATCTTTAAATAATATTGACCAATAAAAACCACATTGCAAAACTTTCTCCGCCGTTTTACGTGGACCAAAATGACCGCCACATGCCTGATCATGACAAAAAGACAATACACTCTTGAATTCATCGTTAGGGACACATCTGCGAATGATTTGATCAGAACAATACTAAAACAAATAAGGTTCATCCCAGTAAAAGTGTTTTACTTGGGATAGAAATCGAAGATTGTCTTGTTTTGACCAATCGGTAGGAATAAGTCCCGTCGCTAGATAATTCACAATATCCACGAACCAAGGTTCGCAGGTTACGGTCAAGAGCTATTCGTCAGGGAAGGAGTCGTTTATTGGCACGGTCAACGTTGGTGAAGAATTGATGCGTGAAAGATGGTCGGCTACAACGTTTTCACATCCACTCTTGTCTCGTATGACAAGATCAAATTCTTGTAACAACAGGATCCAACGTATTAGCCTGGCCTTAGCATCCTTCTTCGATAAAAGGTGTCGTGGGGCGGAGTGATCGGTGTAAACCACTATTGGCGAGCCAATCAAGTAGGGTCTGAATTTTTCTAATGCAAATACAACTGCCAAGAGTTTTTTCTCGGTAGTTGTGTAATTAATTTGTGCATCGTTCAAGGTCCTACTTGCATAGTAAATTACATGTGGCATCTTATCAATGTGCCGTCCTAAGACTGCACCAATAGCAAAATCTAATGCATCACACATAAGCTCGAACGGATGTTCCAATCCAGAGATGATAGAATGGGGGCTGTAGTGAGAGATCTTTTAAACGATTCAAAAGCATCCTTACAATCCGAATCGAAGTGAAATGTTGTATCCTTGGCCAAGAGAAGAGTTAAGGGTTTAGCAATTTTGCTAATCTCCTATAAAATCCTGCATGACCAAGGAAAGATCGTATATCTTTGATGCATTTGGAAGGATGAAGGTTATGGATGACATCAATTTTAACTCTGTCAACCTCAATGCCTTTTCATGAAATGATATGTCCAAGGACAATACCTTCTTGGACCATAAAATGGCATTTTTCCCAATTCAAAGTTAAGTTCTTATCCTTACAGCGGGTAAGAACCGCGTCAAGATGACATAGGCATTCCTCAAAGGAGTCCCTAAATATGATCAAATCGTCCATAAATATCTCCAGAAAATTCTCAACCATATCTGAGAATATCCCCATCATACACCGCTGAAATGTAGCGGGAGCGTTGCATAACCCAAAGGGCATGCGTCTATAAGAAAAAGTACCGAAAAGACAAGTAAATGTTGTTTTATCTTGATCCTTTTCGGCGATGGGGATCTGGTTATAGACAGAGTATCCGTCCAAAAAATAATAGTATTCATGTCCAGCTAATCGTTCTAACATCTGGTCAATGAAAGGTAGAAGGAAGTGATCTTTCCTCGTTGCGGCATTGAGTTTTCTGTAATCAATACATACGCGTCACCCAGTTTGGATGCGTGTTTGGATCAACTCATTAGACTCATTAGTTATGACCATGATGCCTGACTTTTTAGGGACCACATGAATAGGACTTACCTATTGGCTATGAGATATTGTGTAAATTATACCACTATCTAGGCACTTGACGATTTCTTTCTTTATCGCCTTCTTCATAACGGGATTCAACCGTATTTGTGGGTCTCGGATTGGTTTGTCTTCATCCATAAAATGTATATAATGTTCAACAATTAAGGGATTAATCCCTTTGATGTCAGCCATTGTCCAACCAAATGCTTGCCGATTTGATCTCAATACCGCCAAAAGTGCATTCTCTTGCTCTAAAACTAGAGAAGCAGATATGATCATGAGCAAAGACCCATTCTCACATAAATATGCATATTTAAGATGATAAGGTAGTGGTTTGAGATCTAGTATTGGCGGAGAGACAATAGAATGTGGGGTAAGGGAATGATACTTGGACTCCCTAAGAGGTTCATAACTTGCGCAGGATATTGACTCAGAAAGCGCTACTAACTTTTGCGATGAGTCAAAGGATTCAAACTCAGGGATGGACTCATCGAAGATATCCTCACCATAATAATTTACCAAATCAAACAATGTCGCACCAGTATTGTCGAGATCATCATAGCAAAGTACTTCAGCTTCGCAGCTGTCGAAAGCTATCTCGTTGATAGAATAAACATCGATTAAATGAGCAGAAGGTTCAGATGGTTGACTTTCTAGCTTGTAAATATTAAGCTCAATTTTCATCTTCCGAAGGATAAGTTCATAGAACCGTTACGACAATTAATGACAGCGTTGGAAGTTGCTAGGAAAGGTCGACCGAGTATCACCGGGATTTGGTTGCGTGGGTTCGCTACAGGCCGTATATCTAAAACAATAAAGTCCACATGGAATATGAATTCCTCGACTTTTATTAACATATCCTCTAGTTCACCCTAGGTTGGGCGATAGATCGGTCTGCCATCTGGAGAGTGCAGTGGGCATGTTTCAACTCTCCTATACCTAGCTGCTCATAGACGAAAAATGGAAGCAAGTTAACACTAGCACCGAGGTCAAGTAGAGCATGATTGATGCTTTTACCCCCAATAGTTATAGATATTGTAGGACAACCGGGGTCCTTACGTTTTTTAGGTAATTGTTGGGTAAAAGCTGTGCTCACGTTACTCGTCATGAATACCTTTTTCGGCACTTGAGTTTTTCTCTTCCTAGTGCACAAGTCCTTAAGGATTTTTGAATAAGGCGGAACTTGTTGAATAGCATCTAGGATAAGAATATTTATGTTAACTTGCTTAAACATTTCCACAATCTTCTCCATTTGTGCGTTGGGTTTGTTGGCCCTCAACCTGTTTGGAAATGGAGCTTTATCAATAAGTTTTGGGTCCAACATTTGTGGAGAAGTTTGTGGGGATGGAATCGATCCCTGAATTGGAGTAGGGATTGTTTTAAGTCGAATCGAGGAAGTGGGTTGAGTGTTCGAGCCTTGGGGAAAAAGGAGAATAGGCTTGGAAGAAGGTAGGAGACTAGACGAAATAGGGCAAGAAGTGGAAGCCGGGGTTTCAATTGATTCCTCATCATCAATATGTTCACCCACTTGATTGTTCAACACTCTTCCTGATCTCAATGTGGTAACGACACTCACATTATGACTTTGTGAGTGTCCAGGATTCGGTAGGGGTTGCGATGGAAGTTTCCCTTTTTCTCTCGCACTCATCGCGGCATTTATTTGTGCAAGTTGTGCTTCTATCGATTTTATACTTTCACCGTGGGAGGGGTGGTTTGTGTTAATGCTCGGATAGAAGACTTTATATCATCCGTAGATTGCATGGAATGTTTAATAAACATATCCACACTTCGTTCGAGTGCAGATGAGTTTTCGTTACCGGCCGTTTGGAAAGAATTATTATAAGGAGTAGAATTGTTGGCCGGATTTTGAAAAGGTTGCAATTGAAAGGGGTGCTGACTTTGTGGGTGTGGTTGCTGCTGCTGTGGAGAAGGTCTTTGATAATTGCTCTGGAACTGGTTTTGATTTTGGGTTTGGTTTTGGTTCCAAGCAAAATTAGGATGATTCCTTCATCCCTGATTGTACGTGGAAGAATAAGGATCGTTTCTAGGTCGCTGCTGAAAAGGAGCATTAGTGTGTTCTTGACCTTGAAACGGTGCATTCACAGGACATTCTTCCGTCAGATGTGATGGATTGGAACAGCAACCACACACGGTCTTGGGAAGCGTAACCTGGTTTAGGGAGATTGATGAGAATTTGTTCTCCATAGCGTCGAGTTTCTTTTGCATTGCTGCCATTTCGGCTTTTACTGCGATGGAAATATCGAGCTGATGGATACCTCCCCTAGATGATGGTCTAACACTTTCCCACTGCAAAGTGTGTTCAGCAAGATCTTCTAGAAATTTTCAAGCTTCACCATCGTCTTTGGACATGAAATTGCATTGACACATGATTTCAAGCATCTGCTTTGTCGCTGGAGTAATGCCCTCATATATAATTCGGCACAGATCCCATCTATTTATTCCATGATGAGGACATTACACAAGCAGATCCTTAAACCGTTCAAAGCACTTCCAAAATGCTTCATTGGGAAGCTGGGTAAACCGGTTGATTTCGAGCCGAACACTGGTGGTCTTATGATTGGGGTGAAATTTCTTAAGGAATGCTATCATAAATTCATCCCAATTGGTAATAGAGTGTGCGGAAGTGTCATAAAGCCATTTTTCTACTAAATCGCACAAAGTGAAAGGAAGAAGACGCAAGTGCATAACATCCACTGAAAGTTGTGACGTACCCATCATTGCGCATACGTTTTTGAATTTGGTGATAAAAACGTAGGCGTCTTAGACCTAAGCCCGTGAAATTTGGGCAACAGGTTGATGAAGTAGGGTTTAATTTCAAAATTATCCCCATTGGCTGGTGGAATAGATAAACAGGTGGGAAGGGGACCGCGTATAGTATAACATCTCTCTTGGAGAGAGATGCGCGGTGGATTCTGCACACCGACGGGTGGTGGCAGGGCGGTGTTATAATCTGATGGAGAACCGTCCATCTCGGTCGATGTGGTGGGTGGAGGGGAAAAAGAAGATGAAGAAGTACCGACTTCGGAGTCGATAGGAGGAACGCGGACAAGACGGGTACTGGAATTCTGTGTCCAGCCGAGCACGCACTAAGCGGGTTTAGCGCAAGTGGCAGCGTGTGTGTGATTTAAAATTAGTTTGTTTTTTAAAAAAGTGTCAGACGCGAGACAAATCACACACAAATGCACAATCAACCCTAGAACTAAGATTACCTAGGTCAAGTCTCTAGACCGCTCCTAGACTTCTAAAGAACAAGCCGCAGGATCAATTCTCTACCACCTCTTTATCGCTCTTGTGGCCAGGTAAGTGCCAGGTAAGTGGGAGGTATCCGCTATACGAATCACCGAAAATAGCGGGCCTAATTAAGTAACCACTTTCCTAGACACCACAAAAGTAATGCGGATAAGCGATAGATTACCCACGACTTTCCTCTGTCCTATTTGAGCGCGACAGTCCTTAGAGTCTTGGTCTAGATATTTTTTAATTAATGTAGGGTGATGCGGATGCTCGTTTTGTGATTTGTGGGGCCTAGGAAGGGTGATGAAATCCCCACTTGTGGGGCCTAGGAAGGGTGATGAAATCCCTACCTAATCTGAATTTGGTCTTCGCCCTTTAATGTCCGTATTAAAATATGCACAAACCAATTACAAAACATGCAAAAAGATTTTTTTTAGCGGCGATATTTTGCAAAGAATCCTGCAGAAAATATATTATTGGATTTTTCAGAGGAGAGAGAAAGATGTAGGAAAGTTACCGGAGAATTTTGGATGCAGGATCCCTCAAGGCTGTCGCGGTTCCGCCGCCAAAATGCCCATGTGTTGGATATATGTATGCCCTAAAGGCCATTATTTGATAGTGGATGTATTTTTACATGTGTGTGTGTGTGTGTATATATATATATATATATATATATATATATATTCAGAGAACATTCTTGCTCAACATGATAGTATGCTATCTGGTTACTCTTTATCTTGACATGTTCACTTGATTATGCTTTTATTCATTTGGTACATGTTGATAAAGCCCTGAGGATATTTGCTTGACTACTGTGATTATGATGCAGAGCATACTAGTGGGACATGTGTAGTTTATAAGCATATCCTGAAATGTCCCTAGTCGTAGGTGTATCGAGACGGGGCATCGATATTCCAGAGTAGACCAGCGTATACGATTCTTGACCCATGTGATGGGCGATGGATGATCCCATATCCATTGGTGTTTGACACCAAGATTGTATACGGGTGCTTAGTAGCGACTGGGTATACTGGACGGACTCGCTGAGAACTCCTATATAGTATTATATCTATCGTCGGATAGCAGTTCTCGGGTAACATTGGTACAGGTTAGTCTGTAGACCCGAGATCATCATAGAGTCTTGTGTGTTCTCCCACTGTACTTTGATTTCCACTCTACCAAGGCTCTATTGAGTCGTGCAAACATGTGGCTTTTAGGTACAGTCCCGAGACGCATGGAGGAAATGAGCGATAGGAGGGGTTTCGTCTCTTCCGGTATTGGGGGTTGATATTGCACTGTGCTCGATTGGCTATATCAGCAAGTCCCTGTCCAGAGCTGATGAGATTTACTGATAAGTGTTATCAGTAGTTTCTTGATCTGTTATAGGCCAAATACTGGCATGATTTATTGAGTTAATAGGGTCAACGATACCATCCCTAGACTCGATATGCAGCATATTTGACGAAGAGACCGGACTGTACGGTAAGTGTTACCGGTTGGCTCGATAGGAGTTTTGACAGGTTCGCTTGTTTTTCTTCTGCTCGTTCAATACCCGGGTGGCCGTTATGTTTAGCTGACCGCTTGCGGCTTGTGGGTGTTTGATATGATCATCACCTACTGCCGGCGTATTGACGAGTCTTAGAGTCCCACAAAGGGGTTACCTAGCTCAGGCGAAACGATGTGGGGGTGCATATGGTGATATGCGCGGGTGCTTGATTAAATGCGAGTATATGATACCGCATTATAATCTGGCAGTTTCTATTAGTCAGGTCGTATGTGATATGACCGGTTTATTAAATCAATTGTTGATTTAATATTAATGACCATTAGCCTTTTCACTTATAACCTTTTCTTTATATGTTGTATGCATGAATATATGTATGTACATATGATGATATGAATGCACACATGCATGCATACATGTGTCATGGTTGATGATACATTGAAGTTGGCTATGCAAGACTCACATGGTTAGATATTCATATATTTTGCTTATTGATTAAAGGTAATTAGGATTAAATCATTGTGGGATTTCTTCTACACTCTTCTTGAGTTAACCATGACTCAAACCATGGTTTAATCTCTAATTCATTCTTTAACTCTTTAACAAAATATCTAGATATTTTAGAACCATGGTTATGAGTGAGTGTGACTCTCTCATATATTGATTTATTCATTTTATTTTTGGCATAACAATTATCTTGAGCTTGCTTAGCCATTTCCTCCTTCTTCCTCAAAAGCTTTCTACCTTTTACAAAGTGAGTGAAAGAGATAAAAAGAAAAGATTTTTAAGTGATATCTAAACCCACATCACCAATCTACACTAGTCTAGCCCACTAGCATAGATTGTTTGCATCACTTATACTTTGTTCTATTGAAGAAAGGAGCTTGAGCCAAGGGACTCCGTGGTGGATCGTCGTGGACAACGAAGGACTCAAGCGGACCCGTACAAACACCAAGTTGATCCAAGGAGTCACAAAGGGGAGATCTACAAAGGTTGTATTTCTCATCTCTTAGTGTTAAACTCTCTTTTAGTATGTGATACTTTGTTTTGTTACTCTAAATTTCTAGTTTGATCCTAGGTTAGTTTGCTTAGCACCCCAAAATTTTTATTATAGCATGTTTGATGCAAGACAAACCCTTGGTAAGGTGCTAGGGAAACCCAACACCTTGTTTCCGCGGTTCCGCCGCGACTTGGTAGGATCGTTTGAAAATAATTGCTTCTGTGCCCTCCTATGCTCCTCTGGACCTCTCTGAAAGTCTTTGAATCTTGATTTCCTTGTTCTATTGTCTTTAGATTCCCTCGCAAAAATCGCACACTAATCGTTAAATACACAATTTACTATTTTGTTTTATTTATGATATTGATCGAATAAGAATTCAACGCGAATAGTAAGAAAAAAATATTACGCACGTATCCACGGCAATGACGCCATTTGATTGATCTGAATTTAAAGATGTGTTTGTAGAATAACCGCAATCAATAACGGTGTCGTGTGTAGTTAGCCAAGATGAGTACGGGTCGTCCTCGGGAAAACGTTGAATCTTTCAATCTTACTTTAGACATGTTGATTAGAAAAGAGGAAGGAGAATAGATAATAGTGAAGAATAGTTATAGATTCTAGATCTATATTAAACACGGATGCAGAAAATAGATCTAGTTTAAAGACGGATGTAGATTTTATATCAGAAGAGGGCTTGTAGGGTTCGTTCGGATTTAGTAGTCATGGATGACTAATAAAGATGACTCCTTTTATCTATTGATAGATTTAAAACTAGATTGATAGTGATGAATCAGGATTAGGGTTCTTGGAAGAAACTAGTGTTTCCACACTATTGACCCTTGTCCTTTCATTGATCTCTATTCATGTTTAGCCCTTAACAAAAGAATTGTTAATCTAATCTCAAATCACGGTCAAGACTATCAATAAATTGATAGCGCGCCCGATTAAGATATTAACATTTATTTTGCTAAAGTTTATAAACTTCATAAGACTTAAAAGAAGTTAAGAAATTTTTCATCTTCCATTGTTCTACCCTAATCCTACGAACCCTATCAAGCGGTGAATTACTCGTGCATGATGGAGATAGAAGAACGGATAGAGATCATGATATAAATAAAAAATAAATGCAATAAGAATAAAACATCTACCTTTATTAAACAACTTGATCAATTAAACTTTTTGTTCCTTTAGAAAGTGGAATACAAAACCTTAGTTTGCTTCTCGATCTATCTTGAAGGAGGTAAATGAACAGCCGATTGATCAACCTGGATGCGTGAGTCAACTTGAACTTCGTGATCTCTTCGGTTTGATGATTTCTAGGTTTATCCATCGGTCCTTTATATAGCCCCAAAGTCAGAAACTAAAGATCCCAAGAATCTGGGTTTGTTGCTGCAAATCAAACCTAAAAATCCCAAACCCTAAATCTTCTTTCCTGCCATGGATCCGCCGCATTATTGCTAGTTTTTCCGCGCAACCGCGGCCGTTTGGTTGAATCTTGGTTTCTTTTTTCTGGGGCTAAGGAATGTTGACACGTGGAGATTTTCTAGATATCAGGAATCTTCATATCTTTTCTAAATCTCTGCCAGTATTGATTCTTCGATTTTATCTAACTTTATTGGCAGATTTTTGATTCCCGACATCTCAACATCTCGATCTCCTAACCCGAACTAAACCTTGAAATGTGCTCTCTGCCGTTTTTAAAATGGGCTCGAAAATTATTTTTAGTAACCGCAGAAGCTTGTATGTGATGTACTGAGAACATTGGAGAAAAACGAGGCAATCCACCACCAAAAAACCGGCCACATTGATCATATTTCCGGCCTGGTCGGCCCCCCTTCCTCGGAACAGCCTCGTTTTCCTCTGGTGCTCTAGTCTGTAGGTTTTGTGGTTTCAGGTGTTGTTTGTTTAATCCAAATTTCATGTGATGTTAATTTTTCTTAGGGACTAATTCAGAGTGTTTCGTAGTCGTATGTTTTAACATTGTATTGGTAACTTGGACGACGTTTAACAGTTCGAACGAATATCACACACCACCTCATTACTCTCACTGGAAATTTTCAAGTGTTGAAATTTCTTAAGTTGAATATATTCGGAAGATTGAGCAATTATCCCTATGGACCCTCTAGAAGAATGAAACCCTAACTCGACATTATGACTATGGAACCGCGGCCAAACCTTAGGGTTTGCCGTAGTCCCGTGGCGCCATAAGTGAGGCAAGGGTTGACCCTTCTATGGCTGGTCTATAGACACCGTGGCACATTTTTTGGTATTTTAACTTTGGTCAAGTGTTGAGCTCTCGGGGTAATTTGTGGGTGTTTGTTGATTCGATCGAAGGGTTTAACATCGTCTAGCTGTATATGATACTTATTTCTGCGACCGTAAGTGTAGTATGTGGTGTATCGCCGGTTTCGTTGCTATATGTCAACGACAATTGGGGTACGCATACTTTCTTACGTTGATGACATGTGATGTTATGTGTTGCTGTGAAATGATGTATAGGATCGTCGTGATTGAATGGCCGGTGGTTTTATGTGAGATGAGAGTTTTCTTTTTCATTCATGTAAAATTTATTGTATGTAATATTCTTTTATTGGGGCACATCCTGGTTGAGGATGATGTTACCTTTGATGTATATTATTTACTTTTCCGCATTAGGATAGACCCAAGGTGGGGAGCACAAGTGACCGGGTTCTAGAGTCTAGTGGGAGGCCATCTCGAGGAGTCGAGATCGGGTGTCCTAACTCTAGAATTGGTAGGGTCACTTGCCGCTCTCGTAGGGGTCTAGGGTGTGGTATTGGCTATTCATCACGACCGTGGAATCCGTATTTTCTATCGTTAGCTAAATACAAAATACGGAACTCCTAGTATATCCTATATTTTCATATATGTGCTTCTACTGTTGATATTCTGTGATGTGATCACTTTGTATGATGAGACGAATGATATTATTATATATATGATATATAATAAGCGTTTCTTATGTTTTACATCCGCGCTAGTCCCGTCCCGCTATGCCGTTAGTTAAGTAATCTAACAGTGCATAATGGGATACTGTGACGAATACGAATGACATAAGCGTACGTTCTATTTTCGTTTCTTTTCTGTGATGGCTTAAGGAACTTAAATGATGGGACAACATTAATGTGATTAATGTAAAGGAAAATAAACCTAAAAGATGTTATAGAATCGAATTTGAAACCTATTCGGCTTTTTACGAAAAAGCTAAATTTCAAAATTGTGGAGAATAAGCCACTCCTTTTGAAAACTTTTTGATTCTAGAACGATATCAAGTTCAAAGCGTTAAAAGATTTCTTAAAAACCATCCGCAACCCTCCGTCATTTTAGGAAGTAGAGTACTTAGTATTCGTGCTACGTATGTTGATTATAGTCAAGGCGTAGTGTACGGTAGCTAAGTGATGTCTTCCTACAAAGCACATGATGCGATTAATTAGGACATTCATGTGATTATATTGATTATAGTCAAGGGTCATATGAGTGGGTCTAATTAATCAAGAAATGACGTGTAGAACTTGACTAGTGCTTATAATATGTTGATTATAGTCAAGGTCATGAGTGCTAGGGGTAAAAACCATATCGGGAGTTTCAAGAGTTGAAATTTGCAATGAGATTGCATACCTTCCATATGATGGTTGGATCCCGATCCCACCGTGAGCAAGAGTTGCTTCCAGGAGAGTTTTGCACTTTACAATTAGCTAACTCATTAGGTGTTTAGAAAGGTGTCTACGGGGTTACGCCTCTGGAAAAACGAGGTTTATTTTAATTAGGTCCGTGCGAAAGCATGGGGAACCTCCTTCAAAGTACTGACACTGGCTTGGCTGAACGGTTAGCGAAGTTGTAGAATGTAATTAATCCTGGCTAGTTTTCTTTTTAAGATTTGAAGAAAAATTTGATAAAAGAAGTGGGAGACATCGATTAGATAAGATAATAACCAATCTGATCTTTGCAAGAGCTTTCGCTGAGTGTATTCTTTTCTCTCTGCTAATGGCAGATACCAATGACTGGACTTAAACTTCTACTAGAGAAAAATAAACTGAATGGGACCAATTATAAAGACTGGACGAGGAACATTAACATTGCCCTGACTTATGATAAGGTATCATATGTCCTCACAGCCCCAGCCCCCCCCGTCCCAGGCCCTAAATCTTCAGTTGCAGATAGGGAAATCTGCAAGACATGGGATATTGACTGTGCCATGGCCAAATGGCTCGCGCTTGCATCGATGGACAACACACATCAAAAGCAGCATGAGCAGATGGATGTTCAATCCATCTTTCTCCATACAAAAGAGTTGTATGGGGAGCAATCTCATGTCCTACGATATGAAGCGTCTCGAAAGCTGTTTCAGATGCGGATGGCTCCTGGCACACCAGTAGGTGACTATGTTTTAAAGATGATAGCTCTTATTGAAGAGCTTGAGGTCCTCAGATGGACAATGGAGAACGAACAATATGTTGATATTGTTCTACAGTCTCCCCCCTGCCTTTGCTCAATTTGTAGTAAACTTCAACATGCACAACATGGAGAAGTCACTACCTAAACTTCTCAATATATTGAGGAGTGCAGAGAGCACACTCAAGACAGTGAAGATTCCCTCTTTGATTGCTGGGCCATCTTCCTCTTCTCGCCCAAAAGCCAAGGCCAAGAGAAAGATGAAGAAGAAACCCACCAAACCTAGTGGTGGAGTTAAAAAGGCTAAGGGGAAAGACAAGTCCACGGCTGGGGAATCAGGGAAAGGGGAGTGTTATTACTGCCACAAATCGGGACACTGGAAGCGCAACTGTGCTGAGTACCTGGATCTCAAGAAGAAGAAGCATGGAAATGCTTCCGCTTCAGGTGTGTTTGTGACAGAAAACTGTTTTTCTATAAACTCTACTTCCTGGGTATTAGATACCGGTTCAGGTTCTCACATATGCAATTCCATGCAGGGGCTGAGAAATAGCAGAGTTTTGAAGACAGGTGACCATACTCTCCGGGTTGGAAATGGTTCCAATGTACATGCAGTTTCAGTGGGAGAGTATCACCCGGGGTTGCCATCGGGATGTATATTGGTTTTGAACCCATGTTATTATGTACCCAGTATGCTTTGTAATATAATATCCGTTTCTTTTTTAGACAATGAAAGATATAATTTTGTATTGCGGAATAATGTTATGAACATTAACCTGAATCAAATGTTGGTTGGGTATGGTACACTTAATAACGGGATATACGTCTTAAATCAACACACAGTTTTCAGCATACAACACACTACTAAAAGAAATTTTTCAGATATAAATGTGGCTTTTCTTTGGCACTGTAGACTTGGTCATATTAACGAAACAAGGCTAAACAAGCTACATAAAGATGGATATTTGAATCCCTTTGAATATAAATCTTATGCGACTTGTCAGTCTTGTATCAAGGATAAAATGACCAAAACTCCGTTTACAGGATACGGAGAAAGAGCTACTGAGCTCTTAGGCCTCATACATAGTGATGTATGTGGGCCAATGTCTACACAGGCTAGAGGTGGTTTTTCTTACTTCATAACTTTTACTGATGATTTCTCAAGATTCGGTCATGTGTTTTTAATAAAGCATAAGTCTGAAGCTTTCGAGAAATTCACTGAGTACAAACTTGAAGTAGAAAAAAAACCGGATTGAGCATCAAGATACTTCAATCGGATCGAGGTGGAGAGTACCTCAGTACAGAGTTTTCAGACTTTCTAAAAGAGAATGGGATTCTCTCTCAGCTCACTCCTCCTTACACACCACAGCACAACGGTGTGTCAGAATGACGGAATCGGACCCTATTAGATATGGTACGTTCCATGATGAGTTATGCTGAGTTACCTGTCTCATTTTGGGGGCATGCATTGGAGACTGCAGCGTTTCTGTTGAACATGGTTCCAACCAAAACAGTGTCTACCACACTACATGTGATATGGTATGGGAAGAGACCGTTTCTTAAACGAGTTAAGATTTGGGGTTGTCCGGCCTATGTTAAAAATCAGAATCCGGACAAACTCGAGACACGGTCATTCATGTGTAAGTTTGTAGGATATCCGAAGAATTCGTATGGATATCTTTTCTACCACAAGGAGGAACAAAAGGTGTTTGTTTCTCGACATGCCATATTTTTAGAAAATGAACTTTTTACAAATACTGATGGCAATGTGGTAGATCTAGAAGAGGTTCTAGAGACACACGTTACAAATGACGACTTGGTTGAGCCTGATGTTGCAACAGAAACTAATGAACCTCAGCCACTCCGTAGATCTAGTAGGACTTCTCGTCCACCGGAGAGGTACTACGGTTTCCTCATTGATGGTGATAAAGAAGATTGCATCATGGAGGATGATGATTTTACTAGTTTTCAGCAAGCTATCACGAGTGGTGACTCTGTGAAGTGGCTGGATGCTATGAGATCTGAAATGGAGTCTATGTACACCAACAAAGTATGGACTTTAGACGTTGTACCCTCTGGGGTAAAACCCGTAGGGTGCAAATGGATCTTTAAAGGAAAGATTGGTGTAGATGGGCAGGTGGAGACCTATAAAGCAAGACTTATGGCGAAAAGATTTCGTCAAAGACCAGGTCTGGACTATGACAAAACTTTTTCTCCCGTAGCTATGCTTAAATCCATCCGGATCCTACTTGCTATTGCTGCTCACTACGACTATGAAATCTGGCAGATGGACGTTAAAACTGCATTTCTAAATGGTGATTTAGAAGAATGCGTTTATATGGATCAGCCAGAGGGCTTCGTTGACTGTGGGAGCAGCGGGAAAGCATGTAAGTTGCTTAAATCCATTTATGGATTAAAGCAGGCATGAGTTGGAACATCTGTTTTGATGATGTCATCAAAGAGTTTGATTTCATCAAAAATCCAGATGAACCTTGTGTTTATAAGAAGATTGTAGGGAGTACTGTCACATTCCTCGTATTGTACGTGGATGACATTCTTCTGATAGGAAACGAAGTTCCTATGCTACAATCTGTCAAATTGTTCTTATCACAAAGGTTCTCCATGAAGGACCTGGGTGATGCCTAGTATATACTGGGCATTAAGATCTATAGGGATAGAACTAAACGGTTGTTGGGATTGTCCCAAACCAGGTACATTAACACCATCCTAAAGAGATTTAGTATGGAAGACTCTAAGCGGGGTGCCTTACCCGCTTGTCATGGAGTCACTCTCTCCAAGGACTTTTGCCCAAAGACCGATGAAGAAAGAGCTCGCATGAGCATTATACCCTACACTTCAGCCATAGATCTATAATGTATGTGATGTTATGTACACGCCCTGATGTGGCTTTTGCACTGGGTGTAGTAAGCAGGTATCAATCCAACTCAGGGGAGAATCACTGGACAGATGTGAAGAACATTCTTAAGTACTTGCGAAGGACTAAAGAAATGTTCTTGGTGTATGGTAACGGAGATCTCCAAATAAAGGCCTTTACCGATTCGATCTTCCAGAGTGATAAGGACGACAACAAATCTATCTCTGGGTTTGTATTTACCTTCAATGGAGGGGCGGTGTGTTGGAAGAGTTCCAAACAGGATACCGTTGCAGACTCTACGATGGAAGCTGAGTATATTGCTGCAAATGATGCCGCCAAGGAAGCCGTCTGGATGAGGAAGTTCGTCTCGGAGCTAGGAGTATTTCCAACCATTATTGATCCAATACCATTGTATTGTGATAATAATGGGGCTATGGCATTAGCCAAGGAGCCTAGGTCCCATCAGCGATCCAAACACATCCTGAGGCGATATCATCTGATCCGGGAGATAGTTGATCACCGCGAGATCGAGATTCGGAGAGTAGATAGAAAGAATAACACCGCGGATCCACTCACCAAGGCCCTCCCTCAGCCGCAGCATGAGCGACTTTTTGAGATGTTGGGTATGAGATACGCTAATAATTGGCCTTAGTGCAAGTGGGAGATTGTTGAATATATATATGTCCTAGAGGCTATTATTTGATAGTGGATGTATTTTTACATGTATATATATATTCAGAGGACATTCTTGCTCAACATGATAGTATACTATCTGGTTACTCTTTATCTTGACATGTTCACTTGATCATGCTTTTATTCATTTGGTACATGTCGATAAAGCCCTGAGGATATTTGCTTGACTACTGTGATTATGATGCAGATCATACTTGTAACATTTCAGAAAAATAAAATATTATTTTTGGGAATTTATAAAATTAAATAATAAACATTATGAATATTTGATAATGCGGTATAATTAATTTCCAATAAATTAGGAAATATTTGGAAAATTATAGGAATTACTGAAATGAGGGTGTTTTATATTATTTAAGCAAATTATAATTCTTAAGATTAAGTATATTCCTTTTTAATGCTAATCGCGATTAAATATCACTAATCGCGCATTAAGCTTGATTTGTGCACATGACATGCACCATGTCATATTACACATTTTACATTTTCCTACATGGACTTTTCTTTTTTCATGCATTGTTTTGTTTTGAATGAGAAGAAAAAGAAAAGATAAAGAAAAAGAAAACAAAAAGAAAATGGGATTAAAAAATAGAGTATGGGCAAGAGAGAGAAGAGAGAGTGAGGCGAGGGATCTCTTTGACCAAGTCTTCATTTGTTTCCCTCTTCATTTTCTTCATCTTTTGCTCTCATTCCCTCACTATGGCTGCCCCCTCTCTTCCCCGTCCTCAAACACCTCAAAACAACCCCAAAACAACATCAAAACTTCATCCCCCTTTCATTAAAAATGTGCACAATCTCCCTGTAAACACTTTGGACCAAGAAAGCAAGGATTTTGGACACTTGGGGCAACTCATGAAATTTCTTGAGTTGCCAAATGAGGTAATTTCTGCACCATTAGTGTAGTATTTAGTTTACATTAGTGTCCATGCATGTTTAGAAGTGATATAATGATGTTTAGTGAGGTTAGAAAATTTCAAGTTAGGGTTTGAGGGATTCTTGAGTTGTGAGTGTGTAATTGAGGTTAGTAGAGGCTATACAAACCCTATGTTGATTGTATACTGGACTAAACCAGAGACTAGAAACCCAATTAGCGAACTTAGAAATCTCGATATCGGGAAATTGTGGATTCTGTGAGGATATATTGACACCTGCTATGACCCGAGACACCTGAAAATATTTTAGCAAACACAGAGAGCCATGCAGGCAACCTAGGAGCTACCACTGAAACCCTAGCCCCTAATCCCTCACCTAGGCCGCAAATAAATCCATTCTGGCCGCAAATTGCGGCCAGAGCAGGGAATGGTGATCTCGTGTTTGTTCTAGGGCTTTATCTCCAGTAAATTAGACCCTCCACATGTGCAAAATTGGCTAATTTCACCTAGGGTAAAATCTGGGACCATTTTCTTGAGTTGCTGCATTATTTTGGGACTTCATTTTTATGAATTTGGATTTGGTATTTGATATTTTGTTTCCGTCGTGTAGCGTTTGAACGTCAACGACTTGGGTTATTGGTCGTGTTTTGCATGCGAGGCTATAGGTTTTAACCTATGAGCGAAACGTGTGCCGTTTTAGTTTTCCGACTCGATTTTAATAAGCATTTGCGATTGTGTATTGGTTGTAGGTACCCTCACATGGATTTCGAGATGATGAAGCAGAGGAAGGCGACATCGACATCGATAAGCAAGAGCAAGATGAGTAGATATATATCTACGGGGGAAGTCGGGTGGATGGCGTATAGTACCCCCGCAGTTCGTAGTGTAGTATACGAATACGTATACACACATACACAGATATATATATATATATATATATATATATATATATATATAAATATGTTTATTATGAGACTTGATGATTATGTAGATAGACTTTAAGAGTTCGTGGATAAATTTTAGTGTAATTGGATGATAGTGTCGATAGTTAGTTTTAGTCGCGAACCTTAGATTAATGATTTGCATACACGCACACACACACTTGGATACTTTTACTACTTGTGCGTATATGGGGATATGTATACACACACACACACATAGGTATGGAACTATATATATATATATATATATATATATATATATATATATATATATATATATATATATATATGTCACGACCCAAGTTTGGATGTGACAGGCACTTAGATTGTATCATATCTAAAGATATGCACAAGTCCAAGTAAGCCAAAAACCAAGATCAAAATACCTTATTTCGGAATTATTTATGAAAATTTAGTTTTTAAGTAGAAATCTCGAGTTATGAAGTTAATTCATTAAGCAAGTAATAAAGGTTAAGTGTGGTTGTATTCCTAGTTGGAATCAACGATATCAAAATTGAACATGAATATACACATAATAAACATTACTGAATCTCATATAGAAGGAAGCTATGAAACTAATCAACATATCTCAACTGTACATATATAACCCATCTCTCCTTTCTAAGTCAAAATACAAGTCTGATGGAGTCTTTCTAGATACAAAGTACAAAATGGAAGGTTACTACACATGTAACCTACCCGCAAAAGATGGAATACAACTGCAAAAGTATCTCTGCCTCGCAGCTACCCGTCCACTCTATCCCTGCAAGGAACTGTGGCACAACGGGGATGAGTTGCCAACTCAGTGAATACGACTAACATATAACGGCGAATAAAGTAAATATGACAATCATGCTACTGAATATGAATCAATATGATATATGAGTATATGTGAAATCCAACAATAAATCTCATTATACTTCTGAAATCACAACTCAAGTAAATCATTTCTCAGTGTCCATCAACGACACAAAATCTTCATTTCTTATAGGCATCATTCCCCGAATGATCCTATACTCATAATATCGGTCGTTATCCTCTAGATACACGCCGTATTTCTATAACCAACTCCGGTATCGAGTAACCTCGCTAGGCTCCCCCGTCTCAATACGGCTATCCTGCCCCTCGGTCTCGACCGGGTCCACCATGTATCAAACTGTATATCTCCCCCACTCAGTATGGATAACGTAAATCCGCGACCGTATATCTCCCCCACTCGGTCCGGAATAAAATCAAAAACAGAAATCATCTCATGGTGGACATGTCACATCAATCATGAAAATACTGGATTTATGTAATAGTATTCAAAACTCAAAACCATAAATCCTCAATTCTATATCTATCTCATATCCAACATAGAAATACGCATAAAGCAACAGGATGTAAATAATGAAATCTACCAATATACTTGACATGTGAAATACGATATAATTCATGTTAATAAGTATGATATTTAAGTGTATGTGACATGGCAATATCGACGAGGTGTGTGTAGCATATAAAAGGTGCACGTGGCATGACTCGTCGATAATTGTGAAGTGTTCTAACAACTAAGCAATATACAAGTATTTTAATGAATGAAATTCTAACATTTATACATGATGATATGAATATCATATTAAGTAAAACCATGGGCGAAACACGCCATCTTTGCTAAATTCCCCGGTAGATGTTTAGTCTACTCACCGGAAAGTCGAATCTACTCCGGAATCGCTAATCCTTTCCCTTTCCTCGCGGCTTCCGTACTCCTCGTATCCGTGTCTAAATATACCAAATTTTACGTATATAAGTAAAGCGACTATTCCGATATAACGGAAATAGAAAACACGCTATCCCACATAAGTTACATACTATCTGATTTCATCAAGTTATTAAATCCTAATCTTGCTGGATTTTAACCCTAAATCTGCACTGTTTCAGAAATTAAAACGCGACTTGATTTCATCGTGTCGTATTTAGCGTTTTACGATTCTTTTTCCGATATAACATTCCAGATTTTATCTACTGTAAAACTAAGTTAAATCAACAGTACCAAGATAGCCTAAATTGTATACTGTAGACTACCCAAAAACCCAAACCCACAAAGCTCCACACATGGCCGGCGACGCCGGCCAAAACCCTACTGTCGCCGGCCCAAAACCGGCGCCCTGCCTCCGTCTTCTGGTGGTTCACTCTAATTGTTACCTACATCATTTTTACCCTATTGAATTTATTTAATTATGTTCCAGATTAAAGCAGATTTCAACAGACTACAATTTTTAACTAAATACGATATTGTATAACTTGATTAACTTTACACAATTTAGGCTACAGAATCTAATCCTTACTGTGATTAAGGATTTTTACCTTCCTAATTGTTGTAGGAATAACCCTCCTTGATTAACCAACTCCTCTTAGCTTGATGATGGACAACACTCAAGAACAAGCTCCATTCTTCCTTCTTCCTCTTGTTCTTCCCATTTTCTCTTAATTTTTCCTTTCCTTTTGACTTTCTTTTCAGTTTTAATTAGGTTTCAGAACTGAAATTTAGTTATATATGTGAGAGGAGGAAGGGATAAGGGAAGGTGGAGGTGTCAAGTGAAGGAGTGTGGGTGTTTCATGCAAGAAGGAGGTGGAAATGAGAGGTGTTATGAAAGCATGAGGTGGTTTGGTGCTTATCCTCTATTTTCCCTTTTCTTTTGTTTTATTTTGAATTTATTTTCAGAACTGAAATGATTCCCTTTAACCACTTAAACCCTTGACAATAACCTATTTGCATAAAAGCTTAACTTTACAATTTAACCCCTCACAACTAACTTATTATAAAACCCATCTTTTATTAAAATGAAGCTAAAATTTTCATTAAAACCCTTATAACTTATTTATATTACATTCTAAAATTCTAATTTAATTTGTATTACCTATAACTTATGAAGATTAACATATTTGATTTTAATCATTTTGTGATTTATCAGCTTATTCTTAATTTAATTAATTTTATTTATTTCTAGCTTTTTCCTAAATGTTACAATATTCCCCCCTTAAGAAAATTCGGTCCCCGAATTTAAAATAATTACTAGACATACCTATGAAAAGATGTGGAAATTTCTTTCGCATGGCGTCCTCCGTCTCCCAAGTAATCTCCTCGCGATCCTTTCCTTGCCAGAGAACCTTTACAGATGGCAGTATCCTTGATCGTAGTTGCTTTGCCTGCCTGTCCAGAATAGCGACTGGCTGCACTGTGAAGTATAGATCTGGCTCAAGCTGTAGAGTCTGATGCTGGATCGCATGAGATGGATCGTGAAGATATCTGCGAAGCATCGAAACATGGAACACCGGATGTACGTCGGGAAAACCAGGTGGAAGTGCTAATCGATAAGCCACAGCGCCCACTCTCTCTAAAATCTCGTATGGTCCAACATATCTGGGGCTGAGCTTCCCTTTCTTCCCGAAGCGCATCACACCCTTCATTGGAGATACTCGAAGGAACACATGATCTCCCACATCAAACTCGAGTTTGCGTCGCCTTCGATCTGCATATGACTTCTGTCTGCTTTGAGCCGCTTTCATTCTATCTCGTATCAAGTGAATCTTCTCTGTAGTTTCCTGTACTATCTGCGGTCCCAATACACAACTCTCACTAAGTTCCGTCCAGCAAACAGGTGATCTACATTTCCTTCCATACAAGGCTTCAAAGGGTGCCATCTGGATCGTCTCTTGAAAACTGTTGTTATACGAAAATTCTACCAAAGGTAGGTGACGATCCCAACTACCACCGAAATCTAGGCTACAAGCCCGAAGCATATCCTCTAGTATCTGAATGGTCCGCTCCGACTGACCGTCTGTCTGTGGGTGGAAAGCTGTACTAAAACTCAGTCGTGTACCAAGAGCGTCCTGGAGTTTCTGCCATAGCCTGCTCGTGAACTGGGTACCTCGATCTGATACTATGCATGTTGGAACTCCATGTAGACGTACAATCTCATCGATATAAATCTGTGCATACTGAGCAAATCCATATGTCGTCTTTACTGGAAGAAAATGAGCGGCTTTTGTCAATCTATCAACAATCACCCAAATGGAATCATACCCTCTGCTAGTCCTGGGTAGACCCACCACAAAATCCATGGAAATCTGTTCCCATTTCCACTCTGGAATGGGTAAGGGTTGCAGCTCCCCGGCTGGCCTCTGATGTTCTGCTTTGACTTGCTGACAAGTCAAGCATCGGGAAACAAAATCCGTAACATCCTTCTTCATTCCTTCCCACCAATAATTATCCTTCAAATCACGATACATTTTAGTGGAACCAGGATGAATACTGTATACTGATCTGTGGGCATCCTCCAAAATCTCACGCCTCAATCCGTCAGAATCTGGCACACAGAGACGAGTCCTAAAACGTAACACTCCATAATCATCAATCACGAACTCCGTCTCCTTGCCCTGCCTAACATGATCCATAATCTCTATCATGCGAGTATCTGTAGGCTGCGCATCTCGAATACGATCCAGTAACTGAGGTCTGGTGCGAACATGTGCTAACTGACCTCCTGCCGATGTAAACTCAAACTGTATACGACTATCACATAAGATCTGCCAGTCGGTAGAAGACTGTCTCTGCAAAATGCTCAAATGAGATAAATTACCTCTAGGCCTCCGACTCAAGGCATTTGCTACAACATTTGCTTTGCCTGGATGGTACAAAATCTCACAGTCGTAATCTTTCACCAGTTCCATCCATCTACGCTGCCTGAGGTTCAGATCTTTCTGCTGAAAGATATACTTTAAACTTTTATGATCTGTGAAGATTTGACACGTTTCTCCATACAAGTAATGTCTCCAAATCTTCAATGCGAATACCACAGCAGCCATTTCTAGATCATGGGTGGGGTAGTTTTGTTCATGCCTCTTCAACTGTCGAGAAGCATATGCTATAACCTTGCCGTGTTGCATCAACACACAGCCTAAGCCCACTCTAGAAGCATCGCAATACACGACGAAACCCCCTGACCCGGAAGGTAAAGATAATACAGGTGCAGTCGTCAAACGCGTCTTCAACTGTTGGAAACTCTGCTCACACGCATCTGTCCACTGAAATGGAACTTCCTTCCTAGTCAATCCTGTCAAAGGTGCCGCTATTCGTGAGAAATCCTGTACGAAGCGTCTGTAATAACCTGCCAGACCTAAGAAACTCCGAACCTCTGTAACTGACATAGGCCTGGGCCAGTGTTGTACCGCTTCAATCTTCTTTGGGTCTACACATATACCTTCTCTTGTAACTATGTGACCCAAGAACTCCACACTATCGAGCCAAAAAGCACACTTAGAAAGTTTTGCATACAGCTGATGCTCTTTCAAGGTCTGCAATGTGATACGTAAATGCTGCTCGTGCTCCGTCTGACTCCGAGAATATACAAGAATATCATCTATGAATACTATAATAAACCGATCGATAAATGGTCTAAAGATACGGTTCATCATATCCATAAAAGCTGCTGGAGCATTGGTGAGTCCGAACGACATCACCAGAAATTCATAATGCCCATATCTCGTACGAAATGCCGTCTTCGGAATATCGTCCTTCCGAACCCTCAACTGATGATATCCTGACCTCAAGTCAATCTTCGAGAAAAATCCAGCTCCTTGTAACTGATCGAACAAGTCATCTATTCGTGGTAATGGATACCTGTTTCGCACAGTAACGCGATTCAGCTGTCGGTAGTCGATGCACATTCTCATACTACCGTCCTTCTTCTTCACAAATAAGACAGGAGCTCCCCACGGTGAAACACTAGGACGTACAAGTCCTCTATCTAACAACTCTTGCAACTGGCCCTTGAGTTCTTTCAATTCCGTCGGTGCCATCCGATAGGGTGGTATAGAAATAGGCCCGGCACCCGGAATCAAGTCAATGCAAAATTCAATATCTCGATCAGGTGGCAATCCTGGTAACTCAGCTGGGAATACCTCAGGAAATTCTCGTATGATCGGGATTTGGTCCAAAGGAACTTCAGCGACCTCTACGTCCTGAATAAAAGCCAAGAACCCAAGACAACCCTTCTTCAATAGCCGCCCCGCACAAAAAGCAGAAATCATATTGACAGGGGTTAACTTGCAATCCCCCTGCACAACAAATACCGGTTCACCTGGAAAACAGAATCTAACCGCTTTTCCTCTACAATCTACATAGGCATGACAAGCGGCTAACCAATCCATCCCAAGAAGTATATCAAAATCCAACATGTCCAGGAGAATCAGATCAACTAGCGAATCTCTATTACCAATACGCACCGAACACGATCTGAATACGTGCCGAGCTATAAAGGAATCTCCAACTGGAGTAATCACTACCAAAGGTAATTCTAACAATGACGACTCCTTCCCCAATAAAAGTGCGAATCGTAAAGATACATAAGAGTGTGTAGAACCAGGATCAAATAAGACATGTGCCTCTAATGAGCATACTGTAAGAGTACCTGTCACGACTGCATTTGATGCCTGGGCATCCTGTGGAGTCAGCGCAAAAACCCGTGCCTGGCCCCTGCCCGCATCCTGTCGTCCTCTACCTCTATCTCCTCTACCTCTCTGAGCACGTCCTGCATAGCCTCGACCTCTTGGTGCAACTGCCTGGCGTGTAGCGCCAACTGGGGGAGGAAGTAAAGCCATCGGTGTAGGAGATGGAAGGGGTAAAGCAGCCTGTGGAGCAACAGTCCCTCCCTGAGATCTACAATCTCGCGCAAAGTGTCCGGGAAGTCCACAACTATAACAAGTAAATGGTGATCTCTGATCATCAGGATAAGAACTAAACATCTGGCCCTGTGTCCAACCTCGTCCAACACTGCGGCCTGGAGTATATCTGCCTGGATAGGACCCTCTACCTCGGCCAAACTGTCTGTTTGTCGGCACGAATGGCCTACTCCTCTTTGGCTCCGGAACAACTCCTGACTGGTTCAACCGCTCCTCTACTCGAATCGCCGCATCCATAGCCTGTGCATATGTATCAAAATGCTGGGAGCCTATCGCCAGATACAACTGTGTGTCCAAACTCCTTAGGAACCTTTTCACCCGAAGCTCTTCTGTAGGTACTAAGTATGGGGCATATCGCGACAGCTGGGTGAATCGTAAGTCATAATCTGCTACTGACATACTTGCTGATTTCTTCAACGCTTCGAAACTGCTAGCTCTAGCATCCCTCACACTCTGGGGAAGAAATCTGGCAAGAAAAACTGTAGAAAACTCGGTCCACGTCATCGGAGGAAGATTCGTAGCTTGCCCTCTCTCCATCGACTCACACCACTCCTGTGCAAGTCCCTCCAAACGAAAGCTAGTCAGCTCAACTGACCTCGCATCAGAACATCGCAATGATCTGCCGATCCTCGCCATTCTATCAAGAAACGACTGAGGATCTTCCGCCACATCGGTCCCTGTAAATACCGGGGGTCTCAATCTCATAAACTCTGCAAGTGATACCTCCATCACTCTCGTATCTTCTGGCACTACCGTCTGTGTAGGCTGTACCTCGGACTCTGCTACGGTCGGTGCTGGATCTGATCTCAAAGCTTGAGTGGTCTCAGCTAACTGTCCTACCACTCGCTGTAATCCCAACATACCCTCCTCAATCCTAGTCATGCGATCTGGAGGAGGAGGATCAACATGTTCATGCACCGCCGGAACGTCCGGTGTACCAGTCCTAGTCACAGGCGGACTCGCCCTAGCTGCATTCCTGGCTGCGGCTCGCCTAGCCCGCGTAGCCATAGCAACTGGAACAAGAAACGAGAGTTGATAAGGTGTGGGAACAGAAGCAATCAATAACGGAGAATCAACGGAAGAATAGGTCAAGATAATCATCCTAAGGTTAGTTAGGCTGAATACGATAACGTAAATATGCCGCGGAACATACGTACGGTACTGCATTCGTCCTAATTCACCTACTCCATCAAACCAAAGGTCATCCTATCTCTCAGACTTACATAAATCTAGTGAAATCCCTTACTGAATTCCGTAAGGTTACTCCTAAGCTCTGATACCAACTTTGTCACGACCCAAGTTTGGATGTGACAGGCACTTAGATTGTATCATATCTAAAGATATGCACAAGTCCAAGTAAGCCAAAAACCAAGATCAAAATACCTTATTTCGGAATTATTTATGAAAATTTAGTTTTTAAGTAGAAATATCGAGTTATGAAGTTAATTCATTAAGCAAGTAATAAAGGTTAAGTGTGGTTGTATTCCTAGTTGGAATCAACGATATCAAAATTGAACATGAATATACACATAATAAACATTACTGAATCTCATATAGAAGGAAGCTATGAAACTAATCAACATATCTCAACTGTACATAAATAACCCATCTCTCCTTTCTAAGTCAAAATACAAGTCTGATGGAGTCTTTCTAGATACAAAGTACAAAATGGAAGGTTACTACACATGTAACCTACCCGCAAAAGATAGAATACAACTGCAAAAGTATCTCTGCCTCGCAGCTACCCGTCCACTCTATCCCTGCAAGGAACTGTGGCACAACGGGGATGAGTTGCCAACTCAGTGAATACGACTAACATATAACGGCGAATAAAGTAAATATGACAATCATGCTACTGAATATGAATCAATATGATATATGAGTATATGTGAAATCCAACAATAAATCTCATTATACTTCTGAAATCATAACTCAAGTAAATCATTTCTCAGTGTCCATCAACGACACAAAATCTTCATTTCTTATAGGCATCATTCCCCGAATGATCCTATACTCATAATATCGGTCGTTATCCTCTAGATACACGCCGTATTTCTATAACCAACTCCGGTATCGAGTAACCTCGCTAGGCTCCCCCGTCTCAATACGGCTATCCTGCCCCTCGGTCTCGACCGGGTCCACCATGTATCAAACTGTATATCTCCCCCACTCAGTATGGATAACGTAAATCCGCGACCGTATATCTCCCCCACTCGGTCCGGAATAAAATCAAAAACAGAAATCATCTCATGGTGGACATGTCACATCAATCATGAAAATACTGGATTTATGTAATAGTATTCAAAACTCAAAACCATAAATCCTCAATTCTGTATCTATCTCATATCCAATATAGAAATACGCATAAAGCAACAGGATGTAAATAATGAAATCTACCAATATAATTGACATGTGAAATACGATATAATTCATGTTAATAAGTATGATATTTAAGTGTATGTGACATGGCAATATCGACGAGGTGTGTGTAGCATATAAAAGGTGCACGTGGCATGACTCGTCGATAATTGTGAAGTGTTCTAACAACTAAGCAATATACAAGTATTTTAATGAATGAAATTCTAACATTTATACATGATGATATGAATATCACATTAAGTAAAACCATGGGCGAAACACGCCATCTTTGCTAAATTCCCCGGTAGATGTTTAGTATACTCACCGGAAAGTCGAATCTACTCCGGAATCGCTAATCCTTTCCCTTTCCTCGCGGCTTCCGTACTCCTCGTATCCGTGTCTAAATATACCAAATTTTACGTATATAAGTAAAGCGACTATTCCGATATAACGGAAATAGAAAACACGCTATCCCACATAAGTTACATACTATCTGATTTCATCAAGTTATTAAATCCTAATCTTGCTGGATTTTAACCCTAAATCTGCACTGTTTCAGAAATTAAAACGCGACTTGATTTCATCGTGTCGTATTTAGCGTTTTACGATTCTTTTTCCGATATAACATTCCAGATTTTATCTACTGTAAAACTAAGTTAAATCAACAGTACCAAGATAGCCTAAATTGTATACTGTAGACTACCCAAAAACCCAAACCCACAAAGCTCCACACATGGCCGGCGACGCCGGCCAAAACCCTACTGTCGCCGGCCCAAAACCGGCGCCCTGCCTCCGTCTTCTGGTGGTTCACTCTAATTGTTACCTACATCATTTTTACCCTATTGAATTTATTTAATTATGTTCCAGATTAAAGCAGATTTCAACAGACTACAATTTTTAACTAAATACGATATTGTATAACTTGATTAACTTTACACAATTTAGGCTACAGAATCTAATCCTTACTGTGATTAAGGATTTTTACCTTCCTAATTGTTGTAGGAATAACCCTCCTTGATTAACCAACTCCTCTTAGCTTGATGATGGACAACACTCAAGAACAAGCTCCATTCTTCCTTCTTCCTCTTGTTCTTCCCATTTTCTCTTAATTTTTCCTTTCCTTTTGATTTTCTTTTCAGTTTTAATTAGGTTTCAGAACTGAAATTTAGTTATATATGTGAGAGGAGGAAGGGATAAGGGAAGGTGGAGGTGTCAAGTGAAGGAGTGTGGGTGTTTCATGCAAGAAGGAGGTGGAAATGAGATGTGTTATGAAAGCATGAGGTGGTTTGGTGCTTATCCTCTATTTTCCCTTTTCTTTTGTTTTATTTTGAATTTATTTTCAGAACTGAAATGATTCCCTTTAACCACTTAAACCCTTGACAATAACCTATTTGCATAAAAGCTTAACTTTACAATTTAACCCCTCACAACTAACTTATTATAAAACCCATCTTTTATTAAAATGAAGCTAAAATTTTCATTAAAACCCTTATAACTTATTTATATTACATTCTAAAATTCTAATTTAATTTGTATTACCTATAACTTATGAAGATTAACATATTTGATTTTAATCATTTTGTGATTTATCAGCTTATTCTTAATTTAATTAATTTTATTTATTTCTAGCTTTTTCCTAAATGTTACAATATATATATATATATATGGATGATGATGATAGTATATGGTATTTGGAGATGAGTCGATGAGATTGGGCATGGTGCCATGAGACCGGTGATATGATTTTGGTTCGTATTAAGAGATACAACATGATATTATAGTGGGTCTTTAGGCGTTGTGTTTCATACACACACATACTTATATCTAGATGGTATCATTATTGTACTAGACGTAGAACAGTACCCAGTTCACGATATGTGATGATAAGGATACCAGTGAATAATGAGATAAATGTGATATTTGACCCGTACCCAGATTTGGGATGCCGTACGATGGATTTACCGTACGAGCTATATTGATGATAGATCCGCACTCTTGACTCGAGAATGTCATATTATATAGTGTATTGTATGGGATACTATTGAGGCGGGATCACCGACTATATATATATATATATATATATATATCGACTCGGACTTAGGTGGTTTTCTTTACCCTTTTCGATTAGTCTGTTAGTTTAGTCCTGTAGTTTACTTGTAGATGTTAGACTAGGCTCGATTCATACCTATTTCAAAAACTAACGAATCGTGACTATTTTAAAGACAAGCCAAGGGATTCTACGGATATTTCAAAGGACGTAACTTTTCTTAAAAACACCGTAGCCCTATTTTCTAAACACCACGATTCGTGTTATTTCAAACGGCAAAACTGTATGACCCATATATATTAATGTAGATTCCTTATTGTTGCATTTACTATTCATTGCTGTATATTCGGTATTGCTGCTTTTATTATTCATTCTCCGTTTATCCATGTTGTTATCATCGTATTGCATGTTTATTGTATACTGTAGTGATTATGAAACCATGATGTCAGGACACTAGCACCATTGCCGATGATGCGTATGCTCCACGTACACTTGCTTGCCGTCTCACACACATCATCATCGGTAATTGCCATGCCATGTACACTTTAGAGAATATTACTCTATTGACATAGCTTGCTAGCTGATAGTTCCTATATGTTATTATTTCATATGTTAGTTCATTATTGCATTCATTGCTCGATATTTCATTCATATTTTTATATTCATTAGTCATGCAATATTATAAGGGCCAGTCCGGATTGCCGGAGCCCAGTATTCATTATCATTGACTTTTCATTTTGGATTTCGGATTTTCCATGAGATTTCTGGATTTAGAGAAACCGAAAGATTTAATAAACTCATTTATCATTTTAAAAGATAAAAGTGAGTTTTTCTCATGTTATGATTGTGATATGTCCACCATGAGTTTTCTCGGCTCTTGAGCGATATCATACACCCTATTCGAGGAGGAGATGAACCGTCTGTGGGTGCATAGTGGACCCGGTGCGGTACCCGGGGCGAGAGGTCGCAGAGAATGGCGTTTGAGCCTGTGACAGGGGAACATTGCTGACCAATGATTTTATTGAGGTTTATGATATAGGCCAGTCCGGATAGTCGGAGACTGAGATATTGAGATTTGATGATACAGGCCAGTCCGGATAGCCGGAGCTTGAGATATTGAGATATTGGGATATTGAGATATATATTTTGTGTCGATACTTGACACTGATTTTTTGATGATTTCATTGATGATACTTAAATGTTTAGACAGAAATCTCACTATATAAAGAAAATGGTTTTCTCATTATGATGTATTCTGTTTTCATTTATTGCATTCATACCTCATATTTATGATATATTGCTACCTGAGGCACTGACATGAGCACATGAGATTACACTTATGCATAAATGTTTACCCTTGCCATTATATTATACTTCAGGCCATACTATCATTTGAGGATATATATATTATGATCGTATTGATCTAGGATTGAATCATACATACGATTTCTGCTCTGTGATATTTTCCACTCACGAGTTGGCAACTCACCCCCGTTGTGCCACAGTTCTTGCAGGTTTTGCCGTACAGCTTTCGTTACAGCTTTCCTGGCACACTGCTTCCATTCCGGGTGATTGCCTTAGTAGGTGGGTCCACTCGCATCGTAGCCACCATTGTACCTTTTATTTATATTTAGTTGTATCTAGTCACTCCATCAACCGGCCTTGTATATTTATTTACCTTAGAAGACCTGTTGTTGTTATTCGACCTTAGAGTCACGCGTTGTATTATTATGGTTTTCATGATGATTTTGAGTTTCCTTTTGAGTTTTGATCCTCGTCCTTCGGCGTTGTATATTATATTGCTTGCGTGGTTGTGACCGTCAATTGACGAAGAGCTAGCTCCCGCTTGGGGATGCTTTTATTCATATTATGCATGTTGTACCCTTTTGGGGCCAGTATTTACAAAGGAAACTCTGCTGAAATTTTTAGAAAAGACTTGACGTTTTAAAAATGCAAACTTCGGCTTATGCTATTGAAACCACTTGCTTTAAAAATTAGTTTTCTTCACTCCTTTCTTAAAATGGTTTAGATTTCTGGGATTTTTGGCTTACTTGAATTAGATGGGGTCCTATAGACTTTATATGATTCAAGTGCCAGTCACGTGCCATTTCGGGTCGTGACAAAGTTGGTATCAGAGCGCTATTTTAACCTTGGTTCGAGTCTATGTTTGACTATGCGGAACCTAGGGTGTTGTATATATACGGAATTTGGGCTTGACCCTACGGAACTTAGACTTAGTCGAGGGGGTATTAGACCCGAACTTTCGTCGCGTAGGTTGACCTTGGTTGATGGAGTAGGTGACTTAAGGAGAGTGACGTACCGTGTGTATGTTCCGCGGCATAGTTACGATACGCTACTCCGCTTAAGAAGACTTAGGATGTACATTTTCTTGCACAACATTATATTCATTCCTATGATCTATCCTCATCGATATTGGTTTATGGTTTGGCTGCCACGATTACACGGGCAGAGAGAGCTACGGCTAGAGTTGCGATCAGCACGAGCTCGTCACGGACGAGGACTGACCAGGGCATGATTCCATGGACATACGATTTGCATAGATGTATCGTCCTATTGTGTTTTCGCGCCATGAGCGTTTGATGGATCGCTTTTACAAGATTTCTCGGACGTGCAGATCAGCACCAGAGGATCAGGCTACTGCTAGAGGCCAGCCAGAATGTGATGACCATCGATGCACCGATTATTTTTGATGATTGAGGCACTTTTCAGCGTGCGGACGAATGAGCCAGTTGTTGCTGCGACTGACGAGATGTCGCCCAGATGTTTGATGCTAACGCCGCACGAGTTGTATTTAGAGATATGATAGAATATCGTTAGTCACCCAAGGAGGAATGACTAGGACATGTGATTCGTTGCCTACCCCGATGCGAGGTCATCAGATTGATTGATTCCAGCTAGAGACGACTTCATGCAGGTACGTTGAGAGTCGATAGAAGACAATCGAATGTCAGAAACCTATTTTTCCAAGTTTAAAGTATTCGGAGAAATATGCAAGTAATTCCGTGGACCCTCTAGAAGAATGAAACCCTAACTCGATATAATGACCATGAGAACACTCTGAAACCTTAGGGTTTACAGCAGTTCCGCGGTGCCATTGATGAGGCTTGGGTTCGCCCTTCTACGGTTGGTCCATAGGTACTGTGGCATGTAATGGATTACTATTAAACTGTACTCAAGATGTTGAGCTCTTGGGGGATTATGGAACTTGATGAATCGATCGAAAGGTTCGACGTCATTCGGATATCATGCGATGGGATGCATTGCTTGGGAGACTCCAGATACGAGTATAGCCGTTGGAGCGCAGTTCATGTAGCCACGAAGAGACGAGTCCGAATCAGTCGACATTAGAGAAAAGTGGAGTAAGAGGATCGTACGAGATCTTAATGAGATGACGTTCCACTCCGCTGACATCAGAGATGTGATACGCATGCATAGGCGTTGTATATGGGTATACCTTCCAGGAGGAGTCGCGATGAGTATGCAGCCGTTCCGGAACAAGAAATAGATCTAGTAAAGGATGATAGCTTCCAGGCAGTTCGGCAGAAACGAGATTTGGGAGAGACTTCGACAGGACCTTTCTGGACTACTATACGAGAAGACTTGGACCCAGGATCGGTCATATTACGTATACCCAGTAGGCCAGAGTTCGGCATCGTCGACGAGACATGTTATGAGTGATCATGACAGTTGGCCAGAGATCTTTGGAGGATGTGCTAGAGCGGGACTGTTTCCGCCATATTTGATTTTGGTATTTTGGATGATTTATTTGCATGATTGAGATTTTGTGCACTACGGTTGCACTTGACCTCGATTTGATGTCATTCGAGATGTTGATTTTGATTTCATGCCTATGGTATGCATGTGATTTGACTTATGCTTTCGGCATAGTTTTCATGCACTTTTAGTATATTGATTCAATTTTGTGCACGCTGATGCACATGATTGTAAGATTATATACCACGGTATATCTGATTTTGATTTGGATTGAAATGTGTTGTATATCGTCGATTTCGATTGTGATACTCGATATTGTTTACGTGCACCTTGTGCACTTAATTTGGATTTTTGTGCAGACTTGACGCGCTTGATGCGATTTTGGTGCACGCCAGATGCACTAAATCGAGATTCTTCGTGCATATGAGATGCACTTGATATTGCTGTTAGGCACACCCGTTGCCTTTGACAGGTGTTTCGTGCACACCCGTTGCACTTAGATTTTGTTTCTGTGCACATGTATGGCACATTCATGTATTTCTATTTCCGTGCGCACCAGACGTACGTGGCATTCTTATGCACATTTTGGGATTGATTTCTTGTGGAGCAGTTCGTTTTTATGGTATTTACTATTTGATATAGTAGCTGAGCAGGACTAGTCCGAGGATAGTACCTGACTATATTTTTGCATGCATTGATAGTTATCGAAGGGATTTCCAAAGAAAGAGCTATAGTCTCAGTATTTACCTACGTGTCCGAGATGACACGAAACATGTTATAAAGGAAACCCTTCTAAATTATTTTCAAAACGGCGGGACGTGTATGTTAAACAAAGGATATATATACATATATATAGTTATTTTCTTACAATAGACGTCCGCCACTGTGCAGTGATACGCGCATCGCACAGCGATTGGAAAAGAGTTTGGCATGCATTCCTTTCAGATGTTTTAATGATGTTTACATGCATAGTTGATGTATATCATGTTGGTTTTCGTATTGGGCCTTAACATTGGTGTCATCGCCATAACTCCGATGATTGCGGAATGCTTGACGGAGTTTTGATTTTGGATTATATACTCGTTTTTCATGCACATGCATTGCGCTACGATTTGTTTTATGTATTTATGATTTCGAAACCCCGACGACTTGATCTTTTTACTGAAATGTTTTAGAAATTGAGGGAGTTTAAATTTAAATTCGGGGACCGAATTTCTTTAAGGGGGGAAGACTGTAAAATTTCAGAAAAATAAAATATTATTTTTGGGAATTTATAAAATTAAATAATAAACATTATGAATATTTGATAATGCGGTATAATTAATTTCCGATAAATTGGGAAATATTTGGAAAATTATAGGAATTACTGAAATGAGGGTGTTTTATATTATTTAAGCAAATTATAATTCTTAAGATTAAGTATATTCCTTTTTAATGCTAATCGCGATTAAATATCACTAATCGCGCATTAAGCTTGGTTTGTGCACATGACATGCACCATGTCATATTACACATTTTACATTTTCCTACTATGGACTTTTCTTTTTTCATGCATTGTTTTGTTTTGAATGAGAAGAAAAGAAAATATAAAGAAAAAGAAAAGAAAAAGAAAAGAAAAAGAAAATGGGATTAAAAAATAGATTATGGGCAAGAGAGAGAAGAGAGAGTGAGGGGAGGGATCTCTTTGACCAAGTCTTCATTTGTTTCCCTCTTCATTTTCTTCATCTTTTGCTCTCATTCCCTCACCATGGCTGCCCCCTCTCTTCCTCCTCCTCAAACACCTCAAAACACCCCCAAAACAACATTAAAACTTCATCCTCCTTTCATTAAAAATGTGCACAAGCTCCCTACAAACACTTTGGACCAAGAAAGCAAGGATTTTGGACACTTGGGGCAACTCAAGAAATTTCTTGAGTTTCCAAATGAGCTAATTTCTGCACCATTAGTGTAGTATTTAGTTTACATTAGTGTCAATGCATATTTAGAAGTGATACAATGATGTTTAGTGAGGTTAGAAAATTTCAAGTTAGGGTTTGGGGATCCTTGAGTTGTGAGTGTGTAATTGAGGTTAGTAGAGGCTATACAAACCCCGTGGTGATTGTATACTGGAGTAAACCAGAGACTAGAAACCCAATTAGCGAACTTAGAAATCTCGATATCGGGAAATTGTGGATTCTGTGAGGATATATTGACACCTGCTATGACCCGAGACACCTGAAAATATTTTTGCAAACACAGAGAGCCATGCAGGCAACCTAGGAGCTACCACTGAAACCCTAGCCCCTAATCCCTCACCTAGGCCGCAAATAAATCCATTCTGGCCGTAAATTGCGGCCAGAGCAGGGAATGGTGATCTCGTGTTTGTTCTAGGGCTTTATCTCCAGTAAATTAGACCCTCCACATGTGGAAAATTGGCTAGTTTCTTGAGTTGCTTCATTATTTTGCGACTTCGTTTTTATGAATTTGGATTTGATATTTGATATTGTGTTTCCGTCGTGTGGCGTTTGAACATCAACGACTAGGGTTATTGGTCGTGTTTTGCATGCGAGGCTATAGGTTTTAACCTATGAGCGAAACATGTGCCGTTTTGGTTTTCCGACTCGATTTTAATACGCATTTGCGATTGTGTATTGGTTATAGGTACCCTCACATGGATTTCGAGACGATGAAGCAGAGGAAGACGACATCGACATCGATAAGCAAGAGCAAGGTGAGTAGATATATATCTACGGGGGAAGTTGGGTGGCGTATAACACCCCCGCAGTTCGTAGTGTAGTATATGAATACGTATATATATATATATGTTTATTATGAGACTTGATGATTATCTAGATAGACTTTAGGAGTTCATGGATAAATTTTAGTGTAATTGGATGATAGTGTCGATAGTTAGTTTTAGTCGCGAACCTTAGATTAATGATTTGCATACACGCGCACACACACTTGCATCCTTTTATTACTTGAGCGTATATGGGGATATGTATATATACACACACACACATGTATGGGACTATATATATATATATACATACATACATACATACATGGATGATGATGATAGTATATGGTATTTGGAGATGAGTTGATGAGATTGGGCATGGTGCCATGAGATCGGTGATATGATTTTGGTTCGTATTATGAGATACGACATGATATTATAGCGGGTCCTTGGGCATTGTGTTTCATACACACGCATATTTATATGTAGATGGTATCAGTATTTTACTAGACGTAGAACAGTACCCAGTTCATGATATGTGATGATAAGGATACCAGTGAATAATGAGATAAATGTGATATTTGACCCGTACCCAGATTTGGGATGCCGTACGATGGATTTACCGTACGAGCTATATTGATGATAGATCCGCACTCTTGACTCGAGAATGTCATATTATATAGTGTATCGTATGGGATACTATTGAGGCGGGATCACCGACTATATCTATATCTATCTATCTATCTATCTATCTATCTATCTATCTATATATATATATATATATATATATATATATATATATATCAACTCAGACTTATGTGGTTTTCCTTACCATTTTCGATTAGTCTGTTAGTTTAGTCGTGTAGTTTACTTGTAGATGTTAGACTAGACTCGAGTCATACCTATTTCAAAAACTAACGAATCATGAGTATTTTAAAGACCAGCCAAGAGATTCTACGGATATTTCAAAGGACGTACCTTTTCTTAAAAACACCGTAGCCCTATTTTCTAAACACCACGATTCGTGTTATTTTAAACGGCAAAACTGTATGACCCATATATATTAATGTAGATTCCTTATTGTTGCATTTACTATTCATTGCTGTATATTCGGTATTGCTGCTTTTATTATTCATTCTCCGTTTATCCATGTTGTTATCATCGTATTGCATGTTTATTGTGTACTGTAGTGATTATGAAACCATGCTGTCAGGACACCAGCACCATTACCGATGATGCGTATGCTCCACGTACACTTTCTTGCCGGCTCACACACATCATCATCGGTAATTTCCATGTCACGTGCACTTTAGAGAATATTACTCTATTAACATAGCTTGCTAGCTGATAGTTTCTATATGTTATTATTTCATATGTTAGTTCATTATTGCATTCATTGCTCGATATTTCATGCATATTTTTATATTCATTAGTCGTTCAATATTATAAGGGCCAGTCCGGATTGCCGGAGCCCAGTATTCATTATCATTGACTTTTCATTTAGGATTTCGGATTTTCCATGAGATTTCTGGATTCGGAGAAACCGCAAGATTTAATAAACTCGTTTATCATTTTAAAAGATAAAAGTGCGGTTTTCTCATGTTATGATTGTGATATGTCCACCATGAGTTTTCTCGGCTCTTGAGCGATATCATACACCCGATTCGAGGAGGAGATGAACCGTCTGTGGGTGCATGGTGGACCCGGTGCGGTACCCCGGGGCGAGAAGATCGTAGAGAATGGCATTTGAGCCTGTGACAGGGGAACATTGCTGACCGGTGATTTTATTGAGATTTATGATACAGGCCAGTCCGGATAACCGGAGCCTGAGATATTGAGATTTGATGATACAGGCCAGTCCGGATAGCCGGAGCCTGAGATATTGAGATATATATTTTGTGTCGATGCTTAACACTGATTTTTTGATGATTTCATTGATGATACTTAATTGTTTATACAGAAATCTCACTATATAAAGAAAACAGTTTTCTCATTATGATGTATTCTGTTTTCATTTATTACATTCATACCTCATATTTATGATATATTGCTACCTGAGGCACTGACACGAGCACATGGGATTACACTTATGCATAAATGTTTACCCTTGCCATTATATTATCCTTCAGGCCATACTATCATTTGAGGATATATATATTATGATCGTATTGACCTAGGATTGAGTCATACATACGATTTCTGCTTTGTGATGTTCTCTACTCACGAGTTGGCAACTCACCCCCGTTGTGCCACAATTCTTGCAGGTTTTGCCGTACAGATTTCGTTGCGGCTTTCCCGGCACTCTGCTTCCATTCCGGGTGATTGCCTTGGTAGGTGGGTCCACTCGCATCGTGGCTACCATTGTACCTTGTATTTATATTCAGTTGTATCTAATAACTCCATCAACCAGCCTTGTATATTTATTTACCTTAGAAGGCCTGTTGTTATTATTCGACCTTAGAGTCGCGTGTTGTATTATTATGGTTTTCATGATGATTTTGAGTTTCTTTTGAGTTTTGATCCTCGCCCTTCAGCGTTGTATATTATATTGCTTGCGTAGTTGTGACCGTCAATTGACGAAGAGCTAGCTCCCGCTTGGGGATGCCTTTATTCATATTATGCATGTTGTACCCTTTTGGGGCTAGTATTTACAAAGGAAACTCTTCCGAAATTTTCAGAAAAAACTTGATATTTTAAAAATGCATATTTCGGCTTATGCTATTAAAACTACTTGCTTTAAAAATTAGTTTTCTTCACTCCTTTCTTAAAATGGTTTAAATATCTGGGATTTTTGGCTTACTTGAATTAGATGGGGTCCTATAGACTTCATATGATTCAAGTGCCAGTCACGTGGCATTTCGGGTCGTGGCAATACATGTGGAGTTTATAAGCATATCCTGAAATAGCCCCAGTCGTAGGTGTATCGAGGCGGGGCATCGATATTCCAGAGTAGACTAGCGTATACGATTCTTGACCCATGTGATAGGCGATGGATGATCCCATATCCATTGGTGTTTGACACCAATATTGTATACGGGTGCTCAGTGGTGACTGGGTATACTGGACGGACTTGCTGAGAACTCATATATGGTATTATATCTATCGTTGGATAGCAGTTCTCAGGTGACACTGGTACAAGTTAGTCTGCAGACCCGAGATCGTCATAGAATCTTGTGTGTTCTCCCACTGTACTTTGATTTCCACCCTACGACGGCTCTACTGAGTCATGCAAACATGTGGCTTTTAGGTACAGTCCCGAGATGCATGGAGGCAATGAGCGATAGGAGGGGTTTCGTTTCTCCCGGTATTGGGGGTTGATGTTGCGCTGTGCTCGATTGGCTATATCAGCAAGTCCCTGGCCAGGGCTGATGAGATTTACTGATAAGTGTTATCAGTAGTTTCTCGATCTGTTATAGGCCAAATACCGGCATGATTTATTGAGTTAATAGGGTCGACGATACCATCCCTAGACTCGATATGTAGCATATCTGACGAAGAGACCGGACTGTATGGTAAGTGTTACCGGTTGTCTCGACAGGAGTTTTGACAGGTTCGCTTGTTTTTCTTCTGCTCGTTCAATACCCGGGTGGCCGTTACGTTTAGCTGACCGCTTGCGGCTTGTTGGTGTTTGATATGATCATCACCTACTGCCGGCGTATTGACGAATCTTATAGTCCCACAAAGGGGTTACCTAGCTCGGGCGAAACGATGTGGGGTGCATATGGTGATATGCGCGGGTGCTTGATTAAATGCGAGTATATGATACCGCATTATAATCTGGCAGTTTCTATTGGTCGGGTCGTATGTGATATGACCGGTTTATTAAATCAATTTGATTTAATATTAATGACCATTAGCCTTTTCACTTATAACCTTTTCTTTATATGTTGTATGAATGAATGAATGTATGTACATAAGATGATATGAATGCACACATGCATGCATACATGTGTCATGGTGGATGATACATTAGAGTTGGATATGCAAGACTCACATGGTTAGATATTCATATATTTTGATTATTGATTAAAGATAATTAAGATTAAATCACGGTGGGATTTCTTCTACACTCTTCTTGAGTCAACCATGACTCAAACCATGGTTTAATCTCTAATTCATTCTTTAACTCTTTAACAAAATATCTAGATATTTTAGAACCATGGTTATGAGTGAGTGTGACTCTCTTATATATTGATTTATTCATTTTATTTTTGGCATAACAATTATCTTGAGCTTGCTTAGCCATTTCCTCCTCCTTCTTCCTCAAAAGCTTTCTACCTTTTATAAAGTGAGTGAAGGAGATAAAAAGAAAAGATTTTTAAGTAAGATCCAAACCTACATCACCAATCTACAGTAGTCTAGCCCACTAGCATAGGTTGTTTTCATCACTTCTACTTTGTTCTAGTGAAGCAAGGAGCTTGAGCCAAAGGACTCCGTGGTGGATCGTCGTGGACAACGAAGGACTCAAGCGGACCCGTACAAACACCAAGTTTATCCAAGAAGTCACAAAGGGGAGATCTATAAAGGTTGTATTTCTCATCTCTTAGTGTTAAACTCTCTTTTAGTATGTGATACTTTGTTTTGTTACTCTAAATTTCTAGTTTGATCATAGGTTAGTTTGCTTAGCACCCCAAAATTTTTATTGTAGCATGTTTGATGCAAGACAAACCCTTGGTAAGGTGCTAGGGAAACCCAACACCTTGTTGCCGCGGTTCCGCCGTGACTTGGTGGGATCGTTTGAAAATAATTGCTCCTGTGCCCTCCTATGCTCCTCTGGACCTCTCTGAAAGTCTTTGAATCTTAATTTCCTCGTTCTATTGTCTTTAGATTCCCTCGCAAAAATTTCACACTAATCATTAAATACACAATTTACTGTTTTGTTTTATTTATGATATTGATCGAATAAGATTTCAACACGAATAGTAAGAAAAAAAATATTACGCACGTTTCCACGACAATGACGCCATTTGATTGATCTGAATTTAAAGAAGTGTTTGTAGAATAACCGCAATCAGTAACGGTGTCACGTGTAGTTAGCCAAGATGAGTACGGGTCGTCCTCAGGGAAACATTGAATCTTTCAATCTTACTTTAGACGTGTTGATTAGAAAAGAGGAAGGAGAATAGATAATAGTGAAGAATAGTTATAGATTCTAGATCTATATTAAACACGGATGCAGAAAATAGATCTAGTTTAAAGACGGATGTAGATTTTATATCAGAAGAGGGCTTGTAGGGTTCGTTCGAATTTAGTAGTCATGGATGACTAATAAAGATGGCTCCTTTTATCTATTGATATATTTAAAAGTAGATTGATAGTGATGAATGAGGATTAGGGTTCTTGGAAGAAACTAGTGTTTCCACACTATTGACCATTGTCCTTTCATTGATCTCTATTTATGTCTAGCCCTTAACAAAATAATTATTAATCTAATCTCAAATCACGGTCAAGACGATCAATACATTAATAGCGTGCCCGATTAAGATGTTAACATTTATTTTGCTAAAGTTTATAAACTTCATAAGACTTAAAAGAAGTTAAGAAATTTTTCATCTTCCATTGTTCTACCCTAATCCTACGAACCCTATCAAGCGGTGAATTACTCGCGCATGATGGAGATAGAAGAACGGATAGAGATCATGATGTAAATAAAAAATTAATGCAATAAGAATAAAACAACTACCTTTATTAATCAACTTGATCAATTACACTTTTTGTTCCTTTAGAAAGTGGAATACAAAACCCTAGTTTGCTTCTTGATCTATCTTGAAGGAGGTAAATGAACAGCCGATTGATCAACCTGGATGCGTAAGTCAACTTGAACTTCGTGATCTCTTCGGTTTGATGATTTCTAGGTTTATCCATCGGTTCTTTATATAGCCCCAAAGTCAGAAACTAAAGATCCCAAGAATCAGGGTTTGTTGTTGCAAATCAAACCTAAAAATCCCAAACCCTAAATCTTCTTTCCTGCCGCGGATCCGCCGCATTATTGCTAGTTTGGCCGTGCAACCGCAGCCGTTTGGTTGAATCTTGGTTTCATTTTTCTGGGGCTAAGGAATGTTGACTCGTGGAGATTTTCTAGATATCAGGAATCTTCATATCTTTTCTTAGTCTCTGCCAGTATTGATTTTTCGATTTTATCTAACTTTATCGGCAGATTTTTTATTCCCGACATCTCAACATCTCGATGTCCTAACCTGAACTAAACCTTGCACAATATCTCAATGAATAATGTTAGTAATATTTGGTATTTTTGAGATATTATCCTAACCATTTGATATGATATTATATTTTGAGAATATTGGTTAAGGATATTTAATATGATATACATATTTAAATTATCAAAATATTATATAAATATTACATGCAAACATTTTCCTTCATAATTTTAATTATAATATATATACACATATGAAAATAGATATTTTGCAGATAAACCCTCATATGTTTCATATTTATAATAAACATCTTTAAATATCTAAGAAAAGTAAGAAAAATGTTATATCAAATATGCAGTAATTTCAACTGAACAACGACCCATCCCGGTTCGTCCTCGTCTCCGGCGGAGAACAGAATTTGGCACGTCCGGTGGGACCTTTTCCTCTTTCCACTCCACACTTCGTGTGTCGTATTTCGCGAACAAAATCGCGATTCGCTATGGTTGCCCTTGGATTCGAGATACTAAAATTTGGTGTCTTGCTCTTGTGTAGAAAAAAATCGATGACTTCCAACTGCACAACATGCAACGGCAACACTCGCTCCACCCCAGCTGGAGGAGTATCCTACGGGCCCAATGCGGCCTCTATCTTTTTAATGCCGGTGGGGCAAGTAACACAAGACACTACTGGACAATTCTTCGGTACCATGTTCCTACCGGTGAGTTTCGGTACCTCAGCACCGCAAGAGGAAGCTCCTAAGAGGTCGGTCTTCGATCGATTAGCGACCACAACGGCCTTCTCTATGGGCCGTACAAAGCCGACATCTCAGTCTTCAACAGGCTGGGCAAGAACCTGAACGGCCCCCAAAGAGGCTCGTAATACCTGAAGGGGCCGCCTCAAAACGGATATCCTTCCCAACTACTGCTACGGGCGAAGCTGTCAAAAGCTCTTCCCCCATCAGAAGATCGGTCTTTGAAAGATTGGTCGTTCCTCCTCAAACCCTGTCAAGGACATCAGTCTTCAACAGGTTGACGCCAACAGCAGCTCCTCAGCAAAGCCGGGGTCATGAAGCAGCCGCTTCCAAAGATGAGGCGGTCCCTTCTGCAAGACGCGCTCGACGTCGCCACTAGCGCTGAGTGAGAAAAGCTGGGGGCACCTCCCTGTTTAGACTTACCCCACTAGCTCCAATGGTGGAAGTTGACGCTGCTGTTCCAATTGAGAACAACTTTGATCTGCTCAGGAGGGTATGCAAGAACTCTCCAACGGCGGTGCTAAAGAAATCGCCCCCACCTACAGAAGATACAATGCAGGCGAAGACGGAGTAGCCCCATCAGCGGCTCTCCTCGCAAATTCACAGGGTTTGGCGGAAAGTCCAGCACTCTATGATCAACAAAAATTACTCTCCTTGACCGAAGTAATCGAAGGCTCGACAAGAGGAAGACCACTCCTCCGTCATACAGCGATGGGCTTCTTCTACATGGGAGCCTATTACAATGGCTTCTTCAACTTCGACCTCCCACAAAAGGATGAGGTCGGAGAAAATCCCACCGCCTGCGGCAAATCCCAAAGGTGATGGACCCAGACGCCCTAAGTCTGGGGGCATGGTAGTGCATACGGTCTACATGGCTTCCGGGAAACAAGAAAGACATGCTTCTGCAGGTTATAGACCGCAAACTCGGTCGCTGACAAAAGCTCAGGAGCAGCAACAAAAGCTCCAGGAAGTGCTGACCAAAATGGCAGTACTTACCGGGTAGAAAGAAAGCCCGGACACAACAGCCGAATGGTGCCAGGAGCAGGAGACTGATACAGAGTTCCTGAGAAGGGTGCTTGAAAAAAAGACAAAGAAGCTGCTGAACAAGATGATAACATGAAGCAGACGACGCTCTTGTTTCAGGATATGGTTGGAATGATGATCCAACCAGAACCCCCAGCAGAGGATCTGCCGATAATCATCGAGGATGACAGAAGGGAAACATCAAATTCTCTTTCGGCTTTATCGGAAGCCAAAGAGAAAACAATCTTCAAGGCTGCTCTTAATGATTATATCGCTCAACAAATACGATCATCAAGCTAATGAAGAGGCTGGTCAAATCGTCAGAACTGGGCGATCGTATCCAGGCTAGTATGATCAAATCAAGCACCCGTCGAGATATACGATCCCCAAGTTCCATGTATACAAAGGGACAAGCAACCCCCATCAGCACGTCGCGCAGTTCAGAGCTCTGTGCGGCAACACTGGAGGCTATGACAAACTGTTGCTTCGCCAGTTCGTTGGCAGCCTGTCAGAAACGGCCTTTGAATGGTACTCGGAGCTCCCAAATGACTCCGCAAAGACATTCACAGAGATGGAACTGCTGTTCACACAGCGGTTCACCAGCGCAAGCGAGCGCACCCCGATCACGGCATTAATCAATGCCAGGGTAAGGCCAGGAGAAACTTGGGTCCAATACGTGATCCTGTGGCGAAACCTATGGTTTAAGTGCGAACAGCACATCGAAGAATCCCATGCCGTGGGCATGTTCATCGAGACCCTTGATCCTCAAATGACGGTGTTCTAGTTCATGACATTCTTCAAACCAACGACCTTCTAGGCTCTGATCAATAAACTGGCCCAAATGGACCAGATGGGCCACAGGCCTTCCTCCTCTTATAAGGACCCTCGAAATAACAAGGGTAAAGGGAAAGCGGCCTTCGTTGCCAACACGCAACAACAACCGAGTGGTCCAAAACCAGCTGCTCGCCAAAACAACGTGCGTCCATGCCTATCTCTGGAAGAAAGGCTAGGACACGCTTACTCGTTTCCCCGCGATAAGACGAGGAGATTATTTGAGTTGGAAGTGCGCAACAAACTCATCACATTGCCAGACCCACGGCATCCACCGCAACCCGGCGACGTCAACAACCCCAACTACTGGTCCTATCATAGAATGGTGAGCCATCCAATTGAGGATTGCTACGTCTTCAAGAACTGGGTCGAGGACCAGTAGCAACAGGGGAAGTTCGTGCTGTCTGAGAACTGGAGGGTGAACCCACCACAGAAGCACACTTCCAAAAAGGTGGATGCGCCGGGGGAATCATGCTCGCTCGTGGAAGAAACTCCATGGGAAGTCGTTCTTTCAGCTAAAACCAAAAGAATGCTGAAAGATCTACAGGTATGTCCGGCAGTTAGGTGGAAAAGCCCACTTGAACCTGAAATCATCGAAGGGATGCTGAAACCACGCCCTGTACCGAAAATTGTTGACAAAGGGCAAAATCCCCAAGTCAAGCTTTCAAAGTCTTCGAAGAAAAAGAAGAAGACTGAGAAGCCTGTGCAGCCTGTCGAGTATGACGACAAGTGCACAGACCTACAAAAGTATATTGACGTACTAGAGGAGTATAACCAGAAGGCGCGGAAACCAGTTACGCTCGAGGAGTTCCTCAAGCATATTCTTGAGAACGAAGATAGTGATAACGATGAGGAAAATGACTCATCAGAAGAAACAGAAGACCATGTAGCAAGTCGCCACATGGTCTCCCATTCGTTTTTAAATGACAAAGAAACTCCCTCAGCGTCAGAAAACAACGCGGAAGGACCGGGGGCAGGATCGGCGCTAAAATCCTCGGAACTGCCAGAAGACCTGATCGATAGGCTGTTAAACGAAGCTTTTCGAAAAAGCAAAGCTGATCGAGAATGCGAAACAACCATATATGAAAAGGCTAAGCGTCAACGTCAGGATGAAGAAGCTGTGGCAAGGAGTACTCCAACCAAACCAAAGCATACCTGCGACAAATAAGAGCAGGATCAAGGTAGAGAAGCAGTTCGCCAAAGTCCTGTCAATGGGAATGAAGATGCCGACTCTCGTAAGAAACACTCCCAGGGTCATATGCCTTGATAGAGAGGATTCACATCCAAACTACTGCTTATACCATTAGAGGGCTATCCACCCCATCGAGGAATGCAGTGCCTTCAAGAAGTGGTGGCAAGGATATGTTGCCCATAAAAAACACTTCAAGAGGGTGAAGCGTGAAGCTCGTCGACGGAAAAATAGTGCGACAGATGCGCATGAAAAAACGACTGGCAACTGTCATATGGTTGATACCAGTTCGGAAAGGGAAAAGCCCCAAGTTCTTACTTTCGGGAGCGATTCTGAGGAAGATTCTGAGGAAGAAATACCTCTCAGCCCTCTCTTCAAAGACTCTACCTCCGAAAAAGAAGAGGAGGATAAGAACTGCGAGAATATTCAGCTGCGTAACCGCACGCTGCCTGAAAAGAATCTCGGACCTACAAACAAAGATTCGAGTAAAAAGGACAAAGGGAAAGAAAAAATCCCTGAGGAAATTGCCCTCGACGGTGGAGTTGTCAAAGAGCTCGCAGCAAGGGACCCGCCAAGGAAAAACAAGGTGGATTACAATGTCCTAGCACATTTGAGGAAAATACCCTCACAACTGAGCATACTAGATACTCTCCTCATGTCCAAAGAGGCACAAGATTCTCTGATCAAGGCATTACAAGAGCCCAATCAGTTCCAAGCTTTCTTCGCAGAAGAGAAGATGAAAGATGAGCTGGCAAAGGTTCACACGGCTGACATTACATACAGCGATGAAGATCTCCTCCTCGGTACGTGCGAACATAATCGCCCGTTATATGTCACCGGGTACTGCCACTGTTAGTTATATGAATGCCCTAGAGGCCATTACTGTACATGTGATGTATATTGCAGTGGATGCTTGGACATATATAGGGAGGACTTTCTTGCTCGACATGATAGTATGCTATCTGGTTCCACTTTATCTTAACATGTACACTTATTGTCTCTCTATTACATGTTGATAAAGCCCTTAGGATGAGTACTTGATTACCAGGATTACGATGCAGATCATACTAGTGGGGATACGGTAGTTGGTAAGTGCATCCTTCAAACGTTCCTAGTCGTGGGAGTATCGAGACAGGGCATCGATACTCCAGAGTAGACTAGCGTATGTGCTTCTTGACCCATATGATGGGCGATGGATGATCCCACATCCATTGGTGTTTGGCATCAGAGAAGGTATGCGGGTGCTCAGTGGAGACTGGGTACACTGAAAGGACTCGCCGAGAACTCCTAGATGGTATTATACCTATCGTCGGATAGCAGTTCTCTGGTGACACTGGTACATGTTAGTCTGTAGACCCGAGATCGTCATAGAGTCTTGTGTGATTCCCACTGTGCTTTGATTTCCACCATACCACGGTCAAGAGATCATGCAAAAAGGTGGTTTTTACGTACAGTCCCGATTCACATGGAGGCAATGAGTGATAGGAGGGGTTTCGTCTCTCCCATTATTGGGAGTTGATGTTGCGCTATGCTCGATTGGCCATAACAGGAAATCCCTGACCAGGGTTGCTGAGATTTACTGGTAAGTGTTATCAGTAGTTTCTCGAACCGTTATAGACCTTGCATCGACATGACTTATCAGGCTATTGCGTTCTAACATTATACCACCCCCAGGCTTTTGATATGCGACATATCTGACGAAGAGATCGGACTGTGCGGTAGTGTTTCTGATTGGATTCGCATGAGTACGAGCATGCTTGCTTGTTGATCTTCTGATCGCTCAATACCCGGGTGACCGTTACGTTTAGCAGACCACTTGCGGCTTGTGGGTGTTTGATAAGATCATCACCTACTGCCGGCGTATTGACGAGTCTTTAGAGTCCTACACAGAGGTTTCCTGGTTCATGCGAAATGGAGTAGGAGCACATATGTGATATGTGCGGGACCGAGATTAATGTGTGTATGTGATACCGCATTCTACTCTCGCGAATTATGACATTGGTCGGTTATATGTGATATGGCCGGGTTATCGGATCAAGTGTTGATTCGATAAGTTGTTGCATTTGATATTAGTCGGTTATACAGGTTATAGCCGGATTATTAAATCAAGTGTTGATTTAATACTTTAATGTATAATTATATATTTGATATATTACATTACATTAACTAATATTTGCTCACTAAACATTTCTTTTTCTCGCTTGTGTGCATATAGTATATATATGATATAAATTAATGTACATTTTATTGTGTCATGCTTTATGATACATGCTTCATGGGTGTATGAGACTTACACTATAGTTAGGATAATCCTAGGGTTTATATTTATCCAAGTAATTCTAAAATGGTGGAATTTTGTCATGGTAGAAGCTTTGAGAAAGCTTTGGCTAACCATTGACCAAGTCCACTCTTTTTGTTTTCCTTGAGAAATTTATAAACCTAACCATTATCATCAACCCTAGTTAAGTCTCTACATGGGTTAGTGTATGACACTAACTCACCCATGGTTGCTATTCTCACCTTATGAGTTCATTCTCATCTAGATTATTCTTTCATCACTTGCTTCATCTTTTCATGAGCTCAAAAAGCTTTCTAGGGTTTTGAGTAGTGATGAAATATTGTGAGAAAAATAAAACTAAAGTGAGCCCACTTCCTACTTCATCATCCTCTACTATTAGCCATTTAATTTAGGGTGTTTGCTTCACTAATTTCACCATTAGTGAAGAGGTAGCATGAGCTCGAGTCTCCTCGACGTAGATCATTTTCGGCCTCGAAGACATTGAGCAAGCTTGTTCGTTTCTTCATGTGAACCCTTACTTGAGTCCGGGTCTTCACAACTCGCAGCGAAGGGACTACGAAATGGAGCTTTAGAAGTGAAGGACCGGTCTACAAAGGTTGTATTTCTTTATTCACTTAGATGTAAAGTGTTTATATTTAGTATCGTCGGTTTTTCTAGTAACGATTCTAGGGTTAGGGTTAGCTAATACGACAATTTTTAAAAATGTCATGGACGATGCCTCCCGAAAACTTGTTGCCGTGATAGGCAACCCTACTGCCACGACATCAAGATAGGGAAAATCCTTGTCAACAACGGATCCTCTCTCAACCTTCTCAACGTGAGGGTGCTGAAGGAAATTTGCATGAACGTTCAGAATCTTGTCCGAGATAAAATTACCATCTCTGGGTTTGACTCACAGTCGTCACAGACACTTGGGTCCATAATAATGACGTTACGCATTGGGTTGCTCGTCACTGACATTAAATTTCATGTCATTGACGCCAAGACTTGCTATAATGCTTTGCTCAGCAGGCCTTGGTTACACGAGTACAACGTCATCTCTTCTACACAACATCAGTGTATGAAGTATTTCAAAGAAGGATTGGAATACACCATCACAAGGGAGCTAAATCCGTTCTCCGTAAACGAGATCCAAAAATATGAAGACGCAAAGTACTTCCTGCCAGACTTCGAGGATACGGAAAGGTGTCATAGGCCGGAGGATAAACAGAAGCCTGTCACCACTATCCCGATCTTTGGGAGCGATTCCGAGGAAGATGAATAAATGGTCTACTCAGGGCAACCCCAAAAAGAAAACAACAAGCCCGGACCATTTACTCCTATTCTGGTCTTTGGCAGCGACTCTGAGGACGAGGCTAACGCAGTGTTCTCCATCTATCTGTCAGTGCAAACCCTTGCCGGAGCAGATCAGAGTCTGCAAATCACAATTGCTCCGCCTCGGCATTACAAGGAACTTGATGCTCTCGATACATACAGCGTACAAGAACTACGGAATTTCTATGTACCTCCCAGACGAAGAGGTGAAAAAGCGATCATCTTCTACCAATCTACAAAAAATAAAGTAGAAAAAGAAGTCTGGCATGGTGCCGATTTTGTACTCGACAGGCTTCAACCAATACATCCGCCAAGATACTACACGGAGAGATTGAAAAGGCTGTTAAGACGCCAAGGTGTACCCCTCGAACAAACTGTTCGGCAAGCCTAATTCTACAAAAAGATTTAGGATATTTCCGGGACTCAGCGAAAGATGCCCAACGGGAAGATGGAGACAACTGGGTTCGGATACGTTCGGTCCAAGAAACGGGAGCAGTTCCACAGCTGCCGTGTCATAAATAGCTCTAGCGAAGGGGAAAACACTCTTCCGAATGGCCGTGACGTTGAAACAGAGCGAAATCCCGCTCTAAGAACGTTAAGTCCGTCACTCGAAAAACAAATAGACAAGCTAATAAAAGAAGCTTGTCAAAAGAGCCGAAACAATCACAGCCGCGAAATGGCCATTTCTGAAAAGGCCAGGACGCAGCTCCTCAATCAGCAATCCGTGGAGAAGGAAGACTATAATGCTCTTCATCCCCGGCCTGCTACATGTCCTCGCGAAAAGGGAAAATCCCGAAATAAAGGAAAAAACAGGGTAAAGAACGCAAACAACGTTCGAAAACAACAAAGCGGATCCAAGAAGCCATGCAATCGAGAAGAGGTCGATTGGAACTCGTCGTTTATAAAGAAGATGGGTCGGGAATACTCTTTCCCCCAAGATAAGACAAGAAAAATATTCAACCTTGTCATGAAGTATCAAATGGTGACGCTCCTGGAGTCTCGGCACCCCGAACAAATAAACGAGGTCCATCATCCGGATTATTTCTCCTACCACCGAGCAATAGGTCATCCCCTCAAAGACTATTTCACCTTCAAAGACTGGGTAGAAAACCAGTATCAACAAGGAAGGTTTGCTTTATTCGACAGCTGGAAGGTAACCCTGCCGCAAAAGCATGAGCCAAAGAGGACCTATACTATAAGGATAGGACCAGCTCAACATCAAGAATGGAAGCGAACTCGTACCTGCCATATGATAACGCTCTCAAAAGAGGGAGAGCACGAGACTATGGATGACCTCCACATGTGCTTCCCAAATGAAGACGAGGATGAGGTAATCTCCGAGTTTCCACCAGCACCAAAGGAGCTGGAAGATGGGATACACACCATGGCGGACAACCTAAGAAAAATTAACTTAGGGATGGAAGACGATCCGAGGCCAACGTTCGTCAGTGAGATACTATCTGAAAAATAGGTAGCCATGTTAAAGGATGTGCTCATGCAATATAAAGACTGCTTCGCATGGAACTATTCCGAGATGCCGGGTCTAGATCCAAAGGTAGAAGTACATAAACTGGTCATATCGTCAGACATATAGCCAATCAAACAGGCGCCAAGAAGAATGCGACTCGAGCTCGATATGAGCATCAACGCTGAAGTCAAGAAATTAATTGACTCCGGCTTCATTCAAGAGGTTCAATACCCTGACTAGATCTCTAACATCGTTCCTGTGATGAAGAAAAATGGGACGGTGCACATCTGCGTGGACTTTCGGGACCTCAACAAAGCTTGCCCGAAGGATGACTTCCCAGTACCTGTTACCGAGCTGATGATCGATAACACATCTACCCATGAGGCCTTCTCCTTCATGGATGGGTCTTCAGGATACAATCAAATAAAAATGCATCCAGAAGATCAAAAACATACCGTCTTCCGGACTCCGTTGGGCATATTCTGCTATAAGGTAATGCCCTTTGGTCTGAAGAACGCTGGCGCTACCTACCAAAGGGCCATGACAAAGATCTTCGATGATCTCATCTATGAGATCGTCGAATGCTACATCGACGACCTTGTGGTTAAAAGCAGATCTCATGAGGAATATTGGGAATACCTAAAAATAGTGTTCCGACGTCTTCGGAAGTATAATCTGAAGATGAATCCTCTAAAATGCGCGTTTGGAGTCTCCTCAGGAAAATTCCTACGATTCATCATACGGCACCGGGGTATCGAAATCGACCCCTAAAAGATCAAGGAGAATATGAAAATGCCCACGCCAAGAACTCTCAAACAATTGCGGTCTCTTTAAGAAAAGCTAGCATATATCCGGCGGTTCATAACCAACCTCTCCGGAAAATGCCGTCCCTACAGCCATTTAATGAAGAAGGGGACCCCGTTCATTTGGGATCAAAAGTGCCAAAATGCACTAGAGGAAATCAAGCAATACCTGCAAAATCCGCCGGTATTGACCGCTTCGGTTAAGGGAAAACCCCTTATCCTATATACGACGGCCCTTGAGGGTTCTCTAGGCGCACTATGGGCACAGGAGAACGATCAGGGAAAGAAGAGAGCTATGTACTATTTGAGTCAATTTCTCCTGGGGGCAGAAAAGAACTACTCCCCCATCAAAAAGTATTGCCTGGCGCCGATCTTCGCGATAACTATGCTTAGACATTACGCCTTGGCATATGAGGTCCATCTCATATCAAAGGTGGATCTTCTCAAATATCTAAAGTCAAGGGCCATACTATCTGGAAGGCTTGCCAAATGAGCTCTCTTCCTGATGGAGTTCTCGATAACGTATCGACCCTTCAAAGCAGTGAAAGGCCAGGCCATTGCCGACTTTCTTGCCGTGCATCCGATACTAGTCGACTCCCCCTTAAATTGTGAGTTGCAGGATGAACATGCGTTCGACACAATCGAAGAAGAGAAGGAAGAAATGATTCCCAATGGGAACTCTACTTCGATGGAGCGTCTTCCATGAAGAAGCGAAAGCAAAACACCCCCATAATCAAAGCCGGGGTGGGCCTTATCTTCGTGACTCCGCAAGGAGGGATATTGCGTTACACCATCTCCTTAACGAAGCCAAGGACTAATAATGAAGCTGAATATGAGGCTTTGATAGTAGGTCTCGAGATCGCTGTCGACATGGGAATCAAAGACCTCCTCATATATGAAGACTCCCAGCTGATTGTTAGCCATGTAAATGGCGACTATCAGACATGCAAGCCAGAGCTGATAAAGTATGGTGAAAGAGTGTAGCAACTGCTGACACAAATCCCCTCCTACATTCTGGAGTGTATATCGCGTGCAGAAAACAACAAGGTGGATGCATTGGCCAAATTGGCTAAGGAATTGGCCGACGAAGACCTCGACGATGTAAGGATCATTGTGCAAAGCCGTAGGGTTATCGCGCTAACAGAAATATTTTCGTAAGACTTAACAGAGTTATTCGAAGGAAATGGAACGACCGAACAAGTAGCCCTTTAAATAGAGGACGAAGAAAATGTCAAGGATTGGAGGGAAGTCTTCATAGACTACTTCAAATCCCAACGTCCAAAAATGCGTCGTCTAAACATCAGCTCATGAAACGAGCTCTGTCTTTCGCTTTCGTCAATGACACTCTATATAAGAGATCGTTTGACTGTCTGTGGCTAAGATGCCTTGGACCAGAAGAAGCGAAGAGATTCGTCCAAGAAACTCACGACGGACTCTGCGGCTCTCATCAAGCTAGGCCAAAGATAAAGCTGAAGATCAAAAGAATGGGTTACTATTGGCCCACAATGATTCAGGATTGCTTTGAATATGCGAAGCAGTGTCATCCGTGCCAAATTCACGGGGAATTCATCCACCAACATCCAAATCCGCTACACCCAACAATGGCTAGTTGGCCATTCGAAATGTGGAGAACCGATATAATTGGCCCCATTGAACCAGTATCGTCCAAAGGACATCGATTCATACTGGCAACGACTGACTACTTTTCTAAGTGGGCAGAAGCAATACCACTATGGGAGGTAAAGATGGAGAATATCCTCCATTTCTTTAGGACACATGTCATATATCAGTTCAGCACTCCGCGTCGAATTATCTCGAATAATGGGCCAGCTTATAGAAGCCATAAAATCAGCCGCTTCGCATAACAGCATAAGATAGATTGGAGACACTCTTCAGTCTATAATCCTCGTGCTAACGGTCTAGCTGAAGTTTTCAACAAGACCTTGACAAAGATTATAAAGAAACAGTGTCCAGAAACAAAAGAGACTGGCATGAAAGGTTGCATGAAGCTCTCAGGGCGTACCAAACAACGTTCAAAATGTCCACGAATACAACACCATACGCGTTGGTATTCGGCACGGAATCAGTGCTTCCCCTGGAAATAGAACTCCCTTCTCTACGAGTAGCGATTCGATACGAGCTGACAGATGAATAAAACGCTCATCTTCGGCTTGAGAAGCTCGATGCCCTCGACGAAACTCTCTTTATAGCACAGCAAAATCTGGAGGCTTATGATTGGTCGTGAGATAAGTGTTTGTAAGTAAAGTTAACCGCAATCAATAACGGTGTCGCGTGTAGCTAGCCGAGATGAGTACGGGTCATCCGTAGGAATGCGTGGAACTTTTAATCTTGCTTTAGACGAGTTGATTAGAAATAGGTGAGAGTAATTCTAGATCTATGTTGAACACGTATGTAGAATATATAAGAAGAGGGCTTGTAGGGCTCGTTAGAATTTAGTAGTAATGGATGCTTAAATAAAGATGACTCCTTTTATCTTTTAATCGATTTAAATCTAAATCGATAGTGATGAATGAAGATTAGGGTTTTTGGAGAAAATAGGGTTCCCACTCTTAACCCTTATCTTTTCATTGGCCTCTATTCATGTTTAGCCTCTACCAAAACAATTGTTAATCTGATCTCGAATCGCGGTCGAAACTATCAATAAATTGATAGCGCGCCTGATTAGGATGTTAACGATTCCTTTGATAAAGTTTATAAACTTTATAAGATGTAGAAGAAGTTGAGCGATTTTATCATCCATTGATTTACCCTAATCCTATGAATCTTATCAAGCGGAGAATTACTCACGCATGGTTTGAGAAGAGAAGAAAGGATAGAGAAAGAAATCATAATGCAGAATTTAAATGCAGAAATTAATATGAAATAATTAAGCTAATAATTTACCTTTATTAATCAATGTTACAAGTACAAATCCTTCAAATTTAGATTACAAGAAGAAGAAGTTGCTCTCGATCTCTGCCTCGTAGGAAGTAGATGTTCCGTCGATATTCACGTCGCTCTATCACGTCGAATAGTGGACCTGTTGTGGATCTCTTGTTCTTTAACGATGATTTGTTTCGTGTTAAAGGTGATGGTTCTCTACGTTTAGCCCTCGGTCCTTTATATAGCCTTCAAATCAGAAACCATAGTTGCCTAATATGGTAATTTCCTATTGCAATCACTCTGGAAAAATATCAAATCCCAACTCCCCAATACAGCCGCGGATCCGCCACACATATGGCACTTTGGCCATGCAACCGTCGTGCTTTGGTGGGCTTAGGGTTTGGGTTTTCTGCTGTGGCCTCATGTTGACACGTGGAGATCTTCTAGATATCTGGATTTTGGAAAAAAATTCTGAGTCTCTGCCAGTATTGATTCTACGATTTCATTGGTAGATTTTTGATCCTGACATCTTGAATATCTCGATCTCTTGACCTGAGCTAAATCTGCACAATATCTTCATGAATAATGTTAGTAATATTTGTTATATTAGAGATATAATCTTAATCCTTTTATATGGTAATAAATCTTTAAGCAATTTGATTAAGAATATTTGATATGATATGCATATTTAAATTATCAAAATATCTTATAAATATTATATGCATATATTTTCCTTCATAATGTTAATTATAATATATAAACATATGGTAAATAGTATTTTGCAGATAAACCCACATATGTTCTATATTTATAATAAACACCTTTAAATATTTAAGAAAAGTAAGGAAACTGTTATATCAAATGTGCAATATTTTCGACTGAACGACTTATAAGGCAAGGATGACGAGGTCATATGAGAAACTGACCAGGACGAGAACATTCCGCCTAGACTAGCTCGTGCTAGTCGTCAAAAGACCCATGATACCTAATCGTGCAAAATGGGGGAAATTCTATCCGAACTATGAAGGCCCGTATATTATAGACAAAGTCTACCACGGTGGATCCTACCTGCTCATGGATATGTATGGCGAAAGACCCTTCCGGCCAATAAACGGCCGATTCCTCAAAAAATACTACGCTTGACGAGTCACGACTTAGGCCAATGATAGATGACGACGCCCGTGTCTGCTCACTATCTTCCTGAGTCAGAACTGTGAAAGCAGTATTCAAAGAAGCTCCGTCGCCTCAAATATGGCGATGAAAGACCGAAAAGTCCTTAAACTAGAAATTCACCTCAAACATGGTTATAACGGACCGAGATGTCCCTAAACTAGAACCTTACCTCAAACATGGTTATAACGGACCGAGATGTCCCTAAACTAGAACTCCTCCTCAAACATGGCGATATCGGACTGTGATGTCCTTAAACTAACTATCCGCCTCAAACATGGCGATACTGGACCGAAAAGCCCTTAAACTAAAATGTCGCCTCAAATATGGCGATAATGGACCAGAACGTCCCTAAACTAGTGCATCGCTCCAAATAAGGCGATATTCTCTCTTGAGATCTATATTGCAATCAAAGTCTTAGTGGCAAAGATTGCAACTCAAGTCCCATTGGCTACACAGCTACTCCAGCAATGAAGCCACCCCCAAGTCCCACTGACAGACTGATGGGCACCTGCGGAGAAACTACTATGGGTGTTCCATCGTTAAAAAAAAGGTATGTCCACAAGCGAAATGGGCACGGATGAAAACCCGAAAGGTTGCCGTGAGTAAAAACAGCAGAACTACTAGCAAGCTTGTGAAAACCCGGAAGGGCGCAATCTCGTTAAAAAAACACTTATGAGATCCTCACGTCGTAAGGAGAATTCCCCCTATGATACCCATACGGTTCATTGGATTTAGATGCCTTAAGCTACAGCGTTCTGAACCTGTTCTTAAGCCGTCATATTCCCCATGTTGCCCTACAGGCGGTCCATATTGACCCTTGTATACAATCCACGAGCACGAATAAATATTCCCTTACCAAGTTATACCAATGGCGAGAAATGTCCCCATATGGTGAACGACACTTGTAAGTCCTCTCGACTTATGAGGAGAAAACACTCTTGGAAGATCCTTGTAGGGTGTTTTTTGTCACCCCATTGAGATGGGAATACGCGCGCGCTTGTCAGGCGCATTACAGATTCCCTCTGCCTAGGGTAGGCTGGGGTTTATTGATTATGGGGATCCGAATCTCCGGCAGCCGCGGAGTAAGCTGCCGTTAATTACCCCTCGCATTTGGAGCGAGAGAACCTCCGATTGACGGGTTAAACTGGTCATGCAAACTCAATATGCAGTGTTGTGTTTTGAAGGGGTTTTGGATATATCGGGGGCCCCACAGAGTTTTTACGGAGGTCCCGCTACCCGGATAGCGGGCTGGGCCTAACGGGGGAGGTATTTTTAGTGTGGAGTACATGTAAAATGAGGGGAAAATGACGTCCAAAGGACGCGTGAGCGCCAGCGCCTCACGTTCCTAGCACGCTGGCGCTTGGGCACTTGGGTTAGTGCTAGACGCTTGGGCGCTGGCGCTAGCGCCTCACGTGCCCGGCACGTGGGCGCTCGAGTGCTGGGCACTAGCGAAAGGAAGGGTTTTTTACCCCCAGAAATAGGAGTTAAACTCCAAAAGAGGATTTTGAGTGGAGTTAAACTCCAAAAGATCTGGATTAGGAGTTAAACTCCTTTGAGGATTTGGGTCTTGGAGTTGAACTCCCTAAAAATCTTCAGAGGTTCTTCTCTTGAGCCTGAGATCTTCTCTTGAGCCTTGGATCTTTTCCAAAGTAGGATTTTCGGAGATGGGTCTCCTTCTTCCTCCTCTTTGTTGGCCGGATCATGGAGAAAAAGAGGTGTGAGATTTTAAAAATCTCCCATTTTGAGATCTAATGGAAGATCTGTGCTCCTCTTTGTGGGTTTTGTGGTGAAAAATTATTTATTTTTAGAGAAGGAAGAGTAAAACTCTTGATTTAATTCCAAAAGAGAAAGAAGGTTTAGAACTTTGAGCAAAGAGGAGAAAGAGGCACAAACCCTAGAGTTTGAGAGAATGAATTATTCTTTCATTTCATAATCATGTTGCCTTTTATAGGCTTACACATTTACATATAGCCCCTTGGGCTTTACAAAATGGCATTTTGCCCATCCCATACCTCATGTGCTCATTTCTTTTGCACATGAGCCATGGGCTTTACAAAAATTTGGCTTTATGCCCATTTTTCTTACATTCATGTATGAAAATTTTACATCAAAATTATTTTACATGATTTCATTTTGGCATGGGGGAGGCCGGCTTCTTCATGGTCGGGCTTGACTTGGGCATGCGCCCACATGGCCTGGGCTTAGGCCCAATTGGTTTGGGGTCGACTTTGATTTTGACTCGGTCAACCGGGGTGTAATTTTTGACCCCAACAATCCTTACGACCTACAAGAGAGAATATCACTTAGGAATCCCCATGATTCCTAAGGAGAAAATATACCTACGGGTTCCTCACGACTCGTAGGGAGAAACACCTTTATGAGATCCTTACGGCTCATAAAGTCAAAAACCTTAGTCAATGGGATCTTAACCCTGTTCGCTAAGCCATCTTTGTTCAAATTAACAAAAGCAAATGATGATTCGCTCCTGGCAATATCCCAGTTGAAGCGATACTGATGTCTAAACAGGTTTCAAACTTCAGGTCCCCTCATGGAAAATGATGATTCACTCCTGGCAATATTCCAGTTGCAGCGATGCTGATGCCACAATAGGTATCAGGACCAAGTCCCGAACTCATGAAAAAAATCAGTGAGCAAAACAAGAAGAGCCGAAATGATAGGGCAACTCGTAATAAAAAGCAGCGAGTAAAAACAAAACAGTCGAAATGATAGGGCAACTCGCAATAAAAGCAGCGAGCAAAAACAAAAACAGCCGAAATGATTGGGCACCGCGTTAAATAGCCGAAATGATTGGGCAATCGCGACTTTCGCGATATAAAAAGCTGAAAAGATAGAGCATCGTGGAAATAAAAAATAAAATAAATAAAATGTCCTCTGCCCTGCTGGTGGGTCTACACTGACCCCTGTATACAATCCATGGGCAGAAATGAAAAGGTAACCTATTTTCCCACCAGGCTCCGTCAAAAGGAGAGCCAGATTGTGACGGCAACATATACAGCTTAGAGATCAGCTCGACGTTCTTCTCATTCCAACAGGGTGCAGACGTGACGTTAATAAAGCTCTAAGGAGCTAAATCAAAATGGAGTAATGGAAAAATCCTAGCTCCAACTCGGCGTTCCTTCTCATTCCAGCAGGATGAAGACGCAACGTCAACAAAAGACCCAAGGGTCAAATAGAAATAGAGTCACGGCAAAATCCTAGCTCCAAGTCTTGATGGTATATATAAAACCTAGACACTATCCCGGCGTTTCCCCCTCATTTCAGCAGGATGCAGACGCGACTATCAAATAAAATTGGAGCAATGGCATATTCATAGCTCCGGGCTTCGATTGCAATACATATAGCATAGAGGTCCTTCAAATGTCTACCCTACTTCAGCAAAGAAATGACACGATATCGTCAAAACAAAAATGAAGTGACGACATATTTCCAGCTTCAGGTCTCGATAGCAACTCATATAAAGCCTAAAAGACTACCGGAGATTATCCCACACCAGAGCGGAGTGGTTATGACTCATCGGGGATCCAAATTAAGCCTAACCTCAAGTAAAAAGTGTCATGGCAAATTCCCAATGTTTGCTTTTCCGATGGTAATATGACCTAAGGAGATTACTTGAAGACGTCTTTTCCAGCCCCCGAAGGGATCAGAGACACGACAGTCGCGGGGATACTCGAACAGCGGCTTAAAGACTGCATATCAAGAAATACATCAGCCAACACGACGGTACCACGGACTAAAACCCTAGTACCATAAACCTAACGGACCTCTGTCATAAAGAATAGGGGTTATCCACATAAACGTTAGGACAAGTTTGCCTGTAAACCCCAGGGAGGTAAACTAAAAACACTCCGAAATGAGTACATAAACTAGAGACTCCGAAACGAGTGAATAAACCACAAACTCCGAAAAGAGTACATAAACTAGAAACTCCGAAATGAGTACATAAACTAGAAACTCTGAAACGGGCACAAACTCCAAAATGTGTACATAAACTAGAGACTCCGAAATGAGTGCATAAACTAGAGACTCCGAAACGAGTGAATAAACTACAAACTCCGAAATGAGTACATAAACTACTTCGCGCTAGATCAAGACATCAAGAAACAGAAAGGCGAAACTCATAGGCCTCGGGGTTTAGAACTACATTTCTTAAGGATCGAGACCTGAGTTAACGATAGATGATGACGCTTGTGTCCGCTCGCTATCTTCTCAGATCAAAATTCTAATAAAAATTGTGTATGCTAGCTCGAAACCGGCCATATGCTATGCGTTACTTCACTCACGACCGTGAGCAACGTCGTAGGGGAAGCATTTATTCACATCAGTCCAGTGTTCACTTATAGCTAGATGCATGCATCAGAAACTTCTAAGATTAAAATGCAAAGTATATATGCAGAGGTAAGATGCCCACATGGATATGTACTGGAGAAAAAACATTCAACAGTCAACAATAAAGAAGCACATTTAAATAACTACTTTATTCTGCAGGAAACAGATCACCGAACACGGGATCAAAAGTACAAGGGTGTACAAAACTAAGAATAAAATTTTCTAAAGCCCTTTCTGCCTTCTCCACCATGTCGAAGCGGTGATCTTCACGAGGAGTTGCTCCCCATCGGTCAGCGCCGTGCCTATCAGCGAAGGCAAACATGATGGCCCGCTGAGCCCGTATCTGACTTAGCAACTGAACAGAACGATCCCTCAGAGGCTGGGTAATCAAATATGCCTCATGAAAGCACTCAATCTTGTCCTCCACCGCGTCGAGCATCGCCGGAGTCATCTCCGCTGGATGAGGAGGGATGTCAGCAAGTACAGAAGAGAAGATCATTTGGAGACAAATGGAGCCGATAGGAAGAGGAGAGCCCCTACGAGCTAAGAGCTCAAACATCACCGTATCACATTGGTCATCTGTGAGAATGGGATCCACCAATCGCGTAGCAAAACGTGGAGCAATTCCCTCAATAGGAACCTCCCATGGTTGCCGACGAGCGTGAGGATGATTGCAAGCCATGACTCTTGGTCTGTTAAAAATGGTCCTCTCCTTATGAAGAAAAAGAAAATCATTGCTTCAGAATATAAAAAGAAGCAGTTAAATTTAAGCACAGAAATGTTGTGCAGGGTGGAACTATTTCCAAGGCTTGACAAAAAGGGCATGGGAAAAAAGAGCTGACTCATGAAAATCAGAGCCAAAAGGTGAAGTGGTTCCTTCAGCAGCGCCCCATGTACATGACACGTGAGCGCCGGCGCTGATTCTTTTAGGATTAAATCCATCAGCAGTGCCCCACGTGTATGACACGCGAAGCGCTGACGCTGATTCTTTTTAGGATTAAATCCATCAGCAGCGCTTCACGTGAATGACACATGAGCACCGGCGCTAGTTTATATATATATATATATATATATATATATATATATATATATATATATATATATATAACAACACCTCATGGAGGCACATATGAACATTGGTGCAAAGCAAAGGGGGAGCCGTGTCATTTATACTTCGAAGAAATTTATACATTGGTGATAAGGAGGATATAGAAAGGGGAAACAAATATCATCAAAATATTTACAATGGCAAGACGCTGAATTCCAGACACGGATTTATGAACTTAGAGGCAAGTTTGAGTAAAGTGCTTCTTGTTTTGTTGACCATCTTCTTATGCATTTTCTCACGAATGCAAGCGTCGAGATCCCCGCTGATGTCGTCCATCCTTTGGTACGCGGATATTATCGCCTTCTGTTAGAAGACGCGATGCAAAACAGCGACAAGATCATCTCTCTGCTTCTTTGAGATCAGGCCCATCAAATATACTGAATTCATCTTGTCTTCAGCATCATCAATTGTCTCGAGTGGCATAACCTCATCAAGTTCAGGAAGTGCTTCCCAAATCGACCCAACGATAATCTTCAAAAGAGCAGAACGGCGGGGGAGCAATTGACCGTTATAATCGTTGAAGCGACGCATCACCTCAGCGCATTGGGCGTCTGTAAACTCCAAGCATTGACAGTGGCCTTGGATGCGAATCTTCTCATAAGAGATAATCTTTTCAAGATCATACAGATGAGAAGCCATAGTATTGGAAAAGAAAAACCAGTAAAGGGTTAGCAATCAAAATACCAAAATCATTACAATCTAGAAGAAAAAACAGTGGCCCCTACAAAATCAAGGTGATTCCTCATCAGTGATGAGACATGCGCCCATTATGAGAATCCAAAATGATTCTCATTTAATGAAAAATTTCATTGAACAGTGGAGTTCAGGACTCCCAATGGCCTCGAAGAACGTGTTCTACAATAGATTCAAATCTGTAAGAAGAACCCTAAAAAAAAATAAGAAAAAGGAATAAAATTCCCAAAAGAATTTTCAAAAGAAATTTTCTCAGAGCTAAACTCTGTAGAACAAACCGGAATTGAATTCCTATGATCCCAATGGGAAATATATTGGAATTAAATTCCAGAGAAACCTTCAGAGATCAAAGTCACTGACAGGGTAAACCCTAAGATCTCTAAGACCCATGGTTTACCCAAATAAAAGTTTTTTTAAGATCTCTAATAGATCATTTCAAGAAAAGAGCAAAACTCTGTTAATGGGTAAAAATCCAAAACAAAAAGGAAGATTCATTTTTATGGGTTGAAATTTGGTCATGATTCTTACCAAGTTTTTTGACAGAGTTCAACTCTAAGAGTTTCTTTGGGGCGAAGATCTAAGCTCTGAAAAGGGAATTAAATTCTCAATGAGGAAGCAGGAAGATGATGAAACGGCAGTCATCTCAACGTCCAAAGGCCCTATTTATAATGTTAGTGATATATGCCCTAGAGGCCATTATTGTATAGTACTAGTTTGTTTATTACATTTTGGAAGATTGGGATATACATGGATTTTATGACAGTCTTGCTCAATATGGTAGTATGCTACTTGGTTTGTTTCTATCTTAATATGTGTATATGTTTCTTTTAGCGTATCGTTAATACATATTGGTAGAGCCCTTAGGATCTTTGCTTGACTACCAGCGTTGTGATGGCAGTCACACTAGTGGGGGCTGGATAGTCTATAAGCACATCCTTATACAGGTCCCTAGTCGTAAGATTATCGAGACAGGGCATCGATACTCCAGAATAGACTAGTGTATACGCGATCCGTACACCCTTCAAGGAGCTCACGAAGAGGAGGAGGAGTGCAAGAAGAGGGACTTGATTCTTGAGGTATAACATTCTTACAGAGTAGTTAAACCTCATAGTTGTTTTGTTAGCTAGGGTTTAGTATCGATCCTGGAGTTCAAGTCGGTGTTGCGAAGCCCGTAAAAATTATTTTTTGCGTATTCCGCCTCCCCGCGAACCCGCGGGGTGCGCGACATCGAATTACATATAAGATGTGAAGGGACGGTTCAACTCCCTAGAAGATCCAATGGTAGAAAAAGGTGACACCGTTGCACCCACGTGTAAGCCACGCGAGAGCAACGGTGGGGGTATTTGTTTCCCCAATATTTAAACATAGTAAAAGTGCAAAGCTCTGTTGGAATTTAATGAGGCAGCGCCTCATGTGCTCTCCACGAGGGTGCCAGCACCAGAGCCAATCTTATAGGATTAAATCTTATGGTTGCTCCTCACGCGGGCGCCAGTGGGCAAAGCACAAGAGAATTTATTATATAAGAATAAGACTCTTATATGGCACCGTACGTGCTCATCACGCGGGCGCCAATGTGCAAAGCACAGGAATACCCATCTTAAGAAATAAATTCTTAAGTTGCGCCCACGTGGACAATACATGAGCGTCGGTGCCTAAGTAGAATTAAATTCTACGATACTCTCTGTTAAACAGAGTCGTTGGATAAAAAATCCAACGGAGATGATAAGTCATCAAAATATAGAATCAAATTCTATTAGGAGAAAATATCTCCCAAATCTTTCTAAATAAGAAAGATACTTTTGGTTGGATCAATGATCTAATAATATAATAAAATTCTATTTTGGGAATATATTCTCTTAATCTTTCTAAACAAAAAATATTGCTTTCTGTAAAATAGAGAACTCTTGGATTAAAAATCCAGTGGTGCTTAAAAATCACCACTTGACAGAATAAATCTTGTATATAGGAGAATACCTCCCCAATCTTATTAAAAACATGAAAACATATTCTGTAAAACAGAAGTCCTTGGATCATCCAATGGTGGGTAAAATTCCCTAACTCAATTTTGAGACCAATTAAATCAATTAGAATCTCTCAATGAGAGATTTTTCTCAAAACTAATTAACAATCTACCTCCGCTATATAAAGGACCCGAGACTTCAAGTCTCTTAACCCGAAGGGATAGAGAGAAAAAAAATGAGGACATTCACACAGAAAAAAACCCAATATAAGCTTCTGCAAAAATACAGTGAGCTCTCGAGAGAACAGAGAATTCAATTCTCAAAGAAGAAAACCTTCCTTCTCGAAACCCTAGGTAAAGAAAAGAGACCAAAATATCTCTTTCATATCTAAGGATTTAACCCTTTTAAAAGAACTTAGTTCTTGCTCTGGATCTGAGATCCACAAGACAAGTCTCCTATAAATTGAGAATTTAATTCTTAACGGGAAGATCTTGTTCTTGAGAATCTAACATCCAGGGAAGAATAAATTCAAAAAAAAGGAGTCCATAGTACTCCAAGAACTCAGTTCCTTTACGTCAAGAACTTAGTTCCCTAAAAACTCAACCCGAAATCCTCAAAAATAGTGATTTTGGTGAGCGTTAATGGTCAAAATGCCATCGATAGAGGTTTAACTTCTATGAAAATATCAACAGAGATTAAATCTCCATATAAAAAAATTAGCGCCTTACGTGCTTCCCACGTGGACACCCCTCTTTGACAGTGCCTAGCGCCTCACGTGAAAAACACGCGGGCGCCCAAAACAGAAGGCCAGCGCCTCACGTGAAAAACACATGGGCGCCCAAAACAGAAGGCCAGCGCCTCACGTGGGCGCCATATAAAAAGTGCTCAGCACTTCATATACAGCCAAAATGGCTGAGTGCTCAGTACTAATTGGGCAGCGCCCAGCGCTGCACGTGCACCTCATGTGGGCGACTTATAAAAAGTGCTTGGCACTTCATATACAGCCAAAACGGCTGAGTGCTCAGCACTAATTGGGCAGCGCCCAGTGCCGCACGTACACCTCACGTGGACGACATACAAAAAGTGCTTAGCACTTCACATGCAGCCAAAACGGCTGAGTGCTTAGCACTAATTGGGCAGCGCCCAGCGCTGCACGTACACCTCACGTGGACGCTATAAGAAGTGCATCACATTTAGTCAAAATGACTAAAGTGTTCAACATTTATTGGGCATCGTCCATGACTGAATGCTTCACATGATATACATGTGGGCATGAGAGTTCAAATAAATGCTTAGCACTTTTACATAAAAGGAAAAGGGATGAACAAATAAAGCCTAAATAAGTGTTTAGCACTTTTGAATAAAAAAAAGACTAAGTAGACTACGCCCAAATTGGCTAGGTCTCTGAAGTTTTTCTGCAATTGGGCCCAAATGCTATTTTGCTGGATCATAAGTAAAACTGATCCTAAAATGTTGCTAAGTGGATCTTAGTCTCAAATTAGATTAACGTATCCTTAGCAAAAACAAATTGAGCTCCAAATTCTCGTTTCCCCAATCTATGTAACCTAAAAAAAAGTGCAAAGCTCTGTTGAATTTAATGAGGCAGCGCCTCACGTGCTCTCCATAAGGGCGCCAGCACCAGAGCCAATCTTATAGGATTAAATCCTATGGTGTTGCCTCACGTGCTCCTCACGCGGGCGCCAATGTGCAAAGCACAGAAGAGTTCATAAGAGTTAAACTCTTAGATAGCGCCGCACGTGCTCCTTACGCTGGCGCCAATATACAAAGCATATAAGTACCTATCTTAGGAATTAAATTCTTAAGTGGCGCCCACGTGCACAACATGTGAGCGCCAGGCCCAGGTAGAATTAAATTCTACAATACTCTCTGTTAAACAGAACCATTGGATCAAAAATCCAACGGAGATGATAAATCATCAAAATAAAGAATTAAATTATGTTGGGAGAAAACATTTCCCAAATCTTTCTAAAATAAGAAAGATACTTTCGGTTGGATCAAAAATCCAATTTTGGAATAAAATTCTATTTTGGAATATATTCTCTTAATCTTTCTAAATAAGAAAGATTGCTTTCTGTAAAACAGAGAACCATTTGATTGAAAAATCCAATGGTGATTAAAAATCACCATTTTTACAGAACAAATTCTGTACAGGGAAAATATTTTCCCAATCTCGTTAAAAAAAATTATATTCTGTAAAAACAGAAGTTCTTGGATCAAAAATTCAATGGTGGGTAAAATTCCCCAACTCAATTTTGAGTCCAATTAAATCAATTGGAATCTCTCAATGAGAGATTTTCTCAGAATTAAATAACAAACTTGTCTCCACTATATAAAGGACCTGAGATTTCAAGTCTCACATAAAAAAAAACCCATAAGCTACTGAAAAATACAGAACGCTTCCAAAAAATAATAGAGAACTCAACCCTCAGAGAGGAAGACTTCCCTTTCAAAAGAAACCTAGGTAAAAGAAATTCAGAGATCAAAATATCTCTTTTTTACTTATTTTAAGGGTTTAACCCTTCTCAAAGAACTTAGTTCTTTCTCTGGATCAGAGATCCACAAGACAAGCCTCTCACAAGTTGATAATTTAATTCTCATCGGGAGGATCTTGATCTTGAGAATCAAAAATTCATAAAAGAATTAGGTCCAAAAGAGAAACAAAAGGAAAAAAAACCTATAAAAGAACTTAGTTCTTAAAGAAAAACCTGATCCCAGATCTTCAAAAACGAAGATCTTGGTGATTATTAATGGTCAAAATGCCATTAACAGAGATCTAATCTCTAATAAAGGAAAAAAGATTAGCCTTCACATGCTCCTCACGTGGGCGGGCCCCCTTTTAACAGCACCTAGCGCCTTACATGAAAAACACGCGGGCATCCAAAACAGAAGGCCAGCGCCTCACGTGAAACACACGTGGGCGCTGAATAAAAGTGTTCAGCGCTCCCTTTGCAGCCGAAGACAGTTAAGTGCTTAGCACTGATTGGGCAGCGCCCAGCGCCGCGCATGCTCCTCACGTGGGCGCCATACAAAAAGTGCTTAGCACTTCATATGCAGCCAAAACGACTGAGTGCTTAGCATTGATTGGACAGCGCCTAGCGCCGCACGTGCACCTCACGTGGACGCCATAAAAAGTTCTTAGCACTTCATGATTAGTCAAAACGACTAAAGTGTTCAACACTCATCGGGAACCGCCCATGACTTAATGCTTCACATGACATACATGTGAGCGCCAGAGCTCAAATAAGTGCATAGCACTTTTACATGAAAAGTAAAGGACTGAACAAACATAGCCTAAATGAGTGCTTAGCACTCTTGAATAAAAAAAAAGAGACTAAGTAGACTTAGCCCAAATTGGCTAAGTGTCTGAGATTTTCTTGCAGCTGAACCCATATACTCTTTTACTGGATCTTAAATAAAAATGATCCTTGAAATTTTGCTACTTGATCTTAGTCTCAAATTAGACTAACGCATCCTTAGCAAGAACAAATTGAGCTCAAATGATTACACATTTAAGTTGATCTTAATCTCAAACCAGATTAACGATCCTTAAATAAACCTAAGCCCAAATCTAAAATATACGGATTTGAACTGATCCGCGTCCTACGGGAAACGACATAAACTAGTCTCCGTATACAATCCACGGGCAACCAAAACAAACAAAAACACACACGACACGAAGTGAACTTCCGGAGCAGGAGAAAGTGTTTATCGCAATGTGGTAACATAATTAACTGCAGGGGCTTGCGCCTGCAGGGAAGAGCGTCCCCACAATCAAAGACCCCTCATAAAATGAGGGGGAATCTGATAAAGTCTGCTACAACGGTCACGTCTGTCCAAACCTCCGATATATGGTGCCATAAATCAACTTGGTATCTTTGGAGAGGTGGACCGATAAATCCAAATAAGATCTGCCCCCAAATTCAGGCAAGACGATCTATCCCAGTCCGTCTCTGTTTTCGGCGGTAAACAGATTCTGGCACACCCGGTGGGACCTTTTCCTCTTTCCACTACACACTTCGTGTGTCGTGTTTCGCGAACAAAATCGCGGTTCGCAATGGTTGCTCTTGGATTTGAGGTACTAAAATTTTGTGTCTTGCTCCTGTGCAGAAGAAGAAAATCGATGGCTTCCAACTGCACCTCTCCAGCAACTCTCGCTCCACCCCAGCTGGAGGAGTGACCTACGGGCCCAACACGGCCCTTATCTTTTCAATGCCGGTAGGGCAAGTTACACAAGTCACTACTGGATTGTTCTTTGGGACCATGCTCCCACCAGTGAGTTTCGGTGCCTCAGCGCCGCAAGAGGAAGCTCCTAAGAGGTCGGTCTTCGATCGACTAGCGACCACAATGGCCCCTCTCAACGGGCCATCCAAAGCCAACGTCTCAATCTTCAACAGGCTGTGCAAGAACCCAAACGGGCCCGTAAAGTGGCTCATGATACCTGAAGGGGCTGCCCCAAAATTGATAGCCCTCCCAACTCCTGCTATGGGCGAAGCCGTCAAAAGCGCTTCCCCCATCAGAAGATCGGACTTTGAAAGATTGGTCATTCCTCCTCAAACTCTGCCAAGGACGCCAGTCCTCAACAGGTTGACGCCAACAGCATCCTCTCAGCAAAACTAGGGGCACAAAGAAGCTGCTTCCAAATCTGAGACGGTCCCGTTTGTAAGACACGCTCGACGTCGTCACTGGCGCCGAGTGAGAAAAGCTGGGCGCAACTCCCCCTCTGGACTTACTCCGCCAGCTCCAATGGTGGAAGTTGATGCTGCTGTTCTAACTGGGAACAGCTTTGAGCTTCTCAGGAGGGTATGCAAGAACTTTCCAACGGCGGTACTAAAGAAATCGCCCCCGCCTGCAGAAACCACAATGCAGGAAAAGACGGAGCGCCCCCATCAGCGGCTCTCCTCCCAAATTCATAGGATCTGGCGAAAAGTCCAGGTCTCTGTGATTGATCAAAACTACTCTCGTCGACCGAAGAAATCGAAGGCTCGACAAGGGAAAGACCATCCCTCCGTCATACAGCGAGGGACTTCTTCTACACAGGCGCCTGTTACAACGGCCCCTTCAATTTTGACCTCCCACAAAAGGATGAGGCCAGAGAAAATCCCACTGCCGGTGGCAAATCCCAAAGGCGATGGACCAAAATGCCCCAAGTCTGGGGGCATGATCGTGCATACGGTATACATGGCTTCCGGGAAAGAAGAAAGCCGTGCTTCCGTAGGACATCGACCGCAAACTCGGTCACTGACAAAAGCTCAGGAGCAACAAAAAAAGCTCCAGGAGATGCTGACCAAAATGGCAGCACTTACCGAGCAGAAAGAAAGTCCGAACACAACAACCGAACAACGCTAGGAGCAGGAGGCCGATACAGAGTTCCTGCGAAGGGTGCTTGAAAGAAAGGATAAGGAAGCTGCTGAGCAGGCTGCTAACATAAATCAGATGGCTCTCTTGTTCCAGGATATGGTTAGAATGATGATCCAACCAGAACCCCTACCCGGGGATCCGCCGATAACCATCGAGGATGATAGAGGGGAAACATCAAACCATCTTCCGGCCTTATCGGCATCCAAGGAGGAAACAATCTCCAAGGCTGGTCTTGATGATTATATCGCTCAACAAATATGAGCTCATCAAGCTAATGAAGCCGCAGGCTAAATCGTCGGATCTGGGCGACCGTATCCAGGCTAATATGACCAAATTAAATACCTACCAGGATAAACGATCCCCAAGTTCTATGTGTACAAGGGGAAAGGCAACCCACACCAGCACGTCGCACAGTTCAGAGCTGCAGCAACACTGGAGGCGACGACAAACTGTTTCTTCGCCAGTTCGTTGGCAACCTGTCAGAGATGGCCTTTGAATGGTATTCGGAGCTCCCAAATAACTCCGCGAGAACATTCACAGAGATGGAACTGCTGTTCACACAGCGGTTCGCCAGCGCAAGCGAGCACACCCCGATCACGACATTAATCAATGCCAGGGTAAAGCCAGGAGAAACCTAGGTCCAACATGCGATCTGGTGGCAGAACCTATGGTCAAAGTGCGAACAGTGCATCAAAGAATCCCCCGCCGTGGGCATGTTCATCGGGACTCTTGATCCTCAAACGACTGTGTCCCAGTTCATGACATTATTCAAACCAACGACCTTCCAGGCTCTGATTGATAAACTGGCCCAAATGGACCAGATGGGCCACGGGCCTTTCTCCTCAAGTAAGGACCCTCGAAACTCCAAAGGTAAAGGGAAAGCGACCTTCGTCGCCAACGCTCAACAACAACCGAGTGGCCCAAAACCGGCTGCTCGTCAAAACAACGTGCGTCCATGCCTATCCCTGGATGAAAGGCTAGGACGCGCTTACTCGTTTCCCCGCGATAAGACGAGGAGACTATTTGAGTTGGTAATGCGTAACAAACTCATCACATTTCCAGACCCACGGCGTCCACCGCAACCCGACGACGTCAACAACCCCAACTACTGCTCCTATCACAGAATGATGAGCCACCGAATTGAAGATTGCTACGTCTTCAAGAACTGGGTCGAGGACCAGTATCAACAGGGGAAGTTCACAGTGTCTGAAAACTGGAGGGTGAACCCACAACAGAATCACACTTCCAAAAAATTGGTTGCGCCGGGGGCATCATGCTCGCTCGTGGAAGAAACTCCATGAGAAGTCGTTCTTTCAGTTAAAACCAAAAGAATGCTGAAAGATCTACAGGCATGTCCGGTAGTCAGGTGGAAAATCCTGCTTGAACCTGAAATCATCGAAGGGATGCTAAAACCGCATCCCGTACCGAATTTTTTTGACAAAGGGCAAAATCCCCAAGTCAAGCCTTCAAAGTCTTCGAAGAAAAAGAAGAAGACTAAGAAGCCTGTGTAGCCTGCCAAGTATGACGACAAGCGCACAGACCTACAACAGTACATTGACGCGCTGGAGGAGTACAACCAGAAGGCGTGGAAACCGGTCATGCCTGAAGAGTTCCTCAAGCATATTCTTGAGAACGAAGATAGTGATAACGATGAGGAAAATAACTCATCAGAAGAAACCGAAGACCATATAGCAAGTTGCCACATGGTCTCCCATTCATTGTTAAATGGCGAAGAAACTCCCTCGGCGTAAGAAAACAACACAGAGGAACTCGGGGCAGAATCGGCGCTAAAATCCCCGGAACTGCCAGAAGCCCCGATCGATAGGCTGTTAAACGAAGCCTTTCGAAAAAGCAAAGTTGACCGAGAATGCGAAACAGACATATACGAAAAGGCTAAGCGTCAGCGTCAGCGTCAGGATGAAGAAGCTGCGGCAAGGTGGAGTCGTAAAGTACTCCAACCAAACTAAGGCATACCTGCGACAAATAAGAGCAGGATCAAGGCAGAGAAGCGGTTCGCTAAAGCCCTGTCAATGGGAATGAAGCTGCCACCTCTCGTAGGAAACACTCCCGGGGTCATATGCCTCGACGGAGAGGATTCTTATCCAAACTAATGCCTATATCATCGGATGGTTACCCACTCCACTGAAGAATGCAGTACCTTCATGAAGTGGTGGCAAGGATATGTTGCTCATCAAAAACACTTCAAGAGGATGAAGCGCGAAGTTCGTCGATGGAAAAATAGTGCGACGAATACGCATGAAGAAACGACTGGCAACTATCATATGGTTGGTACCAATTCGGAAGGGGGAAAACCCTAAGTTCTTACTTTCGGGAGCGATTCTGAGGAAGAAATACCCTTCAGCTCTCTCTTCAAAGACTCCACCTCCGAAAAATAAAAGGAGGAGAAAAACTGCGAGAATATTCAGCTCCGTAACCGCACGCTGCCTGAAAAGAATCTCGGACCTGCAAACAAAGGTTCGAGCAAAAAGGAAAAAGGGAAAGAAAAAATCCCTGAGGAAATTGCCCTCGACGGTGGAGTTGTCAAAGAGCTCACAACAAGGGACCCGCCTAGGAAAAACAAGGTGGATTATAATGTCCTAGCATATTTTAGGAAAATACCCTCACAACTGAGCATACTGGATGCTCTCCTCATGTCCAAAACGGCACGAGATTCTCTGATCAAGGACTAACAACGAAACTGAATATGAAGCTTTGATAGCAGGTCTCGAGATCGCTATCGACATAGGAATCAAAGACCTCCTCATATATGGAGACTCCCAGCTAATCATTAGCCAAGTAAATGGTGACTATCAGACGTATAAACCAGAGCTGATAAAGTATGGCGAAGGAGTGCAGCAACTGCAGACACAAATCCCTTCCTACATCCTGGAGAGTATACCGCGTGCAGAAAACAGCAAGGCGGACGCATTGGCCAAATTGGCTAAGGAACTGGCTGATGATGACCTCGATGACGTAAAGATCATTGTGCAAAGCCACAGGGTTCTCACGCCAACAGATATATCTTCGGAAGATCTGATAGAGTCATCCGAAAGAAAAGAAACGACCGAACAAGCAGCCCTTCAAATAGAGGACGAAGAAAAGGTCAAGGACTGGAGGGAAGTCTTCATAGACTACTTTAAGTCTCGACGAACGCCCGAAAATGCGTCGTTTAGATATCAGCTCATGAAACGAGCTTTGTCTTTCGCTTTCGTCAATGATACTCTATATAAAAGATCGTTCGACTGTCTATGGCTAAGATGCCTGGGGCCGGAGGAAGCAAAGAAAGTCATTCAAGAAATTCACGACGGACTCTGTGGTTCTCACCAACCTGGGCAAAAAATGAAGCTGAAGATCAAAAGAATGGGTAACTATTGGCCCACAATGATTCAGGATTGTCTCGAATATGAGAAGCAGTGTCACTCATGTTAAATCCACGGGGACTTCATCCACCAACATCCAAATCCGCTACATCCAACAGTAGCTAGCTGACCGTTCGAAATGTGGGGAACCGATATAATTGTCCCCATTGAACCGGTGTCGTCCAAAGGACATCAGTTTATATTGGCAACGACTGACTACTTCTCTAAGAGGGCAGAAACAATACCACTAAGGGAGGTGAAGATGGAGAATATCCTCCATTTCTTCAGGTCGCATGTCATCTATCGGTTCGGCACTCCGCGGCGAATTATCTCGGATAATGGGCCAGCTTATAGAAGACATAAAATTAGCCGCTTCGCACAACAACATAAAATAGATTGGAGATACTCTCCAGTCTATAATCCTTGGGTCAACGGTTTAACTGAAGCTTTCAACAAAACCTTGATGATGATTATAAAGAAAACGGTGTCCAGAAACAAAAGAGACTGGCACGAAAGGCTGCATGAAGCTTTCTGGGCGTACCGAACAACGTTCAAAATGGCTACGAATACAACACCATACATGTTGGTATTCGGCACGGAAGCAATGCTTCCCGTGGAAATAGAACTCCCTTCGCTATGAGTAGCGGTTCGATACGAGCTGACAGATGAAGAAAATGCTCATCTTCGGCTTGAGGAGTTCGATGCCCTCGACGAAACTCGCCTTATAGTACAACAAAATCTGGAGGCTTATAAGGCAAGGATAACACGGTCATACGAAAGACTGACCAAACCGAGAACATTCCGCCAAGGTGAACTCGTGCTAGTCGTCAAAAGACCAATGATCCCCAATCGTGCAAAACGGGGGAAATTCGAGCCGAACTATGAAGGCCCGTACATCATAGACAAAGTCTACCAAGGTGGAGCCTACCTGCTCATGGATATGCATGGAGAAAGACCCTTTCAGCCAATAAACGGCCGATTCCTCAAAAAATACTACACTTGACGAGTCACGACTTAGGTCTATGATAGATAATGACACTTATGTCCGCTCGCTATCTTCCTGAGTCAGAACTCTGAGAGTAGTATGCAAAGAAGCTCCGTCGCCTCAAACATGGCGATGAAGGACCGAGATGTCCTTAAACTAGAAGTTCGCCTCAAACATGGCGATAACGGACCGAGATGTCCCTAAACTAGAGCCTCGCCTCAAACATGGCAACATAGGACCGAGATGTCCTTAAACTAGAAATCCGCCTTAAACATGGCGATAACGGACCGAGATGTTCCTAAACTAGAACTTTGCCTCAAACATGGCGGCATCGGACCGAGAAGTCCTTAAACTAATTATCAGCCTCAAATGTGGCGATAAAGGACCGAGAAGTCCCTAAACTAATTATCCACCTCAAATATGGCAACAACGGACCGAGAGGTCCCTAAACTAACAACGGACCGAGATGTTCCTAAACTAGAACTTTACCTCAAATATAGCGACATCGGACCGAAAAGTCCCTAAACTAAAATTTCGCCTCAAACATGGCGATAATGGACCGGAATGTCCCTAAACTAGTGCATCGTCCCAAATATGGCGATACATTCCCTTGGAATCTATATTGCAATCGATGTCTTAGCAGAAAAGATTGAAACTCAAGTGTCTAAATAGCTACTTCAGCGATGAAGCTACCCGCAAACCCACCGGCAAACAGGTGGGTCACCTGCGACGAAGCTACTTTCGAGAGTTTCGCCATTAAAAAAACGGTATGTCCATAAGCAAAATGGGCACGGATGAAAACCCGAAAAGGCGTCGTGAGTAAAAACAGCAGGTCTGCTGACGAGTTTGTGAAAACCCGAATAGGGCGCAAACTCGTAAAATAAAAAATTTATGTGCACTTGTAAAGTCCTTTCGACCTTGTGAGGAGAAAATACTTGCGTGAGATCCTTACGATTCACAAAGGAGTAACACACTTAGGAATCTTCATGATTCCTAAGGAGAAATTACACTTACGGGATCCTCACGACTCGTAAGGAAAATTTCCCTCATGAGATCCTCACGGCTTACAAGATTCAAAAGCCTTAAGCTACAGGGATCTGAACCTGTTTTTAAGCCGCCACATCCCCCAAGTTGCCCTACAGGCGGTCCAATATTGACCCTTGTATACAATCTACAGGCACGTAAAAATATTTCCCCACCAAGTTCCACCAACGACGAGAAATGTCCCCGTATGGTGAACGACACTTGTATGTTCTCGACTTATAAAGAGAAAACACTCTTGCAAGATCCTTACGACTTACAACAGAAAATACACTTAGGAATCCCCACGATTCCTAAGGAGAAAGTACACCTACGAGGTCCTCACGACTTGTAGGAAGAAATACCTTTATGAGATCCTTACGGCTCATAAAGTCAAAAAGCCTTAGTCGACAGGATCCTAATCCTGTTTGCTAAGCCATCTTTGTTCAAATCAGCAAAGGAAAATGATGAGTCGCTCCTGGCAATGTTCCAGTCGTAGCGATGCTGATGCCTAAACAGGTGTCAAACTCTAAGTTCTTTCACGGCAAATGATAATTCACTCCTGGCAATATTCCAGTCGTAGCGATGTTGATGCCAAGGTTGGTATCAGATTCCAAACTCGCAATAAAAATAGCAGCAAGTAGCAAAAAATGCATATAAAAACAGCCGAAATGATGGGGCAACTCGCAATAAAAATCAGCGAGCAAAAAAATATGCATATAAAAACAGCCGAAATGTTTGGGCAACTCGCAATAAAAAGCAGGGAGTAAAAACATAAAAAAATAGCCGAAATGATTGGGCACCGCGAAAAATAACCGAAATGATTGGGCAATTGTGACTTTCGCGATATGAAATGCTGAAAAGATAGAGTACCGCGGCAATAAAAAAAATAAAATAAAATAAAATTTCCTCTGCCTTGCAAGTATGTCCATATTGACTCTTGTATACAATCCATGGGCACAAATGAATGAAAGGGAACCATACTTTTCCACCAGGCTCTGTCAAAAAGAGAGATAGATCTTGACGACAATATCTACAGCCTAGAGATCAGCTCAACGTTCTTCTCATTCCAACTGGGTGCAGACGTGACGTCAACAAAGCACCAAAGAGCCAAATCAAAACGGAGTAATGGAAAATCCTAGCTCCAACTCAGCGTTCTTTCTCATTCCAGCAGGATACGCAACGTCAACAAAAGACCCAAGGGTCGAAACAAAAATGGAGTTATGGAAAAATCCTAGCTCCAAGTCTTGACTGTTCATATACAACCTAGAGACCTTCCCGACGTTCCTCCTCATTTCAGCAGGATGTGAATGCGGCTATCAAATGAAATTGGAGCAATGGCATATTCCTAGCTCTGGACTTCAATTGCAATACATACAGCATAGAAGTCTTACAGATGTCTACCCTACTTTAGCAAAGAATCAGCACGACATCGTCAAAACCAAAAAAAAAATGATGAAGCAACGTCATATTCCCAGCTTTGGGTCTTGAAGGCAACTCATATAAAGCCTAAAAGACTATCGGAGATCATCCTACACTATAGCGGAGTGGTTATGACTCATCGGGGCTCCAAACTGAGCCTAACCTTAAGTAAAAAGCGTCATGGAAAATTCCTAACGTTTGCTCTTCCGACGGTAATATGACCTAAGGAGATTACTTGAAGACGTCTTATCCAACCCCCAAAAGGATCAGAGACACAACAGTCGCGGGGCTACTCGAAAAATGGCCTAAAGACCGCATATTGAGGAATACACCAGCCAACGCGACGGTACCACGGACTAAAACCATAGTACCACAAACCTAACGGACCTATGTCGTAAAGAATGGGGGTTATCTGCATATAACATTAGGATAAGTTTGCTTGTAAACCCAAGGGAGGTATACTACACACTCCGAAATGAGTACATAAACTAGAGACTCCGAAATGAGTGAATAAACTACAAACTCCGAAATGAGTGCATAAACTAGAGATTCCGAAATGAGTGAATAAACTACAAACTATGAAATAAGTACATAAACTAGAGACTCCGAAATGAGTAAATAAACTAGAGACTCCGAAATGAGTAAATAAACTACAAACTCCGAAATGAGTAAATAAACTAGTGAGCGCTAAATTAAGACATCGGACACAGGGGAGTACATGCAAAAAAATGTGAATTCTTTATTCATAAATCAAAATGGTTTACATTTATGTAAAGAAAAGTGGGAAATACAATTTTAACTGTTAAGAAGGCGGGGCTTTTAATAAATTGGCAACCCGCTCACTTTCTTTCCGTAGCTCCTCCTCGCGTGCCACTACTGCAGCTAGCCTCGCTTCGACTTGAGCCCGTTGATGCAAACATGATGGAAGCTTCTCAGCGATTTCCTGCTTGCAACCTTGCAATCTCGCATGCCCCGCTCGTTAAAGTCGAGGTTCTGCCTTAGCGCCAGTCCATTAGAAATGCATTGTTGGAGGTTTTCGAAAATAACTCGCAGCTGCGTGGCATTCGCTTCGACTTGGGCTCGCAATCGGCTGGGTTCATTAGAAGCTGTCTCATTCTCCTTTCGCTTCAAGGCCAACCTTTTCTCAAAGTAATGAATAGAATCAGCACATTGCTCGATCCACGCGATTAGTTAAGCCTTCGAGATTAATGCTTCAGGAGTAAGATGCCTGATTTCGATCTCATGCAGACAAGCCTCGATCCGCTTACAATAATCAACCCAAAGGCCGACGAAATCTTCGTTGTGGAAATTCATAAGCGTCGCCAATATCTGGTTGACCTAATCAGCAAAATCAGCGGCAGAAGTAAGAGTTTCAACGTTAAGATCTTCGATGAATTCACTCAGCATTCGCCTGCTATTCACCGTACCCCTGGAAGATTGACGCTTAGCAAAAGGCCCTGCGGGTATGGAAATGCGAGACTCAAAGGGAGCCAAAGCCGGTGTAGCTGCTGCAGAATAAATCATGCACAAAGAAGGGTCAGATTTCAAACTGAAAAGTAAAAAAGAATGTTGATGGACGAGATCTACCATACCAGTGGTCAAAAGTGGCAGGGCAGGGAGCACAGGAGGCTCGGTTATTCATTCGCTCTCTCCCTCGAGCTGTGATACTGTTGTCAATACGAGAAAATCTTAGCAATAGAAAGTTTACTCATGGAAAGATGAAATAACGGGTGAAGAATATACTAACCAACGCTTGAAGGGGGAACGAATTCTGATTGGAAGGCGAAGTGCGGGCTTAACATCTGGTATAAGCGGTCAAAAAGCACTCCTGCAAGATTGCAACAATATATGGTTAATACAAGAAAACAGTATCTACACTGAAACAAGAAATGAAGGATCTCTACCTTCCATCATTAAACCTGAGAGAACTCAGGGGGACACAGAAGAAAGGGGTGGAGCGGTGACAATCGTGGCCACGGCTGACAGTGATCCTTCAATCAGCACAGCGCTGGGGTCTACCACTCCTGTATTCAGAATAAAGGAAATATCAGCAGAAATGTTTAATAGGATTGAGAAACCAAAAGTAATAGCTCGAGGTATACCTGATGGGGCGGAAATCATAACAGGGTATGGAGCGTCACCAGCCTCGACGGCTTCCTCAGTTTCCATCATCATCGAGAAGTAGATTCGGCATCCACACCTTCGTCCCCTAAATCAATAAGGGCCGTCGTAATGCTCGCATCACCTGCCGATATCGGGGATCCACGAGGGGAGGAAGCGGCAATCGGAACAGTCCCAGATTCAAAAGGGGGGCCTGATGCTCCAGGCACTTCGAGCGCTAGCGCTTCGCGCGCCACGTTACCACCTGAACTCGGCCCTGTCGAAAAACAATAGTGTTATAATTCAAGGAAAAAAGACTGCTATCAGGCTTCAATAAGAGATTGTGCACTGTTTTACCTAGAAGCGACCACTCGGCCTCTTCACGAGCCGCACGCGCAACCTGCCGTTGAGCGGTGGACAGGGCAGAAGGAGCGTCCTCTATTCAAACGTCAGAACGTCGAGCATCGCTCGAGCCCGCATCTGCGGCCAAATTATCCAGACGCTCTCTTGTCGCGTGCTTTTTGCGCTTCCTCTCAGCTTTGGCTGTACTGACGGATCTCTTCAGGACCTCCAACAGAGGAGTGTCTTCGTCCAAATCAGGCTCGGCCTTAGGACATACTGTAACATCCGTCATTGGCTGCTTCAGCGATGCTTCTCGTGGCGGCCCGGGGAGGACCTCAGCCGTAACCGGTGGCTCTGAAGGCTCTTCCGCACCACCATCCGAGGTTGGCATTGTACTCGGAATAACATGGGCTGCGGTGGTTTCTGTAACAGGAAAAGGAAAGGAGTCAAGTTGTGAATAAAATAAACTAAATATGTAAAGGCGTCATGAAATAAATTATACCAAGACCTATGGAAGCGCGAAACCTCTCCTCCTCCTCAAACGTTTTGAGGGACGCCAATAGGGCCTCTTCAGTGGAGATTCCTGTTAAGAGAAGGGCGTTAGTAAAGCGTAATAATTAATGAAAAGGAATATATACAGGAGAGTACAAATGAAATATACCGGACGCCGCAATAGAAGCTAACACCGCTTACTCATGGGCCAGTCTTTTAGAAGCTTCGATAGCAGCTTGAAGGTCGGTAGAGGCAATAAGAGCTTCGAATAGACCATCGTTAGTGCCATACTCAGACAAGCCTTCGCTATAAGGAGCATGAGGCTCTTGGCCGAATACAACATCAGCTGAAAACATAGATTTCTTCTTTTTCTGCGAGTTGGCACCAACCCCCGACGACAACAGCTTCCGCTTATCGGGCTTTTTCGGACGGCGGGTTCCGATCTCCGAGCCAATACCCGACTTGGGGGATGCAGCAGCCACCACAGCCACATGAGCATTTACCTCCGGCCGAGGCTTATCTGAAAAAGCTCGCGGAACCAAAACTGTGTTGCTTCCCCTTAAAGAAGGAAGCACAACCACCGGTCGCTTCAGCAGGACCGCTGGGTTACTGGCTGGGATAGCATCCTTATGGTCAAGCAGCAGCCGCCTCTCTTCCTTGATGACAGCACTCGTTGCATGTTGGTACCAAGCAACGTAAGCATTCGAGGCCCTTGGAATGTGACTCGACTCGCTGATGAGGAAATGGGACCCCGTATTCAAACGCATGAAATGATGCGTCGCGTTGCGAACACCTTCCTCTGTAGTAACGGGATCCACGATGAATGCCTCGAGGGGAACGCCTTGGTTGTAACCCGATTGCTGAGCGAAACGGTGTGGGTTATATCTCATGAACAAAGCCAAGGCGTTCTGTTTGAATACCAGGAAACCCGGCCTTGTAGAATACTAGTGGAAAATCTCTCGGGCCCTCAATGCAGAAGCTCCGTCCTTGAAAATGTCGTAAAGCGGCTGGATTGCTTTGGAAGGTTCCTTGTCGATGGTTAAGACTCTGTCGACGAAGGTCATGCTGTCCCTGTCCATGCACGGGCGAAGAAGCAATCGCCGAGTCTCCCGCTGTGTTGGCTCTAAAGAATAAGCATCGACCAAGTGCATAACCCAAGGAAAATTGTATCCTTTATAAAATCTGGGTCGTTTATGCACACCAAAAGAATCCAGCACGTGCATCTCGACCCATGAGGTGAAGTAATGTAGTGGGAGATTAACGGGCTTCAGACCCAGCTGAGGAGTGTCGGGCGCTAAACTCAGGCCATGATATAAGTGAGCCAGACCTGCAACCCCAACGGCCAGGCGTGTCCCCGCCATAATACGGTGAGCTGGATAAAAGATAGACGGTCTCATATAACGGGGATGCATCGGAAGTGCGAACCAGCTCAGCCACAAGCCGATGAACCCCAGGAAGAATGTCTCCTCATCAATGTTCGGAGCAGCAACCTCTGCGAAAGAAACGACTGGGGTATCCAGAATAAAAAAACTGCTTTAAATCTTCTTCCGCGGTCGATAATTTGTCCAAGAAAAATCCGAACGGATCATCAAGCTTGGCGAGCTTAACCGCTTTCTTCGGCAAAGCCTCCAGACGAAGGAAGTGGGAGATGAAATCTGTAAAGCTAACTCCGTGCCCATCAGACTCCAAGCATAAGCTCTCGTATATGTTCAACACCTTGATCAAGCTTGGAAACTTGTGTTGAACGGAATTCTCTGGGGTAAGACCCATTACCACTGATGCAGTAGCAAAGATGTACTCGTCAGGGGGAAGTATCTCCTCATAATGTTCCCCTCTGACGGGTAATCCAGATATCTCCGCGAATTCCTCCAATGAGATTGAGACCTCCCGATCTGATAAGAGAAATGTATGGGTTGGGATATTCCATTGCTCCGGAAAAGATTTGGCCCACTACACATAGGGAGTGTGGTAGTGAAAGAGGGACGCATAGATCACGGGATATAGCCTGGTCTTCAGTAGCAGCGACTTCTTGGTTAACAGAATGTATCAGACCCACTGCAGATAGCCAGCCGAATGACGGGGAGTCATTCCTATCATGTAAACCTGCCCCCAAGGACGCGATTTTCCTTGGCATATGCGATGCCCTAGATTGTCTAGGGCCATTGGTGGCTGCACTGGTATCGATACCATGGAAGGTTGGAGATGACCTTTCGAGGTCTAGTTGACCTCTTCTACTGCGTAAGCGACCTGCGGAAGGTCGACGTAATTGATGTTAGTGTATATGCCCTAGAGGCCATTACTGTATCATACTAGTTTGTATATTACTTAAGGGAAGCTTGGGATATTCACAGTTGTATAGACAATCTTGCTCAATATAGTAGTATGCTACTTGGTTTGTTTCTACTTCAATATGTACATGTGTTTATTTTAGTATATCACTTATACACATTAGTGGAGCCCTTAGGATCTTTGCTTGATTACCATCATTGTGATGGCAGTCACACTAGTGGGGGTTGGGTAATCTATAAGCACATCCTTATGCAGGTCCCTAGTCGCAGGACTATCGAGAGGGGCATCGATACTCCGGAGTAGACTAGCGTATGCGCTTCTCATCCCAGTGTGGGAGGTGGTCTGTCCCACAGCCATCAGTACGTCGTACTGGAGATAGTATGCGGGTGCTCGTTGGGTTACGAGCACACTGGACAGGACTCGTCGGGAACTGTTGGTTGGTACTATACCTATCGTCAGTTATCAGTTCCCAGGTGACATGAGTACAGCTTAGTCCGCTGACTTGACACTGTCACTTCGCCTCGAGTGTGTTCCCACTGTACTTAGATTACTACCCTACCACGGCTCAAAGGAGTCGTGCAAACAGGTAGTAGTTGGGTGCAGTCCCGAAGCACTTGGAGGCAGTGACGGTTAGACAGGATTCGTCTCTCCCGGTATTGGGGGTTGACATCGCGCTGTGTCTAGGAGAGCCATTACACGAGTAGTCCCTGGCCAGGGCAAGCGAGATATACTGGTAGGTTTCCAGTGTTATCTCAGGGTGTTCTGGGCTTCACTCCGACATGACTTGTACCGCTTTTAGGGGACTGGCGTTTACCGCCCCTTAGGCCCGCCATGCGATGTATCAGAGGAACAGACCGGACTGTATGGAGATTGTCACATTCAGACTCAGTAGGAGTTCAGATGGGTTTCACCTCGTCCGTCTTCTTATCGGCATCTACCTGGGGACCGTTACGCACAGCTAGTGCCGCTTGCGGTCTGTGGTTAAACCCACTGCCAGCGTAGTGTCGAGTCTTTAGAGTCCCACACAGAGGGCTATGCGCCTTTGGGCAAAACAGAGTAGAGGTCGCATGGTTTTGCGACAGGGTTCGTTCTCATCCGCGCACTTGTGCACGTTTGGCGTCCGGACGGATATTACTAGCAGGCTCTGGTTTGAGCCAGATCCTAGTATATGTTTTGGGGTTAGTTTTATCTCATAGTATTCATGTTCCTCGGAACAAGAATGCGGGTGTGTATGCACAGTTGATTGAGGCGGAGAAAGAGGATTTTCATTAGGGTTTCGGAATGGGTGTGTATGCACAGTTGACAGTCGTCTTTTTCCAAACCCTAATGAATTTGTGATATATCAATTAATAATATTAATTAAATGAAATTGTGTCATGGTTGGGTTTGTTGACTTGTTGACCATGGTTGAAACATTGACTATCATCATTACACATCAAAGATGCTCTTTGATTCTAGCAAAACCATTTAATGTGAAATGATAATAGTCTTATCAAACCTTCCATCAACTTTTCATTTTAGATTAATTTTATTAATTTGATAATTCACTAGATATTGTTATGGTTGTAAAAAACCATTTTCATTTCTATCATATTGATTCTCTCTCCTCTCTTCTTCTTCCTCCTCCTCCAGTTCAAGGAGATCCATTCTCATGTGTTGAGAAACCTCTCCTTGAGATAAAACACTCTAAACCACTCTCTACTCACTCTAGGGTTGAAGGTCTAGCAAGCCAAAGATCTTAGTTCTCTCAAAGTTCGAGAAAGGAGCCCAAGGTTGAACCCTCAGGTGGATCCATCTTTGACGGAAGAAGGCGACGAAGAAAGCACCATCCAACCACTACAAAGAGTTCAAGAAGAAGGAGTTCAAGTGAGGTATAACCCCTAACCGAGTATATAAATCTCTTGTTAGGTTGCTAGTGTGTAGTTTAGCCAAGATCCGTTTTTGTAGTCCATGTTACCCAAACCATAAAAATCGTTTTTCACCATTTCCGCAAGCCCGAAAGAACTGGGAGAGGTAACGTGGACTTACAGTGGTATCAGAGCCTAACTAAACACACCCTAGCATGTTAGCAAAGTATTTAGAATATCGACCGAACGAAAAAACCGCAAAACACCCCGGAAAACCCTTGTTGCTGCCGATTTTTTTTCTGCTCAAAAATTAAAAAATCATGTCTTAAAAGTCGGCTCAGGCTTTTCTATAAACAGGCAAGAAAAACGATCGCACGAGCCGACCAAGTCGCCGCGGTTCCGCGGCCGACTTGACTCGGCCGTGGATCGTTTCTCCTGCAGTTTGTTTCTGGGGGTGTTTTGGGATTTTTGGGATGGTTTGTTTTTGCCCAGATTTTCCAGAGAACAAGTTTGTTTTTGGGGTGGATACAAATCCGTATTTTTGTCGATTTTCTGTAGACTTTGGCTAATGGTTATATCTGTAATGTTTTATATGTATTGAACGTCTACTAATCGCTATACGTCGATTAGTGGGGGTTATACATATCTGTGATGTTGATGGTTTGTGTATATGAATTTGTTAGATTGTCGCGGATGAATAGCCGGGGGGAATTGTGAGATGAGAGTTTTTGTTTATCTTTCAATTCTTGTAATATGTAAATTGATGTAATATTATTTTTGGCCGCATAACCGGGTCGGGGTTGTAGCCGTCATTGTATAATTTCTTTTTACTGTTTTTGCTCCTAGGATAGACCCAAGGTGGGGTGCACAAACTACCGGGTATCTCGAAGTGCCGAGTGGCCTACTCACGTCGTTGAGGGAGGTTGCTCCACTTCGGATATTTGGCGGGTAGTTTGCCGCACCCGTAGGGGTCTAGGGTGGGGTTTTGGCTATTCATCACGACCGTGTAATCCGCTTTTTGTTATAGGCTCGTACAAATTGCGGATTCCTAGTATATCCAATGTATTCATCTGTGATCTGAAATGGCTATCATTGCAATATATCTGTGTATGATATTATTTAGGCGTTGCTTATGTTTTGCAGCAGCACTAGCCCAGTCCCCGCTCTGTCGTTAGTTAAGTAACCTAACGGGTGATGACGGGGCCCCGTGGCGAATGCGAATGGCATAAGCGTACGTCATATTTTGGTTGTTTTCTGCAATGGTAGGATTAAATGATGGGACGCATTAAAAGAACTAATGCAAGAATAACACGCATAAAAGAACTAATGCAAGAAAAATAAACCAAGTAAAAGTCGTTGGAACACTTTCAAAAACCACTCGGTTTCTTTTCAAAAGAACTTTTAAATGCGGAGCTTAAGCCACTCCTTTTAAAAGCTATCTCGTTCCATCGATCATATCAAGTTCACTACGTTCAAGGTTTTTCCAAAACCATCCGTAGCCCTCCATCATTTCAATTAAATATTCGGTAGTATTCAAGCTATGTATTTTGACCTCACGCCAAGGCATAGTGATTGGTAGCTGCCAGATATTTATCTGTTGCATAGATAGAATGCGTTGGTTTGAGACAGTCGTACTGCCATTTTGGCCTACGTCAAGGGTAGGTACGGGTGGGTTCAAATTAACCTGGACAATGATGGGAAGAACTTGACATGTGACTTATGACATTTTGACCTCACGTCAAGGTCATAAGAGCATAGGGCAAAAATCCACATCGGGAGTTTCAAAAGAACTGAAACTTGCTAGTGCTGCATACCATTTGGAGTGTGATGATTCTGGTAGGATTCCTTCAGTTTTGTCACACGATGATATTTGGATCCCGATCCTACTGTGCGTATATGCTACTCCTCGGGAAATTTCTCTCTAAACGATCAATGCTATAAACCAAGTAGGTGTCTAGAAAGGTGTTAGCGGGGCTACGCCCCCAGGGAAAAGAGGTTATTTAATTAAGGAACTTCGCGAAAGCGTTGGAAAACCTCCCTCGAAGTACCGACACCAGCCTGGCCGAACGGTTAAGTAAGTATTGTACGGTGAGATTGATCCTGACTAATTCTTCCTTTTTGGTTTGAGGAGGGATTCGAGAGACAGTGGGAGCCATCCTGTTTAGACAAATTAAAAACCACTCTAAACTTGCAAGAGCATCGTGCTAAAGTGTTTCTTCTCTCTCTCCTAATTGCAGCGACCATTCATCATGACTGGACTTAAGTTACTACTAGATAAAAACATACTGACAGGGCCAAACTACAAGGATTGGCTCAGGAATGTCAAGATGGCAATCACTTACGACAAGTTGGGGTATCTCCTTACCACTAAAGCTCCCCCCGTCCCAGGTCCCACCTCCAGCGTCGCGGATAAGGAAATCCGTAAGACTTGGGAGATAGATAGCGCGAAGGCCAAGTGCCTTGTGCTTGCCTTTATGGACAACGAACATCAGAGGAGGCATGAGAATATGGACCTCGAGTCCATATTTCTCCATACAAAAGAACTGTATGGAGAGCAATCTCGTATCGCAAGATACGAAGTGTCGAAGAAGTTGTTTTCGGCAAGATTGGCCGTCGGATTATCGGTAGCGGAACACGTGCTTAAGATGATTGGCTTCATTGAGGAGCTCACGGACCTTGGGACCACGTTGGAGAATTAGCTCTATACGTACTTGATTCTTCGGTCCCTTTCTTCCACTTACGCCCAGTTCATCCTGAATTTCAACTTACAAGAAAAAGAAGTTGAACTTTCAGAACTCCTCAACATGCTGAGGAGTGCAGAGGGCACCCTACAGAAAGGTAGGGAAACATCCAATTTGTTTGTATGAGGATCTTCCTCTTCTAAGTCCAGGACGAAAGCCAAGGGAAAGAAGAAGAAAGCCCCCGCCAAATCAAGGGGCGGTGTTAGTAAAGTGGATACGAAGGGAAAGGCGAAAGCAACAAAAGTAGCGGGGAAACTTGTGGATAAAGAAGAATGCTTTTACTGTCACAAGAGTGGACACTGGGCTTGGAAAGCCAGAACACAGGAACTGAAGCATGTTGCGGCTTCAGCTTCAGGTGTGTATGTTATTGAAAACTGTCTATCTATAAACTCTACTTCCTGGGTATTGGATACCGGATCAGGATCTCATATCTGTAATTCTTTGCAGGCGTTGAGAAACCGTAGGGTTTTGAAGGCAGGTGACATGACCCTCAAAGTTGCAAACGGAGCTAGCATGGATGCTAAGGCCGTGGGGGACTATCACCTGGGGTTGTCAGATGGACACGTTTTGGTTTTGCGAATTGCTATTTTGTACCCAACGCAACTTGTAATATCATTTCTGTATCTTTGACTTCTAAAGAAGGTTATGAATTTGCGTTTGTAAGTAATGTTGTAAACATTCACCTTAATCAAGTTCTGATTGGGTCAGGTACATTAAGCAATGGTATATACGTACTAAACCAACCACAGATTTTCAATGTCCAGAATACACACAAAAGAAAGTCTCCGGAAATAAATCAGACTTTCTTATGGCATTGTAGACTGGGTCACATCAATGAGAGAAGGTTGACGAAGTTACATACAGAAGGATATTTGAATCCGTTCGAATATCAATCGTATGCCACTTGTCAATCCTGTCTCAAAGGAAAGATGACAAAGACTCCGTTCACTGGACACGGAGTAAGAGCGAGCGAGCTCTTGGGACTCGTACACAGCGACGTGTGCGGTCCAATGTCTACACATGCGCGAAGCGGTTATTCTTACTTCATTACTTTTACGGATGACTTTTCAAGGTACGGTTATGTCTTCTTAATGAAACATAAGTCCGCAGCCTTTGGAAAATTCCAGGAATATAAGAATGAAGTAGAAAAACAAACTGGCAAAAGTATCAAGATTCTAAGATCGGATCGAGGTGGTGAATACTTAAGTGCCGAGTTCCTGGACTATTTAAAAGAGAATGGAATTCTCTCTCAGTTTACTCCTCCATACACTCCGCAACATAACGGTGTATCGGAGAGATGGAACCGGACCCTATTGGATATGGTACGTTCCATGATGAGTAACACTGAGTTACCGCGATCATTCTGGGGATATACACTAGAATCAGCTGCATACCTTTTGAACCGAGTTCCAACTAAGACTGTGCCTACCACACCATATGAGATATGGAGTGGGAAGAAACCCTATCTTCAATATCTGAAGATCTGGGGATGTCCGGCTTTTGTCAAAAAGCAGCATGCGGACAAACTCGAGGCACGCTCAGTACTGTGCAAGTTTGTGGGATACCCAAATAACTCCAGGGGGTATCTCTTCTATTACGCAGAGGAACAAAAGATTATTGTTTCTCGTAATGCCCATTTCTTGGAACACCAGTTCTTAGAAAAGGAAACAAGTGGGAGCGAAATAGAACTAGAAGAAATTCCAGAACCACAGACTATTACTGAAAGCTTAGTGGAACCAGAGGGTTCAAAAGAAAATGACATTCCTACGCCGCTCCGCAGGAGTAGTAGGCAGTCTCATCCGTCCGAGAGATACTACGGTTTTCTCATAGACGGGGATAGAGAGGATTGCATCATTGATTATGATGAGCCGACTAGCTTCCAACAAGCCATTCAGAGCGTTGACTCGGTAAAATGGCTGGATGCAATGCGGACCGAAATGGAGTCCATGTACACCAACAAAGTATGGACGTTGGACGTTGCTCCAGATGGGGTAAAACCCGTAGGATGCAAGTAGATATTCAAAAGGAAGATTGGTGTAGATGGACAGGTTAAGACCTATAAAGCTAGACTGGTTGCAAAGGGATTTCGTCAAAGACCTGGTTTGGACTATGACAAGACCTTTTCTCCAGTAGCTATGCTGAAATCCATTCGGATCCTTCTTGCCATTGCTGCCTTCCACGATTATGAGATCTGGCAAATGGACGTAAAGGCAGCTTTTCTAAATGGAAATTTAGAGGAGTGTGTCTATATGGACCAACCAGAGGGTTTCATTCAGAGTGGGAGCTGCGGACAGGTGTGCAAGTTGCTTAAGTCCATCTATGGACTAAAGCAGGCATCGCGGAGTTGGAACATTTGTTTTGATGAGACGGTCAAGGAATTTGGCTTTATCAAAAATCCAGATGAATCATGCATCTATAGTAGATTTGTAGCGAGAACTGTAGTATTCCTCGTTTTATACGTGGATGAAATTCTCTTAATAGGAAATGACATTCCTATGCTACAATCTGTCAAGGGGTTCTTGTCATACAGGTTCTCCATGAAAGACTTGGGTGATGCCTCATACATTCTGGGGATCCGGATCTATCGTGACAGATCCAAGAGGATACTGGGACTTTCACAGTCCAGGTACATCGACACCATACTGAAAAGATTCAGTATGGAAGATTCCAAGCGCGGTAATCTACCGGCTTGTCACGGGATCACCCTCTCCAAAGAGATGTCTCCCAAGACTGATTTGGAAAGGGATCGCATGTCTATTATACCCTACGCTTCTGCGGTAGGCTCTATAATGTATGCGATGTTGTGTACCAGACCAGATGTAGCTTATGCACTGAGTGTGGTAAGCCGGTATCAGTCAAACCCAGGGGAGAAACATTGGATAGCAGTAAAGAACATTCTCAAGTACCTGAGAAGGACTAAGGAGGTGTTCTTGGTGTATGGCGGAAAAGACCTCCAGATTGAGGCCTTTGCTGACTCCAGCTTCCAGAGTGACAAGGATGATTCCAAGTCCATGTCGGGTTTTGTCTTTACCCTCAACGGAGGGGCGGTGTGTTGGAAGAGTTCCAAACAGGAAACCGTTGCTGACTCGACTATGGAAGCGGAATATATCGCTGCATCTGATGCCGCAAAAGAAGCCGTCTGGATAAGGAAGTTCTTGAAAGAACTTCAGGTGGTTCCGTCCATTGTTGACCCAATACCTCTGTATTGCGACAACAACGGGGCTATAACTTTAGCAAAGGAACCCAGGTACCATCAGAAATCCAGACACATCTTGAGGCGGTATCACCTGATCAAGGAGATCGTGGATCGCAAGGAGATCGAGGTTCGGAGGGTTGCTTCAGAAGATAACACTGCAGATCCATTCACAAAGGCCTTACCCCAGACTCAGTTCGAGCGGCTGATCGAGATGATAGGTCTTCGATACGCCAGTACATGGCCTTAGTGCAAGTGGGAGATTGTTAGTGTATATGCCCTAGAGGCCATTACTGTATCATACTAGTTTGTATATTACTTAATGGAAGCTTGGGATATTCACAGCTGTATAGACAATCTTGCTCAATATAGTAGTATGCTACTTGGTTTGTTTCTACTTCAATGTGTACATGTGTTTATTTTAGTATATCACTTATACACATTAGTGGAGCCCTTAGGATCTTTGCTTGATTACCATCATTGTGATGGCAGTCACACTAGTGGGGGCTGGGTAATCTATAAGCACATCCTTATGCAGGTCCCTAGTCGCAGGACTATCGAGAGAGGGCATCGATACTCCGGAGTAGACTAGCGTATGCGCTTCTCATCCCAGTATGGGAGGTGGTCTGTCCCACAGCCATCAGTACGTCGTACTGGAGATAGTATGCGGGTGCTCGTTGGGTTACGAGTACACTGGACAGGACTCGTTGGGAACTGTTGGTTGGTACTATACCTATCGTCAGTTATCAGTTCCCAGGTGACATGAGTACAGCTTAGTCCGCTGACTTGACACTGTCACTTCGCCTCGAGTGTGTTCCCACTGTACTTAGATTACTACCCTACCACGGCTCAAAGGAGTCGTGCAAACAGGTAGTAGTTGGGTGCAGTCCCGAAGCACTTGGAGGCAGTGACGGTTAGACAGGATTCGTCTCTCCCGGTATTGGGGGTTGACATCGCGCTGTGTCTAGGAGAGCCATTACACGAGTAGTCCCTGGCCAGGGCAAGCGAGATATACTGGTAGGTTTCCAGTGTTATCTCAGGGTGTTCTGGGCTTCACTCCGACACGACTTGTACCGCTTTTAGGGGACTGGCGTTTACCGCCCCCTAGGCCCGCCATGCGATGTATCAGAGGAACAGACCGGACTGTATGGAGATTGTCACATTCAGACTCAGTAGGAGTTCAGATGGGTTTCACCTCGTCCGTCTTCTTATCGGCATCTACCTGGGGACCGTTACGCACAGCTAGTGCCGCTTGCGGTCTGTGGTTAAACCTACTGCCAGCGTAGTGTCGAGTCTTTAGAGTCCCACACAGAGGGCTATTCGCCTTTGGGCAAAACAGAGTAGATGTCGCATGGTTTTGCGACAGGGTTCGTTCTCATCCGCGCACTTGTGCACGTTTGGCGTCCGGACGGATATTACTAGCAGGCTCTGGTTTGAGCCAGATCCTAGTATATGTTTTGGGGTTAGTTTTATCTCATAGTATTCATGTTCCTCAGAACAAGAATGCGGATGTGTATGCACAGTTGATTGAGGCGGAGAAAGAGGATTTTCATTAGGGTTTCGGAATGGGTGTGTATGTACAGTTGACAGTCGTCTTTTTCCAAACCCTAATGAATTTGTGATATATCAATTAATAATATTAATTAAATGAAATTGTGTCATGGTTGGGTTTGTTGACTTGTTGACCAAGGTTGACCATGGTTGAAACATTGACTATCATCATTACACATCAAAAATGTTCTTTGATTCTAGCAAAACCATTTAATGTGAAATGATAATAGTCTTATCAAACCTTCCATCAACTTTTCATTTTAGATTAATTTTATTAATTTGATAATTCACTAGATATTGTTATGGTTGTAAAAAACCATTTTCATTTCTATCATATTGATTCTCTCTCCTCTCTTCTTCTTCCTCCTCCTCTAGTTCAAGGAGATCCATTCTCATGTGTTGAAAAACCTCTCCTTGAGATAAAACACTCTAAACCACTCTCTACTCACTCTAGGGTTGAAGGTCTAGCAAGCCAAAGACCTTAGTTCTCTCAAAGTTCGAGAAAGGAGCCCAAGGTTGAACCCTCAGGTGGATCCATCTTTGACGGAAGAAAGCGACGAGGAAAGCACCATCCAACCACTACAAAGAGTTCAAGAAGAAGGAGTTCAAGTGAGGTATAACCCCCAACCGAGTAGATAAATCTCTTGTTTGGTTGCTAGTGTGTAGTTTAGCCAAGATCCGTTTTTGTAGTCCATGTTACCCAAACCCTAAAAATCGTTTTTCACCATTTCCGCAAGCCCGAAAGAACCGGGAGAGGTAACGTGGACTTACAATTGATTGGCGGGATCGGTTCTGACGGCGCTGCGCAAGTAAAACTGCGCCGACCTCGGATAATGTGACTATACCACGACCCCCACAGATGAAGAGACTTCTGCTCTGGGTCATAATCCCGAATGAGTCAAAGACTTCCCGATTTGTAGGCGCATCGGCGAAAACACTCTCTAAGCGAACGTAGGGGAATGAGGAATCGGAAGCCATAATACCTATAAAACAAAGGGGGTTAGTTATCGACACAATGTTCAAGACTTTAGCATTTTCATTACACCTAAATTTGTACTACATTCTGGCATGTTAAAGTCACCACAGTTCAAAGAGAAAGGTACAATGGCCCCCACAAAATCAAGTTAACGCCCCCATCAATGATGATGAAGGCACTCATTATAAGAATCCAAAAGGATTCTCATTTAATGAAAAATCTCATTGAACTGTGGAGTTAAACTCCCTCGAAAAACGAGTTCTACAGCCGATTCAAATCTGCAAGAAGAACCCTAAAAAGAAAATAAGAAAAGGGGAATAAAATTCCAAAAAGAATTTCTTAAAAAGAAATTTTCTCAGAGCTAAGCTCTGTAGAACAACCCAAAATTAAATTTCTCTAATAATGGGATTAAATCCCAGAAATCCCCATGGGAAATATACTGGAATTAAATTCCAAAGAACTCTTAAAAATCAGAATAACAGGGTAAAACCCTAAGATCTCTGAGACCAACGGTTTACCTAAATAACATTTTTAAAGATCTCTAAGAGACCATTTCAAGAAAAAGAGCCAAGCTCTGTTAATAGGTTAAAAATTCGAGATTAAAAAGAGCCTCTTTTATGAGAAAAATGGTCATAATCCTTAAAAAAATTCTTAAATAGAGTTAAACTCTAAGAGTTTCTTTGGGCAGAGATCTAAGCTCTGAGAAGAGAATTAAATTCTCAAGTAAGAAGAAAGAGGATGACGAAACAGCAGTCATCTTAAGGGCCAAAGACCCTATTTATAAGACATGAAGGGATGGTTCAACTCCCCAGGAGATCGAACGGTGGAAAATGTGACACCGTTGCACCCGTGTGTAAGCCACGTGAGAGCAACAGTGGGGGCATTATTTCCTCAATATATTTAACCTAATAAAATAGCAAAACTCCGTTTAATTTAATGAGGCCTCTCGTGCTCTCCATGAGGGCGCCAGCACCAGAACCAATTTTATAGGATTAAATCCTATGTGTAAGTCGATGTCACGCATCCCACGTGTTCGCGGGGAGGCAGAATTTGCAAAAAAATATTTTTATGGGCTTCGGAACACCGACTAGAACCAAAGATCGTCCATAAACCCTAGCTAGCAAACTACATGAGATTTAACTACTCGGAAAGAATGTTATACCTCATGATATAAGTCTTTCGGGTCTTCTTCGCTGTCCTCCTCGTCATCGTAGGCTCCTAGGATCGATCCGGATCGTAGCTTCCTCGTCGGCTTCCTCGAGTCAAAGACGATCCACCCGAGAGTCTATAGTCCGAGCTCCAACCTCAAATCCAAGGTAACTAAGACAACTAGCTTGCTAAACCATATGGCCTAGGTGATGTAGAGAATGAAGATAGATTTATTTGTCTCTTGAAACCCTAGTTTACTCAACTCAAGAGACCTTAAGGGTTGTTGTTTTGAGGAAGAAGAAGAAAGCTATATAAAGGAAAGAGAAATGGTTTTTGATAATGATCATCATAAAAAATGAGATGGCTCTCTTGACTTGACTACAAGCATGGCAAGAAAATATCTCACCCAAAATATCTAGTGCCACAAAATATCTTACAAGAAATATCTAGTCAAAGAGTCAAACCAAGTCAAGTGGTCAAACCAAGTCAAATGGTCAAACCAAGTCAAGTAGTCAAAGCAAGTAGCCATGCCTCAATTATCATTTACAAAAATAACAAATACTTTCCTCCACCTCATAATTGTTTTAACCAAGTCAATGGTCAAAACCCTAATGAGGTGTCTCCTTCTATGCCCCTCTCATCCATATATACATACTCGCATTCGTGTTCCGAGAAACACGAATACAAAGAGACGAAACTGATCCATCAATATAATACTAGGATCTGGCTTAAACCAAAGCCCACTAGTTTTATCCGCCCGAACATCATACGCGCACAAGTACACGTAAGTGATCGAAGCCCTGCCGTAAAACCATGCGGCCTCTACACCTTTTGCCCGGTGCAGGGAAACTCTCTATGTGGGACTCTAAAGACTCTACACTACACTGGCAGTGGGTTTAACCACAGGCCGCAAGTGGTACTAGCTGCACGTAATGGTCCCTAGGTAGATGTCGATAAGAAGGCCAATGAGGAAACCCATCCGAACTCCTATTGAGCCTGAATGTGACAATCTCTGTACAGTCCGGTCTGTTCGTCTAAGAGTATCGCATATCGGGCCTAGGGGGCAGTAATCGTCAGACCCCTAATAGCGCAATAAGTCGTGTCGGAGAGTAGCCCAATACACCCTGAGAAACTACTGGAATACCTACCAGTAAATCTCGCTTGCCTTGGCCAAGGACTTTGTGTAATGGCCTTCAGAACACAGCGCGATATCAACCCCCAATACCGGGAGAGACGAATCCTATCTAACCGCCACTGCCTCTAAGTGCTTCGGGACTGCACCCAACTACTACCTGAGCTGTGGTAGGGTAGTAATCAAAGTACAGTGGGAACACGCTCGAGGAGAAGTAGCAGTGTCAAGTCGACGGACTAAGCTGTACTCATGTCACCTGGGAACTGCTACCCGACGATAGGTATAATACCCACCAACAGTTCCCGACGAGTCCTGTCCAGTGTACTCATAACCTAATAAGCACCTGCATACTATCTCCAGTACGACATACTAATGGCTGTGGGACAGACAATCTTCCCTGTTGGGATGAGAAGCGTATACACTAGTCTACTGTGGAGTATCGATGCCTTGTCTCGATAATCCTATGACTAGGGACCTGTATAGGATGTGCTTATAGACTACCCAGCCTCCACTAGTGTGACTGCCATCACAACGCTGGTAATCAAGCAAAGATCCTAATGGCTCTACCAATATTTATAAGCGATATGCTAAGAAAACACATGCACATATTGAGGTTGAAACAAACCAGGTAGCATACTACCATTTCGAGCAAGACTGTTACTATATCCGTGTATATCCCAAGCTTCCATTAAGTAATATACAATCTAGTATGATACAAGAATGGCCTCTAGGTCATATATCACTAACAATCTACCACTTGGACTAAGGCCATATACTTGCATATCGCAGACCGAAGATCTCGGATAGCCTCTCGAACACTGTCTGAGGGATGGCCTCTGTGAGTGGCTCTACAGTGTTGTTCTCCATATCTACTCTCCTTACCTAGATCTCCAGGGGATCAACAATCTCCCTGATCAGGTGATACGCCTCAAGATATGTCTGGATCTCTGATGGAACCTGGGTTCCTTCCCTAAATCTATAGCTTCATATATTTTCACAATACTAAAGTATTGGACCAACAAATGGATGGAACCACCTAAAGTTCAATTAAGAACTTACATATCTAGACTGCCTCTTTTGCAGCGTCTTATGCAGTGAACTACTCCGTTTCCATCGTCGAGTCTGCAACGGTGTCCTACTTGGAGCTCTTCCAACAGACCGCCCCTCCACTGAGGGTAAAGACATAACCTGACATGGACTTGGAGTCATCCTTATCACTCTGGAAGATGGAGTTAGCAAAGGCCTCGATCTGGAGGTCCTTTTCTGCCTTACACCAAGAACATCTCCTTAGTCCTTCTCAGGTACTTGAGAATGTTCTTTACCGCTTCCCAGTGCTTCTCCCCTAGGTTTGATTGATACCGGCTTACCACGCTCAGTGCGTAAGATACATCTGGTCTGGTACACAATATCGCATATATTATAGAGCCTATCGCTGAAGCGTAGGGTATAATCGACATGCGAGTCCTTTCCAAATCAGTGTTGGAAGACATTTCTTTGGAGAGAGTGATTCCATGACAAGCCGGTAGACTACCGTGCTTAGAATCGTCCATACTAAATATTTTCAGTATGGTGTTGTTGTACCTTGACTGTGAAAGTCCCACCATCCTTTTTGATCTATCACGATAGATCTGGATCCCCAGAATGTAGTTGGTATCACCCAGGTCTTTCATGGAGAACCTCTGTAACAAGAATCCATTGACTGATTGTAGCATAGGAATGTCATTTTCTATCAAGAGAATGTCATCCACGTACTCAACGAGGAATTCTACAGTTCTTGCTACAATCTTACTATAAATGCATGGTTCATCTGGATTTTTGATAAATTCGAATTCTTTTGACCGTCTCAATAAAAACAGATGTTCCAACTCCGCGATACCTGCTTTAGTCCATAAATAGACTTAAGCAACTTGCACACTGTCCCGCTGCTCCCACTCTAATTGAAAACCCTCTGGCTGATCCATATAGACGCACTCTTCCAAGTTACCATTTAGAAAAGTCGTCTCTACGTCCATCTGTCGGATCTCAAAATCTTGGAAGGCAGCAATAACAAGAAGGATTCGAATGGATTTGAGCATAAACACTGGAGAAAAGGTTTCATCATGGTCCAAACCAGGTTTTTGACGAAAACCTTTTGCAACAAGTCTAGCCTTATAGGTTTCAACCTATCCATCTACACCAATCTTCTTTCTGAAGATCCATGTGCAGCCTACGGGTTTTACCCCTTCTGGAGAAATGTTCAAAGTGCATACTTTGTTAGTGTATGTGGACTCCATTTCAGTCCGCATTGCATCCAGCCATTTTATCGAGTCACCGCTCTAAATGGCTTACTAGAAGCCGGCTGGCTCATCATTGTTAATGATGCAATCCTCTCGATCCCTGTCTATGAGAAAACCGCAGTATCTCTTAGGCGGATGAGGCGGCCTACTAGTCCTGTGGATTGGCGTAGAGATGTCCGGTTCTTTTGAAAGCTCTGGTTCTACCATACTTTCAGTAATAGTTTGTGGTTCTAGAATTTCTTCCAGTTCTATTGCGCTCCCACTATTTCCTTTTACAAAAAATTAATTTTCTAAAAAGTGGGCATGACAAGGAACAAAAACCTTTTGTTCCTCTGCGTATAGGAAAGATACCCCTTGGTGTTCTTTGGGTATCCCACAAACTTATACAGTACTGAGTGTGCCTCGAGCTTGTCCACATACTGCTTTTCAACAAAAGCTGGACATCCCTATATCTTTAGATACTGAAGATAGGGTTTCTTCCCACTCCACATCTGATATGGTGTGGTAGGCACAGTCTTGGTAGGAACCCTATTCAAAAGATATGCAGCTTATTCTACTGCATAACTTCAGAAGGATCACAGCAACTCAGCGTTACTCATCATGGAACGAACAATATCCAATAGGGTTCTATTCTTCCTTTCCTATACACCGTTGTGTTGTGGTGTGTATGGAGGAGTAAGCTGAGAGAGAATTTTATTCTCTTTTAGGTAATCCAGGAACTCGGCAATTTAAGTATTCACCACGTCGATCAGATCTCAGTGTCTTGATACTTTTGCCCGTTTGTTTTTCCACTTCATTCTATTCTCGGAATTTTTCAAATGGTTCAGATTTATGCTTCATCAAGAAGACATGTCCTATCCTAGAGAAATTATCCGTAAAAGTAATGAAATAGGAATAAGCACTTCGTGCATCTGTAGATATTGGACTATACACGTCGCTGTGTATGAGTCCCAAGAGCGAGCTCGCTCTTAGTCCGTGTCCAGTGAACGGAGTCTTTGTCATCTTTCCTATGAGACATGATTGACAAGTTACATAAGACTGATATTCGAACAAATCAAAATATCCCTCTCTATGTAACTTCGACAACCGTGTTTCATTGATGTGTCCCTGTCTACAATGCCATAAGAAAGTTTTATTTAGTTCTGGAGACTTTCTTTTAAGTGTGTTCTGGACGTTTGAAAACCTGAGCTTGATTCAATATATACTGTCCTCTAGTGTACTTGACCCAATCAAACTTTGATTTAGGTGTATGTGAACCACATCGCTTACAAACTAGACTTGGTACACACAAACAGTTACGTAGAATCAATATCTGCCCACTTGTCAATTCTAGGTGATATACCCTACGGATACAGCGCCCACGCTCATTCCGTTAGCAACCCTGAGAGTCATATCACCTGCCCTGATAACTCTACGGTTTCTCAAAGCCTGTAATGAATTATAGATATGAGATCCTGATCCGGTATCTTGTACCCAGGAAGTAGAGTTAATTGACAGACTGTTTTCAATCACAAACACACCCGAAGTCGAAGCCACAACATGCTTCGGATCCTAGATTCTGGCTTTCCAAACCCTGCATCCCTTCTGCCAATGTCCTTTCCCATGACAATAGGAACATCTCTCCTTCCCTACTGTTAACCCCGAAAATTTTGCCCTTCCCTTTTCTTCTACCTTACTGACACCGCTTATCGGCTTTGTGGAGGTTTTCTTCTTCTCACCCTTGCCATTCGCGTTAGATCCAGAAGAGGAAGATTCCCCAATAAGCAGAGCGGGTGTCTCCCTGGTTTCCTTCAGGGTGCCCTCAACTGGAAGTATAACTTTCTTCCCTTGGGCGTAAGTAGGAGGTAGGAACTGTAGAATCAAGTCGGCATATGACTCGTTCTCCAACGTGGTCTCTAAGTCCGTGAGCTTTTTAATATAGCTAATCATTGTGGGGACATAATCCCCTACAGATGGCCCGACAGCCAACCTCGCTTGAAACAATTCCTTCGAGGTCTCATATCTTACGATATGAGATTGCTCTCCATATAAAACTTTGTTATGGAGGAAGATAGAAGCTAAGTCTATCTTCTCGTGCTGCCTCTGGTATACACCATCAACTGAGGCCAGCACGAGGCACATGGTATTCGCACAGTCTTATTCCTTTGTCTTATGGATATCTTTATCCGCGACGGTGGAAACTGGACCTGGGACGGCAGGGGGTATGAGTAGTTATGAGGTGGTCCAGGTTGTCATAGGTAATGGACATCTGGACAACCTTTGCCAGTCACAATAGTATAACTCGGTCATTTTATTATCTATCTGTAACCTAATCTGGTCACCTGGTCGCTGCAATTAGGAGAGAGAGAAGAATACACTCAGCATGATGCTCTTGCAAGTTTAGATTGGCTTTTAATTTATCTAAACAGGATGGCTTCCACTATTTCTTGAATCCTTCCTCAAACCATAAAAGAAGAATTAGTCAGGATTAATCTTACCGTACAATACTTGCTTAACCGTTCGGCCAGGCTAGTGTCGGTACTTCGAGGGAGATTTTACGATGCTTTCGCGAAGTTCCTTAATTAAATAACCTCTTTTCCCTAGAGGCCTAGCCCCTCTAACACTGTTCTAGACACCTACTTGGTTTATAGCATTGATCGTTAAGTGAAGAATCTCCCGAGGAGTAGCGGATACGCACAGTAGGATCGGGACCCAAATATCATCGTGTGATAATACTGAAGGAATCCTACCAACATTATCAAACTCCAAATGGTATGCAGCACTAGCAAGTTTCAGTTTCTTTAAAAACTCCCGATGTGGATTTTTGCCCCATGCTCTTATGACCTTGACGAAGGCCAACAAATCATAAGTCACATATCAAGTTCTACCCATCATTGTCCAGGTTAATTTGAACCCACCCATATATACTCTTGACGAAGGCCAACAAAGTAATACGACTGTCCCAAACCAACGCATCTATCTATGCTACATATGAACACCCGGCAGCTACCAATCATTATGCCTTGACAAATGCCAACAAACATAGCTTGAATACTACTGACTTTTCATATGAAATGACGTAGGGCTACGAATGGTTTTGGCAAAACCATGAACGTAGTGAACTTGATGTAATCGAAGGAACCTGATAGCTTTTAAAAGGAGTGGTTAAGCTCCGCATTTAAAAGTCTGCTGTTTTAAAATAACCGAGTGGTTTTAAAATTTGTTCCAACGATTCAGCTTTGGTTTGTTTTCTTTGCATTAATGTAATGCAGTCCCATCAATTAACCTACCATTGCAGAAAACAACGAAAATATAACGTACGCTTATGCCAACTGCATTCGCCACGGGGTCTCGTTATCACCCGTTAGGTTACTTAACTAACGACAAAGTGGGGGCTGGACTAGCGCGGATACAAAACATAAGCAACGTCTATTATATAATACATATATAATAATATCCATTCGTCAGACGCAATGATAGGCATTCCAGATTACAGATGAACATATTGGATATACTAGGAATTCCGCGTTTCGTTTGAGCATGTAACGAAAGACGGATTCCACAGTCGTGATGAATAGCCAAAACCCCCCCTAGATCCCTACGGGTGCGGCAAACTACCCGCCAAATACCCGAAGTGAAGTAACCTCCCTCAGCAAAGTGAGTAGGCCACTCGGCACTTCAAAGTACCCGGTAGTTTGTGCACCACACCTTGGGTCTATCCTAGGAGCAAAAACAGTAAATGATAATACAACGGTGGCTATAACCTCAACCCGGATGTGCCCCACAAAAATAATATTACATCACTTTACAAATTTACATCGAATGAAAGAATGAAAACCCTCATCTCACATCCCCGGCTATTCATCCACGACGATCCAACAAGTTCATATACACAAACCATCACAACATTACAGATATGTGCAGCCCGACTAATCGACGTATAGAAATTAGTCGACGTTTACAAACACATATATACATCACAAAGCATGTAAAGTAACTACGACATTAGAATTCTGCATGCAATTAGCAAACTTAAAGAATTTTCCAAGACATGAAAATCCAGTGAGCTAAAGTTCCAAAACCGATCGTTTTAAGCCAATTCGGAAGTCCGAATCAAAACGAAACGCGCCCGAACCTTCACGGGAAGTTAGATTATGAAATTAACTTTAAGTCAGGGGCCTAAAGGGGGCACCCCACCCCTGAGGCCACTACGAGGTGGCCAGGGGGTGAGGCAGACCCGAAACTGTTCAAGGTAGGGCAGTTTGGGGTCCCCACCACCAATACCACCTAATGGTGGTCTTGGGGAGTGGGCCCAGCCGTTCACCCCCCTCCAAAGGGTCCCTGGGGTGCGCACTCTCTACCCCGTGGCTTCTTGGTTCAAACCGTGAGCCCGCGGGGTGTGCAAAAAACTCAAAACATCAATTTTGGAAACTGTTTTTTCGGCAGTTTTTGCGCGACAAAAACGGTGGATTTCTAACATCGCTACAAGCGATCTAAGGTTTATGAGAGGCTCTGATACCACTGTAAGTCGATGTCGCGCACCCCACGTGTTCGCGGGGAGGCGGAATTTGCAAAAAATGAGTTTTACGGGCTTCGCAACACTGACCAGAACCAAGGATCGTCCATAAACCCTATCTAGCAAACTACATGAGATTTATCTACTCGAAAAGAATGTTATACCTCATGATACAAGTCCTTCGGGTCTTCTCCGCTATCCTCCTCATCATCGTAAGCTCCAAGGATCGATCAGGATCGTAGCTTCCTCGTCGGCTTCCTCGAGTCAAAGACGATACACCCGAGATTCTATAGTCCGAGCTCCAACTACAAATCCGAGGTAATTAGGGCAATTAGCTTGCTAAACTAGATGGCCTAGGTGATGTAGAGAATGAAGATGGATTTATTTGTCACTTAAAACCCTAGTTTACTCAACTCATGAGACCTTAAGGGTTGTTGTTGAGAGGAAGAAGAAGAGAGCTAGCTTGAGGAAGGAGAAATGGTTTTTGATAATGATCATCATAAAAAATGAGATGGCTCCCTTGACTTGACTACAAGCATGGAAAGAAAATATTTCACCCAAAATATCTAGTGCCACAAAATATCTCACAAGAAATATCTAGTCAAAGAGTCAAACCAAGTCAAGTGGTCAAACCAAGTCAAATAGTCAAACCAAGTCAAGTAGTCAAAGCAAGTAGCCATGCCTCAATTATCATTTCCAAAAAAACAAATACTTTCCTCCACATTATAATTGTTTTAATCAAGTCAATGGTCAAAACCCTAATGAGGTGTCTCCTTTTATGCCCCTCTCATCCGTATATACATACCTGCATTCGTGTTCCGAGAAACACGAATACAAAGAGACAAAACTGATCCATCAATATAATACTAGGATCCGGCTTAAACCAAAACCCACTAGTATTATCCGTCCGAACATCATACGCGCATAAGTACACATAAGTGATCGAAGCCTCTACACCTTTTGCCCGGTGCAGGGAAACTCTCTATGTGGGACTCTAAAGACTCGACACTACGCTGGCAGTGGGTTTAACCACAGGCCGCAAGCGGTATTAGCTGCACGTAACGGTCCCCACGTAGATGTCGATAAGAAGGCCGATGAGGAAACCCATCCGAACTCCTACTGAGCCTGAATGTGACAATCTCTGTACAGTCCGGTCTGTTCGTCTAAGAGTATCGCATATCGGGCCTAGGGGGCAGTAATCGTCAGACCCCTAATAACGTAATAAGTCGTGTCGGAGAGTAGCCCAATCCACCCTGAGAAACTACTGGAATACCTACCAGTAAATCTCGCTTGCCTTGGCCAAGGACTTTGTGTAATGGCCTTCCGAACACAGCGCGATATCAACCCCCAATACCGGGAGAGACGAATCCTATCTAACCGCCACTGCCTTCAAGTGCTTCGGGAATGCACCCAACTACTACCTGTTTGCATGACTTATTTGAGCCATGGTAGGGTAGTAATCAAAGTACAGTGGGAACACGCTCGAGGAGAAGTAGCAGTGTCAAGTCGACGGACTAAGCTGTACTCATATCACCTGGGAACTGCTACCCGACGATAGGTATAATACCCACCAACAGTTCCCGATGAGTCATGTCCAGTGTACTCATAACCTAATGAGCACCTGCATATTATCTCCAGTACGACGTACTAATGGCTGTGGGACAGACCATCTTCTCTGCTGGGATGAGAAGCGTATACACTAGTCTACTGTGGAGTATTAATGCCCCGTCTCGATAATCCTACGACTAGGGACCTGTATAGGATGTGCTTATAGACTACCCAGCCCCCACTAGTGTGACTGCCATCACAACGCTAGTAATCAAGCAAAGATCCTAATGGCTCTACCAATATGTATAAGCGATATGCTAAGAAAACACATGCACATATTGAGGTAGAAACAAACCAGGTAGTATACTACCATTTCGAGAAAGACTGTTACTATATCCGTGTATATTCTAAGCTTCCATTAAGTAATATACAATTCATTATGATATAATAATGGCCTCTTGGGCATATATCACTAACACTATAGTGGCGCCTCATGTGCTCCTCACGCGGGCGCTAATGTTCAAAGCACAGAAGAGTTTATGACATAGAGTTAAACTCTTAGATGGCGCCGCACGTGCTCCTCACGTGGGTGCCAATGTGCAAAGCACAGAAGAGTTCATAAGAGTTAAACTCTTAGATGGTGCTGCACGTGCTCCTCACGTGGGTGCCAATGTGCAAAGCACATAAGTACCCATCTTAGGAATTAAATTCTTAAGTGGCTCTCACGTGCACGACATGTGAGCGCCAGCGCTCAGGTAGAATTAAATTCTACAATACTCTCTGTTAAACAGAGCCGTTGGATCGTTGATCCAACGGAGATGATAAATTATCAAAATACAGAATTAAATTTTGTTGGGAGAAAACATTTCCTAAATCTTCCTAAATACTTTCGATTGGATCAAAGATCCAATTATTGAATAAAATTCTATTTTGGAATATATTCTCTCAATTTTTCTAAATAAGAAAGATTGCTCTCTGTAAAACAGAGAACCAATGGATTAAAAAATCCAATGGTGATTTAAAATCACTATTTTTACAGAATAAATTCTGTACAGGGAAAATATTTCCCCAATCTCGTTAAAAACAAAAATCATATTCTGTAAAAACAGAAGTTCTTGGATCAAAGATCCAATGGTGGGTAAAATTCCATAACTTAATTTTGAGTCCAATTAAATCAATTGGAATCTCTCAATGAGAGATTTTCTTAGAATTAAGTAACAAACTTGCCTCCACTATATAAAGGACCCGAGACTTCAAGTTTCACAGAGAGAAAAAAAACCCATAAGCTTCTGAAAAATACATAACGCTTCCAAAAAACAATAGAGAATTCACCCCCCATAGAGGAAGACTTCCCTTTCAAAAGAAACCTAGGTAAAAGAAATTCAGAGATCAAAATATCTCTTTTTTACCTATTTTAAGGGTTTAACCCTTCTCAAAGAACTTAGTTGTCATGCCCCACTTCACAATTAACGAGGAAGTAGACGTAGCGAGGCCGCGATATATTTACTCAGAAGTAAACACGTTAAGCGTAAATAAGTAATATAAAAGTAAAGAACAAGAATGACAAGAGATGTAATGAACAATAATTTTTTTTATTTATATTCATTCTTTACATACAACTGGAAAGTAAAATACAATAATGGAAAGCGATGCTTAAACAATGGCATATGAACTGAAAAGAAAAGTAAGTACAAGTAAGAACTAGAACTCTGGCTCCTCAGCAAACTGCTCCAAATCTTCCCGGCTAGGCTCGATCTCCTGAGAGTCGGGTCCTCCTGACAACATTCCAAAGATAGAAGAGATAGGGATGTCGTCAGCGAACAATCCCTCGGTAAGTCCCAGAAGAGAGATAGATCAAGTAAAAGGAATAGGTCTGGTAATTTATCTGTTTTTGTTATACTAACGTAGTTGTTTATAGCTTGGTACAGAATACATCAGTGTATTTGAGAGGAGTCCAACTTGTTCCGTGGACTAAGACATATGGAGTACAAGGCCCTGTTAAACCCACGGGACAACGGCATGGATATTCAGGTTAGGTGTATTATAGCGACCGTCTCATTCCACTTCTAATACATTCCGTACCAATCTACCCCGTTAAACCCCGTAATTCATATTGTATTGATTGTAATGAGTTGTAGTATAAGACTTGCCGAAACTATGGTATAAGTTGTTCATATAAACAGTTCGGATGTAAACGGATAGTCATGTAGTCAAGTTCAAGATATAGCCATGGATCGGTCAGGTCAAGTCATGTTGCATGTTCGTATTGTTCGGTATTCATGTTCAAGTTCAAGTGTTCATGTTTGATATATTGGATTCATGTTGAATTGGATATATGGTTGGATTCATATTTGCATTGTATTCAGATTAGACTGAGACTCAGATTGAGTCAGACACTTAAACAGATTTGAGTCCTGAATTAGGTTTAGGAGTTATCGGTAATTGCTGCACATGGACGGCAGGATTTGTGACTTTTTCCAAGCCAATTAGCATTGATAACCCCGTTTTAGTTTTATACCTTAAATAGGCAAGCACCCACTTTCTCCGGCTCCCTGAGGCTCAAGAGAATTGGTCCCGCTTAATTCTATATTTACTAGGGTCCTTAATGTAAATTAATATAACTTGAGGGGTTTTATAAAAAATATTTTTAGTATACTTTCAAAATAAACCTCAAGTATTTATTTATATTTTTTAAAGTTGTCATGGATGTGAATTTTATAGAATGTGGTATATTAGTGAATATATATATAGTTTGAATAATTCAAGGTATTTTAGTATAAACTTGACTTGAATGGATTCTTGATCGTATTTTCATGCAACTTGTAATTCTTTTCTTTTGTTTAGAAAAAAATGGAATTTATTATATATTTAAAATATATGGTTTGATAATATTTATATATAAAAAATAAAATTTATTTATTAAATAGAAAATCACGTTTTTCTTAAAAATTGCATTTAAAATTCCATCGAGATCGTATGCTCCGTGAGGAGGTCTGCATCTCGCTCTACTAGGCCCGAGGATATGCGATAACCCACACCATCCCGATCGGGTTCCCCAAAATGGGTTGTAGAGGCATAATCGCAAGGAATGTAATCACACAATTTAAAGAAATATGGTTTTTAATAGTTTAACGTATTTATTTGAAAAGTCGTATTTGCCACAAGATATTGTTTTCGAACGAATCGTGCTATGTCAAGATATGTGTATGTGAGAGGTAGGTCATTACCTCGTGAGGTTTTCTAAAGATATGCTAAGCTAAATATTTAAAAGATGTCATATGTAAAGTTTGTGGTATTTAAACGAAAAATGCAAATAAAAGTTATATAACATGATATTTTAAGATGAGACTTATTCTCAATATTTGTTTCATGATTATTAAGCAAGGTATAATGATATGAATGATTGGTTATTAAGAAAGATGGTGATTTTAACAAGTTTAGAAACAGATGTCGGAATAACTCCACTTCCGACGAGTTTTGAAAATAGAACTTTTTAAATTAGGAGAAGAGAGGGAACTTACTAGCTTAGAGAAAAGATAGGAGGTTTAGGAAAAGGTTGGTGGTTTCGTGGAGTCGCGGGGTCGTCGGAATCGTCTCGAATCCTCACCGGAACTTGACCTAGTGTTAACTCCACTTGTACTCTTCTTTGACTTGGAAAATTTTGAGAATTTTTGACAATAGATTTCAAAATGAAGAGGGCTAGAGTATGATGTTGTATTTGTAGGATAGAATTAGGGTTTAGGGATTGAAGAGAGAATTAAAAATGCATTAAAAATTGAATTAAAGAGTGAATTTACACTCTCTGGATAAATACAGGAAAATCAAACAGAACAGGGGTTAAGGGGGTAGGCCAAGGGTCATGTGGGAAGAAAATAGGGCCATTACCTATGGATGGGACCGTCGGCATTGGGCTAAACCCCGATCTCGTCGGTCAAATTAGGGCTTTGGGTGCTGGGATTTGAGCCACGTGTCCTAGTCCGTGTTAATACCCTTTTGCACATGTTTATTTTATCTGACTTTTCATTTTTACGTGTATTGCATGTGTAAACCTTTGAGCTTCCAAAAAGTTTAAAATAAAAATCAGTAAAAATAATATGTGGCTGGGGGATTTGAACATAGGGGCTATGTCACAGCAGCGCAAGGCTTTACCAATGAGCTACAAGTTGCTTCTTGTTGTTTTCAAACAAAAATAATACTTAAAGTATACTCAGGCTTGCAAATACTCCATTCTGTACATTAACTTTAAAATTTTTATACAATAAAAACAGAGCTACCCTTCTTAGAAAAATTTCGTACTCGAAATTTACATTTACTTAAGGACTAATTTACAAATAGGAAAGGGTATCTTGCACGCATGTCGTCCTCACGTTCCCACGTTGATTCTCCTGGTGAATCTTTTCTCCACATCACTCGAACCAAGTTTACTTCCTTGTTCCGAAGTGACTTTAATTTTCTGTCCAGGATTTCAACGGGTTGTTATTCACAAGATAGATCTGTCTGTACAGTGAGCTCAGAGTGATCAAGAATGTGGCTGGGGTCGCTCACATATCATCAAACCTGGGATATGTGGATTACATTGTGCACTCCTTCCAATGAGGATGGTAGTGCCAAACGATATGCCGCCTCTCCGACTCATTCAAGAATGTCGAACGGTCCAATATATCTCGGACTTAGCTTACCCCTTTTGCCAAATCGAATTACTCCATGGTTTGGAAAGATCTTTAAGAATACATGATCTCCCGGCTGGAACTTCAGGTATCGGCGCTTTGCATTAGCCCAGTGCTTCTGTCGGTCTTGGGCTATGCGCATTCTTTCCCTGATCGTGCGAACTATATCCACAGTTTCCACGATCATCTCTGGTCTAAGAAGTTCCCTATCTCCGATGTCGTCCCAACTTAATGGTGATCAACACTTCCTTCCATAGAGAGCTGCAAAGGGTGCCATTCCAATACTCGCTTAGTAGCTGTTGTTGTATGAGAACTCCACAAGATGTAGATGATCTTCCCACGATCCTCCGAAGTCTAACATACAAGATCTTAGCATGTCTTCAAGAATCTGAATTGTTCGCTCAGACTGTCCATCTGTTTGTGGATGGTAAGCCATGCTGAAGTTCAGACTCGTTCCCAAGCTAGCTTGCAGAATCTGCCAAAACTGCGATCGGAATCTGGTGTCACGATCGGAGACAATGCAAACCGGTACTCCATGTAATCTCACGATCTCCTGTATGAGTTCATGGGTATAAAAAGTAGTACACTATGAAGAATTAAATCTTACTTAGATTCAGACTTACTTCCATGTACTTCTTTGCTAGTGTCTCGGTAGATTGGCCAACTCGAAATGGGATGAAGTGAGCCGACTTTGTGAGTCGATTCACAATAACCCATACCGCATCGTTACCTTTCGTGCTACGAGGAAGTGCAGTCATGAAGTCCATAGTGATGTGTTGCCACTTCCATCCTGAGATAGGTAACGGTTGAAGTAAACCAGCAGTCTTGTGATGTTTAGCTTTTACTTGCTGACACACCAAGCATTTGGCTACGCTTCTGGATACTTCACGCTTCATTCCATGCCACCAGTAATGTTGACATAGATCTTTGTACATCTTTGTACCATCAGGGTGTACTGAGTACGGAGAGCTGTGAGCTTCTTTCATCAACTCTTCCCGAACAAAACCTTGTGGTACACACAATCTGCTTCCGAATCTCAAAGATCCGTCTTCGTAGATGATGAAGTCGGTTCGAAGTCCACTTTCTACTTGTTCTCGGATCTTTTGCAACTTGGCATCACTTGCTTGAGCTGCTTTAATCTGGTTGACAATAGTAGACTGAACTTGTAAGTTCATCAACTTTGAAGTATTACCTGGTATAACCATTTCTATCTCCATGTTGTGTAATTCTTGTTGAAGTTTCCACTGTGCAGTGAGATTCATTGATAGTGGTTGACGGCTAAGTGCATCAGGAACTACATTCACCTTCCCTGGATGATATTGTAGGTTGATGTCGAAGTTCGCCATGAGTTCTAACCATCTTCTCTGCCGCATATTAAACTCCTTCTGAGTAAACACATATTTCAGACTTTTGTGGTCCGTGTATATGTCCGCTCGCTCTCCAAGTAGATAATGGCGTCAAATCTTAAGTGCAAAGATAACGGCTGTCAACTCCAAGTCATGCGTTGGATAGTTGTGCTCATGGATCTTTAGCTGTCTTGATGCATAAGCTATAACCTTTCCATGCTGGTGTAGAACACATCCTAATCCCTTACCGGATGCATCGCAATGCACAACGAAACCTCCAGATTGGTCCGGTATTACGAGAATAGGTGCTGATGTCAATCTTGACTTGAGTTCTACAAAAGCTTGTTCACATGCTTCTGACCACACGAATGCTTCATCTTTACGTGTGAGCTTGGTCAGGGGTGTTGCAATATTCGAAAAGCCTTCTATGAATCTTCGGTAGTATCCTGCTAATCCCAAGAAACTTCGAATGTTCTTCACTGTCTTTGGTGTCGGCCATTCGCTTATTGCTGATACTTTAGCTGGATCCACAGAGATTCCTTCGCCTGAAACGATATGTCCTAGAAATCCGACTTGATCTAGCCAAAATTCGCACTTACTATACTTGGCATAGAATTGATGCTGTCGTAAAGTCTCCAGGACAATTCGTAATTGTTCAGCGTGCTCTTTCCGATTCTTTGAATACACCAGGATGTCGTCGATAAATATGACAACGAACCTGTCTTAGTACGCTCAGAAAACCTGGTTCATCAGATTCATAAAAATAGCTGGTGCATTGGTCACTCCAAATGGCATCACGAGAAACTCATAATGACCATAGCGAGTCCTGAATGCCGTCTTCGGAATGTCAGGCTCTTTGACCTTCACCTGATGATAATCCGAACAAAGATCTAATTTTGAGAAAATGCAAGACCCACTTAGCTGATCAAATAGATCATCGATCCGCGGTAGTGGATACTTATTCTTTATCGTCACTTCGTTCAGAGCTCGCTAATCTATGCACATTCTGTATGAACCTTCCTTCTTCTCCACAAGAAGAACTGGAGATCCCCAACTTGAGGTACTGGGACGAATCCATCCTTTCTTCAAAAGTTTGTCCAATTGGGTACGGATCTCCTTCAATCCTTCTGGAATTAACTGGTACGGTGCTTTGATCACCGGTTGTGCACCAGGTACTAAATCAATACTGAATTCAAGAGCTCGATCGGGAGGCAAACCTGTGATGTCTTCAGGAAATACATTTTCGAACTCTCGAACTACTTCTGGCTTGTCTTCTTCCGCCTGAAGTGTTGCAACCACTACCTTCCTTGGTTTAGCCTTGTAGGGACTAGGTTCCAATGTATGGTCTCCTCTAAGACCGGATGGTCTAGAATCTCGAACACTACACTCCTTTGACGACAGTCGATGGTAGCGTAGAAAGGAGGGTCCGGTCAATACATCCATATTATTATCTTGATTAAGGCGTGGCATTGGTTGCTGCCTGGAGAGAGAGAGAAGGAAACGTGTTAGCGTGCGCTCTTTGCAAGATTAGATTGGTTATTATCTTATCTAATCAGGATGGCTCCCATTGTTTTTATCAAATCTTCCTTCAAACCCTAAAATGTAAGATTAGCCGGGATTAATTACACCCTACAGGTTCGCCAATCGTTCGGCCAGGAAGGTATCGGTACTCCGAGGGAGGTTCCCCGTGCTTTCGCACGGACCTAATTAAAATAAATTTCGTTTCCCTAGAGGCATAACCCCGTTGATACATTTCTAGACACCTACTGGATTAGCTAATTATAAAGTACAAAATTCTCCCAGGAGTAACTCTTATTCGCTGTGGGTATCGAGATCCAACTATCACATAGAAGGTATGCAATCTCATTGCAAATTTCAACACTTGAAATTCCCGATAATGGTTTTTACCCCTAGCGTCCCATGACCTTGACGCAGGCCAAACAACCCATAGGGTGCTAGTCAAGTTCAACCCGTTCATTTCTTGATTGAATTAAAACCACTCGTACGACCCTTGACGCGGGCCAAACAACACCGCACGACTACCCTAATCAAATCGCATCACATGCTGCAGATAAGCACTAATTCAGCTACCGTAAACTACGCCTTGACGCAGGCCAAACAACCGTAGCACGAATACTAAAATAGTGTTTATCTGAAATGACGGAGAGCTACGCAGGTTTTTAAGAAAACCATGAGCGTAATGAATATCATTGTAGAATCTAGTGATTTTGAAAGGAGTGTTTTTGAGGCTTTTGCTAGTTTCGCTAAAGAGGTCACTCCCGGTGAAGGGATCTCGGCTCTTTCCTCATCGAATGAGGTGATGGATATTCATGATTACCACTATGCAAAGTAAGAACTGGAGAAGCAATAAAAAAATCGAGTTGGTTGTAGCATTTGCTAGTTTCGCTAAAGAGGTCACTCCCGGTGAAGGGATCTCGGCTCTTTCCTCATCGAATGAGGTGATGGACATTCATCAAGGAATACCGCTATGCAAAGCAATAACTAGAGCTACCCTTTTTGAAAATTTGATTCTACAACATCTTTTGGTTTCTTTCTTTTCATTAATCTCATTAATGAAGTCTCATCAATTAATGTTTCCTAAACATTACAGAAAAATGAAACGAAAATAGAACGTACGCTTATGCCATCCGCATTCGCCACGGGGCCCCGTCATGCTCCGTTAGGTTACTTAACTACCGGCAGAGTGGGAGCTGGACTAGCACGGGTGCAAAACATAAGCAACATTTATTATATATCATATATATAATATTACATTCGTCTCATGCAGTTATATGATCAACATCACAGAAACAAGCAGTAGAAGCAACGTATGAAACATTGGATATACTAGGATGTCCGTGTTTTAAATTTAGCCAGTAATGTAAAACACAGATTCCACGGTCGTTGTCATGCCCCGCTTCCCAGTATACGGGCAGAGGACGCGACGAGGCCGCTACGTATTTACCGTGAAGTAAATATGCTAAGCGTATCTAAGCAATATAAAAGTAAAATCACAAGAGACGAGATATAATAAAACAACAGCTTTATTTATTCACATTCTTTCTGTACAATACATGGAAAGTAAATACAACTGAAATAAAGCAAGGCCTAAACAATGGCAGAAATGAAAAGTACTGAAATGGAAAGTGTACAATGAACTAGAGTTCGGGGTCTTCACTGAATTGGTCCAAGTCTTCACTTGTGGGCTCGATCTCTGACGTGTCCAGATCACCTGACGACATTCAAAAAAGAAAGAAAGAGAATGTCGTCAGCGAACAAATCGCTCGGTAAGTCCCAAAGATAAGGGAGAAGTAGAATAGACAGAATAAGAAGGTAGCTTTTAAAGTTGTAGTATATTGTAATAATATTGTGTTAACGCTGTTGTTTGTATCTTGGTACAGAAGGATACCAGTGTATACTAGAGGGGTCTCTATATGCTAGAGACCAGGGCAAACGGAATATAGAGTACAAGGCTCCGTTAGAAAGCCCGGAACAACGGCAATTGGATACGGTTAGGTGTCTTAAATCTTGCAGTCTCGTGCCACTTTTAACACCTTCCGTACCAGTCTACCCCTTAAACCCCGTGTTATCTTGATTGTATTGTTGTATTGTATTGCAACTTGAATTGTTTTGTAATATAGATTGTATAATTGGATGACTTGCCGAAACCATGATATCAGTAAACGGATGTAACTGTAGAATCATGTACGTAACTGGAGAATCATGTAAACTGGATGATCGTGTAAATGGAATGTATATCCATGGTTCATTTAAGTCAAGTTGTATAGATTGATAGATTGAATATATGGAATAATGGATTCATGGATTCGTGTTGAATTGTAATATTGTAGATTGTAGATTGTACTTGAATCATATTCAAGTCAGATTATAGAGAGACTCAATCTGAGTCAGACAATTAGAAAAGTAAATTGAAGTCCTGATTGTTTTGATGTTATCGGTAACCGCTGCACATGGGCAGCAGGATTTGTGTCTTTTTCAAAGACGATTACCGTGTTGATAACACCGTTTGTTAATTGTCTACCTCAGATAGGCAAGCACCCACTTCTCCGGCTCCCTGAGGCTCAAGAGATTGGTCCCGCTTAAACCTATGTTTACTAGGGCCCTTAGGGTAATTTATAGAACTTGAGGGTTTTTTTATGTAAAACTACTTTTGTATACCTTTCAAAATACTCCCCAATTATTTAGTTATTGTCTTTAGAGTTATCATGAATGTAGATTTTATAATTGTGATATTTCTAGTGAGAATATCCTAAATTCATAATAAAGGGTATTTATTTGTAATATTGACTTGTATGGAATTCATGGTATATTAATGTAAAGTGATTCTTGTGATTTTTTGAAAAGAGTTGGAATACTTATATTATTACAAAATAGATATTTTAATGTTACATATATTTATATGAAAATAAATTTAATATATATATTATATTATAGAAATCTCGGTTTTCTTAAGATGTCGTATTTTAAATCTTTCGAGACCGAATGCTCCTTGCGGAGATCTGCATCTCGCACTACTAAGCCCGAGGATGTGCGATAATCCGCACCATCCCGAACGGGTTCCCCAAATGGGTTGTAGCGGCGTTTTGCAAAGAATTGTGTAAAATACTAATCTTTTAGAAAAATGGTTTTATTAGTAAATGATATTTATTTGCAATGTTTCGTTTTCCCATATTCTATGTTCCCGAGGGTATTGTGCTATGTTACATATGAGTGTGTGAGGAGGTAGGTCATTACCTCGTGATCTACTTAAAGGTATAATAAGTTTGACGTTTTAAATGTCGAAATGAAACTATATGGTATTTTAATGAAAAAAATACGGTAAAATTGAAATAGCAAATACTTTTGATATGGAACTTGTTCAACATTTTTAGTAGTGATTAATAGTCAACATGTAGTGGTTGTAGCATGATTGTATTAAAGAAAAGTGAGGTTTTAAGAAGAACCGAATCGGAAATCGGATTTTGTTCCGATTCCGTCGGGTTTTAGAAATACGTCTTTTCAGAAAGAGTAGCGAAGGGGGAAGATGGGACTTACGGGTTTAGGACTTTAAAAGAGAGGAAGGGGAGACGAGAGGAGTCGATGGTGCGTCGTTTCGTCACCGGGAGTTCCTACGGTTGTCGCCGGAAAATCCGCCGGAGCTTCGCCTTTCGCTCACTTCGATTGCACACTAGGGTTTCTAGGGATTTCTTGAGAGTTGGCTCAGAGTTTTGGGGTGAGGGGGTAGTATTTAGGGGTGGTATTTATAGGGTTAGACTAGGGTTAGGGTAGATGAAGTGTTTAAATTGAAAAAATGTAAAAAAAATATTAAAATTCATTATAAATGGAGTAAATGGGACTTTTTGAATTCTTTGGAACCGATCTAAGTAAATGAAGTGTGCAGGGGGGTAGGGGAGAGGAAGAGACAGATCTTTTCTGTTGACGACTCGGCCGACCGGCCGAGTCCGGTCGGCGGCGCCGGCCCGAGTCGGCCGGTCCGCCGACCGACTCGGCCGAGTCAGGCCGTGGGGAGGTGAGGAGTCGTTTGGTGATCTCACTGGTATATTTACTTTTTCTAGGGTAGTGGGATTTTTGGGAGTTAACACGTGTTGACTGTTGGTATTCTAAAAAAACTAAAAATAAAACAATATTAAAAATAATGTAGGGTATGGGATTTGAACTCTGGTGGCTTGGTTCAGCTGTGCAAGGTATTACCAATTAGCTACAAGTTTCTTCTTGTAATTAAATTTCTAATTAATTACTTATCTTGTGCTCAGGCAATAAATACTCCTTTATGAATTTTGAAAAATAAATTTTTGTAAAGAAAGTTGTATAGGAAAATTAGGGTTGTTACAGTCGTGATGAATAGCCAAACCCACATCCCTAGACCCCTACGAGAGCGGCAAGTAACCCTGCCAATTCTAGAGTTAGGAGACCCGGTCTAAACTCCTTGAGATGGTCTCCCACTGGACTCTAGAACCCGGTTACTTGTGCTCCCCGCCTTGGGTCTATCCTAATGCGGAAAAGTAAATAATATACAACAGTGGTGACATCATCCTCAACCCGGAAGTGCCCTAATAAAAGAATATTATATACAGATTTTACATGATTGAAAATAAAAATCCCCATCTCACATAAAAAAACCTGGCTATTCTTTCACGACGATCCAATAAATCATATCAACAGCCACACATGATATCAAATATCATCAACGTAAGAAAATATGCGTATCCCAAAACCTCGTTGACATATAGCAACGAGATTGGGATACCCCACATATTACACTTACGGACGCAGAAAAAAACCCAGAAAACTACAATAATTAGAATCCGCAATATCCTTAGACATCATAAACCCGGAATATCTCATATTCCGGATTTCATGCCTAACTTATAAAACTTGCATTTTAGTCTCAAATTGAAAACAATTTTCAATTAGTTGTCGAATAATTCAACAAGATTCCCGGCTTAGTGATCGCGTACAATACGCAATTGCGACGGAGTTTTGATCCGAATCAAAACTTCGTAGCAATCGATCAATTGAGACTAAACGGCTAGGTTTATAATATACTAACTAGTTTTCATAAAACTAATTAATCCGGATTCTAATAATTGTATCACACACATCACAAATCTTGTAAAGTAACCGCGATATTAGAATTCCGCACGCAATTAGCAAACTAAACCAATTTTTCCAACACTTGAAAAATCCAGTGAGCTAAAGTTCCAAAACCGATCGTTTTAAGCCAATCCGGGAGTCGAAATGAACTCGAAATCCGTCCGAATCTTCACGGGGGAGAAGACCCAAAATTAAGTATCAAATGGGGGGCATCGGGACGGTACCCACCCCTGGGGGACACCACAAAGTGGCCCCCTAGAGTTGGCAGACCCGAGAGCACCCAGTTGGGGTGCTCTCGGGTCACCCACCCCTAAGGTCTTGGGGTGTGGGTCCAGCCTCTGGTCCCACCCGGGGTGCGCACGCTCCACCCCGCGGCTTCTCGGTTCAAACCGTGAACCCGCGGGGTGTGCAAACAACTCAAAACATCAATTTTGAAACTGTTTTATCGGCAGTTTTTGCACGACAAAAACGGCGGATTTATAACGTCGCTACAAGTTACCCTAATGTTCTGGCTTGGCTTTGATACCATGAAAATCGACCTTAGCACCACCATGAGGTTCTAGAGGCATCAAGCATGCCAAATTTTAATTTTATTAGGTGCTAAATTAGATTAACAAGATCTTTACTAGAATATTAGGGTTTTCCTTTGTGATGTGATGAGCTAAAGAGAAGAAAAGAGCATACAGTCTTTGTAGTTTGAGTCATTCTCTTAAATAGTTCCGGGTTGAAGTCAAAGCGACTCTACTGGGCTCCTCTTCGAGTTGAACGAACCTCCTTCATGATTTTCGCACCAAAGACGATCCACCCGAAGTCCACTAGCTCAAGCTAACCCTTCACTAATCTCATTAGTGAAGGCAACACTCCACATCAAATTACTAATCTAATGTGAGATGGTGAAGTAGGGGTTTATTTTGCTCACTAGGGTTTTCACAAGTTCAATGATTTACATCACATGTGACGGTTTGAACTTGGAAGTGAGGTGAAGAAAATTGTAGAGAGCAAGAGGAAGCAAGAGCTCATGAATTGGCTAAGGCATGAAGAATAAATGATGAGAGTAAACTCAAAAATGGCTCTCTCTCACCTCACTCATTCAAGCATGGAATAAAATTGCAATTCTGAATTGCAACCATGCTTGAATAGTGAGTCAAGACTAATATACAAATAATAAAACTCATGCCTTGCCCATTCCACAAATATCTCCATAATTTACACCTCATTTTTCTATGTTCTAAAAATAGAAAAACATGCCATGCTTCATATAATATATATATATATATATATATATATATATATATATATATATATATATATATATATATATATATATCAAATATACATTAATATATATATTTATATATAAATAAAGCAATCAGTGAGCTAATGATATTAGTTAAGATATAATTATATCACATATAATATATATATCACATTATTAAATCAACATTTGATCTAATAATCCGGTTATATCATATATAACCGACTAATATCATTAATCTGAATATCACATTATCAAACCAACACTTGATTTGATAATCCAGTTATATCACATATAACCTGACCGACATCAGATAACTGCCAGATTATAATACGGTATCACATACTCATATTTAATCAGGCCCATACACATATCAACATATATGCCCTACGTAGTTTCACTCGAACCAGGAACCTTCTGTGTGGGACTATAAAGACTCGTCAATACGCCAGCAGTAGGTGATGATCACATCAATCACCTACAAGCCGTCAGCAGTACTAGCTGGACGTAATGGCTACTCAGGTATTGAGCGATATGAAGATCAAAAAGCAAGCTCATCCATACTCTCCATGAAGCCTATCAGTAACATTACCGTACAGTCCGGTCTCTTCGTCTGATATGTCGCATATCATGTCTAGGGGTGGTAAACGTCAGGCCCCAGTAATGTGATAAGTCATGTCGATGTATGGCCTATAAAGGTTTGAGAAACTACCGATAACTCTTATCAGTAAATCTCAGCAGCAGCCCTGGCCAGAGACTTCTAGTTATAGCCAATCGAGCATAGCGTAATATCAACCCCCAATACCGGGAGAGACGAAACCCCTCCTATCGGTTATTGCCTCCATGTGACTCGGGACTGTACCCAAAATCCACCTGTTTGCACGACTCCTTTGACCCGTGGTAGGGAGAAAATCAAGGCACGGTGGAAGCCACACAAGACTCTATGACGATCTCGGGTCTACAGACTAACCTGTACCAGTGTCACCAGAGGACTGATATCTGACGATAGGTATACTACCACATAGGAGTCCTCGGCGAGTCCTGTTCGGTGTACCCATTCTCCAATGAGCACATGTGTACAATATTTGATGTCACACACCAATGGTTGTGGGATCAACTATCGCCCTCTAAGGGACAAGAAACGTACACACTAGTCTACACAGGAATATCGATGCCCTGGTCTCGATATTCCCACGACTAGAAACTGATTAAAGGATGTACTTGTGGACCACCATGGCCCCACTAGTATGATCTCATCATAATCCTGGTAGTCAAGTACATATCCTAAGGGCTTTATCAACATGTGAGAGCAAGACAGTAAAGAATACCAGTCAACATGTTAATATAAAGAGTAACCAGATAGCATACTATCATGTCGAGCAAGAAAGTCCTATATATATATGTCCAAGCATCCACTATAATATACATCACATGTACAATAATGGCCTCTAGGTCATACATTTTCCTTACAGCAGGTGCCTGAATAGCTGGCCGCTGCGGAAAAGTGATGGCTGGTCCGGAGGCTAGATTCGGATTCAGTCTACGAGGACATGCAACAATGTCGTGAGTGGATGAGCCGCGGACTAAGCACAGGCCGTTTGTACGCCTACAGTCCTTCGCCAGGTGTCCATTCCTCCTGCTGCAGGTGCACAAGTCTGGACTGGGCCGGTTAAAAGTTACTCCCGATCTCCTGGGTACAAACGGTGGCCTAGAAGAGGCTCCTCCTGCCATCTGAGTGGCAAGGCGCTTCACACCGGCAGACTGAGGTCTGCCCTTCCTCTTCACTACTGCCTCATATCATCTGGCAGCCTTCAGTGCAAGGTCGTGGATTAGGAAATCCCCTGTAGCTAGAGCAGCTTGGATCTCCGGGTCCAACCCTTGCTGAAATCGTCGGGATCTGATCTCAGCAGTCGGTATCAAGTATGTCGCGAACCTGTTACGGTCTTGTGTTAGCAGTGTAGTATGTGATATTAGAAAATCGAATATTTGAGACATACTTTACCTGCTCAGCATGGTGAATTCAGCATCATACTCATCCACAGATTTGCTCCACATAGAGCCTTATTGCAGGTGAATGAATTGTTGCTCCATGTCAAAACGGACAGTCTCGGGAAAATATTTCGCGTCGAACATGTCGCGAAATGTCTTCCATTCGATCGGTTGGGTAAGTCGGCTTTCTTCAGCCTTCCACCATACCCTGGCATTGTCTTTAAGTTGCAGTTTCGCAACTCTTACCCAAGAAATTTCTGGCACTTGTGTTGCTGTCAGATCGTCCTCAATCGACTGAGCCCATTCTTTAGCTTGTACGGGGCTCTCTTTCCCTGAAAAGTGCTTCGGGTGCAAAGCCCGGAATTGCTTCACTCCGGATGCCTCAGCTTCTTGGCGGTTCAGGAGTATAGCAGTCTGCTGCTACTGTCCCTCTAAGAGGCTCTTGATTGCCTCAAGCAATACCGTCTGCTCATTGATAGGAGCTGCTACGGTAGGTGTAAGTGGTAAAGGTGATGGTGGGGTGTTGCCATTCACGTTGGTGCTGGTGTTGTTTGGGGAATCCATAACCTTGAAAGAAAAATAGGGTTAGGATAGATTCAAGGAATTTGAAATATAAAGAATGTTTTTTGTTGCCGATTCATATAATTCTTATGATATATTGCTTAGGTTTCCATGCAGAACTGACCTGCATGGGCCGCCAACAAAACCTGTCACGTCCCGCTTCCCAATGTACGGGGAAGTAGACGTGACGAGGACGCGACGTATTTACTCAGAAATAAACACGTTAAGCGTAAATAAGTAATATAAAAGTAAAGCACAAGAATGATAGGAGATATAATGAACAACAATTTTTTTATTTATATTCATTCTTTACATACTACTGTAAAGTAAAATACAATAATGGAAAGCGATACCTAAACAATGGCATATGAACTGAAAAGAAAAGTAAGTACAAGTAAGAACTAGAACTCTGGCTCCTCAGCAAACTGCTCCAAATCTTCCCGGCTGGGCTCGATCTCCTGAGAGTCAGGTCTTCCTGACAACATTCCAAAGAAAGAAGAGATAGGGATGTCGTCAGCGAACTATCGCTCGGTAAGTCCTAAAAGAGAGATAGATCAAGTAAAAGGAATAGGTCTGGTAATTTATCTGTTTTTGTTATACTAACGTAGTTATTTATAGCTTGGTACAGAATGCATCAGTGTATATGAGAGGAGTCTAACTTGCTCCGTGGACTAAGGCATATGGAGTACAAGACCCCGTTAAACCCACGGGACAACGGCACGGATATTCAGGTTAGGTATATTATAGTGACCGTCTCATTCCACTTCTAATACATTCCATACCAATCTACCCAGTTAAACCACGTAATGCATATTGTATTGATTGCAATGAGTTGTAGTATAAAACTTGCCGAAACCATGGTATAAGTTGTTCATATAAACAGTTCGGATGTAAACGGATAGTCATGTAGTCAAGTTCAAGATATAGCCATGGACCGGTCAATTCAAGTCATGTTGCATGTTCGTATTATTCGGTATTCATATTCAAGTTCAAGTGTTCATATTTGGTATATTGGATTCATGTTGAATTGGATATATGGTTGGATTCATATTTGCATTGTATTCAGATTAAACTGAGACTCAGATTGAGTCAGACACTTAAACAGATTTGAGTCCTGAATTAGGTTTAGGAGTTATCGGTAACTGCTGCATATGGACGACATGATTTGTGAATTTTTCCAAGCCAATTACCATTGATAACCCAGTTTTATTTTTCTACCTTAAATAAGCAAGCACCCACTTTCTCTGGCTCCCTGAGGCTCAAGAGAATTGGTCCCGCTTAAACCTATATTTACTAGGGTCCTTAATGTAAATTAATATAACTTGAGGGGTTTTATGAAAAATATTTTTAATATACTTTCAAAATAAACCTCAAGTATTTATTTATATTCTTTAGAGTTGTCATGGATGTGAATTTTATAGAATGTGGTATATTAGTGAATATATATATATATATATATATATATATATATATAGTTTGAATAATTCAAGGTATTTTAGTGTAAACTTGACTTGAATGGATTCTTGATGGTATTTTCATGAAACTTGTAATTCTTTTCTTTTGTTTAGAAAAACATAGAATTTATTATATATTTAAAATAGATGGTTTGATAATATTTATATATAAAAAATATAATTTATTTATTAAATATAAAATCTCGTTTTTCTTAAAAATTGCATTTAAAATTCCATCGAGATCGTATGTTCCGTGAGGAGGTCTGCATCTCGCTCTACTAGTCTCGAGGATGTGCGATAACCCACGCCATCCTCATCGGGTTCCTTAAAATAGGTTGTAGATGCATAATCGCAAGGAATGTAGTCACACAATTTAAAGAAATACGGTTTTTAATAGTTTAAGGTATTTATTTAATAAGTCGTATTTGCCACCAAATATTGTTTTCAAGCGAATCGTGCTATGTCAAGATGTGTGTATGTGAGAGGTAGGTCATTACCTCACGGGGTTTTCTAAAGGTATGCTAAGCTAAATACTTAAAAGATTTCATATGTAAAGTTTGTGGTATTTAAAAGAAAATTGCAAATAAAAGTTATATAACATGATATTTTAAGATGAAATTTGTTCTCAATGTTTGTTTCATGATTATTAAGCAAGGTATATTGATATGAATGATTGATAATTAAGAAAGATGGTGTTTTTAATGAGTTTAGAAACAGATGTAGAAATAACTCCACTTCGAAGAGTTTTGAAAATAGAACTTTTTAAATTAGGAGGAGAAGAGAAGAGAGGGGACTTACTAGCTTTAGAGAAGAGAGGGGATGTTTAGGAAAAGATTGGTGGCTTCTAGGAGTGTAACAATCCTAAATTTCCTAAACAATTTTTTTCAAATATTTTTCAAAATCCAGAAAGAGGTATTTTAGCTTGAGCACAAGATATAAGTAGTTATTTTGCTTTTTAATTACAAGTTAAAAGAATGTAATAACTCCATTTTTAGTGTACAAAAATTTACTTTAAAAGTAATGTATATTTGGAGTATTTACTTTTGCTGCTATCACTTTAAGTAATTAAATAGCTCCATAATTACAAGAAGGAGCTTGTAGCTCATTGGTAATACCTTGCACTGCTGAACCAAGCCACCAGAGTTCAATCTCATGCCCCACATTATTTTTAATATTTATTTGTTTTAAATTTTATAGAAGCCCAACAGTCCACACGAGATAACTCCAAAATTTCCCACTGCCCATGAAAAACTGAAAGTACCAGTGACTACCTCCGGCGACCCCCCACCTTCCGAGCCCTCGACTCGGCCGGCGGACCGACCGACTCGGGCCGGCGCTGCCGGCCGGACTCGGCCGGTCGGCCGAGTCGTCAACACAGAAAATTTGTCTCTTGGGCTTCTCATACCCCCTGTACACTTTATTTCCCTAGATCATTTCCAGAGAGCCTTTAATACCTCTTTTACTCCATTTTTAATATTTTCCCCTTACATTTTTACATTTTTAAAATTAAAACCCTTCATCTACCCTAACCCTAGCCTAGCCCTATAAATACCACCCCTACCCTCTACCCTCTCACCTTAAACTCTGAGCCAACTCTCTAAAATTCTCAAGAAAACATGTGTACTTTGAAAACGAGCACGAAGCGAAGCTACGGCAAAATTTCCGGCGAACTTCCGGCGATCATTCTAGGAGCTCCCGGCGACGAAGCGACGCACCAGTGACTCCTCCTGTTCCATCTCACTCTCGTTATTTTTCAAAACCCGTAAGTCCCATTTCGAACTTCTCTATTCTATTTTAGAAATATGGAATTATAAAACCCGAGGGAATCGGAACAAATCCGATTTCCGATTCGGATTCTTTATAAAACCTCACTTTTTTCAATACAATCATGCTTAAACTAATTCATGTTGACTATTGAACATTAATCAACCATATTGATCAAGTTTCAAATCAAAAGTAATTGCTATTTCATTTTACCGTATTTTCATTTAAATACCACATAGTTTCAATTCTACATATAATATCACAAAACTTGTTATACCTTTAAGTAGATCACGAGGTAACGACATACCTCCTCACACACTCATATGTAACATAGCACGATACCCTCGGGAACATAGAATACGGGAAATCGAAATCTGTACAAATAAATAACTTTTGAGCTAATAATAAAAATATCTAGACTCAGCCAAATTAAGGACTGTCGCGCTCATTAGGACAGAGGAAGGTTGTGGGCATTCAGTCGTTTATCTAAACCTGACTTTGTGGTGCCTAGGCTAGACCGGTGAGAAAGGTAACTTTAAAAGGCCCGTCTCACGGTAATTCGTGAGCGGATCCCTCCTTTCTTCACTTGTACTTACCTGGCCTCAATTGGCGGTGAAGAGGCGATTTGAGGGATATCTCACAACTTGTCGCTTTGGACCAGTTAGGAGCAGTCTAGTTGACTTAGGAGACCCTAGAACATAGAATACGGTAAATCGACATCTTTACAAATAAATACCATAATTAATAAAACCGTTTTCCCTTAATGATTAGTATTTATACAAATCTTTGCAACGCGCCGCTACAACCCATTTGGGGAACCCGTTCGGGATGGTGCGGATTATCGCACATCCTCGGGCTTAGTAGTGCGAGATGCAGACCTCCGCAAGGATCATTCGGTCTCGAAAGATTTAAAATACGACATCTTAAGAAAACGAGATTTCTAGAATATTATATATATACTAAAATTATTTTCCTATAAATATATGTATATGTAACATAAAAATATCTATTTTGAATTATTACAAATATTCCAATTTTTCTAAATATGTCACAAGAATCATTTTACACTAAAATACCATAAATTCCATACAAATCAATATTACAAATAAATACCTTTATTTATAGGATATTTTCACTAGAAATATCACAATATAAAATCTACATTCATTACAACTCTAAAGACGAATAATAAATACTTGGGATATTTTGAAAAGTATATAAAAGTATTTTTACATAAAACCCCCTCAAGTTCTATAAATTACCCTAAGGACCCTAGTAAACATAGGTTTAAGCGGGACCAATCTCTTGAGCCTCAGGGAGCCGGAGAAGTGGGTGCTTGCCTACTTAAGCTAGACAACTTAATAATGGTGTTATCAATACGGTAATCGTCTTTGAAAAAGACACAAATCTTGCCGCCCATGTGTAGCTGCTACCGATAACATCAAAACAATCAGGACTTCAATTTACTTTTCTAATTGTCTGACTCAGGTTTGGGTCTCATTATAATCTGACTTGAATATGATTCAAGTACAATCTACAATCTACAATCTACAATATTACAATCCAACATGAATCCCTGAATCCAATTATCAATCTATACAACATGACTGAACCGAACCATGGATATACATTCCATTTACATGATCTACAGTTTACATCCATTTACATGATTCTACGGTTACATCCGTTACAGATATCATAGTTTCGGTCAGTCATCTAATTATACAATCTATATTACAAGACAATACAAGTTGCAATACAATACAATCAAGATATCACAGGGTTTAAGGGGTAGATTAGTACGGAAGGTGTTAGAAGTGGCACGAGACAGTAAGACTTAATACACCTAACATGAATCCAGTTGCTGTTGTACCGTGGCATAAACGGTTCCTTGTACTATACTTGCCTCTAGTCTCTGGCATATAGAGACTCCTCTCGTATACACTGGCATTCTTCTGTACCAAGCTACAAACAACAGCGTTAATACAACATTACCACAATATAATACAACTTTAAAAGATACCTTCTTATTCTGTCTATTCTACTTTCGTCTTACCTTTGGGATTTACCGAGCGGCCTGTTCGCTGACGACATTCTATTTCTTTCTTCTTTGAATGCCGTCAGGTGTTTTGGACACGTCAGAGATCGAGCCTACTGCTGAAGACTTGGATCAGTTTGCTGAAGACCTAGAGCTTTAGTTTCATTGTACACATTTCCTTTCAATACTTTACATTCCTGTTATGCCATTGTTTAGGCATCGCTTTTATTTCAGTTGTATTTACTTTTCATGCATTGTACAAAAGAATTTTAATAAATAAAGTTGTTGTTCAGTTTATATCTCTTGTTTCTTGTGCTTGCTTTTATATTGCTTAGATACGCTTAGCGTATTTACTTCACAGTAAATACGTAGCGAACCAGTCCTGTCCTCTTCGCCGTATACCGGGAAGCGGGGCGTGACATGGAGTCGCGGGGTTGCCGGAATCATCTCGAATCCTCGCCGGAACTGTCTTGAATCCTCGTCGGAACTTGACCTAGTGCTAACTCCACTTGTACTCTTCTTTGACTTGGAAAATTTTGAGGATTTTTGACAATAGATTTCAGAATGAAGAGGGCTAGGGTATGATGTTGTATTTATAGGATCGAATTAGGGTTTAGGGATTGAAGAAAGAATTAAAAATGCATTAAAATTTGAATTATAGAGTGATTACACTCTCTGGATAAATGCAGGAAAATCAAACAGAACAGGGGTTAAGGGGGTAGGCCAAGGGTCATGTGGGAAGAAAATGAGCCATTCCCTACGGATGGGACCGTCGGCGCCGGGCTAAACCCCGATCTCGCCGGTCAAATTAGGGCTTTGGGTGCTGGGATTTGAGCCACGTGCCCTAGTCCGTGTTAATACCCTTTTGCACATGTTTATTTTATCTGACTTTTCATTTTTACGTGTATTGCACGTGTAAATCTTTGGGCTTCCAAAAAGTTTAAAATAAAAATCAGTAAAAATAATATGTGGTTGGGGGATTTGAATACAGGGGCTATGTCACAGCAGTGCAAGGCTTTACCAATAAGCTACAAGTTGCTTCTTATTGTTTTCAAACAAAAATAATACTTAAAGTATACTCAGGTTTGCAAATACTCCATTCTTTAGATCAACTTTAAAATTTTTGTATAATAAAAACAGAGTCGTTACATTAATTCTTTCTTTGGATCAGAGATACACAAGACAAACCTCCCACAAGTTGAGGATTTAATTCTCATCGGGAGGATCTTGTTCTTGAGTATCAAAGATTCAGAAAAGAATTAGGTCCAAAAGAAAAACAAAAGGAAAAAGAACCTATAAAAGAATTTAGTTCTTAAGGAAAAACCGGATCCCGGATCTTGAAAAATGAAGATCTGGGAGATCATTAATGGTCAAAATACTATTAACAGAGATTTAATCTCTAAAAAAGGAAAAAAGACTAGCGCCTCACGTGCTCCTCACGTGGGCGCCCCTTTTTAACAGCACCTAGCGCCTTATATGAAAAACACGCAGGCGCCCAAAACAGAAGACCGGCGCCTCACGTGAAACACGCGTGGGCGCTGAATAAAAGTGCTCAGCATTCCCTTTGCAGCCGAAGATAGCTAAGTGCTTAGCACTGATTGGGCAGCCCCCAGCACCACACGTTCTCCTCACGTGGGCGCCATACAAAAAGTGCTTAGCATTTCATATGGAGCCAAAACGGCTGACTACTTAGCACTGATTGGGCAGCACCCAGCGCCACACGTGCACCTCACGTGGACGCCATAAAAAATGCTTAGCACTTCATGATTAGTCAAAACGACTAAAGTGTTCAACACTCATCGGGCAGCGCACATGACTTAATACTTCACATGACATACATGTGAGCGCCAGAGCTCAAATAAGCGCTTAGCACTTTTACATGAAAAGAAAAGGGTCGAACAAACAAATCCTAAATGAGTGCTAAGCACTCTTGAATAAAAAGACTAAGTAGACTTAGCCCAAATTGGCTAAGTCTCTGAGATTTTCTTACAGCTGAGCCCAAATGCTCTTTTGCTGGATCTTAAATAAAAATGATTATTGAAATTTTGCTAAGTTGATCTTAGTCTCAAATTAGACTACTGCATCCTTAGCAAGAACAAATTGAGCCCAAATGCTCACACATTTAAGTTGATCTTAATCTCAAACCAGATTAACGGTCCTTAAATAAACCTAAGCCCAAATCTAAAATATACGGATTTGGACTGATCTGCGCCCTACGGGCGATGACATAAACTAGTCTCCGTATACAATCCACGGGCAACCAAAATAAACAAAAACACACATGACACGAAGTGAACTTCTGGAGCATGAGAAAGTGGTTATCGCAATGCGGTAACATAATTAACTGCAGCGGCTTGCGCCTGCAGGGAAGAGCGTCCCTACAATCAAAAACCCCTCATAAAATGTAGGGGAATCTGATAAAGTCTTCTACAACGGCCGCGCCTGTTCAAACCTCCGATATATGTTGCCATAAATCAATTTGGTATCTTCGTAGAGGTGGATGGATAAATCCAAATAGCATATTCCCCCAAATTCAGGTAAGACGATCTATCCCAGTTCGTTTCTGTTTTCGGCTATAAACAATGCTCATATATATTTAAGTTGATCTTAATCTCAAACTAGATTAACGGTCCTTAAATAAAACAAACCTAAATTTAAGATATACGGATTTGGACTAATCCGCGCCCCACGGGCGACGACATAAAATAGTCTCCTTATACAATCCACGGGCAACCGAAACAAACAAAAAAAACACGACACGAAGTGAACTGCCGGAGCAGGAGAAAGTGGATATCAGAATGCGATAACGTAATTAACTGCAGGAGCTTGAGCCTACAGGGAAGAGCGTCCCCACAATAAAAAACCCATCATAAAATGAGGGGGAATCTGATAAAGTCTGCTACAATGGTCGCGTCTGTCCAAACCTTCGATATATGGTGCCATAAATCAACTTGGTATCTTCGGAGAGGTGGACAGATAAGTCCAAATAGCATCTGCCCCCAGATTCAGGCAAGACGACCCATCCCGGTTCTTCCCCGTCTTCGGCGGAGAACAGCCGGTGCCCATTGTTCACCGCCGGAGACGGAGACGAACCGGGATGGATCGTCTTGCCTGAATATGGGTGCAGATGCTATTTAGATTTATCTGTCCACCTCTCCAAAAATACCAAGTTGATTTATGGCACCATATATCGGAGGTTTGGATGGATGCGGCCGTTGTAGCGGACTTCGTCAGATTCCCCTCATTTTATGAGGGGTTTTTGATTGTGGGGACGCTCTTCCCTACAGGCGCAATCCCCTACTGTTAATTACGTTACCGCATTACGATAACCACTTTCTCCTTCCCCGAAAGTGCACTTCATGTTGTGTGTGTTTTTGTTTGTTTTGGTTGCCCGTAGATTGTATACGGAGACTAGTTTATGTCGTCGTCCGTAGGGCGCGGATTAGTCCAAATCCGTATATCTTTAGATTTGGGTTTGGTTTATTTAAGGACCGTTAATCTGATTTGAGATTATGGTCGACTTAAATATATGAGCATTTGGGCCCAATTATTTTAGTTTAAGGAAATCAAGGTCCATTATTGCCATATTTGAGGCGAATATTAGTTTAAGGACATCTCCGTCCGACATTCCCATTTTAGGGACGAATGTTAGTTTAGAGACATTTCGGTCCATTATCCCCATGTTTGAGACGAATAATTAGTTTAGGGACATCTTGGTCTGACATTCCCATTTTGGGGACGAATGTTAGTTTAGAGACATTTCGGTCCAACATTCCCGTTTTGGGGACGAATATTAGTTTAAGGACGTTTCTGTCCAACATTCCCGTTTTGGGGACGAATATTAGTTTAAGAACGTTTTGGTCCAACATTCCTGTTTTGGGGACGAATATTAGCTTAAGAACGTTTCGGTCCATTATCGCCGTTGTTCCCTCATGGGAACTGAATAAAACATATGAATAAAGCAACGAGGAAAGCCCCCAGGTGGAACATCACATGCCCACACGTGATCGGGCCTCACGTGCAGACACGTGACTTTTTATAGGCAAAGTCTATAGGCGATGAATGAAATAAACAATTGGAGATGCTTAATTGGTGGGGTCACGTGCCAACACGTGATGGGTTCCTGAGCCCTCTAAACTAATAGAATTAAATTCTAATTAGAAGCTTTATGCTTAATTGGTGAGGTTACGTGCCAACACGTGATGGGCTCCTGAGCCCTCTGAATTAATAGAATTAAATTCTAATTAAAAGGAATCAAAAGCCCTAATTGGAAAAATATTTCTCTAGATCTTTCCAAACAAGAAAGATTGCACTCTGTAAAGTAGAGAACCGTTGGATTAAAAATCCAATGGTGATTAAAAATCACCAATTTATAGGAAGATTCTGTGCAAGGAAATATTTTCCTAAAATTTTCCAGGAACAGCAAATGAAATATCTTATGTGAAATAGAAGTCTTTGGATTAAAAAACCAACGGTGAATAAAATTCACCGAGTGATCTAAAAGATCATGTTGGTTATAAAATCAATCAAAATCTCTCAATGAGAGATTGGCTGAACAAACTGATTCTTTTCTTTCTCCTATAAATAGGAGCCAAGTTTTAGAGACAGAAAGAGAGAGGAAAACCAACCTTCGTAAGCCAAAAGAAAAGAATTGAATTCTCCAGAGAGAGGAAGATCCCCTCAGAGAAAAAGAAACCCTAGGTAAGGGAAGGAAGAAAAACATAGAGAATATTTCATCTCTTCTTCACCTTCATAAGAGTTTAACTCTTCTAAAAAGAACTTAGTTCTTCCTCTGGTTGGAGATCTGCAGAAGCAGATCTCCCCACAAGTTGAGAATTTAATTCTCATCGGGAAGATTTGTTATGGAAATTCAAAACCTAGGGGGAGAATTGAGTTCAAAGAATTTAATTTTTATAACATATAGGAATTTAATTCCTCTAAATAAAATTAGGGTTCAACCCTATATAAGAATTTAATTCTTATCAAACATGGGACTTAACTCAAGATCTCCATGCACGTAAAAAGAAGAAGATTAGCACCCAAACATGATCACGTGTTCCCACGTGAGCACCCGTGTTGAATGAGAGAAAACAAATGAGATCAGGTCACGTGCTCCCACGTGACCCCTGAACAAGCCCTTCAGAAGAAAAAGGGGGAATAAACCCAATGCAGTTTCTATTTTAGGGCGCCTCACGTAACATCACGTGACCCCTTAATAGTGCTTAGCACTTTTCAAAAGAGAATAAAACAGAGGAAGCTTTCAGTCTTTAGAGATGCCTCACGTGATCCCATGTGACCCAATAGTGCTCAGCACTCAGAAAAGAAAAAGGGAACAAATTCAAAGAAGCTGTGCCAAATCTCAGGTGCCTCACGTGAGTGCCTCAGACTTTCAGTGTTTAACACAACTTCAAACGCCTCACGTGACCCCACGTGAGTGCTTCAAATCTTCAGTTTTTCACACTACTTCAAGCGCCTCACGTGACCCCACGTGAGCGCTTCAAATCTTCAGTGCTTAAATAATACTTTAAGACATCACGTGGGAGCACGTGAGCGTCGAACATATGCTAATGTTTAACATTATGATAGGCCAATCTTAGCCCAAGTTAGCTAAGTCTCCCAAAGCCAAAACCTTGTTTTTTTAACCAAGCCCTAATTATGTTCAGGTCTTCAAAAATTAATCATCTCAGATGACATATACAATAATGTTCATCCCATTGCTTCTCAATCTGGCATTTGGTTCAAAGGTACATCTCTTCACACCTCTGATATATGTCGTTGTAATTCTTCAACGTCTTCAGAGAGGTGGTGGGTCCCGATGACCAATAACTATCTGGTGTATTTCCAAACCCATGTTTGCATCTAAACTTTAGACCGTAATGTTCTTAAACTAACTTTGGACTCTAATGTCCTTAAACTAACTACGGACCGCAACGTCCCTAAATTAAACTCTATGGACTATGAGGTCCTTAAACTCATGGACTATGATGTCCTTAAACTTATGGACCGCAATGTCCCTAAACTAAAACAATAGAGCCCAAATGCTCTTTTGTTGGATCTAAATGATCCTGTTAAGTAGATCTTAGTCTAAAATTAGACTAACTTATCCTTAACAAATGTTTAAGTTGATCTTAGTCTCAAATGAGATTAACGATCCTTAAACCCAACCCAAACCCAAATCTAAGAAAATACGGATTTGGACTAATCCACACCCTACGGGCGACAACATAAATTAGTCTCCGTATACAATCCACGGGCAACCAAAAACAAAACATACACACACGACATGAAGTGACCATTTGGAGAAGGAGAAAGTGGTTACCGTGATGCGGTAGCGTAATTAACTACAGGGGCTTGTGCCTGCAGGGAAGAGCGTCTCCACAATCAAAAAACCCTCACAATGAGGGGGAATCTGACGAAGTCTGCTACATCGGCCGCATCTGTCCAAACCTCCGATGCACGGTGCCATAAATCAACTTGGCATCTTCGGAGAGGTGGACGGATAAAACCAAATATCATCTGCCCCCAAATCCAGGCAAGATGAACTACGCGGTTTCGTCTCTGTTTTCGGCGGTAAACAGATTCTAGCACGCCCAGTAGGACCTTTTCCTCTTTCCACTCCACACTTCGTGTGTCGTGTTTCACGAACGAATCGCGGTTTACTATGGTTTCCCCTGGATTCGAGGTACTAAGATTTGGTGTCTAGCTCACGTGCAGATCAATGGCTTCCAACTGCACCAACTGCAACAATTGCAACAACTACCGCTCCGTCCTCGCAGGAGGAGTGACTTATGGGCCTCAAGCGGCCTCCGTTTTCACGATGCCAGTGGAGCAGGTGACGCAAGCCACCACTGAGTTGTTCTTTGGGATCATGCTCCTGCCAGCGAGCTTCAACGCCCCACTGCTGTCGCAAGAAGCTCCGAAGAAGTCGGTCATTGATCGTCTTACGACTACCACGGCCCCTCTCAATGGGTCATCCAAATCCAGCACCTCAGTCTTTGATAGGCTGAGCCGAAGCTCAAATAGGCCCGTCAAGAAGCCCACAATACCTAAGGGGGTTATCCTGAAATGGATAGCCATCCCTGCTCCAGTGAACGAAATCATCAAAGCGGCTTCTCCTGCTAAGGGGTCGGTCTTCACAAGACTGGCTATTCCAGTTCCCGCTCCAGGTGAAGTAACCAAGGCTGCTTCCCCAGCCAAAAAGTCGGTCTTTTCAAGGTTGGTCATCCCCTCTCAACGGGCGTCGGTCTTCGACAGGCTAACGACGACAACAGCCCTTTATCAGAGCGAGGAGCATGAAGAAGCTCATCCAACAGCAGAGGTGGTCTCGTCCACTCGACACGCTCGACGTCTCCACTGGTGACGAGTGAGAAAAGTTGGGGGCAATTCCCCTTCTGGATTTACTCCGCCAGCTCCAACGATGGAAGTTGATGCTGTCGTTCCAACTGGGAACAGGTTTGAACCACTTAACAGGGTGCGCAGGAATTCGCCAACTACCGTGCTGAAAAAGTCTTCTCTACCCATGGAGAACGTTACAAAGGTGAAGCCAGAGCAGCCTCCTCAACGGCTGTCCTCTAAAATCCACAAGGTCTGGCGACAGGTCCAAGACTCGGAGATTAACCAAGACTACTCCCGCCGACCGAAGAAGATGAAAGTTCGGAAAGAGAAGGACCACCCTGTCATACCACCGAAGGTGTTGTCTACTTGGGTACCCGCTGCAACGGCCCCCTCGACTTCGACCGCTCACAAAAGAAGAAGGCCGGAGAAAATCCCCGTGTCTGCAACGAATCTAAAGAGCAACGAACCTAAACGCCCAAAGTCTGTGGGCATGGTGGTTCACACTGTTTATATGGCTGCCAGAAAAGAGGAAAGACGTGCTTCTACGGGTCACCGACCGCTCACCCGATCAGTAACAAAGGCTCAGGAGCAGCAAAAGCAAAAGCTCCAAGAGATGCTGACAACCATGGCCGCACTCACTGGGCCAAAAGAAAGCCCGGAGGCGTCGTCGGAGCAGCATCAAGAACAAGAAACCGATGCTGAGTTTCTCCGCAGAATCCTCGAGAAGAAAGACAGAGAGGCCGCGGAACAAGCGGCCAACATAAAACGAATGTCACTTTTATTCCCAGATATGGTCGGGATGATGATACAGCCGGATCCTCCAGCTGAAGACCCTCCGATTATCCTTGAAGACGACCGAGGGGAGACGTCAAACCCTCTTCCGGCTTGTTCGAAAGCCAAGAAGGAGACCATCTCCAAAGCCACCCTGGATGACTATATCGCTCAACAGATACGAGCTCATCAGGCGAGCGAAGCGGTCGGGAAAATTGTTAAGACTGGACGACCCTATCCGGGTTGGTATGACCAAATAAAGTATCCGCGGGGATATACAATCCCTAAATTCCATGTATATAAGGGGACGGGAATCCACACCAATACGTTGCTCAATTCAGAGCCTTGTGCGGTAATACTGGGGGTGACGACAAACTGATGTTTCGCCGGTTTGTTGGCAGCTTGTCGGAAACAGCGTTTGAATGGTACTCCGAGCTCCCGAACGACTCCGTTAAGACATTTGCAGAAATGGAGTTACTGTTTACACAAAGGTTCGCAAGAGCTAGAGAACGTACCTCAATCATGGCATTAATTAACGCCAGGGTGAAGCCAGGCGAAACATGGGTTCAGTACGCGATACGATGGCGAAATCTATGGTCGAAGTACGAACAACGCATCGAAGAAGCGCCTGCAGTAGGCATGTTCGTGGGTACTCTGGATCCGTAAGCGACCATATCCCAGTTCATGATGTTATTCAAGCCGACAACCTTTCAGACCTTGATTGATAAGCTGGCCCAAATGAACCAGATGGGTCATAAGCTTTCCTTTTCAAATACGAAACCGCGGAATGAAAAGGGCAAAGGAAAAGCGACCTTTGTCGCCAATACTCAACAACAACTGAGCAACTTAAAACCGGTTGTTCACCAAAGCAACGTCCGTCTACGCCAATCCCTCGAGGAGAGACTGGGACGTCCTTACTCGTTTCCCCGAGATAAAATGAGGAGACTGTTCGAGCTGGCAGTACGCAAAAGACTCATCAATCTGCCAGATCCAAGACGTCCGTTGCAGCCAGGCGATGTCAACAATCCTAATTACTGCCCTTACCACCGAGCAGTAAGCCATCCAATCGAAAATTGCTTCATTTTCAAAGGCTGGATTGAAGACCAATACCAGCAGGGCAGATTCGTGTTGTTTGAGAATTGGAAAGTAAGCCCGCCACAACCACACGCTCTTAAAAAGGTGGACACGTCGGGGGCATCGTGCTCTTTTATAAAAGAAGCCCCATGGGAGGTCGCTCTTTCAGCCAAGACGAAAAGAATGCTGAAGGATCTCCAAGTATGCCCGGCGATCAGGTGGAAAAGCCCGCTGAAACCCGAAGTCATTGAGGGGATGCTAAAGCCGCGCACAACGCTGAAAGTTAGTGATGATGGACAAAATATGAAAGTCAAGCCTCCAAAGTCTTTAAAGAAAAAGAAGAAGGACAAGAAGCCCGTCCAACCCGAAGACAGCCATACAGGTATGCAGAAATACATCGATGCACTGGAAGAATATAACCAGAAGGCATAGACCCCAATCACGTTGGACGAATTCTTTAAGCATGTTTTTAAGAATGAAGGCGCTGACGCTGACGAAGGAGACGATTCTTCATAAGGGCTTGAAGACTATGTGGCGAGCTGTCACATGATCTCTCACTCGATAAATGGCAAAGAAGCTCCTGATGCAGAAAAACTGGGGGCAAATCCCGAACCGGAACTCCTAGAATCGTCAGACGAGATGATTGACATGCTGCTGAATGAGGCCTGTCAAAAGAGCAAAGCTGATCGAGAGGACGAAATGGCCATATTTGAAAAAGCCAAACGCCGGCGACTGGACGAAAGGATTAAAACACTCCCACCATATCAAAGCAAATCCACCGCACACAAATGCAGGTTTAAAACGAGGAAACGATTCGTTAAAGCCCTGTCAATGGGGATGAAGCTGCCAGCCTCCAAAGGAAACACTCCTAGTAGGATACACTTTGACGAAACGGATGTACATCCTAGTTACTGCTTATACCATCAAAGGATTGCACATCCTACCGAAGAATGCAATGCCTTTAAAAACTGGTGGTAAGGATATGTTGCCTACCGGCAGCATTTCAAGTGGATGAAGCGCAAGACACGTCGAGAACAAAGAAGCGCGACCGATGAGTATAAAAGAACTTCCGGCAACTGTCACATGATTGATAGCAAGGGATCGCAAGTTCTCACCTTCGGGAGCGATTCGGATGAAGAAATAGCCCTCGGCCCTCTCTTCAAGGAATCCATCTCCGAAACAGAAGAGACGAAGACCTGCGAGAACATTTAGCTACGTAATCGTACACTACCTGAAAAGAATCTCGGACCCACAAACAAAGGGTCGAGTAAAAAAGATAAGGGGAAGGAAAAAGTCCCTGAAGATATCGCCCTCGATGATCAAGTCGTCAAAGAGCTGACAGCCAAGGACCCGCCAAAGAAAAACAAGGTGGATTACAACGTTCTGGCACACCTGAGGAAGATACCCTCGCAACTAAGCATTCTTGATGCCCTTCTGTTATCTAAAGAGGCAAGAGATTCTTTAATCAAGGCACTACAAGAGCCCGAGTAGTTCCAAGCTTTGCTTGCCGAAGAAAAGATGAAGGGCGAGCTGGAAGAAGTGCACACGGCCGATATCACTTTCGGCGATGAAGATCTCCTTCTCGGAACATACGAGCACAACCGTCCCTTGTATGTCACTGGATACTGCCATGACATCAAGATAGGGAAGATTCTAGTCAACAACGGATCCTCTGTCAACCTCCTAAATGTGAGAGTGCTAAAGGAAATTTGCATGAGCGTGCAACACCTCGCTCGGGATAAAATCACCATCTCCGGTTTCGACTCCCAGTCATCACGGACGCTCGGGTCTATGATACTGACATTACGCTTTGGGCTGCTCGTCACTGATATCAAGTTTCACGTCATTGACGCCAAGACTTGATACAACGCTTTGCTCCGCAGGCCTTGGTTACACGAGTACAACATCATATTTTCTATACAACATCCGTGTATGAAATATTTCAAAGATGGTCTTGAGTATACCGTGACAGGGGAGCTGAACCCATTCTCTGTAAACTAAGTCCGCAAATATGAAGACGCCAAGTACTTCTTACCAGACTTCAAAGACACGGAAAGATGTCATAAGCCGGAGAATAAGCAAAAAGCTATCACCACCATTCCAGTCTTCGGGAGCGATACCGAGGAGGAAGAAAAGATAGTCTATTCAGGACTTCCCCAATGCAACAAACCTGGACCGTCTAACCCTATGTTGGTCTTCGGCAGCGACTCTGAAGATGAAGTCAACACAGTATTCTCTGTTCGGCCATCAATACAGGCCTTCACTGGGGATGAACGGAGTTTGCAAATTGCCATGGTTCCGCAAGAGCATTACAAAGAGCATGACGCACTCGATACCTATAGTGTGCAAGAACTGCAGACGTTCTACGTCCCTCCCAGGAGAAAAGATGAAAAAGGCGATCCTCTTTTATCGATCCGCGGAAACCAAAGTGGAGAAAGAAATCTGGTATGGTGCCGATTCTACACTTGACAGGCTCCAGCCCATCCGTCTGCCCAGATACTATACAGAAGGATTAAAAAGGCTGTTAAGACGCCAAGGCATACCCTTTAAGCAGACCACGCGACAAGCTCAATTCTACAACAAGATCTGGAACGTTCTCGGTACTCAGCGAAAATTGCCCAACGGAAAAATGGAAGCGATCGGGCTTGGATATATCCGATCCATGAAACGGGAGCGATTCCATGGCTGCTACATCATACATGACTTCGATGAAGAAGGAGAGGCTCTGTTAGAAGACGCTAACCTTGAACCAAAACAAGATCTTGCCACAAAAATGCCGAGTCCGTCGTTTGAAGAACAGATGGACAAGCTAATAAGGGAAGCGTGTCAAAAGGTCCGGGATGACCACAACCGTGAAATGGCCATTTACGAGAAAGCCAGAATGCAGCGCCTCCTTCAGCAGGCTACGGAGAATGACGATGCCCTTCGTCGCCAGCCCGTCATACGGAAGATCCGACGCAGAGGAAAAAACAAGCTAAAGAACGGAAAAGACGTTCGACAGTGGCAAAGCGGGTCCAAGAAGCCACGCGATCGAGAATTGAGTGGCCGGGATTCGTCTCTTATAAAGAAGATGGGTTGAGCATATTCTTTTCCTCAAGACAAGACAAGGAAGATATTCGATCTTGTCATGAAACATCAAATGATTACGCTCCCGAAATCCAAACACCCCGAGCCAGCAGACGAGGTCTCTCACCCAGATTATTGCTCCTATCACCGAGCGATAGGACATACTCTCAAAGACTGCTTCACATTCAAAGACTGGGTAGAAGACCAGTATCAGCAAGGCAGGTTCGCTTTATCCAGCAGTTGGAGGGTAACCCCTCCACAGAAGCATGAACCAAAAGCCATGCATGCAGTGAGAGTAGAGCCGGATTAACATCGGTCTTGGAAGCAATCTCGTACCTGTCACGCGATAATGCTGTCAGGAGAAGGAGCACGCGTGGATATGGCTGACCTCCCCTGGTGCTTCGAAAACGATGATGACGAGGTGATCTCAGAGTTTCCACCGGCGCCAAAAGAGCTGGAAGATGGAATACATACTACTGCAGATAACCTGAGAAAAATCTACTTGGGGACAGAAAACGACCCACGGCCGATGTTCGTCGGTGAGCTGTTGTCTGAAGAAAAGGTGGCTACGCTCAAAGACGTGCTCATGCAGTATAAAGACTGCTTCGCATGGAACTATTCCGAGATGCCGGGGTTAGATCCAGAAATAGCGGTGCATAAATTGGCGATATCTTCGAACGTCAAGCCAGTCAAACAAGCGCCAAGAAGGATGCGGATCGAGCTTGAAATGAGCATCAGCGCCGAAGTCAAGAAGCTAATCGACTCCGGTTTCATCCAAGAGGTTTAGTACCCTGACTGGATCGCCACATCGTCCCAGTGATGAAGAAAAATGGGACAGTGCGCATCTGTATGGACTTTCGGGACCTCAACAAAGCCTTCCTGAAGGATGATTTTCCCGTACCGGTTACCGAGCTGATGATAGACAACATTTCCACTCACGAAGTCTTCTCCTTCATGGACGGCTCATCAGGGTACAATCAAATAAAGATGCACCCCGAAGACCAGAAGCATACCGCTTTACGGACCCCTTTGGGCATATTCTGCTACAAAGTGATGCCTTTCGGTCTGAAGAACGCCGGCGCCACCTATCAGAGGGCCATGAAAAAGATTTTCGATGAACTCATACACGAAATCGTCGAGTGCTATATTGACGACCTCGTGCTAAAAAGAAAATCGCACGAGGAGCATTGGGAGCATCTGAAGATCGTGTTTCAGCGCCTTCGGAAATACAACCTGAAGATGAACCCTCTCAAATGCGCGTTCGGAGTTTCCTCAGGTAAATTCCTAGGATTCATCGTACGACACCGGAGCATCGAGATAGACCCGTCAAAGATCAAGGTGATCATGGAAATGCCTCCGCCAAAGACTCTGAAACAAATGCGGTCTCTCCAAGGAAAGCTCGCGTATATCCGACGGTTCATAGAAAATCTCTCCTGCAAATCCTGCCCCTACAGCACCTAATGAAGAAGGGGAACCCGTTCGTCTGGGATCATAAATGCCATAGTGCACTCGATGAAATCAAGCAATACCTGCAGAATCCGCTGGTACTGACCACTCCGGTCAAGGGAAAGCCTCTCATCCTGTACACAACAGCCCTTGAAGGTTCTTTAGGCGCGCTATGGGCACAGGAGAACGACCAAGGGAAGGAGAGATCCCTCTACTATTTGAGTTGAGTTCTCTTGGGGGCAGAAAACAACTACTCCCCTATCGAAAGACACTGCCTGGCGTTAATCTTCGCGATAACGAAGCTCCGGCATTATGCTTTGGCGCATGAGGTCCATCTCATATCAAAAGTGGATCCTCTCAAGTATTTGATGTCAAGAGCCATACTAACAGGACGACTCGCTAAATGGGCCCTGCTCTTGATGGAGTTCTCGATAACTTATCGACCCCTCAAGGCAGTGAAAGGCCAGGCCATCGCTGACTTCCTCGCTGAGCATCCGATACCTGCCGATTCACCTCTAAATTGCAAATTGCCGGACGAGCACGCGTTTGACACGATCGACAAGGAAAAAGAAGGGAATGACACCCAATGGGAACTCTACTTCGATGGGGCATCTTCCATGAAGAAGCGAAAGCACAACTCCCCAATAATCAAATCGGGGGTAGGCCTTATCTTCGTGATTCCACAAAGAGGGATAATGCGCTTTGCCTTTTACTTAACAGAGCCGAGGAAGAACAATGAAGCCGAATATGAAGCTTTGATAGCAGGTCTTGAGATCGCTGTCGACATGGGAATCGAAAACCTCCTCATATACGGAGACTCTCAGCTAGTCGTTAGTCATGTAAATGGCGACTATCAAACGTGCAAACCGGAGTTGGTAAGGTACGGTGAGAGAGTGCAACAATTGCTGACTCAAATTCCCTCCTACATTCTGGAAAGCATACCGCGTATAGAAAATAGCAAAGCGGATGCATTAGCCAAACTCGCTAAAGAACTGGCTGACGAAAACCTCGATGACGTGAGGATCGTTGTGCAAAGCCATCGGGTTCTTGCACCAGCGGAAATATCTCCGGAGTCGTCTGAAGAAAAGTAAGCGACCAAGCAAACAACCCTACAAATAAAAGACCAGGAAAAGGCTAAGGATTGGAGAGAATCCTTTATTGATTACTTCAAATCCCATCGAACACCTGAAGATGCGTCCTCAAGACATCAGCTCATGAAACGAGCTCTGTCTTTCGCCTTCGTCAATGATACGCTGTATAAGAGATCGTTCGACTCTCTATGGCTGAGATGCCTGGGACCTGAAGAAGCAAAGAGAGTCGTCCAAGAAACTCACGATGGACTCTGCGGTTCTCATCAAGCCGGGCCAAAGATGAAGCTGAAGATCAAAAGGATGGGCTACTATTGGCCCACGATGATCCAAGACTGTCTCGAATACGCGAAGCAGTGCCACTCGTGCCAGATTCACAGGGACTTTATCCACCAGCATCCGAATCCGCTACACCCAACGGTGGCTAGCTGGCCATTCGAAATGTGGGGAATTGACATAATCGGGTCCATCGAACCAGCATCATCCAGAGGACATCGGTTCATATTGGCGACAACCGATTACTTCTCTGAGTGGGAAGAAGCCATACCGCTAAGAGAAGTAAAAAGGGAGAATATTCTCCACTTCTTCAAGACACACGTCATCTATCGGTTCGGCACTCCACGACGGATTATCTCTGATAACGGACCATCCTACAGAAGTCACAAAAATCAGCCGCTTCGCACAGCAACATAACATAGACTGGAGATACTCTTCGGTCTATAATCCCCGAGCTAATGGTCTAGCTGAGGCCTTTAACAAGACCTTGACGAAGATCATAAAGAAGACGGTGTCCAAAAACAAAAAGGACTGGCATGAGAGATTGCATGAAGCTCTCTAGGCATATCGAACTACGTTCAAAACGGCCACGAATACAACGCCGTATGCATTGGTATTCGGCACTGAAGCAGTACTCCCCTTGGAGATAAAGCTACCCTCCCTACGAGTGGCGGTTCATTATGAGCTAACAGACGAAGAGAATGCTCATCTTCGGCTTGAGGAACTCGACGCCCTTAACGAAACCAGGCTCATGGCGCAGCAAAACCTGGAGGCTTACAAAGTAAGGATGACGCGCTCGTACGAAAGATTGACTAGGCCGAGAACATTCCGCCAAGGCAAACTCGTGCTAGTCTTAAAAAGACCTATGATCCCTAATCGTGCTAAACGGGGGAAATTCGAGCCAAACTATGAGGGCCCGTATATCATAGACAAGGTCTACCAAGGTGGGGCTTACTTGCTCATGAATATGCATGGCGAAAGACCCTTTAGGCCAATAAACGGTCGGTTCTTGAAAAAATACTACGCCTGACCGAAACGTCTGTAAACTTCTACAAACCGCAGCATCCTAGGGCTGACGCAAAGAAAATAATAATAAAATAATAAAAAAAAAGGTACGTCCATAAGCAAAACGGGCATGGATGAAAACCCGAAAGGGCTCCGTGAGTAAGAACAGCAGGGCTACCGGCGAGTTTGTGAAAACCCGAAAGGACGCAATCTCGTTAAAAGACACTTGCAAGGTCCTCTTGACCTTGTAAGGAGAAAATACCTGCGTGAGATCCTTATGACTCATAAGGAAGCAACACACTTAGGGATCCCTATGATTCCTAAGGAGAAGTTACACTTACGAGATCCTGACGACTCGTAAGGAGAATTCCCCTATGAGACCCTCACAGCTCATAGGATTCAAAAGCCTTAAGTTACAGGGATCTAAACCTGTTCTTAAGCCATCACATTTCCCAGATTGCCCTACAAGTGGTTCAATATTGACCATTGTATACAATCCACGGGCATAAATAAACGTCTCTCCCACCAAGTTCCACCGATGACGCGAAATGTTCTCATTTGGTGAATGACACTTGTAAGTCCTCTCGATTTACAAGGAGAAAACACTCTTGTAAGATCCTTACGACTTATAAGAGAACGTACACTTAGGAATCCTCATGATTCTTAAGGAGAAAACGCATATACAAGATCCTCATGACTTGTGGGGAGAAATATCTTTATGAGACTCTTACGGCTCATAAAATCAAAAGCCTTAGCCGACAGGACCTTAACCCTGTTTGCTAAGCCACCTTTGTTCAAACCGACAAAGGCAAATGATGATTCGCTCCTGGCCATTTCCCAGTTGTAGCGATGTTGATGCCTAAATTGGTATCAAATTCCAAGTTTAAACTCGCGGCAAAAAGTCAGCAAGCCATAAATGCATACAAAAACAGCCGAAATGATGGGGCAGCTCGCAATAAAAATCAGCGAGTAAAATATATGCATGCAAAAACAGCCGAAATGATTGGGCAACTCGCAATAAAAAGCAGCGAGTAAAGAGAAAAAATAGCCGAAATGATTGGGCAACTCGCAATAAAAAGCAGCGTGTAAAGAGAAAAAAATAGCCGAAATGATTGGGCACCGCGATAAAAAAACCGAAATGATTGGGCAATCGCTATATAAAAGCTGAAATGATAGAGCATCGCGGAAAGAAATAAAAAAAAATGAATGAAACTTTTGCCCTGCAGGTGAGTCTATACCGACCCCTGTATACAATCCATGGGCACAAACGAAAAGAGAACCATATTTTCCCAACAGGCTCCGTCAAAGGGAGAGCCAAGTCTTGATGGTTCACAAAACAACCTAAAAACTATCCCGACATTCGTCTCGGTACAGCAGAAATAGTGTCAACAATGGTGTTTCTTCTCACTCCAACAGGTTGCAGACGCGACGTCAACAAGCGACCCCAGGGTCAAAACAAAGAGGAGCCATGGCAAAGTCCCTAGTTCCAAGTCTCGACGGTTCATAAACAACCTAGAGACCGCCTCAACGCTCGTCTCGTTATAGCAGACGCAGTGTCAGCAACGGCGTTTCTTCTCACTCTAGCAGGATACAGGCGCGACATCACCAAGCGGAGCCACGGCAAAGTCCCCTAGTTCCAAATATCGACGGTTCACAGATAACCTAGATACTACCTCAGAGTTATGGCAGAGTCCCTAGTTCCAAGTCTCGACGGCAACATCTAGAGCCTAGAGATCAACAACAGCGTTCTTCCTCCAGCAGGATGCAGACGAGATATCAACAAACGGAACCATGACAAAGTTCCCTAGTTCCAAATCTCGACGGTTCACAGACAACCTAGAGACTACCTCGGAGCCATGGCAGAGTCCCTAGTTCCAAGTCTCGACCGCAACATTTACAACCTAGAGATCAACAGCGACGTTCCTTCTCAACTCCAGCAGGATGCAGATGCAACGTCAAAAACTGACCCCAGGGTCAAAACAACGGAGCCATGGCAAAATCCCTAGTTCCAAGCCTCGACAGTTCACAGGAAACCTAGAGGCAACCGCGACATTTGTCTCGTTACAGTAGATGCAATGGCGGCAGACGAAGCAAAGGAAAATCCCTAGCCTCAAGGTCTTGATGGCAACTCAAATAAAACCTGGAAGACTATCGGAGATCATCTCACACCAGCGCAGAGTGGTTATGACTCATCGGGGCTCCCAAACTGAGCCTAACTACAAGTAGAAAGCGACATAGAATACCCCTAACGCTTGCTCTTTCGACGGTAATACTACCTGGAAGATTGCTTGAAGACGTCTTGTCCAGCCCCCGAAGGGATCAGAGACACGACAATCGCAAGGCTACTTGAACAGCAAGATTGCCTATCGAGGAATACATCAGCCAACGCGACGGTACGGCGGGTAAAAAAAACCTAGTACCATAAACCCTAACGGACCTCTGTCGTAAAGAGCAGAGGTTAACTGTGACGTTAGGACATTCTTGCGAGAACTTCTCGATTCGTCTCGACTCGTGAGGAAATTGGTGTCCTTGCGAGAACTTCTCGATTCGTCTCGACTCGTAGGGAAAAGCCTTAGGCAGTGGGGATTAAAAAACCTGTTTCCTAAGCACCGGGGCCCTGCAAGTCAATCTAATAAGGGCGCTTGCATACTATTCACGGGCCACACTCTTCGAAGCCGAACATCGAAAAGGAGGGAAACAACCACGTACGAGTCTTCTCGACTTGTAAGCGGGAAAATTCTCTTGAGATCCTTACTACTCTCAAGAGAAAGCACACTTAGGAATCCTCACGATTCCCAAGGAGAAAATACACCTACGAGATCCTCTCGACTCGTAGGGAGAAAAATCTTTATGAGACCCTCACGGCTCATAAAGTTGGAAAGCCTTAGGTGGCAGATCTGAACCTGACTCCTAAGCCATCGCTGTCCTGCAAGGAGATCAAAATAGATTATCTACAAAATGCATTTGCTAAAAGGGACACACCACCATAAAAAAAAATATGTCTTTTATCATGAATCAAAATGAAAACAAAGTACAATCTATAAAAGAATAAAAAAATACTCTCATTCAGGAGTAAGTACAAAAAGAGAATAAAAAGAAACATATATATTTTTAAGTCGGCGGACGATTTAAGAAATTCGTCAGTTCATCTTTCTTCCGTTGGGTCTCGGCTTCATGTTTTGTTATCGCTATGAGATGGGTCTCCGCCTGAGACTGTTGAGCCTGATACGAGGCGAGCCGACCTTTAAGCTCCTTTTTAGCAACTTTGTGAGCTTCAACTATCTCGCGAGTAAAAATAACGGATTTATCAATGGCTACCACCTCCCTGATAGCTTCTTGAAGCACCCGCCAAAGTTCATACGCATGAGTGGTCTTAGCCGTGAGTTCAGCTTGAAGTTCCCCCAAAGCATTTGAAGCTAGCTCCCTCTCCGAAGATTTTCGGTTGAGCCTCTTCTCACATGACTGCAAATTTGCGGCGCACCGTTCAACCAGCCCTCGCAAGCTCGTCTTTGCAGCCACGACCTCTGAAGGAAGGCGTGAGCACTCAAGACCATGTAAGCAAGCCTCCACTCGACGACCAAACTCTACCCAGACATGCACCAATGTTTCATCATAGTAAGTGGTGAGAAAGGGCAGAGAAATGTTGGCTTCGGCAGCAAATTCTTCGGCTGTGATCGAACTACCAGCATGAAGATCTTCGATAAGAGCCGACAATGTGTGAAAGCTTTGCTTTGCCATCCGTTCAGATGCGCGCCGGGCATAAGGGTCGGGTGGCATAATGATGCGAGATTCCAGCGGGATAAGAACGGGCAAAGCTGTCAAGATTCATAAACAATCAGCGAGATTTGCAAACAAAGAATAGATGGAACAACGTCAAAACTTTACTTACCCACAGTTATGCAAGGAGGGTTTAAAAGATCCCCAGGCCCGTCGAGGATCTCAACTTTGTCGTCAGCTTCCAGAACTACAGAAGGCATTAGCATCGTTATACGAAATAATGATAATGCAATGAGGGGGTCAAATAACACTGACCTTGACCAGAAGAGAGGACGATGCGTTGCGGGGATATTGCCTGCGGAGCGGCCATCTCGAGCAGACGCTGAAAAGACTTTCTGGGGGATAGATCCGCGATGGACGCCGCCAATTCTCGTAATTCTGAAAACACAGATAGATTCAGATAATAAAGAGATCATTAAAACAAAATATAGAAGAATGCCTTCGATGCTCCTCCCTCTTTGAACGGGAGGGATAGCAGCTTCGGCAGCCTCCTCCATACCCTCAGGAACATCACCGGGGACGTGGACTGGTGTAACAGCTTCCAGCTGAGGGGCAGCGGCCACCGCTTCAGGCTCTAATGAAGGGACGGCAGTCTCGACTACCGGTTCCACAATCTCCGGGCCATCAACAGAAAGATCCATTAAATCTGCGGCCAATAAAGATGCCTCTTCTGAGAGAGCAAGCACCGGGAGAACAGAAGCCACCAATGGAAGCTCTACAGCAGGAATAGCAGCTGTATCGACCCCCTCCACACCTACTGGTGTCTCATCGGGGTTATTTACAGAGTCCATGGTCAGGACGCGACTTGAGCTCAAATTCTCTGCTATTGCCGAAGTTCCTGCAAAGTTTTATGAAGATAAGAAGACATAAAAAGCGAAACAAATTACTTGCCGAAGGAAAAATACAGAAAACATGCATACCGATACGCCAAGATGCCTTTAGTATGGCTTTTTCAAGCCGACGTTCCTTCCTAAGAAGGTATGCTCACCGGGGTTCAAGTGTAGATTCATGGCCGCCGGTCTACAACGACAACTCATCTTCAGAAGCGGCTGAGATAGGCTGTTTGAGGGCTATCTCGCCACCCTCTTCCAGAGGACCTATAAATATTCACCGTATTGATGGAGGATCTTCGTAGAATATGACGGCAGAATAAGAACTCTTCGGGATGCGCACGTTCTTGGTCTCATCGTGGGAACGCCTTATAGCCTCAGCCAATTGAGTGGCTTCCTCGGCAGATGAACCCAGAAAGAGAAGACCATCATCCAGCTCTTGCATGGATATTGGTTCGTCTTGAACAATAGGCTCGGATTCCACCAAAAGGTCAAGAAGACCGGTGACCGTCTTCTTTCTCATCTTCGACCCAGAACTAACGTTGGAAGATGATCGTTTCCTTCCCTTCGGCGCTTGGCGCGATGTTGACCCACTTCGCCTCCACTGTCCCCTTTTGGCGATACCCCTGATGATAACGTCGCCACTAATGGAGGGGCCGCTGGCAATTCGGCAGAAGCCTTTGCTTGATCTCTAGTACGCATCGGCATCCCTGCAGTGGGAGGAATCAACCCGGTTTCTGCGGCCTGCGAGATGAGGACCGCACCACCATCCCTCAAAAGAGGGCAAACGACTGACCGCGGTCGCAACGGAACGCTAGCAGCTTAGGTTGGGACTGGAGTTTTATATTCGAAGAGTACCCGCCTTTCCTCGGCAATGATAGGACCAACCCGGTGGCGATACCAGCCCACAAAGGAGCCTACAGACCTGGGGAGATAGTCAGGTTCTGGGATCATGAACACGGAGCCAGTATTCAGCCGCGTAAAATGATGAATAACGTCGCGAATAACTCCCAACGATGAAGTAGGCTCAACCAAGAACGCTTCAAAGGGGACGCCCAGATTATAGCCTAGTTGTCGGGCAAAGCGGTGCGGATTATACCGCATAAGGAGAGCCGTATCATTCTGGCGGAACACCAAATAGCCCGTCCTGATCGAGTACAGATGCATGATCTCCCTAGACTTTAAAGAGGGTGCTCCCCCTTTCGACAAGTCGAATAGCTGCTGGGCAGGCCCCGCTGGAGCAGAAAGAACGCGATCAATAAACACCATTCCTCCCTCATGGGTATATTAATTGAGCAGAACACGGAGGGCCCCTAATTGAGTCGGATCGGGAGCGGAGGCATCCACCAATCTCATAACTCGAGGGAAGGTGTAGGAGTTATAGAAGTTCAGCCTTTGATGTGCCGCGAATGCCCCCAGCACATCCATTTCGATCCAAGATGTGAAGTAATGAAGGGGAGATTCACAACATCTACACCTGGAGTCGAAGTGTTAGCCGCAACACTTAACCCGTGATAAAGATGCGATAGTCCCACGATGCCGACGGCCAACTTTTCCGCTTCAGCTATACGATGGGCGGGATGGAAGACGGAAGCTCTCATGAAGCGTCGGTGTGACGGTATCACAAACCAGCTGAGCCAAAGGCTGATAAAACCAACAAAGAAGGTATTTTCATACATGTCGGGAGCCACAATCGAACCAAAAGGAACGACTGACAAGATCGGGATGTAAAACTGTGGTAGATCATCTGCTTTAACCGGCAGTCTATCCAAACCAAACCAAAAGGATCATCGATACTCGCAAACTTCGGGGCCTCCTTGGATAAAATATCCCCTTGAATGAAACAAGCGATAAAGCTCTCGAAAGTGACACCCTGCCCTTCTAACTTCGCAAACAATCTGTTGAAAATACCCAGGGCCTTGATCAGACTGGGGTACTTATGACGGACGGCGGTTTCGGCTGTCAGACCATCAAGCACAGCCGACATGGTGGAGAAAACATATTCATCAGGAGGCATCAGTTCCTCGTAATGCTCCCCATTAATGGGCAGTCCTGAAATCTCACGGAATTCATCCAATGAGATAGACACCTCTCGATCCCCTAGTAGGAAGGTGTTGGTGGGCAGATTCCACTGGTTTAAGAAGGCTTTGATCCACCAGACGTGGCATGGTAATGAAAGAGCGATGCATATACTGCCTGATATAGTCCGACCTTCTGCAGCCTTACGCGGTGGACAAAAAGAATATAGCGAGCCTAAATAAGGTAGCCCACCAGGTGTCGGGGGGTGATACCCACTTTATAGACTTGCCCCCAAGGTCGATATTCGACTTGGCAAATCCGACGCCCCAAGATGTCTATAGCAGGCAGGGGTTGGTTAGGTATCCCAGAAGTAGAGGGCTCCAGCCGGCCTGAAAGAGTCCAATTGGTCACTTCCACTGCATAAGCAGTCTGTGGGCGTTCCATCGGCAGTATAGGACGAAGAGTTTCCACCGGCTCCCCGCAAATGAAACTTCGGCGACCCCGGATGATGTGGCCGTACCAAGTGCCCCATAAGAGCAGATTTGTCCGATCTTTATCATGAGCACTGATCATCGCCATTGCTTCCTCGTCCGACGGCGATTGTGTAAAAGCAGCGTCTGAGCGGGTGTAAGGGAAATAAGGAAGAGAAGCCATTGTGCCTGAAATAAGGAAAAAATGAAGCTGTTAATAAAACCCAAGCACATATATATATATATATATATATACATATATATACACACACACATATACATATACATATACATATACATATATATACATATAATAATAATAAAGCAGGATGTCTGTTTTGCGGGGCCACTGCCTACGAAACACATGGACCCTACAAAATCAATATGGCGGCTCACTAATGATAAGACAGGGTAATCATTATGAGAACAAAAAGGAGATTCTCAATAAATGAACAATGGAGTTTAAACACCTCTGCACATTCCCCCAAGAAAAAACCCATTATAAACTCTGTGCAGATCAAAGAAGAATCTCTCTTAAAAAAATTTCAAGAACAGCTGAGAGTAAAAATCCCAAGATGCCTTCTTGACTTTAGAGCTAAGTTCTCTGGGGGGAATTAAATTCCTTTTTAACATAGGAATTAAATTCCAGGAAAAATTTTTAGAGCTGAGCTCTTTGGAGTGGAATTAAATTCCAGAGAAAAACATGTGCCATCATCAATCCCCTAAGATCAGAAAAAACGCCTAACATTGGGTGCTTACTACCTAAAGATTGTGCATTTTTAAAGCTCGGAAAGATGAGTTTCATTAAAGGGAAAAACCCTTGGTGTGGATTTAAAATCCAAAGAGAATTTTATAAAAGGAGAAGAAAAAGTTCCTCAGCCGTTCAAGATCCTTACCTGAAAAAAAAGATTCTTTTTGGACAGAGTTAAACTCTGAAATTTTTTAACAGAGAACTGAGCTCTGAGGAAGAAAATTAAATTCTCAAAGCAAAAACGAAGAAGGAAGAAAATGAAGGAACGGAGGCGATGCTGAGGATGAGACCTCTGCATTTATAAGACATGATAGGAAACGGTTCATCTTCCCCGTTCCCTAGGAAAATCCAACGGCCGTAAAGGTGACAGCGTTGCACTCGCGTGCAAACACGTGAGAACAACGCTGTAGGGGCATTTGTTCCCTCATGGGAATTGAATAAAACATATGAATTAAACAACAAGGAAAGCCCCCAGGTAGAGCATCACGTGATCGGGCCTCACGTGTAGACACGTGACTTTTTATAGGCAAAGTTTATAGGCGCTGAATGAAATAAACAATTGGAGATGCTTAATTGGTGGGGTCACGTGCCAACACGTGATGGGTTCCTGTGCCCTTTAAACTAATAGAATTAAATTCTAATTAGAAGCTTTATGCTTAATTGGTGAGGTCACGTGTCAATACGTGATGGGCTCCTGAGCCCTCTGAATTAATAGAATTAAATTCTAATTAAAAGGAATCAAAAGGCCTAATTGGAAAAATATTTCCCTATATCTTTCCAAACAAGAAAGATTGAACTCTGTAAAGTAGATAACCGTTGGATTAAAAATCCAATGGTGATTAAAAATCACCAATTTATAGGAAGATTCTGTGCAAGGAAATATTTTCCTAAAATTTGCCGGGAACAACAAATGAAATATCTTATGTGAAATAGAAGTCTTTGGATTAAAAATCCAACGGTGAATAAAATTCATCGAGTGATCTAAAAGATCATGTTGGTTATAAAATCAATCAAAATCTCTCAATGAGAGATTGGTTGAACAAACTGATTCTTTTCTTTCTCCTATAAATAGGAGCCAAGTTTTAGAGACAGAAGGAAAGAGAAAAAACCCCTTCGTAAGCCAAAAGAAAAGAATTGAATTCTCCAGAGAGAGGAAGATCCCCTCAGAGAAAAAGAAACCCTAGGTAAGGGAAGGAAGAAAAACACAGCGAATATTTTATCTCTTCTTCACCTTCATAAGAGTTTAACTCTTCTAAAAAGAACTTAGTTCTTCCTCTAGTTGAAGATCTGCAGAAGCAGATCTCCCCACAAGTTGAGAATTTAATTCTCATCGGGAATATTTGTTATGCAGATTCAAAACCTAGGGGGAGGATTGAGTTCAAAAAATTTAATTCTTACAACATATAGGAATTTAATCCTCTAAATAAAATTAGGGTTCAACCCTATATAAGAATTTAATTCTTATCAAACAGGGGACTTAACTCAAGATCTCCATGCACGTATAAAAAAGAAGATTAGCACCCAAACATGATCACGTGTTCCCACGTGAGCACCCGTGTTGAACGAGAGAAAACAAATGAGATCAGGTCACGTGCTCCCACGTGACCCCTGAACAAGCCCTTCAGAAGAAAAAAGGGGGAATAAACCCAAGGCAGTTTCTATTTTAGGACGCCTCACGTAACATCATGTGACCCCTTAATAGTGCTTAGCACTTTTCAAAAGAGAATAAAACAAAGGCAGCTTTCAGTCTTTGGAGACGCCTCATGTGATCCCACGTGACCCAATAGTGCTCAGCACTCAGAAAAGAAAAAGGGAACAAATTCAAAGAAGTTGTGCCAAATCTCAGGCGTCTCACGTGACCTCATGTGAGCACCTCAGACTTTCAGTGTTTAACACTACTTCAAACGCCTCACGTGACCCCACGTGAGCGCTTCAAATCTTCAGTGTTTAATACTACTTCAAGCGCCTCACGTGACTCCACGTGAGCACTTCAAATCTTCAGTGCTTAAATAATACTTTAAGACATCACGTGGGAGCACGTGAGTGCCGAACATATGCTAATGTTTAACATTATGATAGGCCAATCTTAGCCCAAGTTAGCTAAGTCTCCCAAAGACAAAACCTTGTTTTTTTAACCAAGCCCTAATTATGTTCAGGTCTTCCAAAATTAATCATCTCAAATGGCATTTACAATAATGTTCATCCCATTGCTTCTCAATTTGGCATTTGGTTCAAGAGTACATCTCTTCACACCTCTGATACATGTCGTTGTAATTCTTCAACGTCTTCAGAGAGGTGGTGGGTCTCGATGACCAATAACTATCTGGTGCATTTCCAAATCCATGTTTGCATCTAAACTTTGGACCGTAATGTCCTTAAACTAACTATGGATCACAACGTCCCTAAATTAAACTCTATGGACTATGAGGTCCTTAAACTCATGGACTATGATGTCCTTAAACTTATGGACCGCAATGTCCCTAAACTAAAATAATAAAGCCCAAATGTTCTTTTGTTAGATCTAAATGATCCTGTTAAGTAGATCTTAGTCTAAAATCAGACTAACGTATTCTTAACAAACGTTTAATTTGATCTTAGTCTCAAATGAGATTAACGATCCTTAAACTCAACCCAAACCCAAATCTAAGAAAATACGGATTTGGACTAATCCACGCCCTACGGGCGACAACATAACTTAGTCTCCGTATACAATCCATGGGCAACCAAAAACAAAACAAACACACACGACACGAAGTGACCATTTGGAGAAGGAGAAAGTGGTTACCGTGATACGGTAGCGTAATTAACTGCAGGGGCTTGCGCCTGCAGGGAAGAGCGTCTCCACAATCAAAAACCCCTCACAATGAGGGGGAATCTGACGAAGTCTGCTACATCGGTGGCATCTGTCCAAACCTCTGATGCACGGTGCCATAAATCAACTTGGCATCTTCGGAGAGGTGGACGGATAAAACCAAATAGCATTTGCCCCTAAATTCAGGCAAGACGACCTATGCGGTTTCGTCTCTGTTTTCGGCGGTAAACAGACATTTTTGGGGACGATATTAGTTTAAGGACGTTTCAGTCCATTATCGCTATTTTTGAGGCGAATATTAGTTTAGGGACATTTCGGTCCCTTATCCTTTTTGCACGCACGTGTATTTGTTACGTGACAAAGTGAACAATGGTGATATCGAATGTGCCCAATTTGGGGCACGATCCGATTTGAGGCCTGCACATCAATTTAGAAGTGCATCAATATAAAAAATTAGTTGGTCGTCGGGACCCGCCACCTCTCTGAAGACGTTGAAAAATTACAACGACATGTATCAGAGGTGTGAAGAGATGTACCCTTAAACCAAATCCCGTATTTGAGGGAAAAGATCATGGCGGATCATTTAAGAATCATTAGCCTTATTTGAGACTACGATTATGAGATATGGGATGAATATCATTTTGGATATCATCAATGAGAGATCATTAGTCATGTTTAAGACTAGGATCGGTTTGGAAATCGCGAGTATATGGGCTCGCTTGAAAAATCAAAGAGGTTTAACCCTCAGGAAACTTAGCCAATTTAGGCTAAGACTAGGTTTCTGTACTACCCAGCAGTGCTAAGCACTCAGTTAAACAGCACTCACGTGTGTTTCACGTGAAGCGTTGAAATAGTGCTAAACACTAATTTCTGTGGTGTCCACGTGCGTTTCACGCGAGGCGCTGCACTAGTGCTAAGCACTAGCTTTCTGTGGCGCCTACGTGCATTTCACGTGAGGCGTTGCACTAGTGCTAAGCACTAACTTTTTCAGGCGCTCCCGTGTGTTTCATGTGAGGCGCTGTGTAACTTGGCCTTGAGCGCTCACGTGTTTTTCACGTGAGGCGCTGAGTTCTTTTAGAGATTTAATTTCTGTTGATATTTTTAGAGAACTTAAATCTTTGTTAATGATATTTTGACCATTAATAATCACCAAGATCATTATTTTGAGGATCTGGGATCATGTTCTTTAAAAACTAAGTTCTTGATATGAAAGAACTAAGTTCCTGGAGTATTATGAACTCTATGTTCTCATGTTCAACCTTGTTCTTTCCTGAATCTTTGATTCTCAAGAACATAATCTTCTCGATGAGAATTAAATTCTCAACTTGTGGGAGACTTGTCTTATGGATCTTAGATCCAAAGAAAGAACTAAGTTCTTTGAGAATGGTTAAACCCTTAGATGTGATATGATAGGTAAATGAGATATTTTGATCTCTTCTTTTTTCTTTACCTAGGGTTTCTAGGAGGGAGATCCTCTTTTTTTTTGAGAGAGAATTAAATTCTCTGTTCTTTTTAGAGCCTTCTTTATTTTTACAGAAGCTTATGGAGGGGTTTCCTCTCCTTTTATTCATCCTCCTCCCTTTTGATTAATCTCTTTGCTTCTATTTATAGGAGAAGAGAAAAATCAATTTGTTGAGAAAATCTCTCATTAAGAGATCATGATTGATTTCATGATCAATCGAAATGATCTTTTAGATCAATCGATGAATTTTATTCACCGTTGGATTTTTAATCCAAAAGCTCTATGTTTAACAGAGAAGATTTCTTATTTGTTTAACAAAATTAGGAAATATTTTCCTAATATAGAATTTTATTCTATCATATAAATATCTTGTTAGTTTAACAAGATTAAAATTTTATTCCAACATAGAATTTAATTCTATCACATATAATTTTATTTTATCATATGAATATCTTGTTAGTTTAACAAGATTAGAATTTTATTCTATCATATGAATATCTTGTTAGTTTAGTTTAACAAGATTAGGAATATTTTTTCCTAATATAGAATTTAATTCTATCATATGAATATCTTGTTAGTTTAACAAAATTAGAATTTTATTCCAACATAGAATTTAATTCTGTCACATAGAATTTCATTCTATCATATGAATATCTTATTAGTTTAACAAGATTAGAATTTTATTCTATCATATGAATATCTTGTTAGTTTAACAAGATTAGGAATATATTTTCCTAATATAGAATTTAATTCTATCATATGGATATCTTTTTAGTTTAACAAGATTAGAATTTTATTCCAACATAGAATTTTATTCGATCATATGAATATCTTGTTAGTTTAACAAGATTAGAATTTTATTCTATCATATGAATATATTGTTAGTTTAACAAGATTAGGAATATAGTTTCTTAATATAGAATTTAATTCTGTTATATGAATATCTTGTTAGTTTAACAAGATTAGGAAAATATTTCCTAAAATAGAATTTTGTTCTATCAGATGATCACCGGTGGATTTTTGATCCAAGGGTCCTCCGTTTAACAGAGAAGATCTTTCTAGTTTAAGAAAGTTCAGGAAAATATTTCCCACATAGAATTTAATTCAATCAGATGGTTTAATTGGTGATATTTTATCACCATTGGATTTTAAATCCAAGATTCTCTGTTAGAAAAAGATCTTTCCATATTAGAAAGATCAGGGAAAATATTTCCCAAATAGAATTTAATTCTATCACATAGAATTTAATTCTACCAGATGGGATCATCTTAAATTGGGGTGCTCACATGCTTTGCATGTAAGCGCTGCCAAAGAATGCAGCAAGAGAACTCACGTGTTTAACACGTGACCCCTAGTATGGGTTTTAGCCTGTTTATTTTCATTGCTCATATACTTTGCATATGAGCGCTCACGTCTTTAACACTTAAGGCCAGTTTGGCCTTTAGGTTTATTTTATGAGCGCTCACGTGTTTAACACGTGAGGCCAATTTGACCCTTAGTTATTTGTTTTCAGCGCTTATATGCTTTGCATATGAGCGCTCACGTGTTTAACACGTGAGGCCAGTTTGGCCTTTAAGTTTATTTTATTCAGCGCTTATATGCTTTGTATATGAGCGCTCACGTGTTTAACACATGCGGCCAATTTGACCCTTAGTTATTTGTTTTCAGCGCTTATATTCTTTGCATATAAGCGCTCATGTGTTTAACACGTGATGCCAAACTATGAGGATTCTTTTCCTCTTTCTTTTCTCTCCCATTTTTTATAAGGGAACAAATAGTTCTTTACCAAAAATTTTGGCGGGAACACCTATCAAGTGGTATAGGGCCGACTGTCCTAGAATTAAGCGGTCGAACGCCCCCCAGGCAAGAGTGGTGTCTTAATGTGAACCGATCCAGCGGGTGTAAGTCCATGATGCACACCCCACGAGTCGCGTGGAGGCAGAATACTTAAAAAACGGTTTTATCAACATGAAAAAACCTGTTCTTTTTGCTTTGCAACATAGACTTATTCCACTTTTAGGATCTTTATTAAACCTTAGCTAACAAGATTAGACTTAGAGAGAGAGCTAACTACTATGTTCAAGAGTTATACCCTTGTTCCTAGTCCTTCGGGTCTTCAAGTAGCTCCTTGCTCCTTGGTTCAAGCTTCCTCTTGATCTCCTTTCCTTTGCTTATTCTAGGTCTTGAAAGAGTTCGGTTGCCGGTCTCCTTTGCGTCGAAGATGGATCCACCCGAGAGCCTATGGTCAAACTCCAACCTCCAAGAGATACCTTAGTGATCTAACTTGCTAGGAGAGATGACTAAGTGGATATAGAGAGAATGTGTATTGGACTAGTTGATCTCAAAGCTCATTGTTTTGCAACACATGCAAGTGTATGAGCTTGAGGAAGATGGAGAGAAGAAACCTAGGAGAGAGAAAGCTTTTGTGATAATGATAATAGAAATGAGAAGAGAGAATGGCTAAGTATTGAGGCAATAATTCATCCATGGAATTAAATAATCTCACAAAATACAACCTTACTTGAATAGTAGCTCCAAAGTGAATAAACAAATACTTAGCCATGCTTTCAACCCATGCCTCAAAAATCTCCTCATTTCCACCTCATTAATCCTTTATGAAAAAACAATAAAACAATAATGAGGTGTCTCCTTCTAGAAACTCATTCTTGTGAAATTACAAGAATGTCTTTTTCCGTATTTTCATACCCGTATCCGTATTCCGAAAAATACGGATACAGTGAGATCAGTATAATCCAATACTACAATACTAAGATCCGGCTTAAACCAAAGCCCACTAGTATTATCTGTCCGAACGTCATTAGCCAGTACACGAATGCGATCGAAACCCTGCCGTAAGACCATACGGCGTCTACATCGTCTCGCCTGATCCAGGGAAACCCTCTGTGTGGGAATCTAAAGACTCGACAGTATGCTGGCAGTGGGTTTAACCACAAGTCCGTCAGTGGCACTAGTTGTACGTAACGGCAACCCAGGTACATGTCGAAAAGGAGGACGACGAGCGAACTCGTCCGTAACCCCTACTGAGCCTGTCCGTGACAATATCCGTGCAGTCCGGTCTGTTCGTCTGAGAGTATCGCATGTATGGTCTAGGGAGGTGGTGAACGTCAGACCCCTAACAACCGTACAAGTCGTGTCGGTGTGGCTCAAGACCATCCGATGTAACAACCCTAATTTTCCAATACAAATTTTTTCAAATATTTTTTTCAAAATCCATAAAAGGGTATTTTAGCTTGAGCACAAGATATAAGTAATTATTTTGCTTTTTAATTACAAGTTAAAAGATTGTAACAACTCCATTTTTAGTGTACAAAACTTGCTTAAAAATTAATGTATACTTGGGGTATTTACATATTCTGTGACTACTTTAAGTAATTAAATGGCACCATAATTACAAGAAGGAGCTTGTAGCTCATTGGTAATACCTTGCACTGCTGAACCAAGCCACCAGAGTTCAAATCCCATGTCCCGCATTATTTTTAATATTATTTTGTTTTAAAATTTATAGAAGTCCAACAGTCAACAAGTGATAAATTCCAAAAATCCCACTACACATAAAAAACTAAATATACCATATGTACACCTGATGACCCCCTACCTCCCCATGCCCTGACTCGGCCGGACGGCCGAGTCCCCAACTGCAAACTTGTGCCTTTTCACCTTCTCAACATCCCTGCACACTCCATTTATTTGGATCGTTTCCAGAGAGCCCAGTAACCACCATTTACTCCATTTTTTAATGATTTCAATACATTTTTATATTTTTTTAAATTAAAACCCTTCATCTACCCTAACACTAGCCTAACACTATAAATACCAACCCTACACACTACCCCCTCACCCTAAACTCTGAGCCAACTCTCAAAAATTTCCAAGAAACCTTGTGTACTTTGAAATCGAACACGAAGCGAAGCTACGGCGGAATTACCGGCAAACTTCCGACGATCATCCTGGGAGCTCCCGCCGACGAAACAACGCACCGGCGGCTCCTCCCGATCCTTCTCCCTCTCCTGGTTGTCCTAAACCCGTAAGTCCCAATTCTATCTTCCCTATTCTTTTCTAAAATTACAGAATTACAAAACCCGACGGAATCGGAACAAATCCGATTTCCGATTCGGTTTCTTTATAAAACTTCACTTTTCTTTAATACAATCATGCTTAAACCAATTCATGTTGACTATTAATCACTAACCAACCATATTGATCAAGTTTCATATCATAAAGTAATTGCTATTTCATTTTACCGTATTTTTCATTTAAATACCACATAGTTTCAATTCTACATATAACATCACAAAACTTGCTATACCTTTAAGTAGATCACGAGGTAATGACCCACCTCCTCACACACTCATATGCAACATAGCACAATACTCTCGGGAATATAGAATACGGGAAATCGACATCTTTACAAATAAATACCATAATTAATAAAACCGTTTTTCCTTAATGATTAGTATTTATATAAATCTTTGCAAAGCGTCGTTACAACCCATTTGGGGAACCCGTTCGGGATGGTGCGGATTATCGCACATCCTCAGGCTTAGTAATGCGAGATGCAGACCTCCGCAAGGAGCATTCGGTCTCGAATGATTTAAAATACGACATCTTAAGAAAATGAGATTTTTAGAAATAATAAATATATATTAAAATTATTTTTACATAAATATATATATAAGTAACATTAAAATATCTATTTTGCAAATAATATAAATATTCCAACTCTTTTCAAAAATCACAAGAATCACTTTACATTAAAATACCATGAATTCCATGCAAGATCAATATTACAAGTTAATACCATATATTATGGAAATTAGGTCATTCTTACTAGAAATGTCACATGTATAAAATCTACATTCATGATAACTTCAAAGACGATAACTAAATACTTGGGGAGTATTTTGAAAAGTATATAAAAGTATTTTTATATAAAAACCCCTCAAGTTCTATAAATTACCCTAAGGACCCTAGTAAATATAGGTTTAAGCGGGACCAATCTCTTGAGCCTTAGGAAGCCGGAGAAGTGGGTGCTTGTCTATCTAAGGTATACAATTAACAAATGGAATGTATATCTATGGTTCGGTTACAATATAACTGTATAATCATGTAAATGGAATGTATATCTATGGTTCGGTTACAATATACGTCTACATCGTCTCGCCTGATCCAGGGAAACCCTTTGTGTGGGACTCTAAAGACTCGACAGTACGCTGGCAGTGGGTTTAACCACAAGTCCGTTAGTGGCACTAGATGTATGTAACGGCAACCCAGGTACATGTCGAAAAGGAGGCCGACGAGCGAACTCGTCCGTAACCCCTACCGAGCATGTCCGTGACAATATCCGTGCAGTCCGGTCTGTTCGTCTGAGAGTATCGCATGTATGGTCTAGGGAGGTGGTGAACGTCAGACCCCTAACAACCATACAAGTCGTGCCGGTGTGGTTAAAGACCATCCGAGAATCTACTGGTCAGTCCACCAGTAATTCTCAATCAGCCCTAGCCAGGGACTTATGGTAATGACCAACCAATCACACTGTGATATTGACTCCCTATACCGGGAGAGACAAATCCCTAACAGTCGCTCACTACCTCTATGTGGCTCGGGACTGTACCCAACTAAAACCTGTTTACACGACTCCTTTGAGCCATGGTAGGGTAGTAATCAAAGCATAGTGGGAACTCACACGAGACAAATAACGACCTTAAGTCGACAGACTAACTGCACACATGTCATGTGAGAACTGCTATCAGACGCTAGGTATAATACCATCTAGTCAGTTCTCGGCGAGTCCTGTCCGGTGTACTCACACCCAGTGAGCATCTGTATACAATCTTAGGTGCACATCACCAATGGATGAGGGAACAATCCATCGCCCCTCGTCAGGGTCTAAATATGTATACACTGGTCTACTCTGGAGTATCGATGCCCAGTCTCAATACTCCTGCGACCGGGGACATTTAAGGATTTCCCTATCGACCACCCAGCTCCCACAAGTATGACTGCCATCACAACGCTGGTAGTCAGGCAAATATCCTACGGGCTTTATCAACATGTTCACAATTTACGAAATACAAAGTATAATATATCACATGTTAAGATAAAGACAAAACCAAATAGCGTACTATCATATCGAGCAAGATTGTTCTGTACATACATATCCTTAGTATCCTATACAATGAAGGCCTCTAGGGCATATATACCCAACAGCGGGCTGATGTCCTGCTTTCCGAGCAGGCTTTGAGCTGGGCGGGACTTTGTCCTGTGCGTTTTGTGGGTAAGTTAGGGCTTGTGCCGATCTATTTAGACTTTATCTAAATTTAGTTGTTGTTTTTGGTCGCTGACCTTTTTCTTATGGTATCTTGCAGAGCCGATAGATCGATCAAAGATTATGGCCACCAAGGCCCAAGGGAGGAAGGGTGGTGGTGCAAGGTCGTCTCGGCCTGCTTCGGGCGCGGCTCCCCAGCAAGCACCTTCAGCCAAGGGTTCCGCAGCACTGCCCCCTCCCCCTCCCTGCGTTCCGGAGGAACGCCGCGGGGGTGGGCAGAAGCACACGCCAGATCCATCCTCCCGGGCTAGGACGGAAGTACTGCCTCCTGCCGAATCCCCACTCAAGAGGCAGAAGAGGGTGGTTTCTCGGCCCCCTCAGGCCGGGATTCAGGTGCAGGAGGGTGACTTCTGCATCGAGGTGCCCTCGGGGCTCTCTGTGGCCGATAGTTTACTGGCGGACATGGGGAAGGCAGCGGGGACCAAGATCCCCCGAGGCACCATGAAGGCTCAAGAAACGGCGATAGCTCAGGAGGCTGTTCAGGTCAGTAATTCTCCCAGAATTTCTCCGAATAATGTATAAATAAAAAAAAATGCTTCTAACACGGCTCCCGTTTTTCTAGGTCCTCCAGCATTGCGCCATCCTTGCTGCAGTGGAGTCCGAGGAGGTAGCCCCAGCAATGAAGAAGGAGGGCGAATCTTCTTCACGAGAAGAAGAGCTCCTCGTCCGGCTGCAACAGACGGAAGAGAAGGTGACCCTCCTCGATTCGAGGTTGGTCGCGGTGGGCTTGACGGTCGCCAAATTGAAGGAGTCCCATCGGCTCCTGACTGAATCTAACCGGGCTATCCAGGCCCAGATAGGGGAGGTCAACAGACTCTTCGATGTCATGAATAGGCAAAGAGACTCGTTCAAGCGGGATACTCAGGCGACTTGCGAGGCGACGAAGCTCACGGAGGGGGGAGTGGAAAAGGCCATGGAGGAGTATAAGACATCTGACCAGTTCTACCTTGACCTCGCCGACTGCGCGGCCGTCGGGTGGCATAACGCCCTCGATGCCGTTAAGGAAGCCATCCCCGGGTTTGACGATCTAGAGCTTAGTGCTAGGTATCCCCTCACCGAGGAAGCGCCGCAGGGGGACGGTGTTGAGCCGGCCGGTGAAGGCGAGGCGGCGGGCGGAATCGCCGAGTCGGACGTTGCGATCGTAGCCCCAGAAGGAGGCACCGATCAAGGGGAAGTGGCGGCCGAGAAGGAAGTTAGAGCTACCCCTGCCTCGATAATCAAATTTTGTAAGCCTCCGGGCATTTTGTAAGGCTAGGGAGCCTATAGTACCTTGTATACAATTTTTGGATATTAATAAAGTACTTTTAGCTCGCAAGTGTCTTTAGCTCGCCAGTATTTTCATCTCGCAATTATTTTTAGCTCGCAAGTATCTTTAGCTTGCCAGTATTTTCATCTCGCAAGTATTTTTAGCTCGCAAGTATTTTCATCTCGCATGTATTTTTAGCTCGCAAGTATTTTTATCTCGCAAGTACTTTAACTCGCAAGTATTTTTATCTCGCCTTCAGAGTGCTTCAATTTTCGCAAGTGCAGATAAGTCGGTGTCCAGTGGACGTCCAGCACATGCAATGTTGAGTGTCGAGTGCTGGGCGAGCGCGACGTACGAGCTAGCGAAAGCCAAGCATAGGTAGACCGGCGTCTGCCATCACCTGGAGTTGAGGTGTCGATCATGCGCCACGTATATAAATCGAACGAACGCCAAGTATAGGTAGGTCGACGTCCCACTCACCCCAGAGTCGAGGTGATGATAGATCGTGCGCCGCGTATAAATCGGACGAATGCCAAGTATAAGTAGGTCGGCGCACCCCTCACCCCGGGGTCTAGGTGATGGTTGATCATGCGCCGCATTTGAATTGGACCTTGAAAGAGCCGGGCAGGAAGCTGATCGGTCACCTCTAGATGAAGGTTTAGGATCCGCGGAGTGGCCGGGTAGGAAGCTGCCTTCAGCGGATGAGTTGAGCAAGAAACTACTCGGCCGTCCCTTGGTGAGGGCTTTAGATCCGCGCAGTGGCCGGGTAGGAAGCTTGTAACGACCCTGAATTTTTCGTACAAAATTTTTCTTCTTAAAGTACAGAAAGGGTTTGCAAGCCTGAGCACAATTTAAAAGTTATTTTTGTTTAAGAACAGCAAGAAAGAACTTGTAGCTCACTGGTAAAGCCTTGCACTGCTATGACATAGTTCATATGTTCGAATCCCATTAGCCACATATATTTTTTACTGATTTTTCTTTTAAATTTTTGGAAGTCCAAAAGTTTACACGTGCTCTGCACATAAAATGAAATGTCACAGAAAAATATGTGGAAAATTGTATTAACAGCGAGAGGGACACGTGGCATTCATCCGACGGTCCCCCTCAACAAAATGGCCGACGAGATGGGCAATAAAGCCGCCACCGCCAGAACCCCCGTAGGGGATGGTTTCCGTGTTTTTCCCACAAAACCCCTTGGCCTACCTCACTACCCCTGTTCTATTTATTTTCCCTGCAATTATCCAGAGAATTAAACTTTAGCTTTAAATCCAATTTTTAATGCATTTTTAATTCTTTCTTTAATTCCAAAACCCTAATTTTACACTATAAATACAACCCCATACCCTAACCCTCTTCATTTTGAAACCTATTGTCAAAATTCTCAAAAAAAATCTAAGTCTAAGAAGAGTACAAGTGGAGTTAGCCCTAGGTCAAATTCCGACGAGGATTCGAGACGTTTCCAGCGACCCCGCGACTCCACGAAGGCTACTAGCCTTATCCTCTACCTCCCCTCTCTCCTTTAAACTTGTAAGTCCCATATATCTTCTTCTCTTTCTACTATAACACTTTTCTTTTTTAAAACATGTCGGTAAGTGGAGTTATACCGACATTTGTTTCTAAAACCTTTGAAAACCACAATTCTTCTTAAGAATTACTTGTACTCATGTATATACCTTACTTGTAATCATTTAACTAATATTTAGAAACCAATTTCATTCTAAAACTCCATGTTAAATAACTTTAATTAAGCTTTTACGTTTAAATACCATGAAGTTTACATACGACATCTTTTAATTGTTTTGCTTAATATTACCTTTAGAAAACCTCACGAGGTAATGACCTACCTCTCACATACACACATCTTGACATAGCACGATTCTCTTGAACAATATTTTTGTGGCAAAAGACGACTTTTCATCAAAATACCTTAAACTATTAAAAACCCGGATTTCTTTAAATTGTGTTACTTAATTCTTTGTGATTGTGCCTCTACAACCCATTTCGGGGAACTCGCTATTGGATGGTGCAGATTATCGCACATCCACGGGCTAGTAGGGTGAGATGCAGACCTCCTCACGGAGCATACGATCTCGATGGAATTTTAATACAATTTTTAAGAAAAACGAGGATTTCTATTTAATAATAAAAATGTATTTTTAATAATTATATAAATATTATCAAACTATATATTTTAATATATAATAAAATTCTATGTTTTCTAGAAAATAAACGAATGACAAGTTTCACTAAAATACCATCAAGTATCAATGCAAGACAAAGTTTACATTAAAATACCTTGAACTATTCAAGCTATGTATAATTTCACTAATATACCTCACACTTTAAAATTCACATTCATGACAATTCTAAATAATATAAATAATTACTCGAGCTTTATTTTGAAAGTGTATTAAAATCATTTTTCATAAAACCCCTCGAGTTATATAAAATTACATTAAGGACCCTAGTAAATATAGGTTTAAGCGGGACCAATTCTCTTGAGCCTCAAGGAGCCGGAGAAAGTGGGTGCTTGCCTATTTAAGGTAGAAAATTAAAACAGAGTTATTAATGGTAATTGTCCTGGAAAAAGACACAAATCCTGTTGTCCATGTCCAGCAGTTACCGATAACTCCTAAACTTTTTCAGGATCCAATTCTGTTTAAAGTGTCTGACTCAAGTCAGAGTCCAAGTAATAATCTGAATCCAATTTACAAGAATCCAATTCTAACATGAATCCAATATACCAAACGCGTATACTTGAACTGAACCTGAATACCAGAACAATATCATCATGCAAACATAACTTGACTTGACCGAACCATGGCTATATCTTGACTTGACTACATGACTACTTGATATATCCTGAATCTGTTTACATGAACAACTTATACCATGGTCTCGGCAAGTCTGATAACTACAATCAATACAATATATATATATATATTACGGAGTTTTAACGGGGTAGATTGGTACGGAATGTGTTAAAAGTGACACGATAATGGTCACTAAAAGACACCTACATGAACATTCTGTGCCGTTGTCCCGTGGGTTTTGACGGGGCCTTATACTTACATGTTACCTTAGTCCACGGAGCAAGTTGGACTCCTCTCGTATACACTGATACATTCTGTACCAAGTTACAAACAACTACGTTAGCATAACAACATATAATTTACCAGTTCTATTCTCTTTACTTGTCTATTCCATTCTATTTTTTTTGGGACTTACCGAGCGCTAGTTCGCTGACGACATTCCTGTTTCTTTCTTTCTTTAGAATGTTCGTCAGGAGGACCCAACCCTCAGGAGACCGAGCCCAGCCAGGAGTACTTAGAGCAGATCACCGAGCAGCACGACTTCTAGCTTTCACTTGTACTTATTTCATTTCATATGCCATTGTTTAGGCATTGCTTTCTATCATTGTATTTTCCTTTTCAAACCAGTTGTAATGTAAAGAAAGAATGTTAATAAAAGTTGTTGTTATTATTGCATCTCTTGTTATTCTTGTGTATTCATTTATATTGCTTATTTACGCTTAACGTGTTTACTTCTGAGTAAATATGTCGCGTGCCTCGTCACATCTCCTTCCTCGTACACTAGGAAGCGGGGCGTGACAAAGCTGCCTTCGGCGGATGAGCCGAGTAGGAAACTACTTGGCCGCCTCTTGGCGAGAGCTTTGGATCCGCGGAGTGGCCAGGCAGTAAGCTACCTTCAGCAGATGATTCGAGCAGGAAACTGCTCGGCCGCCTCTTGGCGAGGGCTTTGGATCCGCGGAGTGGCCGGCAGGAAGCTGCCTTCAGCGGATGAGCCGAGCAGGAAACTACTCGGCCGCCTCTTGGCGAGAGTTTCCCAGATTCTATGTTTTTCTAGGAAATGTCGTTCAACCTTCTTTGACCCGTATTTTAAGGAAAGTGCGACATGAAATCGGGTGCCACGTGGTCGTGCCTCATTGGGAAAGTGTGATATCTCGTGATTTGTGTTGTAGCGCAAGAAGATCTCGTCCGTTGGAAGATTTTTTGATGAGGCTATAAATATCGAAGGCGTGGTTGAATTCCTCCTAGATGCTATATTCCTTGAAGATGACGGGCCGCGTTTACACCATTAGAGAGATCGTGTCCCGAGACAACGTGTATTTCTATGGTCTTGACCGTTCCGAGGCAACGTATGAGGCTGTGATAAGTCGTATGGAGGGGCATTGCGGTCGTCTACTTCCCCAACGACCTCCTCTTCTACAAGTGCTAATCTATGCGATATGCAGGTCATCCCCGGGTCTTTATAATGTTCTGTCCCTGTAGGCGATGGACGAGGCGTTTGATAAGATGCATACGACCCATGAGCTTGGTCTTATCTCAAAGAGCCGGAAGGATCGCTCGGTGGACATTCTTCTCGAGTGTTTCCAGCAGAGGTTGGTTATGGCGTCGTGCTCGGTGGTTTGGGATCCCGGCGAATCCGTAGCTTCTAGGGCCACGGGCACCGTCAGAGGGAGTGAGCGGAGGTTGCCTGGGCTCGGCTGAAGGAGCTCTCTTCCGAGTATCATCGTCAATATTTTCGTAATCCTCATCCTCTTTTACTGTAATACTTGTAATATTATGGAGCCAAGAATACCTCTGAATAAAGTATAAATAAATTTTCTTTTGGTCAAGGTTACGGTGTGTCATCTCTCTTCTCCCCCCTTTTTTTTGTGCACCGGCCGATATGTGCCCCTTCCATGCCTCTTAACTCGGATTCGAGGAAAGGAAGGGTGGGGTTACGGGTCGGTGTCGAAGTCTATCTTGCATGAGGACTTAGTTTAGAGAATTTAGTAGATGTGAAAAGAAACTATATTATTCGAAAAAGAAAAAGAAAAAAGGGGGTACATGTTTATCTGTACAGCTTAAGCTTTTCGGCATTATATGGCAGAGGTAAATTGCGCCCTTTGGAGTCCTGGAGGCGGTAGGCTCCACCGGGCAGCGTCTCTGTCACGAGGAAGGGCCTGTCCCATTTTGGGGAGAACTTATGTAGCTTCGCTTAGTTTATGAACTCGTTTCGCAGTAAGACCAGGTCTCCTGTCTTGAAGGCTCGATGCCTGACTCGAGCGTTGTAGTAGCTGGCGGTTTGCTGCTGATTGGCAGCCATCTTGATTTGCGCCCGATCTTGTTTTTCTAATAAGATGTCCAAGTTGCTTCGTAGGGCCAAGGTGTTGGCTTCGTCGTCAAAGTGCTCGACCCGATAGCTGGGCAATCCGATTTCTGTGGGGACCATCGCCAAGGTACCGTAGCAGAGGCTGAACAGGTTTCTCCCGTGGGTGTTTTTTTCGACGTCCGCAGTGCCCATAGTACCCGAGGTAGTTCCTCAACCCAGCCGCTTTGCCTTCCTTCTAGGCAAGTTCGGAGCCCTCGAATGACGCTTCGGTTTGCTATTTCGGCTTGCCCGTTGCATTAGGGATGGGCGACCGCGGTGAACTTCATTAATATGTTATAGTCGTTGCAAAATTTATTGACTTTGTCATTCTCGAAATTGGTTCCATGGTCGGTGACGATGCACCTTAGGATCACGAATCGGGAGATTACGTTTTTCTGCAGAAATTTTATCGTAGAGGCGGCGTCCGGTTTCCTGATAGGCACGGCCTCAATCTACTTTGTGAAGTAGTCTATGGCGACAAGGATGTACTTGTGTCCACCCGTGCCGGCGGGAAGCTGGCCCACCATATCCATCCCTCACCGCGCAAATGGCCAAGGGGAACTCAGTGGCATTAGTTCGGTGGTAGGGAGACCAAGGATGCTGCCGAAGAGTCAGCAGCTCTTGCATCTTCTGACCATTTTCTCGGTATCTTGATGTATTCCCGGCCAATAGTACCCCTGGAGCAGCGTCTTTTAGACCAGGCAGCGGGCCCCTTGATGCGCCCCTCCGACCCCTTCGTGTACTTCTCGTAAGATGTAGTCTGCTTCATGGGGTTCAATACATCAGAGCAGAGGTTGAGTGTACGACTTTTTGTATAGGTTTTCTTTGCACCAAATGAAATGGCGAGATTTTGCTCGAAGTCGACGAGCCTCAGCCCGGTCATCCGGAAGAATCCCATCTTTCAGAAATTCTATAATGGGTTTTCTCCAATCTGGGGCATCTTCTTGGGTCGTGTAGATTTGGAGCATTGCCTCTCCATCTTCTACGCTGGGTCACGGCAGGACTTCAAAGAGGATGTTTCTCTTGTGATTGGCCGAATAGGAGGAGGCAAGTTTTCTCAGGGCATCGGCCTCAGTGTTCAGATTGCTGGGAATCTGCTCCACTTGGACTTCGTCGAATTTTCTCCGAAGCCTTCTTACCCCCACCGGGTATTTTATCATGAGTGGTTCTCGGGCTTCGAAACGCCCGGTTACTTAGCCGACGACCAGTGCGGAGTCGCTGCGTATCCGGATGGTTTTCAGCCCTACTCCGAAAGCGATTCATAGCCCGGCTAACAGGGCCTCGTATTCTGCCGTGTTGTTTGACGCTTTAAAACCAAGTTTCAGAGAGTACTCCACTTCTGCTTCGTTTGGGTCAAGGATGATCAGGTCGGCCTCACATCCCTCCTCGGTGGAGGATCCGTCTATATAGAGCACCCAGTCCGGGATTTGGCTGGGCACCTCCTCGACCGAGGGCCATGGGGCGGGGGCCTGAACCGTCGTTCCTTCCTTAGTGGGAATGGTGCACTCGACAACAAAATTGGCTAAGGCTTGTGCTTTAATTGCCCGTCTGGGTCGGTACTTGATGTCGAACTGGGACAGCTCCCACCTCCATTTCTCTAAGTGGCCTGATGATTCAGGGGAGGCGAGGATATTCCATAAAGGTTGTTCAGTGAGGACGAGGATTGTGTGTGCCTGGAAATAGTGTCGCAGTTTCCTGGACGTGATGGCAAGCGCGAGGACTATTTTTTCTATGGCCGGGTATCTAGTTTCCACGTCCTTGAAGACATGGCTTACATAGTAGACCGGTTTCTGCGTTCCTTCGATCTTTCTAAAGAGCACCGAGCCCGCGGCTTGGTCGAAGACGGCCAGATATAGTAACAGCCTGTCGCCTTTGAAGGAGTGGTGGGGTCGCGAGGTATGCCTTGAGTTGTTCTAAAGCGCCTTGGCATTCCTCGAACCATAGCCTGAGAATTTTCCTTAGGGCTCTGAAGAAAAGGAGTAATTTTTCCCCGGATCTGGACATAAAGCGGCTTAAGGTAGCCACCCTCCCGGTGAGTTGCATGATATCGACATTTCTTTTGGGCGTCGCCATGTTGATGATGGCGCTGATCTTCTCTGGGTTCGCCTCGATTCCTCGGTGGGTGACCATGAACCCAAGGAATTTTCCGCTTGTGACGCCGAACGCGCATTTGACTGGATTCAGCTTCATCTTGTATTTTCGCAGGACGTCGAATGTTTCGGCGAGGTCTGTTGTGTGTCCGGCCGATGAGACGGATTTCACGAGCATGTCGTCGACGTAGACTTCCATGTTTCTCCCAATTTGCGATCTAAATAGTTTGTTGACCAGTCACTGGTACGTGGCTCTGGCGTTCTTGAGTCCAAAGGGCATTACCTTGTAGCAGTATACTCCCCGATCCGTGGTAAAGGCTGTCAGCTCTTCGTCGGCCAGGTTTCATTCGGATATGATTATAACCGGAGAAGACATCCATGAAGCTCAGTAATTCGTGATTGGCCGAGCTGTCTACTAGCTGATCTATCCGAGGAATCGGGTAGTTGTCTTTGGGGCAAGCCTTGTTTAGGTCCGTGAAATCGACGCATATGCGCCATTTCCCATTCGCCTTTTTGACCATAACTACGTTCGCCAGCCAATCCGAGTAGTCCAGGTTCCTGATGAAGTCGGCAGCGAGCAATCGGTCCACTTCCTCCTCTATCGCCCTTTGTTTTATTGGTGCAAAACTTCTCTTCTTTTGTCGGATTGGCTTGGCTTTCGGGTCGACCCCGATCTTGTGGGAGTCACCTTGGGATCGATTCCGGGCATATCCGTCGGCGTCCAGGCGAACACATCCGAGTTGTTCCGGAGGAATCGGATCAGGTCATCGCGGACGCTCCCTTTCAAGAGAGAACCAATCTGGACAGTCCGGCCGTCGACCACTTCTATGAGGGGAACTTCCGCTAACATTTCCACCGGTGCGCCGCAGATTTCCTTTCGGTCGTCGCGTGTGTCCAAGGTGCCCTAAGGATCATGCATATCTTCAAAGACGTCGCCCTGCTTCCCGGCGGGCGATGTTGAGGCGAGGCAGATCCTGGCAGTTTGTTGATCTCTATAGGCATGGCCTATCCCCCCGTTATCTAAAGGGTATTTGAGTGCGAGGTGGTAAGTTAAGATTTGAGCCCGAAGGGCGTTTAAGGTGGGGAAGATGTTAGAGGACAACGGAATCTTAGCAACAAGGAAGTTTACCGATATGGTTCGCGTTTTTCCAGCATCCCCAATGTTCAGTAGGAGGGTGATCGAACCCTCGGCCGGGATGGAATGGTTGGTGAACCCGGAGAGGACATAAGAGGTCGGTTGGAGATCGGAGGGACCTAATCCCATACGCTGGAAACAGTCATAGAACAGGATATCTGCTGATCTTCCTGAATTGACCAATATTCTCCGGACCTTGTATCGGTGAACTCGGGCTGCTATCACAAGGGGGTCATTATGAGGGAGTGATATGACGTGAAGGTCTTCCTCGGTGAAGGTGGTCGGGTCATCCTTCCCGTGCTTCTTATAGGGCGGATCACTTATAGCTATGACTAGTATGGGGCGGCGGTCCCCCTCACTGTCCAGAGTCGGATGAGTCGAGATGACCATGATCTGACCAATTGTTAACTCCTCGGGAGGGGGTTGGTCTTTATGCTCTTATTCCGCCTGCCACTTGTCTCGTAGGTATTTCGCCAGGTGGCCTGAGTAGATCAGTTCCTCAATATTGTCACGAAGTTTCTTACAACTCTCGGTCGGGTGCCCCTGCGACCTATGGTAAGCACAATACGGGCCCCGGAGCCGTTTGCCCGCCCTTTGGGTTGTCGGCGGGAGCCTGAAAAACCTCTCGCCTTTAGCTCCTCTAGCAGTTCCGTCTGGGTGATGTTCATAGGAGTACTCATAGAATCTCGGGGAATAGGGTTTGGGGCGGTCGGATTTCTTTTTGTCCTCTCTGTTCCGTTTCTTTTAGTCTGCTTGGTCACCCCGAGGTAGGTTGGCGTTCACCTCCGACTCGAGTTGAACCTCTCGCTCAGTCCATGCTTTTAGTTCGGCCATGGTCCTAGGTTGCGCTAATGCTAAAGAGCGGAGCCACTCTTTGTGCTTAAGACCTGACCTCCGGGCGGTGATAATTATCCTGTCGTGATGCTCGGATACCTCGAGAAAGGCATTGTAGAAGCGGGTGGCGTACCCCTTAAAGGATTCCTTGTCTCCACTTTTGATGGTGAACAGATAGTCGACCGTCTTTTTCTGCTGACGGTTACCGACGAAATGACTGAGTAATTGGGTAGCCAGCTCGTCAAAGGTCGAGATTGAGCATGGCGTGAGCCCTCGGAACCAATCTCGGCCAGCCCGGATGAGGGTGGTGGGGAAGGCTCGGCATTGAGCCGCGTCTGAGTTGTCTTAGAAACTCATGCCTGTGTAAATGCGTCTAAGTGGTCCTTCGGGTTGGACTTCCCTTCGAAGAGGGCCACTTTGGGCGATTTGTGTCACACCCCGCTTCCCGATGTACGACAAGGGGACGCGACGGGCCCGCTGCGTATTTACTCAGAAGTAAACACGCTAATCGTATCTAAGCAATATAAAGTAAATGTACACAAGAAAGATGACAATAGATGTAATTGAACATCAACTTTTATTTATTAAACATTCTTTTACGGGTACAACTAGAAATGTAAATACATGAATAGAAAGCAATACTTAAACAATGGCATAACTAAAATGAAAATATGTACAAGTGCCTACAGCTCTAGGTCAAAGGCTAACTGCTCCAAATCCTCAGTACTGGGCTCGGTCTCTAGTGCGTCCAAATCACCTGACAACATTCCAAAGAAAGAAGAAAAGGAATGTCGTCAGCGAACAGTCGCTCGGTAAGTCCCAAAGATGAGTAGAGATAGAATAGACATAAAGAGAATAAGACCAGTAGTGTTTGATTATAATGTTAACGCGGTTGTTTGTAGCTTGGTACAGAATATGCCAGTGTATACGAGAGGAGTCCCACTATTTCGGAGACTAAGGTATACGGAGCACAAGGAACCATTCAGCCACGGTACAACGGCAATGGATATTCAGGTTAGGTGTATTAAGATTACAGTATCGTGCCACTTCTAACACATTCTGTACCAATCTACCCCATTAAAAAACCCGCATGTATTTTGTATTGATTGTATTATTTTGTTATATAGATGGATGACTTGCCGAAACCATGATATCAGTAAATAGAATGGATGTAAATGGATAGTCATGTAGACGGAGTATATCCATGGTTCGGTTCAGTCAATATAGATTGATATAGATTGAATAGACGGATTCATGTTGAATTGTAGTTTTATACTTGAATCATATTCAAGTCAGATTGATTAGATTGAGACTCGGTCTAAGTCAGACACTTTGAAAGGAAATTGAATTCCTGAATTATTTTTGATGTTATCGGTAACTGCTGCACATGGACGGCTGGATTTGTGTCTTTTTCCAAGATAATTACCGTGTTGATAACACCGTTTGTTAGATTGTCTACCTTAAATAGGCAATCACCCACATTCTCCGGCTCCCTGAGGCTCAAGAGAACTGGTCCCGCTTAAACCTATATTTACTAGGGTCCTTATTGTAATTTAGTATAACTTGAGGGGGTTTTATGTAAAAATAATTTTGATACATATTCAAAATACATCTTAAGTATTTAATTATCGTCTTTAGGGTTTTCATAGATGTATATTTTATAAAAGTGAAGTTTCTAATGAGCATAACCTAGTTTTCATTGTATATGGTATTTTATTGAAATATTGGAATTGTTTTGTATTGAAATGGTACTTTCATGTAATTGTGATTCCTTTGATTTAGAAAACTTGGAACATTTGTATAATATATTAAAAATAGATCTTTTGATAATATTCATATATATATATATGAAAATAAATTTTATTTATTTTCTAGAAATCTCATTTTCTTAAAAATAGTAGTAAAAATTCCATCGAGATCGAATGCTCCTTGCGGAGGTCTGCATCTCGCTCTACTAGGCCCGAGAACGTGCGATAACCCACACCATCCTGATCGGGGTTCCCAAAATGGGTTGTAGAGGCGTAATTGCAAGGAATTGGTGAATACTCTTTTTAAAGAAAACGGTTTTGTAATAGTTTAGGGTATTTTATTGTAACTCGTGATATTCCTAAAAACATTGCCCAAAAGTAAATCGTGCTATGTCCAATATGTGTGTTTTGATGAGGTAGGTCCTTACCTCATGAATTTTCTAAAGGTAATACAAGTATTATGTTGATTTGTGTCGAAAATAAAGCATGTAGTATTTTACCGTAAAAATACGATAAAAGTTGCATAAAAGATTCTTTTGAGATGGAACTTATTTTGATGTGTTTGTTAATATTTGTTAAACATTATATGAGAGTATGGTATTTTATTGATTAAGAAAAGTAGAATTTTTAAAGAAAACCCGAATCGGAAGTCGGATTAACTCCGCTTCCGTCGGGTATTGAAGAATGAAAGTTTTAGAATAGATAAAGAGAGGGGAAGAAGGGACTTACTGGCTACAAGGATAGATGGGAGAAGGGGGGAAGCTACGAAAAGTGTCAAAGAGTCATTTCGTCGCCGGAATCTCCTCGGAACTCGCCCTTTGCTAACTCCACTTGCACAACTTGAGAATTTTAGAGAGTTTTGGCACTTGATTTCAGAATGAGGAGTGCCAAAGGATAGGGTTGTATTTATAGGGTAGGATTTGAGTTTGGAGGGTTAAAGAATGCATTAAAATTTGCATTAAAATTGGATTAAAGGGTGTTTTATTGTTCTCTGGAAAATGTGCAAAGAAAACAAACAGTCTAGGAGAAGTGGGGTAGGTCAAAGGGTGCTCGGGTGAAGAAATAGGGAGCATCCCCTACGGGGGCCCGGCGGTGCCGGTCTTCCTCTTGAGCATCGCCGGCCCAAATCAGGCTATGGAGCGTAGGATTTGTGCCACGTGTTGGTGTCGCTTGGTTTTCCTCAGTACATGTGTTTGATTACTCTGTAACTTATCATCTTACGTGTAGTGCACGTACAAACCCTTGGGCTTCTAAAAGATTTAAAAGAAAAATAAAAAGATAATGTGACTGGGAGGATTCGATCACAGGGGCTATGTCACAGCAGTGCAAGGCTTTACCAATGAACTACAAGTGCTTTCTTGCTGTTCAAAAGCAAATCAAATACTTATGGTGTACACAGGATTAAAATACTCCATTTGTACATTAACTTTTAAACAATTTTCTGTACATTGAAATTGGATTTGTTACAATTTGTTTCTAGATGAGACACGTTCAGCTAGTAGCTGTTCGGTAAAGGGCCATGTGAGTGAGTCAGCGGAGTACATCGTGCCTTCGCCAGCCGTATGGTCATCCTGTCGTATGCCTTCGATTTTCCTTTCGAGGGCCTCTATTCGTTGTTGGTACCCTGAAGAATCTTCACAGTCGGAGTGCCTGCTACCTCCGCTCCTGGCTTGCACGATGGAGCGGCTCCGGCTCCGCTCTATCACGTTCCTTAAATCTTCTGGGCGGACCCTTCGTGGATAGCCCCGGCGCTCGTCATACGCATGACCTTGACGGAAGTGACTGTAGGATGTTTTTCGTCACTCCATTGAGATGGGAATACGCGCGCGCCTGTCAGGCGTACTACAGATTCCCCCTGTTTAGGATAGGTGGGGGTTTATTGATTGTGGGAATCCGAATCTCCGGCAGCCGCGGACTAAGCTGTCGTTAATTACCCCTCGCCTTTGGAGCGATAGAACCTCCGATTGACGGGTCAAACGGGTCATGCTAACTCGATGTGCAATGTAAGTATATTTTGAAAGGGTTTTGGATATATCGGGGGACCCGCAGACTTTTACGGGGGTCCCGCTACCCGGATAGCGGGCTGGGGGTCAAGGGGGCTAGCAGCCCCCTTACGGGATGCGGGTGTTTACCGCCGGAAGCCGGGAAGACTGAACGTCTTGCCTGAATCTGGGGGCAGATGCTAATTGGTGCTATCCATCCACCTCTCCAAAGATGCCAAGTTGATTTATGGCACCATGTATCGAAGGTTTAAACGGATGCGGCCGATGTAGCAGACTTCGTCAGATTCCCCCTCGTTTGAGGGGTTTTTATTGTGGGGACGCTCTTCCCTGCAGGCGCAAGCCCCTGCAGTTAATTACGCTACCGCATCGCGGTAACAACTTTCTCCTTCTCCATATGGTCACTTCGTGTCGTGGGTGTTTGTTTTGTGTTTGGTTGCCCGTGGATTGTATACGGAGACTAAGTTATGTTGTCGCCCGTAGGGCGTGGACTAGTCCAAATCCGTATCTTTCTTAGATTTGGGTTTGGGGGGTTGTGTTTAAGGATACGTTAGCCTTATTTGAGTCTAAGATCAACTTAAACGTTTGTTAAGGACACGTTAGTCTAATTCTAGACTAAGATCAACTTAATGGGATCGTTTAGATCCGACAAGAGAGAAATTGGGCTCTATTGTTTAGTTTAATGACATTGCGGTCGATAATTAGTTTAAGGACATTGCGGTCCATTGTTAGTTTTAAGACATCGCGGTCGAGGTTAAGGACATCATAGTCCGTGAGTTTAGTGACCTCATAGTCCGGTGTTAGTTTTAAGACATCGCGGTCGAGGTTAAGGACATCATAGTCCGTGGATTTAAGGACTCCACAGTCCGACGTTAGTTTTAAGACATCACGGTCAAGGTTAAGGACATCATAGTCCATGAGTTTAAGGGCCCCACAGTCCGTGGTAATGTGTGGTTGTCGGGACCCGTCACCTCTCTGACGACGTTGAAGGATTACAACGACAGATATCAGAGGAGTAAAGAGATGTACCCTCGAACCGGGTGTAAATTGATTGGAAGAGCAGATGAGCTCAGTTCAATTTAAATTGAGGACTTATGGCCAGAATTGGGCTTAGTCCAGTTAAAAATGTTTAACATTTTATTTTTGTTCTGCCTGTTAGGCCTTTGTTTGGGCTCTGCCCTTTTAATAATGCTAAGCATTGGGCTCTGACATTTTTTTGTCTTATATTGAATGAATAGCATTTATCAAAACAAAGTATGTTCTGACAGCGCACCACGTGGCGCACTAGGCGCTTTGCGCCAGTCAAAGAGCGCATTGCGCTTCTGTCGGTTAGTGCACACGACGAGGACACGTGTCGCGCTTAGCGCTAAGCGCTAGTTTGTTAGCGCACTGCGCTTTTAATTTATGAGCACGCTACGCTAGTTTATGGGTGCGCCAGTGAATGACACGTGGCGCGCTTGGCGCTGATCGCCAACCCAAGAGCGCAGTGCGCTGTTTTCAGGAGCGAAAAGCGCAGATCGTGTCTATGGTTGACACGTGGCATGTTTTGGCGCTGAGCGCCAGTCCAAGGAGCGCAAGGGCGCAGTTCATGAGTGCAAGGCACTGTCTAATAGAGCAAAGCGCATTTTGATCAATTTTAAGATCAAAGAACAAATTTATGTTTTTCAAAAGAGGCCTTGCCTCAAGATCCAAGAACAAATGTTCTTGTTTTTATAAAAGGCTCTGCCTTTATAGATCAAAAGATCTGTGAAGTAAAATACTTCTTTTTATATTTTTATGATTAGATCTTTTGATCTTTTCTTTTTAATCAAAGACCTTGGTCTTTTTATAGATCTAAGATCTTCTTAGAAGATGCTTATTCTTCTTTTTTTTACAAGATGATTTCATCTCTGTTGTTCAAGAATTAATTCTTTACCTTAAAGATGAAGAAATGATCTTCTTTTTTCTAAAGGCTTGCCTTTCTTTCTCTTTGAGTTTTTCTCAAAGTTTGCAGAGGGTTTTTTCTATATGAGACTTGAAGTCTTGGGGTCTTTAAATAGGGCCAATTGATTTGTTAAATCAGTTTAAGAGATTTTTCTCTGATTGATTTGGGAATATTTCCCACTGTTGGATCTTTACTCCTAAGGCTTCTGTTTTACAGAAGATGATCTTCTTATTTTAATAAGATTGAAAAATCTTTCCATAACAGAATTTTAATTCTGATTAATTAATAATTTATTATTATTAGATCTTTTGATCTAACGGTGGGGAATTCTTTTAATTCCAGCGCTGGCGCACTTTGCGTTAGCGCACCTACATTCGACACGTGGCCCGCAGCGCAGAGCGCAGCGCAATTGCGCTAGCGCACCCGTGCTCGACATGTGGCACGCAGCGCAGAGCGCAACACAACTGTGCTAGCGCACCCGTGTTCGACACGTGGCGCACAGTGCAGAGCGCTGGATCTGAAGCGTTGCTTCAACTTTTAAATTTTGAATTTTGAAACAGAGCTTTGCTCTGATTGGGGGTGCGCTACCTAGGGCGCAGCACTCCTGGCGCTGGCGTGTCTGCCTTTGACACGTGGCGCGCAGCGCGCAGCGTACGGGATCTGAAGTGTTGCTTCGATTTTTGAATTCTGAAATTCAAAACAGAGCTTTGCTCTGATTGGGGGAAACAAATGCCTCCCCACCGTTACGCTCACGTGGCGCACACGCGAGTGCAGCGGTAGCAACATCTGAGCCTTTGGATCAACTCAGAAGTTGAGGAGGCAGTTCAGCGCCTATAAATAGGACCTTTTGGTCCTCAGATGATTTTCCATCTTCTTCTTAAAAATTTTATTCATAGCCTTGCTCTTTTGTTCAAGAACTTTCAAGAGTTAAAACTCTACTAAATTTAGGTAAAAATTAAATTAAATTAAATTAATTTTAATAAATTAGGGTTTACCCATTAACAGAGCCTTGCTCTTCATAGATATTTGATCTAAAGAAAACCCCTTTATGGTTTCATAAACAGAGCCTTGCTCTCATGAACCCATAGATCTAAACAGATCTTTTCTTAGGGTTTCTTAGCCCATGAGTCAGAGCTCTGCTCTTTTGACAATATGTAGATCTTTTGATCTTTTGATGAAGAACTCTTAAGAGTTTTTTCATGGATCTTTAAGATCCCAGAATTTTAATTCTCAAGAATTAATTTTCATTAATCTTTGATGGGTTTTCCATCATCATTACAGAGCTAGGCTCTTTAAGGAATTTTATTCCCTCGTGATCAGAGTTTGACGAGTGTCACTCTGTTATAGAGCTTTGCTCTGAAAGGGAGATTTTCTCCTTCTCCCGGGGGATTTCTCATTCAATGAGAATATTCTTTGAGGATTTCCTCATTAATTGACAGTATCATCCAATGATGAGGCTGTTTTATTAATTGATGCATTGTCATCTGGATTTTGTGGGTCCACCTTTGGTCCCCTTTCCACTGCATTGCAGTGTGGTACAAATTTTAAAGTGTTGCTCAGAACTTTAAGATTAAATTATAGTACAGATAATTGAATTCTGTTCTTTTTCGTAGGCGACATGTCTTCCGATCTTTCTTTCCCGTTTTTCCGTTCAGAGGGAGGATTCCCTGAGGCACCGGTGGACCGGGAGGTTCTTGCGCTCATTAGAGACTACGACCCGGAATACAAAAACCTTCACCTGTGCGACCAAATTATCAAAGGTCGCCGAAGCTTCTCTTGTGCGACGCTGTCGGAGCTGATCTCATCGATCTCGTATGCAGATGTACCCCCGGTGAACTATGCCGTGGAGGTCGTTAATTGGACTTCGGAGGGTCTTCTTCAACCTTCGATTGCCTCCATACCCATGCAGCTGCCGGCAGCTTTGGATACTTTGGGGCGGCGCATATGCCAGGGCGAGTCGCGTCCTTTGGGACAACCCTACAACATCGGGTTGACCCCTCGACATTCGACCGGGTATTTGCAGTGGGCCAGGTACATTTTGTCAGCGAAGAAGGCGCACTTGCTGAAGATTGGTCTATACCCTGCGGTTTACGCCTCGCTGTTCCAGTATTCTGCTCCTCCTACATGGTAGATTAAGGCATTCGTGGTGCAATGGAACATTCCAACCCACACCTTTCTTCTACTGGACAGAGAAGTCTCCATCTCCTTAGAAGAATTTGCTGAAATTTCCGGTTTGCCGGTTAGGGGGGAACACTACGAGGAGCTGCTTCCTCCGGACGAATACGTTTTCGCCACCAAGCCAGTGGTGATGGGCCTAACACCGGAGAACGCCATTCAGCACCTGTTTCCGAGTCTGATAAAGGTGCTGAATATGTACGAGAGTCTCTTCTTAGAATCTGGCGGCCGGGGGGTTAGTTTCACAGACTTTATTGCCCGGTTTCTTCGTCCGGAGATTCTATCGCAATGAGGCGAAAAATTTGCCAAGCTCGACGATCCCTTCGGCTTTGGCTTGGACCGTCGACCAGCACTGGAAGATGATCATAAGGGGTTTTACCTTCCCGATGCCACGATCGTCCCTCTGTCGGAAATCGCCGCTCCGGGCATTGATGAGGAGACTTTCTTTATCGGGTTTCTCGGGCTCTGGTTGTGTTGGTTCGCACTCCCAATGCACCCTCGCTATATGAGGTCGTCCATCTTCTACCCAGCACATCGAATGGTGGCAGGAATACAAGTGGCCATCGGGATTGCCGGGCTGTCCTACCTGTACCATGGTCTTAGCGTGGCGGCAGATACAACTGAACCAGGGGTGCAAGCTGCCAATTTCCCGATGCACTACTTTACTTCGTGGATGGAAATGCACCTGCTCGGGGTGTTTGGTATTCATAAAAGACCCTCGTTTTACGAGAAGTACAGAATCCCGAGAATTATGCGGCTGATCGACGCTTCTATCATGAATCCGTCTCAGCCGGAGGCTAGGGGCTTTCTTCTTCGTCCGCGCACGGTCGGGGCCGGTATGTCTTTCACAGACAAAATCCTGACAATCGGCCAGGAAACTTCCAAAACGGTGTTGGCATTGCGCGACTCCTTTAAGGACGGGGCCTCAATGTTGAAAGCCCGGGAGATTCTTCACATGTACCCCATTAGGCCGGGCTTCCTCGTATTCAGGCAAAATGATGCAGCGCTTTTTATGAGATACAACCCCCATCATTTTGCCCAGCAGCTGAGCTATAACCAGGGGGTTCCACTGGAAGCGTTTTTGGAAGAACCTGCTGCCACCAGAGAGGGAATACGGGGTGCGCTACATCACTTTATGCGCTTGAATACGGGCTCCCACTTCTTCATTAGCGAGCCGAGTTGCATTCCAAGGGCCCTTAACGTATACGGGGCCTGGTATCAATATGCGATGGGCACTGTCATCAGAGAAGAGAGGCGGCTGCTGCTAGATCGCAAGAGTGCGCCCCCCGCCAGCGATCGCAATGTCCCCTTGAAGCGACGGATCGTTGTCCCTCCTCTGCTAAGAGGAGATGCTGCAGTTGAGCCCCCACATGTGCTAAGCCCCACGCGTGGATTGCCCCGTGATCCTATGGAGACGGTGGACGTGCCCTCTGTGCCCTGCGCTCCCGTGGAGACGGTAAACGTGGCTTCACCCGAATCCGGCGTGGGCTCGGATATTAGGCCCCGCCGTCCCAAAGTTCCCACGAAGCGTAAGCTGGTTTTGGCTGCGACCGGAGTTCGCACGCAGAAGAGGAAGAAGAAGTCGATCCTCTCTGCTGACGTTGTATTTGGTCAGGAACCTCATGCTCCTTACAGCGAAGGCTTGAGTGAGTACGGGACCAACGACGAACTATTTATGCCACCAGATGACACTGATCTGGCGGCTGCCATCGCAGCTTCCGAGCGACTGGCAAGACGCGAAGAGGGGTTGGCTAGACTTGCGCGATCAGGTAATCATTAGTTGTATTTTTCGCTATTGCATCATACCTCTATCATTGGTTTTTTTTTTTACTAACGCTTTTCCTTCTTTAATAGGCATTTCTACCGAAGAAGCTCTCGCTGCTTCTCTCAAGACTTTTAAGGAGGAGGAACGACTTCGAGCATCCTTAGGCCTTGGTACATTTCGGTTCGCTATGTTTCTGCTTCCGTTTCTTATGAGTAATCCGACCCTCTCTTTGTCTTATCGCAGAGACCACAAGGCCTATCCCGCAAGCTGATACGGAAATTCTCCCTGGGCCAGCTACCGAAGTCCCGACCTCTTCGGCATTGCCGCCAGAGGCTTTACTTAAAAAACCGATGATGGAAGCCTTAACGGCTCTGGAGGTAACCCTGAATGCGGACAACGACGCCTTGCTGAAGGAGGCTTCTAAAAGGTCTGTTGTGACGGCCCGGGAAGAAAGGAAGCGCCTGAGGCGCACAGCAAGGGAGCGTAATGCTGCTTTAGCTGCGGGAGCAGGTTCAAACGCCGTTACTCCCGTTGCTACTCCTTCAGAGGAGTTTCCCATTGCCTTGTCTATTGCTCATAGACGGGCGGCACGTGCACCTCGGGAAGCCAATGGTAAATCAACCCCAGGTAATGTGCTTTGAGGCTTCGTTGTCAGAGCTTTAAACTATCAGTTCTTATATATTTTGTCCTGCAGGGCCGAGCCTTACTGAAGGAGTGGCGGCGACCGTTGAGCATGAGGGGGCGGTGGAGGAGGTAGCCATTGAACCCGAGGCGACGGTAGGCGATGTAACCGTAATTGCCGGGCCCGAGATAGTAGCTGACGAGACAGTCACGACTGTTATGCCCGAGATAGCTACCACTGCCGAGCCCGAGGTGGCGGCGGGTGAGACGGCTACCACGGCCGAGCATGAGGCAGCGGTGGATGAAATGGCTGCGACCACTGAGCCCGAGGTGGTAGCAAGCGAAACGGATACGATCGCTGGGCCCGAGATGGTGGCTCTTTCTCAAGAGTCGGGCACCGCTCCGATCATCGCTCTTCCCGCCTACGGTTCCTTGTCGTCTCTTGGCATCACGAGTGTGACGACGGCTCTCTTGGAGTCAGGGGATGAGGCGATGGGAGGTGAGACCATCCCGATGGAGGAGGGAGACGCCATCGTTGTATCAAGTGACGCCCTCGTCACGGCTCCGGCTGGTGACTCATCCTGTAAATTTTAGGTCACCGCCCCTTCTTTTTTATTCTGCAATCTTTCCTAATAAGTTTTATCTTGTTTCTAATACAGGTGCGGCCAGTGCTGATGTCGCGCTACTCGAGACAGCGCCGTCAGTTACTGCCCTGACGGTGACTACCTCTCTACCTTCTCTCGCACCGTCGCAAATGCTGGAAGGTATGGATTTGTAACCCATTAGTCTTATCTCTCGGGCGTATAATTCATGTACTGAAGTTGCGTTATCGCATTTTTGCAGGAGTCCTTTTTGACCACCTGTACCAGGTGTTGCATCCCCACTTCTCCATTTCGTCGGAGATTGCTTCATCCAGTGGCGCTGGTGAATACAGCCTTCAATTAATGCTCTTTCTTTTCCCGATAATGAAATTATTTCTGAGTCTTCTTTTCCTTGATTGCAGTGTTACAGATTGAAGGAGGAGATGAGAGATCAGTTGCGCCACCGGTCCTCTCGGCTTTGCCACCTGCTGCAGCTGGTATAGTAAATTCCATTGTTCATGAATCTCTTATATTTATAGATCCGTCATCTGATTGTGACTTGTTTTGCAGCGGTCGCTTCGACTCCGGCCATTTTCAAATCTCGCATTATGATGCCGGCAGGCCCCTTCTCCATACGTCCATCCTCAAAGGGTGTTGTGACGAGTCTGCGCATGTTGAGCGAATACGTCGAGGAGCTTGACGCGGAAGCTCCTACATCTGCCGCAGATTTCGCTGCCGAGGTCAATCCGATGTTGGCGATGCTTGTAAATTTCCATAATGAAGGCGTCGTCGAGTCTTGGGTTAGTCACTGCAGGAAGATCGAGGCCTGTCTGCATCAACTTGAACTTATGCGTCTTGCCCTTGAGACTCAGGCTTTGAACTCCCAGCGAGTCGCATGGATCGAGCAGAGTGCATCCTTCCTCCACCATTTCGAACAAGAAGCGACCTTGAGGCGGAAGGAATGCGAGGAGGCTTCCGCTGAGTCTATCCAGTTGCATGCCCAGGTCGAAGCGAACGTCGCACAACTGAGAGCCATCTTTGATACCTTGCAGCAATGTATCTCGGACGGGCTTGTATTGAGACGGAAGCTCGACTCTATCGAGCAAGTTACGCAGAGTCGCGAAGCTGCCCAACGGGAAATTGATGAGAAGATTTCATCATGATTGCAGCGAAGGACTCGAATCGAAGCGGAGCTAGCCGCGGTGGCTGATCATGAGAAGGCACTGAAAGAAGTGCGAGAGCAGCTTGCAGACTTGTTGAAGACGCCTCCTTCTCAGTGGATGCCTTTATATCATACACTTGTAATCTCTGAATAATATGTATCTATTTTTTATTCCTTTATATGATGTATCTTGTTTTCAATTGAGTTTCATGAATAAAGACATTCTTTTTGTTGTACTGTTGCTTTCTTCTCCTTGCTATGTTGTTGCCATGTGATTTTAGCAAGTGCGATCTGTAGATAGTATATAGCTATCAATTTTGGATTCTTTGTAGAGTGGTGATGGCTTAGAAAACAGGGTTAGGATCTATCACCTAAGACTTTTCAACTTTATGAGCCGTGAGGGTCTCATAAAGAGTTTTCTCCCTATCGGTCGAGAGGATCCCGTAGGTGTAATTTCTCCTTAAGAATCGTGAGGATTCCTAAGTGTGTTTTCTCTTGAAAGTCGTAAGGATCTCATAAGAGAATTTACTCCCTTACGAGTCGTGAGGACCCGCAAGTGATGGGTGAAGTTGTCCTTATCCGCGTTTCACGGAGTCAGGGGTTGCTCTGGATGCTTCCCATGGGTTCACTGTCGTGTTTGGCGAGGACCAGGCTCCGCTCTGGACGTATTCCAGGATACCGTAGTTTAAAGACATCGCGGTCGAGGTTAAGGACATCATAGTCCGTGGATTTAAGGACTCCACAGTCCGTTGTTAGTTTTAAGACATCACGGTCAAGGTTAAGGACATCATAGTCCATGATTTTAGGGATCTCATAGTCCAATGTTAGTTTTAAGACATCACAGTCGAGGTTAAGGACATCATAGTCCGTGGATTTAAGGACTCCACAGTCCAATATTAGTTTTAATACATCACGGTCAAGGTTAAGGACATCATAGTCCATGGATTTAAGGACTCCACAGTCTAATGTTAGTTTTAAGACATCACGGTCGAGGTTAAGGACATCATAGTCCATGAGTTTAAGGACCTCACAGTCCGACGTTAGTTTTAAGACATTGCGGTCGAGGTTAAGGACATCATAGTCCATGGGTTTAAGGACCCCACAGTCCGTGAAATGTGTGGTTGTTGGGACCCGTCACCTCTTTGAAGACGTTGAGGAATTACAACGACAAATATCAAAGGAGTGAAGATATGTACCCTTAAACCAAGGTAAAATTAGTTTACGGACATTACGGTCCATTGTTAATTTTAAGACATCACGGTCGAGATTAAGGACATCATAGTCCGAGAGTTTAAGGACCTCACAGTCCGATGTTAGTTTTAAGACATCACGGTCGAGGTTAAGGACATTATAGTCCATGGATTTAAGGACTCCACAGTCCGTTGTTAGTTTTAAGACATCACGGTCGAGGTTAAGGACATCATAGTCCGTGGATTTGAGGACTCCACAGTCCAATGTTAGTTTTAAGACATCACGGTCGAGGTTAAAGACATCATAGTCTATGGATTTAAGGACTCCACAGTCCGATGTTTGCTCTGGATGCTTCCCACGGATTCACTGCCGTGTTCGGCGAGAACCAGGCTCCGCTCTGGACGTTTTCCATGGGGTCAGAAGTGACATAATCCGCGTTCCACGTAGCCAGGAATTTTGCTCTAGATGCTTCCCACGGGTTCATTGCCGTGTTCGGCGAGGACTAGGCTCCGCTCTGGATGCTTCACACGGGTTCACTGCCGTGCTCTGCGATGACCAGGATCCGCTCTGGACGTTTTCCACGGGGTCAGAAGTGACATAATCCGCGTTCCACGTAACCAGGAATTTTGCTCTAGATGCTTCCCACGGGTTCACTGCCGTGTTCGGCGAGGACTGGGCTTCGCTCTGGATGCTTCACACGGGTTCACTGTCGTGCTCTGCGAGGACCAGGATCCGCTTTGGACGTTTTCTACGGGGTCAGAAGTGACATAATCCGTGTTCCATGTAGCCAGGAATTTTTCTCTGGATGCTTCCCACGGGTTCACTGCCGTGTTCGGCGAGGACAGGCTCCGCTCTGGATGCTTTACACGGGTTCACTGCCGTGCTCTGCGGGGACCAGGATCCGCTCTGGACGTTTTCCACGGGGTCAGAAGTGACATAATCCGCGTTCCACGTAGCCAGGAATTTTGCTCTGGATGCTTCCCACGGGTTCACTGCCGTGTTCGGCGAGGACCAGGCTCCGCTCTGGATGCTTTACACGGGTTCACTGTCGTGCTCTGCGAGGACCAGGATCCGCTCTGGACGTTTTCCACGGGGTCAGAAGTGACATAATCCGCATTCCACATAGCCAGGAATTTTGCTCTGGATGCTTCCCAAGGGTTCACTGCTGTGTTCGGCGAGGACCAGGCTCCGCTCTGGATGCTTCACACGAGTTCACTGTCGTGCTCTGCGAGGACCAGGATCTGCTCTGGACGTTTTCCACGGGGTCAGAAGTGATATAATCCGCGTTCCACGTAGCCAGGAAGGGTTGACTTTATCCGCATTTCACGGAGTCTGACTCTCGATCATCTGTACACCGCCGAGTCATGGAACTGGGAGTTGCCGCTGTTCCATTTTGCTTGACGTTGTGTGTGTTGTAATGAGACGAATGTTGAGATGATCTCTAGGCTATCTGTGAACCGTTGAGATTTGGCTTCTTCTTCTGATGCAACCTGGGGAGGAGGAGTGTGACTCCCTCTTCGTTTGCGCCCCTGGATTGTATACAGGGATTGCTGTGATATCACTTGTAGGGCATAAATTTCATTCATTTTTTTATTTCTTTCCGCGATGCTCTATCATTTCAGCTTTTATATCGCGAAGGTCGCGATTGCCCAATCATTTCGGCTATTTTCGCGGTGCCCAATCATTTCGGCTATTTATTTTATTTTTACTCGCTATTTTTTATTGCGAGTTGCCCAATCATTTCGGCTATTTTGCATGCATACTTTTTCTTACTTGCTGATTTTTATTTGCAAGTTGCCCCATCATTTCGGCTATTTCGTATGCATGTGTGGCTTGCTGTCTTTTTGCTGCAAGCTTAGGATTAGATACCGATTTCGGCATCAGCACCGTTACAGCTGGGATATTTCCAGGAGCGAATCATCATTTGCCCATGTCGATATCAGACAAACGTGGCTTAGAGAACAGGGTTAGGATCCTGTCGACTAAGGCTTTTGACTTTATGAGCCGTAAGGGTCTCATAAAGGTATTTCTCCCTACAAGTCATGAGGATCTCATAGGTGCGTTTTCTCCTTAGGAATCGTGAGGACTCCTAAGTGTATGGCTTCTTGTAAGTCGTAAGGATTCTACAAGAGAGTTTTCTCCTTATAAGTCGAGGGGACTCACAAGAGTTGTTCACCGTGCGAACATATCCCTAGTCACGGATGGGACTTCGTTACGGAAATGTTTATTCACGCCCGTGGATTGTATACAAGGGTCAGCATTGAGCCGCTTGTAGGGCAATATTGGATGTTGTGGGGGCTGCTTAAGAACAGATTCAGGTCCCTGTAACTTAAGACTTTTGAATCTTATGAGCCATGAGGGTCTCATAAGAGGATTCTCCTTATGAGTCGTGAGGATCTCGCAAGTGTAATTTCTCCTTAGGAATCGTGGGGATCCCTAAGTGTGTTGCTCTCTTGTGAGTCGTAAGGATCTCACGTGGGTGATTTCTCCTCACAAGGTCGAGAGGACCTTCCAAGTGTCTTTTAACGAGGTTGCGCCCTTTCGGGTTTTCACAAACACTCGCCGGTAGCCCTACTGTTTTTACTCACGGAGCCCTTTCGAGTTTTCATCCGTGCCCATTTTGCTTATGGACATACCGTTTTCTTTTCTTTTTTTTGTTTATTCTTTCTTCTTCTTTTTTTATTCTAACGAGGTTGCGCCCTTTCGGGTTTTCACAAGACTCGCCGGTAGCCCTACTGTTTTTACTTACGGAGCCCTTTCGGGTTTTCATCCGTGCCCATTTTGCTTATGGACGTACCGTTTTCCTTTTTTTTATTATTATTCTTTTTTTTGTATCAGCTTTGGGATGCTGCAATTCACCGTAGTTTATCAACATCTCGGTCAACAGCTAGTTTTAGGACATAGTGGTCCGTCGTTAGTTTAAAAACGTTTCGGTCCGCTGTTAGTTTAAGGACGTTTCGGTCCGCTGCTAAGTAAGCCGGTTACTACTTATAGAGTTTGGGCTTAGGAAGATAGCGAGCGGACATAGTCGTCGTCATCTATCATTGACCTAGGTCGTGACTCGTTAAGCGTAGTACTTCTTCAGGAAGCGACCGTTTATTGGCCTGAAGGGCCTTTCGCCATGCATGTCCATGAGTAGATAGGCTCCACCCTGGTAGACCTTGTCTATGATGTACGGGCCTTCATAATTCGGCTAAAATTTCCCTCGTTTAGCACGATTGGGGATCATAGGTCTTTTGACCACTAGCACGAGTTCGGTTTGGCGGAATGTCCTTGGCCTGGTCAATCTTTCATATGAGCGCGTCATCTTTGCTTTATAAGCTTCCAGATTTTGCTGCGCCAGGAGCCGGGTTTCATCAAGGGCGTCGAGCTCTTCAAGCCGAAGGTGAGCATTCTCTTCGTCCGTTAGCTCGTAATGAACTGCCACTCGTAGAAAGGGTAACTCTATCTCGAGGGGGAGTACCGCTTCTGTACCGAATACCAACGCGTACGGCGTTGTGTTCGTGGCCGTCTTGACGTAATTCGGTACGCCCAGAGAGCTTCATGCAGTCTCTCGTGCCATTCCTTCTTATTTCGGGACACCGTCTTCTTCACGATCTTCGTCAAGGTCTTGTTGAAAGCCTCCGCTAGACCGTTGGCTCGGGGATTATAAACTGAGGAGTATCTCCAGTCTATGTTGTGCTGTTGTGCGAAGCGGCTGATCTTGTGGCTTCTGTAGGCTGGCCCGTTATCGGAGATGATCCGTCGCGAAGTTCCAAACCGATAAATAACGTGCGTCTTGAAGAAGTGGAGGATATTCTCCGTCTTTACTTCCCTCAGCGGTACTTCTTCTGCCCATTTGGAGAAGTAATCAGTTGTCGCCAAAATGAATCGATGTCCTCTGGACGATGCCGGTTCGATAGGGCCGATTATGTAATTTCCCCGCATTTCGAACGGCCAGCTAGCCACTATCGGATGTAGTGGATTTGGATGCTGATGGATAAAGTCCCCATGAATCTGGCATGAGTGGCATTGCTTCGCATATTCGAGGCACTCCTGGATCATCGTGGGCCAATAATAACCCATCCGTTTGATCTTCAACTTCATCTTCAGGCCTGCTTAGTGAGAACCGCAGAGTCCGTCGTGAGTTTCCTGAACGACTCTTTTCGCCTCTTCAGGTCCCGGGCATCTCAACCACAGAGAATCAAATGACCTCTTATATAGAGTATCATTGATAAAGGCGAAAGATAGGGCTCGATTCTTGAGCTGATGTCTTGAGGATGCATCTTCAGGCGTTCGACGGGATTTGAAGTAGTCTAAAAAGACTTCTCTCCAATCCTCAACCTTTTCTTGGTCTTTCACTTGTAGAGCCATTTGCCCGGTCACTCCCTTTTCCTCGGACGACTCCGAAGATATTCCTGCCAGTGCAAGAACCCGATGGCTTTGTACCACGATTCTTACGTCATGGAGGTTCTCATCAGCCAGTTCTTTAGCGAGCTTAGCTAGTGCATCCGCTTTGCTATTTTCTGCACGCGGTATGCTTTCCAAGGTGTAGGAAGGTATTTGGGTCAGCAGTTGTTGTACCCTATCACCGTACTTTACCAATTCTGGTTTGCACGTTTGATAGTCGCCGTTTACTTGGCTAACGACCAGTTGGGAGTCTCCGTATATGAGGAGGTTTTCAATTCCCATGTCGATGGCGATCTCGAGGCCTGCTATCAAAGCTTTATACTCGGCTTCATTGTTTGTCCTCGGCTCTGTTAAGGAGAAAGCAAAGCGCATTATCCCTCCTTGTGGAGTCACGAAAATGAGGCCCACCCCCTATTTGATTATGGGCGTGTTCTGTTTGCGCTTCTTCATGGAAGACGCTCCATCAAAATAAAGTTCCCACCGGGTACCACTTCCGTCGATCGTGTCAAACGCATGTTCGTCTGGCAGTTCGCAATTCAAAGGAGAATCGGAAAGTATCGGATGCTCAACGAGGAAGTCAGCGATGGCCTGGCCTTTCACTGTCTTAAGAGGCTGATAAGTTATTGAGAACTCCATTAAGAGTAAGGCCCACTTAGCGAGTCGCCCTGTCAATATGGCCTTTGACATCAAATACTTGAGGGGATCCACCTTTGATATGAGACGGACTTCATGCGCCAATGCATAGTGCCTGAGTTTCGTTATCGCGAAGATCAACACCAGGCAGTGTTTTTCGATGGGAGAGTAATTGCTTTCTACCCCAAGTAGAACTCGACTCAAATAGTAGAGGGCTCTCTCCTTCCCTTGGTTGTTCTCTTGTGCCCACAATGCGCCTAAGGAACTGTTTACCGCCGGAAACCGGGAAAGACTGACGTCTTGCCTGAATCTGGGGGCAGATGCTATTTGGTTTTATCCGTCCACCTCTCCGAAGATGCCAAGTTGATTTATGGCACCGTGTATCGGAGGTTTAGACGGATGTGGCCGATGTAGCAGACTTCGTCAGATTCCCCCTCGTTTGAGGGGGTTTTGATTGTGGGGACGCTCTTCCCTGCAGGCGCAAGCCCCTGCAGTTAATTACGTTACCGCATCACGGTAACAACTTTCTCCTTCTCCATATGGTCACTTCGTGTCGTGGGTGTTTGTTTTGTTTGTGGTTGCCCGTGGATTGTATACGGAGACTAAGTGATGCCGTCGCCCGTAGGATGTGGATTAGTCCAAATCCGTATTTACTTAGATTTGGGTTTGGTGTTTTATTTTAAGGATACGTTAGCCATATTGAGGCTAAGATCAACTTAAACGTTCGTTAAGGATACGTTAGCCTAATCTCCAGACTAAGATCAACTTAACGGGATCGTTTGGATCCGACAAGAGAGCAATTGGCTCTATTGTTTAGTTTAATGACGTTGCGATCGATTTCTAGTTTAGGGACATGGTGGTCCATCATTCCCATTTGGGGACGAATATTAGTTTAAGGACGTTTCGGTCCAACATTCCCATTTCGGGACGAATACTAGTTTAAGGACGTTTCGGTCCACGAGTTTAAAGACCCCGCAGTCCATATCGATGTGTGGTTGTCGGGACCCGTCACCTCTCTGACGTCGTTGAAGGATTACAACGATAGGTGTCAGAGGAGTTCGGAGATGTACCCTTGAACCGGATGTAAATTGATTAAGGAGAGCAATCTTGCTCAGTGAATTTAATTTGAGGACTTACGGCCATGATTGGGCTAAGTCCAGTTGAAGATGTTCAACGTTTTTATCTTTGGCCTATTAGGCCTGTTTGATTTGGCCTCTGTCACAGCATCTGTTTTTGTTGGGGCTCTGCCTTTTTTTAAAATTATGCATAGCATTTTATTAGGCCTGTTAGGCCTTTTTTAATTGGGCTTGGCCCTTCTGTAAATAACGCAATGCATTAATTATCTGACAGTGGTTTGTCAGGCGCTTTGCGCCAATTATTGAGCGCAAGCGCTTGTGGTGGTGACACGTGTCACGCAAGCACAGTGCGCTGCGCTGTTGCGCTGCTGACACGTGGCGCGCTCTGGTGAGTTGCGCCAATTTCAGAGAGCAACGCTCTATCTTAAAAGCGCATAGCGCAAGTGGTTCTGGTGCTAACACGTGGCGCTCTCTGGTGGCTTGCGCCAACCCAGGAGCGCAACAGTGCAGATTTTCAAGTGCAAGGCACTGTTTTAATTAGCTTGATCCAATTTTGAATTCAAGAAAAGAATCTTTAAGATTCCAGAACCAATGGTTCATAAAAAAGTGCAAGGCACTGTTATTATTTATTTTTTTTATTGAAGATCATTGATCTTGTTCTTTAGATCAATGATCTATTCAGAAGAAATTCTTCTTTTCAAAGGTTTACCTTCTTTTTTTTCTTGAGTTTTTCTCAAAATTCTTCAGAGTTCTATCTGTTTTGTTGTTTTTTAAGTTCTTGATGTTCTTTCTCTATGTTCATGTCTTTTGAATTGGGGTCTAGGGGCCTTTATATAGTGCCCATTAATTTGTTAAATTTGTTAAAGAGATCATTCTCTGAGTGATTTAGGGAATTTTCCCCACCGTTGGATCTTTGATCCAAGGGCTTCTGTTTTACAGAAGACAATCTTCTTGTTTCAACAAGAACAGAAGGATCTTACTAGAATTTTAATTCTGTTTGGCGCAAACGCCCCAGCGCTTGACACGTGTCACGCAGCGCAGAACGCAGCGCACCTGCGCAAACGCAACTGCGCTACCACGTGTCGCAGAGCGCAGCGCAACTGCGCTAGCGCAACTGCGCTGACACGTATTGCGCAGCGCAACTGCGTTTTCGCAACTGCGCTGACACGTGTCGCGCACAGCGCAGCGCAACTGCGCTGACACGCGTTGCGCAGCGCAGTGCTTGCTCAACTGAAGCGTTGCTTCCTTTAATTTTGTTTTAAATAGAGCCTTGCTCTGATTGGGCGCGCTGCCTTGGGCGCTGCGCTCCCTGCGCTGGCGTGTCTGATTTTGACACATGGCGCTCTGTGCGCAGCGCAGGGGATCTGAAGTGTTGCTTCATTTATTTTAACTTTAATTTTCACTTCAATTTCAAAATAGAGCTTTGCTCTGATAGGGGGAAACAGAAGCGTCGCTTCGTTTCCCGCCTTGGAATTTGAACAGAGCTTTGCTCTGATTGGGGTAAACAAATGCCCCCCCCTACCGTTGCGCTTACGTAGCCCCAAACGCGAGCGCAACGGTGGCAGAATTCCAACCGTTGCGGCAACTTTTTGAAGTTGAAAGGGCATTTGATGCCTATAATGAGGACCTTTGGTCTCTCAATAGATGATTATCATCTTCAACATTTTTACTTTCAGAATCTCAGAGCCCTGCTCTTTATTTAAAAGAACTCCAAGAGTTAAATTCTTAAAACTTTTAGGTAAAAACTTTAATTTAAATTAAATTAAGTTAAATTAATTTTCATTGACAGAGCCTTGCTCTCAATAGATCCCTGATCTAAAGAAAACCCATTTAGGGTTTCACTTAACAGAGCTTTGCTCTAAAGGGGTCCAAAGACAACTAAGGAGAATCCTATTAGGGTTCCATTAATAGAGCTCCGCTCTCGAGGAGTTTAACTCCCTATGCCTTTTCCTCATTGCTAATCTTCCAATGATATTTCCTTCAGTAATTATGGCGCTGCGTCTATACAGTCTGCACGAATTCATCACCTACGAGGATATCCGTGTACAGGGCCATCAACAAAACCAAGAGTTTATAGATACCTAATGTGCGGAGGTCATAGGTCGCCTTAACGCAAGCGTTGGTTGGCTGCTTCCTCGTCGCTCAGCTCTCTTGAAAATCGTGCTGGGAGCAGTATGGAGAGCACTTCCGGGGTTCCACGAGACCCTACCGCTCAATGCGCCGGATGATGCCGAAGACAAGGTGCATTCAGTGTACCTGTCGGGACTAATCTCGAAGAAATGGCGGGATAGCCTCATCGACATTCTGCATCAAATTTTCCAGCAGACGACGATAATCGCTGCTTATCGAAGGCTGGGGGGCTCGCCGAAGATCTTGACACACAGGAGTGCGAGAGGTTGCGCACGAGAATAATCAGAAAGGCCAGAAGAACTCTAGATAGCCTTACTTTTGAATTCCTCAATCCGTGCCCTGGATCTGAGGTTATACCATTGTAATAATTTGAATAATGTTTTTCGTTTATTGCTTTCATGATTGTAAGAATTTTTGGCAATATGAATGGAAAATTTTTATTCCAGCTTGTCTTATTTCTCGTTCTGAGTCTCTTGCCCATGCATGAATGAGTGTATCTCGAATGCTTGATCAACTGCAAATCGGATGTTCTTTCTGTCGCTTTCTTCTTTCTTTTATTATCAGTATGCTGCCTTAGTAAACATGGTCGACAGATAGTAGAATAAGCATCTTAGTTTCTTCAAGAGATAGCGATGGCTTAGGCCGCAGGTTCAGATCTGCTGCCTAAGACTTTTCAACTCTATGAGCCGTGAGGGTCTCATAGAGATTTTTCTCCCTACGGATCGAGAGGATCTCGTAGGTGGACTTTCTCCTTAGGAATCGTGAGGATTCCTAAGTGCGTTTTCTCTTATAAGTTGTAAGGATCCTATAATAGAATTTTCCCTCTTACGAGTCGAGAGGACCCGTAAGCGGTTGTTTCCCTCCTTGTCGAGATTCGACTTTGGAGAGTGAGACCCGTGAATAGTATGCAAGAGACCATTTTAGACCGACTTGCAGGGTCCCAGTGCTCAGGAAACAAGTTTTTTAATCCCTGCTGCCTAAGGCTTTATCTTGCAAGTTGAGACGAATCGGGAAGTTCTCGCGGAGACACTGGTTTCTCTGCGGGCCGACGCGAATCAGGAGGCTCTCATCAAGGACGCTAGTTTCCCTGAGTTGAGGAGTTTGCCAAGGACACTGGTTTCCCTGGGGTTGAAACGAGTCGAGGTGTTCATGCAAAGACGCTAGTTTCTCTGCGGGTCGACGCGAATCGAGGTGTTCTCGTCAAGGACACTGGTTTCCCTGAGTCGAAGTATTTTGCCGAGGACGCTAGTTTCCTCGAAGTTGAAACGAATCGGAGTATTCCTGCGGAGACACTGGTTTCTCTACGGGCCGACGCGAATCAGGATGTTCTCGTCAAGGACACTGGTTTCCCTGAGTCGAAGGATTTTGCCGAAGACACTGGTTTCTTCGGAGTTGAAACGAATCGGAGTATTCCTGCGGAGACACTGGTTTCTCTGCGGGCCGACACGAATCAGGAGGCTCTCATCAAGGACGCTAGTTTCCATGAATTGAGGTATTTGCCAGGGACACTGGTTTCCCTGGGGTTGAAACGAATAGATGTATTCCTGCAAAGACGCTAGTTTCTCTGCGGGTCGACGCGAATCAGGATGTTCTCGTCAAGGACACTGGTTTCCCTGAGTCGAAGGATTTTGCCGAAGACACTGGTTTCTTCGGGATTGAAACGAATCGGAGTATTCCTGCGGAGACACTGGTTTCTCTGCGGGCTGACGCGAATCAGGAGGCTCTCATCAAGGACGCTAGTTTCCCTGAATTAAGGTATTTGCCAGGGACACTGGTTTCCCTAGAGTTGAAACGAATCGATGCATTCCTACAAAGACGCTAGTTTCTCTGCGGGTCGACGCGAATCAGGAGGCTCTCATCAAGGACGCTACTTTCCCTGAATTGAGTTATTTGCCAGGGACACTGGTTTCCCTGGGGTTGAAACGAATCGATTTATTCCTGCAAAGACGCTAGTTTCTCTGCGGGTCGACGTGAATCAGGATGTTCTCATCAAGGACACTGGTTTCCCTGAGTCGAAGGATTTTGCAGAAGACATTGGTTTCTTTGGGGTTGAAAAGAATCGGAGTATTCCTGCGGAGACACTGGTTTCTCTGCGGGCCGACGTGAATCAGGAGGCTCTCATCAAGGACGCTAGATTCCCTGAATTGAGGTATTTTCCAGGGACACTGGTTTCCCTAGGGTTGAAACGAATCGATGTATTCCTGCAAAGACGCTAGTTTCTCTGCGGGTCGACGCGAATCAGGAGGCTCTCATCAAGGACGCTAGTTTCCCTGAATTGAGGTATTTGCCAGGGACACTGGTTTCCCTGGGGTTGAAACGAATCGATGTATTCCTGCAAAGATGCTAGTTTCTCTACGGGTCGACGTGAATCAGGATGTTCTCGTCAAGGACACTGGTTTCCCTGAGTCGAAGGATTTTGCCGAAGACACTGGTTTCTTCGGGGTTGAAACGAATCGGAGTATTCCTGCGGAGACACTGGTTTCTCTACGGGCCGACGCGAATCAGGAGGCTCTCATCAAGGACGCTAGTTTTCCTGAATTGAGTTATTTGCTACGGACACCGGTTTCCCTGGGGTTGAAACGAATCGATGCATTCCTGCAAAGACGCTAGTTTCTCTGCGGGTCGACGCGAATCAGGATGTTCTCGTCAAGGACACTGGTTTCCCTGAGTCGAAGGAGGTTGAGATGATCTCTGGTGGCCTCTCAGGTTTTATGTAAGTTACCGTCAGACCCTGAAGCTAGGAATTCGGCCTTTGCTTCGCTTGCTGGCACTGCGTCTGCTGTATCGAGACGAATGTCGCAGTTGTCTCTAGGTTGTTGGTGAACCGTCGAGATTTGGCTTCGTTTTCTGGCGGAGCCTGTTGGGAAGGTATGTTTCCGTCTTTGTTTGTACCCTTGGATTGTATACAGGGATCGACGTGATCTCAACTGTAGGGAAAAAGTTTCATTCATTTTTTTTTATTGTTTTATTTCCGCGATGCTCTATCATTTCAGCTTTTATATCGCGAAGGTCGCGATTGCCCAATCATTTCGGCTATTTATTTTATTTTTACTCGCTGCTTTTTATTGCGAGTTGCCCAATCATTTCGGCTGTTTTATATTCATACGTTTTTACTTGCTGCTTTTTATTGTAAGTTGCCCTATCATTTCGGCTATTTTGTATGCATGTGCGGCTTGCTGGCTTTTCGCCGTAAGCCTGGAATTAGACACCGGTTTCGGCATCAGCACCGCTACAACTGGGATATTGCCAGGAGCGAATCATCATTTGCCTCTGTCGATGTCGAACAAAGGTGGCTTAGCGAATAGGGTTAAGGTCCTGTCGGCCAAGGCTTTTGACTTCATGAGCCGTAAGGGTCCCATGAAGGTATTTCTCCCTACAAGCCATGAGAATCTTGTAGGTGTATTTTCTCCTTAGGAATCGTGAGGATTCCTAAGTGCATGTTCCTCTGTAAGTCGTAAGGATCCTACAAGAGGGTTTTCTCCTTGTAAATCGAGAGGACTTACAAGGGTTGTTCATCATGCGTACATATACCCAGTCACGGATGGGACTTGGTTAGGGAAATGTTTATTCGCGTCCGTGGATTGTATACAAGGGTCAGTAATGAACCACTTGTAGGGCAAAATCGAAGGTTGTGGAGGTTGCTTAAGCACAGGTTTAAGTCTCTGTAACTTAAGACTTTCAAATCTTATGAGCCGTGAGGGTCTCATAAGAGAGTTCTCCTTACGAGTCGTGAGGATCTCGCAAGTGTATTTTCTCCTTAGGAATCATGGGGATCCCTAAGTGTGTTGCTCCCTTGTGAGTCGTAAGGATCTCACGCGGGTGGTTTCTCCTTACAAGGTCGAGAGGACCCTGTAAGTGTCCTTTAACGAGGTTGCGCCCTTTCGGGTTTTCACAAACACTCGCCGGTTGCCCTGCTGTTTTTTACTCACGGAGCCATTTCGGGTTTTCATCCGTGCCCATTTTGCTTATGGACATACCGTTTTTTTAATTCTTTTTATTCTTTTTTCTAACGAGTCTGCGCCCTTTCGGGTTTTCACAAACATCGCCGGTAGCCCTGCTATTTTTACTCACGGATCCCTTTCGGGTTTTCATCCGTGCCAATTTTTCTTATGGACATACCGTTTATTATATATATATTTTTTTTTATATTTTATTTTTATATATATATTTTTTTATTCATCTCGTCAGCCTAAGGATGCTGCGATAGTAGTTTAAAGACGTTTCGGTCCTTCGTTAGTTTAAGGACGTTTCGGTCCGCCATTAGTTTAAGGACGTTTCGGTCCGCCATTAGTTTAAGGACGTTTCGGTTCGTCTAGGAGAAGGCTGGCTACTGCTTATAAAGTTTGAGCTTAGGAAGATAGCGAGCGGACATAGTCATCGTCATCCATCATTGACCTAGGCGGTAACTCGCTAAGCGCAGTATTTCTTTAGGAAGCGATCATTTATTGGCCTGAAAGGCCTTTCACCGTGCATATCTATGAGTAGATAGGCTCCACCCTGGTAGACCTTGTCTATGATGTACGGGCCTTCATAGTTTGGCTCGAATTTTCCCCGTTTGGCGTGATTGGGGATCATAGGCCTTTTGACCACTAGCACGAGTTCGCCTTGGCGGAATGTCCTCGGCCGGGTCAATCTTTCATATGAGCGCGTCATCTTTGCTTTATAGGCCTCCAGATTTTGTTGCGCTATGAGCCGTGTTTCATCAAGGGCATCAAGTTCCTCAAGACGAAGGTGAGCATTTTCTTCGTCCGTCAGCTCATAGTGGACTGCCACTCGTAGAGAGGGTTGTTGGGGTAAAAATTTACACCCCGGTTGACCAAGTCAAAATCAAAGTCAACCCCAAGCCAAGTGGGCCCAAGCCCAGATCCAGTGGGCCCATGCCCGGGTCGAGCCCGACCATGAAGCGGCCGGCCTCCCCCACACCAAGATAAAAATTTTTGTAATAAGCAATTTTGTTGCATTTCTTTTCTTTTATTTTATTTTATGGATAAATGTAAGAAAAATAGGCATAAAGCCAAATTTTTGTAAAGCCCATGGCTTATGTGCAAAAAGAAATGGCACATGAGCCATGGGATAGGCAAAATGCCATTTTGTGAAGCCCAAGGGGCTATGTGTAAAATGTATGGCCTATAAAGGCAAAGATAATGAAATATCCCAACAACTTTTTCTCTCTCCAAAAAAAAAGTTTCAAAGCTGAGCTCTTTCTTTCTTCTTCAAGGTTCCAAAAGCTTCTTCTTTCTTTTGAATTAAATCAAGAGTTTTACTCTTCCTTTTTCAAAACTAAATAGTTTTCCACCACAAAACCCATAAAGGGGAACTTGGATCTGTCATCAGATCTTAAAAATGAGAGATTTTGAGATTTCACATCTCTTGATCTTCAAGATCCAGCAAGCAACAGGAAGAAGAAGAAGAACCCCTTCCATTAACCCCAAAAACACATTCAGGAGTCCAACTCCTCTCTGATTTCTCTTCTGAGAAAATTTTTTTTTAGGCTAAAAGCCTCTTGTGCCTCTCCGGCGCGCAGCGCAGGTGCGCAAGGCGCCAGCGTTCCGACACGTGGCGCGCGCGCTTGCGCAAGTGCGCAAGGCGCCCGCGTGCCGACACGTGGCGTGCGCACCTGTGCGCTTGCGCAAGTGCGCAAGGCGCCCGCGTGCCGACACGTGGCATGTGCGCTTGCGCACCTGCGCAAGTGCGCAAGGCGCCCGCGCGCCGACACATGGCGTGCGCACCTGCGCGCTTGCGCAAGTGCGCAAGGCGCCCGCGTGCCGACACGTGGCACGCGCGCGTGCGCACCTGCGCAAGGCGCCCGCGCGCCGACACGTGGCGCGCGCACCTGCGCGCCTGCGCAAGTGCACAAGGCGCCCGCGTGCCGACACGTGGCGCGCGCGCCTGCGCACCTGCGCAAGTGCGCAAGGCGCTCGCGTGCCGACACGTGGCCCCCACGCATCCTTTGGATGCCTTTTTCCCCTTTATTTATATATATATGTATATACATACATTTGTATACAAATGTACACATACACATACTCCGCAACATTCTCCCCCTCCAAAAAATTTTCGGGCCGGGGCGCTGCCCCGAACCCCGCAAGGGGGCTGCTAGCCCCCTTGACCCCCAGCCCGCTATCCGGGTAGCGGGACCCCCGTAAAAACTCTGCGTGGCTCCCGATATATCCAAACCCCCCCTTTTCAAGACACAACACACGTACACTGCACATTGAGTTCGCATGACCATTTTAACCCGTTAATCGGAGGTTCCCTCGCCCCAAAGGCGATGGGTAATTAACGGCAGCTTAGTCCGCGGCTGCCGGAGATTCGGATCCCCACAATCATTAAACCCCGGCCTACCCTAGGCAGGGGGAATCTGTAGTACGCCTGACAAGCGCTCGCGTATTCCCATCTCACTGGGGTGACGAAAAACACCTTACAGATTCTGGCACGCCCGGTGGGACCAATCTCTCCTCCCATATTTCGGGTTAAACGTTCATACGAACTCAATCAATATACATATCGATTGCCTATACTGAAATGATGTTTTTTTTTTCCGTGCAGCAATCAACCTTCAACGACAATGTCTTCCCAGACGAATTCAACTTCCAAAGCGACCCCGATTCCGTACGTGGTCAAGATCAACGCTCGTGTGGTTCTCCCCGCAAGCCTCAGTCGACAATGGGAGGAACCGCCCCGCCAGTTTGGCTCTGTCATCATCTACCCTGCCGGAAGCGCTCATCTGGCAGAGATCCCAGCGGAACACGTGGCCAAGCCGGTCTCAAGGGGTAAGAGGCCGAATGTCGTGATCGCCAAGGTACTACAACCGAAACTTAAGATGGTGTCTGAACGAGTCCCTGGTGCTCTAGCTGGGGGCAAGACTTCCGATGTGAAGGGCAACATTAAAAGTTGCGGACGAGCTCAGGCGATGACTCTAACAAATGCACAATCGGGCGTATCTCCAAGGCCCTCCATCAACCGGTCTGCGGCATCTTCCCAAAAAGCCGAAGTCTGCCAGGTGCTTAGAACAAAAAAGTTAAGGCAGAAGCGGCTCAGGTATCGAGCCAACAAGAGGGCCAAGGCTTCGGCCAAATGGAATCATGTGAAGTTCCAAGTGCAGGGTCGCCCGGCGACGACGGCCGAGTCGGACATAAGAATCAGCAATTCCTTCGAGCCTCTGAAGTGGGTTCAGAAAAACGCCATGACCGCCAAAATCAAGAAGACAGCGGTCCGAACAGCGCCACGAAGAGACGTGTCCCGGCCCCAACAGAAAAAGTATGACACTGTCTCTTCAAGAGTCTATCAAGCACTCTGTGCCGCGCGAAAGCAGCGGGGCAAACCCAGAAAAGAAGCGCCAGCACCATTCAAGAACCTGGTTAGGCCGGCCGCCTTCAATCGACTACCATCTACCGAAACAAGGGGGTCAAGACAGCGAGCCGTGAAATCAGCTGCCAATGATAGAGAGACGGCCGGATATATCATCCATACGGTCTATATGGCGGGCGGGCGCCCCAGCGACAACCTTCGCAGCAAAAGCAAGGACGGGGCCACCACATCCCAAGCCCAATCTAGCCTGAATGTGGTTGCCGCCGCCCAAGAACAGCCGCCCCTGCTGGATGAAGAAAACCCTCTTGATGAGGATGATAGGCAGATAGACCCCTCGGTCCATGTAGAGTCAAGCTCGGACAGCGAGGAAGAGCCGACTTTCCGCCCTAGGACTGCGGAGCAAGAGCTGCTTCAAGAACTTCGAAAACAGCTCAGGAGCAAAGATAAAGAGATGGCCAAGCTCTATTCGAAGATTGACGACTTAACGAACGTGGTGATGCAGCTTACGGCTCAAATTGCTCGAGCGCCTCTTAATCAAGCACAAGCCGCTACTAATCAGCCGGGTGATGACAATCCGAGGCAGCCAATGCCTGTTCCTTTGGGACCAAGACTGGTCGAGCCGAATGAAAGCCGGCTACATTCCGCTTCTGGGGACGCCTTGGCCCCAGATAGCACTATCCCGCTAACACAGGATCGGATAATGGATTTGGTCACCAGCAAGGTTAAAACATTGGTGGCCGAAGCTGAAGCTCAGAAAGAAATCGGCAGTAGTGGGCGGCCATATCCCGCGCAGTACGATCTGATTGAGTTCCCAAGCGGCTACATCATTCCTAAGTTCGGAAGATTTGATGGAACGGGGAATGCAAACCAGCACATCGCCCACTTCAAAGCATCGTGCGGAAATACAGGGGGCAACGATGCGCTCCTTCTTCGTCAGTTTGTCAACAGCCTGACCGGCGTCGCCTTCGACTGGTATGCGAGTATACCGGACGGGTCTGTCATTACCTTTGCCCAAATGGAGTCTCTGTTCCGGCAAAGGTTCATGAGCGTCAGTGATAAAATCTCTATAGCCGATCTTGTGAGGACCAAGCCGGGGAAGAATGAAAGCAACACCGACTTTATCGCCCGGTGGCGTAATCTCACAGTTAAGTGCGAACCGCCGCTGGAGCAGGACCAGTCCATCAGCCTTCTCATTGGGAACCTCAGCAATTGGATGGTCCCCTTCTTGTGTACAGCGGGCCTCAAGACGTTTCAGGAGCTAACCAAGAAAGTCCAAATGCTGGAACGCTCGAAGCAAGAGTCCCCGCCAGACTCTCAGAGAGACAAAACCTGGAAAAGCAAGCGGGACGACAACCGTAGAAGCGGAAGTTCCAGCAGTACCAATGTCTTCAATGCCTCCGACAATGAAGAAAAGCGAAGGGCGGGCGAATCCAAAACCAACCGGTCTCGAAAGCCATTGCTGGGAGGAGATGGGCCTTCCCTAGAGGAGAAAAAGAACAAGGTTTACTCTTTCAGAAGGGACAAGGTCCGCAAGATATTTAAAGATGCCTTGAACAATGGCCTACAACTGCCGGAGTCGAAAAGACCCCAAGAAGCAAAAATGACCGACAATCCCCTGTATTGCCCGTACCACCGAGTAGTGAGCCATGCGATCGAGGATTGCTATATCTTCAAGGATTGGGTCGAGAAGCAGTACAAGGCTGGAGAGATCGAGCTGTCCAAAAGCGTGTTGGTGAACAATCAAGTTGCAACCGCCAACTTTATACAGACGGAAGCTGAAGCCTTCTGGGAGCAGACAGCCGAACCCGCTGCCCTGACAAACGAAACTGACTCATCGCGGCCTCCGTGGAGTACGCACATATCTAATAAGACGAAGAAGATGATAAAGCTACTTCGGAAAGAACCCAGGATGGAATGGGAAGGACAGAAGAAGCCTACCAGTCCAGCTGCCAATGCGGCTCCATCAGGCTCAAAATCCAAGAAGCTCAAGAAGAAGAAAAGTGCAGCTCGGCGCGAAAAAGAGTCTGCAGGGAGATCGACCATTCAAAAGTATATCGATTCCCTCGAAGAATATGAGCAAAAGGAAAGAACATTGATTCAATTGAAGGAGTTCTTCCCTGTACAAGCGGCTGAAATTCTGGAGGAGTTAGAAGAAGACTCCAATGAAGAAATTCCAGTAGTGACCTGCTACGCCATCCATCTTGGCAGCGACTCTGAGGATGATCTCTGTTTTCCGGAAGAGGACGAGGAGCTCACCACAAAGGCCAATCAAATCCAGCTCAGAAGCGGCAGGGCTCTACCGCAAAATCAGGGCAACGCCCCAAAAGAGAAGGAAAAACAAGTCGCTAATGAAGAAGATGGCAGAGAACTGGCTGATGAAAACATAAGTCCTTCCTCGGTGGACTATAATGTCTTGGCGCATCTCCGGAAGCTTCCGTCTCTCCTGAGCATCTACGACGCCTTGGTCCTATCTAAGGAGCTTAGAGATGTTCTCATCCACGCTCTGCAAAACCCCGAGCGGTATCAGGCTCACTTTGCGGAAATTAACATGAAAGAAGCCCAGCATGCTTTGTATGCCGCCGCAGTCACATTTAAGGATGAAGACTTGCTACTGGGAACGGCTGAGCATAATCGGCCGCTTTACGTGACCGGGTACAGCGACGGAGATCGAATTAATCGCATATTGATTGATCCGGGGTCCTCAGTGAACATCATGAACTTGCGAACTCTGAAGAGTTTGTCAATGGACGTCCGACACCTGTCAAGGGAAAGGATTGTCATTCAAGGCTTCAACCAAAATTGCCAGCAAGTTCTGGGGTCTATAGCTTTGCCAATCAAATTTGGGGATCTGCAAACTGAAGCTAAGATATACGTGATCGACGCCGACACGTCTTATAAGATTCTCTTGAGGCGGCCGTGGCTCCACGATTACGGCATCATTCCGTCAACTCTCCATCAATGCATGAAGTACACTAAAAATGGCGAAGAAAGACGCATTGACGGAGACATCCAGCCGTTCGGTGTGCATGAAATCCGATATGAAGATTCTCGGTACTTTACGAACCACCAAAATGCCAAGCCACAACTGACCGAGGATAGAACGGCCCCAAGACTCAAAAGCAAATCTGCGCCGGCTATCACTTTCAAAAGCAAAAATACCCAAGTGCGCCCGCATTTCGGCAGCGACACTGATGAGTCCGACGCTGGAAGCCCGTCCTTCCGTAAAACTCGCCCACGTTTCGGCAGCGATACGGACGAATCTGTTACTGAAGGCCCATCTAGCAGCAAAGTCCGCCCTCATCTTGGCAGTGACACTGAAGAGTCAGAGGAGGAGGACCTGTCGTGCAACAGCGGTGCAAATTGGACCCCCACGCAACAAGCGAAACTACGAGAGACCTTCGAAGTCGCAGAAGGGTCCCTGGCCATCACAAGGGTGCCGGAACGGATGTGCAAAGAGCTCGACGCATTGTCAGTCTCTACTGTCGACCAGCTGGAAACTTTCTACGTGCCCGGGAGGAAAAATGGACAGAAGGGCATCCTGTTTTACAGGTCAAACCCCGTTGTGCACCCGGACGACCTTTCTGTCGCGTGCCTTCCCTATGAGAGAGGCATAAGAGCCGTCCTCAATCCCAGATACTATGCGTCCGAGATGCGGGAATACTTTAAGAAGTACGGATGCCGGTTATATCAAACGGAGTCCGAAGCAAAGTTTTACGAAGGGCTATGGTATCCGCCCAAGGTCCGAGCACTCATCGATGGACGGATTCCAGATAGACGGGGCATAGGCTACATTCAACCTGATTCCAAAACGTGCTACATGATCCATGTTGGTGAGACCAGCGAAAGATCAAATGATGATGACGAGATAGCCGAGCCAGAAGAAGCTCCTCAAGAGCTTGAAGATGGCGGACAAGCAACCTTTGATGAGCTAACCGAAATTGACTTAGGAACGCCCGATAATCTAAGGCCGACCTACATCAGCTCACTCTTGTCGGAGGAAATGAAATAGCAGATAATTGCCCTGCTGCATGAGTTCGTCGACTGCTTCGCGTGGACGTATAAAGAAATGCCTGGCCTTTCCCCTGAGGTAGCCGTGCATAAGCTGGCTATATCTCCTGATGCTAAGCCAGTCAAACAAGCTCCTCGAAGAATGAGAAGGGAGTTGGAAGAAAAGGTCATCGAGGAAACCAAGAAGCTCATCGATGCCGGCTTCATCAGGGAAGAGAAATATGCAGACTGGATCGCATGCATAGTCCCAGTGAAGAAGAAAAATGGGCAGATCCGAGTTTGTGTCGATTTCAGGGACCTCAATAAGGCATGTCCTAAAGACGACTTCCCGCTACCGGTCATGGAAATGATGGTCGATGACACCTCAAATTACGAACTGTTCACCTTTATGGATGGCTCGTCTGGATATAATCAGATCAAGATGTCGCCTGAGGATGAGAAGCACACAGCATTTCGGATCCCGGTCGGAATATATTGCTACAAGGTAATGCCATTCGGACTGAAGAATGCAGGTGCTACATATCAAAGGGCGATGACTAATATCTTTGATGACCTAATCCATAAAGTCGTCGAATGCTATGTTGATGATCTGGTCGTCAAGACTAAAGCCAAGGCCGATCATATCCAAGATCTCAGGACCGTTCTCACCAGACTGAGGGAATACGATCTGAAGATGAATCCTCTGAAGTGCGCTTTTGGCGTGTCATCGGGAAAATTCCTGGGCTTCATAGTCCGACATCGAGGGATCGAAGTTGACCCATCAAAGATAAAGGCCATCATGGAGATGCCCCCTCCGAAGAGTCTGACGCAGCTAAGATCTTTTCAAGGCAAGCTTGCTTATATACGGAGGTTTATCTCAAATTTATCAGGGAGATGTAGGCCCTTCTCAAAGCTCATGAAGAAAGGAGCTCCTTTTATCTGGGATGCCGAATGTCGAGCAGCGTTCGAAAGCATTAAACAATACTTGTTGCACCCTCCAGTGCTGGCCGCTCCCATTCCGAATAAACCGCTGATTCTCTATACTGCCGCGCTGGATGAGTCACTCGGTGCGCTCCTTGCCCAGAATAATGAGGAAGGAAAAGAAAATGCCCTCTACTACCTCAGTCGAACTCTAGTCGGGGCGGAACACAACTACTCCCCAATCGAAAAGCAATGCCTGGCTCTGATATTTGCTGTGAAGAAGCTGAGGCACTATCTGCTCGCTCATCGGGTTATGCTGATCTCCAAGGTCGACCCGCTCAAACACTTGATGACCAAAGCAAGCCTAGCCGGCAGAATGGCAAGATGGGCTGTCATGCTACTTGAGTTTGACATAGTTTACACTCCTCAGAAAGCAGTAAAAGGGCAAGCTCTTGCAGACTTTCTCGCTGCTCATCCCATACCAGAAGGGTCGCCACTAAATTGTGAGTTGCCCGACGAACAAGTGCTGCATCTCGAGAATGACAAGCCATGTTGGGAGCTCTACTTCGATGGGGCCTCATCGATAAGAACCTCCAGTAAATCAAGCGTCCCGGAGATAAAAGCAGGGATAGGATTGGTGTTCATCACACCATCAATGGGAACCCTACGGCGTTCTTTTGCTCTCACCGAGCCTCGGACAAACAATGAAGCTGAGTATGAAGCTCTGATAGCTGGTTTGGAGCTCGCCATAGAAATGGAAATCCGTCGGCTACGAGTTTACAGTGACTCCCAGCTCGTCGTCAACCAAGTAAGCGGCGACTATAAGATATACAAACCCGAGTTAGCTCGGTACAGAGGTCGAGTGGTGGAACTCATGAAACGGTTCACTCATATTGAACTAACGAGAGTCCCTAGAGCGTTGAACGGAAAGGCTGACGTACTCGCTCGCTTGGCCAAGGAACTGGCTGATCCTGAAATGGACGAAATTCTGATCACAGTCAGGAGCCGGCAAATTCTACCCCTAGTCTCTCTACGAGAAGAGGAAAACACGAAACAGAAGAGCAGTCCTGCGGAAGAAGCTTCGATCATCCAAGACGAGCCCGATTGGAGAGAACCCTTCATAGAGTACTTCCGATACGACAAGCTGCCCGAAGAAAAATCTGCGAGGATTCAGCTGAAGAAAAGAGCTCTCCGATACGTGTTTGTAAATGACACGTTATACCGCAGGTCATATGACCAACTCTGGCTCAGGTGTCTGTCATTGGCCGAAGCCCAAAAGGTCATGAAAGATGTCCACTCGGGCGTTTGCGGTGCTCACCAATCTGGCCCCAAGATGCGACTTCAAATCAAACGGCTTGGGTATTACTGGCCCACCATGATACGGGATTGCGGAGAGCATGCAAGGAAATGTTATATCTGCCAAATTCACGGTGATTTTATTCACAAGCATCCCAACCCATTGCATCCTACAGTGGCGTCGTGGCCCTTCGAAGTTTGGGGCACCGACATTATTGGCCCAATTGATCCTCCGTCATCTAAAGGCCACCGGTTCATACTGGCCGCGACAGACTACTTCTCCAGGTGGGCTGAAGCTGTCCCGCTAAAAGAAGTCAAGACAAAGGATATTCTGACATTCTTCCAGCATAATATTCTATACCGCTTCGGTACACCAAGAAGAATCATTTCTGACAACGGGCCTTCTTTCAAGAGCTTCAATGTCTCAAGGTTCGCTACTCAGCACAAGATAGACTGGAGATATTCCTCCATCTATAATCCAAGAGCCAATGGGCTAGCCGAAGCCTTCAATAAAACTCTATGCAAGCTTCTGAGGAAAAATGCTTCAGCCAACAAGAGAGACTGGAATCTCAAGCTTCACGAGGCATTGTGGGCATATCATACCACGCACCGTACTCCAACTCAGTCCACTCCATACTCATTGCTCTTCGGAGTGGAGGCGGTCCTCCCCCTCGAAGTTGAAGTTCCGAGCTTAAGAATGGCCGTCCAACATGAGTTGACGGAGGAAGAAAACGTGCTCCTTCGACTTGAAGAACTCGATGCCCTCGAAGAAAAGAGGCTCGCGGTGCAACAAAATCTGGAGCTATACCGAGCCCAAATGTCACGGGCTTATGACAAGATAACCCGTCTCCGCGCCTTCAAGAAAGGTGAACTGGTGTTGGTCCTCAAAAGACCGATTATCCCCAATCGACATGCCAAGGGAAAATTCGAGCCAAACTGGGAAGGACCATACGTCATCGAGAAAGTGTTTGACGGAGGATCCTACCAACTAATAAGTGCCGAGGGAGAAAGGCCCATGCCACCCATCAATGGACGATATCTCAAGAAATACTACACGTGAATGCTCCAAGTCGCAGGCGAATTGAGCACATCAGCCCTACGGTCTGGATCAGACATCCTGCAAAACCGTATACAATCCACGGGCGTAAATGACCCCTATGTCTCCCGAATCCTGCCGGTGAGACTACTTTAAAGTCCCACCATCGGCAAAAAAAAAAAAACGGTATGTCTACAAGCAAAACGGGCACGGATGAAAACCCGAAAGGGCTCCGTGAGTAAAAACAATAGGACTACCGGCGAGTCTGTGAAAACCCGAAAGGGCGCAAACTCGTAAAAAGGAAAGGAGGTGAAATACACTCACAAAGTCCTCTCGACCTTGTGAGGAGAAAACCCCTGCGTGAGATCCTTACGACTCACAAAGGAGCAACACAATTAGGAATCCTCACGATTCCTAAGGAGAAAATACACCTACGAGATCCTTTCGACTCGTAGGGAGAAAATGCTTTTATGGGACCCTCACGGCCCATAAAATTGAAAAGCCTTAGGTGGTAGGGACCCAAACCTAACTCCTAAGCCATCGTTCCCCAACGGGCAACGGCAAATGATGATTCGCTCCTGGCATCTCGCTTCAGTGTTAGCGGTGCTGATGCCGACCAAAAACCCAAATCCCAAGTCCTTCCAAGGCAAATGATGAGTTGCTCCTGGCATTATTCCAGTGCAGCAATGCTGATGCCAAACAAGATCCAAATTCCAAGTCCCCAAACGGCGAATGATGAGTCGCTCCTGGTACCATATTCCAGTGCAGCGATGCAGACGCCAACCAAAATCCAATTTCTCAAAATTCTCCCAGCCCTACGGTTGGTCCCCAAGTTGACTACCGTATACAATTCACGGGCTCAAATAATTCTCATCATACTCATGCCCCACCACAATTACCAAGTTGCGCGGCTGGTCTCCGCCTTTGGAATTATGCTCCATTGAGAAGACCCACTCATGTGTCCTCACGATACATGAGGAGAACAAACCTTTGTGGGATCCTTACGACTCATAAAGGAAAAACACACTTAGGAGTCCTCACGACTCTTAAGGAGAAAATACACCTGCGGGATCCTTACGACTCGTAGGGAGAAAATGCTTTTATGGGACCCTCACGGCCCATAAAATTGAAAAGCCTTAGGCGATAGGGATCTAAACCTGTCTCCTAAGCCATCGCTCCCCAATCCCCAAGTGGCGAATGATGAGTCGCTCCTGGTACCATATTCCAGTGTAGCGATGCAGACGCCAACCAAATTCCAAATCTCAATCCCCAACGGCGAATGATGAGTCGCTCCTGGTACCATATTCCAGTGCAGCGATGCAGACGCCGACAAAGTCCCGAAATTTTTCCGGCCCTACGGTCTGGATCATACATCCTGCAAAACCGTATACAATCTACGGGCGTAAAACAATCCCAATTTCTCCCAAATCCTCTCGGGGCAAATGATGAGTTGCTCCTGGCATTATTCCAGTGCAGCAATGCAGATGCCAAACAAAAACCAAAATCCCAAAATCCTCTCCATGACAGATGATGATTCGCTCCTGGTACCATATTCCAGTATAGCGATGCTGATGTCAACCCAAATCAAAATCAACAAGTCAACTTCCACTCCGACACCGCAAGAAGCGGAGCAAGTCAAGTCTACCCCTGACACTGCAAGAAACAGAGCAAGTCAAACCAAGCACCGACCGTCCACGTCGCTAAAAGGGCAGCATCGACCGTCCAAGTCGCAAAAAGGGCAGCATCGACCGTCCAAGTCGCAAAAAGGGCAGCACCGACCGTCCACGTCGCTAAAAGGGCAGCATCGACCATCCAAGTCGCAAAAAGGGCAGCATCGACCGTCCAAGTCGCAAAAAGGGCAGCATCGACCGTCCAAGTCGCTAAAAGGGCAGCGTCGACCGTCCAAGTCGCTAAAAGGGCAGCATCGACCGTCCAAGTCGCAAAAAGGGCAGCATCGACCGTCCAAGTCGCAAAAAGGGCAGCATCGACCGTCCACGTCGCTAAATGGGCAGCACCGACCGTCCATGTCGTAAAAAGGGCAGAATCGACCGTCCAAGTCGCTAAAATGGCAGCACCAACCGTCCATGTCGCAAAAAGGGCAGACCGACCGTCCACGTCGTAAAAAGGGAAGAACCGACCGTCCATGTCGTAAAAAGGGCAGAACCGACCGTCCACGTCGTAAAAAGGGCAGCACAGGATTCCTACAAAGCGGGAACCAGATCGCTCCGGGCCAGGGAAACGTCTATCACGGACACTCCGTCTCGGAGACGTGTCAAGCATCGACCGTCCATGTCGTGAAAAAGGCAGTGCCAGCTTCCCAAAAGGTGGGAACCGAATCAAGTCCCCTCCACGTGAAAGAAGATCCATCAACTTCACGCACACGACCCACATATGTGGTGTGCATTTATTGATGGGGGGCAATTTGTTGGGGTAAAAATTTACACCCCGGTTGACCAAGTCAAAATCAAAGTCAACCCCAAGCCAAGTGGGCCCAAGCCCAGATCCAGTGGGCCCATGCCCGGGTCGAGCCCGACCATGAAGCGGCCGGCCTCCCCCACACCAAGATAAAAAATTTTGTAATAAGCAATTTTGTTGCATTTCTTTTATTTTATTTTATGGATAAATGTAAGAAAAATAGGCATAAAGCCAAATTTTTGTAAAGCCCATGGCTTATGTGCAAAAAGAAATGGCACATGAGCCATGGGATAGGCAAAATGCCATTTTGTGAAGCCCAAGGGGCTATGTGTAAAATGTATGGCCTATAAAGGCAAAGATAATGAAATATCCCAACAACTTTTTCTCTCTCCAAAAAAAAAGTTTCAGAGCTGAGCTCTTTCTTTCTTCTTCAAGGTTCCAAAAGCTTCTTCTTTCTTTTGAATTAAATCAAGAGTTTTACTCTTCCTTTTTCAAAACTAAATAGTTTTCCACCACAAAACCCACAAAGGGGAACTTGGATCTGTCATCAGATCTTAAAAAGGAGAGATTTTGAGATTTCACATCTCTTGATCTTCAAGATCCAGCAAGCAACAGGAGGAAGAAGAAGAACCCCTTCCATTAACCCCAAAAACACATTCAGGAGTCCAACTCCTCTCTGATTTCTCTTCTGAGAAATTTTTTTTAGGCTAAAAGCCTCTTGTGCCTCTCCGGCGCGCAGCGCAAGTGCGCAAGGCGCCAGCGTGCCGATACGTGGCGCGCGCGCTTGCGCACCTGCGCGCTTGCACAAGTGCGCAAGGCGCCCACGTGCCGACACGTGGCGTGCGCACCTGTGCGCTTGCGCAAGTGCGCAAGGCACCCGCGTGCCGACACGTGGCGCGCGCGCCAAGGCGCCCGCGCGCCGACACGTGGCGTGCGCACCTGCGCGCTTGCGCAAGTGCGCAAGGCGCCCGCGCGCCGACACGTGGCGTGCGCACCTACGCGCTTGCGCAAGTGCGCAAGACGCCCGCGTGCCGACACGTGGCACACGCGCCTGCGCGCTTGCGCAAGTGCGCAAGGCGCCCGCGTGCCGACACGTGGCACGCGCGCTTGCGCGCCTGCTCAAGTGCGCAAGGCGCCCGCGCGCCGACACGTGGCACGCGCGCCTGCGCAAGTGCGCAAGGCGCCCGCGCGCCGACACGTGGCGCGTGCGCCTGCGCGCTTGCGCAAGTGCGCAAGGCGCCCGCGTGCCGACACGTGGCCCCCACGCATCCTTTGGATGCCTTTTTCCCCTTTATTTATATATATATATGTATATACATACATTTGTATACAAATGTACACATACACATACTCCGCAACATTCTCCCCCTCCAAAAAATTTTCGGGCCGGGGCGCTGCCCCGAACCCCGCAAGGGGGCTGCTAGCCCCCTTGACCCCCAGCCCGCTATCCGGGTAGCGGGACCCCCGTAAAAACTCTGCGTGGCTCCCGATATATCCAAACCCCCCCTTTTCAAGACACAACACACGTACACTGCACATTGAGTTCGCATGACCATTTTAACCCGTTAATCAGAGGTTCCCTCGCCCCAAAGGCGATGGGTAATTAACGGCAGCTTAGTCCGCGGCTGCCGGAGATTCGGATCCCCACAATCATTAAACCCCGGCCTACCCTAGGCAGGGGGAATCTGTAGTACGCCTGACAAGCGCTCGCGTATTCCCATCTCACTGGGGTGACGAAAAACACCTTACAAGGGTAACTCTATCTCGAGGGGGAGTACTATTTCTGTACCGAATACCAACGCATATGGCGTTGCGTTCGTGGCCGTCTTGAACGTGGTTCGATACGCCCAAAGAGCCTCTTGCAGCCTCTCATGTCAGTCCTTCTTATTTCGGGACACCGTTTTCTTCATGATCTTTGTCAAGGTCTTGTTGAAGGCCTTAGCTAAACCGTTAGCTCGCGGATTATAAACCGAGGAATATCTCCAGTCTATATTGTGTTGTTGCACGAAGCGACTGATCTTGTGGCTTCTATAAGCTGGACCGTTATCGGAGATGATCCGTCACGGAGTTCCAAACCGATATATGATGTGCGTCTTGAAGAAATGGAGGATATTCTCCGTCTTCACTTCTCTTAACGGTACTGCTTCTGCCCATTTGGAGAAGTAGTCAGTCGTCGCCAGGATGAAACCATGTCTCCTGGATGATGCTGGTTCGATGGGACCGACTATGTCAGTTCCCCACATTTCGAATGGCCAGCTAGCCACCGTTGGATGGAGTGGATTTGGATGCTGGCGGATGAATTCCCCATGGATTTGGCATGAGTGGCATTACTTCGCATATTCGAGGCAGTCCTGAATCATCGTGGGCCAGTATTAGCCCATCCGTTTGATCTTCAACTTCATCTTTGGGCCTGCTTGGTGAAAACCGCAGAGTCCGTCGTGAACTTCCTGAATGACTCTTTTTGCCTCTTCAGGTCCCAGACATCTCAACAACAGAGAATCAAACGACCTCTTGTACAGAGTATCATTGACGAAGGCGAAAGACAGAGCTCGTTTCATAAGCAGATGTCTTGAGGACGCATCTTCGGGCGTTCGACGGTATTTGAAGTAGTCTATAAAGACTTCCCTCCAATCCTTGGCCTTTTCCCGGTCTTTTATTTGCATAGCCATTTGCTCAGTCGCTCCCTTCTTTTCGGGTGATTCCGGAGATATTTCCGTTGGGGCGAGCACCCGACGGCTTTGTACCACAATTCTGACGTCATCGAGGTTCTCGTCAGCCAATTCTTTAGCAAGCTTGGCCAACGCGTCCGCTTTGCTGTTTTCCGCGCGCGGTATGTTCTCCAAAGTGTAGGAAGGGATTTGGGTCAACAATTGTTGCACCTTTTCGCTGTACTTCACCAATTCTGGTTTGCATGTCTGGTAGTCGCCGTTTACTTGACTAACGACCAGTTGGGAATCTCCGTATATGAGGAGGTTTTCAATTCCCATGTCGATGGCGATCTCGAGGCCTGCTATCAAAGCTTCGTATTCGGCTTCATTGTTCGTCCTCAGTTCTGTCAAGGAGAAAGCAAAGCGCATTATCCCTCCTTGTGGAGTCACGAAGATAAGGCCTACCCCCGATTTGATTATGGGCGTACTTTGTTTGCGCTTCTTCATAGAGGATGCTCCATCGAAATAAAGCTCCCATCGGGTATCACCACCGTCGATTGCGTCAAACGCATGTTCGTCTGGCAGCTCACAATTCAGAGGAGAATCAGCAGGTATCGGATGCTCAACGAGGAAGTCGGCGATGGCCTGGCCTTTCACTGCCTTAAGAGGTTGATATATTATCGAGAACTCCATCAAGAGCAGGGCCCATTTAGCGAGTCGCCCCGTCAGTATGGCCTTTGACATCAAATATTTAAGAGGGTCCACCTTCGAAATGAGACGGACCTCATGCGCCAACGCATAGTGCCTGAGCTTTGTTATCGCGAAGATCAACGCCAAGCAGTGTTTTTCAATAGGGGAATAGTTGCTTTCTGCCCCCAGTAAAACTCAACTTAAGTAATAGAGAGCTCTCTCCTTCCCTTGATCGTTCTCTTGTGCCCATAATGCACCTAAGGCACCTTCGAGGGCGGTTGTATAAAGGATGAGAGGTTTTCCCTTAACCGGAGCAGCTAACACTGGCGGATTCTGGAGGTACTGCTTGATTTCGTCCAGCGCGTCTTGGCATTTATGATCCCAGACGAACGGGGTTCCCTTCTTCATCAGGTGGCTGTAAGGACGGCACTTTCCTGAAAGGTTGGCTATAAATCGCCGTATATATGCGAGCTTCCCTTGGAGAGACCGCAGCTGTTTGAGAGTCCTTGGCGGAGGCATTTCTATGATCGCCTTGATCTTTGACGGATCTATCTCAATACCTCGGTGTCGGACGATGAATCCCAGGAATTTTCCCGAGGAAACTCCGAATGCACACTTGAGAGGGTTCATCTTCAAGTTGTATTGTCGAAGGCGTTGAAATACGGTCTTCAGATGCTCGAGATGTTCCTCGTATGATTTGCTTTTAACCACGAGATCGTCGATATAGCATTCGACGATTTCGTATATAAGGTCATCAAAGATTTTCGTCATGGCCCTCTGATAGGTGGCACCGGCATTCTTTAAACCAAAGGGCATCACCTTGTAGCAGAATATACCCAAAGGGGTCCTGAAGGCGGTGTGCTTCTGGTCTTCGGGATGCATCTTTATCTGATTATACCACGATGAGCCGTCCATGAAGGAGAAAACCTCATGAGTGGACGTATTGTCTATCATCAGTTCGGTGACTGGCACTGGGAAATCGTCCTTCGGGCAAGCTTTATTGAGATCCCGGAAGTCCACGCATATGCGCGCCGTCCCATTTTTCTTCATCACCGGGACGATGTTGGCGATCCACTCGGGATACTGAACCTCCTGGATGAAGCCAAAGTCGATCAGCTTCTTGACCTCGGCGTTGATGCTCATCTCAAGCTCGCGCCGCATTCTTCTCGGTGCTTGTTTGATTGGTTTAAGGTCCGGGGATATCACCACATGAAATACATAATAATGAATAAAGACATCTCCAAGCGGGAGCTAGCTCTTATCCAATTGGCGGAAACAACCATGAAAGCAATACAATATACAACGCTGAAGGGCGAGGATCAAAACTCAGAAGAAAACCAACATCCTCAAGAAAACCAAAGAAGAATCATAATAATACAAGCGTGCGAGTCTAAGGTCGAAAGAATATACAACTGGACTTCTAAGTCTATCAAATAATACAAGTCTGGTTGATGAAGTTTACTAAATACAACTGAAATAAATAAAGGTACTACGGTGGTCATGATGCAAGTGAACCCGCCTACCAATGCAATCACCCGGAATGAAGTGGTTGTTAGTTATATGTATGCCCTAAAGGCCATTACTGTAAATAGGATGTATATTGTAGTGGATGCTGGGACATATATAGGTAGGACTTTCTTGCTCGACATGATAGTACGCTATCTGGTTGCTCTTTATCTTAACATGTATACTTGCAGTCTCTCTATTACATGTTGATAAAGCCCTTAGGATGTGTACTCGACTTCCAGGACTATGATGTAGATCATATTAGTAGGGCCTGGGTAGTCCATGAGTACATCCTTCAATGTTCCTAGTTGTGGGAATATCGAGACGGGGCATCGATATTCCAGAGTAGACTAGCGTTTTTCTTCTCGACCCATGTGATGGGCGATGGATGATCCCATATCCATTGGTGTTTGACATCTGAGATGGTATGCGGGTGCTCAGTGGTGACTGGGTACACTGAACGGACTCACCGAGAACTCCCAGATGGTATTATACCTCACGTCAGATGGCAGTTCTCTGGTGACACTGGTCCAGCTTAGTCTGTTAACCCGAGATCGTCATAGAGTCTTGTGTGTCTCCCATTGTGCTTTGATTTCCACCCTACCATGGCTCTACTGAGTCGTGCAAACAGGTGGTTTTTGGGTACAGTCCCGATTCACATGGAGGCAATGAGCGATAGGAGGGGATTCGTCTCTCCCGGTATTAGGGGTTGATGTTGCGCTATGCTCGACTGGCCATAACTGGAAATCCCTGGCCAGGGTTGCACTGATTTACTGGTAAGTGTTATCAGTAGTTTCATACTTGTTATGGACCTTACATCGGCATGACTTATCGAGCTACTGGGGTCTGACGTTTACCACCCCTAGGCGAGATATGCGACATATCAGACGAACAGACCAGACTGTACGGTAAGTGTTACTGGTTGGATTCACAGGAGTGTGAGCGGGCTTGCTCGTCGATATTCTGATCGCTCAATACCCGGGTGGCCGTTACGTTTAGCAGACCGCTTGCGGCTTGTGGGTGCTTGATATGATCATCATCTGCTACCGGCGTATTGACGAGTCTTTAGAGTCCTACACAGAGGTTTCCTGGCTCAAGCGAAACGAAATAGGAGCGCATATGAGATATGTGCGGGACCGAGAATAATGCGTGTATGTGATACCGTATTCTATTCTCGCGATGAATGTATCGAATGGTTGTATGCGATATAACCTAGTTATCGAATCAAGGATTGATTCGATAAGTCGATACATTGGATACTAGTCGATTATATGCGACATGACCGGATCATTGAATCAAGTGTTGATTTAATGATTTAATGTATAATTATATATTTGATATATTACTTTGCATTAATTAGTATTGGTTCACTTTAAATGGATTTTCTCACTTGAAATGCACATTGTATATATGATATATTTTTGTGCACAAGATTGTATCATGTTTGATGATACATGAATGTTTGGGTGTATGTTTAGTTTAAACCATGGTTATGTTAATGGTTAGGGTTTTGATTTACTTATCTTTTCATTTATTTATTTATTCATTTTTGAAAGATAAATAAATCATGGTTGCTTTCTTTGTTTTCTAGTTGAAGCTTCATGAAGCTTTGAATAAGTCTTCTATTTTTGTTTCATGCTTAACCCTAACCATTCAACCTAACCTTAGTTAATTCTCTACACCTAACTATGGTTGCTATATGATAAGATAATTCTTTTTATACTTATCATAATTCTTTTTCTTCTTCTTCTTCAACAAAGAAGAAAACCTTGCTTCCATCAATGGCAACTTGAGAAAAAGAGTGAGAAATCCAATTCTAAAGTGAACCCACTTCCTATTTCTTCATCCTCTACCACTTGCCAAGTAGTATAGGGTGTTTTCTTCACAAGTTACAATGACTTGGTGAAGTTGGAGCTTGATCTTGAGATGCCTCGAAGTAGATCATCTTCAGCATTGAAGTCGGCGACCTAGCCCGATCTTTTCTCCGATGAAACCACCGCAAGAGTCTAGGATTCTGATTGGTACAGTGGAGGGACGTCAACACGGAGATATGGAGGTGGAGAACCGGGTCTACAAAGGTTGTAGTCACTTCCTTTTAGTTAAAGTTGTTAACTTGCATCTTGCATCGCCTTACATCTAGTTAACGATCCGTATTAGGGTTTGTAGGAACATGAAAAAATTGAATTGGCCATGTTTGATAACTTGTGATACCTTATTAGTGTACCTAGGAACCCTACAGTGGTATCAGAGCCTAGCTAGAGCCTTAGGCGATGAGTAGATGGAGTTAGAAGTCCGATCGAACCGAAACCCTAATCCAAATTTGCTCTCTGGATATTTTTTCAAAACTGGGTTTTTTCCAGATTAAAAATATTCAGAAAAATTAGCAGGAATTTGTAGGAGTTACTGTGAAATTCGAGCGGCTGAATCCATCAAACCGCCGCGGTTCCGCGGCACGAGCATGGCTCGTGCGGTGGTTCCGCGGCCATACGGTCGCGTCTCCCATTAGTTTTGGCACAGTAATTTCTATATTTGGGTACTGTATTTTCTGGGAATTTTTTAAATCTTACTCAAGAGTTGAGTATTCTGGGTTGTATTGGGAGTTCGTAGATTCGATCGGATCATCAAACTTTGTCTATGTGTTTTTCCGGGTAATTTTAGAATATGTTAAAAAGTTCGGCCGGATATAAATACCCACTTTTTCCCCTGCTGGGAAATTTCCAATTGTTGGACTTTTCCGTAGTTTAATGACGTTCTAAGTAGTGCAAGTAACGCGATGGTCCCTCTAGAAGACAACAAACATTAACTCGATTATGTGACCGTCTTGAACTGCCCTTTGAACCTTAGGGTTTGGGGCAGTACGGCGTGCCACATGTGAGGCGTTGGCTTGACCCTTCTACGGCTGGACCGTTGGTACTGTGGCATGAAATGGATGTTTTTAAACTTATTTCAAGTGTTGAAAACCATTCGGGAAAACTTGGGTGTTTGATTGTTCGATCGGAAAGTTTAACATTTTCTATTTATCTGGAATGTGATACAATATTTGGAATCCACAAGTAGTTATGAGATAACTGATTTGGATGTTATAAACATAGCAGTTCAGTCTCACTTGATCGATTGCCACGGAATTTTGATGTGATCAAAAGTCCGTCGCAATCACGTAGCGTACGCGGATACTCGCCGGGTAAACTTAATAGACAGCTACACCCCATAGCCCCGACCAAGTGACTGTAGGAGAACCGCGTCGCCGAAAGCATCCGTTAGGGTGCTCGCGGCAGCGGTGTTCCGCCTTGGTGCACTTCGTCGACGGTATCGGGGGTGCGGCCGTCTACTAAAGTTTGCGACGAGCATTCGATCAGAATGTCGGGAATCCTGTTGGATTGCCCGACTTGATATTGAAAAGAGTTTTCGATAAATGAGACTAAAATGCGGGGTTTATAATTATTAGGCATGCGATGTATAAGGAATTCATTTGGTTAGGCATGCGATGTCTAAAGAGTTTGCGGATTCCAACTGTTGTAGTTTTACACTTTCTTTTCTGCGACCGTAACTGTAATATGTGATATCGCCGGTTTCGTTGCTATATGTCAACGACAATTGGGATGCGCATATTTACTTACGTTGATGACATGTGATGTTATGTGTTGCTGGATATGTTATATTGGATCGTCGTGTTTGAATAGCCGGGGTTTTTTTATATGAGATGAGTGTTTTTCATTTTCATTCATGTAAAAACTTGTATGTAATATTCTTTTATTGGGGCACTTCCAGGTTGCGGATGATGTCACCATTTGTATATTATTTACTTTTCCGCATTAGGATAGACCCAAGGAGGGGAGCACAAGTAACCGGGTTCTAGGGTCCAGTGGGAGACCATCTCGAGGAGTCGAGTCCGGGTCTCCTAACCCTAGAATTGGTAGGGTTGCTTGCCGCTCTCGTAGGGGTCTAGGGGTGTGGGATTGGCTATTCATCATGACCGTGGAATCCGTGTTTTATACTGGCTCGTATTAAAAACACGGACGTCCTAGTATATCCAATATTTCATATGATATTTTCTGCTGCGTTATCTGTGATGTGATCATGTGATTTGCTCAGATAGATATAGTATATAGTATATATGATATATTATATAGACGTTGCTTATGTTTTACACCCGCGCTAGCCCTGCCTCGTTCTGGCGTTAGTTACCTAACCTAACGGTGCAGACGGGACATCGAGGCGAATGCGGATGGCATAAGCGTACGTTATATTTATCTGTGATGTTTAGGTGGACTTAAATGATGGGATATTCATTAATAAGATTAATGAAAGAAAATAAACCTAATTGATGTTGTGGAATCGAATTTCAAAATAAAAAAACAGGTAGCTACAGTTCTTGCTTTGCATCGCGGTGTTCCTTGTAGAACATCCTGCACCTTATTCGATGAGAAAAGGACCGAGATCCCTTCACCGGGAGTGACTCCTTTAGCAATAACTGGCAGATGCTACACACTCGGTTTGTCTTTTGATTGCTTATATAGTTTCTGCTTTGCACAGTGATATATATGATATATTCCGCACCTCATTCAACGAGGAAAGGGCCGACGATCCCTTCACCGGGAGTGACCCCTTTAGCAAAACTAGAAATGCCTCAAAAACACTCCATTTAAAAACCATTTGATTCCGCAACGAGATCAAGTTCAAAGCGTTAAAGGTTTTCATAAAAAACCATTCGCAACCCTCCGTCATTTTAGGAAGTAGAGTACTTAGTATTCGTGCTGTGTTTGTTGACCATAGTCAAGGCACAGTGTACGGTAGCTAAGTGATGTGTCGCGTGACTTTGTTGACCTTAGTTAAGGGTCATGTGGGTGGGTCTAATTAATCACGAAATGACGGGTAGAACTTGACTAGTGCTTATGATTTGTTGACCATAGTTAAGGTCATAAGTGCTAGGGGTAAAAACCTTTTTCGGGAGTTTCAAGTGTTGAAAATTGCAATGAGATTGCATACCTTCTATATGATAGTTGGATCCCGATACCCACTGTGAGTAATTGTTACTCCTGGGAGAGTTTTGCACTTTACAATTAGCCGATCAAGTAGGTGTCTAGAAAGGTGTCAATGGGGTTACGCCTCTGGGAAAACGAGGTTTACTTTAATTAGGTCCGTGCGAAAGCACGGGGAACCTCCCTCAAAGTACCGACACTGGCCTCGCTGAAAGATTGGCGAACTTGTAGAGTGTAATTAATCCCGGCTAGTCTTTCCTTTTAAGGTTTGAAGGAAAATTTGATAAAAACAGTGGGAGCCATCCTGATTAGATAAAATATATAACCAATCTAATCTTGCAAGAGCGCACGCATAGTGTTTTCTTCTCTCTCTCTCTAGGTAGCGACCATATCACGTCTTAATCAAGATAATAATATGGAAGAATTGACCGAACCCGCTTGTTATACTGAGCTGGGGAACGTTGGTCCCGCTCCAACTTATAATTGTTATAAGACTGAGCAGGAAATAGGGGAATACCAGAATTCCTATGCCGCCCAAACGAAGAAGTGCATATGATGCATCTCCTTCGGGTGTGTTCATTATAAAGAACTGTTTCTCAGTATCCTCTGCGTCCTGGGTATTTGATACCGGATCAGGATCCCACAAATGTAATCCGTTACATGGGCTACAGAAAGGCAGAGAACTGAGAACGAGTGATAAGTTTCATGAGACAGAAAACGGGGCAAGTGTTGCAGCCAAGTCTGTTGGTCACTGTCACCCTGTATTACCAATACATTGATTCTGAACAAATGCTATTAGATACCGAACCTGATGTACAAAATCATATCAATCTCTTTATTAGTAAAGAAGGATATAATTTTGTATTGATGGATAATGTTTTGAACATTTCCTATTTCAAAAGTTGATCGGTTCAGGCACGTTATCTAAAAGCATTGACATTCTAAATCAAACTATAGTTCCTAGTATACAGAACACACACAAGAGGAAGAGTTCAGAAATGAACGAATCCTTCTTGAGGCATTGTAGACTAGGTCATATCAATGCGACCCGACTGACTAAAGTTACATTTAGATGCATATTTAAATCAGTTTGAATTTACATCTTATGAAACTTGCCAGTCATGTCACAAAGATTAGATGACCATAGCTCCGTTTACTGGAAACAGAGAAAGAGTTAGTGAACTCTTGGGATTGATACACAGCAATTTCTGGATCTAGTCCCGGCATTTCGGAATAGTTCCATGCGAAGCAATCTCTATGCTGCATAAGCAGGTCTTTTAATGAAGCCACCCTCTCTTCAGACAGCAGTTCACTAATGAATGATGGTCGCGGGTCATTCGCCGTCCCCAACTCAATTTTCTTGAGGTTATCCGCAGTGGTATGTATTCCATCCTCCAGCTCTTTCGGTGCTGGTGGAAATTCTGAGATCACCTCATCGTCGTTGTTTTCGAAGCACCAGGGAAGGTCATCCATATTCTCGGGCTTTTCTTTTGATATTGTTATCATATGACAAGTACGAATTCGTTTCCAAGACCAATGTGGAGCTGGTTCTGCTCTCGTGGCTTTGAGTCCGTGCTTCTGTGGCGGCGTTACCCTCCAGTTGTTAGACAGAGCGAACTTGCCAAGCTGATACTGATCTTCGACCCAATTCTTGAAGGTGAAGCAGTCTTCGAGAGGATGCCCTATCACTCGGTGATAAGAGCAATAGTTTGGGTGTGAGACTTCGCCTGCTTGTTCGGGGTGTTTAGACTCCGGCAGCGTAAGCATCTGGTATTTTATAGCTCAGTCAAGTATCTTCTTCGTCTTGTCCCGAGGAAAAGAGTACGCTCGACCCATTTTCCTCATAAGGGATAGATCGGAACCGATCGATTCCCGCTTGCGTGGCTTCTTAGTCCTGCTTTGTTGTTGTCGAGCGCTTTTTCGCTTTTCGACTTGTTTCTGCCTCTGCGTCGAGCCTTCTTTATAACAGGTGGACAGGGAGCGGCACTTTCATCTTTCACGGCCTGTTGGAGGAGGCGTTGCATTTTGGCTTTCTCGTAGATAGCCATCTCACGGTTGTGGTCATCTCTGACTTTTTGGCCAGCTTCCCTTATAAGCTTGTCCATTTGTTCTTCGAACGACGGACTGGGCACTTTTACATCAGGAACTTTTACTGGTTCAGGATTAGCGTCCTCCCATTGAGCATCCGCTTCTTCATCGAAGTCATGCACGACGTAGCAGTCACGGAGCAGCTCTCGTTTCTTGGACCGAATGTATCCAAGCCCGATTGTTTTCATTCTCCCATTAGGCAACTTGTACTGAGTCCCGGGAACGTTCCAGACCCTGTCATAGAATTTGGCTTTTTGAGCGGTCTGTTTAAAGGATATCCCTTGGCGCTTTAGCAGCCTCTTCAAGCCTTTTGTATAATATCTGGGCAGACGGATGGGCTGAAGCCTGTCAAGCGTAGGATCCGCGCCGTGCCAGATTTCTTTCTCCACTTTGGTTTCTTCAGAGCGGTAGAATAGAATTGCCTTTTCGCCTTCTCGCCTGGGAGGGACATAGAACGTCCACAGCTCCCCTACGCTGTAGATATCAAGTGCATCCAGTTTTTTATGGTGTTTAAGTGGAACCATGGCGACTTGTAGACTTTGCTCTTCGTCAGCGGACGTTTGTATTGAAGGCCGAGCAGAGAATACAGCATGGACCTCATCTTCTGAGTCACTACCAAAGATCAACGTAGGAGCGGATGGTCCCGGCTTATTGTATTGGGGTGGATCCGAATAAACTATCTCCTCCTCCTCCTCGGTATCACTCCTGAAGACAGGGATGGTGGCGTTAGCCTTGTTCTCCGGCTTGTGACACCTTTCCGTGTCTTCGAAATCCGGTAAGAAGTATTTGGCATCTTCATATTTGCGGACCTCGTTCATGGAGAACGGGTTCAGTTCTCCCGTCACGGTATACTTGAGACCATCCTTAAAATATTTCATACACTGATGTTGTGTAGAAGGGATGATGTTGTACTCGTGTAACCATGGTCGGTCGAGCAGAGCATTGTAGCATGTCTTGGCGTCTATGACGTGGAACTTAATGTCCGTGACAAGTAGCCCAAAGCGTAGCGTCAGTATCACAGACCCAAGAGGTCTTGATGATTGAGAATCGAACCCGGAGATGATGATCTTATCCCGAGCAAGGTGCTGGATGCTCATGCAGATTTCCTTTAACACCCGCACGTTAAGGAGATTAACGGAGGATCTATTGTCGACCAGGATTTTGCCTATCTTTATATCATGGCAGTATCCTGAGACATAGAGGGGGCGATTGTGTTCGCACGTCCCAAGGAGAAGGTCTTCATCGCCAAAAGTGACATCGGCCGTGTGCACTTCCTCCAATTCATCCTTCATCTTTTCTTCGGCCAGGAAAGCTTGGAATTGTTCCGGATCCTGTAGTGCCTTGATTAACGAAACTCTCGCCTCTTTTGATAGTAAAAGGGCGTCAAGAATGCTGAGCTGCGAGGGTAGCTTCCTCAAGTGTGCCAGAACATTGTAATCCACCTTATTTCTCTTTGGCGGGTCTTTGGCACTTAGCTCTTCCACAACTTGGTCATCCAGGGCGATATCCTCAGAGAACTTTTCTTTCCCTTTATCTTTTTTGTTTGAGGGTTCGAGATTCTTTTCGGGTAGCGTTCGATTACACAGCCGGATATTTTCGCAGACCTTCGGCTTTTCCTCTATTCTCGAGGTGGACTCTTTAAAGAGAGGGCTAAGCTCTATTTCCTCGTCAGATTCGCTCCCGAATGTGAGAACTTGCGCTTCCCCGGCGTTAACCATGCGACAGTCGCCGGTAGTTCTTCTAAGCTCTTCGGTCGTACTTTTCCGCTCCCGACGAATTTTGCGCTTCTCCCGCTTAAAATGTTATCGGTGAGCAACATATCCTTGCCACCATCTATTGAAAGCTTTGCACTCTTCAGTGGGGTGCGAAATCTTCCGATGATACAAGCAGTAGGAGGGGTGCATTTCCACTTCACCAGTAATGCTTCCTTCAGAGGATGGTAACTTGATACCCATTGATATGGCCTTAGCAAACCTTTTCCTCGTCTTGAATTTGCTTTTATCCGCAGTGGATGTATTTTGCTCCAGCGGGAGTGCTCAACTCTTTCATCAAGTCGCTGGCGCTTGGCCCTTTCAAATATGGCCGTCTCACGTTTCCGATCAGCTTTACTTTTCAACAGAGCTTCATTGAGGAATGCGTCAATTGTTTCATCCGATGGCCCCAGAATTTCCGGTTCAGGATCTGCCCCCAGCTTTTCAGTGCAAGGAGTTTCCTCATCGTCTGTAAACGAATGGGAGATCATGTGACAGCTCGCCACGTATTCCTTAGATTCATCCGACGAACTGTCTCCCTCATCTTCCTCTTGAAAGACGTGGTTGAGGAACTCTTGGAGTGTGATGGGAGTTCGTACTTTCTGGTTATACTCCTCCAGTGCGTCAATCTGCTTTTGTAAGTCCGTGCGCTTGTCGCCAGGCTTCACGGGCTTCTTGGATTTCTTCTTTTTCTTCTCTGAAGATTTTGACGGCTGGTTGTGAGTGCTTGGGCCACCACCATCGATCTTCGGAGTTGGGCGCGGCTTCAACATACCTTCAATGATCTGAGGTTCCAACGGATTATTCCACTTGATCGCTGGGCATGTTTGAAGATCGTTCAGCATCCTCTTTGTTTTAGCTGATGGTACAACCTTCCATGGAGCTTCTTCAATGAGGGAGCATGTTGCCCCCGACGTATTCATCCTTTTAGAGGTGTGAGGTTGCGGCGGATTCACCTTCCATCTGTCGGACAACGCGAACTTGCCCTGTTAGTACCGGTCTTCAATCCAATTTTTGAAGACGTAGCAATCTTCGATCGGATGACCTAGTACTCGGTGATAGGGACAGTAATTGGGATCATGGACGTCGTTCGGCTGCGACGGACGTCTTGGATCCGGCAGGTTTATGAGTCGGTTGCGCAACGCCAGCTCGAATAATCTTCTCGTTTTATCTTGGGGAAACGAGTAAGGACGTCCTAGCCTCTCCTCAAGGGGTACGTGCGGACGCATATTATTTTGACGGACAGTCTGTTTCAAGTTGCTCGGCTGTTGTTGAGCATTAGCGACAACAATTGCTTTTCCCTTCCCCTTCTCGTTTCGAGAGTCCGGCTTTGGAGGAGGCGGTCTATGGCCCATCTGGTCCATTTGTGCTAGCTTGTCGATCAGGGCCTGGAAGGTAGTCGGCTTGAAGAACATCATAAATTGCGAGATGGTCGCTTGCGGATCAAGGGTTCCCACAAACATACCCACTGCCGGAGCCTCTTCTATGCGTTGCTCGCATTTTGACCATAAGTTCCGCCACCGTATAGCATATTGGACCCATGTCTCGCCCGACTTCACCCTGGCATTAATCAATGCCGTCATCGGGGTGCGTTCGCTGGAGCTTGCGAAACGCTGGGTAAACAGCAGTTCCATCTCCGCAAATGTCTTGATAGAGTCGTTTGGGAGCTCAGAGTACCACTCGAACGCTGTATCTGATAAGCTACCGACGAACTGGCAAAGCAACAATTTATCATCACTGCCGGTGTTGCCGCAAAGCGCTCTGAACTGGGCAACATGCTGGTGGGGATTGCCCGTCCCTTTATAGACATGGAATTTCGGTATTGTATAGCCCGGCGGGTACTTTATTTGATCGTACCAGCTCGGATATGGTCGTCCTGTTTTTACGACCTGACCGGCTTCCTCAGTCGCATGATGAACCCGTATCTGTTGGGCTATATATTCGTCCAAGTCAGCTTTGGAGATTATCTCCTCCTTGGCTGTTGACAGAGCCGGTGGAGGATTTGACGTTTCTCCCCTGTCGTCTTCAAGGACGATCGGAGGATCTTCTTCAGAAGGAGGATCTTGTTGAATCATCATACCCACCATGTCCTGGAACAGGAGGGCCATTCTCTTTATGTTGGCTGCTTGTTCCGCAGCCTCTTTATCCTTCTTCTCCAATATCCTGCGAAGGAATTCAGCGTCAGTTTCTTGCTCCTGGCGTTGATCCGAGGACGCTTCGGGACTTTCTTTTGGCCCAGTGAGTGCGGCCATCGCATTCATCATTTCTTGGAGCTTCTGCTGTTGCTCCTGAGCTTTGGTCACTGACCGTGTAAGCGGTCTATGACCTGTAGATGCACGGCTGTCCTCCTTCCCCGACGCCATGTATACAGTATGGACTACAATGCCCCCGGACTTAGGGCATTTGGGCTCGCCGCCTTTGACATTTGCGGCAGGCGTGGGAATTTTCCCCGGCCTCCTTCTCTTGTGGGCCGTTGAAGTTGAAGGGGCCGTTGCTGCGAGCGCCCTGGTGATTGTCGTCCTTTGCTGTTTGATTGGGCAGTCCTTTTCTTCCTGCACTTTCGCCCTTTTCTGCTGACGAGAGTGACCTTGGTCAATTACGGAGTCTTGAACCCTCCGCCAGACTTTATAAATCTTGGAGGACAGCCGTTGAGGGGGCTGCTCCAGCTTTGTATCCGTAACACTCTCCGCGGGTGGAGGAGATCTTTTTAGCGTAGCAGTCGGAGAGTTCTTACGTACCCTCCTTAGTGGTTCAAAGTTGTTCCCAGTTGGAACAGCAGCATTAACTTCCACCATTGGAGCAGGTGTAGTTAGCCCTGAGGGGGAGTTGCCCCCAGCCTTCCTTACTCGGCGCCAGTGGCGACGTCGAGCGTGACGAGCCGTTGGGACTGGCTCGGGGATAGAGACAGCTTCTTCTTGCCCCCTGTCCGAATGAGGTGCTGCTGGTGTCAGCCTTTTAAAGACTGATGTTGTCCTTTGAGTGGCGACATTCAATCGGTCAAAGACAGACCCTCAAGTAAGAGCAGGAGCTGGAATAGTCAGCCTCGAAAAGACCGACTCTTTAACAGGAGAAGCCGTCTTGACGACTTCAGGAACAGAGATGGCTATCTTCCTCGAGACGGCCACTTCAGGGTTCGTGGGCTTCCTGGCGGGCCCATCAGGGTTCTGGTTCAGCCTGGTAAAGACAGAGGCTGTCGGTTTGATATGGTATGACCCGTTGAAAGGGGCCGTTGTAGCAGTAAGCCGATCAAAAACCGACTTCTTGTTCGCTTCTGGTGCGGGCACTGGCATGGTGAAGCTTGAAGGCGGGAGCATGGTCCCGAAAAACAGACTGGTGGTGGCCTGGGTCACCTGGCCCACCGGCATGGCAAGGATGGAGGCCGCTTGAGGCCCGTAGGCTACACCTCCAGGTGAGGCGGAGCGTTGGTTGCACTGGCACTTTGAGCAGCTCGAGCAGTTAGAGGCCATTGATGCTTGATTTCTACGCCAGGCAAAAGACCAAATCTTAGTAACTTGAAATCCAAAGGCAACCATTAACAAACCGCAATTCGTTCGTGAAGACGACACACGAAGTGTGGAGTGGAAAGAGGAAAAGGTCCCACCGGGCGTGCCAGAATCTGTTACCGCCGGAAACCGGGAAAGACTGACGTCTTGCCTGAATCTGGGGGCAGATGCTATTTGGTTTTATCCGTCCACCTCTCCGAAGATGCCAAGTTGATTTATGGCACCGTGTATCGGAGGTTTAGACGGATGCGGCCGTGTAGCAGACTTCGTCAGATTCCCCCTCGTTTGATGGTTTTTTGATTGTGGGGACGCTCTTCCCTGCAGGCGCAAGCCTCTGCAGTTAATTACGTTACCGCATCACGGTAACAACTTTCTCCTTCTCCATATGGTCACTTCGTGTCGTGGGTGTTTGTTTTGTTTGTGGTTGCCCGTGGATTGTATACGGAGACTAAGTGATGCCGTCGCCCGTAGGACGTGGATTAGTCCAAATCCGTATTTACTTAGATTTGGGTTTGGTGTTTTAGTTTAAGGATACGTTAGCCATATTGAGGCTAAGATCAACTTAAACGTTCGTTAAGGATACGTTAGCCTAATCTCCAGACTAAGATCAACTTAACGGAATCGTTTGGATCCGACAAGAGAGCAATTGGCTCTATTGTTTAGTTTAATGACGTTGCGGTCGATTTCCAGTTTAGGGACATGGTGGTCCATCATTCCCATTTGGGGACGAATATTAGTTTAAGGACGTTTCGGTCCAACATTCCCATTTCGGGACGAATACTAGTTTAAGGACGTTTCGGTCCACGAGTTTAAGGACCCCGCAGTCCGTATCGATGTGTGGTTGTCGGGACCCGTCACCTCTCTGACGTCGTTGAAGGATTACAACGATAAGTGTCAGAGGAGTTCGGAGATGTACCCTTGAACCGGATGTAAATTGATTTAGGAGAGCAATCTTGCTCAGTCAATTTGATTTGAGGACTTACAGCCATGGTTGGGCTAAGTCCAGTTGAAGATGTTCAACGTTTTTATCTTTGGCCTATTAGGCCTATTTGATTTGGGCTCTGTCACAGCATCTGTTTTTGTTGGGGCTCTGCCTTTTTTTAAAATTATGCATAGCATTTTATTAGGCCTGTTAGGCCTTTTTTTAATTGGGCTTGGCCCTTCTGTAAATAATGCAATGCATTAATTATCTGACAGTGGTTTGTCAGGCACTTTGCGCCAATTATTGAGCGCAAGCGCTTGTGGTGGTGACACGTGTCACGCAAGCGCAGTGCGCTGCGCCAGTGCGCTGCGCTGTTGCGCTGCTGACACGTGGCGCGCTCTGGTGAGTTGCGCCAATTTCAGAGAGCAATACTCTATCTTAAAAGCGCATAGCGCAAGTGGTTCTGGTGCTTACACGTGGCGCTCTCTGGTGGCTTGCGCCAACCCAGGAGCGCAACAGTGCAGATTTTCAAGTGCAAGGCACTGTTTTAATTATCTTGATCCAATTTTGGATTCAAGAAAAAAATCTTTAAGATTCCAGAACCAATGGTTCATAAAAAAGTGCAAGACACTGTTATTATTTATTTTTTTTATTGAAGATCATTGATCTTGTTCTTTAGATCAATGATCTATTCAGAAGAAATTCTTCTTTTCAAAGGTTTACCTTCTTTTCTTTCTTGAGTTCTTCTCAAAATTCTTCAGAGTTCTCTCTGTTTTGTTGTTTTTGAAGTTCTTGATGTTCTTTCTCTATGTTAATGTCTTTTGAATTGGGGTCTAGGGGCCTTTATATAGTGCCCATTAATTTGTTAAATTTGTTAAAGAGATCATTCTTTGAGTGATTTGGAGAATTTTCCCCACCGTTGGATCTTTGATCCAAGGGCTTCTATTTTACAGAAGACAATCTTCTTGTTTCAACAAGAACAGAAGGATCTTACTAGAATTTTAATTTTGTTTGGCGCAAACGCCCCAGCGCTTGACACGTGTCACGCAGCGCAACTGCGCAAGCGCAACTGCGCTGCCACGTGTTGTACAGCGCAGAGCGCAGCGCAACTGCGCTGACACATGTCGCGCAGCGCAGAGCGCAGCGCAACTGTGTTTGCGCAACTGCGCTGACACGTGTCGCGCAGCGCATAGCGCAGCGCAACTGCGCTTGTGCCACTGCGCTGACACGTGTCGCGCAGCGCAGTGCTTGCGCAACTAAAGCGTTGCTTCCTTTAATTTTGTTTTAAATAGAGCCTTGCTCTGATTTGGCGCGCTGCGCTCCCTGCGCTGGCGTGTCTGATTTTGACACGTGGCGCTCTGTGCGCAGCGCAGGGGATTTGAAGCGTTGCTTCATTTATTTTAATTTTAATTTTCACTTCAATTTCAAAACAGAGCTTTGCTCTGATTGGGGGAAACATAAGCGTCGCTTCGTTTCCCGCATCGGAATTTGAACAGAGCTTTGCTCTGATTGGGGTAAACAGGAACCTTCAAGGGCGGTTGTATACAGAATGAGAGGCTTTCCCTTGACCGGAGCAGCCAGCACTGGCGGATTCTGCAGGTATTGCTTGATTTCGTCCAGCGCGTTTTGGCATTTGTGATCCCAGACGAACGGGGTCCCCTTCTTCATCAGGTGACTGTAAGGACGGCATTTCCCTGAAAGATTGGCTATAAATCGCCGGATATACTCGAGCTTCCCTTGGAGAGACCGCAATTGCTTAAGAGTCCTTGGCGGAGGCATTTCCATGATCGCCTTGATCTTCGACGGATCTATCTCAATACCTCGGTGCCGGACAATGAATCCTAGGAGTTTGCCCGAGGAAAATCCGAACGCGCATTTGAGAGGGTTCATCTTCAAGTTGTATTGTCAAAGGCGTTGAAATACGGTCTTCAGATGCTCTAGATGTTCCTCGTATGATTTGCTTTTGACTACGAGGTCGTCGATATAGCATTCAACGATTTCATGTATGAGGTCATCAAAGATCTTCATCATGGCCCTCTGATAGGTAGCACCGGCGTTCTTTAGACCGAAGGGCATCACCTTGTAGCAGAATATGCCCAAAGGGGTCCGGAAAGCGGTGTGCTTCTGGTCCTCAGGATGCATCTTTATCTGATTATATCCTGATGATCCGTCCATGAAGGAGAAAACTTCGTGAGTGGACGTGTTATCTATCATCAACTCAGTGACTGGTACTGGGAAGTCGTCTTTCGGGCAGGCTTTATTGAGATCCCGAAAGTCCACACATATGCGCACCGTCCCATTTTTCTTCATCACTGGTACGATGTTGGCGATCCAATCAGGATACTGAACCTCTTGGATGAAGCCAGAGTCGATTAGCTTCTTGACCTCGGCGTTGATGCTCATCTCAAGCTCGAGCCGCATTCTACTTGGTGCTTGTTTGATTGGTTTGGCGTCCGGAGATATTGCCAATTTGTGGACAGCAATCTCTGGATCTAATCCTGGCATTTCGGAATAATTCTATGCGAAGCAATCTTTATGTTGCATAAGCACGTCCTTTAGCGTAGCTACCCTCTCTTCAGACAATAGCTCACTGACAAATGTCGGTTACGGGTCGTTTGCCGTCCCCAAATCAATTTTCTTGAGGTTATCCGCAGTGGTATGTCTTCCATCTTCCAGCTCTTTTGGCGCCGGTGGAAACTCTGAGATCACCTCGTCATTATTGTTTTCGAAGCACCAGGGGAGGTCACCCCTATCCTCAGGCTCTTCTTTTGGTAGTGTTATCATATGACAAGTACGAGCTCGCTTCCACGACCGATTTTGATCTGGTTCTACTCTCGCTATATGCGCGGCTTTTGGTTCGTGCTTCTGTGGCGGATTTATCCTCCAACTACTGGATAGAGCGAACCTGCCTTGCTGATATTGATCTTCGACCCAGTTCTTGAAGGTGAAGCAGTCTTCAATAGGATGTCCTATTGCCCTATGATAGGAGCAATAGTCCGGGTGAGAGACTTCGCCTGCTTGCTCGGGGTGTTTGGACTCCGGAAGTGTAATCATCTGATGTTTTATGGCGAGATCAAGTAACTTCCGTGTTTTATTCTGAGGAAAAGAGTATGCTCGACCCATCTTCATTATAAGAGACGAGTCCAGATTGCTCGATTCCCGATCGCGTGGCTTCTTGGTCCCGCTTTGTTGCTTTCGAACGCCTTTCCCGCTCTTTGATTTATTTTTGCCTCTGCGTCGGGCCTTTTGTATGACGGGTTGATAAGGAAGAGCATTGTCATTCTCCGTGACCTACTGAAGGAGGTGCTGCGTCCTGGCTTTCTCGTAAATGGCCATTTCACGGTTATGGTCATCCCGGATCTTTTGGCCCGCTTCCCTGATAAGCTTGTCCATTCGTTCTTCAAATGACGGACTCGGCATTTTGATTGCAGGATCTCGTTTTGGTTCAGGGTCAGCGTTTTCTGACAGGGTGTCCTCTTCTTCATCGAAGTCATATATGACGTAGCTACCATGGACTCATTCCCGTTTCCCGAATTTCACATATCCAAGACCGAGCGTTTCCATTCTCCCGTTGGGCAACTTGCGCTGAGTTCCAGGGACATCCCAAATCCTGTTGTAGAACCGAGCTTGTCGAATGGTCTGTTTGAAAGGTACCCTTTGGCGCTTCAAGAGCCTTCTCAAGCCTTCCGAATAATATCTAGGCAGACGGATGGGCTAGAGTCTGTCAAGCGTAGAATCGGCGCCATGCCAGATTTCTTTCTCCACTTTGGTTTCCCCAGATCGGTAGAATAGGATCGCCTTTTCACCTTTTCACCTGGGAGGGACGTAAAATGCCTGCAGTTCTTGCACACTATAAGCTTTAAGTGCATCGAGCTCTTTGTAATGCTCCCGCGGAACCATGATAATTTGCAGACTCTGATTATCGCCAGCGAAAGCTTGTATTGACGGCCGAGCGGAAAATACAGCATTAACCTCGTCTTCCGAGTCGCTGCCGAAGATCAACATGGGGGTGAACGGTCCCGGGTTGTTGCGTCGAGGCGGCCCTGAATAAACTATCTCTTCTTCTTCCTCGGTATCACTCCCGAAGACTGGAATAGTGGTGATAGCTTTGTTCTTCGGTTGGTGACATCTTTCCGTATCCTCAAAATCTGGCAAGAAGTATTTTGCATCTTCGTATTTGCGGACTTCGTTCACGGAGAACGGGTTCAACTCTCCTGTTACGGTATACTCGAGACCATCCTTAAAGTATTTCATACACTGATGTTGTGTAGAAGGGATGATGTTGTACTCGTGTAACCAAGGCCGGCCGAGCAAAGCGTTATAGCACGTCTTGGCGTCAATGACATGAAATTTAATATCCGTGACAAGTAGCCAGAATCGTAATGTCAATATCACAGACCCGAGAGTCCGCGATGACTGGGAGTCAAAACCGGAGATGGTGATTTTATCACGAGCGAGGTGCTGGACGCTCATGCAGATTTCCTTCAACACCCGCACGTTAAGGAGATTGACGGAAGACCCATTGTCGACCAGGATTTTGCCTATCTTTATATCGTGGCAGTATCCTGAGACATAGAGGGGACGGTTGTGCTCACACATCCCAAGGAGGAGGTCTTCATCGCCGAAGGTGATATCGGCTGTGTGTACTTCCTCCAGCTCGTCCTTCATCTTTTCTTCGGCGAAAAAAGCTTGGAATTGCTCTGGTTCTTGTAGCGCCTTGATCAATGAATCTCTAGCTTCTTTGGATAGTAAAAGGGCATCGAGAACGCTGAGCTGCGAAGGTAACTTCCTCAAGTGTGCCAGAACGTTGTAGTCCACCTTGTTCTTCTTTGGCGGGTCCTTGGAAGTCAGTCTTTCATGACTTGGTCATCCAGGGCGATATCCTCAGAGACCTTTTCTTTTCCCTTGTCTTTTCTATTCGTGGGTCCGAGATTCTTTTCTGGAAGCGTAAGGTTGCGCAGCTGGATATTTTCACAGGCATTCGGTTCTTCCTCTTTCCCCAAGGTGGATTCTTTAAAGAGAGGGCCCAGAGCCATTTCTTCATCGGAGTCGCTCCCAAAGGTGAGAACCTTCGATCCTCCGGCGCTGACCGTGCGACAGTTACCGGTAGTTCTTTTATGCTCCTCGGTCGTACTTCTCTACTCCAGACGAGTTTTGCGTTTCATCTGCTTAAAATGCTGCCGGTGAGCAACATATCCCTGCCACCATCTTTTAAAAGCGTCGTATTCTTCGGTGGGGTGCGAAATCTTTCGATGATATGAGCAGTAGCTAGGATGCCTCTTTGCTTCACCGGGAGTGTTTCCTTCGGAGGGTGGTAGCTTCATTCCCATTGATATGGCTTTAGCGAACCTTTTCCTCGTCTTGAACTTGTTTTTATCCGCGACGGATGTCTCTTGATTTGGCGGGAGTGTCTTGACTCTTTCGTCCAGTCGCCGATGTTTGGCTTTTTCAAATATGGCCATCTCACGCTCCCGATCGGCTTTACTTTTCAGATGAATTTCATTCAGGAAGGCGCCGATCATTTCGTCTGACGGCCATAGAAGTTCCGGTTTAGGACCTGCCCCCGGTCTCTCTGTGCAAGGATCTTCTTCATCGTCTGTAGACGAGTGAGAGATCACATGACAACTTGCTGCGTAATCCTCAGATCCATCCGACGAGTCTTCTCCATCATTTCCGTCCTCAAGGACGTGGCTGAGAAACTCTTGGAGCGTGATTGAAGTCCGCGCCTTCTGGTTATACTCTTCCAGCGCGTCAATCTGCTTTTGTATATCCGTGCGCTTGTCGCCAGGCTTCACGGGCTTCTTGGATTTCTTCTTCTTTTTCGAAGATTTTAACGGCTGGATGTGAACACTTTGGCTATCACCACCAATCTTTGGAGTTGGGCGCAGCTTCAGCATTCCTTCGATGATCTGGGGTTGTAGCGGATTCTTCCACCTGATCGCCAGGCATGTCTGGAGATCACTCAGCATCCTTTTGGTTTTGGCTGAAAGAGCCACCTCCCATGGAGCTTCTTCAATAAAAGAGCACGTTGCCCCCGGTGTGTCCATCTTCTTAGGATAGTGCGGTAGTGGTGGGCTTACTTTCCACTTCTCAGACAACGCAAACTTGCCCTGTTGGTACCGATCCTCGATCCATCCCTTAAAGACGAAGCAATCTTCGATTGGATGGCTTACCGTTTGGTGGTAAGGACAATAATTGGGATTATTCGCTTCGTCGGGTTGCAGTGATCGTTTTGGATTCGGCAAATTGATAAGCCTGTTGCGCATCGCCAGCTCGAAGAGTCTCTTCGTTTTGTCCCGTGGGAACGAGTAAGGACGCTTCATTTTCTCATTATAATAGCGCCGTCTCTCCTCCAATTGATCCGTTAGTCTTGGAGCACTGGGCTGCTGTTGGGTGTTCGCAACGAAGGTCGCCTTCCCTTTACCCTTTTCGTTCCGCGGTTCCGATTTCGGAGGAGACGGTTTGTGACCCATCTGATCCATCTGGGCTAGCTTGTCGATTAAAGCCTGGAATGTGGTCGGTTTGAAGAACATCATGAACTTTGAAATAGTTGCATGAGGGTCTAGGGTACCCACGAACACGCCCACTGCTGGTGCTTCCTCGATGCGCTGTTCGCACTTTGACCACAGATTTCGCCATCAGATTGCGTATTGAACCCAAGTTTCGCCCGATTTCACCCTGGCATTGATCAATGACGTTATTGGGGTACGTTCACTGGCACTTGCAAATCGCTGGGTGAATAATAACTCCATTTCTGTGAAAGTTTTGACAGGGAAGTTCGGAGTACCACTCAAACGCCGTCTCTGATAAGCTGCCGACGAATTGGCGGAGCAAAAGCTTATCATCGCCCCTGGTGTTGCCGCACAAAGCTCTGAACTGGGCGACGTGTTGGTGGGGATTGCCCATCCCCTTTTACACATGGAATTTGGGGATTGTGTATCCCGGCGGGTATTTTATCTGGTCATACCAGCCCAGATATGGTCGCCCGGTTTTGACGACTTGGCCGGCCGCTTCATTTGCCTGGTGAACTCGTATTTGTTGAGCAATATAATCATCCAGGGCGGCCTTAGAAATGGTTTCCTCCTTGGCTGCTGAAAGAGCCGGCAGGGAATTCGATGTTTCTCCTCTGTCATCTTCAATAATGATCGGAGGGTCTTCGGCTGGAGGATCCAGCTGTATCATCATCCCGACCATGTCTTGGAAGAGAAGTGTCATTTGCTTTATGTTAGCCGCTTGCTCCGCGGCTTATTTGTCCTTCTTTTCGAGGACTCTGCGAAGGAAGTCAGCATCGGTTTCTTGTTCATAACGCTGCTTCGATGATGCCTCTGGGCTTTCTTTTGGTTCGGTGAGTGCGGCCATTGCAGTCAGCATCTCCTGAAGCTTCTGCTGTTGCTGTTCCTGAGCTTTTGTGATGGATCGGGTGAGTGGTCGGTGGCCCATAGAAGCGCGGTTATCCTCTTTCCCGGATGCCATGTAGACGGTATGTACCACTATGCCCCCAGACTTAGGGCGTTTGGGCTCAATGCCTTTGACATTTGTCGCAGGCATGGGGATCTTCTCCGGTCTTATCTTCTTATGAGCGGTCAAAGTTGAGGGGGTCGTCGCAGTGGGCACCCAGATAGCTTTTCGTGGCTTGGCAGGATGGCTTTCTTCTTGTTGGACCTTCGCCCTTTTCTGTCGGCGAGGGTAATCTTGATCAACTACTGAGTTCCGAGCCTGCCGCCAAACTTTGTAGATTTTGGAACACAGCCGCTGAGGGGACTGTTCTGGTTTTGCTTCTGCAACATTCTCCACCGGAGGAGGAGATCTTTTCAGTACGGCGGTAGGAGAATTCCTGCGCACCCTATTCAGCAGCTCAAAACTGTTCCCGGTTGGAACAGCAGCATTGATTTCCACCGTTGGGGCTGGTGGAGTTAGCCCAGAAGGGGAGTTGCCCCCGGCCTTCCTTACTCGGCGCCAGTGGAGACGTCGAGCGTGTCGAGCTGATGGAGCTGGCTTGGTGACGGGGATGGCTTTGTCTTGCCCCCTGTTCAGGTGAGGGGTTGTTGCTGGTGTCAGCCTGTTGAAGACCGATGTCCTTTGAGAAGCAGTATCCAATCGGTTGAAAACAGACTTCTGAGCAGGGGCAGGAGCCATAGCGGGAGACGGAACAGCCAGTCTTGTAAAGACCGACCCCTTGGCAGGAGAAGCCGCCTTGACGACTTCAGGAGCAGGGTTGGTTACTCTCTTCGGAGCAACCTTCTCTTGGATCGCAGGCTTCATTGTGGGCCCACAGGAATTTTGGCCCAATCTGGAAAGACCGAGGCGCCGGTGCTGGACGACCCGTTGAGAGGGGCCGCAGTAGCTGTAAGCCGATCAAAGACCGACTTCTTGGGAGCTTCTGGTACGGGCACAAGGGTGCTGAAGCTCATCGGCGAAAGCATGGTTCCAAAAAACAATCCCGTGGTGGCTTGAGTGACCTGTTCCACGTGCATCGCGAACAGGGAAGCCGCTTGGGGCCCGTAGGCTATGCCCCAAGTTGAGGCAGGACGTGGGTTGCAGTTGCATGTGGAACACTTTGAGCAGGTGAACGCCATTGATCCTTTGCTTTCTGCACCAAGCAAAACGCCAAATCTTAGTACCTCAAAACCCAAGGGCAACCATCAGCAAACCGTGATTCGTTCGCGAACACGACATACGAAGTGTGGAGTGGAAAGAGGAAAAGGTCCCACCGGGCGTGCCAGAATCTGTTTACCGCCGGATGCCAGGAAGACTGAACGTCTTGCCTGAATCTGGGGGAAGATGCTAATTGGTGCTATCCGTCCACCTCTCCGAAGATGCCAAGTTGATTTATGGTACCATGTATCAAAGGTTTAAACGGATGCGGCCGATGTAGCAGACTTCGTTAGATTCCCCCTCGTTTGAGGAGGTTTTGATTGTGGGGACGCTCTTCCCTGCAGGCGCAAGCCCCTGCAGTTAATTACGCTACCGAATCGCGGTAACAACTTTCTACTTCTCCATATGGTCACTTCGTGGCGTGAGTGTTTATTTTGTGTTTGGTTGCCCGTGGATTGTATACGGAGACTAAGTTATGTTGTCGCCCGTAGGGCATGGACTAGTCCAAATCCGTATCTTTCTTAGATTTGGGTTTGGGGGGTTGTGTTTAAGGATGCATTAGCCTTATTTGAGGCTAAGATCAACTTAAATGTTTGTTAAGGACACGTTAGTCTAATTCTAGACTAAGATCAACTTAACGGGATCGTTTAGATCCGACAAGAGAAAAATTTGGCTCTATTGTTTAGTTTAATGACATTGCGGTCGATAATTAGTTTAAGAACATTGCGGTCCATTGTTAGTTTTAAGACATCGCGGTCGAGGTTAAGGACATCATAGTCCGTGAGTTTAGGGACCTCACAGTCCGGTGTTAGTTTTAAGACATCGCGGTCGAGGTTAAGGACATCATAGTCCGTGGATTTAAGGACTCCACAGTCCGACGTTAGTTTTAAGACATCACGGTCGAGCTTAAGGACATCATAGTCCATGAGTTTAAGGACCCCACAGTCTGTAGTAATGTGTGGTTGTCGGGACCCGTCACCTCTCTGACGACGTTGAAGGATTACAACGACAGATATCAGAGGAGTAAAGAGATGTACCCTCGAACCGGGTGTAAATTGATTGGAAGAGCAGATGAGCTCAGTTCAATTTAAATTGAGGACTTATGGCCAGAATTGGGCTAAGTCCAGTTAAAAATATTTAACATTTTATTTTTGTTCTGCCTGTTAGGCCTTTGTTTGGGCTCTGCCCTTTTAATAATGCTAAGTATTGGGCTCTGACATTTTTTTGTCTTATATTGAATGCATAGCATTTATCAGAACAAAGTATGTTCTGATAGCGCGCCACGTGGTGCACTAGGCGCTTTGCGCCAGTCAAAGAGCGCATTGCGCTTCTGTCGGTTAGCGCACACGAGAAGGACACGTGTCGTGCTAAGCGCTAGTTTGTTAGCGCACTGCGCATTTAATTTATGAGCGCGCTGCGCTAGTTTATGGGTGCGCCAGTGAATGACACGTGGCGCGCTTGGCGCTGAGCGCCAACCCAAAAGCGCAGTGCGCTGTTTTCAGAAGCGCAAAGCGCAGATCGTGTCTATGGTTGACACGTGGCATGTTTTGGCGCTGAGTGCCAGTCCAAGGAGCGCAAGAGCGCAGTTCATGAGTGCAAGGCACTGTCTAATAGCGCAAAGCGCATTTTGATCAATTTTAAGATCAAAGAACAAATTTATGTCTTTCAAAAGAGGCTTTGCCTCAAGATCCAAGAACAAATGTTCTTGTTTTTATAAAAGGCTCTGCCTTTATAGATCAAAAGATCTGTGAAGTAAAATACTTCTTTTTATATTTTTATGATTAGATCTTTTGATCTTTTCTTTTTAATCAAAGACCTTGGTCTTTTTATAGATCTAAGATCTTCTTAGAAGATGTTTCTTCTTCTTTTTTTTACGAGATGATTTCATCTCTGTTGTTCAAGAATTAATTCTTTACCTTAAAGATAAAGAAATGATCTTCTTTTTTCTAAAGGCTTGTCTTTCTTTCTCTTTGAGTTTTTCTCAAAGTTTGCAGAGAGTTTTTTCTATATGAGACTTGAAGTCTTGGGGCCTTTATATAGGTCCAATTGATTTGTTAAATCGGTTTAAGAGATCTTTCTCTGATTGATTTGGGAATATTTCCCACCGTTGGATCTTTGATCCTAAGGCTTCTGTTTTACAGAAGATAATCTTCTTGTTTTAATAAGATTGAAAAATCTTTTCATAACAGAATTTTAATTCTGATTAATTAATAATTTATTATTATTAGATCTTCTGATTAAACGGTGGGGAATTCTTTTAATTCCAGCGCTGGCGCACTTTGCGCTAGCGCACCTACATTCTACACGTGGCGCGCAGTGCGGAGCGGAGCGCAAATGCGCTAGCGCACCCGTGCTCGACACGTGGCACGCAGCGCACCTGCGCTAGCGCACCTGTGTTCGACACGTGGCGCACAGCGCAGAGCGCTGAATCTGAAGCATTGTTTCAACTTTTAAATTTTGAATTTTGAAACAGAGCTTTGCTCTGATTGGGGGTGCGCTGCCTAGGGCGCAGCGCACCTGGCACTGGCATGTCTGCTTTTGACACGTGGCGCGCAGCGCGCAGCGCACGGGATCTGAAGCGTTGCTTCGATTTTTGAATTTTGAAATTCAAAACAGAGCTTTGCTCTGATTGGGGGAAACAGCGGGGCAGCGCCCCGTTAGAAAAAATTTCGTAACGAGAGACATGTTTCTATGTGGAGTGCACGAAAAATAAGGGGTGAGGAGCGTCTTAAAGACGCGTGCCAAGCGCTGGGCGCCAGCGGGTCACGTGCGCAGCACGAGACCACAGGGCGCTGAGCGCCCGCGGGTCGCGCGAGGCCCACGTGGGCACTTAGCGCCCGCGGGTCACATGCCCTGCACGCGACCGCTGGACGCCCGCGAGTCTCGTGCGCGACACGCGCCCGCTAGAAACACCAGTGAGAAAAAAGGGGCTTAGCCTCTGGGTTAGGAGTTGAACTCCTAAGGGGGACTTTGGAGTTGAACTCCTAACAGGGATTATGTATAGATTTGGAGTTAAACTCCTAAAAAGGGGTTGATTTATGGAGTTAAACTCCAACAGATCTTGAATGGGGTTAAACTCCTAGAAATCTTTGGATCTTCTTTTGAGCCTCGGATCCTTCTAGAATGGGATTTTTGGAGATGGGTATCCTTCTTCTTCCTCTCCGTTGGCTGGATATTGGGGGAAAAGAGGAGGTGATAATTAAAATCTCCCCTTTTAGGGATTTGATGGCAGATCTGAGCTCCCCTTCAAGGGTTTAATGGTAAAAAGCTATTTATTTTTGGAAAAGAAAGAGTTAAACTCTTGATTTAATTCAAAAAGGAGAAGAAGGTTTTAGAACCTTGAGGAAGGAGAAAGATGCACAGTCCCTAATTTTTGGGGAGAATGAATTATTAATTTCATTTCATCGTCATGTTGCCTTTTATAGGCTTACAAATTTACACATAGCCCCTTGGATTTTACAAAATGGCATTTTGCCCATCCCATGTCTTGTGTGCTTACTTCTTTTTGCACATGAGCCATGAGCTTCACAAAAATTTGGTTTTTTGCCTATTTATTTTACATTCATGCATGAAAATTACATCCAAATTATTTATTACATAATTTTCTTCTTGGCATGAGGGAGGCCGATCGCTTCATGTTCGGGCTTGACTTGGGCATGGGCCCACTTGGCCTGGGCTTGGGCCTAATTAGCTTGGGGTTGACTTTGACTTAGTCAACCGGGGTATAATTTTTTACCCCAACAAAGTGCCCCCCATCAATAAATGCACACCGCGTATATGGGTCGTGTGCGTGAAATTGATGAATCTTTTTTCACGTGGAAGTGACTTGATTTGGTTCCCCGCTTTTGGGGAAGCTGTCACTGCCCTTTTTACTACATGGACGGTCGATGTTTGATGTGTCTCCGGGATGGAGTGTCGCTAGTTGACGTGTCCCCGGCACGGAGTGTCTATGTTAGACATTTCCCCGAGACGGAGTGTTGTGACGTTTCCCCGGCATGGAGTGTCGTTGGTCGACTTGTCCCCGAGGCGGAGTGTCTGTTTGACGTTTCCCCGCCATGGAGTGTCGCTGGTCGACGTTTCCCCCACACGGAGTGTCGCTGGTCGACTTATCCCCGAGGTGGAGTGTCTGGTTGACGTATCCCCGAGACGGAGTGTCTGTGTTGGACGTTTCCCCGAGACGGAGTGTTTGTATGTGACGTTTTCCCGGCACGGAGTGTCGTTGGTCGACTTGTCCCCTAGGCGGAGTGTCTTTGTTGGACATTTCCGTGAGACGGAGTGTCTGTATGTGACATTTCCCCAGCACGGAGTGTCTGTTTGTTTTTGACGTAGAGGTCGTTTGTTGACTTGATTCCGAGTCGGAGCATAATTCCGACGGGGAGGTTGTTGCTTCCCTTTTTGCGACTTGGACGGTCGGTGTTTGATTTGATTTACTCCGCTCCTTGCGGTGTCAGGGTTGAAGTCGACTCGCTGATTTGATATGATTTAGGTTGACATCAGCATCGCTACACTAGAATATGGTACTAGGAGCGAATCATCATTTGCCATTAGAGGATTTGGGGATTTTGGTTTTGGTTCGGCATCAGCACTGCTTACACTGGAATATGGTACCAGGAGCGAATCATCATTTGCCATGAGAGGATTTGGGGATTTTGGTTTTGGTTCGGCATCAGTACCGCTTACACTGGAATATGGTACCAGGAGCGAATCATCATTTGCCATGAGGGGATTTCCCTCGTTCCCAGTTTAACGACTTATGAGTCATCTGTTCCCAGTTTAATGACTTAGGGGTCATCTGTTCCCAGTTTAAAGACTTAGGGGTTTTCTGTTCCCAGTTTAAAGACTTAGAGGTCTTTTGGATCGATTTGGAATTTCGGGGTTAGGGTCGGCATCAGCGTTGCTAACACTGGAGCACAAGTGTCAGGAGCAATTCATCATTTGCCTTTTCCTATTGGGGAGCGATGGCTTAGGAGACAGGTTTATGTCCCTATCATCTTAGGCTTTTCAATTTTATAAGTCGTAAGGGTCCCATAAAAGCATTTCTCCCTACGAGTCGAAAGGATCTCGTAGGTGTATTTTCTCCTTAGGAGTCGTGGGGACTCCCGAGTGTGTTTTTCCTTTGTGAGTCGTAAGGATCCACAAAGGTGTTTTCTTACGAGTCGAGAGGATCTCATAAGTTTGTTCTCCTCATGCATCGTGAGGACACATGATTGGGTCTTCCCAAATGGGGCAAAATTCCAAGGGCGGAGACCGGCCGCATGACTGGTGATTGTGGTGGGGCATGGATGTGATGAGAATTATTTGAGCCCGTGGATTGTATACGGTAGTCAATTTAGGGACCACCCGTAGGGCTGGGAGAATTTTGGTTGGCGTCTGCATCGCTACACTGGAATATGGTACCAGGAGCGACTCATCATTCGCCGTCTGGGGATTTAGATTTTGGTTGGCGTCTGTATCGCTGTACTGGAATATGGTACCAAGAGCGACTCATCATTCGCCTTATGAGAATTTAGATTTTGGTTGGCGTCTGCATCGCTGCACTGGAATATGGTACCAGGAGCGACTCATCATGTTAGTGTATATGCCCTAGGGGCCATTATTGTATCATACTTGTATGTATATTACTTAATGTAAGCTTGGGATATTCACAGTTATATATACAGTCTTGCTAAAATGGTAGTATGCTACTTGGTTTGTGTCTACTTTAATATGTGCATATGTTTCTTGTAACGTATCACTTATACATATTAGTAGAGCTCATAGGATCTTTGCTTGATTACCAGCGTTGTGATAGCAGTCACACTAGTGGGGGCTGGGTAGTCTATAAAGCAACATCCTATACTTGTCCCTAGTCTTAGGATTATCGAGACAAGGTATCGATACTCCAGAGTAGACTAGTGTGTACGCTTCTCATCCCAGTTAGGGAGATGGTCTGTCCCACAGCCGTCAGTACGTCGTACTGGAGTATACAGGTGCTCGTTAGGTTACGGGTACACCGGACAGAACTCGCAGGGGAACTGATTAGTTGGTATTATACCGGTCGTCAGTTAACAGTTCCCAGGTGACATGAGTACAGCATAGTCCGCAGACTTGACACTGCTACTTCGCCTCGAGTGTGTCCCACCGTTCTTAGATTGCTATCCTACCACGGCTCAAAGGAGTCGTGCAAACAGGTAGCAGTTGGGTGCAGTCCCGAGCACTTGGAGGCAATGGCGGTTAGATAGAATTTGTCTCTCCCGGTATTGGGAGATGATATCGCACTGTGTCAGAGAGCCATTACGCAAAGTCCCTGTCCAGGGAAAGCGAGATTTACTGGTAGGTTCCAGTAATTTCTTAGGGTGTAATGGGCTACGCTCCGACACGACTTATACCGCTATTAGGGGACTGACATTTGCCGTCCCCTAGGCTAGATATGCGATAGTCTTAGACGAACAGACCGGACTGTACGGAGATTGTCACATCAGGCTCAGTAGGAGTTCGGATGGGTTTCCTCATCGGCCTTCTTATCGACATCTACCTGGGGACCGTTACGTACAGCTAGTGCCGCTTGCGGTCTGTGGTTAAACCCACTGCCAGCGTAGTGTCGAGTCTTTAGAGTCCCACACAGAGAGTTTCCCTACTCCAGGCGAAACGATATAGAGGTCGTATGGTTTTACGACAAGGGTCGCATACGTGTGTTTACGCACGTACGGCGTTCGGACAGTTTTTACTAGCCGGCTTTGGTTTAAGCCAGATTCTAGTATAAGGTTATTGGATTTATACAGTCTAAAGTTTTTCCGTGTTTTCACGGATTGGAGGGGCGTTCTCGTAATTTTCCGGGAAGCTTCTAGATGCATGGTGACTTGGGGGTTAAGGTGGCATAAGCATTTATTGCTTAATGACTCATTTGTGTGATTCATCCATGGAGTTAATGCTTCATTTATTGAGCTAATGACTCATGAGATGAATCACACAAGGTGAATGCATCAACCATGATGATTAATCATGTATATTATTTATTTGATAAATTGTTATGGTTGATATATTCAAATGAGTTGATTTTTCAATATCATTCTTATCATCACCTTCTCTCTCCTCAAGCTCTCTCATTCTTGAAACCCTAACCCTAACCTCTCATGTGTTAAGATCAAGGGTTAGCTAGACTAATACATCCATAACCTCACTCTATATCCCCTAGGTAGCTTAGATTAGCACTTTGAGCAACCTAGTTATCTCAAGTTAGAGATCAAGCTTGACGTAGGATCTCTCGGGTGGATCGTCTTTGACTCGAGGAGGCCGTTGAGGTGTCGATGTTCCAAGGAGCCTACGAGGAGTGGAGGACAGCGATGAAGACCCGAAGGACAAGTAACGTGAGGTATAACTTCGAATCCGAGTAGTTAAACCTCTCGTAGTTTGCTAGTAACGGTTTAGATACGATTCATGCGCTCAAGTCCGTGTTACGAAGCTTTAATAATCGTTTTTCATATATTCTGCCTCCCCGCAAGTTCGTGGGGTGCGTGGCATAGACTTATAGTGGTATCAGAGCCAACTAAACTATTACTAGCTTGTTAGCAACTAATTAGAAATTCGATCGACGGAAAACACGAAAACAACACCCTGGAACCCTAACAGTTTCTGTTAATTTTAAACATGTCTAAAAAATTATATGATATGCCTTAAAATTCACAGCAGGGTATTATAAGAATACTGGGAAAATACGAGCCCCTAACTCGGCAAGACGGCCGCGGATCCGCGGCAAGAAGGTGCTTTTGGCCGCGGATCCGCCGCCGAGTCAACACCGAGTTGACTCGGATTTGCTCTGTTATTCATATATTTTGGTGTTTTGTTTTCCAGTATGTTCTATTTCTACCCAGGTTACTTCAGTGCAGGTTTTCTTTTGGGGTAGACATGGATAAAGGTTGTCGATCGATGTTCTAAGTTATTTGCTAATTGGGTTTTTATCTGTAATGTTTAATGTGTTCGTAAACCTCCCCTAACTGCTAGTATGTCGGTTGGCAAGGGGTTGCACATTTCTGTAATGTTTACTGCTTGTGTATATGGACTTGATTGGAGTGTTGTGATGATTAGCCGGGGTTTGAGATGGGTTTAATATTCATTCATTCGATGTGAATGTAATATGATGTAATATTCTTTTGCGGGGCACATCCAGGTTGCGGTTATAGCCACCGTTGTATTATTTCTTTTTACTGTTTTTGCTCCTAGGATAAACCCAAGGCGGGGTACACAAACTACCGGGTACGTTGAAGTGTTTGGTGGCCTACTCACGTTGTTGAGGGAGACCGCTTCACTTCGGGTACTTGGCGGGTAGTTTGCCGTACCCGTAGGGGTAATGGCTGTTCATCACAACTGTGTAATCCGTCTTTTATTGCAGGCTCAAAGCAAATGCGAATTGCTAGTATATCCAATAAAGTTCATCTGTGATCTGGAATGCCTATTATTGCGTTTGACGAATGTACAATATCTATATATGATAGCTATTAGACGTCACTTATGTTTTACACCCGCGCTAGCCCAGCCCATGCTCTGTCGTTAGTTAAGTAACCTAACGGGTGATGACGGGACCCCGTGGCGAATGCGGATGGTATAAGAGGACGTAGTATTTTTGTTGTTTTCTGCAATGATAGGATAAATGATGGGACGCGTTATTATAATGCAAAGAAAATAAACCAAAGTTTAATCGTTGGAACAAATTTAAAAGAAACCACTCGGTTATTTTAAAAGATCAGAATTTTTAATTGCGGAGTTTTTAACCACTCCTTTTAAAAAGTATCAGGTTCCTTCGATTATATCAAGTTCACTACGTTCATGGTTTTGCCAAAACCATTCGTAGCCCTCCGTCATTTCATTTGGGTATTCAGTAGTATACAAGCTATGTATTTTGACCAACGCCAAGGCATAATGTTTGGTAGCTGCTGGGTATTTCATTTGTTACATAGATAGATGTGTTAGTTTGGGACAGTCGTATTATCATTTTGGCCAACGTCAAGGATATGTATGGGTGGGTTCAAATTAACAAGGATAATGATGGGTAGAACTTGACATGTGACTTATGATATTTTGACCAACGCCAAGGTCATAAGAGTATGGGGCAAAAATTTATATCGGGAATTTCTAAAGAAACTGAAATTTGCAGAGAGAGCATACCATTTTGGAGTTTGATGAATGTTGGTAGGATTCCTTCAACATTATCATACGATGATATTTTGGATCCCGATCCTATTATGAGTATATACTAATTATCAGGAGATTCGTCACTTAACGATCAATGCTATAAACCAAGTAGGTGCCTAGAAAGGTGTCAGCGGGGCTACGCCCCCAGAGAAAAGAGGTTCTTTAATTAAGGAACTTCGCGAAAGCGTTGGAAAACCTCCCTCGAAGTATCGACACTGACCTGGCTGAACGGTTAAGCAAGTATTGTACAGTGAGAATTGTCCTGGTTAATTCTTCCTTTTTGGTTTGAAGAGGGATTCGAGAAACAGTGGGAGCCATCATGTTTAGATAAATTAAACCACTCTAAACTTGCAAGAGCATCATGCTAAAAGTGTTTTCTTCTCTCTCTTAATTGCAGCGACCTTGTGACCACGACTAGGTTACATCTAGATAACAAATTGACTGAATCTGACTTATATGACTGGCAAAGGTCTGTCCAGATGTCCATTGCCTATGACAAGCTGGGCCACCCTATTACTACTCAAGATCCCGACGTCCCAGGTCCAGTTTCCACCGTCACGGATATTGATATCCGTCAGACAAGGGAAAAGAATAAAACGAAAGCCAAGTGCCTCATGTTAGCTTCAGTTGATGGTGTATACCAGAAGCAGCACGAGAAGATGGACTCAGTTTCTATCTTTCTCCATAAAGTTTTATATGGAGAGCAATCTCATATCGCAAGATATGAGACCTTGACCGAATTAATTCAAGCGAGGTTGGACGTCGGGTCATCTGTAGGGGACAACGTCCTTACCATGACTAGCTATATTGATGAGCTCAAGGACCTGGAGACCACGTTGGGAAACGGGTCAAATATTGACTTAATTCTTCAATCTCTGCCTCCTACCCTGAAGGAAACCAGGGAAGTAGAAGGAAAGAGAAGGGCAAAAGTTTCGGCACTGGATATAGTAAAAGAGGGACGTTCCTATTGTTATGGGATTGGGCATAGGCAGAAAGATTGCAGGGCTTTATAAGCCAGTAGCCAGGATACGAAGCATGTTGTGGCTTCAGCCTCAAGTGTATTTGTTATTGAGAACTGTTTGTCAATTAACTCTACTTCCTGGGTACTCGATACTGGAGCAGGATCTCATATCTGTAATCCGTTACTTGCTTTGAGAAACCGTAGAGTTATGAAGGTAGGTGATTTGTCTCTCAAAGTTGCAAACGGAATGAGCGTGGACGCTGAATCCGTGGGAGAATATCGCCTAGGTTTGACAAGTGGGCAGATATTGATTCTACGTAACTGTCTGTATGTACCTAGTATGACTTGTAATATCATATCAGTATCCTCACTTTCAAAAGAGGGATATGATTTTACATTCGTAAGCGATGTAGTTAACATCCACCTAAATCAAGTTTTGATTGGGTTCTGTACATTAGATAACGGCATATACGTATTAAGTCAAGCTCAGGTTTTCAATGTCCAGAACACACTTAAAAGAAAGTCTCCAGAATTAAATCAGGCTTTCTTATGGCATTGTAGACTAGGTCACATCAATGAGAGAAGGTTGACTAAATTACATAGAGAAGGATATTTGAATCCGTTCGAATATCAATCTTATGCTACTTGTGAATCTTGTCTCATAGGAAAGATGACAAAAACTCCGTTTACTGGACACGGAGTAAGAGCAAGCGAGCTCTTGGGACTCGTACACAGTGACGTGTGCGGTCCAATGTCTACACATGCGCAAGGTGGTTATTCCTACTTCATTACTTTTACGGATGATTTCTCTAGGTATGGATATGTCTTCTTAATGAAGCATAAATCCGAGGCCTTTGAGAAATTCCAAGAATACAAGAATGAAGTGGAAAAACAAACAGGCAAGAGTATAAAGACACTGAGATCTGATCGAGGTGGTGAATACTTAAGTGCCGAGTTCCTGGGTTACTTAAAAGAGAATGGAATTCTCTCTCAGCTTACTCCTCCATACACACCACAACACAACGGTGTATCGGAAAGGAGGAATCGAACCCTATTGGATATGGTTCGTTCCATGATGAGTAAAGCTGAGTTACCGCGATCATTCTGGGGATATGCACTAGAATCAGCTACATATCTTTTGAACCTAGTTCCTACCAAGACTGTGTCTACCACACCAAATCAGATGTGGAGTGGAAAGAAACCCTATCTTCAGTATCTGAAGATTTGGGGATGTCCGGCTTTTGTTAAAAAGCAGCATGCGGACAAGCTCGAGGCACGATCAGTACATTGTAAGTTTGTGGGATATCCAAAGAACTCCAAGGGGTATCTATTCTATTACGCAGAGGAACAAAAAGTTTTTGTTTCTCGTAATGCCCATTTTCTAGAATATCAGTTTTTAGAAAAGGAAACAAGTGGGAGCGAAATAGAACTGAAAGAAATTCCAGAACCACAAACTACAACTGAAAGTATGGTAGAACCAGAGGTTTCAGAAGAAAGGGACATACCAGCGCCTATCCGCAGAAGTAGTAGGCCATCTTATCCGCCCGAGAAATACTGCGGTTTTCTCATAGACGGGGAAAGAGAGGATTGCGTCATTGATGATGATGACCCTACTAGCTTCCAGCAAGCCATTCAGAGCGGTGACTCGGTAAAATGGCCGGATGCAATACGGACCGAAATGGAGTCCATGTACACTAACAAAGTATGGACTTTGGACATTGCTCTAGATGGGGTAAAACCCGTAGGATGCAAATGGATCTTCAAAAAGAAGATTGGTGTAGATAGACAGGTTGAAACCTATAAGGCTAGACTTGTTGCAAAGGGTTTCCGTCAAAGACCTGGTTTGGACTTTGACGAAACCTTTTCTCCAGTGGCTATGCTTAAATCCATTCGGGTCCTTCTTGCTATTGCTGCCTTCCACGATTATGAAATCTGGCAGATGGACGTAAAGACGTCCTTTCTAAATGGAAATTTAGAAGAGAGCGTCTATATGGATTAGCCAGAGGGATTCATTCAGAGTGGGAGCAGCAGTAAAGTATGCAAGTTGCTTAAGTCCATTTATGGACTAAAGCAGGCATCGCGGAGTTGGAACATCTGTTTTGATGATGCTGTCAAAGAATTCGACTTTATCAAAAATCCAGATGAACCTTGCATATACAGTAAGATTGTAGGGAAAGCTGTAGTATTCCTCGTCTTGTACGTGGATGACATTCTCCTAATAGGAAATGATATTCCTATGTTACAGTCAGTCAAAAGATTCTTATCACAGAAATTCTCCATGAAAGACCTGGGTGATGCCACCTACATTCTGGGGATCCGAATCTATCGTGATAGATCAAAAAGGATGTTGGGACTTCACAGTCCAGGTACATAGACACCATAGTGAAGAGATTCAGTATGGATGATTCTATGCGCGGGAACCTACCGGCTTGTCACGGAATCACCCTCTCCAAAGAGATGTCTCCCAAGACTGATTTGGAAAGGGATCGCCTGTCGATTATACCCTACGCTTCTACGGTAGGCTCTATAATGTATGCGATGTTATGTACCAGACCAGATGTAGCATACGCATTGAGCGTAGTAAGCCGGTATCAAGCAAACCCAGGAGAGAAGCACTGGATAGCAGTAAAGAACATTCTCAAGTACCTGAGAAGGACTAAGGAGATGTTCTTGGTGTATGGCGGAAAAGACCTCCAGATGGAGGCCTTTGCTAACTCCGGCTTCCAGAGTGACAAAGATGACTCTAAGTCCATGTCAGGTTATGTCTTTACCCTCAATGGAGGGGCGGTCTGTTGGAAGAGTTCCAAACAGGAGACCGTTGCTGACTCAACGATGGAAGCGGAGTACATAGCTGCTTGCGATGCCGCAAAAGAAGCTGTCTGGATGAAGAAGTTCCTCATAGAACTTCAGGTGGTTCCTACCAGTGTTGATCCAATACCTCTATATTGTGACAACAACGGCGCTATAGCTTTAGCGAAGGAACCCGGGTCCCATCAAAAATCCAGACACATCTTAAGGCGGTATCACCTAATCAGGGAGATTGTAGATCGCCGGGAGATCGAGATAAAGAGAGTAGAGACAGAGAATAACATTGCTGATCCATTCATAAAGGCCATTCCTCAGACACGGTTCGAGAGGCTATTCGAGATGATAGGTCTACGATATGCCAGCTCATGGCCCTAGTGCAAGTGGGAGATTGTTAGTGTATATGCCCTAGGGGCCATTATTATATCATACTTGTATGTATATTACTTAATGGAAGCTTGGGATATTCACAGTTATATATACAGTCTTGCTAAAAATGGTAGTATGCTACTTGGTTTGTGTCTACTTTAATATGTGCATATGTTTCTTGTAACGTATCACTTATACATATTAGTAGAGCCCATAAGATCTTTGCTTGATTACCAGCGTTGTGATGGCAGTCACACTAGTGGGGGCTGGGTAGTCTATAAAGCAACATCCTATACTTGTCCCTAGTCGTAGGATTATCGAGACAGGGCATCGATACTCCAGAGTAGACTAGTGTATGCGCTTCTCATCCCAGTTAGGGAGATGGTCTGTCCCACAGCCGTCAGTACGTCGTACTGGAGATAGTATACAGGTGCTCGTTAGGTTATGGGTACACCGGACAGGACTCGCAGGGGAACTGATTGGTTGGTATTATACCCGTCGTCAGTTAACAGTTCCCAGGTGACATGAGTACAGCATAGTCCGTAGACTTGACATTGCTACTTCGCCTCGAGTGTGTCCCACTGTTCTTAGATTGCTACCTACCACGGCTCAAAGGAGTCGTGCAAACAGGTAGCAGTTGGGTGCAGTCCCGAGCACTTGGAGGCAGTGGCGGTTAGATAGGATTCGTCTCTCCCGGTATTGGGAGATGATATCGCGCTGTGTCAGAGAGCCATTACGCAAAGTCCCTGGCCAGGGCAAGCGAGATTTACTGGTAGGTTCCAGTAGTTTCTCAGGGTGTAATAGGCTACGCTCCGACACGACTTATACCGCTATTAGGGGACTGACGCTTGCCGCCCCCTAGGCTAGATATGCGATAGTCTTAGACGAACAGATCGAACTGTACGGAGATTGTCACATCAGGCTCAGTAGGAGTTCGGATGGGTTTCCTCAACGGCCTTCTTATCGACATCTACCTGGGCACCGTTACGTACAGCTAGTGCCGCTTGCGGTCTGTGGTTAAACCCACTGCCAGCGTAGTGTCGAGTCTTTAGAGTCCCACACAGAGAGTTTCCCTGCTCCAGGCGAAACGATATAGAGGTTGCATGGTTTTACGACAAGGGTTCGGACGCATACGTGTGTTTACGCACGTACGGTGTTCGGACAGTTTTTACTAGCCGACTTTGGTTTAAGCCAGATTCTAGTATAAGGTTATTGGATTTATACAGTCTAAAGTTTTTCCGTGTTTTCACGGATTGGAGGGGCGTTCTCGTAATTTTCCGGGAAGCTTCTAGATGCATGGTGACTTGGGGGTTAAGGTGGCATAAGCATTTATTGCTTAATGACTCATTTGTGTGATTCATCCATGGAGTTAATGCTTCATTTATTGAGCTAATGACTCATGAGATGAATCACACAAGGTGAATGCATCAACCATGATGATTAATCATGTATATTATTTATTTGATAAATTGTTATGGTTGATATATTCAAATGAGTTGATTTTTCAATATCATTCTTATCATCACCTTCTCTCTCCTCAAGCTCTCTCATTCTTGAAATCCTAATCCTAACCTCTCATGTGTTGAGATCAAGGGTTAGCTAGACTAATACATCCATAACCTCACTCTATATCCCCTAGGTAGCTTAGATTAGCACTTTGAGCAACCTAGTTATCTCAAGTTAGAGATCAAGCTTGGCGTAGGAGCTCTCGGGTGGATCGTCTTTGACTCGAGGAGGCCGTTGAGGTGCCGATGTTCCAAGGAGCCTACGAGGAGTGGAGGACAGCGATGAAGACCCGAAGGACAAGTAACGTGAGTTATAACTTCGAATCCGAGTAGTTAAACCTCTCGTAGTTTGCTAGTAACGGTTTAGATACGATTCATGCGCTCAAGTCCATGTTACGAAGCTTTGATAATCGTTTTCCAAATATTCCGCCTCCCCGCAAGTTCGTGGGGTGCGTGACATGGACTTACATATCATTCGCCTTTGGATGTTTTTTTACCGCGATTGCTCTATCATTTCAGCTTTTCTTATCGCGAAGGTCGCGATTGCCCTATCATTTCGGCTATTCATTCGTGGTTGCCCCATCATTTTGGCTGTTTATTTTCATTTTTATTTTACTCGCTGATTTTTATTGCGAGTTGCCCCATCATTTTGGCTTTTTTTTATTTACACATTTTTTTACATTCCCAGTTTAACGACTTAGAGGTTGATTGTTCCCGGTTTAACAACTTGGTGGTCGAGTGTGTTTGCTTATCCCATCTCCTCGAACTTTGGTCTTGGCGGAGTTGTGTTGATGACCATAGCTCTGTGACTTGTCAGTACATCTGACGATAGTGAGATTTTCCCAAGCTTGTATTGGTTCTCCACCCAATCTTTGAAAACATAGCAGTCTTCAATGGTATGACTTACCATTCTATGATATAGGCAGTATATGGGATTGCCGGTCATGTTCATTTCATGTGGCCTCTTTGGAATAGGCAGTTGCAGACCGTTGTTCAAGGCGTCCTCGAATATTTTGCGGACTTCATCCCTCCTGAAGGAGTATACTTTCTTCTTTCTCTCCATTTAGAGTAGGTGCCTTTACTGATGCTGGACCCTGAGGACGATCAGTCTTTGGTTCACCTACTGTCCGCTTACCACGTTCAGTGTACGTATCAGAGGGACTGGAGGCTGATCGCGGCCGTTTTTCGCAAAAGTGTTCCGCTCTTGGGCTGGAGGGAGTATCGGTTGGCTGCTTCCGGATATTAATCCCTAGCTCATGAACCAACATTTGATTATACTGTAATTGCAATCGGGCGACTTGGTTCATGAGATCTGCCACGACTTTTGCTAGCTCGTCGACTTTGGAATGGACCTTGGCCATCTTATCATCCCTATCCTGAAGTTACCTTTGAAGCCATTGGAATAATGCTTGTTCTATAGTTTCGGGTATGGCAACGGGGTCATCCTTACCGCCTGAACTTGATTCAGCAAGAACCACGGGTTCCTTTGGCTCAATGGCCTGAGTAGGCTCTTCATCATTTGGATCGAGCCGGTGTTGGATGGCAACAATCGCATCATTGTCATGGCTATAAGGCGTAGGAGGACTTGTTCCTCTGAGCTCCATCATGTAGACCGTATGGGTTGTGTACTCGTCTATTACTTCTTCATTGGCAATGTTGCTCGCTTGGCTCTTAGCTTGTTGCCTTAGTCCGTTCTTTTCAGAGAAAAACAGATGTCTGAGAGAATCAGGTTCCTGAAGGACTTCGGTCTCCGTTTGTATGAAATTGGCGGTCGCAACTTGACTGTTTGTTAACACGCCTTTAGACAGTTCTATCTCTCCTGCCTTGTATTGCTTTTCGACCCAATCTTTGAAGATGCAACAGTCTTCAATAGTGTGCCCTAGAACTCGATGGTATGGGCAAAATTTGGGATGATCAGTCATGCTCGCTTCACTTAGCCTTTTTGGTTCTGATAGCCGCAGGCCATTCTTCAGAGCATCTTTGAAAATTTTGTGGACCATGTCCCTTCTGAAAGAGTAGACCTTATTTCTTCTTTCCTCCAAAGTTGGCTCTCGAAACTTGTTAGTCTTTGCTCTGCCCGCTCTCTGCTTATTTAGAGAATCGGTGCTGTTGGAACATTCGCTTTTCCGGTTGTCGTCCCTCCGATGTCTCGGTCTGTTTGTGAATTGGAGATTCTGAGTGGACTCGGGCTTTGAGCGTTCCAGCATTTGAACTTTCTTGGTCAGCTCTTGGAATGTTTTGAGGCTTACGATGCACAGGAAAGGTTTCATCCAGTCGTTCAGATTTTCTATAAGAAGACTGACGGATTGGTCTTGCTCCAACGGCGATTCACATTTGATGGAGAGATTGCGCCATCGGACTATAAAATCCATGTTACTTTCGTTGTTCTTTAGCTCGGTCCTTACAAGGTCCGCAATGGTGATTTTATCACTGACACTCATGAACTTTTGCTTGAACATGAATTCTATTTGAGCGAACGTCGTGATCGAGTCATCCGGTATGCTTGCATACTAATCGAAAGCAACATCCGTCAAGCTATTGACAAACTGACGGAGAAGGAGCACATCATTGCCCCCAGTATTCGCTCATGATGCTTTAAATTGGGCAATGTGCCGGTTCGTATTTCCCGTCCATCGAACCTTTCAAATTTGGGGATGACATAACCTGTGGGAAACTCCACAAGATCGTACCGAGCAGGATATGGTCTTCCGCTACCGCTGACATCTTTTTGCTCTCCATCTTCGGCTATCAATGTTTTGTCTTTATTGGCGACCAAATCCATAATTTGATCTTGCATTAGCGGGTTGCTATCATCGGTAGCCAAGATAGCGGGCTGGGGTCAAGGAGGTTAGCAGCCCTCTTGCGGGATGCGGGGCAGCGCCCCGTTAGAAAAATTTTCCTGACGGAGGATGTGTTTCTGGTGTGGAGTGCACGAAAAATGAGGGGTGAGGAGCGTCTTAAAGACGCGTGCCAGGAGCGTGGGCGCTAGTGGGTCACATGTGCAGCACGCGACCGCTGGGCGCCGGCGGGTCACATGAGCTGCACGCGACCACAGGGCGCTGAGCTCCCGCGGATCGCATGAGGCGCACGTGGGCGCTTAGCGCCCACGGGTCACGTGCCCTGCACGCGACAGCTGGACGCCGGTGGGTCACATGCGCGGCACGCGGCCACTGGAAACATCAGCGGGAAAAAGGGGGCTTAGCCCCTGGGTTAAGAGTTGAACTCCCAAGAGGGCTTTGGAGTTGAACTCCTAACAGGGATTAGGTATATATTTGGAGTTAAACTCCTAAAAGGGGGTTGATTTATGGAGTTAAACTCCAACAGATCTTGAATGGAGTTAAACTTTGAGAAATCTTTGGATTTTCTTTTGAGCCTCGGATCCTCCTAGAATGGGATTTTTGGAGATGGGTATCATTCTTCTTCCTCTCTGTTGGCTGGATCTTGGGGGGAAAAGGGGAGGTGAGAATTAAAATCTCCCCTTTTAGGGATTTGATGGCAGATCCGAGCTCCCCTTCAAGGGTTTTATGGTAAAAAAACTATTTATTGTTGGAAAAGGAAGAGTTAAACTCTTGATTTAATTCAAAAAGGAGAAGAAGGTTTTAGAACCTTGAGGAAGGAGAATGAGGCACAGACCCTAATTTTTGGGGAGAATGAATTATTAATTTCATTTTATCATCATGTTGCCTTTTACAGGCTTACAAATTTACATATAGCCCATTCGGCTTTACAAAATGGCATTTTGCCCATCCCATGTCTCATGTGCTTACTTCTTTTTGCACATGAGCTAAGGGCTTCACAAAAATTTGGCTTTTTGCCTATTTATTTTACATTCATGCATGAAAATTACATCCAACTTATTTATTACATAATTTTCTTCTTGGCATGGGGGAGGTCAGCCGCTTCATGTTCGGGCTTGACTTGGGCATGGGCACACTTGGACTGGGCTTGGGCCCAATTGGCTTGGGGTTGACTTTGACTTTGGCTTGGGGTTGACTTTGACTTTGACATGGTCAACCGAGGTAAAAATTTTGACCCCAACAGTGGCGGCGCGGGTCTAGCCTGGAATCAGGCTATTTGACCGACACTTCCTCAGGAGGTGAGAAAGCGCGGCGCGCGTTGAAGTGTTAGCCCGGTCCCTCCTGAGATCGGGGTGTCGAGCTATCCGGTGTCCAACGGGTCATGGAATTATTTCCCGGACGCAGGCCATGACTGCCAGAACCGGCAAGTCGGTGTTCGGCCACATCAAGATGAGTGCGAGTGAGGTTAAGAGCATGAGTGTGTCCTTCCATTTCCCTGCGAACATCGTCACCCCGGGGAGGGGATGTCGTGGTCTGGCGGGCATGGACGATCTCTTGGACACGGGCGAGTGCGTCCACCATCGCCCTTGAGCCTATCGATTCGAGCAGATAAGACGTTGATGACGTTGGGGGGAGGAGTAGGGCCATTTCCGCCCCCGTTATGGAGGATGGGGCGGCTCGTACTGGGATCGTCGCGGTTGTCGCTTGTCATTGAATCGGAGGCGGAAGATCAACTTTTTGGATGGAGAAAAAACTTTCCTACATACGGCGCCAACTGATGGGGGTCGAAATCTCCCTCAGATGTTGTCCTCCGTCGATCTTGCTGCAAGCGGTTCTGAACGGTTGTGATTGAGACTGAAAATTAGACGTGTGGATCTTAATGGGTTGTTGGATGCTGTTGACGCTGGGCTACCTGCAAGGGAAGTCCCGGGGTGGGAAACCACCGTAGGACCCTCTGACGATCAAGTAAGTACCTAGGAATAATGGCAGCGTAGCAGCGTATTGGAATCAATTTGACTTACCTAGATCGTCTGGTGGAGGGGTTTTATATAGTGGTCGCATAAGGTGGACCAGTGCGAGATTCTCGTCGTCCGTTACGCCTCTGCGTCACGTTCTCATTGATGGCGGGATACGCTTATTAATGGCGGGATATGATCATTAATTGCGGGATACGCTAGCGCGAGATGCGGGTCGTGGAGCGGCGGAGATCTCATCGTGGCGAGATACACGAAACCGTTACGAGTGCACTTGGGCACCGTGCTCTCTGTTGAACAAGGAACCCGAGGAAGCTCAACTCGGTGGATAGCTCGGTGGCAAAGGGACCTCAGCTGTTGGATTGCTCGAAGGCGAGCTGTCGGATGGTTGTTTAGGCGAATAGGGAAGGCACTCTGGAGAGCTCTCCAAAAGGTCGGATGCAACCTTGGAGATGAGGTGCCGAAGAATGTCCCCAATGCATCATACTTGTTCCAGCTCCGTAGCCCCCAGGAGTCTAGCAGGCTTAGCGGATGACACGTCATCCTCCACGTGTCGTGATCTGATGAATACTCGTTTATGAGCCTCATCAAAGAATGTCATGTTTGGTTTACTTTTGGGTTATTCGGTTAACATATAAAGTTCAACCGTGATATCTCCAAAACGCTGAATCTTCAATGATGCTTTATAAAGTTTGCCTTATCCTCAAACGTCTACCCTGAACATCCATATGCTTTCAATTGCTTGCTCATCGCAAAATTGATGTCAATAGTATATCATCGAATATCTTTTGTGTTGGACAAGCTACTGTGTTTGGTGAGCATGCACATCTATCTATCCGACTGTCTGTCTATCTATATAACATTAGATGTTGAGTTAGGGGTAGTAAAAAAAGTAAACCTTATGCATAATGCCAACCATGTCCAACTTCATATTGAGATTTGTTGAGAATTATATATAATCAACCAAATTGGCTACCCTTAACTAATCTTATTTAATAAAATAAACTTAAAAAATAATAACAAATTTTATTTGATAAAATAATTACTATAATTAATACAGTATTTTTAACATTATTTATCAAACATAGAAAATAGCATCCTTCCATTATTTGGTATTAAACTTAACCGTGATCTAATTAGATCAATAGTTCATACAATCTATGAACCAAGATATCTTCTAAATGTATGAATTATCTGAATAAAAAATGAAAAAAGGAAGAGAGAGTGGAAAAAAGAAGGTTGAAACACTAATGTTATTTTCAAGTCTCGGTTTAAGTTAGAAGGCGATCAATAAAAGTAGCTATTCTAGAGAAGAGAACGTAAATTTATCATCACAATGCTTATGCAAGGTCCATTATCTAAGAAATTAAGTACAACAAGAATTTGTTGCATATATGTTGATATTTATGATTTTCAATTAAAAAAATTAGACGAGTATAAACAAAATGCCAGTGTGATATATAAATAGAATTTATTATTAAAGTGGATAGAATCGATATATAATTTGTTCGTTGGTGTTAAATTGAAAGAATAGTGCACTGTATGATAAAGAAATCCAACGAAGTTAACTTGCGAAGATCATTTATTGGAGTAGTACTTTACCTACGCGTTTGAAATCATACCAAAATTTACCCAAGAGAGAAAATGGTGAGACTCACAACACCTGAATATTTGTGTCAAACAATTGGATCTATGGTATTTATCTCTTGGGTGGATTTTGATAGAAATTTAAAGTGGGTATTCCATTTATTAATTTTTTTAGTATTTTAATCAGTATTAAATCAGACAACGGAATAAAATAACCAATGAACACAGGAACATATATTTTTAAGCTTTGCTTGCTACAATGTTCTCGACGAAATAAGTAAAAAAAATGGAACGGTTTATGCAAAATATTTTTTCGCAATGAATGACAAAATTGTCAGCTCTTTGTTGGATATAGTGTAACAACCCTAACTTTCTGTATGAATTTTTTTCAAAATACAGAAAGGGACAGGTTTTGTTGGTGGCTCATGCAGGTTGGCTCTGTGTGGACATACAGGTCAGTTCTGTATGGACATACAGGTCAGTCTGCGTGGACAACCTAAGCAATATAACACAAGAACCAGCAACTAAAAACATTCTTTACAATTCAAATTCCTTGAATCTTCCAATTCCATATATTTTGAATCTGTCCTAACCCAAAATTTTCTTTCAAGGTTATGGATTCCCCAAACAACACCAGCACCAACTTCAACAACACTCCACCACCCTTACCAATTACACCTGCCATGGCTGCTCCGATCAATGAGCAGACGGTATTGCTTGAGACGATCCGCAGCCTCCTGGAAGGACAGCATCAGCAGACTGCTATTCTCTTGAACCGTCCAGAAGCGGAAGCACCCGGAGTGAAACAATTCCGGGCACTGCACCCCAAGAACTTTTCAGGAAAAGAGAGCCCTCTGAAAGCGGAGGAATGAGCTCAAAGTATTGAAGATGACCTGGCAGCAGCACAAGTGCCAGAGGTCGCTTGGGTACGAGTTGCAAAGATGCAGCTCACTGACAATGCACGGGTTTGGTGGAAGGCGGAAGAAAGCCGTCTTGGCCAACCTATCGAATGGAAGACTTTCCGTGACATGTTCGATGCAAAGTACTTCCCTGAGACTGCCCGCTTTGATATGGAACAGCAGTTCATCCATCTGCAACAAGGTTCAATGTGGACCAAATCTGTAGATGAGTATGATGCTGAGTTTACCATGCTCAGTAGGTAAGATATGTCTCAATGTTCGATTCTATATCACATACTGCACAGCTAACACAAGACCGTAACAGGTTTGCGGCCCATCTCATACCGACTGCTGAGATCAGAGCTAGAAGATTTCAGCAAGAGTTAGACCCGGAAATCCAAGCTGCATTAGCTACAGGGGATTTCCCAACCCATGATTTGGCTTTGAAAGCTGCCTGAAGATACGAGGCAGTAGTGAAGAAGAAGGGCAGACCCCAATCTGCCGGAGTTAAGCGCCCTGCCAACCAGATGGCAGGAGGAGCCTCTTCAAGGTCAACTGTTGAACCCAGGAGACCGGAAGAAACAATTAACCAGCCGAGTCCAGATTTTTGCTTCTATTGCAAGAGGAATGAACATTTGGTGAAGGACTATAGGCGCGCAAAAGGCTTGTGCTTAGTTTGTGGCGCATCCAATCACGGAATTGAAAACTGTTCTTATAGACGCAACCTAGATCACACACCCATCAACCACCCACAGCGGCCAGCTATCCAGGCTCCTGCACCTCATCTTGCGCTTCCAGCTCCACCACGTGCACAGCCTACTCGCCAATTCTATCAGGCAATGAGGAACATGCCTCGAGGGCAGAGAAACATGCCCCAAGGACAGAGGAATGTGCCTCCAGCTAGGAGGAATGTCCCCCGGCGTTAGGCTTTCACCTTAGCAGCCGAAGAAGCAGAGGCTGTAGACCAGGGTAACACTGGTAATTCTCTTCAACCTTTTCAAACCATTGTACCACTTTGTTATATTTTTCATACACTATCAATACTTCTATCACCAACCTTTCCTTGAATCTGTTACACTTTCCTTTTACAAATTTCGAGGACGAAATTTGTATAAGGAGGGTAAAATATAACAACCCTAACTTTCTGTACGAATTTTTTTCAAAATACAGAAAAGGACACCTAAGCCTGAACACGAGCTATAAGTTTGTTTTGCTTTTGAACAGCAAGAAAGCACTTGTAGCTCATTGGTAAGATCTTGCACTGTTGAGCCATAGCACCAGAGTTCAAATCCCATCAGCCACATTATCTTTTTATTTTAATTTTTTTTAATCTTTTAGAAGCCCAAAAGTCTACACGTACACAACACGTAAAACCAAGAGTCACGGCCTAATCAAACATGTGCACGAGGGTATACCAAACGTCAGGAACACATGGGGAAAATCCGAGCCCTCCTCACCGGGATCGGGCCGGCGAGATCACGACTTGGGCCGGCGCCGCCGGTCTGGTGAAGGCCAAATGCAATTTTTTTATTTGCCCTAGACCTTTGGACTCCCCCTGTTAACCCCTGACTGTTTTTTTTCCTGCATTTTCCAGAGAATTAAAACTTTGCATTACTCCATGTTTTAATGCATTTTAATCCTCAAAATTTATCACACCCTAACCCTAATTTTCCCTATAAATACCCACTCTATTTTTACACCCCTTCACATTGAAATTTCCTACAAAAACTCTCAAGAAAATTCCAAGATCCTTTTGTGTGCGAGTGGAGTTAGCAAAGGGCGAAAATCCGACGAACTTCCGGCGACAACTCAAGGAGTTTCCGACGACGAAACGACGCATCGGCAACTCCCACCTCTTACTCTTTCTCTCCTCTAGCTAATCATCCAGTAAGTCCCTACTTCTTCTTCTTTTCTGTATTCTAAAAACATTCAAAACTAAAACCCGACGGAAGCGAAGTTAATCTGACTTCCAATTCGGTTTTTCCTTAAAAAGTTCTATTTTTCTTATACACAATAATACCAAACTCTTATGTCTTGACCATTAAACATTAACAAAGACAATAGAATAAGTTTGACATTAAATTAATAATCGTAGCAAGTTTTATTCCACTTTTACATTAAAATACCTTCATGTTTCATTTCGACATGCTTAAACTGTTTAAACCGTATTACCTTAGAAAACTCACGAGGTAATGACCTACTTTCTCACAACACACATATCTAATATAGCACGATAAAATTTGGGAACATAGATTTGGGAAAATACGACTTTACATATAACTACCTTCAACTTATAAAATATTTTTCTACAAGAAGTGTATTTAACAAATATTTGCAATTGTGCCTCTACAACCCATGTTGGGGAACCTGTTCGGTATGGTGTAGATTATCGCACATCCTCGGGCCTAGTAGAGTGAGATGCAGACCTCCGCAAGGAGAATACAATCTCGAAATATTTTTAAAACATTTTTCTTTAGAAAATGTGGTTTCTATTATAAATAAAACTTATACTTTTAATAAATAAATATATATGTAATTAATATCAAAATATCTATTTTTAATATTTATAATATTCCACATTTCCAAAATTCAAGAAAAACATTCCATTTACAAGAAAATACCATACAATTCCAATATTTCAAATAAATACCTTATACTTTAAAACTAGGTCATATTCACTAGAAATTTCACATTTAATAAAAGAAACATCTATGAAAACTCTAGATACGATAATTAAATACTTGAGGTATATTTTGAAAGTATAACAAAACTATTTTACATAAAAACCCCTCAAGTTATACTAAATTACAATAAGGACCCTAGTAAACATAGGTTTAAGCGGGACTAGTCTCTTAAGCCTCAGGGAGCCGGAGATATGGGTGCTTGCCTATTTAAGATAGACAACTTAACAAACGGTGTTATCAACACGGTAATTGTCTTTGAAAAAGACACAAATCCTGCCGTCCATGTGCAGCAGTTACCGATAGCACCAAAACATAATTCAGGACTTCAATTTCTTTTCTAATTGTCTGACTCAGACTGAGCCTCAATATAATCAATCTGACTTGAATATGATTCAAGTATCAAACTACAATACAACATGGATCTATGAATCCGGCTATTCAATCTAATCAATCTATATTGACTGAACTGAATCATGGATATATTCCATTTATATGATCATCCATTATATCCGTTCCATTACTGATATCATGGTTTCGATAAGTCATCCACCTATATACAATATACAATACAATCAAGATATCGCGGGGTTTATAAGGGGTATATTGGTACGGAAAGTGTTAAAAGTGGCATGAGACTGTAACTATAATACACCTAACCTGAATCTCCATTGCCGTTGTACCGTGGCTGAACGGTTCCTTGTGCTCCTTATACCTTAGTCCACGGGGAAAGTTGGACTCCTCTCGTATACACTGGCATTTTCTGTACCAAGCTACAAACAACTACGTTAACATAACAAACAACATTATAATAGTTATACTCTCTCCATCTGTCTATTCTACTTCTCCCTCCTCTTTGGGACTTACTGAGCGACTTGTTCGCTGACGACATTCTCCTTCTTCTTCTTTGGAATGTCGTCAGGTGTTTCGGACTCACTGGAGATCGAACCCAGCCGATAAGACTCGGATCAGTTTACTGAAGACCCGGAGTTTTAGTTTCACTTGTACATTACATTTCATTTTCATTTCTGTTATGCCATTGTTTAGGCATTGCTTTCATTCCATGTATTTTCATTGCAGTTGTATTGTAAAAAGAATGTTTAATAAATAAAGTTGCTGTTTATTTACATGTTGTCTCTTGTGTATATTTTATTTTATATTGCTTAGATACGCTTAGCGTGTTTATTTCTGAGTAAATACGTAGCGGGCCTCGCCGCGTCCCTTTCACGGTACACCGGGAAGCGGGGCATGACATATAAGTACCCTTAAGTCAATTATTGTAATTGAAGGAGGATCTATACGAGAGAATAATCTTACTTGAGATAATAGTATGCTATCTGGTTTGTCTTTATTTTTCATATGATGCATTTTATTCACCATCACGTATCGTTTAGATATGAAATAAAACCCTAGGATTTTTCTTGACTACCAGGACGATGATGGATATCATACTAGTGGGGCCTGTATAGTCAAGCACATCCTTAAATGTCCCTAGTCGTAGGAGTATCGAGACTGTGCATCGGTGCTCCAGTTTAGACTAGTGTGTACGTTTTCTGATTCGATTAGAGGGCCATAGCTAATCCTACAGCTATTGGTGTTTAACATCGAGGATTGTATACAAGTGCTCATTGGATGAGTTACACTGGACGAACTCTCAGAGAACTCCTAGTTGGTAATATACCAATGTTAGATAGCAGTTCTCTAGTGACATGAGTACAGGGTGGTCCCCGGGACCTGAGATCGCCATAGTGTCTCATGTGTGTTCCCACTATATGTAGACTTCTACCCTACCACGGCTCAAAAGAGTCGTGCAAACAGGTTTTTGTTGGGTATAGTTCTGAAGCACGTGGAGGCAGTGAGCGGTCGAGAGGATTCGTCTCTCCCGGTACAAGGAGTTGATGTCACGTTGTGCAGGACATGACTACAACTACAAGTCGATGGCTATCACAATGGAGATGAACTGATAATTGTTATCAGTTGTATCTCCTGTTGGTTATGAGTCCTCTGTCGCACGACTTATCGAGCTATTGGGGTCTGACAGATTCCAAATCCTAAACCCGATATGTGATACTCGTAGACGAAGAGACCGGATTGTACGGTAATGTCATTGATAGACTTTGTAGGGTTCAGATGAGCTTGCTCGTTGACCTTCTTTCGATTAATACCTGGGTAGCCGTTAAGTGCAGCTAGTACCGCTGACGTGCTTGTGGGCTATGGATATGATCCTAACCTACCGCGAGCGCATTGTCGAGTCTTTAGAGTCCCACACAAAGATTTCCCAGCACATGCGAAACGATGTAGGGAACGTACATGGATACGTACAGGAGTTCGATTAAACACGTGTATTTGATATACGTATTTTAATCGGGTGTTTATTGATATGAGCCGGTATATATATGATATAGTCGGATTATTAAATCAAGTGTTGATTTAATAATTAAATATATATTGATATATTGATATATTTATATATTAATTAATACCATACTCACTTTATTATTTTCTTCTCTTTAATAATACTTATATTTGATATAAATATTGTGTCATGTATGATGATACATTGAAGATGGGTGTATGAGAATTATATGGAAGATATGAGCACTTATATATGAGAATGAGTCATAAATTTAAGATGGTTGTAGAATTCATGAGGTCTTATTTCTTTTGATGACTCATTTTTAGTGAGTTATTAAGTGATGACTCATTTTCATACATATGCATTATTCTTATCTTCATCTCATCTCCACCACGGCTTTCTCTCTTGATTTTCTTCAAGCGAGGAATGGAAAAAGAAAAGAGAAAAATTAAGTGAGCTAATTATTCTATATCTCATACTAATCATCGTTAGCAAATTTAATTAGTGGGTTGCTTCATTTTGATGAGGTCAATTTGAAGCTAAAACTTATGTTGGGGTTATCTCAAGGTGGATCATTTTCGACGAGGAGATCATCGAGCAAGCTTGTTCCGGATTTCATGGAGACTAACCAGAGTCTAAGGAAAGGTGGTTAACGCGCTAAAAAGGGTGTAGTCCGCCAACTCTTATTTTTAGCTTACTAGATTAGTTTCAAGTTTAGTGTTTTGGTTCGATTCTTGGGTTGGGTTTACTAATGATCTCTAGATTTTTAAAATTACAACTTCTGCCGCGTTTTAAAACCCTACTAGACTAGCCTAGTATCCTATCATTCTTAACATCACTTTGGCGAGGTAAGAATTAGGGATAAAAGAAACTTCAACAAATTTCAAGATCATGCTATGGAAAGAAATATGATAATATGCATTTCAACCATTAAACCAATCATCTTATAGAAAAATTTCAAACCAGCTTAAATTGAAGGATCGTCTAAGAACTAAAATCTGGCTTACACCCATCACGAACTAAAATAACATGGATTACTATACCGGTAAAAACAGTAGGTCCAAATTGTTGGATATAATGCTCTCAAGGCAATTATTGTAATTGCAAATAGGCGATTATGATAATTGAACGAGGACCTATACATTTAGAACAGTCTTACTCAAGATAATAGTATGCTATCTGATTTGTCTTTATCATTATGTGTATACATTTTGATATAACCCGTAGAAGTATTGCTTGACTGTCGGTATTATAATGGAGATCATATACGTGGGAGCTGGGTGGTCCATAAGCACATCCTTAAATGTCCCTAGTCGAGAGAGTATCGAGTCTGGGCATCGATACTCCGGAGTAGACCGGTGTACACTTTTCTAGACCCCGATGAGAGGAGGTGGAAAGGTCTCACAAGCTATTGGTGTTGAGTTACCTAAGATAGTATACAGGTGCTCACTGGATATGAGTACACCGGACGGACTCGCTGAGAACTTCTACATGGTATTATACCTATCATCAGATGGAAGCTCTCTTGTGGCATGAGTACAGGTTAGTCCTTTGGCATGAGATTTTCATTTTTCCCGTGTGAATTTCCACTGTACTTAGATTACTACCCTACCACGACTCAAAGGAGTCATGAAAAAAGGTTTTAGTTAGGTCCAGTCTTGAGCCGTATGGAGGCAGTGAACAATCGTCAGGGATTCGTCTCTCCAGATATTGGGAGTCGATATTGCGCTGTGTTGGGTCAACCATCACCAGAAATCCTTGGCCAAGATGGATGAAATTTACTGATGTGGTATTAGTAGTTTCTCAGTGGATGATGAGTTTCAGACCGACACGACTTATCAGGTTAGTAGAGGTCCGATATTATCCACCCCTAGACCCGATATGCGATTATCTCAGACGAAGAGACCAGACTGTACGGAGATTGTCACAGACATGCTCGGTAGGGGTATGGATGAGTTTGCTCGTCTGCCTTCCTTTCGCTCAATACCTGGGTAGCCGTTATGTACAGCTAGTGCCGCTAACATGCTTGTGGTTAAACCCACTGCCAGCGTATTGACGAGTCTTTAGAGTCCCACACAGAGGGTTTTCCCGGTTCAGGAAAAATGATGTAGTGGCCATATATTGATATGTGTAGGGTTCCGATTAGGTATGTGTACTAGCCACACGGATTTCGATCGAGCGGATGATAATACCAGCCGGCTTAGGATTAAGCCGGATTATTAAATCAAGTTTTGATTTAATAATTTACATACATATATTTCGATATGTATATTATAGTATTATGTTCATTGTATTTTTCTATAACTTGGGTATTCGTATTTTGATACGAATACGAGCATGTATTTGCGGGGACGTATTCTTGTATTTATACAAGAATATTTCTAGAAGAAGGACGACTCATTTCAAGGATTTTCTTTTATATAAAATATGAAATGAGGTGGAATAGAGAAATGGTGGAGGGTGTGGGCAAATGAATTATAAATTCATTTGCAAATACTATTCAAGTATGGTTGTAATTTTAAAATGGAGAAATTCTTTTAACAAAAGATTGCAAGCATGCTTGAATTTGTTAAGGGAATTATTCATTTTACCATTCTTGTCCCTCTCTCTTTCATGGCTTCTTCTTCTTCATGTTCAACCCTCTCATGAGTTGATAACCATGAAGATAAAGAGAAAGGAAAATGCCAGACTATTCACACACATCAGTAAGCATCCTAAATTAACAATTTAAGATTTTTAGTTACTTCGTTGACGAAATTGAAGCTTGTACTTGGTTCTCTCGGGTGGATCATTTTCGGCAAAGGAAGACTGGCTTGCGAGCGCGATCCGGATCTCTTGAAAGCATGCTAGAGTCCAACTCAATTTGAGCAAATGAAGACGCTACAAAGATTGTGATTTCTATTCTCTAGTGTTTGCTAGTTTAGGTGTTTGGTTTAGATTTTAGGGTATAAGTTTTTAGTGCCTTGAAAATTTTCGTTTTCGTATCCTGTATTGGCTCGGATTAGCGACGAGGGCGCTAAGAACTTTCACAAATTACATATCATATCGATTTTAACACTATGAAAAAAATAAAGAAAAGAAAAACAAAACCGAAAAGAATAAGTAGAAAGAAGTATGAGTAGAGATAAAGAACAGACAATAATAATTTTCACTTATTGCAAAAGAAATTGTGTCATTAAATGTCCTGTAAATATGTCATCCCTAGAAAAACTCATAGGTTCTTCATGAGTAAAATACATCGAACAAAACTGAAAAATCACACTCAGCGTGTAAAGCAATCTTCATCGTGCTATTAATTTTGTTTCAACATATGAAATATATTAAACAATGTTACATATAATTAGACAGTATTATATAAAATTGTTTAACTTAAAATAATCATAAGTATTATATAAAATTATATATAAATGTTTAACTTAAAATAAACATCCAGCGCAAACGCCAGATATGCTAATAAATTTTATTAGATTTAAAAGATTTTTTGCAAAGATATGGATTTTTCAAGACTTTTACTGGCTATTTTTTTGATTTAAAAGTTGGCTATGTTTTTTTGAACACAACATTTTTGTTTTAAAAAAGAGAATAATGGAGAAAATGTGCCATAGGAGTATGGCATCGAAAAAATATACACTCCACCATTTTTTCAACGAAATCTTCATCTTCATCATCTAAGATGCACTAAATTTTATGTGATTCTACTGCTTTTTCACCGTTGATTTAGTAGGTGCGAAACTAACGGTTTACCGACAATAGAACTTTTTACATTGCTAATCCAACGGTGAAAAAGTTGAAGAATCATGTGAAATCTGGTATATGCCCATCTTAGATGATAAAAATGATGATGATGGATGCCGATCGTTGAATAAAATGTTGAAAGATGTATTTTTTCTAACGCCGCCGAATGAAAATCCATCCTAGCGCATCTTTTCTCCGTTATTCTCTATAAAATATTATGATAGTATAAAACCTCTTTTGAATCAAGCAAATCTCAAATAAAGTTTTGCACGTGCTCTTCACGTGTCTGAAAGGGCACATGAATACTCAAATCCCTCGACTCAATTCGAGAGAAAAATCCTCTGTTTTCTCTCTTTCCTTGTTGCCAAAGAAAAACCTCATCCATCACTGCCGGCGACACCACCGATAACGACGATGACGGCGGAGGACGTCGAGATGAAGGAGAACCAGCCGCCGCAGGCCGATTCTCAGCCCGCCGCCGTCCCCAACTCCGTCTCCACTCTCCAGCGTGACGATCCTAAACCCTATCCCTAACCCTAACCCTAGTTCCTTCTTCGATTCCTTTGATTTCTTTGATGATTTGTGCTTCTGATCGCAGATCTGAAGGAGATCGCGTCGCTGATCGAGACCGGCGCCTACGCGAAAGAGGTCAGGCGCATCTTGCGTGCCGTACGCCGCACGATCAAGCTCCGGCGAAGCCTCACGGCGTCGGTGGTCTCGTCTTTTCTGTCCTTTTCCCTGGCCCCTGGATCTGATGCCTATGCCAAGCTCTCGTCCCTTATTCCAAAGGTTTGGCTTTTTTGTACTGTTTTGATCATAGGTTGTTTGTTATTGGATCAATTGATTGGTTGATAGGGTGATTGGATTCATGAAATTCAGTTGAGTCACTTGATGGCAGGGGTTTTGCCATGGATCTGTAAGGATTAGGATCTAGTTTTGATTTGGGGGTTTGCTAGAGACTTACATGATAAATTTGTTGTGTGGTGGATGAAAAGTTGAGGCCAAGCATGCATATAATAGCATTCTCTAAAGACTATTCTTTGAAACAGCTAGCCGTAGCTTTCATATAGAAGAGCCTGCAGCTTAAGCATTAGGATGAGAACATAGAAAGACAGAACATAGAAAGATAAGAGAATTACAATATTTCAAATATCCAACATGGACTTTAAATTATAACATCGTGTTCCTCGAGTAGCCAGATGTTACTTATCTCACTTAAAATTCAGACCTTTTTGGTCTGTCTCGATTTTGTGTGTTGTGTAACAACAGTTTCATGTTCTCTTTTAGTTTGGAAAACCACCATCGGTGTCTATTGCAAGCAAAATCGAAGCATTATTTCAACCGTCATAGGTCCATGAACCGTTGCATTGCAACAACATTGTTTAGGGGCATCACATTAGATTTTATCTATCAGTATTCTCTGCAAAGTATTTGGCTGTTAGTTTTTTATATGACGGCGGCGAATGATTGTCAATAATAACTCATTTGAATTTTATTCCAGTATGAATTTTATGCTAGAATGCCACCTTTTTTTAAGCATGGCTTACTCGCTCACATGCCTCTTTTATCTTCTTGTCTTGCGCACTTTCACCTTACAGACTCGGCACTCCAAACCTTTTTCGTCTCGTTAGGCTCTCGAATGTTATGGGGCAGTGCCTTGGTATTTAACCAACACTGTTGCTTATGTGCCTCATAAATGACAAATGTCTATATAATATTCTATTATGTGAAATCATGCTAGAGTGCACCCTTGACTCTTGGTTTGACCATTCGGACCTCGGGCTTTATATGTTAGTCGCATATGCGAATGAGTTACTGCATAGATATTTGTATATCCTAATTGCTTTTTAAGAAACTATAATTATTTTAATCATCTACATATGGTTGATATGTTTGTATTCCTTGCCCTTTGCTTATCATGATCTGCCAGTTTCTTTTGATAACTCGGTAATAAAACTCTTCAAAATTGCGATGTCTAATGTTTTGATTCTTGAAAAAAATAAATAGATAAGCAGCACAATATTCATTCCTACTATCGAGTAGATAAATCTTTTCATTTTAAGTACAAGCACATGCTGCACATCACTTATTACAATTTCCTCAGGTATTAATCATCATATTGTAAACCAGATGGTACCATATATACCCCCCAAACACCCCCAAAAAGGGGGGAAAAACGAAACAAAAACATCTGGGTTAATCTCAAAATTCTCTTCAGTTGCATTGATATTTAAATAACTTGTCTACCTCCATATTTACTGCTCTCTCTCAGCAGTACTGTCTTATGTCTCTCTCTCTCTCTCTCTCGGTTTTTTGGCATTTTCAATTAATATTAATGCATGTGTTAATTTTGAATGGAATAATATTTGTGGATGTCTACGCCCAAAAAAGCAAATAATTGTGCATATGCTATGTTTTTTTAGACATTGTGATCTTCTGGGTTTCAGGATGCTGACCAAGATATGGATGTGGATACAGCAACTCTGCCAGTACAAACTCCTAGTAAGCATCTTGTGCCAGAGCTTGAGATCTACTGCTACCTGCTGGTGTTGATATTTTTGATCGACCAAAAGAAATATGATGAGGTTAGTCTGTTTGGCTAATAACTTTTTCCAAATTTGTTTTTTGATATGAAAGCAGATGTTAACCTTATCAATATTTTACTCCTTTTCAGGCTAAAGCTTGTTCTTCTGCAAGCATTGCTCGCCTCAAGAACATGAATAGAAGAACTTTAGATGTTTTGGCATCTCGTCTGTACTTCTATTATTCATACAGCTATGAATTAACAAACAGCCTTGCTGAGATTCGTGGGTGAGTTGGGTCTCATCATAATATTCCCACTGAAACTTGTATAAGTTAAATTTGTTGAGCTGCCTTACTTAAACATTTGTTTTCTCCCGTCTTAGGAATCTCCTTGCCTTGCACCGCATGGCCACTTTACGTCATGATGAACTTGGTCAGGTCTGTTGCTTATCCGGATTTCCCCCTGTATTAGCTTAGTGTATACTTGTTTCTTTGAGTTGTATCTTAGTATATATTCCTGGCATTTACCAACTTATATGATTGCAGGAGACTCTTCTCAACTTGCTACTGCGCAATTACCTTCACTACAACTTGTACGACCAAGCAGAGAAGCTGAGGTCCAAGGCTCCTCGTTTCGAGGCACACTCAAATCAACAGGCAACCCTTTCAACCTTAGTTTATGAGGAATAGGGGGTCAATGGTATTTGAGAAATAACTCTTCAAACAAGTCACAATGTCAACAATCAATCAATTTTTGTTAATATTTGGCATCTTTCATCTTTGATGAAGACGAACAACATATTCTAAAGAGTAGAGTCTTCAGAAGAAAAAATTATGTGATTACAATACTTTTTGCTCTTGCATCGGAGGGTAGTAGATTTTTGAAATACCAATAATTGAAAATTTTCCATAACCAAATAAATAGTCACAAAGTACAGGTAGATTGGCGTACAAATGCCTTAGATCAAGATGGACAATGCTTATCATCAAAAGAGTTATGGAGAGTCGACATTTTGACCAATACAACAACAACTGAGCCTTTTATCCCAAGCATATGGGGTAGGCTACATGAACCAACATGAGAATCACGCCGGGTCCAACACATGAATCCTCCGCCTCCACTCACTTCTATCGAACAATATACTTTCATTGAGGCATTTGGCAACCATATCTTTTCGTATCACCTCCATCCATGTTTTTTTCGGTCTCCCTTTCGTCCTTTTGACATTGCCAATATCGATAGTATCTACTCGTCAAACCGGTGTTTTCATAGGTCTGCGTCGTATATGACTAAACCATCTTAGCCTGTTTTCCCGCATCTTATCCTCCACATGTGCTACACCAACTTTTGCACGAATATTCTCATTTCGCACCTTATCTTTTCTAGTGTTGCTACACATCCAACGAAGAATGCACATCTATGCTACGTGCATCTTTTGTGTATGATACTTGTTAGGAGCCCAGCATTCTGCATCATATAATAAGGCAGGCTGAATAACGCTCCAATAAAACTTCCCTTTCAAGCTTAAAGGAAAGTTACGATCGCACAAAATCTCAGTAGCACTCCTCCATTTCAACCAACCAGTTTGGATCCTATGATTAACATCGTTATCGATCTCCCTATCCTTTTGGATGACGGAACCTAGATATCTAAACTGATCGCTCAGTGATATCTCTTGTCCTTCTAGTGTTATACTAATGTGGTCTCGACTTCTCTGTTTGCTAAATTTGCAATGCATATATGCTGTCTTGGACCTGCTCAATCTGAACCCCCAAGATTTCAATGTTTGCCTTCATAACTCCAATTTGGTATTAGCCCTTGTTTTCGTCTCGTTTACTAGAACAATATCATCAACGAATAGCATACACCAAGGTATCTCATCTTGGATAGTTCTAGTAAGCTCATCCATTACGATGGTAAATAGGAATGAACATAATGCAGATCCTTGATGTAAGCCAACTGTAATCGGAAAATCACTCGTTAGGCCGCCGCAAGTTCTAATATTTGCATATCCTTGATTATGTCAATGTACTTGACGGGACCCCTTCTTCATCATTGACCTCCATAATACCTCTCTAGGTATATTGTCGCAAGCTTTCTCTAAATCAATATCATATGCAAATCTTCTCTCGCAAACGCTCGACAAGTTGATGAAGCAAATGAATAGTCTCTATTGTCGATCGTCCAGGCATAAACCCAAACTGGTTCTCTGTTATCTTAACATCCTTTCTAAGCATGTGTTCAATCACTCTCTCCTAAAGCTTCATGGTGACATAAGTTTATTCCACGGTAGTTTGAGCAACTTTGAATTGTCACCCTTGTTCTTGTAGATATATACACGGGTACTTTTCCTCCACTTATTTGGTATCTTTTTGGTGAGCCAAATTTTATTAAACAAATATGTCAGCCATTTAACGTCCATTTCTTCTAAGCATCTCTAAATCTCGATAGAAATCCCGTCTGGATCAACCGCTTTTTTTGATCTTGTTCTCTTTAAAGTCTCTTAACCTCCGGCATTCTTATTTTACGCATGAAATCACGGTTTATATCTTGAGATTGAATGACAAGTCCATCCAAATTCTTAGTAAAGCTCTCATTGAACAGTTTGTCAAAATAATCTCTCCACCTTTTCTTGATATCCTCATCTCGAGCTAAAACCTTCCGATCTTCATTTTCGACACATTTCACTGCACTTAAGTCTCTGGACTTCCTTTCCTACATCCGAGTAATCCAGTATTTATCATTTTCAGCCTTCTTAGTGTCCAACTTCTCGTACACCTCCTTGTAGACCTTCGTTTTAGGTTCCCGAACAGCTTTCTTAACCATCTTTTTAGCCATTTTATACTTCTCAAATCTCTCCACATCTCTGCTTTTCTTCAAATGTTTATAAGAATTTCTCTTAATTTTAATTGCAGTCTTTACTTCTTTCCACCGTGATGTGTCTTTAGATGGTGGAGCACCACCCTCGACTCACCAAGTAGATGTCTAGCTATCCTTTTGATACAACTAGTCATCTTGTTCCATGTTCTGTCTGAATTATATTCTGACTGCCAATCCGTCTCTTGAATTACACGATCTATAAAAACCTTTTGGTTACCTTTCTTCAGTCACCCCATCTAATTATAGGTTCTACTTTACGTCTAATCTTCCTAGGTCCTTTTCTAAATCGAAAATTTAGAACTAAAAGTCTATGTTGAGTGGTTATTCTCACCTGGCACTACCTTACAGTCGATGCAATAACCTCTATCTATCCTTCTTGTCAGAAAAAAGTCTATTTGATTTGCACTTGATCCGCTCGTAAAGGTGATAAAGCGACTCTCTTTTCCTAAACCAGGTGTTTGCTAAGATCAAGTCATAAGACAAAACAAAATTTAGAATCGAGCTACCTGCTTCATTTCTTTGTCTAAAACCAAAATCTTCATAGATAGTATTAAACCCACTACGACTAGTACCTGCATGTCCATTGAGATCACCACCAATAAATAACTTCTCTCCACTAGGTATATTTTATATCATCTGGTCTAAATCCTCCCGGAATAGACGCTTACTACCGTCATCAAGACCTATCTGTGGTGCATAAGCACTAATAATATTAAGGATCTCCCCATCTAGAATAAGCTTAACCAGTAAAATTCTATCACCTTTTTCTCCTAATCTCAACTACATACTCAAGCAACCGTCTATCTATAATTACGCCTATCCCATTATGATTTTTATCTTTACCCGTATACCAAACCTTATAACCCCAAGATTATGACTCTACTTTTTTCACCTACCCACTTAATTTCTTGCAAACATATAATACCAACTCCTAATCATCACCGCCACTAATTCTCTTAGTCTACCAGTAAGGGAACCTATGTTCCAAGAAGTTAGATGGATCCTATGAAATCCTTACTTATTTGCCACTACATCCGGGGTCCGATGTAGCGCGTCGCTTTCGGACGACAACCTAGAAACCCTTGCATATTTTACACTACACCCGGGATCCGATGTAGTGCGTCGCTAAATAGGGGACGCCCCAACGATATTCTTATTATGGTTCATGTCATAGAATGTGACAGTTTTATGTTGGCTGTCACAAGCCTACCACAATCTAAGAGAGATTCTCTCCGATGCCATCGATCCTGTATTTCTCCTAGTTTATACCTTTTTGTTTATTTAGGTCTTTAGGTATTAAAATTTGTATTTATATGTGACAGTTTTGCCGCTTTGACAGTTTTGCCGCTACCTATTCTACTTGGGAAAGATTAGGACTATTCAATTAGAGTACACTGATGCCAAGGACAGCCTTCTCCAAGCTGCTCGCAAAGCACCGGTTGCTGCCCGAGGCTTCAGAATCCAATGCAACAAGTGGGCTGTTGTTGTGCGCCTTCTTCTTGGTGAGATTCCTGAACGCACTGTCTTCATGCAGAAAGGCATGAAGAAAGCACTGGTGCCTTACTTTGAGCTCACCAACGTAAGTGTCTGCCAACACAACAAATTATAGGATCCCATAAATGCACTTCCTTGAATATCTTTCATTTTTATATATTCCCACTTGCATGACTTCACCTTTTTAAAAGTTTGTTTCCGATACCTTGTGTCTAAGTGAGGATGTTTGTTTGTAAGTTAAATTTAGATTTTTTTTTTGTTTTTTTAAATATCTGACCCCCAAACTTCCATATTTCGAAATTTCACCCCTAAAAGTTCATATTTCTAAATTTCACCTCTAAAACCTTAGTTCAGAAATACCCCCTCGGTTAGTTTTACTCAACATCTTATAGGAATATTCTGTTAGTCGAGTTTATACACCGTCAAGTAACTAGTAAAAGACAAAAATGCCCTCAACAGCCATCTTCTTCCCTCTCAAATTGGGGCTAGGGTTAGGCTTCCCCGTAATTTTCAAATTAGGGCTTTTCTTTAGATAAATTTTTTTTAGGGGTTTTCCTCTTCACTAACCTATTGTGCGGTGATGCACTGTAGACTGTGCTTCTTTTTGTGCCAATTTAGATAACTCCAATTAAGAAATTGATCTAGGGTTTCAAATGTCAGTTGAAGATATGATATCCTATGGCTACATTGAAGATGGGGAGAGAAAAAAAAAGGATTCCTTGGTTTTTTGAGAGAGCAAGGGGGAACCACACCTCTTACTCAAGTCCCTGGTTAGCACAAACTAATCCAAGTTAAATTCTGAGGGAATATAGATAACGTGGTTTTTTTTTAAAGTTTTACAGAGAATTTTTAGGTGTGAAATTTAGAAATAGAAATTCTTAGGGGTGAAATTTAGAAATATGGAAGTTTTGGGGTTGACATACGAGGGAAACCCTTTTTATATATCTATTCATAAGCTTTCTTTTCTTATGTTTCCATTTTCATTGTTGAAACATATTTGTTCACATTTCTTAGAATTTTGTAATCTAAGTCTTAATTAAGTGGAAGAAATATAGTAAAATCGACGATAAAATAGTAAAAATGATGGGAAATTGGCTAAATACAAAAGAATCGGATTTACGATATTTACAGAATATGATGAAAAATGCAGCAAATTGGAAACTGCTTTTTTTAATATTCCTTTTGTACTCAATTTGTAAGAAAGTGCATCATTGTTACTATTAACCATCAAGTTTTCAAGAAACCGAAAGAAATTATTTGAAACAGTTTTAAGATATAAATTGGTAGATACCAATATAAAGATTCGGAGTTTTATAAGTAGAAACTTCTCTAAAATACCCTTAAATTTGGGCAATTTTTTAGTTGGTTATCTTTAAGTTTTTTAATTACAATAAACTCCCTTAAAGTGTTAAATTTAAGAGAATGAACCAACTCTTTTAGTATAAGGGAGTTTAATGAAAAAACAGAAATAATTAAAAATAGTTTAGTGAAATCTAGCCTTATGAATAGAAATAAGTTTCGACTACTAAAAGAAGTCATCAGAAAATTGCAGTTTGTTTAATCTTTCGGCTACACTAAAGTTCTGTTCTAATTTTTAAATTTTTTGGCAGGCCGTGAGAATTGGGGACCTAGAGCTCTTCCGCTCAGTTGCCGACAAATTCTCTGCCATGTTCAGCTCCGACGGGACCCACAACCTCATTGTCCGTCTCCGCCACAACGTGATCCGTACCGGCCTCCGCAACATCAGCATCTCCTACTCACGCATCTCCTTATCCGACATCGCCGTCAAACTCCGCCTCGATTCCCCAAACCCAGTTGCAGATGCTGAGAGCATCGTGGCTAAAGCAATCCGAGATGGTGCAATTGACGCAACAATTGATCATGCAAATGGGTGGATGGTATCAAAAGAGACCGGGGACGTTTATAGCACTAATGAGCCTCAGTTTGCTTTCAATTCAAGGATTTCGTTTTGTTTGAACATGCATAATGAGGCGGTTAAAGCTTTGAGGTTTCCGCCGAATGAGGGGAAGGAGAAGGAGAGTGCGGAGAAGAGGAGGGAGCGACAGCAGCAGGAGCAGGAGCTTGCGAAGCATATCGCAGAAGAGGACGATGATGACTTTTGAGTGTTTTGGGATGTGCTATGATTTAAAACTTCATGTTTATTAAAGCTTGTCTAAATACATGAAGTGAGCTTCTTGGATTTGAGTTTATTAGATGATACTGTACTTTGATATCATGCTGCAGCCAGGGCTGTTGATTCGAGCAACTTCGCCTTGATTGTTTTAACTTGCCTTGCTCATCTTTTGCTTTTATGGTTTTTGATTAGTTCAGTTTTCTTAGGCTAAACTTCAATATACTCATAAAACCAAAAGTTGAGAAGGGTTTTTGTGTGCAATGCTGTGATAGTTAAGGGTAGATAAGCGTAGTTAGTCATTCTAATATTGGAGTAACCTGTTTTGGATTAATAATGCGGATGCGTAGAATGAATTGTTGTTGCTTCTGTTTGGTTACAGATGAACAAAATTAACCCCATGGCAGTCTGCACACCATTATCAGATATTGATCATTGTTAATAGGTAGTGTAAACTTTAGGAAGTTCCATCAACGGTTTTTAGATAGCACCATTCAACTTTAGAAAATTTTCATAAATCCGGTTTTTAGATAGCACCATTGAATTTTAGAAAATTTTCATAAACAGAAAATTTTCATAAACCCGAGTCGGATGGTAGTTTTTGAAGGATATTTTAATTTAAATATACTATATTAGGGTTATATAGTCCATGTATAAGGTTATTCTTAGGTTATTTAATCTCTTAGTGCCTTATCCGGGTTTACAAAACTAACATTTTCAAATAACACCGCTAGTTCAAGAGGGTTAATGGAATTTTTAAAGTTTACATAGGTGTTTTCATAAAATCCATTTAATTGTCACATCTCTACTATAATATATGCTAACTTCTTTGTTGCCTACTAAATTTACAATCAATTGTGTTAACTAAGATGTGCCTTTTTTTCTAAGAAAAATTTATAATAAGGAAGAAAAATTATCAATAATTTTTCGTGAATCCATGCCAACTTTATCTTATTTTAAAATACCAAGTATCTCAAGAAAATCTTCTCTCCAGATAAACACCCCCCCCCCCACCCCACCCCAAAAAAAAGAAAAAAAAGAAAAAAAAAGAAACTACACACTCCAAAACCCGAAATAAAATCTTTCTTACCTATGCTTTAAAATTTCAAATATATAATTTTCATGTGAAAATAATAATATTTTATATTAAGAAATTAATATTCCATGTGCAGCGCCCCGTACAAAAGTACTAATGAAAATGTATAAAAGCACAATTTGCCTTTTTTTTTCCCCTCCAAAGTACAAAAGCCCAGTTGGTTCTCATCAAATGACAAGGAATGGTTCTTTTCAAATGACAACGAATTTTTACAAGTACACTTAAATTTTGAGGGGAAAAAGAGGATTAGAGCATTATGATTTTACTTTCACAACATCACACAAGGGCTTCACTTAACCACCAAACAACATTTTAGCCATTACAAAAAGATCACCTTTTCCTTCTGCTCACAAAAGATTCAGATTTACCCATGCCTATAGCTGTAATCCCATTGATAATAATTAGCTTAATATGCAGATAACAAGACAAGCCAAAAATGAGCAATAGCTCAGTAGGAATAACACTTACCCTGAGAAGAATGTGAGGTTCAAAGCTTAACGGAAAACCGGATACAAATTAATATTTTTGAAGCAAATTCGTCGGTCTCCTGGATGTGTGTGTACGCATGGTTGTGATTCGGTGAGATTTACAAGCTGGTTCTAAATAAAAATAAAAAATAAGACAAATCAAAAGTCTCCTATCAAAACCCCTTTTTTTATGTTGACTTATTTATGGGTTCATCTTAACAAATCCATCACATGAGAGACACGTAACGCAACCAATCTTTATTATGTGTTCCATATAAAACGCGCTAATCCATTATCAATATCTCACGATACATTCGATACGAGTCATGGGAGAAATGAGATGATATGAGAAATGGAAAGCTAGCATCTCGTATCGCCGATCGAGTTGTATTCGGGCCTGTTAGTTCCACTGAGCAAAAATTTAAATCTAAAATATTGCCGACACTCTATGGATTGGTGTCGGTTTCCTTGAGCTTAAAACTAGAGTACGTACTAGACGTATGCGAAGTTCATCGTTTATTTTGTTGTCGAGTTGAATTTTAGACTTAGATATTTTAGTAATAAAATTGCTTATGTGACAAAGACGAATAACTTCTTATGGCATGCGACCACGCTTTTTCTAAATACTTTAGTAAAAAATTGATTATGTGGCAAGAGTTAAGCCAAGGGTTGGGGCAAAAAATAATTGGTCTCAACTCTTGGTTTTTGAGACGAAATGATTAAGGAATACCCCGAGACACATATACAAAAGTTTCGTATAGGAATACACAAGGAAACGATACAATTGGTCAAAACACACAACGAATATAATCTCCATATCATTTTGCATTTGTCGACAAATATAATATGTTTCGCTATTCTAAGTGCTTATTTTATTCTGGGTAATGAAGAACTTGTCATTTTTAATTCTTGGAATCAGGAATTATTCTATAACTTAAGTGACACAATAAAATCTTTTTCGATTTTTTTAGTTACTGATTTATGGATCGGATTTCACTATGCATGATAATGTTTTTGACTTCAAGAATATGTTGAGTTGAAACAAATACCCACTCTCGACTCAAGGTGACAAAAAATGGTTGTCCCTTTCGGCTTCCAACTGAAACCTTCGCTCCACGAAACCAAGCAGCCCCTTCGTCCCTAGCAGTTGGGGTCCCATTCGAATAGTACAGTGGGGGCCACTTCATGACGTGGCATACCGTAGCCTTTTGATGGGAAAGGTCAGTAGCAACTTATCGTTTTCTTCGTGTGGTCCCCACCAAATTTGCATTTATTTTGGCAGCAGATGTGGGCATTGTCCGTACAATGCACCTAATGGTGATAGAGAAAAAGAATTTCTTAAAAAACAAAGATATAAAATTTATTTTTTTTACCACTGATGGATGATTATTAAAACCTCCTATTTAATCTCTTAACAGTTTGAATAATTACTATAAGATCCTCCAAGTTGCTAAAAAGATTGTGTTTCTTTCATTCCGTTAGACATCTAACGAGGGACATCGAGACTAGGGTTTTTAAAGCCTCCAAACCGTTCTCTTACATCTAAAATCTCTAAGTTCGGCCCCAAATTAAAATTAGGTTTTCTATTGATTGGTGCCGAACTTAGGGATTTTAGATGTAGGTTTGGAGATTTTAAAACCCTAGTCCCAACGTCTCTCCTTTAGATGTCTAAGAGAATGAAAAAAAGGCAACCGTTTTAGCAAGCCGGGGTCCTTATAATAATTATTCAAAATTTTGGAAGAGTAAATAATAATTATCAAATATCGAGCCAGAAGGGCTATTTAGTACAAAACCCAAAAATTTAATAGGGTTGTGGTAGTCCGCAGCCCCGGTAAGAATAACACTGGAGGGCGAATGGAGCCCTGGGTTAAATTAGACAGCCTGATCTGTTGGGACTGGGTCATGTGATCTCAGCCTTGTGGTTGCGGTCGATATCGGCATAATTTTTTTGAATGAAAAATACCATTGAACTTTAAAATTGTCAAAAAGTTGAAAGGTATTCGTAGATTACCATATTCCATTCACTTTAAGGTACGCTAGTCCATGAACGAAGTCGATTTAGGGTTCTTTGGTCCATTGTGCCTTAACTTAGTTAACAAAGCTAGCGTTTTTAGACAACACTACCGATTCTAGAAATGGTTCATGGCATTTTTAAATTCAATGATATCTAAAAGCTTTAGGAGTTTGACGGTTCTTTTTAAAATATTCTCTAAAGAAAAATGCGGGTATAAGAAGACTTCGGAAAGGAATGCGGGTATAAGAAGACTTCTAGAAATCTCTCCTACATTGTCATTAAATCATCTCCTTTCAACTTTTTTTTATTACGGACATCATTAGTCTCAATCTTCGTGACCTAAAGTATATGGATACCAATTTCTATATGATTTTGATACTCCTTCACCGTCGATCTGGTTATAGAAAAATGCCCTATTCTATGTAAACCGTGTAACTTACGTCCTTACTATAAAAGTAAAAAGAATATCGAAATGACGTAATTTTTTTGTCTTACAATTCCCTGATCAAGATGGTCGATGCTGATCATAAACTTTTTTTGACTGATGGATTTTTAACTGAAAAGAAGAGCGTTTTCTTCTTTGACCATTATGTTCCTTAAAAAGGATTAAATTATCAACTTATGAGCTAGTGAGAGACTTTATGCCAACATAGAAAGGAAAAATAGGTATAAATTCATAAAAATCTTTACTTAGAGGTGTATTTAATCAAAAAAAACAAGAAAACATAACAAAATTCCTGATGGAGGCCTGGATCTCCTTCAGATGTTATCTTCCGTTGATCTGCTACGAGCGTTGATGGACGGCTGAGATTGAGTTGGAGGATTGACTCCTGGAACGTGTGGATCTCAATGGGCTTGGATTTGAGGTTGAGCCGAGCTACCTGTAAGGAAGTCCCGAGATGGTTGTGCCACCGAGGACCCTCCGACGATCAAGTTAGTGGTGCAACTTGGGCAGAGTAACGGCTTAGTGGAGTCAAGGTAGCTTACCTCGATCGTCTGAGAGAGGGGTTTATATAGCGGCAGTAATGGGCAGGCGGGCGCGAGAATCACGCCGGACGTTACGTCCGTGGCGTCACGCTCGCGTGATAGGCGGGATCCCGCATTAATGACGAGACAAGCTCGTTAATAGGGGATCGTGATGGCGTGGAACGCGGGATCGTGGGCGGCGGATATCTCGCGCATGGCGAGATTCGTGGAGCCGTGGCGGAGGCGCCTGTAATCAGTGCTGTGGGTCGGTCTGGGTGAGACCGAGGAAGATGAGCTTGGCGGGACGCTCGGGCACGAGCGGGAGGCTGAGGCATCTTGGTTCTGTGATAGCTCGGAGGCGAGCCGGGATGGCGAGGAAGCTCAGCCCGAAGGATGGCTAGGAGGCGAGTCGGATGGCCGAGGAAGCTCAGGCCTGTGATAGCTCGGAGTAGAGCAAAGGGACAGTTGGCTTGGCTGCTGAAGTGCTCGGGGGCAAGGAGTGGGGTGCAACCTCAGAGACAGGGTTTGAGGGAAGCCCCCACTGTAGCACACTGGTTCCCCCTTCGTGGCCCTCAGGGGCCTAAATGGCTTACGCATGTGACATGTCATCCGCCACGTGTCATGATATAAGGAATTACCGTTATTGAGCATCATCATTAGCCCCCCACTCTTGTTCCGATCTATTTGTGGGTCGGGTCGAGAGTGGACTTCTTGGTTCTTTCTGTGCGGCTTGGCGCTGGTAATTCCTCGTGGTGGATTGTTAGGGACGACACGGCGTTCTTGCTGTCGCGCATCGAGTATGAGTCGAACGAATGACGAGTGTGGGAAGGTCGGTATACTCCCTTTGCCGGAGTTGAGGTGCTGATCGCGCGTTGAGTATGAGTTTATTCGGCGGGTCTTGGATTCGTGTCTTTGTAGGGTAGGAAGCTACCCGCTGCGGATGCGCCAAACAGAAAGCTACTCAACGGCCTCGCGAGGAGGGCTTCGGACCCACCGCGTTGATGGGCAGGAGGATGCCCGCTGGGGATGCGCCGAGCAGGAAGAAACTCGGCGGCCTCGTAAGGAGGGCTTCAGATCCTCAGCGTCTGATGGGCAGGAGGCTGCCCGCTGGGGATGCGCCGAGCAGGAAGAAACTCGGCGGCCTCGCGAGGAGGGCTTCAGATCCTCAGCGTCTGATGGGCAGGAGGCTGCCCGCTGGGGATGCGCCGAGCAGGAAGAAACTCGGCGGCCTCGTAAGGAGGGCTTCAGATCCTCAGCGTCTGATGGGCAGGAGGCTGCCCGCTGGGGATGCGCCGAGCAGGAAGAAACTCGGCGGCCTCATGAGGAGGGCTTCAGATCCTCAGTGTCTGATGGGCAGGAGGCAGCCCGCTGGGGATGCGCCGAGCAGGAAGAAACTCGGCGGCTTCGTGAGGAGGGCTTCGGACCCACCGCGTTGATGGGTAAGAAGTTACTCGCTAAGGATTGGCCGAGCAGGGTAGCTGCTCGGTGGCCTCTTGGCGAGGGTTTCAGATCCTCAGCGTCTGATGGGCAGGAGGCTGCCCACAGGGGATGCGCCGAGCAGGAAGAAACTCGGCAGCCTCGCGAGGAGGGCTTCAGATCCTCACCGTCTGATGGGCAGGAGGCTGCCCGCTGGGGATCCGCCGTGTAGGAAGAAATTCGGCGGCCTCGTGAGAAGGGCTTCAGATCTTCAGCGTCTGATGGGCAGGAGGCAGCCTGCTGGGGATGCGCCGAGCAGGAAGAAACTCGGCGGCCTCGTGAGGAGGGCTTCGGACCCACCGCGTTGATGGGTAAGAAGTTACTCGCTAAGGATTGGCCGAGCAGGGTAGCTGCTCGGTGGCCTCTTGGCGAGGGCTTTGATCCTTGGCGTCGGTGGGTAGTGAACTACCAGCCATGGATGACCGAGCAGGGTAGCTGCTGTAAGTCCACGTTACCTCTCCCGATTCTTTCGGGGTTGCGGAAATGGTGAAAAACGATTTTTAGGGTTTATGGTAACATGGACTAGAAAATCCGGATCTTTGCTAAACAACACACTAGCAACAACTACGAGCTTTACCTACTCGGTTAGGGGGTTATACCTAGTCTTGAACTCCTTCTCTTCTTCTCCTTGGAGTGGGTTGGATGGTTCTCCTCGTCGCCTTCTCTTGCCGAAGAAAGATCCACCCGAGGGCCTCTACCTTGAGCTCCTTCCTCGAACTTGAGGTAACTAAAGTATTAGGTTTGCTAAACCTTCAACCTTAGGATGAGTAGAGATGAGTTTTGGTGTTTTATCTCCAAGGCAAATGGTTCTCAACTCATGAGAGATTTTGCTTTGAGCTAGAGGAAGAGGGAGAGCAAAGGATGAGAGAGAAGATGCACGTGAGAATGAATAAGTTTTACAACCATGCTCTCATATTTTAGAAAATGATAACAATAATAATAATTAACAATTTGTGATGGTGAGTTGATGAATGACCATTATCATTTCATTCATTAAATGCTTGTGCAAAAAATAAGAAGCATCTTTGAAAACAAATGATGATGGTCAACAAGTCCACTTTGGTCAACCGGTCAACTAGGTCAACAAGTCAACAAAAGTCAAGGATTCAACTCAACCATGGCACAATAATTGTTAACTAATATTATTAATCATATTTCCTATTCTCATTAGGGTTTGGAAAAAGACAACAGTCAACTGTGCATACACACCCGTACCATAACCCTAATGAGAATCCTCTGCCTCTGCCTCAGTTAACTGTGCATACACACCCGCATCCGTGTTCCGAGGAACACGAATACAATGAGATAAAACTAACCCCAAAACATATACTAGGATCTGGCTTAAACCAAAGCCCGCTAGTAATAACTTTCCGGACACCAAACGTGCACAAGTGCGCGGATATGAACGAACCCCGTCGCAAAACCATGCGACCTCTACTCTGTTTTGCCCAAAGGCGAATAACCCTCTGTGTGGGACTCTAAAGACTCGACACTACGCTGGCAGTGGGTTTAACCACAGACCGCAAGCGGCACTAGCTGTACGTAACGGTCCCCAGGTAGATGTCGATAAGAAGACTGATGAGGTGAACCCATCCGAACTCCTACTGAGCCTGTATGTGACAATCTCCGTACAGTCCGGTCTGTTCGTCTGAGAATATCGCATGGCGGGCCTAGGAGGCGGTAAACGTCAGTCCCCTAATAGCGGTACAAGTCGTGTCGGAGTGTAGCCCAGAACGCCCTGAGATAACACTGGAAACGCTACCAGTATATCTCGCTTGCCCTGGCCAGGGACTTTGTGTAATGGCTCTCCTAGACACAACGCGATATCAACCCCCAATACCGGGAGAGACGAATCCTATCTAACCGTCACTGCCTCCAAGTGCTTCGGGACTGCACCCAACTACTACCTGTTTGCACGACTCCTTTGAGCCGTGGTAGGGTAATAATCAAAGTACAGTGGGAACACACTCGAGGAGAAGTGACAGTGTCAAGTCAGCGGACTAAGCTGTACTCATGTCACCTGGGAACTGATAACTGACGATAGGTATAGTACCAACCAACAGTTCCCGACGAGTCCTGTCCAGTGTACTCGTAACCTAACGAGCACCCGCATACTATCTCAAGTACGACGTACTGACGGCTGTGGGACAGACCATCTCCCCTGCTGGGATGAGAAGCGTATACGCTAGTCTACTCTGGAGTATCGATGCCCTGTCTCGATAGTCCTACGACTAGGGACCTGTATAAGGATGTGCTTATAGATTACCCAGCCCCCACAAGTGTGACTGCCATCACAACGCTGGTAATCAAGCAAAGATCCTAAGGGCTCCACTAATGTGTATAGGCGATATGCTAAAAGAAACACATGTACACATTAAAATAGAAACAAACCAAGTAGCATACTACCATTTCGAGCAAGATTGTCTATACAACTGTGAATATCCCAAGCTTCCATCAAGTAATATACAAACTAGTATGATACATTAATGGCCTCTAGGGCATATACACTAATAATCTCCAACTTGCACTAAGGCCATGTACTGGCGTATCGAAGTCCTATCATCTCGATCAGCCGCTCAAACTGAGTCTGGGGTAAGGCCTTTGTGAATGGATCTGCAGTGTTATCTTCTGTAGCAACCTTTCGAACCTCAATCTCCCGGCGATCCACGATCTCCCTGATCAGGTGATACCGCCTCAAGATGTGCCTGGACTTCTGATGGGACTTGGGTTCCTTCGCTAAAGCTATAGCCCCGTTGTTGTCACAATACAGAGGTATTGGATCAACAATGGGCGGAACCACCTGAAGTTCTATCAAGAACTTTCTCATCCAGACGGCTTCTTTTGCGGTATCAGATGCAGCGATATATTCCGCTTCCATCGTCGAGTCAGCAACGGTTTCCTGTTTGGAACTCTTCCAACACACCGCCCTTCTATTGAGGGTAAAGACATATCCCGACATGGACTTGGAATCATCCTTGTCACTCTGGAAGCTGGAGTCAGCAAAGGCCTCAATCTGGAGATCTTTTTCGCCATACACCAAGAACATCTCCTTAGTCCTTCTCAGGTACTTGAGAATGTTCTTTACCGCTATCCAGTGCTTCTCCCCTGGGTTTGACTGATACCGTCTTACCACACTCAGTGCATAAGCTACATCTGGTCTGGTACACAACATCGCATATATTATAGAGCCTACCGCAGAAGCGTAGGGTATACTAGACATGCGATCCCTTTCCAAATCAGTCTTGGGAGACATCTCTTTGGAGAGGGTAATCCCGTGACAAGCCGATAGATTACCGCGCTTGGAATCTTCCATACTGAATCTTTTTAGTATGGTGTCGATGTATCTGGACTGTGAAAGTCCTAATATCCTCTTGGATCTATCACGATGGATCCGGATCCCCAGAATGTAAGAGGCATCACCCAGGTCTCTCATAGAGAACCTGTGTGACAAGAACCCTTTGACAGATTGTAGCATAGGAATGTCATTTCCTATCAAGAGAATGTCATCCACGTATAAAACGAGGAATACGACAGTTCGTGCTACAAATTTACTATAGATGCATGGTTCATCTGGATTTTTGATAAAGCCAAAATCTTTGACCGTCTCATCAAAACAGATGTTCCAACTCCGCGATGCCTGCTTTAGTCCATAAATGGACTTAAGCAACTTGCACACCTTTCCGCTGCTCCCACTTTGAATGAAACCCTCTGACTGATCCATATAGACACACTCCTCTAAATTTCCATTTAGAAAAGCGGTCTTTACGTCCATCTGCCAAATCTCATAATCGTGGAAGGCAGCAATGGCAAGAAGGATCCGAATGGATTTGAGCATAGCCACTGGAGAAAAGGTTTCGTCATAGTCCAAACCAGGTCTTTGACGAAAACCCTTTGCAACAAGTCTAGCCTTATAGGTCTCAACCTGTCCATCTACACCAATCTTCCTCTTGAAGATCCATTTGCATCCTACGGGTTTTACCCCTTCTGGAGCAACGTCCAAAGTCCATACTTTGTTGGTGTACATGGACTCCATTTCGGTCCGTATTGCATCCAGCCATTTTACCGAGTGAACGCTCTGAATGGCCTGCTGGAAGCTAGTCGGCTCATCATTATCAACGATGCAATCCTCTCTATCCCCGTCTATGAGAAAACCGTAGTATCTCTCGGGCGGATGAGACTGCCTACTACTCCTGCGGAGCGGCGTAGGAATGTCCTGTTCTTTCGAACCCTCTGGTTCTACTAAGCTTTCAGTAATAGCTCGTGGTTCTGGAATTTCTTCCAGCTCTATTGCGCTCCCACTTATCTGATTTTCTAAAAATTCAGTTTCCAAGAAGTGGGCATGACTAGAAACAAAACCTTTTGTTCCTCTTCGCAATAGAAGAAATATCTCTTGGAGTTCTTTGGATATCCCACAAACTTGCACTGTACTGAGCGTGCCTCGAGTTTGTCCGCATGCTGCTTTTTGACAAAAGCTGGACATCCCCATGTTTTAATGTGCTTAAGATAGGGTTTCTTCCCACTCCACATCTGATATGGTGTGGTAGGCACAGTCTTAATTGGAACTCGGTTCAAAAGGTATGCGGCTGATTCTAGTGCATATTCCCAGAATGATCGCGGTAACTCAGCGTTACTCATCATGGAACGTACCATATCCAATAGGGTTCGGTTCCGTCTCTCTGATACACCGTTATGTTGCGGAGTGTATGGAGGAGTAACCTGAGAGAGAATTCCATTCTCATTTAGGTAATCCAGGAACTCGGTACTCAAGTATTCGCCACCTCGATCAGATCTCAGTGTCTTGATACTTTTGCCTGTTTGTTTTTCTACTTCATTCTTGTATTCCTGGAATTTTCCAAAGGCTTCAGATTTATGTTTCATTAAGAAGACATATCCGTACCTTAAAAAGTCATCCGTAAAAGTAATGAAGTAAGAATAACCGCTTCGCGCATGTGTAGACATTGGACCGCACACATCACTGTGTACGAGCCCCAAGAGCTTGCTCGCTCTTACTCCGTGTCCAGTGAACGGAGTCTTTGTCATCTTTCCTTTGAGACATGATTGACAAGTTGCATATGAATGATATTCGAACGGATCCAAATATCCTTCTGAATGTAACTTAGTCAACCTTCTCTCATTGATGTGACCCAGTCTACAATGCCATAAGAAAGCATGATTGATTTCTGGAGACTTTCTTTTGTGTGTATTCTGGATATTGAAAATCTGTGGTTGGTTTAATACGTATATACCATTGCTTAATGTACCTGACCCAATCAGAACTTGATTAAGGTGAATGTTTACAACATTGCTTACAAATGCAAATTCATAACCTTCTTTAGACAATAAAGATACAGATATGATATTACAAGTTGCATTGGGTACAAAATAACAATCCCGTAAAACCAAAACATGTCCATCTGACAATCCCAAGTGATAGTCCCCCACGGACTCAGCATCCATGCCAGCTCCGTTTGCAACTCTGAGGGTCATATCACCTGCCTTCAAAACCCTACGCTTTCTTAGTGCCTGCAAAGAATTACAGATATGAGATCTTGATCCGGTATCCAATACCCAGGAAGTAGAGTTTATTGATAGACAGTTTTCAATAACATACACACCTGAAGCCGAAGCCGCAACTTGCTTCGGGTCCTGGTTTTTGGCCTTCCAAGCCCTGCAATCCTTTTTCCAGTGTCCACTCTTGTGACAGTAAAAGCACTCTTTCTTTCCCACAAGCTTTCCCGCTACATTTGTTGCCTTTGCCTTCCCTTCGTATCCACTTTACTAACACCGCCCCTTGGTTTGGTGGGGGTTTTCTTCTTCTTTCCCTTGGCTTTCGCCTTGGACTTAGAAGAGGAAGATCCTCCTACAAACAAAGTAGATGTTTCCCTACCTTTCTGTAGGGTGCCCTCTGCACTCCTCAACATGTTGAGGAGTTCTGAAAATTCAACTTCCTTTTCTTGCAAGTTGAAGTTCAGGATAAACTGGGCGTAAGTGGAAGGAAGGGACTGGAGAATCAATTCCGTGTAGAGTTCGTTCTCTAACGTGGTCCCAAGGTCCGCGAGCTCCTCAATGAAACCAATCATCTTAAGTACGTATTCCGCTACCGATGATCCGACGACCAATCTCGCCGAAAACAGCTTTTTCGAGACTTCGTATCTGGCGATACGGGATTGCTCTCTATACAGTTCTTTTGTATGGAGAAATATGGATTCAAGGTCCATATTCTCGTGCCTCCTCTGATGTTCATTGTCCATAGAGGCAAGTACGAGGCACTTGGCCTTCGTGCAGTCGATCTCCTAGGTCTTACGGATTTTCTTATCCGCGACGCTGGTTTTGGGACCTGGGACAAGGGGGAGCATTGGTGGTAAGGAGATACCCCAACTTGTCATAAGTGATTGCCATTTTGACATTCCTGAGCCAATCCTTATAGTTTGGCCCTGTCAGTATGTTTTTATCTAGTAGTAACTTAAGTCCGGTCATGATACTTGGTCGCTGCAATTAGGAGAGAGAGAAGAAACACTTTTAGCATGATGCTCTTGCAAGTTTAGAGTGGTTTTTAGTTTGTCTAAACAGGATGGCTCCCACTGTCTCTCGAATCCCTCCTCAAACCAAAAATGAAGAATTAGTCGGGATCAATCTCACCGTACAATACTTGCTTAACCGTTCAGCCAGGCCAGTGTTGGTACTTCGAGGGAGGTTTTCCAAAGCTTTCACGAAGTTCCTTAATTAAATAACCTCTTTTCCCAGTGGGCGTAGCCCCGCTAACACCTTTCTAGACACCTACTTGGTTTACAGCATTGATCGTTAAGTGAGAAAGTTCCCGAGGAGTAGCATATACTCACAGTAGGATCGGGATCCAAATATCATCGTGTGGCAAAACTGAAGGAATCCTACCAGAATCATCACACTCCAAATGGTATGCATCGCTAGCAAGTTTCAGTTTCTTTAGAAACTCCCGATGTGGATTTTTGCCCCATGCTCTTATGACCTTGACTTTGGCCAACAAATCATAAGTCACATGTCAAGTTCTACCCGTCATTCTCCAGGTTAATTTGAACCCACCCGTACCTACCCTTGACTTTGGCCAACAAGGCAGTACGACTGTCCCAAACCAACGCATCTATCTATGCTGCATATGAACACCCAATGGCTACCAATCACTGTGCCTTGACTTTGGCCAACAAACACAGCTTGAATACTATTGACTATCCATATGAAATGACGGAGGGCTACGAATGGTTTTGGCGAAACCATGAACGTAGTGAACTTGATATAATCGAAGGAACGGGATAACTTTTAAAAGGAGTAGTTTAAGCTCCGCGTTTAAAAGTTGTTTTGAAAAGAAACCGAGTGGTTTTGAAATTGTTCCAATGACTTTAACTTTGGTTTATTTTCTTGCATTAATTTAATGCGTCCTATCAATTAATCCTACCATTGCAGAAAACAACGAAAATATGACGTACGCTTATGCCATCCGCATTCGCCACGGGGTCCCGTCATCACCCGTTAGGTTACTTAACTAACGACAGAGCGGGGGCTGGACTAGCGCGGATACAAAACATAAGCAACGCCTAAATAGATATCATATATAAATATATACATTCATCAGATGCAATGATAACCATTCCAGATCAAAGATGAAAACATTGGATATACTAGGAATCCGCGTTTCGTTCGAGCCTGCAACGAAAAGTGGATTACACGGTCGCGATGAATAGCCAATACCCCACCCTAGACCCCTATGGGTGCGGCAAACTACCCGCCAAGTACCCGAAGCGTAGCAACCTCCCTCAACAACGTGAGTAGGCCGCTCGGCACTTCGAGGTACCCGGTAGTTTGTGCACCCCACCTTGGGTCTATCCTAGGAGCAAAAACTGTAAAAAGAAATTATACAATGGCGGCTACAACCTCATCCCGGATGTGCGGCCAAACAAATAATATTATATCAATTTACATATTACATCAAATGAAAGATAAAGAAAACTCTCATCTCACAACCCCCCGGCTATTCATCCGCGACAATCCAACGAATTCATATACACAAACCATCAACATTACAGATCACAGATATTTATAACCCCCACTAATCGATGTATAGCGATTAGCAGACGTTCAATACATATATCACATCACAGATATAACCCATTAGCCAAAGTCTAGAGAAGATCGATCAAAATACGGATTTGTAACCACCCCAAAAATAAATTTGTTCTCTGGAAAATCTGGGCAGAAACAAACCATCCTAAAAATCCCAAAACACCAATATAAGAACACTGCAGGAGAAACGGCCCACGGCCGAGTCAACTTGGCTGCGGATCCACGGCAAGAGCATGCTCTTGCCGCGGTTCCGCGGTGAGTTGGTCGACTCGCTGGATCTTTTTTTTTGAGTATTCTTTAAAAACCCTGAGCCGATTTTTAGTACATGATTTATTATTTTTGGAGCAGAAATAAAAATCGGTAGAAAGTTGATATTTTTTGACGTGTTTTGCGGTTTTTTGTCCGATCGAAATTCTAGATACTTTGCTAACATGCTGGTGTGTGTTTAGCTAGGCTCTGATACCAATGTAAGTCCACGTTACCTCTCCCGGTTCTTTCGGGGTTGCGGAAACGGTGAAAAACGATTTTTAGGGTTTATGGTAACATGGACTAGAAAACCCGGATCTTTGCTAAATAACACACTAGCAACAACTACGAGCTTTACCTACTCGGTTAGGGGGTTATACCTAGTCTTGAACTCCTTCTCTTCTTCTCCTTGGAGTGGGTTGGATAGTTCTCATCGTCGCCTTCTCTTGCCGAAGAAAGATCCACCCGAGGGCCTCTACCTTGAGCTCCTTCCTCGAACTTGAGGTAACTAAAGTATTAGGTTTGCTAAACCTTCAACCTTAGGATGAGTAAAGATGAGTTTTGGTGTTTTATCTCCAAGGCAAATGGTTCTCAACTCATGCGAGATTTTGCCTTGAGCTAGAGGAAGAGGGAGAGCAAAGGATGAGAGAGAAGATGCAAGTGAGAATGAATAAGTTTTACAACCATGCTCTCATATTTTAGAAAATGATAATAATAATAATAATTAACAATTTATGATGGTGAGTTGATGAATGACCATTATTATTTCATTCATTAAATGCTTGTGCAAAAAATAAGAAGCATCTTTGAAAACAAATGATGATGGTCAACAAGTCCACTTTGGTCAACCGGTCAACTAGGTCAACAAGTCAATAAAAGTCAAGGATTTAACTCAACCATGGCACAATAATTGTTAACTAATATTATTAATCATATTTCCTATTCTCATTAGGGTTTGGAAAAAGACAACAGTCAACTGTGCATACACACTCGTACCATAACCCTAATGAGAATCCTCTGCCTCTGCCTCAGTCAACTGTGCATACACACCCGCATCCGTATTCCGAGGAACACGAATACAATGAGATAAAACTAACCCCAAAACATATACTAGGATCTGGCTTAAACCAAAGCCCGCTAGTAATAACTTTCCGGACACCAAACGTGCACAAGTGCGCGGAAGTGAACGAACCCCGTCGCAAAACCATACGACCTCTACTCTGTTTTGCCCAAAGTCGAATAACCCTCTGTGTGGGACTCTAACTCGACACTATGCTGGCAGTGGGTTTAACCACAGACAGCAAGCGGCACTAGCTGTACGTAACGGTCCCCAGGTAGATGCTGATAAGAAGACTGATGAGGGTGAACCCATCCGAACTCCTACTGAGCCTGTATGTGACAATCTCCGTACAGTCCGGTCTGTTCGTCTGAGAATATCGCATGGCGGGCCTAGGAAGGCGGTAAACGTCAGTCCCCTAATAGCGGTACAAGTCGTGTCGGAGTGTAGCCCAGAACACCCTGAGATAACACTGGAAACGCTACCAGTATATCTCGCTTGCCCTGGCCAGGGACTTTGTGTAATGGCTCTCCTAGACACAGCGCGATATAAACCCCCAATACCGGGAGAGACGAATCCTATCTAACCGTCACTGCCTCCAAGTGCTTCGGGACTGCACCCAACTACTACCTGTTTGCACGACTCCTTTGAGCCGTGGTAGGGTAGTAATCAAAGTACAGTGGGAACACACTCGAGGCGAAGTGACAGTGTCAAGTCAGCGGACTAAGCTGTACTCATGTCACCTGGGAACTGATAACTGACGATTGGTATAGTACCAACCAACAGTTCCCGACGAGTCCTGTCCAGTGTACTCATAACCTAACGAGCACCCGCATACTATCTCATGTACGACGTACTGACGGCTGTGGGAAATACCATCTCCCCTGCTGGGATGAGAAGCGTATACGCTAGTCTACTCCGGAGTATCGATGCCATGTCTCGATAGTCCTACGACTAGGGACCTGTATAAGGATGCGCTTATAGATTACCCAGCCCCCACAAGTGTGACTGCCATCACAACGCTGGTAATCAAGCAAAGATCCTAAGGGCTCCACTAATGTGTATAGGCGATATGCTAAAAGAAACACATGTACACATTAAAGTAGAAACAAACCAAGTAGCATACTACCATTTCGAGCAAGATTGTCTATACAACTGTGAATATCCCAAGCTTCCATCAAGTAATATACAAACTAGTATGATACAGTAATGGCCTCTAGGGCATATACACTAACAGCTGCTCGGTCGCCTCTTGGCGAGGGCTTTGATCCTTAGCACGGAAGAGGCCGTAAGAGGCCTGCTAAGGATGGGCCAAGCAGGGTTGTTGCTTGGTGTCCTCTTGGCGAGGGCTTTGATCCTTGGCGTCGGTGGGTAGTGAACTACCAGCCATGGATGACCGAGCTGGGTAGCTGCTCGGTCGCCTCTTGACGAGAGCTTTGATCCTTAGCGCGGGAGGGGCCGTAAGATGCCTACTAAGGATGGGCCGAGCAGGGTTGCTTCCCAGTGCCTCTTAGCGAGGGCTTTGATTCTTAGCGTCGGTGGGTAGTGAACTACCGGCCATGGATGACCGAGCAGGGTAGCTGCTCGGTCACCTCTTGACGAGGGCTTTGATCCTTAGCGCGGGAGGGGCCGTAAGATGCCTGCTAAGGATGGTCCGAGCAGGGTTGTTGCCCGGTGCCTCTTGGCGAGGGCTTTGATCCTTGGCGTCGGTGGGTAGTGAACTACCGGCCATGGATGACCGAGAAGGGTAGCCGCTCGGTCGCCTCTTGACGAGGACTTTGATTCTTAGCGCGGGAGGGGCCGTAAGAGGCCTGCTAAGGATGGGCCAAGCAGGGTTGCTGCCTGGTGCCTCTTGGTGAGGGCTTTGATCCTTGGCGTCGATGGGTAGTGAACTACCAGCCATGGATGACGTCGCCTCTTGGCGAGGGCTTTGATCCTTACCGCGGGAGGGGCCGTAAGAGGCCTGCTAAGGATGGGCCGAGTAGGGTTGCTGCCCGGTGCCTCTTGGCGATGGCTTTGATCCTTGGCGTCGGTGGATAGTGAACTACCAACCATGGATGACCGAGCAGGGTAGCTGGTCGGTCGCCTCTTGGCGAGGGCTTTGATCCTTAGCGTGGGAGGGGCCGTAAGATGCCTGCTAAGGATGGGCCGAGCAGGGTTGCTGCCCTGTGCCTCTTGGCAAGGGCTTTGATCCTTGGCGTCCGTGGGTAGTGAACTACCAGCCATGGATGACCGAGCAGGGTAGCTACTCGGTCGCCTCTTGGCGAGGGCTTTGATCCTTAGCGCGGGAGGGGCTGTAAGAGGCCTGTTAAGGATGGGCCAAGCAGGGTTGCTGCCCGGTGCCTCTTGGCGAGGGCTTTGATCCTTGGCGTCGGTGGTAGTGAACTACCAGCCATGGATGACCGAGCAGGGCAGCTGCTCGGTCGCCTCTTGACGAGGGCTTTGATCTTTAACGCGGGAAGGGCTGTAAGAGGCCTGCTAAGGATGGTCCAAGCAGGCTTCCAGTTGGATCTCTCTCTCGGTCCAAGTTTTTACCTCGGTCATGGTCTTACGTTGCGCTAATGCAAAGGAGCGGAGCCACTCCTTGTGCTTAAGACCCGATCTCAGAGCCTTGACAACAGTCTCGTCCAGAACGGATGAGCGTGGCTGGGAAAGCTCGGAATTGCGCGGCGTCAGAGTTTCCCGGCGAGTCATTGAGTTGGTCGCCGCGGGGGATCTGTGGCCGCCGGAGATAGCAAGGTGGTGCTCGGTCGCGCCAGCGTGGGCGGTTTCTTCTCGACCCCTGTAGGGGACCCGATCCCAAGATGGGGGAGCGGCGACCTGGGGGGTTCGCCCAGCCGTTTGGACAGGGATAAAGATGCCCATGACGGGCGCGAGCCTATCGATCCGTGCAGACAGGGCGTGAATAGCATTCGGGGAAAGAGGAGATCCGTCCGCGTCCCCATTATGAGTAGGGCGTCGGCTAGTGCTTGGATCGCCACGGTGGTCACTCGCTATGTAGTAGATCGGAAGATGAACTTTTGTTGAGTGGAACTCTTTCCCACAGACGGCGCCAACTGATGGAGGCCTGGATCTCCTTCAGATGTTACTTCCGTTGATCTGCTCCGAGCGTTGATGGACGACTGAGATTGAATTGAAGGATTGACTCCTGGAATGTGTGGATCTCAATGGACTTGGATTTGAGGTTGAGCCGAGCTACCTGCAAGGAAGTCCCGGGGTGGTTGTGCCACCGAGGACCCTCCGACGATCAAGTTAGTGGTGCAATTTGGGCAGAGTAACGGCTTAGTGGAGTCAAGATGGCTTACCTTGATCGTCTGAGAGAGGGGTTTATATAGCGGCAGCAATGGGCATGCGGGCGCGAGAATCACGCCGGCCGTTACACCCCTGGCGTCACGCCCGCATGATAGGCGGGATCCCGCATTAATGACGAGACATGCTCGTTAATGGGGGATCGTGATGGCGTGGAACGCGGGATCGTGGGCGGCAGATATCTCACGCATGGCGAGATTCACGGAGCCGTGGCGGAGGCGCCTGTGATTAGTGCTGTGGGTCGGTCTGGGTGAGACCGAGGAAGATGAGCTCGGGGGGAGGCTCGGGCACGAGTGGGAGGCCGAGGCATCTCAGTTCTGTGATAGCTTGGAGGCGAGCCGGGAGGGAGAAGAAGCTCAGCCCGAACGATGGCTCGGAGGCGAGCCGGGAGGGCGAGGAAGCTCAGCCTGAAGGAAGGCTCGGAGGCGAGCCGGATGGTCGAGGAAGCTCGGGCCTGTGATAGCTCGGAGTAGAGCAAAGGGACAGTTGGCTTTGCTGCTGAAGTGCTCGGTGGTAAGGAGTGGGGTGCAACCTCGGAGACAGGGTTTGAGGGAAGCCCCCACTGTAGCACACTGGTTCCCTCTTCGTGGCCCTCAGGGGCCTAACTGGCTTACGCATGTGACATGTCATCCACCACGTGTCATGATATAAGGAATTACCGTTATTGAGCATCATCAATCCCAATAACCAATGAGAATTGAAGGCGTCCATCTTATCCATCAAAAAAGACAAAAATAAGAAAAATGAAAAGTCAACAATACTTTTTCTCTTGTTCATTACTCATTATTTTTCACTGGTGTTTTACATGTGCGATGTACATGATGTTAAAAATTCCATATTGCAAATTGAAATACCTCCGAATTACGGGGGAGTGAGTTTATTATTTGGTTTGGAAAAAAATTAATTTTGAATGGAATTTTTCTTTTAATGCCACATGGGGGGAGGGGGGGGGGGGAGGAGAGAGTGAGGAATTAGTTATTGCAGAGGGAGAGAGAGAGAGCGCCAGCAGTTGGCAATTTTTTATTTTTATTTTATTATTTTGGATAGAAAAAAAGAGAAAAATTTATAGCCCTGTTAAGACTGTCATTGAAATTGGATTCTCAATTTTGGAAACCCTGCTTTTGGCATTATAATAGTAGAGAACAGATGTTCCAAGGCGCAAAAAAGATATGCCTTAGAATTTATATACATGTCCTTCGTTATTTTGTATAACTCAAAAATTTCTCAATTCTAACATTATCACTAATCGTATTCATTTAGTTTAAATTTAGAAAAAAACTATAAATATCTTTAGAAATTTTCTTGTAATGTCCAGAATAGAAATAATTACACACGTCTTCAGTACGATATATATATATATATATATATATATATATATATATATATATATATATATATATATATATATATATATGAGATTAATGGAGGAAAGAGGCCATAGGAGGAAATTTTCCTCCTATGGCGTCGAAAAAATACACTTTCCCTCATTTTTTCCGACGATCGGCACCCACTATTTTCATCGTTATCATCTAAGATGTGGGTACACCAAATTTCATGTGATTCTACAACATTTTCACCGTTGATTTAGTAGGTTCAAAATTAACGGTTTACCGACAATAGAACTTTTTACATTACTAAATCAACGGTGAAATGGTTGTAAAATCACATGAAATTTGGTGTACCCACATCTTAGATAGTAACGATGAAGATGGTGGGTGTCGATTGGCGGAAAAAATGAGGGAGGATGTATTTTTTCAACGTAATAGGAGGAAATTCCCTCCTATGACATCTTTCCTCCATTATTCTCTCTCTCTCTCTCTCTCTCTATATATATATATATATATATATTTCAAAATATACGCGCATCGCAAGTGCAAGATACTCGCAATATAAAAGAGAAAATGGTGTTTGGGCAAAAAAGGCAAAAACTTTATGGTAGTTAAGTAGAAAATAAATACTCAACCTTTTTTACTAGTAAAAAAAGGATAAACAAATAAAACATGAATACCAAAGGACTGTCACATGCTTTCTATTTTGAAATTAATTACTTTTAAAACAATTAAATTTTTTATATTCTTTTGTGAATAAATAAAAATTAATGGTTGAACTGTTCTTCGTCTCACATTTTCATATTGAAATGTCCCCTCACATAGTTACATGGCTGACTAATATGCGCATAAACACAAAAGCTATAATAATTATTATTTTTCTTTGAGGGTAAGTTGCTAAAACTCCCCCAAAAACTTTTCAACCAGTTTGCAACATTATACCTTAATGTTTTTTTCCATGCGTTTAAATATCACATAGTGCACATTTAATCCCCCCACCGTTGTTAATCGGAAAAGAAAATGAGATACATGCCCTTGGTTTTAATATGTATAGAGCCGAGTGAGAAAAAGTAAATAGCTAAACAATCCGTCGGCCTTTACCAGGCATGTTGCACTTTAATACCTTAGTGATTTCCCCCTACATTTAATACTCCAAAGTACATAGTGTTATTATTTAACTGTTGGTGATGGAGGTCCTTTTCGGGTCTCCGCCAGATGTTGTCTTCCGTCGATCTCCTGGTGGACTTGGTTGATTATCCTCCATTACGTGTGGGTCTCAATGGGTTTTTAGAGGAAGAGATGAAATGTGAGAGTTGGTGCCGAGTATCTGTAAAGAAGTCCCGGGGTGGTTTGGTACCACCGAGGACCCTCTGACGCTCAAGTTAGTGATGAGATCCGAACAGAGTAACGGCTTAAAAGAGTAAAGAATGGCTTACTTGACCCTTCTGTGATGGGGGTTTATATAGTGGTGGAGCACGCAGCAACGGGCGCGAGAATCTCGCCGGCAGTTACGCTCCCGACGTCACGCCCGCGTAACAAGCGGATCGCCCGTTAATGGGGATCGTGATGGCGTGGAACGTGGGATGTTGCCGGCGGAGAATCCGCGCATGGCGAGATTCGCGGAGTGGCGGTTACGCCTGTGAGTAGGTCGGTCGGAGGGACCGAGGGAGATGGCCTCGGCGGGAGAGCTCGGGAACGAGCGGGGGAGCCGAGGTGTCTTGGTCCTGTGGTAGCTCGGGGGCGAGCTGAGAGGCCGAGGAGGCCAATTTTCAGGGGCTGTGAAGAGAGCCAGCCTGTGCCTGCAGGTCGGGTACAAGGGTGGCCTGGTCGGATCCATGCAGATCCTTTCTTCTGAGTTCTTGGACACGTCGTCTGCCACGCGTCGTGGTCCTGAGTTTATCAATATTGAGTATCATCATTAGCCCCCCACTCCTATCCCGACCAGCCAGCTGGTCGGGTCAGGAGTGGACTGCCGGGCCGCCCGGGGTGAGCTCCCTCCTAAGGTTTCGTCGGGACGCGTCTCCGGGCTGTCAGTTGTCTTTGTTGGGTAGGAAGCTACCCGCCGGGATACGCCGAGTAGGAAGGGGCTCGGCGGCCTCGCGAAGAGGGCTTCAGATCCTCAGCGTTTGATGGGCAGGAGGACGCCTGCTGGGGATGCGCCGAGCAGGAAGGAACTCGGCGGCCTCGCGATGAGGGCTTCAGACCATCAGTATCTGATGGGCAGGAGGATGTCCGCTGGGGATGCGCCGAGCAGGAAGGAACTCGGCGGCCTCACGAGGGCTTGAGATCCTCAGCATCTGATGGGCAGGAGGATGCCCGCTGGGGATGCGCCGAGTAGGAAGGAACTCGGCGTCCTCACGACGAGGGCTTGAGATCCTCAGCGTCTGCTGGGCAGGGGATGCCCGCTGGGGATGCGCCGAGCAGGAAGGAACTCGGCGGCCTCGTGATGAGGGCTTCAGACCATCAGCGTCTAATGGGCAGGAGGATGCCCGCTGGGGATGCGCCGAGCAGGAAGGAACTCGGCGGCCTCGCGATGAGGGCTTCAGACCATCAGCGTCTGATGGGCAGGAGGATGCACGCTGGGGATATGCCGTGCAGGAAGGAACTCGACGGCCTCGCGATAAGGGCTTCAGACCATCAGCGTCTGATGGGCAGGAGGATGCCCGCTGGGGATGCGCCGAGCAGGAAGGAACTCGGTGGCCTTGCGATGAGGGCTTGAGATCCTCAGCATCCGATGGATAGGAGGATGCCCGCCGAGGATGCGCCGAGCAGGAAGGAACTCGGCGGCCTCACGACGAGGGCTTGAGATCTTCAGCATCTGAGGGGCAGGAGGATGCCCGCTGGGGATGCACCGAGCAGGAAGGAACTCGACGGCCTCGCGATGAGGGCTTGAGATCCTCAGCATCTGATGGGCAGGAGGATACCCGCTGGGGATGCACCGGGCGGGAAGAAACTCGGCGACCTCACGATGAGGGCTTGAGATCCTCAGCGTCTGATAGGCAGGAGGATGCCCGCTGAGGATGAGCCGTGCAGGAAAGAACTCGGCGTCCTCACGATGAGGGCTTGAGATCCTCAGCATCTGATGGGCAGGAGGATGCCCGCTGGGGATGCGCCGAGCAGGAAGGAACTCGACGGCCTCGCGATGAGGGCTTGAGATGTTCAGCATCTGATGGGCAGGAGGATTCCCGCTGGGGATGCGCCGAGCGGGAAGAAACTCGGCGGCCTCGCGATGAGGGCTTCAGACCATCAGCGTCTGATGGGCAGGAGGATGCCCGTTGGGGATGCGTCGAGCAGGAAGGAACTCGGTGCTTCAGACCATCAGCGTCTGATGGGCGGGAGGATGCCCGCTGGGGATCCGCCGAGCAGGAAGAAACTCGGCGGCCTCGCAGTGAGGGCTTGAGATCCTCAGCATCTGATGGGCAGGAGGATGCCCGCTGGGGATGCGCCGAGCAGGAAGGAACTCGGTGGCCTCGCGATGAGGGCTTGTGATCCTCAGCGTCTGATGGGCAGGAGGATGCCCGCTGAGAATGCGCCGAGCAGGAAGGAACTCGGCGGCCTCACGATGAGGGCTTGATCCCTGGCGTTGTGGGGGTAGGGAAGCTACTAGCCAGGGATAGTCGAGCAGGGTAGCTGCTCAGTGCCTCCTGGCGAGAGCTTTGATCCTTGACGCTGGAGGGGCCGTGAGAGGCCTGCGAAGGATGACCGGGCAGTGAAGCTGCGCGGTTGCCTCTTGGCGAGGGCTTTGATCCTTGACGCTGGAGGGGCCGTGAGAGGCCTGCGAAGGATGGCCGAGCAGGGTAGCTGCTCGGTGCCTCTTGGCGAGGGCTTTCTGATCCCTGGCGTTGCGGTAGGGAAGCTACCCGCCAGGGATGACCGAGCAAGGGTCGAGCTCGGTTGCCTCTTGCGAGGGCTTTTGATCCTTCAGGACGGGGACCGAGCAGGGTAGCTGCTCGGTGCCTCTTGGCGAGGGCTTTCTGATCCCTGGCGTTGCGGTAGGGAAGCTACCCGCCATGGATGACCGAGCAAGGGTCGGGCTCGGTTGCCTCTTGCGAGGGCTTTTGATCCTTCATGCTGGAGGGGCCGTGAGAGGCCTACGAAGGATGACCGGGCAGTGAAGCTGCGCGGTTGCCTCTTGGCGAGGGCTTTGATTCTTGATGCCGGAGGGGCCGTGAGAGGCCTGCGAAGGATGGCCGAGCAGGGTAGCTGCTCGGTGCCTCTTGGCGAGGGCTTTCTGATCCCTGGCGTTGCGGTAGGGAAGCTACCCGCCAGGGATGACCGAGCAAGGGTTGGGCTCGGTTGCCTCTTGCGAGGGCTTTTGATCCTTCTGGACGGGGACCGAGCAGGGTAGCTGCTCGGTGCCTCTTGGCGAGGGCTTTCTGATCCCTGGCGTTGCGGTAGGGAAGCTACCCGACAGGGATGACTGAGCAAGGGTCGGGCTCGGTTGCCTCTTGCGAGGGCTTTTGATCCTTCACGCTGGAGGGGCCGTGAGAGGCCTGCGAAGGATGACCGGGCAGTGAAGCTGCGCGGTTGCCTCTTGGCGAGGGCTTTAATCCTTGACGCTGGAGGGGCCGTGAGAGGCCTGCGAAGGATGACCGGGCAGTGAAGCTGCGCGGTTGCCTCTTAGCGAGGGCTTTAATCCTTGACGCTAGAGGGGCCGTGAGAGGCCTGCGAAGGATGGCCGAGCATGGTAGCTGCTCGGTGCCTCTTGGCGAGGGCTTTCTGATCCCTGGCGTTGTGGTAGGTGTTAGTTATATGTATACCCTAGAGGCCATTACTATACATGAGATGTATATTGTAGTGGATGCTTGGACATATATAGGGAGGACTTTCTTGCTCGACATGATAGTATGCTATCTGGTTGCTCTTTACCTTAACGTGTACACTGATTGTCTCTCTGTTACATGTTGATAAAGCCCTTAGGATGTGTACTCGACTTCCAGGACTATGATGTAGATCATACTAGTGGGGCCTGGGTAGTCAATAAGTACATCCTTCAATGTTCCTAGTCATGGGAATATCGAGACGGGGCATCGATATTCCAGCGTAGACTAGCGTATATCTTCTCGACCCATGTGATGGGCGATCGATGATCCCATATCCATTGGTGTTTGACATCAGAGACGGTATGTGGGTGCTCAGTGGAGACTGGGTACACTGAACGGACTCGCCGAGAACTCCCAGATGGTATTATACCTCACGTCAAATGGCAGTTCTCTGGTGACACTGGTACAGCTTAGTCCGTTGATCCGAGATCGTAATAGAGTCTTGTGTGTCTCCCACTGTGCTTTGATTTCCACCATACCACGGCTCTACTGAGTCGTGCAAATAGGTGGTTTTTGGGTACAGTCCCGATTCACATGGAGGCAATGAGCGATAGGAGGGGATTCGTCTCTCCCGGTATTGGGGGTTGATGTTGCGCTATGCTCGACTGGCCATAACTGGAAATCCCTGGCCAGGGTTGCAGTGATTTACTGGTAAGTGTCAGTAGTTTCACGCTTGTTGTGGACCTTACATTGGCATGACTTATCAAGCTACCGGGGTCTGACGTTTACCATCCCTAGGCGAGATATGCAACATATCAGACGAACAGACCGGACTGTGCGGTAAGTGTTACTGATTGGATTCGCAGGAGTGTGAGCAGGCTTGCTCGTTGATCTTCTGATCGCTCAATACCCGGACGGCCGTTACGTTTAGCAGACCGCTTGCGGCTTGTGGGTGATTGATATGATCACCACCTACTGCCGGCGTATTGACGAGTCTTTAGAGTCCTACACAGAGGTTTCCTGGCTCAAGCGAAGCGAAATAGGAGCGCATATGAGATATGTGCGGGACCGAGAATAATACCAGTATGTGATACTATATTCTATTCTCGCGATTTGTATCATCGGACGGTTATATGAGATATAGCCGGGTTACCGAATCAAGTGTTGATTCGATATATTGATACACTAGATATTAGTCGGTTATATGCGATATGACCGGATCGTTAAATCAAGTGTTGATTTAATGATTTAATGTATAATTATATATTTGATATATTACTTTACATTAACTAGTATTGGTTCACTTAAGATTGATTTTCTCACTTGATGTGCACAAGTTGTATATGTGATATATGTATGTGCACTAGTTTGTATCATGATTGATGATACATGCAAACATGGGTGGGTGTGTGGCATACACCATGTTAATTATAATTTAGGTTTTTATTTATCTTAATTATTCAAAATGATGGCTTCTTTTTTTATGACTTGAAGCTTCATGAAGCTTGAAGCAATTTTGACAAAGTCCACTCATTTTGTCTTGATTAAGATATTCATTAACCAAACCATTATAATTAACTATGGTTTAGTCTCTACAAAGGTTAACTCACCCATGGTTGCATTATGATAGACTTCACTTGATTATTCTTTTCAATCATTCATTTTTATTTTTTCTTTTCTTTCTTCTTCTTCTTCTTCTTCAAGAAGAAGAAAAGCTTTCTAGAAAAATTTCAAGTGAAGAAATAGAGTGAGAAATCCAAATCTAAAGTGAACCCATTTCCTATTTCATCATCCTCTACTACTTGCCATTTAGTTTAGGGTGTTCTCTTCACAAAGTTCATGACCTAGTGGAGATGGAGCTTGAGTTTGAGTCTCCTCGACGTAGATCATCTTCGGCCTCGAAGTCAACGACCTAGCTCGCTCATTTCTCCGAGGAAACCATCGCTAGAGTCCAGGATCTCGATGATCGCAGCGAAGGGACGTCAACATGGAGCTTTAGAAGTGAAGGACCGGATCTACAAAGGTTGTAATCCTTTTTCACTTAGTGTTAAAATGTTTAACTTGCTAGTTTTCACATAATCTCCAGTATACGATCTTGGTTAGGGTTGTTCGGCACGGTTATTTTATTTGAATCGGGCATGGTTGATGCCTTGTATAACCTTGTTAGAGTGCCTAGTAGCCCTACAGTGGTATCAGAGCCAGTCTAGAGCTTTACGCGAAGTCTAGACGAAGTTTGAAGTCCGATCGAACCCGTAAACCCCGACGAATACCCTTCTCTGGACATTTTTTGAAACTGTGATTTATTGTGAATTAAAAATACTCAAAAAATCAGCAGGGTTTTCTAGGAATTACTGTGCAGCACGTGCTCTTAATTCCCTCAAAGCGCCGCGGAACCGCGGCCGTACCCTGGCTTGCGCGGCGGTTCCGCGGCCATACTGTAGCTTCATGATTCACTGTTTGCACAGTAACCTCCTTATGTAATTCCTGTGTTTTCTGAGAATTTTTAATTTATACTCAAGTTGAGTTTTCTGGGTTGTATTGGGGACTCATTGATTCGATCGGATAATTTAACTTCGTTTAAGTTTTTCCGGATAATTTTAGAACGTGTTAAAAAGTTCGAACGGATATCAATAACTCACTTTTTCCCGACTCGAAAAATTTCTACGAGTTGGATTTTTCCGTAGTTTAAGAACGTTCTAAGTCGTGCAAGTAACGTGATGGACCCTCTAGAAGACAACAAACCTTAACTCGATTATGTGACCGTCTTGAACTGCCTTTTGAACCTTAGGTTTGGGGCAGTACGGCGTTGCCACATGTGAGGCGTTGGCTTAACCCTTCTACGGCTGGACCGTTGGTACTGTGGCATGAAATGGATGTTTTAAACTTATCTCAAGTGTTGAGCTATTTGGGAAAACTTGGGTGTTTGATTATTCGATCGGAAAGCTTAACATTGTCTATTTATCTAGAATGTGATACAATATTTGGAATGCACAAATAGTTATAAGATAACTAATTTGAATGTTATAGACAAAGCAATTTAGTCTCATTTGATCGGTTGCCACGGGATTTTGGTGCGATCAAAAGTCCGTCGCAATCACGTAGCGTACGCGGATACTCGCCGGGTAAACTTGATAGATAGCCACGCCCATAGCCCCGACCAAGTGACTGTAGGAGAACCCCGTCGCCGAAAGCATCCGTTTGGGTGCTCGCGGCAGCTGTGTTCCGCCTTAGTGCACTTCGTCGACGGCATCTGGGGGTGCGGCCGTCTACTAAAGTTTGCGACGAGCATTCGATCAGGATGTCGGGAATCTTGTTGAATTGCCCGACTAGATATTGAAAAGTGTTTTCGATAATGAGACTAAAATGCGGGGTTTATAATTGTTAGGCATGCGATATCTAAGGAGGTTGCGGATTCCAACTGTTGTAGTTTTACACTTTCTTTTCTGCGACCGTAAGTGTAATATGCGATATCGCCGGTTTCGGTTCTATATGTCAACGACAATTGGGATGGGCATATTTACTTACGTTGATGACATGTGATGTTATGTGTTGCCGGATATGTTATATTGGATCATCGCGTTTTTGAATAGCCGGGGGTTTTATGTGAGATGAGGGTTTTTATTTTCATTCATGTAAAATTAAATGTATGTAATATTCTTTTATTGGGGCACTTCCGGGATGAGGTTGATGTCACCATTTGTATATTATTTACTTTTCCGCACTAGGATAGACCCCAGGAGGAGAGCACAAGTAACCGGGTTCTAGAGTCCAGTGGGAGACCAACTCGAGGAGTCGAGTCCGGGTCTCCTAACTCTAGAATTGGTAGGGTTGCTTGCCGCTCTCGTAGGGGTCTAGGGGTGTGGGTTTGGCTATTCATCCCGACCGTGGAATCCGTGTTTTATAGAGGCTCAAAATAAAACACGGACGTCCTAGTATATCTAATGTTTCATATGTTTCTTCTGCTGCGATATCTGTGATGTGATCATTTGATATGTTGTGATAGATACTGTATATAGTATATATGATATATTATATAGACGTTACTTATGTTTTACACCCGCGCTAGCCCTGCCCCGCTCTGTCGTTAGTTACCTAACCTAACGGTGCACGAGGGGACATCGAGGTGAATGTGGATGACATAAGTGTACGTCGTATTTATCTGTGATGTTTAGGTGACTTAAATGATGGGACTTAATTAATATGATTAATGAAAGAAAAGAAACCTAAAAGATGTTGTGGAATCGAATTTTCAAAAACAGGTAGCTACAGTTCTTGCTTTGCATCGCGGTGTTCCTTGTAGAACATCCTGCACCTCATTCGATAAGGAAAGGGCCGAGATCCCTTCACCGGGAGTGACCCCTTTAGCAATGACTGGCAGATGCTACACCCCTCGGTTTTGTCTTTTGATTGCTTTTCTGGTTCTTGCTTTGCACAGTGGTATTGTGAATATCCTGCACCTCATTCGACGAGGAAAGAGCCGAGATCCCTTCACCGGGAGTGACCTCTTTAGCGAAACTAGCAAAAGCCTAAAAACACTCCATTTAAAAACCATTTGATTCTGCAGCGAGATCAAGTTCAAAGCGTTAAAGGTTTTATTAAAAACCATCCGCAACCCTCCGTCATTTTAGGAAGTAGAGTACTTAGTATTCGTGCTGCGTTTGTCGACCATAGCCGAGGCGTAGTGTACGGTAGCTAAGTGATGTCTTCCTACATAGCATATGATGCGATTAGTTAGGACAGTCATGTGACTTTGTTGACCTTAGCCAAGGGTCATGCGGGTGGGTCTAATTAATCACGAAATGACGGGTAGAACTTGACTAGTGCTTATGATTTGTTGACCATAACCAAGGTCATAGGTGCTAGGGGTAAAAACCATTATCGGGAGTTTCAAGTGTTGAAATTTGCAATGAGATTGCATACCTTCTATATGATAGTTGGATCCCGATACCCACTGCGAGTAATTGTTACTCCTGGGAGAGTTTTGCACTTTACAATTAGCCGATCAAGTAGGTGTCTAGAAAGGTGTCAACGGGGTTACGCCCCTGGGAAAACGAGGTTTATTTTAATTAGGTCCGTGCGAAAGCACGGGGAACCTCCCTCAAAGTACCGGCACTGGTCTGGCTGAAAAATTGGCGAACTTGTAGAGTGTAATTAATCCCGGCTAGTCTTTCCTTTTAGGGTTTGAAGGAGGATTTGATAAAAATAGTGGGAGCCATCCTGATTAGATAAAATATATAACCAATCTAATCTTGCAAGAGCACACGCAGAGTGTTTTCTTCTCTCTCTCTCCAGGTTGCGACCATGTCACGCCTTAATCAAGATAATAATATGGATGTATTGACCGAACCCGCTTGTTATACTGAGCTGGGGAACGTTGGTCCCGCTCCAACTTATAATTGTTATAAGACCGAGCAGGAAATAGGGGAATACCAGGATTCCCATGCCGCCCAAACGAAGAAAGTGCATGATGATGCATCTTCTTCGGGTGTGTTCATTACAAAGAACTGTTTCTCTGTATCCTCTACGTCTTGGGTATTAGATACCGGATCAGGATCCCGCATATGTAATCTGTTACATGGGCTAAAGAAAGGTAGAGAACTGAGAACGGGTGATAAGTTTCATGAGATAGAAACGGTGCAAGTGTTGTAGCCAAGTCTGTTGGTAGTTATCACCCTGTATTACCAGAATACATTGATTCTGAACGAATGTTATTAGATACCGAACCTGATATACAACATCATATCAGTCTCTTTATTAGTAAAGAAAGGATATAATTTTGTATTGTTGGATAATGTTTTGAACATTTCCTATATCAAGAGTTGATCGGTTCAGGCACGTTATCTAAAAGCATTGACGTTCTAAATCAAACTACAGTTCTTAATATACAGAACACACACGAGAGGAAGAGTTCAGAAATGAACGGATTCTTATTGAGGCATTGTAGACTAGGTTATATCAATGCGACCCGACTAGCTAAGTTACATTTAGATGCATATTTAAATCAGTTTAATTTTACATCTTATGAAACTTGTCAGTCATGTCACAAAGATAAGATGACCATAGCTCCGTTTACTGGAAACAGAGAAAGAGTTAGTGAACTCTTGGGACTGATACATAGTGATGTATGAAGGTCCCCAGTCTACATATGCCAGGACTGATTCTTTGTACTTCCTTACATTCACTGATGATCTCTCAAGATTCGGACACATGTTCCTGTTGAAACACAAGTCCGAAACTTTTGAGATAATCACCGAATATAAGTTAGAAGTAGAGAACCAATAACGGGTATAAGTATTATGTCCTTTGATGAGATCAGGGAGGAGAATACTTGTGCATGGAATTCCTGGACTATTCCAAACGAGAATGAGATTCTCTCTCAGCATTACTCCTCCGTATACACCACAACACGTAGGTGTATCGGGGTGGAGCAATTGCACCATATATGATATGGTGCGCTCTATGATGAGTACTACTGAGTTACCTGTTTCCTTTTTGGGGTTATGCACTTGAGAAGCTGCATACCTATTGAATAGGGTTCCAATCAAATCCATTGCCTACCACTTCATATGTGATATGGAATGGGAAGAGCCCATATCTTAAGTTTGTTAAAGATTTTGGGTTGTCTGGCCTATGTCTAAAAGCAAAATCCGGACAAGCTCGAGGTAAAGTCAGTTCTGTAGAAGTTTGTTGGATATCCCAAGCATTCGCAAAGGAATATCTTCTACCTAACAGAGGAACAAAATATGTTTTGTTTCTCAACATACCACCTTTGTGAAGGGAATTTCTTGTGAAGAAATTAGTGGACATGAGGTAGAACTGGAAGGAGTTCCAGCTGATGATTTGGTAGAACCAAAGAATTCAATAGTTTCTAACAAACCTCAGCCTCTCCGCCGATCTAGTAGGGTTCCTCACCCACCTGAGAGATACGTCGGTTTCTCTATGACAGTGGGAGCGAGGAATGCATCATGAGATGATGACCCAACTAGTTTCGAGTTGGCCATCAGGAGTAGGACTCTATAAGAATGGCTGGATGCTTAGCGATCTGAGATGGAATCCATGTACACCAACAAAGTATGGACTTTGGTTGCCTTATCTGAAGGGTTAAATCGCCATCAGGAGCAAGTATATCTTGAGAAGATTACTTGGTGTAGATGGAAAAGTTGAGACTTTCAAAGCTAGACTTGTAAATGGTTTTCGTCATCGACCAGGCGTGGATAATGATGTAACCTTTTCCAGTTGCTGTGCTTAAGTCCATCCAGATCCTACTTGCCACGGATACATACCATGACTACGATATCTGGCGGTTGGGTGTCATGACTGCTTTTCTAAATATTGATTTAGAAGAGAGCGTCTATAAGTACACAGCTAGAGGGCTTCGTACGCAATGGGAGCAGCGGAAACGCGTGCAATTTGGTTTACAGATTAAAGCAGGCATCGCGAAGTTGGAACGTCTGTTTTGATGTCGTAGTCAAAGAGTTTGACTTCATCAAAGTGGTAGATGAACCTTGTATATACAAAAAGGTAGTAGAGAGTAAGGTGGTCATCCTCGTATTGTACGTGGACAACATACTCTTGATAGGAAAAGAGTTTCCTATGCTACGCTCGGTCAATCTCCGCTTATCACAAGGATTCTCCAAATAGGATCAAAGTGATACCTCCTAAATCCTAAGTTATGGATCTATGCGATAGATCTAAATGGATATTAGGATTCTCACTAGGTGTAGTGAGATGGTATAAATTGATCCTGGGGAGAATCACTGGAAAGGTTCCAGAGTGATAAGGACGACTGAAAGTCAGTAACAGGCATTGTCTTTACTCTCAGTAGAGGGACGGTATGTTGGAAGAGTTTCAAGACAGATACCGTGGCATACGAGATGATAAAGGCTAGATACATCGCTACCAAAGATGCTACCAAAGAGGAAGTCTGGGTGTATATTAGTTCATGAGATGAACTTCGTTCCTACCATTGTGTGACAATGGAGTTGTGGCCTATGCCTAGGAACGCCCGTCCCATCAGTGATCCAGACATATTCTAAGGCAGTGTCACCTGATCATGGAGATGGTGGATCTCCAGGGGATCGAGGTTAGGAGAGTAGACTCAGAGGACAACCCGGCGGATCCACTCACAAAGGCCTTTTCCCAGAGAGAGACTTTTATGGGATGGTTGAGTATGAGATACTTCAACCACTGTTATCAGATGGCCCTAGTGCAAGTGGGAGATTGTTAGTTATATGTATGCCCTAGAGGCCATTACTATACATGAGATGTATATTGTAGTGGATGCTTGGACATATATAGGGAGGACTTTCTTGCTCGACATGATAGTATGCTATCTGGTTGCTCTTTACCTTAACGTGTACACTGATTGTCTCTCTGTTACATGTTGATAAAGCCCTTAGGATGTGTACTCGACTTCCAGGACTATGATGTAGATTATACTAGTGGGGCCTGTGTAGTCAATGAGTACATCCTTCAATGTTCCTAGTCGTGGGAATATCGAGACGGGGCATCGATATTCCAGCGTAGACTAGCGTATATCTTCTCGACCTATATGATGGGCGATGGATGATCCCATATCCATTGGTGTTTGACATCAGAGACGGTATGCGGGTGCTCAGTGGAGACTGGGTACACTGAACGGACTCGCCGAGAACTCCCAGATGGTATTATACCTCACGTCAGATGGCAGTTCTCTGGTGACACTGGTACAGCTTAGTCCGTTGACCCGGGATCGTCATAGAGTCTTGTGTGTCTCCCACTGTGCTTTGATTTCCACCCTACCACGGCTCTACTGAGTCGTGCAAACATGTGGTTTTTGGGTACAGTCCCGATTCACATAGAGGCAATGAGCGATATGAGGGGATTCGTCTTTCCCGGTATTGGGGGTTGATGTTGCGCTATGCTTGACTGGCCATAACTGGAAATCCCTGGCCAGGGTTGCAGTGATTTACTGGTAAGTGTCAGTAGTTTCACGCTTGTTGTGGACCTTACATTGGCATGACTTATCAAGCTACCGGGGTCTGACGTTTACCACCCCTAGGCGAGATATGCGACATATCAGACGAACAGACCGGACTGTGCGGTAAGTGTTACTGATTGGATTCACAGGAGTGTGAGCAGGCTTGCTTGTTGATCTTCTGATCGCTCAATACCAGGGTGGCCGTTACGTTTAGCAGACCGCTTGCGGCTTGCGGGTGATCGATATGATCACCACCTACTGCCGGCGTATTGACGAGTCTTTAGAGTCCTACACAGAGGTTTCCTGGCTCAAGCGAAACGAAATAGGAGCGTATATAAGATATGTGCGGGACCGAGAATAATACCAGTATGTGATACTGTATTCTATTCTCGCAATTTGTATCATCGGACGGTTATATGAGATATAGCCGGGTTACCGAATCAAGTGTTGATTCGATATATTGATACACTAGATATTAGTCGGTTATATGCGATATGACCGGATCGTTAAATCAAGTGTTGATTTAATAATTTAATGTATAATTATATATTTGATATATTACTTTACGTTAACTAGTATTGGTTCACTTAAAATTGATTTTCTCACTTGATGTGCACAAGTTGTATATGTGATATATGTATGTGCACTAGTTTGTATCATTATTGATGATACATGCAAACATGGGTGTGTGTGTGACATACACCATGTTAATTATAATTTAGGTTTTTATTTATCTTAATTATTCAAAATGGTGGCTTCTTTTGTCATGGCTTGAAGCTTCATGAAGCTTGAAGCAACTTTGACAAAGTCCACTCATTTTGTCTTGATTAAGATATTCATTAACCAAACCATTATAATTAACTATGGTTTAGTCTCTACAAAGGTTAACTCACCCATGGTTGCATTATGATAGACTTCACTTGATTATTCTTTTCAATCATTCATTTTTATTTTTTCTTTTCTTTCTTCTTCTTCTTCTTCAAGAAGAAGAAAAGCTTTCTAGAAAAATTTCAAGTGAAGAAATAGAGTGAGAAATCCAAATCTAAAGTGAACCCATTTCCTATTTCATCATCCTCTACTACTTGCCATTTAGTTTAGGGTGTTCTCTTCACAAAGTTCATGACCTAGTGGAGATGGAGCTTGAGTTTGAGTCTCCTCGACGTAGATCATCTTCGGCCTCGAAGTCAACGACCTAGCTCGCTCATTTCTCCGAGGAAACCATCGCTAGAGTCCGGGATCTCGATGATCGCAGCGACGGGACATCAACACGAAGCATTAGAAGTGAAGGACCGGATCTACAAAGGTTGTAATCCCTTTTCACTTAGTGTTAAAATGTTTAACTTGCTAGTTTTCGCATAATCTCTAGTATACGATCTTGGTTAGGGTTGTTCGGCACGGCTATTTTATTTGAATCGGGCATGGTTGATGCCTTGTATAACCTTGTTAGAGTGCCTAGTAGCCTTACAGTAGGGAAGCTACCCGCCAGGGATGACCGAGCAAGGGTCGGGCTCGGTTGCCTCTTACGAGGGCTTTTGATCCTTTAGGACGGGGACCGAGCAGGGTTGCTGCCCAGTGCCTCTTGGCGAGGACTTTGATCCCTGTCGGTTGTGGTAGGAAGCTACCAGCCGGGGATAGCCGAGCAAGGACCCGATTGCCTCTGGGAGGACTTTGGTTCTTAGCGCGGGAAGAGCTATAGGGCTGTAAGAAGCCTACCAAGGACCTTTGGCCGGGCAGGGTTACTGCCCGGTGCCTCTTGGCGAGGGCTTTTGTCCTGAAGGATAGCCGAGCGAGAGATCCTCGGGCTCGACTGCCTCTGGGAGGGCTTTCTGATCCCCGGCGTTGCGGTAGGGAAGCTACCCGCCAAGGATAGCCGAGCGAGGGATCTTCGGGCTCGACTGCCTCTGGGCGGACTTTCTGATCCCTGGCGTTGCGGTAGGGCTACCCGCCAGGGATAGCCGAGCGAGGGATCCTCGGGCTCGACTGCCTCTGGGAGGGCTTTCTGATCCCAGGCGTTGCGGCAGGGAAGCTACCCGCCAGGGATAGCCGAGCGAGGGATCCTCGGGCTCGACTGCCTCTGGGAGGACTTTTTGATCCCTGGCGTTGCGGTAAGGAAGCTACCCGCCAGGGATAGCTGAGCAGGGTAGCTGCTGGGCTGCCTCTTAGTGAGGGCTTAGATCCTTGGGCGAGATGGCCCTCGAGCCGCTGTAGCGAGCCCCCTCTGTGCGACCCCATCAAGGGAGGGGGTGCGGTCTATTCGGCCGGCGAGGGCGTTGATGACGCTCGCCGGAGGAGGTTCACTCGCGCCTCCGGTGAGGGGGAGGCGGCGGCTGGTATTTGGATCTTCAGGGTGATCGCTTGCCATGGGGATGGAGATTGGAAGGCCAACTTTGTTTTTTTTGTGGAGTTTCGTTTCCCACAGACGACGCCAACTAATGGAGGTTCTTTTCGGGTCTCCACCAGATATTGTCTTCCGTCGATCTCCTGGTGGACTTGGTTGATTATCCTCCGTTACGTATGGGTCTCAATGGGTTTTGGAGAAAGAGATGAAATGTGGGAGTTGGTGCCGAGTACCTGCAAAGAAGTCCCGGGATAGTTTGGTACCACCGAGGACCCTCCGACGCTCAAGTTAGTGATGAGATCCGAGCAGAGTAACGGCTTAAAAGAGTAAAGAATGGTTTACTTGACCCCTCTGTGATGGGGGTTTATATAGTGGTGGAGCACGCAGCAGCGGGCGCGAGAATTTTGCCGGCAGTTACGCTCCCGACGTCACGTCCGCGTAACAAGCGGATCGCCCTTTAATGGGGATCGTGATGGCGTGGAACGTAGGATGTTGCCGGCGGAGAATCCGCGCATGGCGAGATTCGCGGAGCGGCGGTTACGCCTGTGAGTAGGTCGGTCGGAGGGACCGAGGGAGATGGCCTCGGCGGGAGAGCTCGGGAACGGGCAGGGGAGCCGAGGTGTCTTGGTCCTGTGGTAGCTCGGGGGCGAGCTGAGAGGCCGAGGATGCCAATTTTCAGGGGCTCTGAAGAGAGCCAGCTTGTGCCTGCAGGTCGGGTACAAGGATGGCCTGGTCGGCTCCATGCAGACCCTTTCTTCTGAGTTCTTGGACACGCCGTCTGCCACGTGTCGTGATCCTGAGTTTATCAATATTGAGCATCATCAGTCGGTGAACTTCCAATATCCATTGCCCAAAAAGAAAAAAGAAACCTAAACAAAACTAGATCATTTTCATTTATCCAATACACTTAAACATAGGCTTAGGGGCCAGTTCGGGGAAAAAAAATACACTTAAACATAAATTGCTAACTTATGTCTCCATGCATCTAACACAACCAATTAAAACTCATTCATGCGAATTTTGCTAACACATGAAAACTACGTATAAAACTTGTCTAATACAAAATAAACATATAAAACAAAACAATAATAATACAACCACCATAATTGCAAATGTAGCTCGATCAGGAGATCTTTGTTCAACTCAAATAATTAATTCTCACTTGCACTACGGTTCAAAAAGTATCTCCCATGCGGAAGAATCTCTTTCCATATATTTGAGTTCTCCATGTTGATTTTGATTTAAATTAGCCAAGATTTGAAGCTCAAATTGAATAGGAGTACTCGATAATTAAGATTAAAATTAATCCTTAATTTTAAATATTAAGCTTATCTCTTTATAATCCTAATCTCTAAATTGATATAGGCTATAAATATAAAACCAATTAGCATAAGGTTAAAGAAGGGGGTTGCTAATATTCTTCACAATTAAAAGGAGGCAGCCGTAAAACCAAGAGAGAGGGGATAAATGAGAGGATTTTGTGAGGGTTAGAGATTCTTTGTATTGGGTCATGATCGAAGAGGGCAGTTTTCGTGTAATCCTTTTTTGATAGTGGAAGTTCTCGCCGTCGGATTGCAGAATTAGGTGCAGTTGCGTCGAACCTAGGTAAATCTTGTGTTTGTGTTGTTTGGTGTGTGCTTTTGATAACTTGCGGTGTTTTGGTAATTATTCGGTAATTGATTTTCAAGTAGATTCGAATCACGTGATTTTAATAGATTTTAGGTAAATCTTGTGTTTATCTTGGTGTGTGCTTTTGATAACTTGCGGTGTTTTGGTAATTATTCGGTAATTGCTTTTCAAGTAGATTCGAATCACGTGATTTTAATAGATTTTCCGTTGCGACTCTTAGTGTGGTTTGTGATTCCTTCGAGAATCACGGATATAAAACTTACAACAAGTGGTTTCAGAACTTCAAGTTCGCGTTTTAGAGTTGATTGGAGAGATGGCGTTTAGAAATTACAAGGTCGAAAAGTTTGACAGGCGCAATAATTTCAGCCTATGGAGATTGAAGATGACGGCGCTGTTGAAGCAATAAGCGTGCACAAGATTGTCTTTACGAAAGACAGGATTTCAACAATGACCATAGCAGCAGAGAGTGAAGAGATGGAGGTCAAGGCTTATAGTTCGATCCAACTTTTAATGACTGATAAGGTTCTTGGCGATGTGGTGCAAAAGACGACCACGACAGGATTTTGGAACAAGTTAGAGTTTTTTTACATGAAGACTTACAAACCGATTCTATCTGGGGGCTGTTTGTTTTGAAAGAATTGTCAAAACTTATAGGAATTAAGGGATAAGACACTATTCATCAAAATAAAAAAGCATGAAATTTCCATTCCTTTGATTGTTTGAAAGGAAAATAAATTGCATGTTTTGGGAATTGACATCATTAAAATGGGAATTGATATCACCGTTTGGCAATTCCAAATCCAAGCTTTTTTGGATGGAATTGTCCATTCCCAAAGACACATAGGATAATAAGTATTATTTTATTTGGAAAATAATTATGTTTATCTACTCTCTCTTCTCTTTATACAATTCCTAAAACTCAATTCTCACTTTTTTTGTTCAACCAAACAAAGAAAAAGATTGAAGGGAACAAAAACCATTCCAATTCTTTACCAACAAATAAGGGAATGTCAATTCCAAGAGACAATCTTTTTTGTAAGACCCCAATTCCTATACTTGTTTTTGGATTCCAGCAACAAAACAGTCCCCTAAAGCAGTCTGGGAAATGAGTAAAGGTTCTTCGGTCTGGATTAGACGGAAAGTGTAAAGATGTGATGCTAGGGTCGTAATACTTGCGGACTGCGGCGGAAACAAAGAACAAAAATTTCAAGACTTAGCACCACAAACTACACCCAAAATCATACAAATACTAGCAATTGTAAAAGACAAGAGCGCTAAACAAGGGTTTTAGAGAGGGCTACAAGCTTTGCAGCGTGTCCACACTCAAGTGGAAGATCTAAGCTAAGATCCGAGGTGTAGGGATCGAGCTTGATGTACGATCGCCTTGCCGAAGATGATCCATTTCGAAAGAAATACAACCCAAAATTCAACTTCAACAAAAAAAACTCATCTTTATGAAGCAACTTGCTCTTACAAAATGCTAGAATGAGAGAGGAAGAACATGTAGAACTCAAGCTCATTCTTTTTCTCTCCAGTTCTTCTCGAGTTCTCAACTCATGAGAGAGAAGATGAGAATGAGAAATGATAAGGCTCGCCTCTATTTCTCTCTCTTCTCCATATTATATTACATAAAGGGAATGAGGCTTATCTCCTCAAATGGTTCCCACTTGCCCACTTGCCTCCACATGCAAGCTTGACACTAAAAGACAAGCATAAGTATATGTATCTCATACAATATACATGTATGTATCATATACATACATTGAGAGAGAGAGAGAGAGAGAGAGAGAGAGTATATGTATCATATACAATATATAATATGTATTATATACATATTAAATAGAGAGAGATAGTGTGTGTATAAATAATATTAGAATATATATCAATATATGTTTTATTAAATAAATACTTGAGTTAATAATCCGGTTTTATAATAAACTGGCTAGTATTATCAAACGTCCGATTAATGTCCGTGTATCTCATACACGTGTTTAATCGAAGCGCCGCACGTATCATATACGCACATCTACATCGTTTCGCCTTAGCGTGGTAACTTTCTGTGTGGGAGTCTAAAGACCGGACAATATGCTTATAGTAGGTTATTGGATTGCATCCGATTGAATTTGAAACAGTTTCAGATCAATCTCCTTACGGGTTAACTCACAAGGTCGTCAGCGGCACTAGCTATACGTAACAGCTACCTGAGTATATGTAAAAAGGCAGGTCGACTGTAACAACTCCAATTTTAATGTACAGAAAATTGTTTAAAAGTTAATGTACAATTGGGGTATTTGCAATCCTGTGTACACTATAAGTATTTGTTTTACTTTAGAACAACAAGAAAGTACTTGTACCACATTGGTAAAACCTTGCACTGCTGTGACGTAGCCCCTGTGATGGAATCCCTCCAGCCACATTATCTTTTTAATTAATTTTCTTTTAATCTTTTAGAAGCCCAAGGGTTTGCACCTGCACTATGTTAGTTATATGTATGCCCCAGAGGCCATTACTGTATATGCGATGTATATTGTAATGGATGCTTGAACATATATAGGGAGGACTTTCTTGCTCGACATGATAGCATGCTATCTGGTTGCACTTTATCTTAACATGTTAACAAATACTGTTTTGTGATCACATGCTTATAAAGCCCTTAGGATGATTACTTGACTACCAGGATTATGATGCAGATCATACTAGTGGGGACATGGTAGTCGATAAGTACATCTTTCAATTGTTCCTAGTCGTGGGAGTATCGAGACAGGGCATCGATACTCTAGAGTAGACTAGCGTATGCGCTTCTCGACCCATATGATGGTGTCACGACCCGAAATTGGCACGTGACGGTCCTAATACTACGCAACGCCTAAAGACGTAACGCAGTAAAAGAAAGCCAAACCCAGAAATCTAAACTATGAAAATACGGAAAAGATAATAAAAGTTTTTAAAACATTTGAAATCGCAACCCAAATTCTTTAAAAGTCCTACTTCTTTCTTTAAAATTTTAGCAACACCCCTTTTTGTAAAAACTGGCCCAAAGGCGGAAAACAATCCATATCACAAATATACGACGCCGTAGAGAAGAAATAAAGACAATAGAGATAAAGCTGTATATAAGACAACAAAGCCACAAATAATATACAATATCGTCCTCACCAAGTCTCTAAGTCATCAACATAATAGTAGATGGAGAGTACAAGATACAACGAATGTACAATATGAAATACAGATAATCATCCAACCCACCTAAGCAAAATAGTATACTTTGAGCCGATGCGGTATCTGTAGTAAAAGATGATAGATGAATAGCTGAATAGCCTGCCTCGACTACTCTGGGGAACACCCTGCAATACCTGTGGCACAACGGGGGTGAGTTGCCAACTCGTGAATAGTAGATAACATATGCAGGTAATTGCAGGAATGTACGTACAACATGAATCTATGATATACAATTTACAGTAATAGCAGGTCATGTGAATGCAGAATAATAGAAAGTACACTAGCAGGTACAATCAATATGTGAAGCAGTAATAACATAACAGTAGTATGCAATAACCATGCAATAGGGATATGAGAATGTAGATATGCAGCAATCATGAAGGGTATGCTAACAGGTACTCCTAATACATGGAACAGTGCATAAGTGAAAAGGTATGAGGTATGGAGTGAAATATGTCATCCCACAGAATCCTGTCATCGTGGTAGGATCACAATCCATCAAGACACTCAAATCCTAATTCCTCAAATCAGCCTCCAAGTTGGGCTCTTACATCATATAAGTCTCATATCTCCTCAATGTACAATATCGAGTAATCTCCTATATCCCGAATGTACAAATCAGTAATCCCCATATGTATGTCCAACATCCAATCTCAATGAATCACCTAACATCCCAAATCAAATCTCAAGTAGAATTCTAACATCCTAAAGGTATATATTTGCAGAAATAAATATGATGGGGTCAATACACATATATTAGCGTCCCATTCCACTAATATTGGTGTAAGCGTATATATAACAACGGCTAAATCCCCTGTTATATATACAAAGGTGTTAGAAGAAATATCAAGAAAACAATGTGCCAAGCATCGACATAGAAATCCTGATAGGTACGTATCATACGCTATCCCGAAAGCACGAGTGCCTAGCTCTGACCCTCGCCTTTCGACGTATGCATACGTGCATGACTCCCAACGGTATCTCCATGATCCCCGCCGAGTCATTAGTACTGTCACCGGTAGGTACTCGCCCGCCTCCAGGCTCAATCGGCAAAATCCATCGATCTTCTTGCCGAGGGGAACCATACCGGGCCCCACCATATACCCTCATACGGCAACCACACCTCGTATGAGGTATATAATCAGAACCGATAAATCTCATGGTGGCTGCGTAAATATCATATCAAGGAAACCGGGTTTTTCAATGTATGCATAATTTCATGAACTCCCGCGGTTTCTAAATCCAGAAAACATCATGTAAAATCCAAATAAACAATGCGCAAATCCAAGAATAAATATATGCGATATATCTGAAATGCGAGCATATAAATAAGAATATGTAGCTGAAACCAGATGTATGCGAAATCAATAAGGTACAGCTAAGTATAGGTGTCTACCTATAAGTAAAAGATGTCGTATACCCCCCTGGGTATAAGTAGAATATGTAAAATACCCCCTGGGTATAAGTAAAATATGAGCAAGGTATACTTGTAGCTGTATCGTAAGGTGTATATGTACCTATCACTAATGGTATGATACACTGTAGGTATACCGACAAGCTAGATGTCATGTGTGATAAGCAATATAATATCTATAAGGGGTTTGTGTGTGACATGGCAATTATTGACGGTGTGTGTGTAGCATACAATCCGTGCTCGTGCAACATGAACCGTCAATAATATGTGCAGTGTCCTGCGGCTGCTAGTCACAGTATCATTATATCTAATAAATAGGGTAAGGCACAATTCTAACAATGACGTAGAATACGCAACAAGTATTAGAATCCTAGCCCAGACGCATAACGCCATGCGGGCGATTCCCCTGTAGATGTTAAATCTACTCACCTACGCTCCACGCTAGGTGAATCCTACCACCTGCTCCCCCCTGTAGCAGTCTCTGTAGTCCCCGCCCGCAAACCTGCAATTTAGACATGGAAATCATATATAAGCCAAATATTCCGCAAAACGCGATATCGAACCCAAACGAGAAACTCGCGTCGCGAACTAAACGCGCGTGTGCACGATATGCTAAAACGTGTGAATACGCGTCTAAAACTACCGCGACACGCTGGATCGCAGAACCCACTCACGTATCGCGCGTATCGCGCAAACACAACGAACACGAAAAACGATATATTGTCCCAGATTTTCCTACAGGTCAAATCTTACAAAACTATACATGCCAAAACACTACAGATCACTGCAGACTACCCTACACAAAACCCCAGCACCCCATTCCCCTTCCTGGCCGCAATTTGCGGCCAGATTGATTAAATTTCGGCCTGGGATTTGAATGGGTGGCTCGTGCTCAGGTGGTGGTGTCTATACCTAGTGTACATGCTCCAGTTTGCTCAATTTTGTCCTGAAGGGTCTGGGTCAATAGCAGATCACAGAATGTCACCATGTCGCCTAAAAACACCAATTTTGCATAAAACACAAACCCTATAGTATTTTAGTGAAACCTGGGTTGAATCTCAGTTGAGGTGACCTAACAACACTAAAATGAGCTAGGTTAACTAACACAATCACATTCTAACCAAATTTCCATATAAAATACCATAATTAGCACTAAACTCACTATTTAACATTAATCGAAACTAATCAAGGCACAACTTAAGCAAACCATGAAATGGGGTTCAAGAAATATACCCTAATGAACCCTAGAAGGCAGGTGAAGAAGTGGGAGGAGTTGCTGTAAGTCGCTGGAGCTCCTGCTGCTGCTGTTGCTGCCTGCTGCTGCTGATGCTGTCTCTGTTGTTGTTGTTGATGATGCTGAGGTTGTTGCTGCTGCCTCTGGTGCTGCTGCTGCCGCTGCTGCCTCTGGTGCTGCTGTTGCCACTGCTGTAGGTGTGTGTGTGTGTGTTTGTGAGAGAGAATGAGAGAAAGAGAAAATGAGAGGAGAAATGAGAGAATAAAGCCAAGACCCCCCTCTCTCTTTCTTCCCTCATAAATGAGGCATGGCTCACACCATGCTCCCTATGCCCTCTCTCTTACACAAAGTCAACATTTCAAATTAAAACCCTTTTTCATTTTATTTTAACAACCATAATACCCAAAACACTTAAATAAAATATAAAACTAGATTAAGAAATGGTTAAACCCCAAATTAACACCCTAGTTATCATGCACAAGTGTGTGCAAGCCTAGAAAAAATCTAATAAAATATTCATTAAAAAGGATAAAATAATTAAAAACCAATTTGGTAACCTTTTTATTAAAAACCATACATTAAAATATAATTAGTCACAAAACACATTCTAAGGTGTTACAGATGGGCAATGGATGATCCTATATCCATTGGTGTTTGACATCAGAGAAGGTATACGGGTGCTCAGTGGAGACTGGGTACACTGGACGGACTCGCCGAGAACTCCTAGATGGTATTATAACTATCGTCGGATAGCGGTTCTCTGGTGACACTGGTACAGGTTAGTCTGTAGACCCGAGATCATCATAGAGTCTTGTGTGATTCCCACTGTGCTTTGATTTCCACCATACCGCGGTCAAGAGATCGTGCAAAAAGATGTTTTTGGGTACAGTCCCGAATCACATGGAGGCAATGAGCGATAGGAGGGGTTTGGTCTCTCCCGGTATTGGGAGTTGATGTTGCGCTATGCTCGATTTGCCATAACATGAAATCCCTGGCCAGGGTTGCTGAGATTTATTGGTAAGTGTTACCAGTAGTTTCTCGAACCGTTATGGACCTTGCATCGGCATGACTTATCAGGCTATTGGGGTCTGACGTTATACCACCCCCAGGCTATGATATGCGGCATATCAGATGAAGAGACCAGACTGTATGGTAGTGTTACTGATTGGATTCGCAGGAGTACGAGCAGGCTTGCTTGTTGATCTTTTGATCGCTCGATACCCGGGTGGCCGTTACATATAGAAGACCGCTTGCGGCTTGTGGGTGTTTGATATGATCATCACCTACTGCCGGAGTATTGACAAGTCTTTAGAGTCATACACAGAGGTTTCCTGGTTCATGCGAAACGGAGTACGAGCACATATGTGATATGTGCGGGACCGAGATTAATGCGAGTATGTGATACCGCATTTCATTCTCGCGATATGTGATATCGGTCGGTTATATATGATATAGCCGGGTTATCGGATCAAGTGTTGATTCGATAAGTTGATTCAAATGATATTAGTCGGTTATACACACTATAGCCGGATTATTAAATCAAGTGTTGATTTAATAATTTAATGTATAATTATATATTTGATATATTACATTACATTAACTAATATTAGCTCACTTAAGTATTACTTTTTCTCACTTGATGATACATTAATATATATGTGATATATGATTAATTGTATTATTTTCTTTTTGCACACAAAATATATATGTGATATATATTGTTGTGTCATGTTAGGTTACACTTTCAACATGTATGAATGATACTTATACCATGCTAGGGTTTTTGTTTGGGTTTTATTTATCATTAAGTAATTCACAAAAGATTTGGAATGAGTCATGGTTGAAGCTTGGAGAAGCTTGTAGAAAACATTGACCAAGTCCACTCTTTTGTCATTGCTTAAGATATTTCTTAACCCAACCCTTAACTCATAGCTATGGTTTATTCTCAACATGAGTTAGGCATGACACTAACTTACCCATGGTTGCAATTCTAACCTCACTCTCTCATTCATTTTCTTCATCACTTCTTCTTCTTCCTCAAGAGAGAAAAAGCTTGCTAGCTTTTTCTAAGTGATGAAACCTTGTGAGAAAAATAAATCTAAAGTGAGCCCACTTCCTACTTCATCATCCTCTACTACTTGCCATTTAGTCTAGGGTGTTTGCTTCACTAATCTCACAATTAGTGAAGAGGTAGCATGAGCTAGTGTCTTCTCGACGTAGATCATCTTCGGCCTCGAAGACTTCGATGTAAGCTTGTTCCGTACATCTTATGGAGCCTCTCTAGAGTCTGGGAGTCCGTGATCGCAGCGAAAGGACTACTACACGGAGCTATTGAAGTGAAGGACCGGTCTACAAAGGTTTTATTCCTTGTTCACTTAGATGTAAAGCGTTTACATATCATGTTTAACTCTAATTCTCTAGTTCGATTACTTGGTTGGTTTGTTTAGCACCCCAAAATTTTTAAAGTAGCATGATTGATGCTTGACAAAACCTTGCTAAGGTGCCAAGCTAATCCTACAGTGGTATCAGAGACAAGCTAGAGCATTAGGCATTGTCTAGACGAAGTTTAAAGTCCGATCGAACTCCGAAAGCCCGAAATGACCCCCTTTCTGGAAATCTTTCCAAAAGTTGGATTTTTCCATGTTAAAAATACTCGGAAAATCATGCAGGGAATTCTATGGACACACCTGAAGAACGAAACCCTAACTTGTCCAAGTGACCGTGGATCCGTGGCCAAAACATGGTTTTGGCGGCGGATCCGCGGCGCCACTGAGAGGCTTGGGTCGGGCCTTTCAGCTGATGATCCGTAGGTGCTGTGGCATGTCTCTGGTTAACTTTAACTATGCTCAAGTGTTGAGCTCTCTGGGAAATTTAGGAATTCGTTGATTCGATCGAAATATTTAACGTCGCCTAGCTTTCTGTGATTGTGATACAATATTTGGAATCCACAAGAATTAGTTATGTGATAACTAGTTTGAATTTTATAAATCTAGCAGTTTTGTCTCATTTGATCGGTTGCCACGAAATTTTGATATTGATCAAAAGTCCGTCGCAATTACGTAGTGTACGCGGATACTCGCCGGGTAACCTTATTAGATAGCCACGCCCCATAGCCCCGACCAAGTGACTGTAGAAGAACCCCGTCGCCAAAAGCATCCGTTCGGGTGCTCGCGGCTGCGGTGTTCCGCCTTAGTGCACTTCGTCAACGGTACCGGGGGGTGCGGACGTCTATTAAAGTTTTCGACGAGCATTCGATCATATTATCTGGAATCTTGTTGAATTACCCGACAGGCTATTGGAAAGTGTTCTCAATATCAAGACTAAAATGCGGGGTTTATAATTTTTAGGCATGCGACGTCTAAGGAATTCATTTGGTTAGGCATGAAATCCAATATATGTGATACATTGGGTTTATGATGTCTAAGGTGGTTGTGGATTCCAACTGTTGTAGTTTTCACTTTCTTTTCTGCGACCGTAAGTGTAATATGTGGTGTATCGCCGGTTTCGGTGCTATATGTCAACGACAATTGGGATACGCATATTTACTTACGTTGATGACATGTGATGTTATGTGTTGCTGTGATATGTTATATTGGATCGTCGTATTCTGAATAGCCATTTTTTTTTATGTGAGATGAGAGTTTCTCATTTTCATTCATGTAAAAGCTTGTATGTAATATTCTTTTATTGGGACACTTCCGGGTTGAGGATGATGTCACCATTGTATATTATTTACTTTTCCGCATTAGGATAGACCCAAGGCGGGGAGCACAAGTAACCGGGTTCTAGGGTCCAGTGGGAGACCATCTCGAGGAGTCGAGACCGGGTCTCTTAACTCTAGAATTGGTAGGGTTGCTTGCCGCTCTCGTAGGGGTTTAGGGATGTGGGTTTGGCTATTCATCACGACCGTGGAATCCGCGTTTTTACTGGCTTAAATAAAACACGGAATTCCTAGTATATCCAATATTTCATATGTGATTCTTCTGCTGCTGATATTCTGTGATGTGATCACTTGATTTGTTCTGAGACGAATGCCTATATATATATTATACATATGAGATATAATTAATATTATTGCTTTCGTTTCTTCTGTGATACTTAGGAAGCATAAAATTGATGGGACTTCATTAATGAGATTAATGAAATAAAAGAAACCTAAAGATGTTGTAGAAACTTGTTTTAAAAACTGGTAGCTCTAGATTTTGCTTTGCATAGCGGTATTCCTTGTAGAATATCCATCACCTTATTTGATAAGGAAAGAGCCAAGATCCCTTCACCGGGAGTGACCTCTTTAGCGATACTAGCAGATGCTACAACCCACTCAGTTTGTCTTTTGATTGCTTCTATAGTTCTTGCTTTGCATAGCGGCATTTGTGAAATATCCTGCACCTTATTCGATAAGGAAAGAGCCGAGATCCCTTCACCGGGAGTGACCTCTTTAGCGAAACTAGTAAAAGCCTCAAAACACTCCTTTTTCAAAATCACTCGATTCTACAACGATATCAAGTTCATTACGCTCATGGTTTTCTTAAAAACCTACGTAGCCCTCCATCATTTTAGATAAGTACTACTTAGTATTCGTGCTGCGGTAGTTTGGTATTCGTCAAGGCGTAGTGTACGGTAGCTAACTAGTGCTTATCTGCTAGCATATGATGCGATTGGATTAGGGTATTCGTACGGCGTTGTTTGGCTTTCGTCAAGGGTCAAACGGGTGGGTTTAATTCAATCGGGAAATGACGGGTTGAACTTGACTAGCGGACTATGTGTTGTTTGGCATTCGTCAAGGTCGTAGCACGTTAGGGGTAAAAGCATTATCGGGAATTTCAAGTGTTGAAATTTGCAATGAGATTGCATACCTTCTATGAGATAGTTGGATCTCGATACCCACTACGAGTAAGAGTTACTCCTGGGAGAGTTTTACACATTATAATTGGTAGATCAAATAGGTGTCTAAAAAGGTGTTAACGGGGTTACGCCCCTGGGAAATGAGGTTTATTTTAATTAGGTCCGTGCGAAAGCACGGGGAACCTCCCTCAAAGTACCGACACTGGCCTGGCAGAAAGATTGGCGAACTTGTAGGGTGTAATTAATCCCGGCTAGTCTTACCTTTTAGGGTTTGAAGAAAGATTTGACTAAAACAGTGAGAGCCATCCTGATTAGATAAAATAATAACCGATCTAATCTTGCAAGAGCGCACGCAGGGTGTTTTCTTCTCTCTCTCTCTCCTGGTAGCGACCAAGTCACGCCTTAATCAAGATAATAATATGGATGCGTTGACCGAACCTGCTTATTATACTGAGCTAGGGAACGTTGGTTCCGCTCAATCTTATAATTGTTATAAGTCCGAGCAGGAAATAGGGGAATATCCGGATTCCCATGCTACCCAATTCGAAGAAAGTTCATTTTGATGCATATTCTTCAGGTGTATTCGTTACCAAGAACTATTTCTCAGTATCCTCTACATTCTAGGTATGAGATACCGGATCAGGATCCCACATATGTAAGAGTTACATGGGCTACAGAAAGGTAGAGAACTGAGAATGGTGATATGTCTCTAAGTATTAGAGAATGGTGCAATTGTTGCAGCCAAGTCAGTTGGCAGATATCACCTTGTATTAGATACATTGATTCTGAACAAATGTTATTAGATACCGAACCTGATATACAACATTACATCAGTTTCTTTAAATGAGTTAAAGAAGGATATAATTCTGTATAAGAGGATTATGTTGTGAACATTTTCCTGAATCAAGAGTTGATTCGATCAGGCACGTTATATAATGGCATACAAGTTCTAAATCAAACCACAGTTCAAAGTATCTAGAACACACACAAGAGGAATAGTCCAGAAATGAACGAATCCTTCTTGAGGCATTGTAGACTAGGTCATATCAATGCGACACGACCAGCTAAGCTACATAAGGATGAATATGAGAATCTGTTCGAATTTTCATTTTATAATACTTACCAGTCCTGTCACAAAGATAAGATGACCATAGCTCTGTTTATTGGAAACAGAGAAAGAGTTAGTGAACTCTTGGGACATATACATGATGATGTATGCGGTCCTATGTTTACAAATGCTAAGGTAGGTTCTTCGTACTTCGTTATATTCATCGACTATCTCTCAGGATTCGGACATATGTTCCCGTTGAAACATGAGTCTGAAAATTTTGAGAAATTCAAGGAATATAAGCTTGAAGTTAAAGAATCAGAAGGGTAGAAGTATTAAGTCCTTAGATGTGATCGAGGAGGAGAATACTTGTGTATGGAGTTCCTAGAGTTTCTAAAAGGAGAATGAGATTCTCTCTCAGCTTACCCCTTCGTATACACCAAATCATTACGGTGTATTGGGGCGTAGGTATCACACCCTATGAGATATGACGCGCTCTATGATGAGTACTGCTGAGTTACCTGTTTTCTTTTGGGTGTTATGCACTTGAGAAGCTGCATACCTATTGATTGGGGTTCCGTCCAAATCAGGGCCTACCACTACATATGATATATGGTGTGGGAAGAGACCATGTCTTAAACGAGTTAAGATATGGGGTTGTCCGGCCTATGTTGAAAGGCAGAATCCGGACAAGCTCGAGGCAAGGTCAGTTCTGTACAAGTTTGTTAGGATATCCCGAACATTTGCGAGGGTATATCTTCTACCACACTGAAGAGCAAAAGATGTTTTGTTTCTCAGCATGCCACTTTTTTAGAAAAAGGAATTTCTTGTGAAGAAATTTATGGTCATAAGGTAGAACTGGAAGAAGTTCCAGTTAGACAAACTAACAGCTGATAATTTGGTGAAACCAAAGGATTCAATAGTCTCCAACGAGCCTCAGCCTCTCCGCGAATCTGGTAGGGTTTCTCATCCACTTGAGAGATACTATGGTCTTCTCAGTGACAGTGGGAGCGAGAATTGCATCATGTTTGATGATGGCCCAACTAGGTTCAGGCAGGCCATAACGAGTGGCGACTCTGTGAAATGGCTGGATGCTATGCGATCAAAGATGGAATCTATGTACACCAACAAAGTATGACTTTGAATGTTGCACCTGAAGGGGTAAAACCCATTAGGAGCAAATGGATCTTGAGAAGATTCTTGGTGTAGATGGAAAAGATGAGACTTTCAAAGCTATGTTTAAGTCCATCAGGATCAGTGCGCGCATCGCAGAGTTGGAATATCTGTTTTGATGTGTCAGTCAAAGAGTTTGACTTCATCAAAATGGTAGATGAACCTTGTATATACAAGAAGGTTGTAGAGAGTGAGGTTGTCTTACACGTATTATACGTAGATGACATACTCTTGATAGGAAATAGTTTCCTATCTTACACTCGGTCAAGCTCCTCTTATCACGAGGATTCTCAAAGGAAGATTTGGATGATACCTACTACATCTTATGGATTATGATCTATGGTGATAGATCTAAGTGGATGTTGGGAGTGTCCCAAATCCAGGTATATTAACACCATACTCAAGGGTTTTAGTATGGACGATTCTAAGCGTGGTGGTTTGCCCACTTACTCATGGATCACTCTCTCCAAAAAGATGTCTCCCAAGACTGATTTAGAGAGAGATCGCGTACAAGGGATACCCTATGCTTCGGCAATAGGCTCTATCATAGTATGCGATGTTATGTACCAGACCATATGTAGATGACTCACTAGGTGTAGTGATCAGGAATCAATCGGATCTTAGGAGAATCACTGGAAAACTGTGGAGGACATTCTTAAGTACTTGAGAAGCACTAAAAGAAAGTTCTTGGTTCCAGCTTCCAGAGTGATAAGTTCGACTGAGAGTCAGTCACAGGCATTGTCTTTACCCTCAATAGAGGGACGGTATGTTGGAAGAGTTCCAAGGTAGATACCGTGACATACTAGACGATAAAGGATGAATATATTACTACCAATGATGCTACCAAAGTGGCTGTCTGGACATTTCTTGTTCATAAGATGAACAAGGTTACTACCATTGAGCGTCTAATAACTGTTATTGTGACAACAATGGAGTTGTGGCTTTGGCCTAGGAACACCGTTCCCATCAGCGTTCCAGACATATTCTGAGGCAAGTATCACTTGATCAGGGAGATGGTTGATCTCCAAGGGATCGAGGTCAGGAGAGTAGACCTAAAGGAAAACACAACGGATCTACTCACAAAGGCCTTACCTCTAGAGAGACTTCTCTACAATGGTTGAGTATGGGATACTACAACCTCTGCTATATTGTTGGGTATTGGATACTACAACAGATGGCCTTAGTGCAAGTGGGAGATTGTTAGTTATATGTATGCCCTAGAGGCCATTACTGTACATGCGATGTATATTGTAATGGTTGCTTGGACATATATAGGGAGGACTTTCTTGCTCGACATGATAGTATGCTATCTGGTTGCACTTTATCTTAACATGTTAACAAATACTGTTTTGTGATCACATGTTGATAAAGTCCTTAGGATGATTACTTGACTACCAGGATTATGATGCAGATCATACTAGTGGGGACATGGTAGTCGATAAGTACATCCTTCAAATGTTCCTAGTCGTGGGAGTATCGAGACAGGGCATCGATACTCCAGAGTAGACTAGCATATGCGCTTCTCGACCCATATGATGGGCAATGGATGATCCCATATCCATTGGTGTTTGACATCAGAGAAGGTATATGGGTGCTCAGGGGAGACTGGGTACACTGGACGGACTCGCCGAGAACTCCTAGATGGTATTATACCTATCGTCGGATAGCAGTTCTCTGGTGACGCTGGTACAGGTTAGTCTGTAGACCCGAGATCGTCATAGAGTCTTGTGTGATTCCCACTGTGCTTTGATTTCTACCATACCACGGTCAAGAGATCATGCAAAAAGATGGTTTTTGGGTACAGTCCTGAGTCACATGGAGGCAATGAGCGATAGGAGGGGTTTCGTCTCTCCCGGTATTGGGAGTTGATGTTGCGCTATGCTTTATTGGCCATAATATGAAATTCCTGGCCAGGGTTGCTGAGATTTATTGGTAAGTGTTACCAGTAGTTTCTCGAACCGTTATAGACCTTGCATCGACATGACTTATCAGGCTATTGGGGTCTGACGTTATACCACCCCCAGGCTGTGATATGCGACATATCAGACGAAGAGACCAGACTGTACGGTAGTGTTACTGATTGGATTCGCAGGAGTATGAGTAGGCTTGCTTGTTGATCTTCTGATCGCTCAATACCCGGGTGGCCGTTACGTTTAGCAGAACGCTTGCGGGTTGTGGGTGTTTGATATGATCATCACCTACTGTCGGCATATTGACGAGTCTTTAGAGTCCTACACAGAGGTTTCCTGGTTCGTGCGAAACGAAGTAGGAACACATATGTGATATGTGCGGGACCGATATTAATGCGAGTATGTGATACCGCATTTCATTCTCGCGATATGTGATATCGGTCGGTTATATATGATATAGCCGGGTTATCGGATCAAGTGTTGATTCGATAAGTTGATTCAAATGATATTAGTCGGTTATACATACTATAGCCGGATTATTAAATCAAGTGTTGATTTAATAATTTAATGTATAATTATATATTTGATATATTACATTACATTAACTAATATTATCTCACTTAAGTATTACTTTTTCTCACTTGATGATACATTAATATATATGTGATATATGATTAATTGTATTATTTTCTTTTTGCACACAAAATATATATGTGATATATATAGTTGTGTCATGTTAGGTTACACTTGCAACATGTATGTATGAGACTTATACCATACTACGGTTTATGTTTGGGTTTTATTTATCATTAAGTAATTCACAAAAGATTTGGAATGAGTCATGGTTGAAGCTTAGAGAAGCTTGTAGAAAACATTGACCAAGTCCACTCTTTTGTCATTGCTTAAGATATTTCTTAACCTAACCCTTAACTAATAGCTATGGTTTATTCTCTACATGAGTTAGGCATGACACTAACTTACCTATGGTTGCAATTCTAACCTCACTCTCTCATTCATTTTCTTCATCACTTCTTCTTCTTCCTCAAGAGAGAAAAAGCTTGCTAGCTTTTTCTAAGTGATGAAACCTTGTGAGAAAAATAAATCTAAAGTGAGCCCACTTCCTACTTCATCATCCTCTACTACTTGCCATTTAGTCTAGGGTGTTTGCTTCACTAATCTCACAATTAGTGGAGAGGTAGCATGAGCTAGTGTCTTCTCGACATAGATCATCTTCGGCCTCGAAGACTTCGATGCAAGCTTGTTTCGTACATCTTGTGGAGCCTCTCTAGAGTCCGGGAGTCAGTGATCGCAGCGAAGGGACTACTACACGGAGCTATTGAAGTGAAGGACCGGTCTATAAAGGTTGTATTCCTTGTTCACTTAGATGTAAAGTGTTTACATATCATGTTTAACCCTAATTCTCTAGTTCGATTACTTGGTTGGTTTGTTTAGCACCCAAATTTTTTTAAAGTAGCATGATTGATGCTTGAAAAAACCTTGCTAAGGTGCTAATCTAACCTTATACACTACACGTAATATGATAAGTTACAGATTAAATAAACATGTGCACGAGGGTATATGAGACGACAGGGACACGCGGCGACGATCAAACCCAATTCCACTGGAATTGGACCGGTGAAAATCACCAAAAGACAAGCCCTGCCGGTTCCACCCTTAGGTAATGCTCTGATATTTTTTCCCGAGCACCTCTTGTCCTACCCTACTACCCCCATGTTGTTTGTTTACTCTGCATTCATCCAGAGAACATTAAAATGCCCTTCAAATCAATTTTAATGCATCATTTAACCGTTTAAACCCTAATTTTCCCTATAAATATCACACTCCATTTCACTCATCCTCACTCAGAAATTCCCTGCCAAAACTCTCAAAAAATTCTCAAGTCCTTTTAGTGTGTAAGTGGAGTTAGCGAAGGGTGAAGTTCCGGCAACGTTCCAAGGAGATTCCGGCGACGAAACGACGCCCCGAAACCTCCCTTAGTTTCCCCTCTCCCTTCTCTTATTCAATAGCCTGTAAGTCCCTTCTCCCCCTCTCTTCTACTATCTTAAAAACTTTCATTTCTAAAATCCGACGGAAGCAGAGTTAATCCGACTTCCGATTCGGTTTTTCCTTATAAAAGTTATTTTTCTTAAACAATCAATACCATACTCTCATATAATGTTTAACAAATATTAAAAAACACTTTAAAACAAGTTTCAATTCAAAATAATCTTTTATGCAATTTTTATCATATTTTTACGGTAAAATACCATATACTTCATTTCCGACATAAAACAACATAATACTTGTATTACCTTTAGATAACTCACGAGATAATGACCACCTCATCACAACACACATCTTTGACATAGCACGATGAAGTTTTGGGAATATATTCATAGGATAATACGAGATTACAAATAAATACCATTAACTTGCAAAACCATTTCTTTAAAAAAGTGTATTAAACAATTCTTTGCAATTGCGCCTCTACAACCCACTTTTGGGGACACCGTTCGGGATGGTGCGGGTTATCGCACATCCTCGGGCCTAGTAGAGAGAGTTGCAGACTTCCGAAAGGAGCATTCGATTTCGATGGAATTTTAATGCATTTTTTTAGAAAATGAGATTTCTACAAGAAAATAAATAAAATTTATTTTCATTAAATATATATGTATATAACTATTATCAAAATATCTATTTTAATTATATTATATAAGTATTCCAAATTTTCTAAATCAAAGGAATCACCATTACTTGAAAATACTATCCAAATACAAAACAATTCCAATATTTCAATAAAATACCATATACTATGAAAACTAGATTCTACTCACTAGAAATTTTACTTTTATAAAATATACATCTATGAAAACCCTAAAGACGATAATTAAATGCTTGAGGTGTTTTTTGAAAATTATATCAAACTATTTTTAAATAAACCCCCCTCAAGTTATACTAAATTACAATAAGGACCCTAGTAAACATAGGTTTAAGCGGGACCAGTTCTCTTGAGCCTCAGGGAGTCGGAGAATTTGGGTGCTTGCCTATCTAAGGTAGACAATCTAACAAACAGTGTTATCAACATGGTAACTGTCTTGGAAAAAGACACAAATCCTGCCGTTCATGTGCCGCAGTTACCGTTAACATCAAAACTAATTCAGGATTTCAATTTCTTTTCAAAGTATCCAACTCAGACCGAGTCTCAATCTAATAAATCTGACTTGAATGTGATTCAAGTATAAACTAAAATACATCATGAATCATCCGTCTATTCAATCTATATCAATCTATATTGACTGAACCATATCATAGATATACTCCGCCTACATGACTCTCTATTTATATCCATTCCATCTACTGATATCATGGTTTCGGCAAGTCATCTATCTATATAACAAAACAATACAATCAATACAAAAGACATCGCGGGGTTTATAAGGGGTAGATTGGTATGGAAGGTGTTAGAAGTGGCACGAGACTGTAACCATAATACACCTAACCTGAATATCCATTGCCGTTGTACCGTGGGTGAACGGTTCCTTGTGCTCCGTATACCTTAGTATACGGAATAGTGGGACTCCTCTCGTATACACTGGTATTTTCTGTACCAAGCTACAAACAACATCTTTAACAATATAATCAAACATTATAGTCATATTCTCTTCTGTCTATACTATCTTTGGAACTTACCGAGCGATTGTTCGCTGACGACATTCTTTTCTTCTTTCTTTGGAATGTTGTCAGGTGATTCGGACGCATTAGAGACCGAGCCCAGCACTGAGGATTTGGAGCAGTTTGCGTTTGACCTGGAGCTTTAGACACCTGTACATATTTATTTCATTTCAGTTATGCCATTGTTTAGGCATCGCTTTCTACTCATGTTTTTACATTTCAGTTGTACTTGTAAAAGAATGTTTAATAAATAAAGTTGCTGTCCATTTACATTCCTGTCTTTTGTGTACTTTACTTTATATTACTTAGATACACTTAGCGTGTTTATTTCTGAGTAAATACGTAGCGGGTCTCGCCACGTCCCTTCCCCGTATATTAGGAAGTGGGGCGTGACAGGTTTTGTTGGTGGCCCATGCAGGCCAGCTCTGTATGGACATGCAGGTCAATTCTGCATGGACATGCGGGTTAATTCTGCATTAAGTACTAAGCAATATAACACAAGAATCAGCAACTAAAAACATTCTTTACATATTCCTTTAATCTTCCAATTTCATATATTTTGAATCTGTCCTAACCCAAATTTTTCTTTCAAGGTTATGGATTCCCTAAACAACACCAGCACCAACTTCAACAACACTCCACCACCTCTACCGCTTACACCTACAGTCGCTGCTTCGATCAATTAGCAGATGATACTGCTTGAGGTGATCCGCAGCCTCGTGGAGGGACAACAGCAGCAGACTACTATTCTAATGAACCGTCCAGAGGAGGAAGCACCTGGGGTAAAGCAATTCCGAGCTTTACACCCTAATCAATTCTCGGGAAAAGAGAGCCCTCTAGAAGCTGAGTGGGATCAAAGCATTGAAGATGATCTGGCAGCGGCACAAGTGCCAAAGATTGCTTGGGTTCGAGTTACGAAGCTGCAGCTCACTGACAATGCACGGGTCTGGTGAAAGGCGGAAGAAAGCCGTCTTGACCAACCGATCGAATGGAGGACTTTTCGCGACATGTTTGACGCGAAATACTTCCCAGAGATTGCCCGATTCGACATAGAGCAACAATTTATCCATCTACAACAGGGTTCAATGTGGACCAAGTCCGTAAATGAATATGACACTGAATTTACCATACTCAGTAGGTAAGATATGTCTCAATATTCGATTTTCAATATCACATATTACACAGATAACACAAGACCTTAACAGGTTCGCGGCACATTTGATACCAACTGCTGAGATCTGATCCAGAAGATTTCAGCAAGGGTTAGATTCGAAAATCCAAGCTGCCTTAGCTACATGGGATTTCCCAACCCACGAGTTGGCCCTGAAAGCTATCCGCCGATACGAGACAGTAGTGAAAATGTGGGGCATACCTCAATCTGCCGGGATGAAGCGCCCTGTCACTCAGATAGCAAGAGGAGCCTCTTCAAGGCCACAATTTGTGTCCAAGAGACCGGGAGTACCGAACAACTAGCCCAACCCAGCCTTTTGTACCTATTGTAGGAGAGATGGACATTTGGCGAAAGACTGCCGGCGTGTAAATCACTTTTGCTTAGTCTGCGGCTCAGCTACTCATGACATTGGGTATTGTCCTCGTAGACACAACCCAAATGCTGTACCCAGGCCAGCAATCACTTATCAGCAACGTCCAACTATCTAGGTGTAGGGTTCCTATGAACGACAACAAGGTTTCGGGAGGCATCGTCCATGCCATTTTCAAAATTTTGCCGTTTTAAAGAACCCTAAACTAGAATCGTTAACTAGAGAATCATACGATACTAAAGTAAACTACTTTACTTCTAGGTGATAACGGAATACAACCTTTGTAGACCGGTCCTTCACTTCAATATCTCCTTGTAGTAGTCCCTTCGCTGCGATGAAGTGATCTTGCGGACTCTTGAATGGCTCCATGAGAAGAAGCAACGACCTTTCTTGAAGTCTTCGATGCCGAAGATGATCTACGTCGAGGATACACTAACCCAAGCTACCCTCTTCACTAATGTGGGATTAGTGAAGCAAACACCCTATACTAAAGTGCTAATCTAGTAGAGGATGATGAAGTAGGATTTTTGCTCACTTTGGATTTCTTTTTCTCACTATTATTTCTCACTTTTACAAAACCTAGAGAGCTCTTGAGTTTTGAGGAAGAAGATCAAGAGAGATAATGTTGTCAGAGTGAATGACAACCATGGGTGAGAAAATATCTAATATCCCTTATGTAGAGACTTAACCATGAGTCAAGATAATGGTTGGGTTAACAAATATCTAGTGTGAGACAAAACTAGTGGACTAAGTCAATGGATCTCAAAACTTCATGAAGCTTCATGCCATGTGACAAATTTCCAACTAATAATTGAATTACAATAAATAAATAAACCCTACATTATTTTTATCATGGTGTAAGTCCCATACACCCATGTTGCATGTATCATCAACCTTTGTATAGGACTGTAAAGACTCGTCAATACGCCGACAGTAGGTGATGATCACATCAAGCACCCACAAGCCGTCAGCGGTACTAGCTGGACGTAACGGCTACCCGGGTATTGAACGATCAGAAGATCAGCAAGCTAGCCTGCTCTAACTCCTGCAAAAGCCTGACAGTAACACTACCGTACAGTCCGGTCTTCTCGCCTGATATGTCGCATATCCAGTATAGGGGTGGTAAACGTTAGACCCCAATAACCGATAAGTCATGCCGATGTGAGGCTCATAACTGGTCGAGAAACTACTGATAACACTTATCAGTAAATCTCCATAGCAGCCCTGGCCTGGGACTTGTCTTTATGGCCAATCGAGCACAACGCAACATCAACTCCCAATACCGGGAGAGACGAATCCCCTCCTATCGCTCATTGCCTCCATGCGATACGGGACTGTACCCAAAAGCCACCGTTTTGCACGTTCTCATGAACGTGGTAAGGTTAAAATCAAAGCACAGTGGGAATCACACAAGACTCAATGACGATCTCGGGTCTACAGACTAACCTGTACCAGTGTCACCAGAGAACTGCTATCTGACGATAGGTATAATACCAACTAGGAGTTCTCAGCGAGTCCGTTCAGTATACCCAGTCTCCACTGAGCACCCGTATACCATCTTTGATGTCAAACACCAATGGATGTGGGATCATCCATCGCCCATCATATGGATCAAGATGCGTACACGCTAGTCTACTCCGGAATATCGATACCTTGTCTCGATATACCCTCGGCTAGGAACAGTTTTAGGGTGTACTTGTGGACTACCTTTGTCCCCCACTAGTATGATCTCCATCATAGTCCTGGTAGTCAAGTACACAACCTAAGGGCTCTATCAACATGTGAGAGCAAGATAACATCACATATACAAGTCAACATGTTAAGATAAAGAGCAACTAGATAGCATACTATCATGTCGAGCAAGAAAGTCCTCTCTATATATATCCAAGCCTCCACTATAATATACATCGCATATACAATAATGGCCTCTAGGGCATACATATAACTAACAATCTCCCACTTGCACTAAGGCCAGTTGTTGTAGTATCTCATACCCAACATCCCGAAGAGTCTCTCAAAATGTATCTGGGGAATGGCCTTGATGAGTGGATCCGCCGTGTTGTCCTTCGTGTCAACTCTCCTGACCTCGATCTCCGGGCGATCAACTATCTCCCGGATCAGGTGATACCGCCTCAGAATATGCCTGGATCGCTGATGGGACCTGGGTTCCTTGGCCAAGGCCACTGCTCCATTATTATCGCAATACAAAGGTATTGGATGCTCAATGGATGGAACCACACCAAGTTTAGTTATGAACTTCTTCATCCAGACAGCTTCTTTGGCAACATCGTTGACAGCGATGTATTCAGCCTCCATCGTCGAGTCTGCAATGGTTTCCTGTTTAGAACTTTTCCAACAAACCGCCCCTCCATTAAGGGTAAAGACAAATCCCGAGTGCGACTTAGAGTCATCCTTACACTTTGGAAGCTCGAATCGGTAAAGGACTCCACTTGGAGTTCTCCGTTACCATACACCAAGAACATCTCTTTAGTCCTTCTCAAGTACTTGAGAATGTTCTTCATAGATGTCAAGTGACTCTCTCCTGGATCTGCTTGATACCTACTCACTAAACTTAGTGAGTATGCTACATCGGGTCTGGTACATAACATCGCATAAATGATAGAGCCTACTGCCGAAGCATATGGTATCCCTTGCATGCGAGCTCTTTCCAAATCAGTCTTGGGAGACATCTCTTTGGAGAGAGTGGGTCCAGAGATCGTGGGTAAAAACCCACGCTTGGATTCTTCCATACTACACCTCTTTAGTATGGTGTCAACTGTTAGTGTATATGCCCTAGAGGCCATTACTGTATCATACTAGTTTGTATATTACTTAATGGAAGCTTGGGATATTCACCTTGTATAAACAATCTTGCTCAATATAGTAGTATGCTACTTGGTTTGTTTCTACTTCAATGTGTACATGTGTTTATTTTAGTATATAACCTATACGCATTAGTGGAGCCCTTAGGATCTTTGCTTGATTACCAGCGTTGTGATGGCAGTCACACTAGTGGGGGCTGGGTAATCTATAAGCACATCCTTATACAGGTCCCTAGTCGCAGGACTATCGAGACAGGGCATCGATACTCCGGAGTAGACTAGCGTATGCACTTCTCATCCCAGTGTGGGAGATGGTCTGTCCCACAGCCATCAGTACGTTGTGCTGGAGATAGTATACGGGTGCTCGTTGGGTTACGAGTACACTGGACAGGACTCGTCGGGAACTGACAGGTTGGTATTATACCTATCGTCAGTTATCAGTTCCCAGGTGACATGAGTACAGCTTAGTCCGCTGACTTGACACTGCCACTTCGCCTCGAGTGTGTTCCCACTGCACTTTGATCACTACCCTACCACGGCTCAAAGGAGTCGTGCAAACAGGTAATAGTTGGGTGCAGTCCCGAACACTTGGAGGCAGTGACGGTTAGACAGGATTCGTCTCTCCCGGTATTGGGGGTTGACATCGCGCTGTGTCTAGGAGAGCCATTACACGAGTAGTCCCTGGCCAGGGCAAGCGAGATATACTGGTAGGCTTCCAGTGTTATCTCAGGGTGTTTTGGGCTTCACTCCGACACGACTTGTACCGCTATTAGGGGACTGACGTTTTACCGCCCCTAGGCCCGACATGCGATGTATTAGACGAACAGACCGGACTGTACGGAGACTGTCACATTCAGACTTAGTAGGAGTTCAGATGGGGTTCACCTCGTCAGCCTTCTTATTGGCATCTACCTGGGGACCGTTACGCACAGCTAGTGCCGCTTGCGGTCTGTGGTTAAACCCACTGCCAGCGTAGTGTCGAGTCTTTAGAGTCCCACACAGAGGGTATTCGCCTCTGGGCAAAACAGAGTAGAGGTCGCATGGTTTTGCGACAGGGTTCGTTCTCATCCGCGCACTTGTGCACGTTTGGAGTCCGGACGGATATTACTAGTAGGCTCTGGTTTGAGCCAGATACTGGTATATGTTTTGGGGTTGATTTTATCTCTTGGTATTCATGTTCCTCGGAACAAGAATGCGGGTGTGTATGCACAGTTGATTGAGGCGGAAGAAGAGGTATTTCATTTTCGGAACGGGTGCGTATGCACAGTTGACAGTCGTCTTTTTCCAAACCCTAATGGAATTATGATATATCTATTAATAATATTAATCAAATGAAATTGTGTCATGGTTGGATTTTGTTGACTTGTTGACCATGGTTGACTTGTTGACCATGGTTGAAGGTTTGACCATCATCATTACAAAAGAAAGATGCTTTTTGATTCTTGCAAAACCATTTAAAGAATGTAATGATAATGGTCATTCCAAACCATCCATCAACTATTTCATTTTATTATTATTGTTAATTGATAATTCTTTTCATTTTGATATGGTTGTAAGAAATGAAAAGAATAAGCTCATTCTATCATAACCATTCTCTCTCCTCACTTGTTCTTCTTCCTCCTCTAGTTCAAGGAGAATCCTTCTCATGAGTTGAGAATCCCTCTCCTTGAGATAAAAACACCCCTTAGACACTCTCTACTCACTCTAGGATCAAAGGTTTAGCAAGCCGAAGATTCTAGTTCTCTCAAAGTTCGAGAAAGAGCCCGAAGGTTGAACCCTCAGGTGGATCCATCTTTGACGGAAGAAGGCAACGAGGAAAGCACCATCAATCTCTACAAAAGTTTGAAGAAGAAGGAGTTCAAGTTAGGTATAACCATCTTTCCGAGTTGCTAACTCTCTTTAGCTTGTTTGCTAGTTTTAGTTTAGGAAAAGATCCCGACTTTGTTAGTCCATGTTGCCCCATGCGCCAAAAATTTGATTTTTATACCGTTTCCGTCTCCCCGTAAGAACCGGGGGTCGCAATGTGGACTTACAGTGGTATCAGAGCCTAACTAAACATAAACTAGCTAGGTAGTGAAGTGTAACGAAGTTCGGAACCGAAAAATCCAAAAACCAAACTTTTCAAAAACCCTAGTTTCTGTTAAATTTTTTTCTGGTCAAAACAAAATTTGTTATACACCTAAAATCATCTCAGGATTTTTTAAAGATAACCACCAAAAACAAGCCAGAGATCTGACCAAACGACCGCGTTTCCGCGGCAATAGCAAGCTATTGCCGCTGATCCGCGGCCGTCTTGTCTCCTCTCTGCCTCGATTTTGGTGCAGTGTATCTCTGGATTGGTTTTAGGATTTTTGAGATATATTATATGTGCCCAGATTTTCCAGAATAGAAATTTGTTCTTGGGGGCCTATAATTCCGTATTTTTCCGAACTTCACTACACTTTGACTATGTTGGTTATATCTGTGATGTTTGTATGTATTGAACGTCGGCTAATCGCTATAAGTCGATTAGTCGGGGTTATACATCTCTGTGATCTGTGTTTGATATTGGAATGTGTATATGAATGTGTTGGACTGTCGAGGGTGAATAGCCGGGGTGGATGTGAGATGAGTTTTTGTTTTTCTTTCATTCATTTGTAATATGTAAATTGATGTAATATTATTATTTGTATGGCCGCACAACCGGGTCGGGGTTGTAGCCGTCATTGTATAATTCTTTTTACTGTTTTTGCTCCTAGGATAGACCCATGGAGGGGTGCACAAACTGCCGGGTACTTGGCGGGTAGTTTGCCGCACCCGTAGGGGTCTTGGGTGGGGTATTGGCTATTCACCGCGACCGTGTAATCCGCTTTTCGTTGCAGGCTCGAACGGATTGCGGATTCCTAGTATATCCAATGTATTCATCTGTGATCTGTAATGTCTATCATTGCTATATTTATAACTATTTAGGCGTTGCTTATGTTTTACAGCCGCGCTAGCCCAGCCCCCGCTCTGTCGTTAGTTATGTAACCTAACGGGTGATGACGGGGCCCTGTGGCGAATGCGAATGTCATAAGCGTACGTCATATTTTGGTTGTTTTCTGCAATGGTAGGATTTAAATGATGGGACGCATTAAAAGAACTAATGCAAGAATATCACGCATTAAAAGAACTAATGTAAGATAATAAACCAAGTTAAAATCGTTGGAACACTTTCGAAAAACCACTCGGTTCTTTTCAAAACTAACTTTTAAAATGCGGAGCTTGAGCCACTCCTTCTAAAAGCTATCTCGTTCCATCGATTATATCAAGTTCACTACGTTCACGGTTTCGCCAAAACCATTCGTAGCCCTCCGTCGTTTCACATGAATAGTCAATAGTATTCAAGCTGTGTTTGTTGGCCAAAGTCAAGGGTATTCATGTGCAGTATAGATAGATGCGTTGGTTTGGAACAGTCGTACTGCCTTGTTGGCCAAAGTCAAGGGTAGGTACGGGTGGATTCAAATTAATCTGGAGAACGACGGGTAGAACTTGACATGTGACTTATGATTTGTTGGCCAAAGTCAAGGTCATAAGAGCATGGGGCAAAAATCCACATCGGGAGTTTCATAAGTACTGAAACTTGCTAGATTTGCATACCATTTGGAGTGTGATGATTCTGGTAGGATTCCTTCAGTTTCGTCACGCGATGATATTTGGATCCCGATCCTACTGTGAGTATATGCTACTCCTCGGGAAATTTCTCACTAAACGATCAATGCTATAAACCTAGTAGGTGCCTAGAAAGGTGTTAGCGGGGCTACGCCCCTAGGGAAAAGAGGTTATTTAATTAAGGAACTTCGCGAAAGCGTTGGAAAACCTCCCTCGAAGTACCGACACTGGCCTGGCTGAACGGTTAAGCAAGTATTGTGCGGTGGGATTGATCCCGACTAATTCTTCCTTTATGGTTTGAGGAGGGATTCGAGAGACAGTGGGAGCCATCCTGTTTAGACAAATTAAAAACCACTCTAAACTTGCAAGAGCATCGTGCTAAAGTGTTTCTTCTCTCCCTCCTAATTGCAGCGACCATTCGACATGACTGGACTTAAGTTACTTCTAGATAAAAACATACTGACATGGCCAAACTACAAAGATTGGCTCAGGAATGTCAAAATGGCAATCACTTACGACAAGCTGGGGTATCTTCTTACCACCAAAGCTCCCCCCGTCCCAGGTCCCACCTCCAGCGTCGCGGATAAGGAAATCCGTAAGACTTGGGAGATTGATTGCGCGAAGGCCAGGTGCCTCGTGCTTGCCTCTATGGACAACGAACATCAGAGGAGGCACGAGAATATGGACTTGGAATCCATATTTCTTCATACAAAAGAACTGTATGGAGAGCAGTCTCGTATCGCAAGATACGAAGTGTCGAAGAAGTTATTTTCGGCAAAGTTGGCCGTCGGATCATCGGTAGCGGACCACGTGCTTAAGATGATTGGCTACATTGAGGAGCTCGCGGAACTTGGGACCACGTTGGAAAGTGAACTCTAAACGGATTTAATTCTCCAGTCCCTTCCATCCACTTACGCCCAGTTTATACTGAACTTCAACTTACAAGAAAAGGAATTTGAACTTTCAGAACTCCTCAACATGCTGAGGAGCGCAGAGGGCACCCTACAGAAAGGTAGGGAAACACCCGCTTTGTTTGTAGGAGGATCTTCTTCCTCTAGGTCCAAGGCGAAAGCCAAGGGAAAGAGGAAGAAAGCCCCCGCCAAACCAAGGGGCGGTGTTAGTAAAGTGGGTACAAAGGGAAAAGAAAAGGCAAAAATGATAGCGGAGAAGCTTGTGGGTAAAGAAGAGTGCTTCTATTGTCATAAAAGTGGACACTGGAAGAAAGATTGCAGGGCTTGGAAAGCCAGGACACAGGAACTGAAGCAGGTTGCGGCTTCAGCTTCAGGTGTGTATGTTATTGAAAATTGTCTATCGATAAACTCTACTTCCTGGGTATTGGATACCAGATCAGGATCTCATATCTGTAATTCTTTGCAGGCGTTGAGAAACCGTAGGTTTTTGAAGGCAGGTGACATGACCCTCAGAGTTGCGAACGGAGCTAGCATGGATGCTAAAGCCGTGGGGGACTATCACCTGGGAATGTCTGATGGGCATGTTTTGGTTTTGCGTAATTGCTTTTTTGTACCTAACGCAACTTGTAATATCATTTCTGTATCTTTGGTTTCTAAAGAAGGTTATGAATTTGCGTTTGTAAGTAATGTTGTAAACATTCGCCTTAATCAAGTTCTGATTGGGTCTGGTACACTGAGCAATGGTATATACGTGTTAAACCAACCACAGATTTTCAATGTCCAGAATACACACAAAAGAAAGTCTCCAGATATTAATCAGGCTTTCTTATGGCATTGTAGACTGGGTTACATCAATGAGACACGGTTGACTAAGTTACATAAAGAAGGATACTTGGATCCGTTCGAGTAGCAGTCTTATGCCACTTGTGAATCTTGTCTCATGGGAAAGATGACAAAGACTCCGTTCACTGGACACGGAGAAAGAGCGAGCGAGCTCTTGGGACTCGTACACAGCGACGTGTGCGGTCCAATATCTACACATGCGCGAAGCGGTTACTCTTACTTCATTACTTTTACGGATGATTTTTCAAGGTACGGTTATGTCTTCTTAATGAAACATAAGTCCGAAGCCTTTGAAAAGTTCCAGGAATATAAGAATGAAGTAGAGAAACAGACCGGCAAAAGTATCAAGATTCTAAGATCGGATCGAGGTGGAGAATACTTAAGTGCCGAGTTCCTGAATTATTTAAAAGAGAACGGAATTCTCTCTCAACTTACTCTTCCATACACTCCGCAACATAACGGTGTATCGGAGAGACGGAACCGAACCCTGTTGGATATGGTACGGTCCATGATGAGTAACGCTGAGTTACCGCGATCATTCTGGGGGTATGCGCTAGAATCAGCTGCGTACCTTTTGAACCGAGTTCCTACTAAGACTGTGCCTACTACACCATATGAGATGTGGAGTGGGAAGAGACCCTATCTTAAGCACATTAAGACATGGGGATGTCCAGCTTTTGTTAAAAAGCAGCATGCGGACAAGCTCGAGGCACGCTCAGTACAGTGCAAGTTCGTGGGATATCCAAAGAACTCCAAGGGATATTTCTTCTACTGCGAAGAGGAACAAAAAGTTCTTGTTTCTCGTCATGCCTACTTCTTGGAAACTGAGTTTTTGGAAACCCAGATAAGTGGGAGCACAGTAGAACTGGAAGAAATTCCAGAACCACAAACCATTACTGAAAGCTTAGAGGAACCAGAGGGTTCAAATGAACAGGACATTCCTACGCCGCTCCGCAGGAGTAGTAGGCAGTCTCATCCGCCCGAGAGATACTACGGTTTTCTCATAGACGGGGATAGAGAGGATTGCATCATAGATTATGATGAGCCTACTAGCTTCCAGCAGGCCGTTCAGAGCGTTGACTCGGTAAAATGGCTGGATGCAATGCGGACCGAAATAGAGTCCATGTACACCAACAAAGTATGGACGTTGGACATTGCTCCAGACGGGGTAAAACCCGTAGGATGCAAGTGGATCTTCAAAAGGAAGATTGGTGTTGATGGACAGGTTGAGACCTATAAAGCTAGACTTATAGCAAAGGGTTTCCGTCAAAGACCTGGCTTGGACTATGACGAAACCTTTTCTCCAGTGGCTATGCTGAAATCCATTCGGATCCTTCTTGCCATTGCTGCCTTCCACGATTATGAGATTTGGCAGATGGACATAAAAACCGCTTTTCTAAATGGAAATTTTGAGGAGTGTGTCTATATGGACCAGCCAGAGGGTTTCATTCAGAGTGGGAGCAGCGGAAAGGTGTGCAAGTTGCTTAAGTCCATCTATGGACTAAAGCAGGCATCGCGGAGTTGGAACATCTGTTTTGATGAGACGGTCAAGGAATTTGGCTTTATCAAAAATCCAGATGAACCATGCATCTATAGTAGATTTGTAGCGAGAACTGTAGTATTCCTCGTTTTATACGTGGATGACATTCCCTTAATAGGAAATGACATTCCTATGCTACAATCTGTCAAGGGGTTCTTGTCACACAGGTTCTCCATGAAAGACCTGGGTGATGCCTCATACATCCTGGGGATCCGGATCCATCGTGATAGATCCAAGAGGATATTAGGACTTTCACAGTCCAGGTACATCGACACCATACTGAAAAGGTTCAGTATGGAAGATTCCAAGCGCGGTAACCTACCGGCTTGTCACGGGATCGCCCTCTCTAAAGAGATGTCCCCCAAGACTGATTTGGAGAGGGATCACATGTCTATTATACCCTACGCTTCTGCGGTAGGCTCTATAATGTATGCGATGTTGTGTACCAGACCGGATGTAGCTTATGCACTGAGTGTGGTAAGCCGGTATCAGTCAAACCCTGGGGAGAAACACTGGATAGCGGTAAAGAACATTCTCAAGTACCTGAGAAGGACTAAGGAGATGTTCTTGGTGTATGGCGGAAAAGACCTCCAGATCGAGGCCTTTGCTGACTCCAGCTTCCAGAGTGACAAGGATGATTCCAAGTCCATGTCGGGTTTTGTCTTTACCCTCAATGGAGGGGCGGTGTGTTGGAAGAGTTCCAAACAGGAAACCGTTGCAGACTCGACTATGGAAGCGGAATACATCGCTGCATCTGATGCCGTAAAAGAAGCTGTCTGGATGAGGAAGTTCTTGAAAGAACTTCAGGTGGTTCCGTCCATTGTTGACCCAATACCTCTGTATTGCGACAACAACGGGGCTATAGCTTTAGTGAAGGAACCCAGGTCCCATCAGAGATCCAGGCACATCTTGAGGCGGTATCACCTGATCAGGGAGATCGTGGATCGCAAGGAGATCGAGGTTCGGAGGGTTGCTTCAGAAGAAAACACTGCAGATCCATTCACCAAGGCACTGCCCCAGACTCAGTTCGAGCGGCTGATCGAGATGATTGGTCTTCGATACGCCAGTACATGGCCTTAGTGCAAGTGGGAGATTGTTAGTGTATATGCCCTAGAGGCCATTACTGTATCATACTAGTTTGTATATTACTTAATGGAAGCTTGGGATATTCACCTTGTATAAACAATCTTGCTCAATATAGTAGTATGCTACTTGGTTTGTTTCTACTTCAATGTGTACATGTGTTTATTTTAGTATATCACCTATACGCATTAGTGGAGCCCTTAGGATCTTTGCTTGATTACCAGCGTTGTGATGGCAGTCACACTAGTGGGGGCTGGGTAATCTATAAGCACATCCTTATACAGGTCCCTAGTCGCAGGACTATCGAGACAGGGCATCGATACTCCGGAGTAGACTAGCGTATGCGCTTCTCATCCCAGTGTGGGAGATGGTCTGTCCCACAGTCATCAGTACGTCGTGCTGGAGATAGTATACGGGTGCTCGTTGGGTTACGAGTACACTGGACAGGACTTGTCGGGAACTGACAGGTTGGTATTATACCTATCGTCAGTTATCAGTTCCCAGGTGACATGAGTACAGCTTAGTCCGCTGACTTGACACTGCCACTTCGCCTCGAGTGTGTTCCCACTGCACTTTGATCACTACCCTACCACGGCTCAAAGGAGTCGTGCAAACAGGTAATGGTTGGGTGCAGTCCCGAAGCACTTGGAGGCAGTAACGGTTAGACAGGATTCGTCTCTCCCGGTATTGGGGGTTGACATCGCGCTGTGTCTAGGAGAGCCATTACACGAGTAGTCCCTGGCCAGGGCAAGCGAGATATACTGGTAGGCTTCCAGTGTTATCTCAGGGTGTTTTGGGCTTCACTCCGACACGACTTGTACCGCTATTAGGGGACTGACGTTTTACCGCCCCCTAGGCCCGACATGCGATGTATTAGACGAACAGACCGGACTGTACAGAGACTGTCACATTCAGACTCAGTAGGAGTTCAGATGGGGTTCACCTCGTCAGCCTTCTTGTCGGCATCTACCTGGGGACCGTTACGCACAGCTAGTGCCGCTTGCGGTCTGTGGTTAAACCCACTGCCAGTGTAGTGTCGAGTCTTTAGTTTCCCACACAGAGGGTATTCGCCTCTGGGCAAAACAGAGTAGAGGTCGCATGGTTTTGCGACAGGGTTCGTTCTCATCCGCGCACTTGTGCACGTTTGGAGTCCGGACGGATATTACTAGTAGGCTCTGGTTTGAGCCAGATACTGGTATATGTTTTGGGGTTGATTTTATCTCTTGGTATTCATGTTCCTCGGAACAAGAATGCGGGTGTGTATGCACAGTTGATTGAGGCGGAGGAAGAGGTTTTTTCATTAGTGTTTCGGAACGGGTGCGTATGCACAGTTGACAGTCGTCTTTTTCCAAACCCTAATGGAATTATGATATATCTATTAATAATATTAATCAAATGAAATTGTGTCATGGTTGGATTTTGTTGACTTGTTGACCATGGTTGACTTGTTGACCATGGTTGAAGGTTTGACCATCATCATTACAAAAGAAAGATGCTTTTTGATTCTTGCAAAACCATTTAAAGAATGTAATGATAATGGTCATTCCAAACCATCCATCAACTATTTCATTTTATTATTATTGTTAATTGATAATTCTTTTCATTTTGATATGGTTGTAAGAAATGAAAAGAATAAGCTCATTCTATCATAACCATTCTCTCTCCTCACTTGTTCTTCTTCCTCCTCTAGTTCAAGGAGAATCCTTCTCATGAGTTGAGAATCCCTCTCCTTGAGATAAAAACACCCCTTAGACACTCTCTACTCACTCTAGGATCAAAGGTTTAGCAAGCCGAAGATTCTAGTTCTCTCAAAGTTCGAGAAAGAGCCCGAAGGTTGAACCCTCAGGTGGATCCATCTTTGACGGAAGAAGGCAACGAGGAAAGCACCATCAACCTCTACAAAAGTTTGAAGAAGAAGGAGTTCAAGTTAGGTATAACCATCTTTCCGAGTAGCTAGCTCTCTTTAGCTTGTTTGCTAGTTTTAGTTTAGGAAAAGATCCCGACTTTGTTAGTCCATGTTGCCCCATGCGCCAAAAATTTGATTTTTATACCGTTTCCGTCTCCCCGTAAGAACCGGGGGTCGCAACGTGGACTTACATCAACGTACCTGGATTGGGATAATCTCAGTATCCGTTTAGATCTATCTCTATAGATCTTAATCCCCAAGATATAGGAGGCATCTCCTAGATCTTTCATTGAGAATCTATGTGATAAGAAGAGCTTGACCGAGTGCAGCATATGAACATCATTTCCTATCAAGAGTATGTCATCCACGTATAATACGAGGAAGACAACTTTACTCTCTTCAACCTCTTATATATGCAAGGTACATCTATGTTCTCCGCCAAATACAGAGACGGAACCGCGTGGGTTCGTCTTGCCTGAATTTGGGGCAGATGCTATTTGGTTTTATCCGTCCACCTCTCCGAAAATGCCAAGTTGATTTATGGCACCGTGTATTGGAGGTTTAGACGGATGCGGCCATTGTAGCAAACTTCGTCAGATTCCCCCTAGTTTGAGGGTTTTTTGATTGTGGGGACGCTCTTCCCTGCAGGCGCAAGCCCCTACAGTTAATTACGCTACCGCATTGCGGTAACCACTTTCTCCTTCTCCAGATGGTCACTTCGTGTCGTGTATGTTTGTTTTATTTTTGGTTGCCCGTGGATTGTATAGGAGACTAATTTATGTTGTCTCCCGTAGGGTGTGGATTAGTCCAAATCCGTATCTTCTTAGATTTGGGTTTGGGTTTAAGGATCATTAATCTCATTTGAGACTAAGATCAACTTAAACGTTTGTTAAGGATACGTTAGCCTAATTTTAGACTAAGATCAACTTAACCGTTCGTTAAGGATACGTTAGTCTAATTTTAGACTAAGATCAACTTAACAGGATAATATAGATCCAACAAAAGAGCATTTGGGCTCTGTTGTTTAGTTTAGGGACATTACGGTCCATAATTAGTTTAAGGACATTACGGTCCAATGTAAGTTTAAGGACATCTCGGTCCATGGGTTTAAAGGACCCCACAGTCCGAGGTTAAGGACATCATAGTCCATGGGTTTAAAGGACCCCACAGTCCGAGGTTAAGGACATCATAGTCCATGGGTTTAAAGGACCCCACAGTCCATGGAATGATTGGTTATCGGGACCCGTCACCTCTCTGAAGACGTTGAAGGATTACAACGACAAATATCAGAGGAGTGAAGAGATGTACCCTTAAACCAAAGTTGATTGGGAAATCTGTAGTCCAATTTGGGACTAAGATCAATTAATCTAAATTATGAGCACATGGGCTCAGTTCAATCTGAATTAAGGACTTATGGCCAACTTGGGCTAAGTCCAATTAGGTTTAAAATGTTGGACCTTTGTTTGGACTGTTAAACATTTGTCTGGGTTCAGCCCCGCATTATTTAGCAGTGCTAAACATGGGTCTGGGTTCTGACCATATTTTTATCTTTTACTGGGCACTGACCATTCATCATGGCTCTGGGGTTTTATTTTGAATGTCATATGAAATGATCAAGTTTGGAAGAATGTAGTTGGGATTCAATCAAAGGGGAGATCTTGTCTCTGGAAAACTTAGCTAATTTTGGGCTAAGAATGTTTTGAAAATAGTGTTAAACACTAGAGCATATTTGGCGATCATGTGTTCCCACGTGATGTGCTTAAAACAGTGTTAAACACTAGGGACAAAACGCTCAAAATAGTGTTAAACACTAAAAATGAGGTGGTCACGTGGGGTCACGTGAGGCGCCTGAGAATTGGGCCAAACCTCCTTTTTTTTACTCTCAAAATCTGCAAATAAGTGTTAAACACTTAGCCTTTGTAATCATCACGTGTGGATACGTGATAGTGCCAATGTATCGGGTATTAATTCCTCTGTTTTCCCTCATTTGCCCTTTTTTTTAAAAAGGTGTTTATCAGGGGTCACATGGGGCCACGCGAGGCACCATAAATTAGTACCGCCTTTGGATTTGTTCCATTTTGTTTTGAGGGTCACGTGTGAGCACGTGAGGCATTGCCTCCAATCTTTTTCTTTCTCATCTTGAGGAGTCCATTTAAAGGTCACATGGGGACACGTGACCGTGTCTCATTCTTTCTTTTTTTACTCATTGAGGAGGAGGGTCACGTGTTACCACGTGACCAGGTTGGGTACTGATCTCTTTTCGTGCATGGAGAGTTTTAAGTCCCTTGTTTTAAGAATTAAATTCTTGTGTAGGGTTAAACCCTAGTTTCATTTAGAGAAATTAAATTCCTATGTATTTGGAAGAATTAAATTCTTTTATATGGTTAAACCCTAATTTTATTTGGAGGAATTAAATTCCTATGAATTTGGAAGAATTAAATTCTTTTATAGGGTTAAACCCTAATTTTGTTGGAGGAATTAAATTCCTATGAATTTGGAAGAATTAAATTCTTTTATAGGGTTAAACCTTAACTTTGTTGGAGGAATTAAATTCCTATGTGCTTTGTGGGAGAATAAAATTCTCTGGACTTAGGTCCTCTCCTAGGCTTTAGATCTGCATGACAGAATCTCCCCGATGAGAATTAAATTCTCAACTTATGTGGAGATCTGCTTCTGCAGATCTTCAACCAAAGGGAGAACTAAGTTCTTATTCAGAAGAGTTAAACTCTTAGATTGAGAATTAAATTCTCTTTATTTTATAGAATGATCCCTCACCTAGGATTTCTTTCTTTTCGCAAGAGACCTTCTTTTCTCTATGGAGAATTAAATTCTCTTTTCTTTTGTATTCCTCTCTGTTGTTCTCCCCTTCCCAAAAATCTCTCCCTTCATCTCTTCTTGGCTCCTATTTATAGGAGAAAGAAAGAATCAGTTTGTTTAGACAATCTTTCATTGAAAGATTTCAATTTATTTTGTAACCAACATGATCTTTTAGATCACTCAGTGAATTTTATTCACCATTGGATTTTTAATCCAAAAGATATTTTATCTGTTATTCCTGGCAAATTTCAGGGAAATATCTCCTTGTATAGAATCTTTCCATAAATTGGTGATTTTTAATCACCATTGGATTTTTAATCCAACGGTGCTCCACTTTACAGAGCGCAATCTTTTTGTTTGGAAAGATCCAAGGAAATATTAGGGTTTTTGATTTCCCTCAATTAGAATTTAATTCTATTGTTTCACGGGGTTTAAGAGCCCATCACGTGTTGGCACGTGACCCCATTTAATTATTTATTTTATTCAGTGCCTACAGGCTTTGCCTGTAAATGGTCACGTGTGGGCACGTGATGCCCGGTCATGTGTGGGCACATGACACCTCATAACTTTTGATACCGGATGAATTATGAGGCACATAATATATCAAATCGAAGGATTTTTTGAGATGCTTTCAATACCATCAGAATTTAGCTGTTTCTCATTCGGGATTCTGTCAAAATACAGCTCAGAAAATACTTGTTCGCATTTTCTTAAGCGTATCGCTGGCATTTGATACCTTGGGATCTTTTGCGCAGAATTTTTTTTGGCGGGAACAAATACCCCCCCACTACTTTTCCCACGTAAGTATATACGTGGGTGAAATAGTGCAGAGTAATTCATAGCGTATGACCAGTTTCGGGTTGGTATATAATTTTCAGAATCTTGATCTGAGAAGATAACGAGCGGACACAAGTGTCGTCATTTATCATTGACTCAAATATCGACTCTTAAGAGATATAGTTCCAAACCCTCAACTCCATGAGCCGCACCCTTCTATTTTTTTATGTTTTACTCTGGCGTGAACTAGTTTATATGCTCATGAGTAACTTCTCCATTTCAGTGGCATGCAGCTTTGGCAAGTGTGCCCATAGATGGTAGATAACTGTTCATCTTGAACTCTTTATAAGGCAGCGATGACTTAGGAAACAGGGTTAGGATCCGTTGTCTAAGACATTCCAACTTTATGAGCCATGAGGGTCTCACAAAGGTTTTTCTCCCTACGAGTTGTGAGGATCTCGTAGGTGTCTTTTCTCCTTAGGAGTCGTAAGGACTCCTACGTACGTTTTCTCTTGAGAATCGTAAGGATCCCACAAGAGAATTTTCTTTATGCGCAGGGACACTAATTTCCCCGCAAGTTGAGATGAATCGAGAGATTCTCGCAAAGACACTGATTTCCTTGCTGGTCGAAACGAATCGAGAGGCTCTCGCCAAGGACACTGATTTCCTTGAATCGAGATAAGAAGTGATGGCTTAGGAAACAAGTCGAGAGGATCTCGTAGGTGTATTTTCTCCTTAGGAATCGTGAGGATTCCTAAGTGTGTTTTCTCTTGAGAGTCGTAAGGATCTCACAGGAGAATTTTCTTCCTTACAAGTCGAGAGGACTCGTAAGTGATTGATGAGTTGACCTACTCCCGAGTCAAAGCATTGCTTCAACAGGGAGGTCGAGGGTTGACATTGGGTTGTTTGTGCACCGCCGAGTCATGGAACTGGGAACTTTGCCGCGGCTCCGCTTTGCTGACATTGTATATTCCTACAGAGACACTGATTTCTCTGCGGGTCGGCGCGAATCGAGATGTTCTCGTCAAGGACGCTGATTTCCCTGAATCGAGGTATTTGCCAAGGACATTAATTTCCTCGGAGTTGAGACGAATCGAGGTATTCCTGCAAAGACACTGATTTCCTTGCGGGTCGACGCGAATCGAGATGCTCTCGCCAAGGACGCTGATTTCCCTGAATCGAGGTTTTGCCAAGGACACTGATTTCCCTGGAGTCGAAACGAATCGAGGTATTCCTGCAAAGACACTAATTTCTCTGCGTGTCGACGTGAATCGAGGTGCTCTCGTCAAGGACGCTGATTTCCCTGAATCGAGATTTTTGCCAAGGACACTGATTTCCTCGGAGTTGAAACGAATCGAGGTATTCCTGCAAAGATGCTGATTTCTCTGTGGGTCGACGCGAATCGAGATGCTCTCGTCAAGGACGCTGATTTCCCTGAATCTAGGTTTTTGCCAAGGACAATGATTTTCCTGGGGTTGAGACGAATCGAGGTATTCCTGCAAAGACACCGATTTCCTTGCGGGTCGACGCGAATCGAGATGCTCTCGTCAAGGATGCTGATTCCCTGAATCGAGGTTTTTGCCAAGGACAATGATTTCCCTGGGGTTGAGACGAATCGAGGTATTCCTGCAAAGACATTAATTTTCTTGCGGGTCGACGCGAATCGAGATGCTCTCGTCAAGGACGCTGATTTCCCTTAATCGAGGTTTTTGCCAAGGACACTGATTTCCCTGGGGTTGAGACGAATCGAGGTATTCCTGCAAAGACACTGATTTGCTTATGGGTCGACGTGAATCGAGATGCTCTCATCAAGGATTCTGATTTTCCTGAATCGAGATTTTTGCTAAGAACACTGATTTCCCTGGAGGTTGAGACGAATCGAGGTATTCCTGCAAAGACACTGATTTCCTTGCGGGTCGACGCGAATCGAGATGCTCTCGTCATGGACGCTGATTTCCCTGAATCAAGGTTTTTGCCAAGGAAACTGATTTCCCTGGAATTGAGAAGAATCGAGGTATTCCTGCAAAGACACTGATTTCCTTGCGGGTCGACGCGAATCGAGATGCTCTCGTCAAGGACGCTGATTTCCCTGAATCGAGGTTTTTGCCAAGGACACTGATTTCCCGGGGGTTGAGACGAATCGAGGTATTCCTGCAAAGACACTGATTTTCTTGCGGGTCGACGCGAATCAAGATGCTCTCGTCAAGGACGCTTATTTCCCTGAATCGAGGTTTTTGCCAAGGACACTGATTTCCCTAGGGTTGAGACGAATCGAGGTATTCCTGCAAAGACACTGATTTCCTTATGGTTCGACGCGAATCGAGATGCTCTCGTCAAGGACGCTGCTTTCCCTGATTCGAGGTATTTGCCAAGGACGCTGATTTCCTCGGAGTTGAGTCGAATCGAGAGATTCCTGCAAAGACACTGATTTCCTTGCGGGTCGACGTGAATCGAGATGCTCTCGTCAAGGACGCTGATTTCCTTGAATCGAGGTATTTGCCAAGGACGCTGATTTCCCTGGGGTTGAAACGAATCGAGGTATTCCTGCAAAGACACTGATTTCCTTGCGGGTCGACGCGAATCGAGATGCTCTCGTCAAGGACGCTGATTTTCCTGAATTGAGATTTTTGCCAAGGACACTGATTTCCCTGTGGTTGAGACGAATCGAGGTATTCCTGCAAAGACACTGATTTCCTTACGGGTCGACGCGAATCGAGATGCTCTCGTCAAGGACGCTGATTTCCCTGAAGCGAGGTATTTGCCAAGGACGCCGATTTCCTCGGAGTTGAGTCGAATCGAGAGATTCCTGCAGAGACACTGATTTCCTTGCGGGTCAACGCGAATCGAGATGCTCTCGTCAAGGACGCTGATTTCCCTGAATCGAGGTATTTGCCAAGGACGCTGATTTCCTCGGAGTTGAGTCGAATCGAGAGATTTCTGCAAACACACTGATTTCTTTGCGGGTCGACGCAAATCGAGATGCTCTCGTCAAGGACGATGATTTTCCTGAATCAAGGTATTTGCCAAGGACACTAATTTCCCTGGGGGTTGAGACGAATCGAGGTATTCCTGCAAAGACACTGATTTCCTTGCGGGTCGACATGAATCGAGATGCTCTCGCCAAGGACGCTGATTTCCCTGAATCGAGGTTTTGCTAAGTAGAGTGATTTCCTCGGAGTTGAGACGAATCGAGGTATTCCCGCAAAGACACTGATTTCCTTGCGGGTCGACGCGAATCGAGATGCTCTCGCCAAGGACGCTGATTTCCCTGAATCGAGGTTTTGCCAAGGACACTGATTTCCTTGGGGTTGGTTGATTTGTTTCCGAGACGGAGCGTTGATCTGGCGGAGAGGTCATTGGTTAACTTGTTTCCGAGACGGAGCGTTGATCCGGCGGGGAGGTCATTGGTTGACTCTAGCTTGTCTGTGGACCATAGAGTCTTGGAACTAGGACTTTGCCGTGGCTCCGCTTTGTTAACGTCGCGTCCAAATCTTGCTGGAATGAGGAGGAACGCCGTTGTTGTTCTTCTGGGATGCAGATGTTGCCGTCAAGATCTGACTCTCCCTTTGACAAGGTCTGGTGGGGAAATGTAGTCCCCTTTTTGTTTATGCCCATGGATTGTATACAGGGGTTATTATGGACTCACCTGTAAGGTAAAAGTTTCATTTCTCATGTATTTTTTGTTTTCTTTCCGCGATGCTCTATCATTTCAGCTTTTTGTATTGCGAAAGTCGCGATTGTCCAATCATTTCGGCTATTTTTCGCGGTGCCCAATCATTTCGGCTATTTTTTTACTCGTTTCTTTTTATTGCGAGTTGCCCAATCATTTCGGCTGTTCTGTATGCATATATTTTACTTGCTGATTTCGTTGCAAGTTGTCCCCATCATTTCGGCTATTTAATATGCATTTTTGGCTCGTTGGCTTTTCGCCGCGAGTATGGAACTTGGAATCCGGTGACAATCTTAGCATCAGTATCGCTGCGACTGGAATATTTTCAGGAGCGAATCATCATCTGCCTTCGTCGATTCGAACAAAGGTGGCTTAGCAAACATGGTTAAGATCCTGTCGACTAAGGCTTTTGACTTCATGAGCCGTAAGGGTCTCATAAAGGTGTTTCTCCCTACGAGTTGTGAGGATCTCGTAAGTGTCTTTTCTCCTCAGGAATCGTGAGGATTCCTAAGTGTATGTTCTCTTGTAAGTCGTAAGGATTTTGCAAGAGTGTTTTCTCCTTGTAAATCGAGATGACCTACAAGTGTTTATTCATCAAATGAGGGCATTCCTCGTCGTTGGTGGGACTCGACAAGGAAATGATTATTTGTGCCCGTGGATTGTATACAGGGGTCAGTATTGAACCGCTTGTAGGGCAATCTGGGGATTGTGATGGCTTAAGAACATGTTCAGATCCCTGTAGCTTAAGGCTTTTGAATCTTATGAGCCGTGCGGGTCTCATAAGAGGGTTCTCCTTACGAGTCGTGAGGATCTCGTAAGTGTAACTTCTTCTTAAGAATCGTGGGGATCCCTAATTGTGTTGCTCCTTTGTGAGTCGTAAGGATCTCACGCAGGTGTTTACTCCTTACAAGGTCAAGAGGATCTCGCAAGTGTGCACGAATTTTTTTACGAGCCCGTGCCCTCTTGGGTTTTCACAAACTCGCCGGTAGCCCTGCTATTTTTACTCACGGAGCCCTTTCGGGTTTTCATCCGTGCCCATTTTACTTATGGACGTACCATTTTTTTTACGAGTCTGCGCCCTTTCGGGTTTTCACAAACATCGCCGGTAGTCCTGCTGTTTTTACTCACGGCGCCCTTTCGGGTTTTCATCCGTGCCTATTTTGCTTCTGGACATACCTTTTTTTTGGGTTTCAAGTGGGATATTCCACTTGATTGCAGGACTCGTTTGTAAGCCCCTTGATATCCTTTCTATTCTTTGAGAAGAAAGGACCATCTTACGTAGAGATTCTTCCTCCAGTGAGAAATATGCCCCCTGTGTATACTTCGGGGGAGCGAGTACCCACGCCGTTGCTATTTTGGTGACAGGTTGTTTCAAAGTCGCTCATTTTTTTTGTTGAGCGTCGGCAACAAATACCACCTTACCTCCGCTTTTCATTCATCTTCATCAGATGATGAAGGGTCTTGACTCAGCTGATCCAATCAAGTCATTTTATCCATGAGCTCTTGGAAGCCTGTCGGCTTGAAAAGGGACATATACGAGGACACCTTTGAATTTGGGTCAAGGGTGGCTATGGGCATTCTTATGGCTGCAACTTCATCGATGCGTTGCTTGTATTTGACCAGAGATTTCGCCATCGGGTAACACATTGAACCCAAGTCTCATTCGGTTTAACCCTTTCGTTGACTAGTGCCGTCACGGTAGTGCGTTTATTCACACTAGTGAATCTCTGACAGGAGGGCATCTCCATTTCGTCGAAGGTATTCATGGATTCATTCGGGAGTTCCGCATACCATTCGAAGGCAATGCCCGCCAGACAGCCGATGAACTGTCAGAGGAGAAGTATATCAGTATTGCCGCCCATGGGTTCAAATCGCGCAATGTGCCGGCGAGAATTCTCAGTTCCTTTGTACATGTGGCACGTTGGAAGTGTGTACTCTGGCGGATACTGTATTTGATTGTGCCATGTCGGATACGGTCGACCAATCTTGATTGATCTATTTGCGGCTTCACTGGCATAGTGAGCTTCGATTTGCTGAGCGATATATTCGTTAAGCTTTGCTTTTAGGAATCATTTCCTCCTCAGCCATTGATGAGCTTTGCAGAGGATTTGAAATGTCATCCTTATCTTTAAGACCGACTACCGGCAGTTCATCTGCCAGTGGTTCCGATTGAACCATCATTCCAGCCATATTCTGAATCAGAAGGGCCATCTGGTTCATTTTAGTGGACATTTCTGCCGCTTCTGCATCTCCCTTTTTCAGAGCGCGCTTTAGGAAATCAATATCCGACTCCTTCTCTATTCTTTCTCCAGGTGCGACTTCGGGATTTGCCTTAAACGATGGATTAGCGTGTGGTGCCGCCTGAGCAAGCATCTTCTGCAGCTTTTCACGTTGCAGTTGAACTTTTGTTAAGGACCGATTTTGAGGTCGGTGGCTAGTAGAAGCTCGAACTTCGTCTTTGGAATTCACCACATAGACTATGTGAACTACCATGCCCCCAAGCTTGGGGTGTTTGGAGTTTTTGGCCTTTGGAGTTTGCTTCGGGCACTTGAGCTTTATTGGGCCTCCTTTTTTGTGAAAAGCCGCTTTGGTTTTGAGAGGAACCGCTGTATTAGGATCCGTCTTGGGGTGAGTCCCCTTCACCTGCTTCCACACCTTATATATAGATGAGGAAAGTTGTCTCAGGGAGCGAACTTGAATCTACTCTCGTGGGATCTCCATGGGCTGTGGAGACTTCTTCAGTATTGCGGTAGGAGAATTTTGTCTGACCCTTCACAACAGTTTGAAGCTATTCCCAGTTGGAATAACAACATTCACCACTGAGGTTGAAACAGGACCATACGGAGGACTGCCCCAAGCTCATTTTGTATGACGCTGATATCGACGTTGGCCGTTTCTTACAGACGGGATTTGATTAGCTTCAGGATTTTCCTGAGCCTGCCCCCTGTTTCCTTTGAGAGCTTGAATATTCTGCCCCCTGCGTCGACCTTGGTCCTTGGCATGTGCCATTTGTTTGAGGACTGATTCCATCGGCAAAGCTGCTGCTTGGGGAACCAGCCTGTGGAAGACAGACTTCCTCTGGGATTCCTCCATCGGCGTTGAGGCACCGAGGGTGGGAGGTGGGAGTATCGATCCAAAGCGAAGCCCGTTGATTTCTTGAAGAGCCGGATTGCAGAGATTTGAGGCTGCAAGTGGCCCATACTTGACTCCACCAGATGTGATAGAGCCTGAGTTGGGGTGAGTAAAAGCAAACACCATTCTCGGAAAAGATGAAATGCCGGCTTCAGTATCCACTCCCCTAAGGGAAACCACAAACATACACACCGCGATTATTTGATCACGGAAAAAAGTCCTACCGGGCGTGCCAGAATCTGTTCTCCGCCAAATACAGAGACGGAACCGCGTAGGTTCGTCTTTCCTGAATTTGGGGGCAGATGCTATTTGGTTTTATCTGTCCACCTCACCGAAAATGCCAAGTTGATTTATGGCACCGTGTATCGAAGGTTTAGACGGATGCGGCCGTTGTAGCAAACTTTTTCAGATTCCCCCTTGTTTGAGGGGTTTTGATTGTAGGGACGCTCTTCCCTGCAGGCGCAAGCCCCTGCAGTTAATTACGCTACCGCATCACGGTAACCACTTTCTCCTTCTCCAGATGGTCACTTCGTGTCGTGTATGTTTGTTTTATTTTTGGTTGCTCGTGGATTGTATACGGAGAATAATTTATGTTGTCGCCCGTAGGGCGTGGATCAGTCCAAATCCGTATCTTCTTAGATTTGGTTTTGGGGTTAGGTTTAAGGATCGTTAATCTCATTTGAGACTAAGATCAACTTAAACGTTTGTTAAGGATACGTTAGTCTAATTTTAGACTAAGATCAACTTAACCGTTCGTTAAAGATACGTTAGTCTAATTTTAGACTAAGATCAACTTAACATGATCATTTAGATCCAATAAAAGAGCATTTGGGCTCTGTTGTTTAGTTTAGGGACATTGCGGTCCATAATTAGTTTAAGGACATTACGGTCCAATGTTAGTTTAAGGACGTCTCGGTCCATGGGTTTAAAGGACCCCACAGTTCGAGGTTAAGGACATCATAGTCCATGGGTTTAAAGGACCCCACAGTCCGAGGTTAAGGACATCATAGTCCATGGGTTTAAAGGACCCCACAGTCCATGGAATGATTGGTTATCGGGACCCGTCACCTCTCTGAAGACGTTGAAGGATTACAACGACAAATATGAGTGAAGAGATGTACCCTTGAACCAAAGTTGATTGGGAAATCTGTAGTCCAATTTGGGACTAAGATCAATTAATCTTAATTATGAGCACATGGGCTCAGTTCAATCTGAATTAAGGACTTATGGCCAACTTGGGCTAAGTCCAATTAGGTTTAAAATGTTGGACCTTTGTTTGGACTATTAAACATTTGTCTGGGTTCAGCCCCCCATTATTTAGCAGTGCTAAACATGGGTCTGGGTTCTGACCATATTTTTATCTTTTACTGGGCACTGACCATTCATCATGGCTCTGGGGTTTTATTTTGAATGTCATATGAAATGATCAAGTTTGGAAGAATGTAGTTGGGATTCAATCAAAGGGGAGATCTTTTCTCTGGAAAACATAGCCAATTTTGGGCTAAGAATGTTTTGAAAATTGTGTTAAACACTAGAGCATATTTGGCGATCACGTGTTCCCACATGATGTGCTTAAAACAGTGTTAAACCCTAGGGAAAAAACACTCAAAATAGTGTTAAACACTAAAAATGAGGTGGTCACGTCGGGTCATGTGAGGCGCCTGAGAATTGGGCCAAACCTCCTTTATTTTACTCTCAAAATCTGCAAATAAGTGTTAAACACTTAGCCTTTGTAATCATCATGTGTGGACACGTGATAGTGCCAATGTATTGGGTATTAATTCCTCTGTTTTCCCTCATTTGCCCTTTTTTAAAAAAGGTGTTTGTCAGAGGTCACGTGGGGCCACGTGAGGCACCATAAATTAGTACTGCCTTTAGATTTGTTCCATTTTGTTTTGAGGGTCACGTGTGAGCACGTGAGGCATTGCCTCCAATCTTTTCTTTATCATCTTGAGGATTCCATTTAAAGGTCACGTGGGGACACGTGACCGTGTCTCATTCTTTCTTTTTTTACTTATTGAGGAGGAGAGTCACGTGTTACCACGTGACCAGGTTGGGTACTGATCTCTTTTCGTGCATGGAGAGTTTTAAGTCCCTTGTTTTAAGAATTAAATTCTTGTGTAGGGTTAAACCCTAGTTTCATTTAGAGGAATTAAATTCCTATGTATTTGGAAGAATTAAATTCTTTTTTAGGGTTAAACCCTAATTTTATTTGGAGGAATTAAATTCCTATGAATTTGGAAGAATTAAATTCTTTTATAGGGTTAAACCCTAACTTTGTTGGAGGAATTAAATTCCTATGTGTTTTTATGGGAGAATAAAATTCTCTGGCTTTTGGTCCTCCCCTAGGCTTTAGATCTGCATGGCAAAATCTCCCCGATAAGAATTAAATTCTCAACTTATGGGGAGATCTGCTTCTGCAGATCTTCAACCAAAAGAAGAACTAAGTTCTTATTCAGAAAAGTTAAACTCTTAGATTGAGAATTAAATTCTCTTTATTTTATAGAATGATCCCTCACCTAGGATTTCTTTCTTTTCTCAAGAGACCTTCTTTTCTCTCTGGAGAATTAAATTCTCTTTTCTTTTCTATTCCTCTATGTTGTTCTTTCTCTTCCAAAAAATCTCCCCCTCATCTCTTCTTGGCTCCTATTTATAGGAGAAAGAAAGAATTAGTTTGTTTAGACAATCTTTCATTGAAAGATTTCAATTGATTTTGTAACCAACATGATCTTTTAGATCACTCAGTGAATTTTATTCATCATTGGATTTTTAATCCAAAAGATATTTTATCTGTTATTCCTGGCAAATTTCAAGGAAATATCTCCTTGTATAGAATCTTTCCATAAATTGGTGATTTTTAATCACCATTGGATTTTTAATCCAACGGTGCTCCACTTTACAGGGCGCAATCTTTTTGTTTGGAAAGATCCAAGGAAATATTAGGGTTTTTGATTTCCCTCAATTAAAATTTAATTTTATTATTTCAGAGGGTTTAAGAGCCCATCACGTGTTGGCACGTGACCCCATTTAATTATTTATTTTATTCAGTGCCTACAGGCTTTGCCTGTAAATGGTCACGTGTGGGCACGTGATGCCCGATCACGTGTGGGCACGTGATGTCTCATAACTTTTGATCCCGGATGAATTATGAGGCCCATAATATATCAAATCGAAGGGTTTTTTTGAGACGCTTTCAATACCATCAGAATTTAGCTGTTTCTCATTCAGGAGTCTGTCAAAATACGGCTCGGAAAATACTGGTTCGCATTTTCTTAAGCGTATCGCTGGCGTTTGATACCTTGGGCTCTTTTGCGCAGAATTTTTTTTGGCGGGAACAATCTACATTTTTGATGACGTCAAACTCTTTGACTACAACATCAAAACAGATGTTCCAACTCGGCGATACTTGCTTTAACCCGTAAATAGATTTAAGCAGCTTGCACGCCTTGACGCTGCTCCCAATGTCCACGAAGCCCTCTGGCTCAGTCATGTACACGCACTCTTCTAAATCACCATTTAGAAAGGCGGTTTTAACATCCATTTGCCAGATTTCATAGTCATGGTATGCAGCGATGGCAAGCAGGATCCGGATGGACTTAAGCATAGCCACTGGAGAAAATGTTTCATCATAGTCCACACCTGGTCGTTGACGAAAACCTTTTGCAACAAGTCCAGCTTTGAAAGTCTCAACTTTTCCATCTACACCAAGTTTCTTCTTAAAGATCCATTTTCTCCTAATGGGTTTTACCCCTTCAGGAGCAACTTCCAAAGTCCATACTTTGTTGGTGTACATGGATTCCATCTCAGATCGCATTGCATCCAGCCATTTCACAGAGTCCCCACTCGTGATGGCCTGCTCGAAGCTAGTTGGGTCATCATCAACCATGATGCAAACCTCGCTCCCACCGTCTACGAGAAAACCGTAGTATCTCTCAGGTGGATGAGGAACCCTACTAGATTGGCGGAGAGGCTGAGGTTCGTTGGGAGCTATCGAATCCTCTGGTTCTACCAAATCTTCTTCTGTAGTTTGTGCGGTTGGAACTTCTTCCAGCTCTACCTCTTTGCCACTAATTTCTTTTGCAAGAAATTCCTTTTCTAAAAAGGTGGCATGTTGAGCAACAAACACCTTTTGTTCCTCACTGAGGTAGAAATGATATCCATACGAATTGCTTGGATATCCCACAAACTTGCAAAGAACTGATCTTGCCTCGAGCTTGTCCGGATTTTGCTTTTTAACATAGGCCGGACAACCCCATATCTTAACTCGTTTAAGAGATGGTATCTTCCCATTCCATATCTCATATGGAGTGGTAGGCACCGATTTGGTTGGAACTTTATTCAATAGGTATGCAGCCGTTTCCAGCGCATAACCCCAAAAAGAAATAGGTAACTCAGCGGTGCTCATCATAGAGCACACCATATCTAATAGGGTGCGATTCCTCCGCTCCGATACACCGTTGTGCTGTGGTGTATACGGAGGAATAAGCTGAGAGAGAATCCCATTCTCTTTTAGATAGTCCAGGAATTCTGTGCTCAAGTATTCTCCTCCCCGATCCGATCGTAGGATTTTAATACTTTTACCCGTTTGGTTCTCTACTTCGGATTTAAATTCCTTGAATTTCTCAAAAGTATCAGACTTTTGTTTCATCAGGAACACATGTCCATATCTTGAGAGATCATCAGTGAATGTAATGAAGTAGGAAGAACCATTCCTGGCATGTGTAGACATGGGACCGCATACATCACTATGTATCAGTCCCAAGAGCTCACTAGCTCTTTCTCCGTATCCTGTAAACGGAGTTTTGGTCATCTTGCTTTTGAGACATGACTGACAAGTGTCATAAGATGAAAATTCGAACGAATTCAAATATCCATCCTTATGTAACTTAGCTAGTCGTGTCACATTGATATGACCTAGTCTACAATGCCACAAGAAGGAATCGTTCATTTCTGAACTTTTCCTCTTGTGTGTGTTTTGTACGTTCAGAACTGTGGTTTGATCTAGAACGTATATGCCATTATTTAACGAGCCTGATCCAATCAACTTTTGATTTAGGAAGATGTTCATAATATCATCCTGTACTACAAAATTATATCCCTCTTTAATTAATAAAGAAACTGATATAAGATTGCATATCAGGGTCAGAATGTAATAGCATTCGTTCAGAATCAATGTATTACCATTTGGTAATACAAGGTGATATTCTCCAACTGCTTTGGCTGCAACATTTGCCCCATTCCCTACTCTTACGGAATGATCACCCATTCCCAGTTCTCTACCTTTCAGTAGCCCATGTAACATGTTACATATGTGGGATCCTGACCCGGTATCTAATACCCAGGACGTAGAGTGTACTGAGAAACAGTTCTCGGTTACTAACACACCCGAAGAAGATGCATCAACATGCTTATTCTTCGTTTGGGTGGCGTGGAAATCCGGATATATTCCTATTCCCTGCTCATACTTATAACAATTATAGGTTGGATAGGAACCAACGTTTCCCTGCTCAGCATAAAAAGCGGGTTCGGTCAATACATCCATATTATTGTCTTGATTAAGGCCTGACATGGTCGCTACCTGGAGAGAGAGAGAGAAGAAAACTTAGCGTATACTCTTGCAAAGACCAGATTGGTTATTTATCTTATCTAATCGATGTCTCCCACTGCTATTCTCAAATTTTCCTTCAAACCTTTAAAAAGAAAATTCAGCCAGGATTAATTGTATTCTACAACTTCGCTAACCGTTCAGCCAGACCAGTGCCGGTACTTCTGATGGAGGTTCCCCGTGCTTTCGCACGGACCTAATTAAAATAAACCTCATTTTCCCAGAGACGTAGCCCCGTTGACACCTTTCTAGATACCTAATGAGTTAGCCAATTGTAAAGTACAAAACTCTCCCGGGAGCAACTCTTGCTCACAGTGGGTATCAGGATCCAACTATCTCATAGAAGGAATGCAATCTCATTGCAAATTTCAACACTTGAAATTCCTGATAATCTTTTGCCTCTAGCAACTTATGACCTTGGCTACGGTCAACAAATCATAAGCGCTAGCCAAGTTTAACCCATCATTTCTGATTGAATTAAACCTACCCGTACGACCCTTGGCTAATGTCAACAAAGTCGTATGACTACCCTAATCCAATCGCATCTCATGCTTTAGCAGATAAGCACTAATTAGCTACCGCACACTACGCTTTGGCTAAGATCAACAAACGTAGCACAAATACTAAGTAGGACTTATCTGAAATGATGGAGGGCTACGACAGGTTTTTAAGAAAACCTTTTGCGTAATGAACTTGATATAGTTGTAGAAATAAGTGATTTTTGAAAAGGAGCGTTTTTGAGGCTTTTTACTAGTTTCGCTAAAGAGGTCACTCCCGGTGAAGGGATCTCGGCTCTTTCCTTATCGAATAAGGTGCTGGATATTCTACAAGAAATACCGCTATGCAAAGCAAGAAATAAAAGAGGCAATCAAAAACAAAACCGAGTTGGTTGTAGTATCTGCTAGCTTTTGCTAAAGAGGTCACTCCCGGTGAAGGGATCTCGGCTCTTTCCTTATCGAATGAGGTGCTGGATATTCTACAAGGAATACCGCTATGCAAAGCAAAAAATAGAGCTACCCTTTTTGAAAATATGATTCTACAACATGTTGTAGGTTTCTTCTCTTTTCATTAATCTCATTAATGAAATCCCATCATTTATGATTCCTAAGCATCATAGAAGAAACGAAAATACAACGTACGCTTATGCCATCCGCATTCGCCACAGTGTCCCGTTATGCACCATTAGGTTACTTAACTAACGGCATACCGGGACGGGACTAGCGCGGGTGCAAAACCTAAGCAACGTCTACTATATATCTCATATATGATGTATATCCATTCATCTCATAATCCACAGTGATCACATCACAGAGCAGCAGAAGAAACATATGAAATATTGGATATATTAGGAGGTCTGTGTTTTATTTTGAGCCTGTATAAAACATGAATTCCATGGTCGCGATGAATAGCCAAACCCACATCCCTATACCCCTACGAGAGCGGCAAGCAACCCTACCAATTCTAGAGTTAGGAGACCCAAACTCGACTCCTCGAGATGGTCTCCCACTGGACTCTAGAACCCGGTTACTTGTGCTCCCCTCCTTGGGTCTATCCTAATGCGGAAAAGTAAATAATATACAACAATGGTGACATCATCCTCAACCCAGAAGTGCCCCAATAAAAGAATATTACATACATTGAATTTTACATGAATGCAAATAAAAACTCTCATCTCACATAAAACCCCCGGCTATTCAAAACACGACGATCCAATATAACATATCACAGCAATACATAACATCACATGTTATCAACGTAAGTAAATATGCGTATCCCAATTGTCGTTGACATATAGCAACGAAACTGGCGATACACCACATATTACACTTACGGTCGCAGAAAAGAAAATATCAAACTACAACATTTGGAATCCATAATAACCTTAGACATCATAAACCCAAAATATCACATACTTTGGATTTCATGCCTAACTATATGAATTCCACATATTGTATCATATTACAAAAATTTCTAGACGATGTTAACCATTCCGATCGAATCAACAAACACCCAAAATTACCCAAAAATCTCAACACTTGAGCGTAGTTAAAAAGGTCCCAGAACATGCCACAACTCCTATGAACCAGCCGTAGAAGGGTCAACCAATGCATCACATGTGGCACCGCTGAACTACCACAAATCCTAGGGTTTAGTGGCGGTTCTGACGGTTACATAATCGAGTTAAGGTTTCATTCTTCTAGAGGGTCCACAGAATCACTTGCATGATTTTCTGAAAGTTTTAAACTAAGGAAAAATCCAGCACTTGGAAAATTTCTGGCAAGGGTTAAAATGAGTATTTGATATCCGTTCTAACTTTTTAACAACGTCTAAATAACCCGAATACTAGTTAGAATTACGACTACGAAACACTCCGAGTTGCCTTTATAGTAAACTAACATCTCATGCAAATTTAGCAAAAACAAACAACACCTGAAACACCAAAACCAAGTCACTAGAACACCATGAAAATTTCAGGCAGTTTCCTCGGATTTTGGCCGAGATGGGGAGGGGGGGGGTGGCGGTCGGCCAAAATTTCTCAGAAATGCCTCAAATTTCTCCAGTGTTCATGTTATATCACATACAAACATTCTGTACTTGTTTAAAAATTATTTTGACAACTTTAAAAATCGACAGAAACTTCAGTTTTGGATTTTCAAGTTTCGAAGTATTTCGGTTTCGTAATCCTACACAATCCATCTAATTCTCTAGCTAGGCTCTGATACCCCTGTAGGGTTCCTATGAACGACAGCAAGATTTCGGGAGGGTGTAAGTCCATGATGCACACCCCACGGGTCGCGGGGAGGCGGAATACTTTAAAAACGTTTTTCTCGCACCAAAAGAAACTTGTTTTAGCTTTGCATCATGAACTTGTTCCACTTTTGGATCTTGTTTAAACCTTAGCTAACAAAAAACTAGACTAAGAGAGAGAGAGCTAACTACTAAGTAAAAGAGTTATACCCTCGTTCCTAGTCCTTCGGGTCTTCAAGTTGCTCCTTGCTCCTTGGTCCAAGCTCCTTCTTCTTGATATCCTTGCTTTGGATTTTGAACGATCTCGGTTGTCGGTCTCCTTTGTGTCGAAGATGGATCCACCCGAGGGCTATGGTCAAGCTCCAATCTCCATGAGATAACTTAGTGATCTAACTTGCTAAGAGAGAAGACTAAGTTGATGTAGAGCGAGTGTATTGGATTATTTGATCTCAAAGCTCATTGTTTTGCAACACATGCAAGTGTATGAGCTTGAGGAAGAAGGAGAGAAGAAAACCTAGGAGAGAGAATGCTGTTTTGATAATGATCATAAAATGAGACGAGAGAATGGTTAAGTCTTGAGCCAATAATTCAACCATGGCATTATTAAATCATATAATCTGCAACTATGCTTGAATAGTGGCTCCAAAATAAATAAATAAATACTTATCCATTCTTCAACCCATGCCTCCTAATTTCCACCTCATTAATTCTTTATGAAAAAAGAATAAAACAATAATGAGGTGTCTTCTTCTAGAAGCTCATTCTTATGAAATTACAAGAATGCCCTTTTTCCGTATTTTCATACCCTTATCTGTATTCCGAAAAATACGGATACACTGAGATCAGTATAATCCAATACTACAATAATAGTATCCGGCTTAAACCAAAGCCCACTAGTATTATCCATCCGATCGTCATTCGAGTAGCCAGTACACGAATGCGATCGAAACCCTGCCGTAAGACCATACGTCGTCTACATTGTCTCGCCTGATCCAGGAAAACCTTCTGTGTGGGACTCTAAAGACTCGACAGTATGCTGGCAGTGGGTTTAACCATAAGTCCGTCAGTGGCACTAGCTGTACGTAACGGCAACCCAGGTACGTATCGAAAAGGAGGCCGACGAGCGAACTCGTCCGTAACCTCTACTGAGCCTGTCGGTGACAATATCCATGCAGTCCGGTCTGTTCGTCTGAGAGTATCGCATGTATGGTCTAGGGAGGTGGTGAACGTCAGACCCCTAACAACCATACAAGTCGTTCCGGTGTGGCTCAAGACTATCCGAGAATCTACTGGTCAGTCCACCAGTAATTCTCTATCAGCCCTGACCAGGGACTTATGGTAATGACCAACCGATCACAGTGCGATATTGACTCCCTATACCAGGAGAGACGAATCCCTAACAGTCGCTCACTGCCTCCATGTGGATCGGGATTGTACCCAACTAAAACCTGTTTGCACGACTCCTTTGAGCCGTGGTAGGGTAGTAATCAAAGTACAGTGGGAACTCACACGAGAAAAATGATGACCTCAAGTCGACAGACTATCTGCACACATGTCACCTGAGAACTGCTATCTGACGCTAGGTATAATACCATCCAGTCAGTTCTCGGTGAGTCCTGTCCGGTGTACTCACACTCAGTGAGCATCTGTATACAATCTTAGGTGCATATCACCAATGGTTGCGGGACCAATCCATCGCCCCTCGTCAGGGTCTAGATATGTATACACTAGTCTACTCTGGAGCATCAATGCCCAGTCTCGATACTCCTGCGACCAGGGACATTCAAGGATTGTGCCTATTGTCTATCCAGCTCCCATAAGTGTGACTGCCATCACAACGCCGGTAGTCAGGTAAACACCCTATGGGCTTTATCGACATGTATATAAATACAAAGTAAAATATATCACACGTTAAGATAAAGACAAACCAAATAGCGTACTATCATATCAAGCAAGATTGTCATGTACATACATATCTCTAGTATCCTATACAATGAAGGCCTCTGGGGCATATATATCCAACAATCTCCCACTTGCACTAAGGCCTGTAATTGGCGCAATGAGTACCCACTGTTTGCACTAGATCCAGTTGCTGGCGTACCGCATGCCCAACATCTCAAACAGCCTTTCGAACTAGACTTGAGGGATGGCCTTGGTGAATGGATCTGCCGTGTTGTCTTTTGTGTCCACTCTCCACACCTCGATCTTCCGGCGATCCACGATCTCACTGATCAGGTGATACCGCCTCAAGATATACCTGGATTTCTGATGGGACCTTGGTTCCTTCGCTAATGCTACAGCCCCATTGTTATCACAATACAAAGGTATTGGATTAGCAATGGACGGAACTACCTGAAGTTCAGAGATGAACTTCTTCATCCAGACAGACTCTTTCGCGGCATCGTTAGCAGCTATATACTCAGCCTCCATAGTTGAGTCTGCGGCGGTATCTTGTTTGGAACTCCTCCAACATACCGCCCCTCCATTGAGGGTAAACACAAAACCCGAAACGGATTTAGAGTCATCTTTGTCACTTTGGAAGCTGGAGTCGGTAAAAGCCTCGACCTGGAGGTCCCCATTACCGTAAACCAAGAACATCTTCTTAGTCCTTCTCAGGTACTTGAGAATGTTCTTTACCGCTATCCAATGTTTCTCACCTGGGTCAGACTGATACCTGGTTACCACACTAAGTGCGTAAGCCACATGTCACGCCCCGCTTTCCAGAGTACGCTAAAAGGGGCACGTGACATAGCCAACCATGCTACTTGTGGGTAGGAAGTATCCATCCATAGTCACATTACGGCTGTAGAGATATCAAGAATAAAATAAAACTATCTAAAACATGTCCATAATCCAAGATAACATGTGTCAATAATAAATAAATGCGGAAGCGAAAGATCCAATACAAATAACTGGAATGTATGTCCCATAATGCGGGCTCACATCAGAAATGAAATGCAGGAAAGAAAAACTAACTACTGCTGACACTCACAGCTCAGCCTGTCGGCTGAAATACTCCTGCTCGGACTGCAACAGCGGTACAGAATCTGGGCCATGCAAAACCCAGACGTCAGCGCGTCAAGTCATCAAGTAATATATATAAACAGTGTAGCAGGCAATGCCATATAACATGAATAAAACAAGAATAACAATAATATAAGTCAGAGCAGTGCCGGGTAATGTGCAGTGGGTAAACTAAACTGTTCTATCAGGTTTTCTGTTCTAAAGTCTTTGAAACCAAATAATGTAATCCTCATCGTAACTCGTCGGTAGTTATTCAGTAACGCCCGGAAAGATGACAAACAATAGGTATTCCGTAACGCCCGGAAAAACGGCAAACAATGGTGTTTCCCTCCGAACGGCGGCCAAGACATGAGACTGTCTTGCCTGAGATTCGGGGCAGATGCTAATTGGTGTTATCCGTCTACCTCTCCGAAGATGCCAAGTTGATTTATGGCACCATGTATCGAAGGTTTAAACGGATGCGACCGACGTAGCAGACTTCGTCAGATTCCCCCTCGTTGAGGGGTTTTTGATTGTGGGGACGCTCTTCCCTGCAGGCGCAAGCCCCTACAGTTAATTACGCTACCGCATCGCGGTAACAACTTTCTCCTTCTCCAGCTGATCACTTCGTGTCGTGGGTATTTGTTTTGTTTGTGCTTGCCCGTGGATTGTGTACGGAGACAAATTTATACTGTCGCCCGTAGGACGTGGATAAGTCCAAATCCGTATTTTCTTAGATTTGGGTTTGGGGGTTTGGTTTAAGGACACGTTAGCCATATTTGAGGCTAAGATCAACTTAAACGTTTGTTAAGGATACGTTAGTCCAATTTGAGACTAAGATCAGCTTAACAGGATCGTTTAGATCCGACAAAAGAGCATTTGGGCTCTATTGTTCCAGTTTAGGGACATAGTGGTCCATTGCATGTATGGCCATCGGGACCCGTCACCTCTCTGACGACGTTGAAGGATTACAACGACAGATGTCAGAGGAGTTCAGAGATGTACCCTTGAACCAAAGTTGGTTGGGAGACTTGTAGTCCAATTTGGGACTAAAGTCTGTTTGAGGGTTTAAGGATACGTTAGCCGTATTTAAGGCTAAGATCAACTTAAACGTTTGTTAAGGATACGTTAGTCCAGTTTGAGACTAAGATCAACTTAACGGGATCGTTTAGATCCGACAAAAGAGCGTTTGGGCTCTATTGTTCCAGTTTAGGGACATGGTGGTCCATGTTCCAGTTTAGGGACATGGTGGTCCATTTCCAGTTTAGGGACATAGTGGTCCATGTTCCAGTTTAGGAACGTGGTGGTCCATTGCCAGTTTAAGGACATAGTGGTCCATGTTCCAGTATAGGGACGTGGTGGTCCATTTCCAGTTTAGGGACGTGGTGGTCCATAGGTAGTTTAAGGACGCATAAGTCCGTGGGTTTAAAGACCCCACAGTCCGTATTTTAGTTTAAGGACGCATAAGTCCGTGGGTTTAAGGACCCCACAGTCCGTCTTGATGTGTGGTCATTGGGACCCGTCACCTCTCTGAAGACGTTGAAGGATTACAACGACAAATATCAGAGGAGTTCAGAGTTGTACCCTTGAACCAATGAGTTGGTTGAAAGAGCAGATGTGCTCAGTTCAAGATGATTTGAGGACTTATGGCCAGTTTGGGCTAAGTCCAATTATGTTTGAAATATTGGGCTTCTGTTGGTCCATTGAAGGAGAGGCTTTGCCTCTAGAAACTTAGCCAATTGGGCTAAAGCTAGTGTTAAACACTAAAGACCAACAGTGTTGAACACTGGGAATAAGATTAGCAAGTTAGTGTTAAACACTAAAAGATAACCAGTGTTAAACACTAGCAACAGGGCTTTCAAATTAGTGTTAAACACTAAAGCAAATCAGTGTTAAACACTGGTAATCAGAGATTTCAAATTAGTGTTAAACACTAAAGCAAATCAGTGTTAAACACTGGGAACAAAGTCTTCAGATTAGTGTTAAACACTAAGGAGAGAGGGGTCACGTGTGGACACGTGAGAGCGCCCTGATTTCCCTTATTTTATTCTGCATATCAGTGTTTAACTCTTTTAATTCTGACGGCCATCACGTGTGAGCACGTGATGGAGGCCCCCGCTCTGGTCTGTTAGAATGCTCATTAGGGGCACGTGGTGACACGTGAGGGCGCCCTAAATGTGGAGCCAGATCTCCTTTTGGTTTATCCTCAAATCTGCGAATAAGTGTTAAACACTTTTCTTTTTATTTTAGAGCATCACGTGTTGGCACGTGATAGGGATCTGTGCGCCAATTGTTAAAGCATTTGCTGAGGGGTCCCGTGATAACACGTGAGAGCGCCCAAAGCTTTCATTTCCTTTGCTTTTTCTTTCTGCGTTTTGGGAGTCACGTGGGAGCACGTGAGGTGATGCTTCAAAGTTCTTTGGAGGGGATCTTTTCAAGGGTCACGTGGGGGCACGTGACCCTAGTTCTTTTCATGAACAGAGATCTTTTAAGAATTGAATTCTTTGTAGGGTTAAATCCTAATTATGATTTTGGAGGAATTAAATTCCTATCGTGAAAGAATTAAATTCTTATTTAGGATGAAACCCTGATTTCTTTTCAAAGGAATTAAATTCCCAGATATGTAAAAGAATTAAATTCTTGATTAGGGTTAAACCCTAGTTTCATTTTAGGAGGAATTAAATTCCTGTGAGTTTGGGAGAATTAAATTCTCAAAACTCAATTCCTCCTCTGTGTTTTAGATCTGCATGGCAGGATCTCAACCCAATGAGAATTAAATTCTCAATTCATGGGGAGATGTGCACTTTGCAGATCCTCAACTAGAGAAAGAACTAAGTTCTTTTCTCTATATAAGAGTTAAACTCTTTTGAGAATTAAATTCTCTTTTGAAGCCTCTCTTTTCTTACCTAGGGTTTTTCTTTTGCAGAGAATTAAATTCTCCTCTCTTTTCTTTTTTCTCTTGAGAATTAAATTCTCCTCCCTCTGTTTCTTCTCCCAAAAAGGTAGATCCCTTCTCTTCTTTTCTTGGTTCCTATTTATAGGAGAAGGAAGAGAATCAATTTGTTTAGCAAATCTCTCATTGAAAGATTTGATTTGATTTCATGAGAGATTTGATTTACTTTCATCATTAATATGATCCTTTAGATCATTCAGTGAATTTTATTCACCGTTGGATTTTAAATCCAAAAGATATTCTGTTTGTTATTTCGGTGAGATTTGGGGAGATCTTTCCTTGTCTAGGATTTTTCCATAAATTGGTGATATTTAATCACCCTTAGATCTTTAATCCAACGGTCCCCATAATTCTTTTCCATTTGGAAAGATTTAGAATCTTTTAGAATTTAATTCTATTAACTGTAAGGCTTTCGAAACCAGTCACGTGCTGACACGTGACCCTTGGTCACGTGGGAGCACGTGACCCCCAATTGAGTTCTTGAACGGCCGCTTGTTTATGTTGTTGTTTTAACCATCACGTGTCAACACGTGACCATTGGTCACGTGTAAGCACGTGATACCTCGTTGAGGTACTTCCTGATTTTTAATCAGGGAACAGATTTTGGAATTTAATTCTATTCATTATTTTAGAGGCCTTAAAAGCCCATCACGTGTCTGCACGTGATCCATGGTCACGTGTGAGCACGTGATGCCCCATTGGGGTCTTTTCTGAGTTTTTATTATATCTTTTCACTCTTCCAGCGGGTTCTTAAAGGTTCATCACGTGTGGACACGTGATGCCTCATAACTTTTGATCCCGGATGAATTATGAGGCCCTTAATATATCGAATCGAAGGGTTTTTCGAGATGCTTCTAATACCATCAGAATTTAATAGTTCCTCCTTCGGGAACTTATCAAAATACAGGCCGGAAGATATTGGTTCGCATTTCCTTAAGCGTATCGCTTCCATTTGATACCTTGAACTCTTTTGCGCAGAAATTTTCGGCGGGAACAAATGCCCCCCACTACTTTGCCCACGTAAGTATATACGTGGGTGAAGAAGTGCAAAGTAATGCATAACGTATGACCAGTTTCGGGTTGGTAGATTACTTTCAGAATCTTGATCTGAGAAGATAACGAGCGGACACAAGCGTCGTCATTTATCATTGACTCAGATCTCGACTCTTAAGAGATGTAGTTCCAAACCCTTAACTCCATGAGCCGCACCCCTTTATCTCTTCATATCTTACTCTGGCATGAAGTAGTTTATATGCTCATGAGTAGCTTTTCCGTTTCAGTGGCATGTAGCTTTGGCGAGTCTGGCTCATAGATGGTCCATCTTGACCTCTTTGCTGGACGGTGATGGCTTAGGAGACAGGGTTAGGATCTGCCACCTAAGATTTTTCAACTTTTTGAGCCGTGAGGGTCTCATAAAGACTTTTCTCCCTACGAGTCAAGAGGATCCCGCAGGTGTATTTTCTCCTTAGGGGTCGTGAGGACTCCTAAGTGTGTTTTCTCTTGAAAGTCGTAAGGATCTCACAAGAGAATTTTCCCTCTTACGAGTCGAGAGGACCCGTAAGCGGTTGTTTCCCTCCTTGTCGAGATTTGACTTTGGAGAGTGTGACCCGTGGATAGTATGCAAGAGACCGTTTTGGATCACCTTGCAGGGCCCCAGTGCTTCGGAAACAGGTTCTTTAATCCCTACTGCCTAAGGCTTTATCTCACGAGTCGATACGAATCGAGAAGTTCTCGCAAAGACATCAATTTCCTCATGAGTCAAAACGGATCGAGCAGATCTCGCAAGAATATCCTAACGTCACAGTTAACCTCTGCTCTTTACGACAGAAGTCCGTTAGGGTCTGTGGTACTTAGGGTTTTGGCCGTCGTACCGTCGCATCAGCTAATATATTCCTCGATAGGCAATCGTGCTGTTCGAGTAGCCCTGCGACTGCCGTGTCTCTGATCCCTTCGGGGGCTGGACAAGACGTCTTCAAGCAATCCTCCTAGGCAGTTTGACCGTCGGAAGAGCAAGCGTTAGGAATTTTGCCATGCCGCTTTTTACTTAAGGTTAGGCTCATTTTGGAGAGCCCTGATGAGTCATAACCACTCCGCGCTGGTGTGGGATGATCTCCGATAGTTTTCAGGCTTTATATGACTTGCCGATAAGACCCTGAAGCTAGGAATTTGGCCTTTGCTTCGTTTGCTGGCATTGCGTCTGCTGTATCGAGACGAATGTCGTGGTTGTCTCTAGGTTACTGGTGAACCGTCGAGGTCTGGAACTAAGGATTTTGCCGTGGCTCCTTTTGGTGATGTCGCGTCTGCTGTGTTGAGACGAACGTCGAGGTGGTGACCACTCTGCTCTGGTGCGAGATAATCTCCGATTGTCTTCCAGGCTTTATATAACTTGCCGTTAAGACCCTGAAGCTAGGAATTTGGCCTTTGCTTCATTTGCTTTGGCGCGTCCGAATCCTGCTGGGGGAAGAACGCTGGGGTGACATTTTATCTGTTATATCAAGACGATCGTCGAGGTGGTGACCACTCCGCGCTGGTGCAAGATGATCTCCGATTGTCTTTCAGGCTTTATATGACTTGCCGTCAAGACCTTGAAGCTAGGAATTTGGCCTTTGCTTCATCTGCTTTGGTGTGTCCGGATCCTGTTGGAGGAAGGACATCTCGTCTGCTGTATCGAGACGAATGTCGAGGTGGTGATCACTCTCTGCTGGTGTGAGATGATCTCCGATTGTCTTTCAGGCTTTATATGACTTGCCGTCAAGACCCTGAAGCTAGGAATTTAGCCTTTGCTTCATTTGCTTTGGCGCGTCTGAATCCTGCTGGGGGAAGAACGCTGGGGTGAAATTTCATCTGCTGTATCGAGACGATCGTCGAGGTGGTGACCACTCCGCGCTGGTGCGAGATGATCTCCGATTGTCTTTTAGGTTTTATATGACTTGTCGTCAAGACCCTGAAGCTATGAATTTGGCCTTTGCTTCATCTGCTTTGGTGTGTCCGGATCCTGTTGGAGGAAAGACATCTCGTCTGCTGTATCGAGACGAACGTCGAGGTGGTGATCACTCTATGCTAGTATGAGATGATCTCCGATTGTCTTTCAGGCTTTATATGACTTGCCGTCAAGACCCTGAAGCTAGGAATTTGGCCTTTGCTTCATTTGCTTTGGCGCGTCCGAATCCTGCTGGGGGAAGAATGCTGGGGTGACATTTCATCTGCTGTATCGAGACGATCGTCGAGATGGTGACCACTCCGCGCTGGTGCGAGATGATCTCCGATTGTCTTTCAGGCTTTATATGACTTGCCGTCAAGACCCTGAAGCTAGGAATTTAGCCTTTACTTCATCTTCTTTGGTGTGTCCGTATCCTGTTGGAGGAAGGACGCTGTAGTGACATCTCGTCTGCTGTATCGAGATGAACGTCGAGGTGGAGCTGTGATTTTGCCGTCACTCCGCTTTATTGACCATGGGGTCTTTGGTTGATGTTGCATCTACATCCTGCTGGACTGCGAAGGAACGCCGTTGTTGATATTGCGTCTGCTATAACGAGACGAACGCTGAGGTGAAGCTGGGATTTTGACATCGCTCCGCTTGATGGTGTAACATCTGTGTCCTGCTGGAGTGAGGAGGCACACCGTTGTTGGTCTCCAGGCTGTAGAAGTGGCCATTGAGATTTGGAACTAGGGACTTTGTCATGGTTCCATTTCGTTGCGACTCTGAGGTCGATTGTTGACGTCACGTCTGCATTTGGTTGGAGTGAGGAGAAACGTCGTTGGTGATCTCTAGGTTGTCGATGTTGACGTCGAGACCCTGAAGCTCGGGATCTTCCTTTTGCTTCGTCTGTTGACAGTATGTATGCGATATTGCGACAAATGTCGAGGTTGTCTCTGGGTTGTCTATGAACCGTCGAGATTTGGCTTCGCTTTCTGGTGGAGCCTGTTGGGAAGGTATGGTTCTCTCTTTGTTTGTGCCCCTGGATTGTATACAGGGATCGATGTGATCTCACCTGTAGGGCAAAAAGTTTCATTCTTTCATCATTTTTTTAATTCTTTCCGCGATGCTCTATCATTTCAGCTTTTATATCGCGAAGGTCCCGATTGCCCCATCATTTCGGCTATTTTTCGCGGTGCCCAATCATTTCGGCTATTTATTTTATTTTTACTCGCTGCTTTTTATTTCGAGTTGCCCAATCATTTCGGCTATTTATGCTTTTTATTGCGAGTTGCCCCATCATTTCGGCTATTTTGCATGCATACATTTTTACTTGCTGCTTTTTATTGCAAGTTGCCCCATCATTTTGGCTATTTCGTTTGCACGTGTGGCTCGCTGATTTTTTTATCGCGAGTGTAGAACTTGGAATCTGGTGCCAATCTCAGTATCAGTATCGCAACAACTGGAATATTGCTAAGAGCGAATCATCATTTGCCATGAAAGGACTCGGAATTTGATACCGGTTCAGGCATCAACATCGCTACCACTGGGATATTTCCAGGAGCGAATCATCATTTGCCTCTGTCGATGTCGAACAAAGGTGGCTTAGCGAACAGGGTTAAGATGCTGTCGACTTAGGCTTTTGACTTCATGAGCCGTAAGGGTCTCACAAAGGTATTTCTCCCTACAAGTCGTGAGGATCTCGTAGGTGTGTTTTCTCTTTGGGAATCGTGAGGATTCCTAAGTGCATGTTCTCTTGTAAGTCATAAGGATCTTACAAACGGGTTTTCTCCTTATAAGTCGATAGGACTTACAAGGGTTGCTCACCATATGAACATATCCCTAGTCACGGATGGGACTTTTTTAGGGAAATGTTTATTCGCGCCCGTGGATTGTATACAAGGGTCAATATGAGCCGCTTGTAGGGCACAAAGGTTGTGGGGGTTGCTTAAGAACAGGTTCAGGTCTCTGTAACTTAAGACTTTCAAATCTTATGAGCCGTGAGGGTCCCATAAGAGAGTTCTCCTTACGAGTCGTGAGGATCTCATAAGTGTAATTTCTCCTTAGGAATCGTGAGGATCCCTAAGTGTGTTGCTCCCTTGTGAGTCGTAAGGATCTCATGCGGGCGGTTTCTCCTCACAAGGTCGAGAGGACCCTGTAAGTGTCTTTTAACGAGGTTGCGCCCTTTCGGGTTTTCACAAACACTCGCCGGTAGCCCTGCTGTTTTTACTCACGGAGCCCTTTCGGGTTTTCATCCGTGCCCATTTTGCTTGTGGACATACCGTCTTCTTTTTTTTTTTCTTTTTTCTAACGAGGTTGCGCCCTTTCGGGTTTTCACAAACACTCGCCGGTAGCCCTGCTGTTTTTACTCACGGAGCCCTTTCGGGTTTTCATCCGTGCCCGTCTCGCTTATGGACGTACCGTATTATTATTATTATTATTATTATTATTATTATTATTATTTTTTACCACGTCAGCCTGAAGATGCCGCGGGTTGGGAGTAGTTTAACGACGTTTCGGTCATCAGCCAGTTTTAGGACATAGTGGTCCATCGTTAGTTTAACGACGTTTCGGTCTACAGCCAGTTTTAGGACATAGTGGTCCATCATTAGTTTAAGGACGTTTCGGTCCGCCGTCACCGTATTTGAGGCGAATCTCTAGTTTACTGACTTTTCGGTCTATGGGGCTTTCCCTATGAATGAGCATGATGCCCCCGGCATATTCATCTTTCTCGGAGCATGTGGTTGTGGCGGGCTCACCTTCCAGTTTTCGGACAGCGCGAGTTTGCCTTGTTGGTATTGGTCTTCAACCCAGTTTTTGAAGACGAAGCAATTTTCGAGTGGGTGACCCATTACTCTGTGGTAGGGACAATAGTTAAGATTGTCAACGTCACCTGGCTGCAACGGATGTTTTGGATCCGACAGAGTGATGAGCCTGCTGCACACCGCTAACTCGAACAGTCTCTTTATTTTATCTCTGGGAAACGAGTAAGGACGTTTCAACTTCTCATTGAGGTATCGCGGCTTGTTGTTTTGACGACCAAATGGTTTCGGGTCACTCGGCTGTTGATGAGCATTGGCGACGAAGGTCGCTTTTCCATTCCCCTTATCCCTTTTGTTCGATCCCTTGTTTACGGGTCCGAGATTCTTTTCGGGTAGCGTGCGATTGCGCAGCTGAACGTTCTCGCAGCTCTTCTTTTCTTCCTCTTTTCCTGAGATGGATTCTTTGAAGAGAGGGCTGAGAGTCATTTCTTCTTCAGAATTGCTCCCGAAGGTGAGAGCTTGCGATCTTCTGCCGTCAACCATGTAACCGTTGCCGGCAGTTTTCATATGCTCATTTGTCGTGCTCTGTTTCCGACGAGCTTCGCGCTTCAATCGCTGAACGTGGTGCCGGTGAGCAACGTATCCCTGCCACCAGTTTTTAAAGGCATTGCATTCTTCAGTAGGGTGTGCAATCTTCTGATGATATAAGCAGAAGTTAAGATGCATGTCCGCTTCATCAAGATATATATCGGTGGGAGAATTTCCTCTGAAAGAGGGGAGCTTCATTCCCATCGATATGGCTTTGGCGAATCTTTTCCTCATCTTGAACCTGCTTTTATTTGTGGCGGATGTACTTTGATCCGGTGGGAGTGTTTCGACCCTTTCATCTAGTCGTCGGCGTTTGGTTTTCTCGAATATGGCCATCTCGCGCTCTCGAACAGCTTTGCTTTTAAGACGGGCTTCGTTCAGGAAGGCATCGATCATCTCGTCTGATGGCTACAGAAGTTCTGGTTCAGGACCCGCCCCTGGTTTCTCGGTGCAAAGAGCCTCTTTATCATCTATCAATGAGTGAGAGATCACATGACAACTTGCTACGTAGTTCTCAGATTCATCTGATGAGTCTTCTCCATCATTTTCTTCCTCGAGGACGTGGCTGAGGAACTCTTGGAGCGTGATTGGAATCCGCGCCTTCTGGTTATACTCTTCCAGCACGTCAATCTGTTTCTGCAAATCTGTGCGCTTGTCGCCGGGCTTCACGGGCTTCTTGGATTTCTTCTTGTTTTTCTTTGAAGATTTTGATGGCTGGGTGTGAGTGCTGGGGCCTTCACCATCGATCTTTAGAGTTGGGCGCGGCTTCAGCATCCCTTCGACGATCTGGGGTTCTAGCGAGTTCTTCCACCCGATTGCCGGGCATGTCTGGAGATCATTCAGCATCTTTTTGGTTTTGGATGACAACACGACCTCCCACGAAGCTTCTTCAACAAAAGAACAAGTTGCCCCCGGTGTGTCCGTCTTCTTTGGAGTGCGCGGTTGTGGTGGGTTTATTTTCCACTTCTCGGACAACGCAAACTTTCCTTGTAGATACTGATCCTCGATCCATCCTTTAAAGACGAAGCAATCCTCGATCGGGTGACTTACCGTTTGGTGGTAAGGAAAATAATTGGGATCGTTGACATCGCCTGGCTGCAACGGACGCTTTGGACTCGGCAGATTGATGAGTCTGTTGCGCACTGCCAGCTCGAACGGTCTTCTCGTTTTATCTTGGGGAAACGAGTAAGGACGTCCCAGTCTCTCCTCGAGGGATGGGCGTGGACGCACGTTGTTTTGGCGAACAACCGGCTTTAAGTTGCTCGGTTGCTGTTGAGCATTGGCGACGAAGGTTGCTTTCCCTTTGCCCTTTTCATTCGAAGGCTCCGTCTTTAAAGAGGAAGGCCTATGGCCCATCTGGTCCATTTGGGCCAGCTTGTCAATCAAGGCCTGGAAGGTGGTCGGCTTGAAGAACATCATGAACTGTGAGATGGTCGCTTGCGGATCAAGGGTACCCACAAACATGCCTATTGCAGGAGCCTCTTCTATGCGTTGTTCGCATTTCGACCATAGGTTCCGCCATCGTGTTGCGTATTGGACCCATGTTTCGCCTGGCCTTATCCTGGCATTAATCAGTGCTGTTATCGGGGTGCGTCCACTAGCACTCGCGAATCTCTGTGTAAACAGCAGCTCCATCTCCGTAAATGTCTTGATAGAGTCATTTGGGAGTTCAGAGTACCACTCAAATGCCGCTTCCGACAGGCTGCCAACAAACTGGCGGAGCAGCAATTTATCATCACCTCCTGTGTTGCCGCACATGGCTCTAAATTGAGCGACGTGCTGATGCGGATTTCCCGTTCCCTTATATACGTGGAACTTAGGGATCGTATATCCCGGCGGGTAACTAATTTGGTCATACCATCCCGGGTAGGGTCGTCCGGTTCTAGCAATTTGCCCAGCCGCTTCATTTTCCTGGTAAGCTCGTATTTGCTGAGCTATATGGTCATCCAGTGCGGCCTTGGAAATGGTTTCTTCCTTGGCTGCTGAAAGAGCCGGAGGAGGATTCGATGTCTCTCCTTTGTCATCTTCAAGGACAATCGGAAGAACTTCAGCAGGAGGATCTTGCTGGATCATCATCCCTACCATATCTTGGAAGAGAAGCGCCATTTGTTTTATGTTAGCCGCTTGCTCTGCGGCTTCTTTGTCCTTCTTTTCGAGGACTCTGCGTAAGAAGTCAGCATCAGTTTCTTGTTCGTGACGCTGTTCTGATGATGCCTCTGGGCTTTCTTTTGGCTCGGTAAGTGCGGCCATTGTAGTCAGCATCTCTAGAAGCTTCTGCTGTTGCTGTTCTTGAGCTTTTGTCACGGATCGGGTGAGCGGTCGGTGACCCGTCGAAGCACGGCTTTCCTCCTTTCCGAAAGCCATATAAATGGTGTGCAGCACCATGCCCCCAGACTTGGGGCGCTTGTGCTCTGCGCTTTTACGGCTCGCCATGTTCACATGGGCCTTTTGCGGCCTCCTTTTCTTTTGAGTGATTGACGTTGAGGGAGCCGTCGCAGTGGGTACCCGAGTAGCTGTTGCTTTTTCTGGTCTGACAGAGTAGTCTTTCTCCTTCCGAACTTTCATCTTTTTCTGTCGGCGGAGATAGTCTTGATCCATCGCGGAGTCTTGGACTTGACGCCAGACCTTGTAAATTTCAGAGGATAGCCGTTGAGAGGACTGTTCTGGCTTGGCTTCTGCAACATTTCCCACCGGAGGAGGGGATCTTTTTAGTACGGCGGTAGGAGAGTTTCTGCGCACCGTGTTCAGCAATTCAAAGCTGTTCCCGATTGGAACAGTAGCATCGGTCTCCACCGTTGGAGCGGGTGGAGTAAGTCCAGACAGAGAGAGGCCCCCAGCCTTTCTTGCTCGGTGCCAGTGACGACGTCGAGCATGTCGTGCGGATGAGATCACCTCCGTTGTTGGATGAGCTTCTTCATGCCCCCTCTGAGCAGGCGAATCAGCTTTGAGGACCTCGCCTGGAGCAGCAACCGGAATGGCCAGCCCTGTAAAAACTGACTTCTTGGAAGGAGGAGCCTTTCCAATGATTTCGTCCGTTTGAGCCAGGATAGCTATCTGCTTTGGGATGGCAGCTTCGGGTATCGCGGGTTTGCAGATGTTCTGGCCCAGTCTGTTGAAAACTGAGGTATTGAAGCTGGGCGACTCGTTGAGAGGGGTCGCGGCAGTGGTAAGCCGATCAAAGACCGACTTCTTTGGGGCTTCTTTCAACGTCATTGTGGCATTGAAGCTCAACGGTGGGAGCATGGTCCCGAAGAATAATCCAGTGGTGTTCTGAGTTACCTGCTCCACTGGCATCTTGAAAAGGGAGGCCGCTTGGGGCCCATAAGTCACTCCTCCAGCAAGGACCGAGCGAGAGTTGCAGTTGCAGGCAGTGCAGTTCGAAGCCATTGATCTTCTGTTTTCTGCACGGAGCAAGACACCAAATCTTAGTACCTCGAATCCACAGGCAACCACAGAAAACCGCGATTCGTTCGCGAACACGACACACGATGTGTGGAGTGGAAAGTGGAAAAGGTCCCAGCGGGCGTGCCAGAATCTGTTTCCCTCTGAACGGCGGCCAAGACATGAGACTGTCTTGCCTGAGATCCGGGGCAGATGCTAATTGGTGTTATCCGTCTACCTCTCCGAAGATGCCAAGTTGATTTATGGCACCATGTATCGAAGGTTTAAACGGATGCGACCGACGTAGCAGACTTCGTCAGATTTCCCCTCGTTGAGGGGTTTTTGATTGTGGGGACGCTCTTCCCTGAAGGCGCAAGCCCCTACAGTTAATTACGCTACCGCATCGCGGTAACAACTTTCTCCTTCTCCAGCTGATCACTTCGTGTCGTGGGTGTTTGTTTTGTTTGTGTTTGCCCGTGGATTGTGTACGGAGACAAATTTATACTGTCGCCCGTAGGACGTGGATTAGTCCAAATCCATATTTTCTTAGATTTGGGTTTGTGGGTTTGGTTTAAGGACACGTTAGCCATATTTGAAGCTAAGATCAACTTAAACGTTTGTTAAGGATACGTTAGTCCAATCTGAGACTAAGATCAGCTTAACAGGATCGTTTAGATCCGACAAAAGAGCATTTGGGCTCTATTGTTCCAGTTTAGGGACATAGTGGTCCATTGCATGTATGGCCATCGGGACCCGTCACCTCTCTGACGACGTTGAAGGATTACAATGACAGATATCAGAGGAGTTCAGAGATGTACCCTTGAACCAAAGTTGGTTGGGAGACCTGTAGTCCAATTTGGGACTAAAGTCTGTTTGAGGGTTTAAGGATACGTTAGCCGTATTTAAGGCTAAGATCAACTTAAACGTTTGTTAATGATACGTTAGTCCAGTTTGAGACTAAGATCAACTTAACGGGATCGTTTAGATCCGACAAAAGAGCGTTTGGGCTCTATTGTTCCAGTTTAGGGACATGGTGGTCCATGTTCCAGTTTAGGGATGTGGTGGTCCATTGCCAGTTTAAGGACATAGTGGTCCATGTTCCAGTTTAGGGACGTGGTGGTCCATTTCCAGTTTAGGGACGTGGTGGTCCATAGGTAGTTTAAGGACGCATAAGTCCGTGGGTTTAAAGACCCCACAGTCCGTATTTTAGTTTAAGGACGCATAAGTCCGTGGGTTTAAGGATCCCACAGTCCGTCTTGATGTGTGGTCATTGGGACCCGTCACCTCTCTGAAGACGTTGAAGGATTACAACGACAAATATCAGAGGAGTTCAGAGTTGTACCCTTGAACCAATGAGTTGGTTGAAAGAGCAGATGTGCTCAGTTCAAGATGATTTGAGGATTTATGGCCAGTTTGGGCTAAGTCCAATTATGTTTGAAATATTGGGCTTCTGTTGGTCCATTGAAGGAGAGGCTTTGCCTCTAGAAACTTAGCCAATTGGGCTAAAGCTAGTGTTAAACACTAAAGACCAACAGTGTTGAACACTGGGAATAAGATTAGCAAGTTAGTGTTAAACACTAAAAGATAACCAGTGTTAAACACTAGCAACAGGGCTCTCAAATTAGTGTTAAACACTAAAGCAAATCAGTGTTAAACACTGGTAATCAGAGATTTCAAATTAGTGTTAAACACTAAAGCAAATCAGTGTTAAACACTGGGAACAAAGTCTTCAGATTAGTGTTAAATACTAAGGAGAGAGGGGTCACGTGTGGACACGTGAGAGCGCCCTGATTTCCCTTATTTTATTCTGCAGATCAGTGTTTAACTCTTTTAATTCTGACGGCCATCACATGTGAGCACGTGATGGAGGCCCCCGCTCTGGTCTGTTAGAATGCTCATTAGGGGTCACGTGGTGACACGTGAGGGCGCCCTAAATGTGGAGCCAGATCTCCTTTTGGTTTATCCTCAAATCTGCGAATAAGTGTTAAACACTTTTGTTTTTATTTTAGAGCATCACGTGTTAGCACGTGATGGGGATCTGTGCGCCAATTGTTAAAGCATTTGCTGAGGGGTCACGTGATAACACGTGAGAGCGCCCAAAGCTTTCATTTCCTTTGCTTTTTCTTTCTGCGTTTTGGGAGTCACGTGGGAGCACGTGAGGTGATGCTTCAAAGTTCTTTGCAGGGGATCTTTTCAAGGGTCACGTGGGGGCACGTGACCCTAGTTCTTTTCATGAACAGAGATCTTTTAAGAATTGAATTCTTTATAGGGTTAAATCCTAATTATGATTTTGGAGGAATTAAATTCCTATCGTGAAAGAATTAAATTCTTATTTAGGATGAAACCCTGATTTCTTTTCAAAGGAATTAAATTCCCAGATATGTAAAAGAATTAAATTCTTGATTAGGGTTAAACCCTAGTTTCATTTTAGGAGGAATTAAATTCCTATGAGTTTAGGAGAATTAAATTCTCAAAACTCAATTCCTCCTCTGTGTTTTAGATCTGCATGGCAGGATCTCAACCCAATGAGAATTAAATTCTCAATTCATGGGGAGATGTGCACTTTGCAGATCCTCAACCAGAGAAAGAACTAAGTTCTTTTCTTTATATAAAAGTTAAACTCTTTTGAGAATTAAATTCTCTTTTGAAGCCTCTCTTTTCTTACCTAGGGTTTTTCTTTTGCAGAGAATTAAATTCTCCTCTCTTTTCTTTTTTCTGTTGAGAATTAAATTCTCCTCCATCTGTTTCTTCTCCCAAAAAAGTAGATCCCTTCTCTTCTTTTCTTGGTTCCTATTTATAGGAGAAGGAAGAGAATCAATTTGTTTAGCAAATCTTTCATTGAAAGATTTGATTTGATTTCATGAGAGATTTGATTTACTTTCATCATTAATATGATCCTTTAGATCATTCAGTGAATTTTATTCACCGTTGGATTTTAAATCCAAAAGATATTCTGTTTGTTATTTCGGTGAGATTTGGGGAGATCTTTCCTTGTCTAGGATTTTTCCATAAATTGGTGATATTTAATCACCCTTAGATCTTTAATCCAACGGTCCCCATAATCCTTTTCCATTTGGAAAGATTTAGAAGCCTTTAGAATTTAATTCTATTAACTGTAAGGCTTTCAAAACCAGTCACGTGCTGACACGTGACCCTTGGTCACGTGGGAGCACGTGACCCCAAATTGAGTTCTTGAACGGCCGCTTGTTTATGTTGTTGTTTTAACCATCACGTGTCAACACGTGACCATTGGTCACGTGTAAGCACGTGATACCTCGTTGAGGTACTTCCTGATTTTTAATCAGGGAACAGATTTTGGAATTTAATTCTATTCATTATTTTAGAGGCCTTAAAAGCCCATCACGTGTCTGCACGTGATCCATGGTCACGTGTGAGCACGTGATTCCCCATTGGGGTCTTTTCTGAGTTTTTATTATATCTTTTAACTCCTCCAGCGGGTTCTTAAAGGTCCATCACGTGTGGACACGTGATGCCTCATAACTTTTGATCCCGGATGAATTATGAGGCCCATAATATATCGAATCGAAGGGTTTTCGAGATGCTTCTAATACCATCAGAATTTAGTAGTTCCTCCTTCGGGAACTTATCAAAATACAGGACGGAAGATATTGGTTCGCATTTCCTTAAGCGTATCGCTTCCATTTGATACCTTGAACTCTTCTGCGTAGAAATTTTCGGCGGGAACAAATGGGTATTCCGTAACGCCCGGAAAAACGGCAAACAATAGGATGGCCCTTGGAGTTACGTTTGGTTACAATACTGATTTTCCCATACCCTCAAGTTATATGGGTAAGTCAAGTCAGGTATCCCGTAATCAAGAAACTAATGCCAACCCAGGATCAGGTAAACAGGTTTGTCTGGATAGACAACAGGAACGGTCCGTGAGGACTACATATCAGGTTTGTTGGCATTAGACACAAGATCAGGTAACGGGTCAGGTCATGGTACAGTTCAAGTCAAGCAGTATACGGTACCATGTCGGGACAAACAATATATAGGTAGCAAGTCGGGTCAAGAAGCAAGCGATATCATAGGTGTACTCACCATCAGTTATATAATCAAGCATGGGTATCAACAACATGATATAAGCAATGAATTAAGCAATAGGCAGATTCATTCAACTAGCAGTACAGTTATCAGTTATGTCACAGAGATGATTTCAACATTATAAGAATGCAGTAAGACAATTACAGCCGTTTAATCATGTTAACAAGTTTAAGACTTCATGAATGCAATGATATGAATCTATAAGTTCCATGGATGAAATCACAGTTTAAGCAGGTTAAATGTACGCGAGTGTTTGAATAGAGTAAAACGATAAATAAAGTTCCATAGGCCACGCCATTAGTGAAAATGTAATTAAAACATGTAATTGTGGTTATTAGGTTCCAAACAGTAATTGCAAATAGTAGGTTTCACGTTTGGAAGTTAAAATGACATATAACAATATTGACATGAAAAAATGGAAATTATAATACTGAAGTTAAAATAGCAGGTTTAGGGTTACATTAATGAATATGTAAATATTATTTAGCATGTAGTAAGGGGTACTTGTCTCGACGGGTCGCGAACCGGGAATACGGAACGAAAACGTCGGCGGGGAAACTCACGACGGTCGCACGGTTCACGGAATGAACCCAAACGACGAACAAAGGAACCACACGGGTCGGGGTACCTCGTTGGAACGTCGGGTCACGTCGTCGGCATCGTCGGATTTCGGCCAAATTGTGAACAGTGAACAAACACGATAGCAAACAAGAAGGGAATGGAAATAGAGAAGAAAGGAAAGAGGAAAGAGGTGAAGAAGCTTACAGAGAGGATGTACGAGGCCGGGGAGGCGGATCGAGATCGCCGGCGGCGACTCAAGGCGGCGCAGACGCGTGTGAAGGGGTGCGTGGCCGCGGCTGGTGCAGGGTGCGCGGGAAGAAGGGAGAGGAAGGAGGTGTAGTGGTGATGAGGGTGGTGCGATGGTGATGAGAAGTCGTCGGCGACGGGCTGCGGCGGCAAGGGGGAAGGCGGCGGTAGCTAGGGTTTAATGGGTGCAGGCGTGGGCTCGGGTACACGACAGAAGGAGGAGGAGGTGGCGAGGAGAGGGAGGCTCGGTCGAGGGCGAGGGGACGACGAGCCCGGTGGTGGTGGTGCCGCGTTGGGGCTGCGGCGGCGAGGGCAAGGCGGCTGGGGTTCAGCGCGATGGTGGGTTCAGTGCTCGTAAAAAAAAGAAAGGAGGAAAATAGGTAGAAAGATATATATAGAAGAGAGAGAGAGAGAGAGAGAGAGAGAGAGAGAAAGAGAAGGGGGCCCACGGGGAAAGGAAGTTGTGATTGGCTGAGATGGATTAGGTTAGGAAAATATTTTAAAGAAAAGTTTTAAAAGATTATCAGGGGAACAGTAGATTTATATGGTTAAGGAAATTATACGATGGTTTTAAAAATATTAAAAATTTGGGATTTTGGCGCAAAATAAAACATTTTCAAATCGCGTCCGGGTCGGGTCCAAAAATTCGAAATTGAAATAATAGAATTTTAAGCGGGATCCAAAATTTAAAATGAAGTGTTTTATGATTAAAAAGCATACCCCCAAAATGGACACACGTACGTGCACGTAGCCGTCCAAACTCGCCCGTTTCACTGAACGGGACGAGAACACGATGCACGGATGCTACAACGGGGTTAGGGGTGTCAAGCAGGCCAAGATGAATATTTTTAATTTTATTTTAGATGCTAAAAATTGTTATATGCAGAAATGAATTTGCCGGGTAAAATTTACAGTAAATAACAATCAAGCAAGATAAAAGAAATGAGTACCACACTACGCTCAAACGGTAACCGAAATTAGTAGCACTGGTCTCGTGTGTTACATTATACCCAACTACAAAAGAATTTCGTCCTCGAAATTCCAAGAACACAAAGATAGACGCTACAAGAAAAGGTGAGGAAACTTCTGCCGGATTTCGTCTTCTCTTTCCCAAGTGGACTCTCCGTGCGAGCGATTACCCCAAGAAACAAGCACAAGAGGGATCACCTTGTTCTTACGAACCTTTTCCCTTCGATCCACGATTTCAATTGGTCGTTCCTCAAAAGTCAAGTCTTCTGGTACTGTTAGCTCCGAATGATCCAATACGTGCGTTTCATCTCGAACATACCTTCGTAGTTGAGATACGTGAAACACATCGTGCACACTCGCCAAGGACTGTGGTAACGCCAAACGATACGCTACCTCACCAACACGCTCCAAGATCTCAAAGGGTCCAACGAATCGAGGACTAGGCTTTCCTCGACTTCCAAAACGAATCGCCCCTCTAGTCGGTGATATCTTCAAGAATACCAAATCACCCACGGCGAACTCTAGAGGTCTTCTTGACGTGTCTGCCCAACTCTTCTGTCGGTCTTGTGTTGCCTTCATAGGATTTCCGATAGTGTTAACCTTCTCAACTGTCTGCACAACCAAATCTGGTCCCAATAATCTTCGTTCACCGACATCGTCCCAACAAACAGGTGAACGGCATTTGCGACCATACAAAGCTTCAAATGGAGCCATCTGGATAGTTTCCTGAAAACTGTTGTTGTACGAAAACTCCACCAAATGTAGATGGTCCTCCCAAGAACCCTTGAAGTCCAACATGCATGTTCTCAACATATCCTCAAGAGTTTGGATTGTTCTCTCCGACTGACCATCAGTTTGAGGATGATAAGCTGTGCTAAGCTTCCAACGGGTCCCCAAACTTTCCTGTAAACTCCACCAAAAGTGTGATAAGAACCGAGTGTCCCGATCGGACACGATGTTCACCGGTACTCCATGCAATCTTACAATCTCCTGCATGTATCGCTCTGCCAAAATCTCTGTTGATTGACCAACCCGGAAAGGATTAAAGTGAGCTGCCTTGGTCAATCGATCAACAATCACCCATACTGCATTGTTGCCTCACATTAAGCTCCTTCTGCGTGAACACATACTTCAAGATCTTATGATCAGTAAAAACTTCGACCCTTTCGCCTAAAAGGTAGTGTCTCCAAATCTTCAACGCGAAAATCACTGCCGCAAGCTCCAAGTCATGCGTTGGGTAATTCTCCCATGGGTCTTCAATTGTCTTGATGTGTATGCTACAACCTTCCCATGCTGCATCAAAACACATCCCAATCCTTTCCCAGTTGCGTCGCTGTGAATCACCAATCCTCCGGAATTGTTTGGCACAGTCAGAATAGGGGCGGTTATCAACTTCTGCTTCAACGTCTCAAAAGCCAACGCACATTTGTCCGTCCATACAAAAGGTACCTCCTTGCGCGTAAGCTTGGTTAACGGCTCCGCCAGACTAGCAAAGTTCTCCACAAATCTCCTGTAATATCCGGCGAGTCCAAGAAAACTTCTTATGTCCGCAACATTCTTTGGAATCGGCCAATCTCAAACTGCTGCAATCTTTTCTGGATCGACGACAATTCCATTGCCAGACACAACATGCCCCAAAAACATCACTTTCTCCAGCCAAAACTCGCACTTACTCATCTTTGCATACAACTTCTCTTGCCTCAACGCTTGTAGTGCGATCTTCAAATGCTCAGCATGCTCTTCAAAACTCTTCGAGTAAACCAGAATGTCGTCGATGAATACCACAATAAACTGATCCAAGAACGGTGAAAAGATTCGGTTCATCAAATCCATGAGTATTGCCGGCGCATTCGTTACTCCGAAGGGCATCACTAAGTATTCGTAATGTCCATATCGAGTTCGAAACGCCGTCTTGCAAATATCTTCTGCTTTCACTCGCACCTGATGATATCCGGATTGCAAATCCAGCTTCGAGAATACCCTCACGCCACTAAGCTGCTCGAAAAGTTCTCCGATGCGAGGGATAGGGTACTTGTTCATAATAGTCACCCGGTTTAATTCTCGATAGTCGATGCACATTCTTCTTGTGCCATCCTTCTTCTTTCCTAGAAGAACTGGAGCTCCCCAAGGTGAGTTACTGCTTCGAATCCAACCTTTCTCAAGCAATTCAGCGACCTGCTCCTTGACTTCTTCCAATTCTACTGGTGCCATTGGATAATACGCTTTAGATACTGGCGCTGCACTAGGAATAAGATTAATTGCGAACTCCACGTCTCGCTTCGGCGGTAAATCCGATATATCTTCAAACACGTCCATAAAATCACGAACAACAGCTGGCTCTCCACTTTTATCAACCTCCATTGATGCAAGAATATCATTTGTCGGCCTAGCCCTAAACTCGACTGGCCCGACAGAACTGCTTCCCCAAAACAAACCTCTGGATGTCCGGGAATCTGGAATTCTCTTTCTTTACTCTACGCTTAAAGTGAGCGTGGGAAGTGCCGAGAAATCCATTCCCAAGACGATTTCACAATTGCCGGTAACAAACACCAAGGAATCTGCAATTAACTCCCGACCGCCAACAATAACAGAACAATCCTTATATCTTCTATTAGTTAAGATTTTCCCTTTCCCAATGTGTATGTCCCAAAACTAAACAGGGTCGTGTAATCCTTCGAGTGTATAGTAATAAACTTGGACTACATAAAACAATGGGATGCACTAGAATTGAATAACGCTAATGCGAGAAAACAAAGATCCAGTAGGGTACCTGAAATGACTTCCTCAGGAACGGTAACCTCTTCAGCCGTCAGGGTAAAGGTTCGAGCTTGATTGGGTCCTCGAGTTATCAGCTTCTGCTCCTGAAACTGTCTCTGCGGTGGCTTCTGAGTATCTTCCTTTAACCGTAGCTTCGACGGGCAAGTATCAATGGTGTGGTCCGCTGATCCGCAAATAAGACAAAGTCCAAGCCTCTTACGACAATCTTTGCGATAATGACCCGGTCGCTGGCAGTAATCGCACACCACTCTTCCCTTATGCTCGGGCAAAACTGGCCTCTTCATCGGTACAACGCCACGCCTGTCCACCGGAATACCCTTGTGTCCATGTGCTCGATTTGGTGCAAATGTTGGCTTCCGTGCTGTAACTGCTGGCTGCGATGTACCCTCGGTCTTCATAGTTAGCCTCTGCTGCTCTCGGGCTGCTGTAAGTACTTGTGAGAAAGTGGTCAAACCCAGGGAGACAATCTGCCTCTGGATGTCCACATCCAAACTGCGCATGAACCTTCTTGCCCTATCAGCATTGTTGGCAACCAAAGGTCCAGCGAATCTATTGAGCCGCGTCCACTCAGCTGCATGCACATCTACAGGTGCGCCGTTCTGCTTCAAGCTGACGAATTTCTCCTCCATTTCCTCTCGTGCAGTTCGCGGGAAGAACTTCTCCAAGAAACTCTTCGAGAAATCCGCCCAACTGATCGGCTTGGGCAAGCGGGTCTCTTCAACAAGCCACCATTCCCGGGCGTAGTCCACTAACTGAATGTGTACCACATCAACTCTTTTCTCATCTGGAATCTGTGCCGCAATAAGCAAGTTCTCTGTGTCAACTAGCCACTGCTCTGCTGGCAACGGCTCCTCCAGACCAGTAAATGTAGATGGACCCAAACGCCTGAAATCTGCTACGGTCCCGACTCGGTCAACTGGCTTAGCTCCGATATTGTTCACGGACTGTTGAACGATCTGCAAACCTTCCTGAAACGAGTCCGCTTGCTGCTGGATCAGCTCGGTCTGTTTCATTTGATTCTCCAGCATTCCTCTTATCACTCCAAGCATGGCGGCTTCATCCACACGCCTTTGATACGTCTTCAAATTCTTATCTGCCATATTCCTGAAATCAAAACACCCAACATTAGCATGATGATAGATTCTGAATATAGATCAAGGCTAGAACTCCAAGATACTTAAATAGAGTGCCGCATTGTAACTATGCCGCGGTATCATAGCCACAATTACATAACTCCACCCAAGTCGCCTAAGTCCTAGAGATAACAAGGAATCATGTTTCGAGTCGATATGCAAAGGAAGTTTGCACATCGCAAAAGATATAATCAGGAAGGATGTGATTCAAGAATGGTAAAACGGTCAAAGTGGCAGGACATGTTTCCTAAACACGGTTATTCTGATTCGTGTATTGGGTACAATACCCAACCACAAAAGAATCAACCCGACTATCCTATGGCTCTGATACCAAAAGAACCATGTCACGCCCCGCTTCCCAGAGTACGCTAAAAGGGACACGCGACATAGCCAACCATGCTACCTGTGGGTAGGAAGTATCCATCCACAGTCACATTACGGCTGTAGAGATATCAAGAACACAATAAAACTATCTAAAACATATCCATAATCCAAGATAACATGAGTCAATAATAAATAAATGCGGAAGCGAAAGATCCAATACAAATAACTGGAATGTATGTCCCATAATGCGGGCTCACATCAGAAATGAAATGCAGGAAAGAAAAACTAACTACTGCTGACACTCACAGCTCAGCCTGTCGGCTGAAATACTCCTGCTCGAACTGCAACAGCGGTACAGAATCTGGGCCATGCAAAACCCAGACGTCAGCGCGTCAAGTCATCAAGTAATATATATAAACATTGTAGCAGGCAATGCCATATAACATGAATAAAACAAGAATAACAATAATATAAGTCAGAGCAGTGCCGGGTAATGTGCAGTGGGTAAACTAAACTGTTCTATCAGGTTTTCTGTTCTAAAGTCTTTGAAACCAAATAATGTAATCCTCATCGTAACTCGTCGGTAGTTATTCCGTAACGCCCGGAAAGACGACAAACAATAGGTATTCCGTAACGCCCGGGAAAACGGCAAACAATGGGTATTCCGTAACGCCCGGAAAAATGGCAAACAATAGGTGTTCCGTAATGCCCGGAAAAACGACAAACAATAGGTATTCCGTAACGCCCGGAAAAACGGCAAACAATAGGATGGCCCTTGGAGTTACGTTTGGTTACAATACTGATTTCCCCATACCCTCAAGTTATATGTGTAAGTCAAGTCAGGTATCCCGTAATCAAGAAACTAATGCCAACGCAGGATCTGGTAAACAGGTTTGTCTGGATAGACAACAGGAACGGTCCGTGAGGACTACATGTCAGGTTTGTTGGCATTAGACACAAGATCAGGTAACGGGTCAGGTCATGGTACATCAGGTCAAGTCAAGCAGTATACGGTACCATGTCGGGACAAACAATATATAGGTAGCAAGTCGGGTCAAGAAGCAAGCGATATCATAGGTGTACTCACCATCAGTTATATAATCAAGCATGGGTATCAACAACATGATATAAGCAATGAATTAAGCAATAGGCAGATTCATTCAACTAGCAGTACAGTTATCAGTTATGTCACAAAGATGATTTCAACATTATAAGAATGCAGTAAGATAATTACAGCCGTTTAATCATGTTAACAAGTTTAAGACTTCATGAATGCAATGATATGAATCTATAAGTTCCATGGATGAAATCACAGTTTAAGCAGGTTAAATGTACGCGAGTGTCTGAATAGAGTAAAACGATAAATAAAGTTCCATAGGCCACGTCATTAGTGAAAATGTAATTAAAACATGTAATTGTGGTTATTAGGTTCCAAACAGTAATTGCAAATAGTAGGTTTCACGTTTGGAAGTTAAAATGACATATAACAATATTGACATGAAAAAATGGAAATTATAATACTGAAGTTAAAATAACAGGTTTAGGGTGACATTAATGAATATGTAAATATTATTTAGCATGTAGCAAGGGGTACTTGTCTCGACGGGTCGCGAACCGGGAATACGGAACGAAAACGTCGGCGGGGAAACTCGCGGCGGTCGCACGGTTCACGGAATGAACCCAAACGATGAACAAAGGAACCACACGGGTCGGGGTACCTCGCTGGAACGTCGGGTCACGTCGTCGGCATCGTCGGATTCCGGCCAAATTGTGAACAGTGAACAAACACGATAGCAAACAAGAAGGGAAAGGAAATAGAGAAGAAAGGAAAGAGGAAAGAGGTGAAGAAGCTTACAGAGGGGATGTGCGAGGCCGGGGAGGCGGATCGAGATCGCCGGCGGCGACTCAAGGCGGCGCAGACACGTGTGCAGGGGTGCGTGGCCGCGGCTGGTGCAGGGTGCGCGGGAAGAAGGGAGAGGAAGGAGGTGTAGTGGTGATGAGGGTGGTGCGATGGTGATGAGAAGTCGTCGGCGACGGGCTGCGGCGGCAAGGGGGAAGGCGGCGGTAGCTAGGGTTTAATGGGTGCAGGCGTGGGCTCGGGTACACGACAGAAGGAGGAGGAGGTGGCGAGGAGAGGGAGGCTCGGTCGAGGGCGAGGGGACGACGAGCCCGGTGGTGGTGGTGCCGGCGTTGGGTTTGCGGCGGCGAGGGCAAGATGGCTGGGGTTCAGCGCGATGGTGGGTTCAGTGCTCGTAAAAAAAAGAAAGGAGGAAAGAAGGTAGAAATATATATATAGAAGAGAGAGATGAGAGAGAGAGAGAGAGAGAGAGAGAGAGAGAGAGAAGGGGGCCCACGGGGAAAGGAAGTTGTGATTGGCTGAGATGGATTAGGTTAGGAAAATATTTTAAAGAAAAGTTTTAAAAGATTCTCAGGGGAACAGTAGATTTATATGGTTAAGGAAATTATACGATGGTTTTAAAAATATTAAAAATTTGGGATTTTGGCGCAAAATAAAACATTTCCAAATCGCGCCCGGGTCGGGTCCAAAAATTCGAAATTGAAATAATAGAATTTTAAGCGGGATCCAAAATTTAAAATGAAGTGTTTTATGATTAAAAAGCATACCCCCAAAATGGACACACGTACGTGCACGTAGCTGTCCAAACTCGCCCGTTTCACTGAACGGGACGAGAACACGATGCACGGACGCTACAACGGGGTTATGGGTGTCAAGCAGGCCAAGATGAATATTCTTAATTTTATTTTAGATGCCAAAAATTGTTATATGCAGAAATGAATTTGCCGGGTAAAATTTACAGTAAATAACAATCAAGCAAGATAAAAGAAATGTGTACCACACTACGCTCAAACGGTAACCGAAATTAGTAGCACTGGGCTCGGGTGTTACACCACATCTGGTCTGGTACATAACATCGCATACATTATGGATCCTACTGCCGAAGCGTAGGGTATAATGCCCATGCGAGCCCTCTCTTCATCAGTCTTTGGAGACATCTCTTTGGAGAGGGTGATCCCGTGACAAGCGGATAAATTACCACGCTTGGAATCTTCCATACTAAATCTCTTTAGTATAGTGTCAATATACCCGGACTGTGAAAGTCCCAACTTCCTTTTGGATCTATCACGATAGATTTTAATGCCCAGAATGTAGGATGCATCTCCCAAGTCTTTCATGGAGAATTTCTGTGACAAGAAGAGCTTTACTGATTGTAGCATAGGGACATCATTCCCTATCAGTAGTATGTCGTCGACGTACAAAACGAGGAAGACTACTGCTCCTTCTACAATCTTCCTATAAATGCATGGTTCATCTATATTTTTGATAAAGTCAACTTCTTTGACCTTCTCATCAAAGCAGACGTTCCAACTCCGTGATGCTTGCTTTAATCCATAAATGGATTTAAGCAACATGCACACATTTCCGCTGCTCCTACTGTCTAAGAAACCTTATGGTTGATCCATGTAAACACTCTCTTTTAAATGTCCATTTAGAAAAGCTGTTTTTACGTCCATCTGCCAGCTTTCATAGTCATTGAAGGCAACAATGGCAAGCAGGATCCGAATGGATTTAAGCATAGCTACTGGGGAAAAGGTTTCATCATAGTCCAATCCTGGTCTTTGACGAAAACCTTTTGCAACGAGTCTAGCTTTGTAGGTTTCCACTTGTCTAAATGCACCAATCTTCTTTTTGAAGATCCATTTGCATCCAACTGGTTTCACCCCAGGAGGAGCAACATCTAAAGTCCAAACTTTATTGGTGTACATGGATTCCATTTCGGATCTCATAACATCCAGCCACTTCACCGAGTCTTTACTCGTGATAGCCTGGTGAAAATTAGTAGGCTCATCATCATCGATGATGCAATCCTCTCGATCCCCATCTACAAGAAACCCATAGTATCTTTCAGGAGGATGAGAAAGCCTACTAGATCTGCGGAGCGGCATTGGTTCATCGGGCTCTATTGAAACCTGAGGTTCTACTAAGTCCTCGGCAGTAGTTTGAGGTTCTGGAATTTCTTCCAGCTCTACCGCGCTCCCACTAATTTCTTTCGCAAGAAATTCGCTCTCTAAGAAGATAATGTGGCGAGCGACAAACACCTTTTGTTCTTCAGTGTGGTAGACAATATATCCCCTTGAATGCTTGGGGTATCCCACAAACTTGCACAAAATCGATCGTGCCTCGAGCTTGTCCGGATTATGCTTTTTAACAAATGCCGGACACCCCCATATCTTGATATACTTGAGACATGGTCTCTTCCCGCTCCACATTTCATATGGAGTGGTAGGCACAGACTTAGTTGGAACTCTATTCAATAGGTATGCTGCTGATTCTAGAGCAAAACCCCAGAAGGAAAGTGGCAACTCAGCACTACTCATCATTGAATGCACCACTCATCATTGAATGCACCATGTCCAGTAGCGTGTGATTCCTCCTTTCTGATACACCATTATGCTGAGGTGTATAAGGTGGAGTAAGCTGAGAGAGAATTCCATTCTCTTTTAAGCATTCAAGGAAACTGGTACTTAAGTATTCTCCACCTCGATCAGATTGAAGTGTCTTAATGCTTTTACCAGTCTGTTTCTCCACTTCATTTTTATACTCCTTAAACTTCTCAAAGGCCTCGGATTTATGCTTCATTAAAAACACATGTCCATATCTCGAGAATTCATCAGTAAAAGTGATGAAGTAAGAGTGACTGCTTCGTGCATGCGTAGACATCGGACCACATACATCGCTGTGCACAAGTCCCAAGAGTTCCGTGGCTCTTTCTCCGTGTCCGGTGAACGGAGATTTGGTCATCTTTCCTTTGATACATGATTGACAAGTTGCATACGATGAATATTCAAATGGATCAAAATATCCATTTTTATGTAACTTAATCAACCTTGTTTCATTTATATGACCAATTCTACAATGCCATAGGAAGGCTTGGTTTGAATCTGGAGCCTTCCTTTTAAGCGTGTTTTGAATATTAAAAACTCAAGCTTGATTAAGTATGTATATGCCATTTTCCAGTGTGCGAAACCCAATCATTTCTTGATTTAGGAAAATGTTCATGACATTTCTTTCAAGTGCAAAATTATATCCTTCATTAGATAACAAAGATACTGATATAATATTACACAGCATACCGGGAATACAAAAACAGCTGTACAACACCAAAATGTGCCCACTAGTCAACCCCATGTGATATTCCTCCACTGCAACAGCATCTACGTTCATTCCATTGCCCATCCGGAGGGTCATATCACCTGCCTTCAGTGCTCTACAGTTTCTCAGAGCCTGCAAAGAATTACAGATGTGAGAACCAGAACCGGTATCAAGTACCCATGATGTAGAGTTTACTGAAAGAAAATTTTCGATTACAAACACACCTGAAGCAGAAGCAGCAGCTTGCTTCGTGTCCTTGGCTTTGAAATCCATGCAATCCTTCTTCCAGTGCCCCTGCTTGTGACAATAGTAGCATTCATTCTTATCCGCTTTTACCCTTCCTGCCTTGTTCGTTCCCTGCACCTTCTTGACCCCACCTTTCGGTTTGGTGGCTTTCATCTTCTTCTTCCCTTTTGCTTTCGCTTTAGATTTAGAAGAGGATGATTGGCCAATATACAGAACGGGGGTCTTCTCCTTCTTTAAGGAGGTCTCTGCTACCCTCAACATGTTGAGGAGATTTGGAAGATCAGTTTCCATTTCGTGCATGTTGAAGTTCAGCACAAACTGAGAGAAGGTATGGGGAAGGGACTGCAAAATCAAGTCGATGTACAACTCATTCTCTAGCATACATCCCAGGTTTGTGAGTTCCTCAATGAGGCTGATCATTTTCAGGACGTGCTCTCCTACAGGTGATCCTGGAGCTAACCTCATCTGGAACAGTTTCCTTGAGGTCTCGTACCTCGCGATACGGGAGTGCTCTCCATACAGTTCCTTGCAATGGAGAAAGATGGATATAATATCCATACTCTCATGCTGTTTCTGGACTTCATTGTTCATGGACGCCAGCACGATACACTTAGCTCTTTCACAGTCTAGATCCCAAGTTTTGCGAACCTCCTTGTCCGCAACTGAGGAATCTGGTCCTGGGATAGGGGGAGGAACAACGGTGGTAAATGGTTTATTAGTTTATCTAAACAGGATGGCTCCCACTGTTTCCTCAAATCCTTCTTCAAACCCTAAAAGAAGAATTAGTCAGGATTAATCACACGTCACAATACTTGCTTAACCTTTCAGCCAGGCCAGTGTTAGTACTTCGAGGGAGGTTTTCCAAAGCTTTCGCGAAGTTCCTTAATTATATAACCTCTTTTCCCTGGAGGCGTAGCCCTACTAACACCTTTCTAGACACCTACTTGGTTTATAGCATTGATTGTTAAGTGAGAAAATCTCCCGAGAGTAATCCTACTCATCAGTGGGATCGGGATCCAACTATCATCGCATGATGCCCTAGATGGAAGCCACTCTAGTTACCACAATCCAGAAGGAATGCTAAATCTGCAAGTTTCCTTTATGTTTGAAACTCCCGATGTGATTTTTTACCCCAAGCTCTTATGACCTTAACGTAGGCCAACAAATCATAAAATGCAAGTCAAGTTCTACCCGTCGTTATCCTGATTAATTTAGATCCATCCGTACTCGCCCTTGACGTAGGCCAACAAGGCTGTACGAATGTCCTAAACTAATGCATCTATCTATGCAACAAATAAGCAACACATTGCTACCATACACTATGCCTTGACGTAGGCCAACAAACATAGCATGAATACGATGTGCTGTTTATTTGAAACGACGGAGGGTTACGGCTGGTTTTTGGCGAAACCGTTAACGTAATGAACTTGATATGATCGAAAGAACCATGATAGATTTTTAAAATGAGTGGTTTAAGCTCTGCATTTAAAATTTGCTTTTTGAAGAAAACCGAGTGGTTTTGAAATTGTTCCAACGATTTAGTTTAGGTTTATTTGTTTGCATTATTGAATTAATGCTGTCCCATCATTTAATCCTACCATTGCAGAAAACAACGAAAATACAACGTGCGTTTATGCCATTCGCATTCGCCACTGGGCCCCGTCATCACCCGTTAGGTTACTTAACTAACGACAGAGCGGGGGCTGGACTAGCGCGGGTGTAAAACATAAGCAACGCCTAATAAATATCATATATAGATATATCCATTCGTCGCACGCAATAATAAGCATTCCAGATCACAGATGAACATATTGGATATACTAGGAATTCCGCACTTCGTTTAATCCCATAACGAAGGACGGGTTCCACGGTCGTGATGAATAGCCAAAACCCCACCCTAGACCCCTACGGGTGCGGCAAACTACCCTCCAAGTACCAGAAGTCAAGCAGTCTCCCTCAACAACGTGAGTAGGCCACTTAGCACTTCAAAGTACCCGGTAGTTTGTGCACCCCATCTTGGGTCTATCCTAGGAGCAAAAAAAGTAAAAGAAATAATACAATGGTGGCTACAATCTCACCCCGGATGTGCCCCACAAAAATATTATTACATCAATTTTACAAATTACATTGAATGAAAGAAAAGAAAACACTCGTCTCACACCCCCGGCTATTCATCACGACGATCCAATAAGATTCATATACACAAACCAATCATCACAGATATGTGCAACCCCCACTAATCGTCGTATAGCTATTAGCAGACGTTTCAAAACACATATAACATTACAGAAGAACCGATTAGCTAAAGCAATTAAAATTTCGATCGATTAAGCAAATTTGAATCTACCCCCAGTTTAACACAGTACACAAAATATCTGGGCAGAAACAAAATACCCAAAAATCACAATTCCAGAAAATATGAATAACAGAAAAACTTTGGATTGAATCGGAGTCGACTCGGCCGCGGATCGGCGGCCGAACGCATGGTTCGGCCGCGGATCCGCGGCAGTCTGACCGATTCATGAGCCCGAATTTCTTCTGTGTTCTTAAAAAAGCCTGGACGAATTTTTAAGCTCTCTGAAAAATTTTAAGACCAGATTTCAAAATCGACAGAAACTGGCTTTTTCGGACGTGATTTCGGGAGTTTTCCGGCGATCGAATTTCTAACACTTTGCTAACAAGTTAGTTAAGGTTTAACTAGGCTCTGATACCATTATAAGTCCATGATGCACACCCTACGGGTCGCGGGGAGGCGGAATACTTTAAAAACGTTTTTCTCACACCAAAAGAAACTTGTTTTAGCTTTGCATCATGAACTTGTTCCACTTTTGGATCTTGTTTAAACCTTAGCTAACAAAAAACTAGACTAAGAGAGAGAGTGCTAACTACTAAGTAAAAGAGCTATACCCTCGTTCCTAGTCCTTCGGGTCTTCAAGTTGCTCCTTGCTCCTTGGTCCAAGCTCCTTCTTCTTGATCTCTTTGCTTTGGCTTTTGAACGATCTCGGTTGCCGGTCTCTTTTGTGTCGAAGATGGATCCATCCGAGGGCTATGGTCAAGCTCCAACCTCCATGAGATAACTTAGTGATCTAACTTGCTAAGAGAGAAGACTAAGTTGATGTAGAGCGAGTGTATTGGATTATTTGATCTCAAAGCTCATTGTTTTGCAACACATGCAAGTGTATGAGCTTGAGGAAGAAGGAGAGAAGAAAACCTAGTAGAGAGAATGCTGTTTTGATAATGATCATAAAATGAGAAGAGAGAATGGTTAAGTCTTGAGCCAATAATTCAACCATGGCATTATTAAATCATATAATCTACAACCATGCTTGAATAGTGGCTCCAAAAGAAATAAACAAATACTTAGCCATTCTTCAACCCATGCCTCCTAATTTCCACCTCATTAATTCTTTATGAAAAAAGAATAAAACAATAATGAGGTGTCTCCTTCTAGAAGCTCATTCTTGTGAAATTACAAGAATGCCCTTTTTCCGTATTTTCATACCCGTATCCGTATTCCGAAAAATACGGATACACTGAGATCAGTATAATCCAATACTACAATACTAGTATCCGGCTTAAACCAAAGCCCACTAGTATTATCCGTCCGATCGTCATTCGAGTAGCCAGTACACGAATGCGATCGAAACCATGCCGTAAGACCATACGGCGTCTACATCGTCTCGCCTGATCCAGGGAAACCCTCTGTGTGGGACTCTAAAGACTCAACAGTACGCTGGCAGTGGGTTTAACCACAAGTCCATCAGTGGCACTAGCTGTACGTAATGGAAACCCAGGTACGTATCGAAAAGGAGGCCGACGAGCGAACTCGTCCGTAACCCCTACTGAGCCTGTCAGTGACAATATCCGTGCAGTCCGGTTTGTTCGTCTGAGAGTATCGCATGTATGGTCTAGGGAGGTGGTGAACGTCAGACCCCTAACAACCATACAAGTCATGCCGGTGTGGCTCAAGACCATCCGAGAATCTACTGGTCAGTCCACCAGTAATTCTCTATCAGCCCTGGCCAGGGACTTATGGAAATGACCAACCGATCACAGTGCGATATCGACTCCCTATACCGGGAGAGACGAATCCCTAACAGTCGCTCACTGCCTCCATGTGGCTCGAGACTGTACCCAACTAAAACCTGTTTGCACGACTCCTTTGAGCCATGGTAGGGTAGTAATCAAAGTACAGTGGGAACTCACACGAGACAAATGACGACCTCAAGTCGACAGACTATCTGCACACATGTCACCTGAGAACTGCTATCTGACCTAGGTATAATACCATCCAGTCAGTTCTCGGCGAGTCATGTCCGGTGTACTCACACTCAGTGAGCATCTGTATACAATCTTAGGTGCATATCACCAATGGCTGCGGGACCAATCCATCGCCCCTCGTCAGGGTCTAGATATGTATACACTAGTCTGCTCTGGAGCAACGATGCCCAGTCTCGATACTCCTGCGACCAGGGACATTCAAGGATTGTGCCTATTGACTATCCAGCTCCCACAAGTGTGACTGCCATCACAACGCTGGTAGTCAGGAAAACACCCTATGGTCTTTATCAACATGTATTGGTCCCGATCGAATGTGCATTGATTATAGAGCTCTGAACTATGTAACTATAAAGAATAAGTATCCACTACCACGCATCGATGATCTGTTCAATCAGCTATGTGGATTTTGCGTCTTCTCCAAGTTAGATCTTCGTTCGGGTTATCATCAGGTGAAGGTCAAAGAATCTGATATCCATAAAACGACATTCATAACCCGCTATGGAAATTACGAATTTCTTGTGATGCCATTTGGAGTGACCAACGCACCGTCTATATTCATGAACCTAATGAATCAAGTTTTCCGAGAGTATCTAGACAAGTTTGTTGTCATCTTCATCGACGCCATCCTGGTGTATTCTAAGAGTCGGAAGGAACATGCCGAACACCTACGAATTGTCCTGAAAATTCTACGACATCATCAACTCTATGCCAAGTACAGCAAATGCGAGTTTTGGCTAGATCAAGTTGGTTTTCTCGGACATATTGTATCCGGCAATGGAATCTCTGTAGATCCAGCTAAAGTTTCAGCAGTAAGTGAATGGCCGACACCGAAGTCAGTGAAGGACATTCGAAGTTTCTTGGGTCTAGCAGGATATTACAGAAGGTTCATTGAAGGATTTTCGAAGATTGTAACTGTTAGTGTTTATGCCCTAGAAGGCCATTACTGTATCATACTAGCTTGTATATTACTTAATGGAAGCTTGGGATATTCACATGTATATAACAGTCTTGCTAAACATGGTAGTATGCTACTTGGTTTTTCTATCTTAATATGTGAGTATACGTATTGATAGAGCTCTTAGGATCTTGCTTGTCTACCAGCGTTGTGATGGCAGTCACACTAGTGGGGGCTGGGTAGTCTACAAGCACATCCTTATTCAGGTCCCTGGTCGTTGGATTATCGAGACAGAGCATCGATACTCCGGAGTAGACTAGTGTGTACGCTTCTCATCCCAGTTGGGGAGATGGTCTGTCCCACAGCCATCAGTACGTCGTACTGGAGATAGTATACAGGTGCTCGTTAGGTTACGGGTACACCGGACAGGACTCACAGGGAACTGTTGGTTGGTTTGATACCAGTCGTCAGTGAACAGTTCCCAGGTGACATGAGTACAGCGTAGTCCGCAGACTTGACACTGCTACTTCGCCTCGAGTGTGTCCCACTGTTCTTAGATTGCTACCCTACCACGGCTCAAAGGAGTCGTGCAAACAGGTAGCAGTTGGGTGCAGTCCCGAGCACTTGGAGGCAGTGGCGGTTAGACAGGATTCGTCCCTCCCGGTATTGGGAGTAGATATCGTGCTGTGTCAGAGAGCCATTACGCAAAGTCCCTGGCCAGGGCAAGCGAGATTTGCTGGTAGGTTCCAGCAGTTTCTCAGGGTGTAATGGGCTTCACTCCGACACGACTTATACCGCTATTAGGGGACTGACGCTTGCCGCCCCCCTAGGCCCGATATGCGATAGTCTTGGACGAACGGACCGGACTGTATGGAGATTGTCACATCAGACTCAGTAGGAGTTCGGATGGATTTACTCATCGGCCTTCTTATCGACAACTACCTGGGGACCGTTACGTACAGCTAGTGCCGCTTGCGGTCTGTGGTTAAACCCACTGCCAGCGTAGTAGTCGAGTCTCTAGAGTCCCACACAGAGAGTTTCCTACTCCAGGCGAAACGATATAGAGGTTGCATGGTTTTGCGAAAAAGGGTTCGGACGCATACGTGCGTTTACGCGCGTACGACTTTCGGACAGTTTTTACCAGTCGGCTTTAGTTTAAGCCAGTTACTGGTATCCGGTTATTGGATTTTTACAGTCTAAAGTTTTTCCGTATTTTTACGGATCGGAGGGGCGTTCTCGTAATTACTCGAGAAGCTTCTAGAAGTGGTGACTAAGGAGGTTTAGGTGTCATTTGCATTAAATGAGTTTAGTGAGTCATGAGGGTGATTCATGCATATCATTAATGCATGATAAATGCTTAATGAGTCATGGTTATGAATCACCACTAGATATTTATGAAACTTCATTATTCATCATTTTAGTTTTCTTTTATGGATGAATATTAAAGGTTCATATATATTATGATAGATTTACTATTCTCATTAGATTCATTCTCACCTTCTCTCTCCTCAAGCTCTCTCTCTTCAAAAGACTAATCCTCACCCTCATGTGTTGAGATCTAGGATTAGTAAGACTAATCAATCCATAACCATCTCTATATTACACCTAGCTTCTTTGATTAGCAATCCAAGAAGGTTAGTTGCCTCAAGCTTAGAGGTTTAGCTTGGAGTTTTGCTCTCGGGTGGATCGTCTACTACCTAGAGAAGGCCGAGGAGAACAAGGAGATCGTAAAGACGAAGGACTAGTATCGATAGGTATAATCCCTAATCACTTATGAAAAGAAACTCATAAGATACGGTTATTTATAGTTTAGCTTCGATTCAAGCGGTTAGTCGATGTTCGTTGTTTAAACTTGATCGTTTTTGTAAATTCCGCCTCCCCACAAGTACTGGGGTATACTACATCGACTTACAGTGGTATCAGAGCCTCGCTAAACACTAAATAACTTAATCGCAAATTTGTACGAATTTCGAACGAAAAAACGAAGCCGGAAAACCCTAATTCTGTTTAGTTTCTGTCGAACTTAAAATGAAGTCCTAAAATTTTTCTGGAGTGTTCAGAGAGCTAGAAAGGAGTCCAGGAGAACACCCAAGAAATTCGAGCCCATGAATCGGCAACTCGGCCGCGGAAGCGCGGCGGATCGGTGGGATCTGCCGCGCATCCGCGGCGCTTTGGCCGAGTCATGGACTCGTCTTTCTTGTGTGGGTCCCCTGTGACATTTGGGGTTTTCTGGAATATTTAATTATTGCTCAGGTTACTGTTTAACAGAGCAGATTTTGGAGCAATATTGAAGTTGTTTATTCGATCGAAAAATACAGTATTTGCGTATTGGATTATATCTGTGATTGTTTAATGTGTTCGTAAACCTCCCCCAACTGCTAGTATGTCGGTTGGCAGGGGGTTGCACATTTCTGAAATGGTTATATCTGTTTGTGCATATAAACTGTATTGGACTGTTGTGGTGTGTAGCCGGGGTTAGCAATGGGTTATTGATTAATTCATTTGTTGTAAATGTAATTTGTTGTAATATTATTTTCGCGGGGCACTTCCAGGTTGCGGTTGTAGCCACCGTTGTATTATTTCATTTTACTGTTTTTGCTCCTAGGACTGACCCAAGGTGGGGTACATAGACTGCCGGGTGGGTAGTTTGCCGTACCCGTAGGGGTCGAGGGTGGGGTAAACGGCTATTCATCACAACTGTGTAATCTGTCTTTTCTTGCAGGCTCAAAAGAAATACAGATTGCTTGCAAATCCAATATTGTTTATCTGTGTTCTGGAATGAATATCATTGCGTCAGACGAATGTAAAATATCTATATTTATTATAGCTATTTAGACGTCACTTATGTTTTACACCCGCGCTAGCCCAGCCCCCGCTCTGTCGTTAGTTAAGTAACCTAACGGGTGATGACGGGACCCCGTGGCGAATGCGGATGGCATAAGAGGACGTTATATTTTCGTTGTTTTCTGGAATGATAGGTTAATGATGGGACGCATTATCTATAATGCAAAGTAAAACAAACCAAAGTTTAAATCGTTGGAACAATTTAAAAGAAACCACTCGGTTATTTTTAAAACAGATAATTTTAAATGCGGAGATTTAGCCACTCCTTTTAAAAGCTATCAGGTTCCTTCGGTTATATCAAGTTCACTACGTTCACGGTTTCGCCAAAACCAGTCGTAGCCCTCCGTCATTTCTTATGAATGGTCAGTAGTATTCAAGCTATGTTTGTTTGGCCCTTAGTCAAGACATAGTGATTGGTAGCTGCTGGGGTATTCATTTGTTGCATAGATAGATGAGTTGGTTTGGGACAGTCGTATTACTTTGTTGGCCCTTAGTCAAGAGTATACGGATGGGTTCAAATCAACAGGATAATGATGGGCAGAACTTGACATGTGACTTATGATTTGTTGGCCCTTAGCCAAGATCATAAGAGCATGGGGCAAAAATCCATATCGGGAATTTCTAAAGAAACTGAAATTTGCAAAGAGATGCATACCATTTGGAGTTTGATGAATGTTGGTAGGATTCCTTCAACATTATCATACGATGATATTTGGATCCCGATCCTACTGTGAGTATATGCTACTTATCAGGATATTCGTCGCTTAACGATCAATGCTATAAACCTAGTAGGTGTCCAGAAAAGTGTCAGCGGGGTTACGCCCCCAGAGAAAAGAGGTTACTTAATTAAGGAACTTCGCGAAAGCGTTGGAAAACCTCCCTCGAAGTATCGACACCGGCCTGGCTGAACGGTTAAGCAAGTATTGTACGGTGAGAATAGTCTTGGCTAGTTCTTCTTTTATGGTTTGAGGAAGGATTCGAGAAACAGTGGGAGCCATCCAGTTTAGATAAACTAAAAACCACTCTAAACTTGCAAGAGCATCATGCTAAAGAGTTTTCTTCTCTCTCTCCTAATTGCAGCGACCCTGAAAATGACTGGACTTAAGTTACTTTTAGAGAAAAATATACTGACGGGGCCAAACTATAAAGATTGGCTGCGGAATGTCAAGATGGCTTTGACCTATGACAAACTGGGGTACGTCCTCACCGCTACGGCACCTGCTGTCCCTGGTCCCAAATCCAGCAATGCGGATAAGGAAATCCGCAAAACCTGGGATTTAGATTGCGCGAGAGCCAAGTGCATCGTGCTTGCCTCGATGAATAATGAACATCAGAGGAGGCACGAGGATATGTCCTTAGATGGCATATTTCTCCATACAAAGGAACTTTATGGAGAGCAATCTCGTATAGCAAGATACGAGACCTCAAAGAAATTGTTTCGAGCGAGGTTGGCTGTCGGGTCATCCGTAGGTGAACATGTCCTACAGATGATTGGCTATATAGAAGAGCTCGCAGACCTTGGGACGACTTTGGATAATGAGCTCTATACAGACCTTGTTCTCCAGTCCCTTCCTCCCACCTACGCCCAGTTTATCCTCAACTTCAATCTTCAAGGAAAAGAAGTTGAACTTGCGGAACTCCTGAACATGTTAAGGAGTGCGGAGGGCACCTTGCAGAAGGCAAGGGAAACACCCGCTATGTTTGTTGGCGGAGCATCTTCTTCCGGGTCCAAGGCAAGGGCCAAAGGAAGGAAGAAGAAGGCCGCACCCAGACCTAGAGGAGGTGTTAGTAAGGTGGGAAAGAAGGGAAAGAAAAAGATTGCAGCACCGGTAGTTGGCCTGGATGAGTGCTTCCATTGTCACAGGAAAGGGCACTGGAAGAAGGATTGCAAGGCGTGGAACGCCAAGAACCAGGAACCGAAGCAAGCTGTGGCTTCGACTTCAGGTGTGTTTGTAATTGAGAATTGTCTGTCGATCAACTCTACTTCCTGGGTATTGGATACCGGATCAGGATCTCATATTTGCAATTCATTGCAGGCACTGAGAAACCATAGAGTGCTGGAGGAAGGTGATATGATCCTCAGGGTTGCTAACGGAGCTAGCGTGGGAGCTGCGTCCGTCGGGGATTATCACCTAGGATTGACGAGTGGACACATTTTGGTTTTACATAACTGTTATTTTGTACCCAGCTTAACGTGTAATATCATATCAGTTTCCTTGTTATCAAATAAAGGTTATGATTTCACGTTTGTAAGAGATGTTGTCAACATCCACCTTAATCATGGTTTGATTGGGTCCGGTACTCTAAATAACGGCATATATGTGTTAAACCAACTCCAAATTTTCAATGTCCAGAACACACTAAAAAGAAAGTCTCCAGATTTAAATAAAGCTTTCTTATGGCATTGTAGACTGGGTCACATCAATGAGAGAAGGTTGACTAAGTTGCATAGAGAAGGATATTTGAACACGTTCGAATATCAAACTTATGACACTTGTCAATCTTGTCTCAAAGGAAAGATGACAAAGACTCCATTTACTGGACAAGGAGTAAGAGCGAGCGAGCTCTTAGGACTCATACACAGTGATGTATGTGGTCCAATGTCTACACATGCGAGAGGTGGTTATTCCTACTTCATTACTTTTACAGATGATTTCTCTAGGTATGGGTATGTTTTCTTAATGAAGCATAAATCAGAGGCCTTTGAGAAATTCCTGGAATTCAAGAGTGAAGCGGAAAACCAAACAGGCAAAAGTATTAAGACACTGAGATCTGATCGAGGTGGAGAATACTTAAGTGCCGAGTTCCTAGGTTACCTAAAAGAGAAAGGAATTCTCTCTCAGCTTACTCCTCCATACACTCCACAACACAACGGTGTATCGGAGAGACGGAATCGAACCCTATTGGATATGGTACGATCCATGATGAGTAATGCTGAGTTACCGCGATCGTTCTGGGGTTATGCGCTAGAATCAGCAGCATATATTTTAAACCAGGTTCCAACCAAGACTATGCCTACCACACCATATCAGATGTGGAGTGGGAAGAAACCCTGTCTAAAACATTTTAGGACATGGGGGTGTCCAGCTTTTGTAAAAAAGCAGCATGTGGACAAGCTCGAGGCACGATCAGTACTGTGTAAGCTTGTGGGATATCCAAAGAACTCCAAGGGATATTATTTCTATTACGCAGAGGAACAAAAGGTCTTTGTTTCTCGTCATGCCACCTTCTTAGAAACTGAATTTTTAGAAAATCAGAAGAGTGGGAGCGAAGTAGAACTGGGAGAAATTCCAGAACCACAAGCTGTTGCTGAAAGTTTGGTAGAACCAGAGGTTCAAGAAGAACAGAACATTCCCGCACCCCTCCGCAGGAGTAGTAGGCCGTCTCGTCCGCCTGAGAGATACTACGGTTTTCTCATAGACGGGGATAGAGAGGATTGCATCATAGATGATGATGAACCTACTGACTTCCAGCAAGCCATCCAGAGCGGCGACTCGGTACGATGGCTAGATGCAATGCGGACCGAGATGGAGTCCATGTACACCAACAAAGTATGGACTTTGGACTTTGCTCCAGATGGGGTAAAACCCATAGGATGCAAATGGATCTTCAAGAAAAAGATTGGTGTAGATGGACAGGTGGAAACCTATAAGGCTAGACTTGTTGCAAAGGGTTTTCGTCAAAGACCTGGTTTGGACTATGACGAAACTTTTTCTCCAGTGGCTATGCTCAAATCCATTCGGGTCCTTCTTGCTATTGCTGCCTTCCATGATTATGAAATCTGGCAGATGGACGTAAAGACGGCTTTTCTGAATGGAAATTTAGAAGAGAGCGTCTATATGGATCAGCCAGAGGGTTTCAATCAGAGTGGGAGCAGCGGGAAAGTATGCAAGCTGCTTAAGTCTATTTATGGACTAAAGCAGGCATCGCGGAGTTGGAACATCTGTTTTGATGAGACAGTCAAAGAATATGACTTTATCAAAAATCCAGATGAACCGTGCATATATAGTAAAGTTGTGGCCAGAAGTGTCGTATTCCTCGTCTTGTACGTGGATGACATTCTATTGATAGGAAATGACATTCCTATGCTACAATCTGTCAAAGGATTCTTGTCACACAGGTTCTCCATGAAAGACCTGGGTGATGCCTCTTACATTCTGGGGATCCGGATCTATCGTGATAGATCCAAGAGGATGTTGGGACTTTCGCAGTCCAGGTATATCGACACTGTACTGAAAAGATTCAGTATGGAAGATTCTAAGCGCGGTAATCTACCGGCTTGTCACGGAATCACCCTCTCCAAAGAGATGTCTCCCAAGACTGATTTGGAAAGGGAACGCATGTCTATTATACCCTACGCTTCTGCGGTAGGCTCTATAATGTATGCGATGTTGTGTACCAGACCAGATGTAGCTTACGCACTAAGCGTGGTAAGCCGGTATCAGTCAGACCCAGGGGAGAAACACTGGATAGCAGTAAAGAACATTCTCAAGTACCTGAGGAGGACTAAGGAGATGTTCTTGGTTTACGGCGGAAAAGACCTCAGGTTGGAGGCCTTTGCTGATTCCGGCTTCCAGAGTGATAAGGACGATTCCAAGTCCATGTCGGGTTATGTCTTTACCCTCAATGGAGGGGCGGTGTGCTGGAAGAGCTCCAAGCAGGACACCGTTGCTGACTCGACGATGGAAGCGGAGTATATAGCTGCTTGCGATGCCGCAAAAGAAGCAGTCTGGATGAAGAAGTTCCTAACAGAACTTCAGATGGTTCCTACCATAGTTGATCCAATACCTCTGTATTGCGACAACAACGGAGCTATAGCTTTAGCGAAGGAACCAAGGTCCCATCAGAAGTCCAGACACATCTTGAGGCGGTATCACCTGATCAGGGAGATCATTGATCGTCAGGAGATCGAGGTTCGGAGAGTTGCTTCAGAAGAGAACATTGCTGATCCATTCACGAAGGCCCTTCCTCAGATTCAGTTCGAGAGGCTACTCGAGATCATTGGTCTACGATATGCCAGTACATGGCCCTAGTGCAAGTGGGAGATTGTTAGTGTTTATGCCCTAGAAGGCCATTACTGTATCATACTAGCTTGTATATTACTTAATGGAAGCTTGGGATATTCACATGTATATAACAGTCTTGCTAAACATGGTAGTATGCTACTTGGTTTTTCTATCTTAATATGTGAGTATACGTATTGATAGAGCTCTTAGGATCTTGCTTGTCTACCAGCGTTGTGATGGCAGTCACACTAGTGGGGGCTGGGTAGTCTACAAGCACATCCTTATTCAGGTCCCTGGTCGTTGGATTATCGAGACAGAGCATCGATACTCCGGAGTAGACTAGTGTGTACGCTTCTCATCCCAGTTGGGGAGATGGTCTGTCCCACAGCCATCAGTACGTCGTACTGGAGATAGTATACAGGTGCTCGTTAGGTTACGGGTACACCGGACAGGACTCACAGGGAACTGTTGGTTGGTTTGATACCAGTCGTCAGTGAACAGTTCCCAGGTGACATGAGTACAGCGTAGTCCGCAGACTTGACACTGCTACTTCGCCTCGAGTGTGTCCCACTGTTCTTAGATTGCTACCCTACCACGGCTCAAAGGAGTCGTGCAAACAGGTAGCAGTTGGGTGCAGTCCCGAGCACTTGGAGGCAGTGGCGGTTAGACAGGATTCGTCCCTCCCGGTATTGGGAGTAGATATCGTGCTGTGTCAGAGAGCCATTACGCAAAGTCCCTGGCCAGGGCAAGCGAGATTTGCTGGTAGGTTCCAGCAGTTTCTCAGGGTGTAATGGGCTTCACTCCGACACGACTTATACCGCTATTAGGGGACTGACGCTTGCCGCCCCCCTAGGCCCGATATGCGATAGTCTTGGATGAACGGACCGGACTGTATGGAGATTGTCACATCAGACTCAGTAGGAGTTCGGATGGGTTTACTCATCGGCCTTCTTATCGACAACTACCTGGGGACCGTTACGTACAGCTAGTGCCGCTTGCGGTCTGTGGTTAAACCCACTGCCAGCGTAGTAGTCGAGTCTCTAGAGTCCCACACAGAGAGTTTCCTACTCCAGGCGAAACGATATAGAGGTTGCATGGTTTTGCGACAAAGGGTTCGGACGCATACGTGCGTTTACGCGCGTACGACTTTCGGACAGTTTTTACCAGTCGGCTTTGGTTTAAGCCAGTTACTGGTATCCGGTTATTGGATTTTTACAGTCTAAAGTTTTTCCGTATTTTTACGGATCGGAGGGGCGTTCTCGTAATTACCCGAGAAGCTTCTAGAAGTGGTGACTAAGGAGGTTTAGGTGTCATTTGCATTAAATGAGTTTAGTGAGTCATGAGGGTGATTCATGCATATCATTAATGCATGATAAATGCTTAATGAGTCATGGTTATGAATCACCACTAGATATTTATGAAACTTCATTATTCATCATTTTAGTTTTCTTTTATGGATGAATATTAAAGGTTCATATATATTATGATAGATTTACTATTCTCATTAGATTCATTCTCACCTTCTCTCTCCTCAAGCTCTCTCTCTTCAAAAGACTAATCCTCACCCTCATGTGTTGAGATCTAGGATTAGTAAGACTAATCAATCCATAACCATCTCTATATTACACCTAGCTTCTTTGATTAGCAATCCAAGAAGGTTAGTTGCCTCAAGCTTAGAGGTTTAGCTTGGAGTTTTGCTCTCGGGTGGATCGTCTACTACCTAGAGAAGGCCGAGGAGAACAAGGAGATCGTAAAGACGAAGGACTAGTATCGATAGGTATAATCCCTAATCACTTATGAAAAGAAACTCATAAGATACGGTTATTTATAGTTTAGCTTCGATTCAAGCGGTTAGTCGATGTTCGTTGTTTAAACTTGATCGTTTTTGTAAATTCCGCCTCCCCACAAGTACTGGGGTGTACTACATCGACTTACAGTAACACCCCTGACCAAGCTCACATGTAAAGATGAAGAATTCGTGTGGTCAGAAGCATGCGAGCGAGTTTTCGTAGAACTCAAGTCAAGATTGACATGAGCACCAATTCTCGTCATACCGGACCAATCTGGAGGTTTCGAAGTGTATTGCGATTCATCCGGTAAGGGATTATGATGTGTTCTACATCAGCACGGTAAGGTTATGGCTTATGCTTCAAGACAGCTGAAGATTCATGAGCACAATTATCCGACGCATGATTTGGAGTTGGCGGCCGTTATCTTTGCTCTTAAGATTTGACGCCATTATCTTCTTGGTGAACGAGTGGACATATACACAGATCACAAGAGTCTGAAATATGTGTTTACTCAGAAGGAGTTGAATATGCGGCAGAGAATATGGTTAGAACTCATGGCAGACTTCGACATCAACCTGCAATATCACCCAGGGAAGGTGGATGTAGTACCTGATGCCCTTAGTCACCAACCAATAGCATTGAATCTCACCGCACAGTGGAAGCTTCAACAAGACTTGCATCAAATGGAGATTGAGGTGATCATGCCAGGTAATGCTTCAAGTTTGATGAACTTACAAGTTCAATCTACCATTGTCAATCAGATCAAAGCAGCTCAAGCAAGTGATGCTAATTTCAAAAGATCAGTGAGCAAGTGGAAAATGGACTTCGAACATACTTCATCATCCATGAAGACGGATCTTTGAGATACAGCAGTAGATTGTGTGTACCAAAAGGTCCTGTGCGAGAAGAGTTGATGAAAGAAGCTCACAGCTCCCCTTATTCAGTACACCCTGGAGGTACAAAGATGTACAAAGATCTGCGTCAAAATTACTGGTGGCATGGAATGAAGCGTGAAGTAGCCAGAAGCGTCGCTAAATGCTTGGTGTGTCAGTAAGTAAAGGCTGAACATCACAGGATAGCTGGTTTACTTCAACCGTTACCTATCCCAGAATGGAAGTGGCAACACATCACCATGGATTTTGTGACTGCACTTCCTCACAGCACGAAGGGTAACGATGCGGTATGGGTTATCGTGGATCGACTCACAAAGTCGGCTCACTTTATTCCTTTTCGAGTTGGCCAACCTATTGAGACACTAGCAAAGAAGTATATGGAGGTAAGAATCTAAGTAAGATTTAAACTCTTCAATATGTACTATCTCTGATACCCATGAACTCATGCAGGAAATCGTGAGATTACATGGAGTACCGGTTTGCATTGTCTCCAATCGTGACACCAGATTTCGATCGAAATTTTAGCAAAGTCTGCAAGCGAGCTTGGGAACAAGTCTGAACTTCAGCATAACTTATCATCCATAAACAGATGGTCAGTCTGAGCGAACTATTCAGATCTTAGAAGATATGCTAAGAGCGTATATGCTAGACTTCGGAGGATCGTGGGAAGATCACCTACATCTTGTAGAGTTTTCATACAACAACAGCTACCAAGAAAGTATAGTAATGACACCTTTTACAACACTATATGGAAGGAAGTGTCGATCGCCATTAAGTTGGGACGACATCGGAGATAGGGAACTCCTTGGACCTGAGATGATAGTAGCAACTGTCGACGTGGTTCGCACTATCAGGGAAAGAATGCGCATAGCCTAAGATCGACAGAAGCACTGGGCTGATGCAAAGCGCCGTCACTTGGAGTTTCAATCGGGAGAACATGTATTTCTGAAGATATCTCCGAATCGTGGAGTGATTCATTTTGGAAGAAGGGGTAAGCTCAGTCCGAGGTATATTGGACCGTTCGACTTACTCGAACGAGTCGGTGAAGTGGCTTATCGCTTAGCATTTCCACCTTCATTGGAAGGAGTGCACAATGTGTTCTACATATCCCAACTCAGAAGGTATGCGAGTGACCTCAGCCATATTCTCGATCACTCCGAGCCCACTATACATCCAGATTTATCCTGTGAGAAACAACCTGTTGAGATCCTGGATAGAAAGGTGAAATCATTTTGAAACAAGGAAGTCAACTTGGTTCGAGTGATGTAGAGAAAAGATTCACCAGGAGAATCAATATGGGAACGTGAGGAAGACATGCGTGCAAAATACCCTTATTTATTTGTAAATTAGTCCTTAAAATAAATTGTAAATTTCGAGGACGAAATTTTTGTAAAGAGGGTAGACTGTAACAACTCCAATTTCAATGTACAGAAAATTGTTTAAAAGTTAATGTAAAATTGGGGTATTTGTAATCCTGTATACACTATAAGTATTTGTTTTACTTTAGAACAACAAAAAAGTACTTGTAGCACATTGGTAAAGCCTTGCACTGCTGTGACGTAGCCCCTGTGATCGAATCCCCCCAGCCACATTATCTTTTTAATTAATTTTCTTTTGATCTTTTAGAACCCCAAGGGTTTGCACGTGCATTACACATAATATGATAAGTTACAGAATAAATAAACATGTGCACGAGGGTATATGAGACGACGAGGACACGTGGCGACGATCTAACCCAATTCCATTGGAATTGGACCGGCGAAAATCACCAAAAGACCGGCACCGCCGGTTCCCCCCATAGGTAATGCTCTGATATTTTTGCCCGAGCACCCCTTGGCCTACCCCCTACCCCCATGTACCCCATGTAGTTTGTTTACTCTGCATTCATCCAGAGAACAATAAAATGCCATTTAAATCAATTTTTAATGCAAAATTTAATGCATTTTTTAACCCTCTAAACCCTAATTTTTCCTATAAATACCACACTCCATTTCACCCATCCTCACTCAGAAATTCTCTGCCAAAACTCTCAAAAAATTCTTAAGTCCTTTTAGTGTGCAAGTGGAGTTAGCGAAGGGTGAAGTTCCGGCGACGTTCCAAGGAGATTCCGGCGACGAAACGATGTCCCGAAGCCTTCCTTAGTTTCTCCTCTCCCTTCTCTTGTTCAATAGCCAGTAAGTCCCTTCTTCCCCTCTCTTCTACTATCTTAAAAACTTTCATTTCTAAAATCCAACGGAAGCGGAGTTAATCCGACTTTCGATTCGGTTTTTCCTTAAAAAAGTTATTTTTCTTAAACAATCAATACCATACTCTCATATAATGTTTAGCAAACATTAAAAAACACTTTAAAACAAGTTTCATCTCAAAATATTCTTTTATGCAAATTTTATCGTATTTTTACGGTAAAATACCACATACTTCATTTCCGACATAAAACAACATAATACTTGTATTATCTTTAGATAACTCACGAGGTAATGACCTACCTCATCACAACACACATCTTTGATATAACACGATGAAGTTTTGGGAACATATTCATGGGATAATACGACATTACAAATAAATACCATTAATTTGCAAAACCATTGCTTTAAAAAACTGTATTAAACAATTCTTTGCAATTGCGTCTCTACAACCCACTTTTGGGGACCCCGTTCGGGATGGTGTGGGTTATTTCACATTCTCGGGCCTAGTAGAGCGAGATGCAGACCTCCTAAAGAAGCATTCGATCTCGATGGAATTTTAATGCATTTTTTTAGAAAATGAGATTTCTACAAGAAAATAAATAAAATTTATTTTCATAAAATATATATGTATATAACTATTATCAAAATATCTATTTTAATTATATTATATAAATATTCCAAGTTTTCTAAATCAAAAGAATCACCATTATATGAAAATACCATCCAAATACAAAACAATTCCAATATTTCAATAAAATACCATATACTACGAAAACTAGATTCTACTCAATAGAAATTTTACTTTTATAAAATACACATCTATGAAAACCCTAAATACGATAATTAAATGCTTGAGTTGTATTTTGAAAATTATATCAAATTATTTTTACATAAAACCCCTCAAGTTATACTAAATTACAATAAGGACCCTAGTAAACATAGGTTTAAGCGGGACCGGTTCTTTTGAGCCTCACGGAGCCGGAGAATATGGGTGCTTGCCTATCTAAGGTAGACAATCTAACAAACGGTGTTATCAACACGGTTATTTTCTTGGAAAAAGACATAAATCCTGCCGTCCATGTGCAGCAGTTACCGATAATATCAAAACTAATTCAGGATTTCAATTTCTTTTCAAAGTATCTAACTCAGACCGAGTCTCAATCTAATCAATCCGACTTGAATGTAATTAAAGTATAAACTACAATACAACATGAATCCATAAATCCGTCTATTCAATCTATATCAATCTATATTGACTGAACAAAACCATGGATATACTCCGTCTACTTGATTCTCTATTTATATCCATTCCATCTACTGATATCATGGTTTCGGCAAGTCATCCATCTATATAACAAAACAATACAATCAATACAAAAGACATCACGGGGTTTATAAGGGGTAGATTGGTACGGAAGGTGTTAGAAGTGGCTTGAGACTGTAACCATAATACACCTAACCTGAATATCTATTGCCATTGTACCGTGGCTGAACGGTTCCTTGTGCTCTGTATACCTTAGTCTCCGGAATAGTGGGACTCCTCTCGTATACACTGGTATTTTCTGTACCAAGCTATAAACAATAGCGTTAACAATATAATCAAACATTATAGTCATATTCTCTTCTGTCTATACTATCTTTGGAACTTACTGAGCGATTGTTCGCTGACGACATTCCTTTCTTCTTTCTTTGGAATGTTGTCAGGTGATTCGGACGCATTAGAGACCGAGCCCAGCACTGATGATTTGGAGCAGTTTGCGTTTGACCCGGAGCTTTAGACACTTGTGCATATTTATTTCTTTCAGTTATGCCATTGTTTAAGCGTCGCTTTCTACTCATGTATTTACATTTCAGTTGTACCTGTAAAAGAATGCTTAATAAATAAAGTTGCTGTTCATTTACATTCCTGTCTCTTGTGTACTTTACTTTATATTGCTTAAATACGCTTAGCGTGTTTACTTCTGAGTAAATACATAGCGGGTCTCGCCATGTCCCTTCCCTGTATATTGGGAAGCGGGGCGTGACATTGACAAGCAAACTCATCCGAACCCAACAAAGCCTATCGGCGACAATCACCGTACAGCCCGGTCTCTTCATCAAAGAGTGTCGCATACCGGGTCTGGGGGCTGAAAACTGTTAGACCCCTAATAATCTAATAAACTCATAACCATCCGATATACAACTAATAACCCTTATCATTTTTTCTCAACCGCCATGGCCAGGGACTTATGGTTATAGTTTATCACGCAATGCGCGGCATCAACTCTCTATATCGGGAGAGGCGAATACTGTAAGTTCATATTTCTCGTGTCGTGTCAATTATGGCAGTTGCGGAATAAAAAACTTTAAATTTTACTTGAGTACTATAAACTATAACCCTAGAAATCGAATCCAAACACTAAACTAAACTAAAGAGTTAATCTACTAGGTTGAGGACTACAACTTTTGAAGACGTGTCCTTCGGGTCTTTTGTGGTTCTCTTCTTAAGTTTCTAGGGTTGTGGGATCAAGCTTGCAAGGTAGTCTTTCTACGCCGAAGATGATCAACCCGAAGATGCTGATTCAACCTTTAGCTTCTAGTAATAAGCAAAGAAGCAACTAAAGATCAAGGTTTGCTAAGCCTTGAAGTTTAGAAGTATAGTATTAATTTAAATAAGCTCTCTTTCTTTTTCCTTACAAACTGAAGAGAGCAAATGAGGAAGAAGATGAACAAGAGGATGTCAACTCAAGAAATTGGCTGGCAAAAAGATAATGTGTAACGACCCCAATATTACTATACCTTCGTGTTTTATTTCTTTAGTAAAATATTGTATTTATTTATTCTTAGTATTTTTTCGTATATTTTTTTATCTATTAAATATATTATTTTATTATTCCATCTATTTTTCCCAAACCCATTTCTTTAAACTAAATCTTAACCTATTTCAAATTAAACGCAAGACCTGACCCAGCCCATAACCCAAATCCAATTTTATTTTCATTTTCTTTTATAAAACTATGAGTCAAAAATCCCACTTTCTTTTCAAGCAACATCATATATTTAATTTTAATTAAATATGTGCATGAACAACCTTGTAGCTCATTGGTTTAGTTCTTGCATTGTTATTCCATAAGTTACATGTTCAAATCCACATTCTTGCTATTATTTTTATCTATTTTTTTAAACTCTCTCATAACCTACAAATGAGACCTTTCATTTCATCTTCCTTTTAACTCTCAAAATGAATGCATATAATAATTAGTATGGTTATGATTATGAATTATTATAATTATCATATTAATATTGTTTTATATGTTCTCTCCTTCATTGTTCATCCTTCTTTAAAAAAATTATTTCAATTTTTCATCCTTAGAGTTCTCAAAGTTTCGGCACCACCGGAGCTCACTTCGTCTCTAGGAATTCAAGACCGAAGTATTGTACCATTCACAAATTTCGTAAGTATCGTTCTACATTTCTTTTCTTTCCTCTCAAAATCTACATAGAGAATACTTTTAGAAACTAACTTGATCCTTGTCTTGATTGCTCGAGTCTAGGTCACATAGACTTATTTTTGCCGCTAGAATCGAATCAGTGAACCGGTTTTTATACCGACTCACATAACCCGTAAGTCCTCTCTCCCCCTTCTTTTCTCTACTTGAAATTCATCCCTTTACCATGCCTCTATCATGCCGAATCTTGAGATAACTAGTTAGTCATATGATAAAGTTTTTTGTTAAGTTAAAAAATGGTTGAAATAAAACATATATGTTTAGTTATAAAATCTTGCATGCAGTGGTCGATAACATGTTAAGTATTATTGTTTTAGATGGTTAATCATGACCGGATCATATGTTTACTTCACATATGTTAATTCATGTTATTTATCGCTAAAATTTTAATTATCTAAATTTATTTTTGTATACAAGAAAACAAAGTTATAAATAAATACCATAGATTTATCATTTTCAAATAAGGTCTTTATCTTTAAAATAATTTTTATAAATTAATTTATACTTCTAGAAATTCATGGAATATTAGGATAAAATAATAGATATAATTCCAAATCTACAGTAAAAATTTCATATCAAACCGAATAACGGTTTAGAAGTTACGTAGTTTTTATTCACTGTTTTTAAAACCAGAAAACTGCCAACAAGGGTTTTTCTTCGAGAGACCATAACTCTATAATTTGTTATCCAAATTAAGTGTTTTCAGATGTTTTGAATATATAAATCGAAATATCTAGATTTTCTTAGTTTTAAGTTTTTTCTGAAAATCGACGTAAAATATAGAAAACCGTGTTACAATATTAAGCGACGAATATGGACAGAATCTGTCATGATTCGCACACTGTTTTTAAATAGGACATAACTCGAACTCCCGATATCCGTTCGTGGAAAACTTTAGATGTGTAGATGAAAAATTGATATAACTATAATTTACTGTATATTAGATTATTTAGAAACGCATGAAACAACCCGGTTTAGGTTTTGCAATATAACATATAGTTGCTGTCCAGAAATCTGAATTTCTGTTTTAAATGCCGATGTTAAAATGATTATAACTAGAGCTTCAGAAATCCAAATCATGTGAATCTTGGTGTTTTGGATAATTACATCGAAATACCTACGATTTTATATAAATATTCGTAACCTGAAACCTGATGAAAATTAACTCAAACTGCGTTGTAAAAATATATGACGGTGCTGAACAGATTCTGATCTGTTTTGCTCGACGATACGAAAATGAGTTTATCTCCCAAACCGGTAGTCGTATTTAGGTGATACTGAAACTCACGAGTGCACAACACTTAGATCTATATTTCTGTTTATATTCCGAAATTGATTGACTTGACTGATTAGTTGTACACAATACTTATTTACAATATTATTTTTGGACGTTACTTGTATACTTATCTCATATCATGTTCTGTGATTGCTTATTTATTTTTATATTTATGACTTGTGATTAAACTATTACATGAAAGAATTGACTTGATCTTGACATAACTCAATCATGAAAACGTGAACCCAATATGCACACTTGAACCAACTTGACTCGAACCATGAATACAATTGGTATGACTTACACTTAACATGACTATATGAACTCAATCTTGAAACTTGATATCATCACCTTTTGTATTCATGGATTCGATCAAGACTCGTAACATTAATCATAGACTAATATACGCAGGGTGTTGGGATAGTTTAAGTATGAATCCGACGGAATCTTATGAGTCTCATTATTACAAATAATGTCGCTGTGGTACCGGGTTGAACCGGTACAAATAACGTTGCTGTGGTACCAGGATGAAACGGTACATCACGAATTCATGAATAAGGGCCCGTGTTTCCAAACCCCTGAATGATAGCCTGTTGGCTTTGTGAATACTTCAATAATAATTGAATCCTCGATTGCTTTTGGGCCCGTGATTCCTTTCTCCTAGATGATAGCCTTGGGTTCGAGAATAGTCTTGAGATTTGGTTGACATTCACACTTGAACTCACATTAGTTAAATTTACCATTTTAGAGACCTTTAAGGACACTTATATTGACTTCATGTTCACTATACCTACACTCCACGACCATATTATAATCGTTTGCTATGCTCATGTTACATTGCCAGGCTTACATAGTTGCCAATAATATTACCATGTTATACTTGTTCATGTTTCATTTCCATTCATACCAAATCATATGTTACTTTGCATATTCAATTATATACATTCATATCACACTTTTCTTGGGGACTTACCGAACGCAAGTTCGCTGACGGACATTCTACCTATCTTTTGTTTTTTTTGGAATGTTCGTCAGGTGACTTAGGTTTAGAGGAGGTGGAAGCAACTGCAGAGGATTACAACCTTTTCGCACATGAGGCAAATCATTAGTTTTCTTCCCAGTTTTTTTCTTTTTCAGTAAGCCACGTGTTCAGGCACTTTTTTTTATATATCTTTGTTTTCAGATATCATGTATTCAGTTTGAAACTTGTAAAAGTTGGGAATGCAAATATATAAATTTGGAGTTTCATTATCATGTCTTTTCTTGTCATTTTATATTGCTTATATACGCTTAGCGTTTTTTTTTCGAGAAAGGATTTTCTCGGAATAAATATGTCGCGGGCTTGCCACATGCCGTTACTGCTCTTTTGGGAAGCGGAGCGTGACATAATATCATCATCTCCCACCCTTATCTCTTTATCTCTTCATACAAATAAACAATAGTATAAAGTGGGTGGGTTTGTGACTCACTAGTGTGAGTCACAAGCTCACACACTACTAGAAGAGATGAGAGTAAGAACGAAGCCACCTCATGTGTACACACATATACACATATATGTTTGTATGTATATAATCAAGTATACCAAAATACCCCGTATTTATAATAAATATGTATAACCGTGTTTCTACCAAAATACGAATACCGTATTTGTATCGAAAATACAAAATACGCGTATTCATATTAAGAAAGAAATACATGTATTTGTATCAAAACACAAATACCCGTATTCATACAAATACACGTATTCATATAAATACCGTATCCGTGTTAAAATACAAATACCCAAAAGAGATCAATATAATACTAGTTCCAAATCTGGCTATCTTTCAAACCTACCCAGGTATCTGTCGAAGAGAAGGCTGACAAGTAAACTCTTCTGTATCCCTACTGAGCTTAACAATGCCAATCTCCATACAGTCCAGTCTGTTCGTCTAAGAGTATCTCATATCAAGTTTAGGGGGGTGGAAAACGTCAGACCCCTAATAACTTGATAAGTTGTATTGATGTGGCTCAAGACCATCCGAGAAACTACCGATCAAACTATCAATAAATCTCAACTTCCCTGGCAAGGGTCTAATGGTTTCGGCCAACTGTACACATCGCGACATCGACTCATTATACCGGGAGAGACGGACCCCTGACAATCGCTCACTGCCTCCATGTGGCTCGGGACTGTACCTAACTAAAACCTGTTTGCATGGCTCCTTTGAGCCGTGGTAAGGTTTTTATCAAAGCACAGTGGAAACTCACACAAGACAAATGACGATCTCAGGTCGACAAACTAACCTGCACTCATGTCACTTGAGAGCTGCTATCTGACATTAGATATAGTACCATTCAGTAACCCCCGACGAGTCCATCCTGTGTAACTTATAACCTAATGAGCACCTATATACTATCTTTGGTGCCGTACACCAATGGCTGTAGGACTGACCATCTTCCCTTACGGGAATAAGACATGTAAACGTCTACTTTGGAGTATCGATGCCTAGTCTCGATAATCCTACGACTAGGGACAATTTTAAGGATGTGCTTATAAACTACCCAAACCCCACGAGTATAATTGCCATCACAACGCTGGCAGTCAAGCAAAGATCTTATGGGCTCTATCAACATGTATTAGCGATACGTAAAAAGAAACATATACACATCTTAAGATAGATACAAACCAGATAGCATATTATCATATCGAGCAAGACTGTCGAATACATATATGTATCCCAAGCATCCAAAATGTAATATACAATCCTGTACTATACAATAATGGCCTTTAGGGTATATATACCTAACAATCTTCCACTTGCACTAAGGCCATGTATTGGCGTATCGTAAACCTATCATATTGAATAGCTTCTCGAATTGTGTCTGAGGGATGGCTTTAGTGAATGGATTTGCAGTGTTGTTCTCCGTATTTACTCTCCGCACCTCGATCTCCTGGCGATCCACGATCTCCCTGATCAGGTGATACCGCCTTAAGATGTGTCTTGATTTCTGATGGGTTCGTGGTTCCTTCACTAAAGTAATAACCCCGTTGTTGTCGCAATACAAAGGTATTGGACCAACAATGGATAGAACCACCTGAAGTTCAGAAATGAACTTCCTCATCCAGACTATCTCTTTTGTGGCATCATTAGCAGCGATATACTCATCCTTCATCGTCGAGTTTGCTACGTGTCCTGTTTGGAACTCTTTCAACAAACAGCCTCTCCATTGAGGGTAAACACATAACCTGACATGGATTTAGAGTCATCCTTATCACTCTGGAAGCTAGAGTCTGTGAAGGCCTCGACATGGAGGTCTCCATTGCGGTATACTAAGAACAATTCTTTAGTCCTTCTCAGGTACTTGAGAATGTTCTTTACGGCTATCCAGTGCTTCTTTTCTGGGTTTGAATGATACCGGCTTATCACGCTGAGTGCGTAAGCTATATCTAGTCTGGTACATAATATTTCATGCATTATAGATCCTACCGCCGAAGCGTTGGGTATAATGCCCATGCGAGCCCTTTCCTTATCAATCTTGGGAGATATCTTTTTGGAGAGGGTGATTTCATGACAAGCGGGTAAATTTCCGCGGTTGGAATCTTCCATACTAAATCGCTTTAGTATAGTGTCAATTTATCTTAACTGTGAAAGTCCTAATATTCTCTTAGATGTTAATCTCCAGAATGTACGAGGCGTCACCCAGGTCTTTCATGGAGAACTTCCGTGACAAGAATCTTTTCACCGATTGTAGTATATGAATATCATCCACGTACAAAACGAGGAATACTACAGTTCTCAATTCAATTTTTTTATAAATGCATGGTTCATCTACATTTTTGGTAAAGTCAAATTCCTTGGCCGTCTTATCAAAGAAGATGTTCCAACTCCGCGATACCTGCTTTAATCTACAAATGGATTTAAGCAACTTGCATACTCTTCCACTGCTCCTATTCTCTATGAGCCCTCCGGCTGGTCCATATAAATATACTCTTCTAAAATTCCATTCAGAAAAACGGTCTTTACATCCATTTTCTAGATCTCATAGTCATGAAAGGCAACAATAGCAAGTAGGATCCGAATGGATTTAAGCATAGCCACTGAAGAAAAAAATTTCGTCATATTCCAAACCCAATCTTTGACGAAAACCTTTTGCTACAAGTCTTGCTTTATAGGTTTCAACCTTTTCATCTGCACCACTCTTCCTTTTAAAGATCCATTTGCAGCCTATGGCTTTTACCCCTGGAGGTGCAACGTCCAAAGTCTAAACTTTGTTGATGTACATGGATTCCATCACGAATCTCATAGCATCCAGCCACTTAACCAAGTCTCTGCTCGTGATAGTCTGCTGAAAACTAGCAGACTCATCATTATCGATGATGCAATGCTCTCGATCCCCGTGTACGAGAAAACCGTAGTATCTCTCGGGCGGATGAGACTGCCTATTAGATATGCGGAGTGGTGTAAGTACGTCTGGTTCTATTGAAGTTTCGGGTTCCACTAAACTTTCAGTAATAGTTTGTGGTTCTGGAATTTCTTCCAGTTCTATTGCGCTCCCACTAATTTCTTTTTCAAGAAATAGAGTTTTCATAAAGCGCGCATGTTGAAAAAAAAAACCTTGTGTTTCTCAGCGTAATAGAAACAATACCCCTAGAATTCTTTGGGTATCCCACAAAATTACACAATACTGAGTGTGCCTCGAGCTTGTCCAGATGATACTTTTTGACAAAAGCTGGACACCCCCATATCTTATGATACTTAAGACAGAGTTTCTTCCTACTCCACATTTCATATGGAGTGGTAGGCACTGACTTAGTATGAACTTTGTTCAATAGGTATGTAGCAGATTCTAGTGCAAAACCCCAGAAAGATAGCGACAACTCAGCATTGCTCATCATGGAACGCACCATATCAAGCAAGATGCGATTCTGTTTTTCTGATACACCGTTGTGTTGTGGTATGTTTGGAGGAGTAAGCTGAGAGAGAATTCCATTCTCTTTTAAATATTCCAAGAACTTGGTACTTCAGTATTCTCCACTCTGATCAGATCGAAGTATCTTGATACTTTTTCCCGTTTGTTTTTCAACTTCATTCTTATACTCCTTGAATTTCTCAAAAGGCTCGGATTTATTTTTCATCAAGAACACATGTCCATACCTTGAGAAATTATCGATAAAAGTAATGAAATAGGAATAACCACTTCTTGCATATGTAGATATCAGACCACACACGTCACTGTGAATGAGTCGTAGGAGCTCAGTGGCTCTTTCTCCGTGCCCAGTAAATGGAGTTTTGGTCATCTTTCCTTTGATACATGATTGACAAGTCTTTTTAGATCTATCTCTATAGATCATAATCCCCAGAAAGTAGGAAGTATCATCAAGGTCTTTTATGAAGAACTTTTATAATAAGAATAGTTTAACCGATTGTAGTATACGAACATCATTTTCTATCAGGAGAATATCATCCACATACAATACGAGAAATGTGATAGCACTCCTTACAATCTTCTCACGACCCGGAAAAGGCGCTTGACCTTCACTTGAATCATGTGAAGTTTATAGGACCCCACCGTAACTCAAGTAAGCCAAAAACCAGAAATCTAAACCTTTTTAAGGAAATAGTGGAGGTGAAGTTTTGAAAAAGGTGTATTAAAGGAAATCAAGTTCCTTTTAAAGTATAAGTAAAGTTTGTTTGAAAATACAAGTGGGTTTTAGATTAAGGTTTGGAAACATTTTCGTCATTTAAAATTTTGGCAGCACATCCTTTGTAAATTTTGATAAAACCGGTATATACATATAAATATAATATTAGCGTCCCCAAACAGAAGCTATCTCATCGCCCAATCGGCGGAATCATAACCACGCAGTAATACACGATACCCAAGGCGAAGATCATCACATGAACAAGTAAGAAAAAAATACTAAAAATACCATCAAGTCGACTATATCCAAATTCGACATCTAAAAGAATAACATACACGTTTCGTCTCTAAGTTCACAAAAACTATACAAGTTTTGGTCGATAGAGTTTTTTACTAGATCATAAAGGAACACACACACACACATATAGACACACACACACACACAAACAAGAGGCGGTTACGATCCGAAATATAACCCACCTAATAAGGCAATCATCCGAAGAAGAAGAAGCGTGCCGGCAAGCCGCTACTGATCCGAGCGGTCGGTCCTGCAAAAAACTAAGGCACAACGGGGGTGATTTCCCAAATCGTGAGTAGAAGATATCACAAGGTAGAAATAGAAATGCATAGTGATCTACCTAGGTCATACAATATAATACTATCATTTTATGTAGTAACGAATATAATTGTGTATGCAGAAGTACCACATCAATATCTATAAGCACGTCATATCGGACCGCGCACAACACACATGATCCCTATGATCAATCAATATATGGAAATATGTCATCTATAACATATATATATAGTATCAAGTGAGTGTCCATCATCGACACTCGAAATTATTGTATCAACTGAGTACTCAGGACCGACACCCAAAATCATCATAAATCCCGTGTCCAACATCGACACGTAAAACCCAAATATCGTAGGTACTGTCTCGTGAGACCGGTCTTCTCTCGATATCAATAGCCTCGGTCAGTATCTCCCGGATATCCGTCGTGTTCTAAACTATCTCCCATATCGATCCACCTCGCTAGGCTCATCGTACCTCCCTACAGACTTCCTGCCCCTCGGTGTCGTACCGGGTACACCATGTATCCATAATCGGTTAACCCCTCTCTTGATTCGGATATCTCATCATGAAAACCAAAACTCATGGTGCACTCCAAATCATCATATTAAGATAAAGCCGTATTTTGAAAACGAATCCAAGTTTTATAAAATCATATCCGCGGTTTCTCAAATCTCATAAAAACACTATTGCATAAGAACATGGAAATAATGGAACAAATTAAAAAGTACAGAACAATGGTATAATGCATGCAGATATGTGATGAACAGTTATCTAAGGTACTGGCAGAAATATATTATGATGCGAAATAACATGGCAAGCTTTATATGTGAGCGTGGAAAGTTCTATATATGTACGTAGCATGGAAATTGCGTGCAACATACGAGCCTGTGTACATGAAATATGTAAATCATTGGTAATTGTACAGTGTTCTACAAGTGTGTTCATAAGTGATGGAAAGAAAGTATAATATACAAAACGGTACGAGATACTGGGTGATAAGCAATATTCTACAATACTGACAGGATATAGTGTGATATGAGTGACAAGTCAATTACCGATGAGGTGTAGGTGTAGCATGCTGGTGTGTGCAAGTGCAACATGAAATCACCGGTAATGGTGTGAGTGTCCTAGCAAACGAAATTAAATAGAGCTAAAGGTATAACCGTAGTATACATCATAAGTAAGAGAAGCGCGAGCGTATACAGAATAAGAAAATCGTAAGTTGAACAAACGTTAAAATATCTAACTATGTATGAACCTGTAACGACCCTGAGTTTTCTGTACAAAATTATTCTTCTTAAAGTACAGAAAGGAGGTTGCAAGCCTGAGGACAATTTAAAAGTTATTCTTGTTTAAGAACAGTAAGAAAGCACTTATAGCTCATTGGTAAAGCCTTGCACTGCTGTGACGTAGCCCCTGTGTTCGAATCTCATCAGCCACATATTATTTTTCCTGATTTTTCTTTTAAACTTTTTGGAAGCCTAAAAGTTTACACGTGCACTACACGTAAAAATGAATAGTCAGGAAAAAAAAACAAGTGTAAAATGATGTACAAACAGAGAGGAACACATGGTAGAGATCTACCGGCCCCTACCCATAAAATGGCCGACGAGATTTGCCATAGGGCAGACGACGACGGCTCGCCATGGGGAAAAGTCCCCATTTTTCTTTTAAACTTTTTGAAAGCCCAAAAGTTTACCCGTTCACTATACATAAAAATGAACAATCAGGAAAAACAAGCATGTGTAAAATGATGTACAAACAGAGAGGGACACATGGCAGAGATCCACCGGCCCCTACCCATAAAATGGCCTGCGAGATTCGCCATAGGGCAGATGGCGACGGGTCCCCATGGGGAAAAGTCCCCATACTCTGCACATTTGACTCTTGGCCTACCCCCATTACCCCTGTTTTGTTTGTTTTCTCTGCAATTTATCAGAGAATTCAATTTCACTTTTAATCCAATTTTTAATGCATTTTAATTCAATCTTTCAATTCCAAAACCCTAATTCCACCCTATAAATACAACCCCATACCCTATTCCCTCCTCATTCTGAAAATTCTAGTCAAAATTATTAAAAATTTCTTAAGTCCAAGAAGAGTACAAATGGAGTTAGCAAGAGGTCGACTTCCGGCGAGGATCTACGCAAGTTCCGACGACCCCACGACGCAATGAAAGCTTCCACATCTTCTTCTACCTTCTCTCTTTCATTCTAGCAAGTAAGTCCCACCCCTTCTTCTCTTTCTACAATAAAAGTTCTATTTTTCAAAACATGTCGTTAAGTGGAGTTATACCGATATTTGATTCTAAAATCTTTGAAACTACAATTCTTCCTAAGAATCACTCATTCATGTTTCTATACCTTTCTTGTTAATCATTAAAATAACATTTGGAAACAATTTCACTCTAAAACTTCATGTTAAATAACTTTAATTAAACTTTTACTTTTAAATACCATGAAGTTTATATACGTTATCTTTTAAACATTTTGCTTAGCATACCTTTAGAAAAGTTCACGAGGTAATGACATAGCTCTTACATACACACATATTGACATAGCACGATTCTCTTGAGACATAACTTTTGTGGCAAAATACGACTTTTCACTAAAATACCTTGAACTATAAAAACTCGGTTTTCTTTAAATGGTGTATCAAATTCTTTGCGATTATGTCTCTACAACCCATTTCAGAAAACCCGCTATTAGATAGTGTGGATTATCGCACATCCTCGGGCTAGTAGAGCGAGATGCAGATCTCCTCACGGAGCATACGATCTCGAAAGAATTGTAATACGATTTTTAAGAAAAACGAGATTTTCTACTTAATAAATAAAATTAATTTTTAATAATTATATAAACATTATCAAACCATATATTTTTAATATATAATAAAATTCCATGTTTTCTAGAAAATAAAAGAATGACAAGTTTTATCAAAATACCATCAAGTATCAATACAAGACAAGTTTCACTAAAATACCCTGAACTATTCAAGCTATGTAAATATTCACTAATATACCCCACTCTTTAAAATTCACATCCATGAAAACCCTAAAGAACATAAATAATTACTCGAGATTTATTTTGAAAGTATATAAAAATATTTTTCATAAAATCCCCTCAAGTTATATAAAATTACATTAAGGACCTTAGTAAATATAGGTTTAAGTGGGATTAATTCTCTTGAGCCTCAGGGAGCCGGAGAAAATGAGTGCTTGCCTATTTAAGGTAGAAAAACTTAACGGGTTATCAATGGTAATTGTTTTGGAAAAAGACACAAATCCTGCTGTCCATGTGCAGCAGTTACCGATAACTCCCAAACCTAACTCAGGATTCAAATCTGTTTAAAGTGTCCGACTCAAGTCCGAGTCTGAGTCTAATCTGAATCCAATCCAAATATGAATCCAATTCAGCATGAATCCAATATACCAAACATGAACCTGAATACCAGAACAATATCAATATGCAAACATGACTTGACTTGACCGAACCATGGTTATGACTTGTCTAGACTATATGACTACTTGATACATTCTGAACCGTTTACAAGAACAACTTATATCCATGGTTTCGGAAAGTCTAATAACAATAAATCAGTACAATATACATTACGAGATTTTAACGGGGTAGATTAGTACAGAATGTGTTAAAAGTGGCATGATGATGGACACTAAAAGACGTAGATAGACATCCATTGCTGTTGTCCCATGGGGTCTTGACGGGGCCTTATACTACCGGGTTACCTTAGTCCACAGGGAAAGTTGGACTCCTCTTGTATACACTGACACCTTCTGTACCAAGCTACAAATAACTACGTTAGTTTAACAAACATATACCTGTATAAGTTATCAGTTCTTTCCTATCTACTTGTTCTATTCTATTCTTTCTTTGGGACTTACCGAGCGCTAGTTCGACGACGACATTCCTGTTTCTTCTTTCTTTAGAATGATCATCAGGAGGACCCGATTCTCAGAAAACCGAGCCCAGCCAGGAGTACTTGGAGCATATTGAGGTCCAGATAGACTTCTAGATTACTTGTACTTATTTCTTTTCGTTGTATGCCACTGTTTAGGCATTGCTTTCATCATTGTACTTTCCTTTTCAAAAGTTGTTGTAATGTAAAGAAAGAATGTAAATAAAAGTTGCTATTTATATTACATCTCTTGTCATTCTTGTGCTTTTATTTATATTTCTTATTTACTCTTAACGTGTTTACTTCTGAGTAAATACGTCGCGACCCGTCATATCTACTACTCCGTATACTGGGAAGCGGGGCATGACGGGTTTTGTTGGCGGCCCATGCAGGTCAGTTCTACATGGAATCATAAGCAATATATCATAAGAATTATAAGAATCAGCAACTAAACATTCCTTACATTTTTAATCTCTTGAATCTATCCTAACTCTTCCTTTTCTCTCAAGGTTATGGATTTCCCGAACAACACAAGCACCAACGTGAATGGCAACACTCCACCACCTCCTCGACCACCACCACCTACCGTTACAGTTCCCATCAAAGAGCAGACGGTATTGCTTAAGGCGATCAAGAGTCTCTTGGAGGGTCAGCAGCAGCAGACTGCTATCCTCTTGAACCGCCCTGAAGCTGAGGCGCCCGGAGTCGAACAATTCCGGGCATTGCACCCTAAGCATTTTTCTGGGAAAGAGAGCCCACTAGAGGCAGAGGAATGGGCTCATTCCATTGAAGATGACCTGGCAGTAGCATAAGTTCCAGCGATTGCTTGGATGAGAGTTGCAAAGTTGCAACTAACTGACAACGCCAGAGTATGGTGGAAGGCTGAAGAAAGCCGTCTTGCCTAGCCGATTGAATGGAAGACTTTTTGCGACATGTTCGACGCGAAATACTTCCCCGGGACTTCCCGTTTCGACATAGAATAGTAGTTCATCCACTTTCAGCAAGGTTCAATGTGGAACAAATCTTTGGATGAATACGATGCTGAGTTTACCATGCTCAGCAGGTTCACGGCACACCTTATTCCGACTGCTGAGATGAGGACACGCAGATTTCAGCAAGGGTTGGACCCGGAGATCCAAGCCGCACTAGCTACAGGGGATTTCCCAACCCATGATCTTGCGCTGAAGGCTGCCCGACAATATGAGGCAGTAGTGAAGAAGAAGGGCAGACCTCAGACTGCCGGTGTGAAGTGCCCTGCCACCCAGATGGCAGGAGGAGCCTCTTCCATGCCAAATTTTGCACCCATGAGACCAGAAGTAACATTTAACCGGCCCAGTCCAGACTTTTGCTTCTACTGCAAGAAGAATGAACACCTGGTGAAGGACTGCATGCATGCAAACGGCCTGGGCTTAGTTTGTGGCACATCCACTCACGACATTGGAACATGCCCTCATAGACGCAACCCAGTTCCAGCATACATCACCTTACCGCAGCGGCCAGCTATTCAGGCTCCTGCACCTATATTAAGACTTAGCCATCTCTCTCTCTCCCTCCCAACCATTCCCAATTTTAAATTACCCACATCCTGTCACCATGCCTCTTTGTCCACTCTCATCACAAAATATTCAAATAAAGAAAACAAAATACAAATTGAAAATGTTAATCCCCCGTTAGCATGCCATGACACTTTAAGTGCAAAATTAGGAGGGAAAACTTAGTTTTAGTAAAATGGTTAGTATATACCATTATTTTAAAATCAATTAAAGAAAATCCCATTAAACAAATGTCATTATAAAGTTATTTCATTTCCAATTAATCCCAAAAATGAAGGTATATAAAATTATACCAATCTATAAAAACCCAAATCCATATTGGTTATCATATCCGTAAAACCCATAATATTGTTATTTAAATAAAAATTAATATTTATACTTTTCAAAATGTTACACTTCTTATAGATGCATGCTTCATCTATTTTCTTGATGAAGTCAAACTCTTTGACTGCTATATCAAAACAGATGTTACAGATCTACGACGCCTGTTTTAATCCATATATGGATTTAAGCAGGTTGCACACTTTCCGCTGCTCCTACTGTCTACGAAGCCCTCTGGCTGAGTCATATATATACGCTTTCTTTTAAATCACCATTTAGAAAAGCGGTTTTGACGTCCATTTGCCGGATTTCATAATCATGGAAGGCAGCAATGACAAGCAGGATCCGGATAGACTTAAGCATAACAAATGGAGAAAAGGTTTCGTCATACTCTATACCTGGCCTTTGACGAAATGTTTTTTCTACAAATCTAGCTTTAATGGTCTTAACCTTTCCATATATACCGATCTTCTTTTTGAAGATCCCTTTGCTCCGAATGGGTTTTACCCCTTCAAGAGCAACCTTCAAAGCCCATACTTTGTTGGTGTGCATGGTGTCTATCTCGGATCGCATAGCATCCAACCATTTCACATAGTCTTCACTTGTAATGGTCTGCTTGAAACTAACAGGGTCATCCTCTATGATGCAATCCTTCTTGTTGCTGTCTACGAGAAAACCTTAGTATCTCTCGGGTGGGTGAGGTTGCTTACTAGATTTGCGGAGCGGCTGAGGCTCGTCGGGGACTATCGAATTCTCAGGTTCCACCAATCTTCAGTGGCAGTTTGTGGTTTTAGAATCACTTCCAATTCTACCGAGCTCCCATTAATTTCTTTTGAAAGAAATTCCTTTTCTAAAAAGGTGGCATGTCGAGAAACAAATGCTTTTTGTTCCTTAACGTGGTAGAATAGATACCTAAGGGAATTCTTAGGATATCCAACAATTTTGCACAGAACAGATTGTGCCTCGAGTTTGTCCGGATTTTTCTTTTTAACATATGCCGGACAACCCCATATCTTAACAAACTTAAGATATGATCTCTTTCCAATCCATATCTCATATGGAGTCTTAGGCACAGATTTGGACGAAACTTGATTCAATAAGTATGCAGCTGTCTGAAGTGCATACCTCCAAAATGAAAGAGATAACTCGGCATTACTCATCATAGAGAGCACTATATCTAATAGAGTGCGATTCCTCCTCTCCGATACACCATTGTGTTGTGGTGTATACAGAGGAGTAAGCGGAGAGAGAATCCCATTCTCTTTTAAATAGTCAAGGAATTCCGTGCTTAAATATTCCCCTCCTCGATCTGATCAAAGAATTTTAATACTTTTGCCCATTTGGTTTGCTACTTCATTTTTATACTCTAAGAACTTCTCATAAGTTTCGGACTTGTGTTTCAACAAGAACACATGTCCAAACCTAGAGAGTTTATCAGTGAACGAAATGAAGTATGAGTACCCACCCAATGCATGCGTAGACACAGGACTACATATATCACCATGTATCAGTCCCAAGAGTTCACTAACTCTTTCTCCATGTCCAGTAAACGGAGTTTTGGTCATCTTACCTTTGAGATATGACTGACAAGTTGCATAAGATACATAATCGAACGGATCCAAATATCCATCTTTATGTAACTTGGTCAGTCTTGTCTCATTGATGTGACCAACTCTACAATGCCATAAGAAGGCTTCATTTATTTCTGAAGTCTTCCTCTTGTTCGTGTGTTGTATATTAAGAACTGTATTTTGATTAAGAACATATATACTGTCACGCCCCGCTTCCCAGTAGACGGAAACGGTGACCTGGCAAGCCCACAGCATATTTATCCAGAGAAGGTCATTCCCTAAATAAATATACTAAGTGTATTGAAACAATAATACACAATGCAAGAATAAATGGAGACTGTAAAATTTTTCAACAAATATCTTTATTTACATTCAACTTCCAATATTTACAAGTACATGAGTTTCAACTGGAAAATAAATACAATAAAGGAAAATGCCTAAACATGTGGTATATATAAGCTGAATAAAAAGTGAAGCTAAGCTAATCTTGGGGTGCAATCCGGTTGTAGTCTTCCTCTGTGGACTCCACCTCCTCCGTCTCGACCGTATCTGACGAACATTCCAAGAAAAATAAGAGTGGGTGGAATGCCCAGTCAGCAAACTAGCGCCCGGTTAGTCCCAAGGATAAAGTAAGAGTAAAAAGATAAGTATAGAATATATATATATATATATATATATATATATATATACGACGAGTAAAAGTATATGTTCATGGGTAAATATTTACTATAAGTCTTTATATGGTTACTATGTTAACGTTAAGTTCCAAGTGTGAAAGTTAACGCAGCCGTAGAAGTATTCACGAGCTCGAGAGTGGGGCCCCAGGAGCAAGGAAACACGAGCCCATTTCATATGTTAGTATCGGGGCTCTAGGTTGTGGATGAGTCGACCCGACTGATATTCGAGTAAAATAAATAAAAAAATCTTAATACGGGACTTCTGAAGCTCCTTTGGATTCACACAAGAAACTATCCCAAACACCCCAATTATAACTAGTCTATAACTGTATAATATACTTAATTAAATTGATTGATTAGTTATAACATGTCTTGATCGAAACCATAGATTGCAAAAGGTGTAGAATGAAGTCGAGTAAAATGCGAGTCATGTCAATTGCAATCTTGGTTCGAGTCAAGTTAGTTCAAGAAGACTGGATTCGAGTTCATGTTCAAATTTAGATTCGATTTGGGTTAGAGTTCGAGTTTGTGTTCGAGTTGAAGTTTAGATTCGAGTTTGGATTCGAGTTCAGGTCTTTTTCATATGAATTGATTTAAACTGTTAAAAATCTTATTTTCGGAAGAAATCAGCAACTGCTGCACATGGACGGCTGGATTTGTGTCTTTTTCCAAGACAATTGCCATTGATAACTCCGTTAAGTTGTCTAACCTGAATAGACAAGCACTCACTTTCTCTGGCTCCCTAGGGCTTAAAAGAAAAGATACTCACACCTATATTAATCTAGAGTCCTTAAATATTTGTAATGACTCTGAATTTTCTGTACAAAATTTTTCTTTTTAATGTACAGAAATGAGTTCCTTAGCCCGAGTACAAGTTATAAGTTAAATTTATTTAAGAACAACAAGAAACAATTTGTAACTCACTGGTAAAGCCATTGCACTGCTGTGACGTAGCCCCTGTGTTCGAATCCCATCAGACACATTATATTTTTTCTGATTTTTCTTTTAAAATTTTTGGAAGCCAAAAAGTTTACACGTGCAATGCACACAAAAATGAAAAGTCTGAGAAAATAAACATGTGCAAAATGTTGTAAATACAGAGAGAAACACGTGGCAAGCATCCAACCCCCCAACTCCACCAATGGAATGATGACATTCACCATTCGGCCGACGCCGATGGACCCCCCCATGGATGGGCATTGCACACACAACTTTTGGCCTACCCCTAACTCTCCTGCACTGTTTGATTTTCTTGAAATCAAACAGAGTCTCTTCAATTCACAATTTATCATCATTTTAATGCATTTTAATTCACTCTTTTAATCCCAAAATCCTAATTCCACACTATAAATACTACCCTATGCCCTAGCCCTTTATCATTCTGAAAATTCTAGTAAAAAACTCTCAAATTTTCTCAAGTAGAAGTGGGGTAGAAGTGGAGTTAGCAAGCTATCAACTTCCGGCGAGGATCGAAAAGAATTCCAACGACCTCGCGACACTAAGACGACAACAATCCCTTCTCCTACCTCTTCTTAGTATAATCGAACGGTAAGTCCCTCTCAATCTCTCTTTTTCCTCTTTGAAATCTCTTTTCAAAACAAATATCGGTAAGTGGAGTTAACACTGATCTTTTGATTCTAAACCCTAAAATTTCACTATTTCTTTCATATCTTCCATCCAAATTCGTACCCTATGTTTATAATTATACAACTAATGTTTAGAACAACTTTCACTCAAAAAACATCATGCTAAATAACTTTAATTTAACTTTTTCGTTAAAATTTCATGAACTTTACATATCACCTTTTAGTATGTTGTTAATACTTTACCTTTAGAAAACTTTACGGGGTAATGACCTACCCCTCATATACACACATATTTCCATAGCACGATATATCTTGAACATACTTTTGTTACCATATTACATTAAAATACCATCAACTATAAAAAACGGTTTTCTTTAAATTGTATTTCAAAATCCTTTGCAAATAAATCTCTACAACCCTTTTTAGGGGACCCGCTATTGCGGATTATCTCACATCCATGGACTAGTAGAGCGAGATGCAGACCTCCTCATGGAGCATTCGGTCTCGAAAGGGTTTTTATACGATTTTAAAGAAAAACGCAATTTTCTACTTAATAATAAAATTAATTTTTAATAATTATATAAATATTTTAAATCCATATATTTTCAAAATATAATAACCTTATATTTTTTTCAAATAAAAGAATTACAAGTTTCATCAAAATACCATCAAGATATCAATACAAGACAATTTTACAGTAAAATACCATGAACTATTCAAGTTAAGTTAATTATCACTAAAATACCTCAATTCTTAAAATACACATCCATGGAAACCCTAAAGAATATAAATAAATTTATCGAGGTTATTTCGAACTATATATTACAAATATTTTTTCATAAAACCCCCTCGAGTTATATATATCAATATTTAAGGACTTTAGTAAATATAGGTTTAAGCGGGATCAATTCTCATGAGCCCCAGAAAGCCGGAGAAAGTGAATGCTTGCCTATTTAAGGTAGAAAACTTAACGATATTATCAATGGTAATTGTCTTGGAAAAAGACACAAATCCTGCCGTACATGTGCAACAGTTACCGATAACTTCTGAACCTAATTCAAGATCTAAATCAGTTTAAAGTGTCCGACTCAAGTCTGAGTCTGACTAATGTTTAAATCCAAACTCAAACCTGAATATAAAACCAAACATGAATACTTGATCATGGACTTGAATCCAAACTCAAGTCAAAATCCAATTCAAACATGAACCCAAAGTCTAGCATGCATACTTGAACATAAACCAGAATACCTGAATTCAAACACATATATCAAACTTGAGTACATGACTTGACTTGACTCGACCTATGAATACAACTTGATATGAATACATGAATACTTGATATCGACCTGAACTCTATCTTGTCACTTGATGTATTCATGGATTCGAGTAAGGCATGTAAATTTAACTGTAACGTAGAATACACGGGGTGCTGGGGTAGTTCATGCGTGAATCCAACGAAATCTCAAGAGTCCCACTATATCATGAATCCATTTCTACTAACAAAAGCAAGCTATCATGAGGGCCCGAGTTTTCTTGCTCCTGGATTACAGCCTGTTGAGTTTGGAATACTTCAACACTAGGTTGAAATCCCGTTACTAACACTTGATTCGGGCCCGTGGTTCCTTACCCTTGGATTACAGCCTGTTGGGTTCGAGAACACTTTTGAGATTGGTTGGCATTCATCCTTGAACTTACGTTAAATAAGAATACCCAAGTAGAGACATGTTAAGACACTTACTTTCACTGCACCTACACTACACGACCATGTTACTTTTATATTGCCATGCTCATGCTATCATGCTTATTTACTTGTCATTCATTACCATACTTGTTCACCTATATTATGACACAACTGCAAGCTACATAAACTCGCCATGTTTACATTAAACGACATGCTGACACATCATAATCCATAATCCCTTGTTCATGACATACATTTTCCTTATCATTACAATTTATATTTCACTTCATTCCTTGGGACTTACCGAGCGAAAGTTCGCTGACGGGCATTCCACCCTTCTCTATTTTTCTTGGAATGTTCGTCAGATACCATGGAGACTGAAGATGTAGACATCCCAGAGGAAGAGCACGATCAGACCGAGACCCAGGCCTAGACCAGTTACTTTTCTTAGTTTATGTACGCCACCTGTTTAGGCGTTTCAATCCTTGTATTTTATTTCAGTTAAAAATCATGTATTGTAAATGAATCAAGTTGAATATAAATAAAGCTGTTGAAGTTTTAATCTTATATTTATTATCTCGTCATTTTATATTGCTTATTTTACGCTTAGCGTATTTATTCCGAAAAATGACCTTCTCGAAATAAATACGTCGCGGGCCTCGTCACCTACTTGCTTCCGTCTACTGGGAAATGGGACGTGACAATATTGTTTGCATATCTCGAGGTTTTTTTATGAAAAGTACTTTAATGTTGTTTAGAAATAAATCTCGAGGGTGATTTATAATATTTAGGGTTTTCATGAACATGTATTTTAATTGTTGTGGTGTTTTAGTGATAAAACCTAGCTTTTTTGAAAGTTTATGGTACTTTTATAAAAACTACTGCTTTTGGAAACTTGTTGGTATTTTATTAAAAATTCTAATCTTTCATTTTAAAAATATAGTTTCATAATTTGTTTTTATTGAAAATACGGATTCATAGTTTTATAAAAAAATTTAAAGTTTAGTTTTGTTTAGAAAAGTCGTATTCTTAAAAACCGTATTTTTATTTCATTTCGAGACCGAATACTCCGTAAGGAGTTCTGCATCTAGCTCTACTATCCCAAGGATGCGTGATAATCCGCACCATCCATTAGCGGGCTCCCTAACGAGAGTTGTAGAGGCGTAATTGCCAAGGATTTAAAAATATCGATTAAAAGAAACCTTTTTGTAAAACTGTCGTATTTTAATGTAAAACTTATTCCTTGAATTAACCATATGTTTAGAACATCATGCTATGCAACCATAGTGTGCGTGTGGGGTAGGTCATTACTCCGTGAATGATTTAAAGCTTTATACTCTAGTTATTGAAAATACGGTTATTTTAAAGTTCATGGTATTTTTATGAAAACTTCGTCTTATGATTATTTCACTTGGAAAATTTTATTAAACTAAAAACTAAATGATATAAATAAGGTTAAGAGCGGTGTGAAGATGTTAGTTTGACTTATTTTGCTTATAAAGTGGGGTATAATTATTACAAAAGAACTTATATCGGGGCTAACTCCACTTTATCGATGTGCTTATAGAAGGCGATTTGAGATGAAAAGAAATAGAGGGAGAGGGACTTACGAGTTTTGGCTTATCAAGAAGGGAGAGGGGGAGCCTTTGGGGTCGTAGTCTCGTCGGAGATGCTCCGGTCGTCGAGCTTGGCTTGCTACTCCTTTTAGGTGCTTAACCCCACTTGATATTTAGAGAGTTTGAGAGAATTTTTGATTGAAATTTCGGAATGGGAGAGAGCTAGGAGATGTGGTGCTATTTATAGTGAAGAATTTAGGGTTTGGGAATTAAAAATTGGATTAAAATAATTAAATTTGATGTTAAATGGTGAATTGAATAGTCACTGTTTAATTGCAGGGAAATCAAACAGTGCAGGGGAGTAGAGGGGAGTCGAAGAGACTTGTGTGCAAAGCACAGAGTGATTTGGACCAGATTGGACCATCGGTAGAGGCCAATATGGGGAAATGGGCGGTCGGATTTCGATGGATTGCCTTGAGATTCGTGCCACCTGCTTTAATCTGTGTTTACTCCTTATTGCGCCTGTTTGATTTTTCTGAAACTTTTCGTTTCTCGATGAATTGCACGTGTAACTCTAGGGCTTCCGAAAAATTAAAAAGAAAAATCTTAAAAATAATTGAGACTGATGGGATTCGAACACACAAGCTACGTCACAACAGTGTAGAGGCTTTATCAGTGAGCTACAAGTTGCTTCTTGCTTTTATTGTTCAGAAATAACTTATAACTTCTACACAGGCTGAAATATCCTTTCTATACATTAAACAAATAATTTTGTAAAGGAATTTCAGAGTCGTTACATTCTACCCTCGTTATAAAAATTTTGTCCTCGAAATTTACATTTACATAGAGACTAATTTTCAAAAATATAAGGGTATCGTGTACGAATAACTTCTTTTCTTTCCCAAGTTGATTCTCTCGGTGAATTCTTTGTCCACATCACTCGGACCAAGTTCACTTCCTTGTTTCGCAATGTCTTGACTTTTCGGTCTAGGATCTCAACTGGTTGCTGCTCGCAAGTTAGATTAGTCTGTACCGTGAGTTCTGAGTGATCAAGTATATGGCTGGGGTCGCTCACATATCATCGTAGCTGGGATATGTTGAACAAGTTGTGCACTCCTTCCAATAAGGATGGTAGTGCTAAACGGTATTCCACTTCTCCAACTCGTTTGAGTATGTCGAATGGTCCTATGTATCTTGGACTTAATTTACCCCTCTTGCCAAAACGTATCACTTCTCTGTTTGGAGAGATCTTCAAGAATACATGCTCTCCGGGTTAAAACTCTAGATGTCAACGTTTTGCATCTGCCCAATAATTCTGTCGGTCCTGGGCTATGCGTATCTTTTTCCTGCTCGTGCGAACCGCATCTACAGTTACCATGATCATCTCTGGTCTAAGGAGTTCACGATCTCCCACGTCGTCCCAACTCAGCGGGGAACGACACTTCCGTCCGTAGAGTGCTGCGAATGGTGTTATTCCAATACTGGCCTGATAGATGTTGTTGTATGAAAACTCCACAAGGTGTAGGTGATCTTCCCACGAACCTCCGAAATCTAACATACAGGCCCTCAGCATGTCTTCTAGAATCTGAATTGTTTGCTCGGACTGTCCGTCTGTTTGTGGATGGTACGCCATGCTGAAATTCAGACTCGTCCCCAGGCTAGCTTGCAGACTATGTATATCTAAATTTCACAGAGATCAACTATCTCCCGAATTTAGTGATACCTGCTCTTGAATTTGCCTGGATAGACGATGGGACAAAGTTCATAAATGAACAATTTATCCAACAACTTCTTGGGCTGTATCCACAACTGATTCATAATCAGCACCCAACGCCCTGTCTACCCTAGTATTCTGCTTGGAACACTTTCCAATATACCGCTCCCCCTAAAGAGAATAAACTTATAACTCTTGATAGACACTCAGTCTTTCATGTCACCTAGGAAACAAAAATCAGTAACCACCACCCAATGGAGGTATCGATTACTATATCCCAAGAACATCCACATATGTGCTTCACTGGTTTCCTTTGTTTCTCTAGGATCGGACTAATATCTGCTTACCGCATCAAGTGCACAAGCATCATCTAATCTGGTACATGACAAATCCTTAGAGAGAGTGACTCTTCCACATGCGGGTACACCGCCACGGTATGAGTCTTCCATTCTAAACTGCTTTAGAATAGTGTCATCTTACCTAAATTGGGATAATCCCAAAACTTATTAGATTTATCTCTATAGACCTAGTCACCAGAATCATTTGATATATTATCCAAATCCTTTATGGAGAAACATTTGTGACTACTATAGTTTTAATCGAACTGCAGTATAGGAATTTCACTTCTTATCAGGAGTTTGTCATCCACATACAATATGAGGATCATGATAGTACTCCGTACACCCTTCTTATAAATACCAGGTTCATCCATCATTTTGATGAAGTCAAACACTTTGACCATGACATCAAAACAGATGATCCATCTCTGCTATGCCTGCTTTAGTCTATAAATAGACATAAGCTACTTGCACACCTTCTGCTGCTCCTACTGATTACGATAAGCCTCTGACAGAGTCATATATACGTACACTTCTAAATCTCTATTTAGAAAGACATTATATTCATCCACCTGCCAGACATCACAGTCATGATGAACAGCAATGACAAGTTATATCCGTATGGACTTCAGCACAAACCATTAAGTAAAAGTTTTATCACAATCCATATCGGGAATTTGATGAAAATCTTTAACTACAAGTCCAGCTTTATTAGATTAATACTTTTCCATTTGCACTAATCTCGAAAGATCCACTTGCTTCTTATGGATTTTACCCCTTTCAGGAGCACCCAACAAAGTACATATTTTGTTGCAGTGCATGGAGTCTAATTTGGATATCTTGGTATCTAGCCATCAGTCGAAAGTGACCACTTCTTAGGACATGATGATATAGTAGGGTCATCATCACATGATGCAAGCCTCCCTATCACCGTCTATGAGAAAACCGAAGTATTTCTTTCGGGTAGCTGATGTTATCTCCTAAATCTGCAGAGCGGCTAAGGTTTGTCAGGGTCAATTGAATCTCCAGGTTCTACTAAATTTTCAGTAATCGTTTGTGGTTCTAGAATCACTTCCTGTTCTACCATACTCTCACTAATTTCTTTTGTAAGAAATTCCTTTTCTAAAAAAAATGGGGTGTCGAGAACAAAATAACTTTTGATCCCGAAAATGGTAGAAGTTAAACCCTTGCTAAAGCTTGGGATAACCCACAATCTTCCTATTACCGAAACGTGCCTTGAATTTGTCCGGATTGTGTTTCTAAGTATAAACCGGATAACTCCATATCTTAACAACATTAAGATATGTTCTATATCACATATAGAATTATAGGCACTAATTTAGATGGAACCGTATCCAATTGGTATGCAACTGTTTCCAGTGCATATCCCTAAATCAAAAAGACCATACATCATTACTCATCAAGGAGCGAACACTCGGATGGGTAATCTGAGAGAGAATCAAATTCTTGAGTATGGAATACCTAACATAAATATCCACATCATCGAACACTTTGGAGAATCTTGATACTTCCGACGTTTGGTTCTCTACTTTATTCTTATATCCTATAAATTTCAAAATATTTAGACGCTGCATTTCAACAAGAACGTGTGTCTAAAACCAGAGAACTCATAGAAAAACGGAACAGAGTATGAGTATCAACCCCTTGTCCATATAGACAATGGACAGCATACATCATTATGTATAAGTCCATGAGTTCACTAACTCATACTCTATGTGTTGTAATTTGAAAACTGTATTTTGGTTAAGAACGTATATCCCGTTATTCAATGCACCTTACCCAATCATCAAATGATAAAGGCAAATGTTCATAACATGTTTTAAAAAATTTATATCCTACTTTATCAAATAAAGAGATGGATATATATCAGTTTTAAAAATTGGTGCATTATAATGGTTATTCAAAACCAAAAGTTTGCTGATAGGCAAAACCAAGTGATTTTTCCAATAGCAACAATTGCTCCGATTTCTGACATTGAGAATCAAATCACCTTTCCCAATACTCTAATCCTTCTCAGCATCTGTAAAAACTTATAGACGTGGGATATTAATCTGGCATCTATATACTCAGGAGTCAGAGTTAATTGGAAAACGGTTTTTGATTACAATCACATAGAAAACATGAAATATCAAAATGTTTTAAGGGGTGGCCGGATATTCCTAGTAACGTCTCTTTCAATTCCCAGGGTCATAACAGTAGTTGCATTTTCTTTTCCTCTCACTTTGACCCCTTTAATGTCTCACCATCTTACCCTCTGTATGCCGGACTTATACTAGTTGGTTTTCTTCTTACCTTTTCTTTCAGCTCCTGCATCAGGATTGGAAGAAGACCATCCAACAAGCACAACTAGTATATTCTCCTTATTTAAGGAACTCTCAAACTTGAGATAAGGTGGAGATGAGAGACAAATAAATTGTATCATATACAATTCACTTTCTTCAGAACCAGCGGCCATTCTCGACTGAAACACTTTCTTCGAGTTCGTATGCAACTATACGAGATGGCCTTCTATGCAATATGGATCTCTATATCGGATATAGAGTGTCCTGGAGGAAGCAAAATGGGAAGTGGGAGGGTAAGGACATATGCGACTATGTCGTGAAATAGGGCAATCATGACATTCCAAAGTCGTTGATTGTAAAAAAGTTCGGTTAACATGGTTTACGAGTTTTAGTTTAAGGTCAGTTAAAAGACATAGCCACAGAGAGAAGAAACACTTGTCGCGCACTTTATCAAGATTAGATTGGTTTATATTTTCATCTAATCACTGTTCTGTCGAATCCTCCTTCAAACTCTAAAAGGAGAATTAGCCAGGATCATATCCCGAGAGTAACTATTACTCACAGTGGGAATCAAGACCCAAACTATCACGGAGTGGCAACCTTGACAAGGTCAACTAATCCGCCAACACTAAAGAAGATATGCAATTTCATTGCAAGTTTCAACACTTGAAACTCCCGATATCGGTTTTTACTCCTAACGGCTTATGACCTTAACTATGGTCAACAAATCATAAGTCGCTAGTCAAGTTCAAACCATTATTTCGTGACAGTTTTTGACCCACCCGCACGACCCTTAACTATGGTCAAAAAAATCATACGACTATCCTAACCAATCGTATTATATGCAAGTCGGAAGATATCATTTAGCTACCATACACTACACCTTAACTATGGTCAACAAACGCAGAACGAATACTAAATACTCTACTTCCTGAAATGACAGAGGGCTACGGCTGGTTTTTAAGATTTTTTTTTAACGTAATGAACTTGATCTCATCGTAGGAACCAAATGGTTTTGCAAATTTATAATTACGTAGACTATTGTTTAAGTGTGGATTGCCCGTGAAGGGATCAAGGCACTTACCTTATTGAATGAGGTGCACGATATTCCTAACCGAATACCACTATGCAAAGCAATAGGATACGGTTATTCAATTTGCAAACTTATAGTAACACGATATTTTGTCAAAGAGGCCACTCCTTGTAAAGGAATCTAGATTCTTTCGCCGTCGAATGAGGTGCAGGATATTCCTAACCGAATCCTTCGATACGAAGCAACGGAATCGACTATAACACCAATATCTAATTGTCATGCCCCGCTTCCTAGTAGACTGAAAATGAAGACGTGGTAAGCCCGTGATATATTTATCTAGAGAAGGTCATTCCCTAAATAAATATACTAAACGTATTGAAACAATAATACAAAATGCAAGAATAAATAAAGACTGTAAAATTTTTCAACAAATATTTTTATTTACATTCAACTTCCAAAATTTACAAGTACATAAGTTTATGCTGAAAAGTAAATACAATAAGGAAAATACCTAAACAAGTGGTATATATAAACTGAAGAAAAATGAAGCTGAGCTAGTCCTGAGTAGCTATCTGGTCGTAATCCTCCTCAGTAGCATCCCCTTTCTCCATCTCGACCGTATTTGACGAACATTCCAAGAAAACAAAGGTGGGTAGAATGCCCGTCAGCGAACTAGCGCTCGGTAAGTCCCAAGGATAAAGTACGAGTAAAGAAAAAATGACGAGGGTAGAATATATATATGATGAGTAAGAGTATATATTCAAGGGTAAGTATATACTATAGGTCTTTATATGGTCACTATGTTAATATTAAGTTCCAAGTGTGAATGCCAACGCAGCCGTAGAAGTATTCACGAGCTCAAGAGTGGGGCCTCAGGAGCAAGGAAACACGGGCCCATTTCATATGTTAGTATCGGGGCTCTATGCTGTGGATGAGTCAACCCGACTGATATTCGAGTAAAATAAAAAAAGAGGTTAATATGGGACTCCTGAACCTCCGTTGGATTCACACAAGAAACTATCCCAAACACCCCGAATATAATATATTATAACTGGTTAATATACTTAATTGATTCGATCGATCGATTAACATGTCTTGATCGAAACCATAGATTGCAAAAGGTGTAAAATGAAGTCGAGTGAGTCGAGTAATATGCGGGTCATGACAATTGCAATCTTAGTTCGTGTCAAGTTTGTTCGAGTAGATCGGGTTTGAGTTCATGTTCAAGTTTGAGTTCAAGTTTATGTTCGAGTTTAGATTCAGGTTTAGTCTTTTCATGTGAATTGATGTAAATTGTTAAAAATCATATGTTCGGGAGAAATCGGCAACTGCTGCATATGGACGGCAGAATTTGTGTCTTTTTCCAAGACAATTTCCATTTGATATCTCCATTAAGTTTTCTAACTTGAATAGGCAAGCACTCACTTTCTCCGGCTCTCTGGGGCTCAAGAGAATTGATCCCGCTTAAACCTATATTAATCTAGAGTCCTTAAATATTATTTGTATATCTCGAAGGTTTTTTTTATGAAAAATACTTTAATATAGTTTAAAAATTAATCTCAAGGGTGATTTATAATATTTAGGGTTTTCATGAACATGTATTTTAATTGTTGGGGTGTTTTAGTGATAAAAACTTAGCTTTTAAAAGTTTGTGGTATTTTAATGAAAAACTAGCTCTTTTTGGTAACTTGATGGTATTTTATTAAAAAAATTTAATCTTTTAAAAAAATAGTTTTATAGTTTATTTTTATTGAAAATACGGATTATAGATTTATATAATTTTTTCCAAAATTTAGTTTTGTTTAGAAAAGTCGTATTTCTTAAAAACCGTATTTTTATTTCCTTTTGAGACCGAATCTCTGTGAGGAGTTTCGTATCTCGCTCTACTATCCCAAAGATATGTGATAATCCGCACCATCCATTAGCGGGTCCCCTAGCGAGAGTTGCAGAGGCGTAATTACCAAGGATTTTAAAATACCGATTAAAAGAAACCCTTTTTGAAAAGGTGTGGTATTTTAATGAAAAGCTTTTATTTGAATTGTCCATATACTTAAAATATCATGCTATTAAACCATAGTGCGCATGTGAGGTAGGTCATTACCCCGTGAAGGTTCTAGGGTTTGTGTATACTAGATATCGAAAAGAGGTTACACTAAAGTTCATGGTATTTTAATAAAAAATTCGGCATATGATTGTTTCACATGAAAATTTTGGTTAAACTAAAAACTAAAAGGTTGTAAACAAAGTTACAAGTAATGTGAAAAAGTTAGTTTGACCTATTTTGCTTTAAAGAGGGGAGTTCCAAGGTTAAATAAACATGTATCGGAGATAACTCCACTTTACCGACATGTTTTAAAAAAAAAGATTCGAGATGAAAGAAAAGAGAGAAAGGGGGACTTACTAGTTTAGATCGTTAACAAGAAGGATAAGAAGCCTTCGGGGGTTGTGGTTTCGTCGGAGATGTTTCGGTCGTCGAGCTTGGCTTGCTACTACTCTTGGATGCTTAACTCCACTTAGTACTTAGAGAGTTTGAGAGGAATTTTGATAGAAATTTCAGAATAGGGGTGAGCTAGGGCATACGATGGTATTTATAGTGGAGAATTAGGGTTTGGAAATTAAAAATGTGAATTAAAAGAATTTAAATAGTGTTAAATAGTGAATTGAAGAGTCTTTTTTTGATTACAGGAAAATCAAACGGTGCAAGGGAGTTGAGGGGAGTCGAAGGGTCAAGTGTGCAAAGCATGAAGGCAATTGGGCACATCTCACTCGGCGGCGGCGGCCAATAGGGAAGAATGGGCAGTCGAATTTGATTGGGTTGTCTCTAGATTCATGCCACGTGTTAAGTTGGATGTTTACTCCTATTTGCGATTTTTCTGAAATTTTTCGTTTCTCCGTGAATTGTACGTGCAACTCTTAGGCTTCCGAAAAATTAAAAAGAAAAATCTAAAAAAATAATTGGGTCTGATGGGAATCGAACGCACAGGCTATGTCACAGCAGTGTAGAGGCTTTACCAGTGAGCTACAAGTTACTTCTTGCTTTTATTTAATAAAAATAACTTTTAACTCTTACACAGGCTGTAATACCCTTTTCTATACAATAACAAGAAATTTCTGTACAGTGATTTTAGAGTCGTTACATTCTACCCTCCTTATAAAAATTTCATTCTCTAAATTTACATTTACATAGAGACTAATTTTCAAAAAGTTAAGTGTATCTTGCACGCATATCGCCTTCTCGCTCCCATGTCGATTCTCCTGGCAAGTCTTTTCTCCACATCACCCGGACCAAGTTTACCTCCTCGTTCCGCAATGTCTTCACTTTTCGGTCCAGGATCTCAACTGGTAGTTGCTCGCAAGTTAGGTCAGTCTGTACCGTGAGATCTGCGTGATCAAGTATATGGCTAGGGCCACTCACATATCGTCGTAGCTGGGATATATGGAACACGTTGTGCACTCTTTCCAATGAGGACGGTAGTGCTAAACGGTATGCCACTTCTCCAACTCGCTCGAGGATGTCGAACAGTCCTATGTATCTTGGACTTAATTTACCCTTTTTTTCAAAACGTATCACTCCTATATTTGGGGAGATCTTCAAGAACACATGTTCTCTTGGTTGAAACTCCAAATGTCGACGCTTTGCATCTGCCCAATGTTTCTGTCGGTCTTAGGCTATACGCATCCTTACCCTGATCGTGCGAACCACATCTACAGTTGTTACGATCATCTCTGGTCCAAGGAGTTCACGATGTCCAACATTGTCCCAACTCAACGAGAAACAACACTTCCATCTATAGAGTGCTGCAATAGGTGCCATCCCAATGCTTTCCTGATAGCTGTTGTTGTATGAAAACTCCACAAGGTGTATGTGATCTTCCCACAACCTCCGAAGTCTAACATACAGGCTCTCAGCATATCTTCTAATATCTGAATTGTTCGCTCGGACTGTCCGTCTGTTTGTGGATGATATGCCGTGCTGAAATTCAGACTCGTTCCCAGGCTAGCTTGAAGACTTTTCCAGAACTGTGATCGGAACCTTGTATCACGACCGGAGACGATGCAGACAGGTACCCCATGTAATCTCACAATCTCCTGTATGTGTTTATGGGTATCAAGTATGGTACAACTTGAAGGTATCAAATATTACTTTAGATTTATACACACCTCCATGAACTTTCTTGCTAAAGTCTCGGTTGACTAGCCAACTCGTAATGGAATAAAGTGAGCCGACTTTGTGGGTCGATCCACAATAACCCAAATTGCATCGTTACCTTTCGTGCTGCGAGGGAGAGTAGTCACGAAGTCCATGGTAATGTGATGCCATTTCTATTCTGGGATTGGTAACGACTGAAGTAGACCAGTAGTTCTGTGATATTCATCCTTCACTTGCTGACACACCAAACACTTGGCTACGCTCCTTGCTACTTCGCGCTTCATTCCATGCCACCAGTAATGTTGTCGTAGATCCTTGTACATCTCCGTGCCACTGGGGTGTACCGAATACGGAGAGCTGTGAGCTTCTTTCATCAACTCTTCTCGAATAGGTCCAACTGGCACGCATAAACAACTCCCATACCGCAAGGATCTATCTTCCTGGATGATGAAATCAGTTCGTAGTCCACTTTCTACTTGTTCTTGGATCTTTTGTAGCTTGGCATCATTTTCTTGAGCTGTCTTAATCTGATTGACAATAGTGGACTGGACTTATAAGTTCATCAAAGATGAAGCGTTATCTGGCACAACTACTTCAATCTCCAATCCATGCAGTTCTTGCTGTAGCTTCCACTGAGCGAGGATGTTCATTGCTAATGGCTGGCAACTAAGTGCGTCAGGAACTACGTTCACCTTTCCAGGATGATACCGTAAGTTGATATCGAAGTCCGCCATGAGTTCTAGCCATCTTTCCTGCCGCATGTTGAGTTCCTTCCGAGTAAATACATACTTCAGACTTATTTGGTCAGTGTATATATCCACTCGCTCTCCCACTAAGTAGTGACGCCAAATTTTGAGTGCCAAGATGACGGCTGCCAATTCCAGATCATGTGTTGGATGGTTGCTCTCATGAACCTTTAATTGTCTTGATGCAAAAGCCATAACCTTTCCATGCTGATGCAAAACACATCCTAATCCTTTACCGGACGCATTACAGTGCACAACGAATCCGCCACATTGATCTGGTATTACAAGAATAGGGGCAGAGGTTAATGTCGACTTGAGTTCTATAAAATCCTTTTCATATGCTTCTGACCACACGAATGCTTCGTCTTTATGTGTGAGCTTGGTCAGGGGTGCTGCGATCTTTGAGAATCCTATGATGAATCGTCGGTAGTATCTTGTTAAGCCTAAGAAACTTCTTATATCTTTTACCATTTTTGATGTCGGCCACTCGCTGACAGCTGACACCTTAGCTGGATCTACAGAGATTCCTTCGCCTAAAACAATATTGTAGGGTGTTTTTCGTCATCCCATTGAGATGAGAATACGTATCGCTTGTCAGGCATATGCAGATTCTCCCTGCCTAAGGTAGACCGGGGTTTATTAATTATGGAGATCTGAATCTCCGGCAGCCGCGGACTAAGCTCCCGTTAATTACCCCTCACCTTTGGAGCGAAGGAACCTCCGATTAACGGGTCAACTAGTCATGCGAACTCAGTGTGCAGTATGCGTGTGTTGTGTTTTGAAAGGGGTTTTTGGATATATCGGGGGCCTCGCAGAGTTTACGGGGGTCCCGCTATCCGGATAGCAGGCTGGGAGTCAAGAGAGCTAGCGGCTCTTTTGCGGGGTGCGGGGCAGCGCCCCGTTAGAAAATTTTCTTAACGGGGGACGTGTTTCTGATGTGGAGTGCACGAAAAATGAGGGGTGAGGAGAATCTTAAAGACGCGTGCATAGCATGTGGGCACTGGATGCCCACGTGTCACGTTCCTGGCGCGTGGGCGCTTGGCGCCCGTGGGTCACGTACCAGGCGCGTGGACGCTGGGCGCCTACGGGTCACGTGCGCAGCACGCGACCGCTGGGCGCCAGCGGGTCACATAAGCTGCATGCGACCACTGGGCATTGAGCGCCCGCGGGTTACGTGAGGCGCACGTGGGCGCTTAGCGCCCGCGGGTCATGTACCTTGCATGCGACCGCTAGGCGCCGGTAGGTCACGCGCGCGGTACGCGACCGCTCGAAACACCAGCGGGAAAAGGGGCTTAGCCCCTGGGTTAGGAGTTGAACTCCCAAGGGGGCTTTGGAGTTGAACTCCTAACAGAGATTATGTATAGATTTAGAGTTAAACTCCTAAAAAGGGGGTTGATTTATGGAGTTAAACTCCAACAGATCTTGAATGGAGTTAAACTTCTAGAAATCTTTGGATCTTCTTTTGAGCCACAGATCCTCCTGGAATAAGATTTTTGGAGATGGGTATCCTTCTTTTTCCTCTCTGTTGGCTGGATCTTGAGGGAAAAAGGGGAGATGAGACTTAAAATCTCTCATTTTAGGGATTTGATGGCAGATCCGAGCTCCCCTTCAAGGGTTTTATGGTGAAAAACTATTTATTTTTGAAAAAGGAAGGGTGAAACTCTTGATTTAATTCAAAAGAAAAGAAGAAGGTTTAGAACCTTGAGGAATGAGAAGGAGGTACAAACCCTAGTTTTTTTTTTAGAGAGAAAAAGTTATCTTGAATTTTTTATTATGTTGCCTTTATAGGCTACACACTTTACATATAGCCCCTTGGGATTTGCCAAATGGCACTTATGCCACACCATGACTTATGTGCTTATCTCTTTTTGCACATAAGCCATGGGGTTTACAAAATTTTGACTTTTTTCTTATTTTACATACATTTATTTCTATGCATATATATATAAAAAAGAATTGCATTAAACCAATTTATGGCTTCATTCCTTTTGTCATGGGGCCGGTCCCTTTGACTTGGGCTTGGGCCCACTTGGCTTGGTGTTGACCCTGGGTTTTGACTTGGTCAACTGGGGTGTAATTTTGACCCCAACAAATATGTCCAAGAAATCCGACTTGATCTAGCTAAAATTCACACTTTCTGTATTTGGGGTAGAGCTGATATTGTCGTAATGTCTCCAGGACAATCCGTAAGTGCACGGCGTGTTCTTTCCGATTTTTTTAATACACCAGGATGTCGTCGATGAAGATAACAACAAACCTGTCTAAGTACTCTCGGAAAACCTAGTACATCAAGTTCATAAAGATGGCAGGTGCATTGGCCACTCCAAATGGCATTATGAAATTTTCATAATGACCATAACGAGTCCTAAACGCCGTTTTCGGAATGTCAGACTCTTTGATCTTCACCTGATGGTAACCCGAACAATGATCTAGCTTGGAAAAGACACAAGATCCACTTAACTGATCAAAAAGGTCATCGATGCACGGTAGTGGATACTTGTTCTTAATTGACACTTCGTTCAGAGCTCGATAATCCACACACATCCTGTAAGAACCTTCTTTCCTCTTCACCAGTAGCAGCGGAGATCCTCAACTTGAAGTACCGGGTCGGATCCAACCCTTTTTTAGGAGTGCGTCCAACTGAATGCGGATCTCCTTCAATCCTATTGGATATGTATGCCCTAGAGGCCATTATTGTATATGTATACATATAGATGCTTGGACATATATATGTACAGGACAAGCTTGCTCGATATGATTGTATGCTATCTGGTTTGTCTTTATCTTAACATGTGCATGTTTTACTTGCTATTACATATCTTTTATACATGTTGATAAAGCCCGTAGGATCATTGCTACACTACCTGCGTTGTGATGACGATCATACCTGTGGGAGCTGGGTAGTCAGTACGCACATCCTTAAATGGTCCATAGTCGTGGGAGTATCGAGACTGGGCATCGATATTCCGGAGTAGACTAGTGTATACGTTTCTAGACCCCGACGAGGGGCGATGATATTGTTCCCTCATAAAATACAAGGAAAACCCCCAATGGGGCATCACGTGCGCACACGTGATCGGGGGTCACGTGCCGACACGCGATGGCTTCCTGAGGGCTATGAAATGATAAGAATTGAATCCTAATCAAATGGGGTCATGTTCCCACACATGATAGGCCTTTAAGCCCACTGAAGTATAAAAAACAGCAAGAAAAAACCCCAATGGGGCATCACGTGCCCACACGTGACCAAGGGTCACGTACTGACACGTGATAAGTTCCCGAGTTCTTTAAAATAACAGAATTAAATTCTGGTTAAATGCTTAATCCATGGGTCACGAGCCACCACGTGATGGGGTCTTAAAAACTCTCTGAGTTAAAGGAAAGAAAACCATAAACGGGGCATCACGTGCCCACACGTGACAGGGGGTCACGTGCCAACACGTTATGGGTTCCTAAAGAACTCTGAACTAATAGAATTAAATTATAATTAAATGGTCAATCAGTGGGGTCACGTGCTAACACGTGATAGGCTCTTAAACCTTCTGAACTAATAGAATTAAATTCTAATTAATGGAAATCAAAAATCCTAATTGGAAAAATATTTTCCTAGATCTTTCCAAACAAGAAAATTGCACTCTGTAAAGTGGAGCACCGTTGGATTAAAAATCCAATGGTGATTAAAAATCACCAATTTATAGAAAGATTCTATACAAGGAAAGATTTTCCTAAAATTTGCTAGGAACAACAAACAAAATATCTTTTGGATTAAAAATACACTGGTGAATAAAATTCACCGAGTGATCTAAAAGACCATGTTGGTTACAAAATCAATCAAAATCTTTCAATGAAAGATTGACTAAACAAACTGATTCTTTTCTTCCTCCAATAAATAGGAGCCAAGAAGAGAAAATAAAAAAGAGGAGAGATACAACAACAGAGAGAAAAAAGAAGAGAATTTAATTCTCCAGAAAGAAAAAAAGATTTCATCAGAAAAGAAAGAAACCCTAGGTAAGAGGGAGAAAGAGATCATTCTATAAGCTCCCATAACCCTATAAGAGAATTTAATTCTCAAACTAAGAGTTTAACTCTTCTGAATAAGAACTTAGTTCTTCCTTTGGTTGAAGATCTGCAGAAGCAGATCTCCCCATAAGTTGAGAATTTAATTCTCATCGGGGGGATTATGCCATGCAGATTTAAAACCTAAGGGATGACCTAAGTTTAGAGAATTTTATTCTCCCACAAAGCACATAAGAATTTAATTCCTACAACAAAGAAAGGGTTCAACCCTTAAAATAAGAACTTAGTTCTTCTTCATGGATGAAGATTTGCAGAAGCAGATCTCCCCATAAGTTGAGAATTTAATTCTCATCAGGGAGATTCTGCCATGCAGATCCAATACTTAGAGGAAGAATTGAGTTTAAAGAATTTAAGTCCTCTAAACAAAATTAGGGTTTAACCCTACAAAAGAATTTAATTCTTAAACAAGGGACTTAAACTTTTCATGCACGTAAAAGAAATCAGTACCCAACCTGATCACGTGTGTCCACGTGACTCCCCTCCTCAGTGATCAAAAGAGAAAGAATGAAATTGGGTCACGTGCCCCCTGACAAACACTATTTTATAGATGGGGTAAAGCTGAAGGATTAAATATCCAACGCATGGGCGCCCTCACGTGTCCCCACGTGACTCCTAACAAATCCTGTTAATATCCAGTGCATGGGTGCCCATCACGTGCCCACATGTGATGGCCATGAAGACTAAAAGTGTTTAACACTTATTTTAATATTCTGAGAATAAAATAATGGAAGTTTGGGACCAACACTCAAGCGCCTCACGTGACCTCACGTGAGCGCTTTTTCTTTTTTAGTGTTTAACACTATTTTAAGCACTTCATCCCTAGTGTTTAACACTATTTTAAATGCATCACGTGGGAACACGTGATCGTCAGATATGTTATAGTGTTTAACACTATATTCAAACCAGTCTTAGCCCAAATTGGCTAAGTCTTCCAGAGGCAAGATCCCCTTTGACTGAACCTCAAATACACCCTTACCTTCAAAAATTGATCATCTCATATGGCATACGAGTGCTCAACACTCAATACAAGACAAAAATATGGTCAGAACCCAGACCCATGCTTAGCATTGCTAAATAATGGGGGGCTGAGCCCAGACAAATGTTTAGCAGCCCAAACAAAGGTCCAACATTTTAAACTTAATTGGACTTAGCCCAAGTTGGCCATAAGTCCTCAATTCAGATTTAACTGAGCCCATGTACTCATAATCTAATTAATTGATTTTAGTCCCAAATTGGACTACAGATCTCCCAACCCACATTGGTTCAAGGGTACATCTCTTTACTTCTTCATATTTGTCGTTGTAATCCTTCAACGTCTTCAGAGAGGTGACGGGTCCCGACAACCAAACATTCCATGGACTGTAGGGTCCTTAAACTCACATAGACTATGATGTCTTTAAACTATGGACTGTGGGGGTCTTTAAACCCATGGACTATGATTTCCTTAAGCTTGGACTGTAGGGTCCTTAAGCCCGTAGACCGAGATGTCCTTAAACTAACATTGGACCGTAATGTCCTTAAACTAACAATGGACCACAATGTCCCTAAACTAAACAATAGAGCCCAAATGCTCTTTTGTTGGATCTAAATTATCCCGTTAAGTTGATCTTAGTCTAAAATTAGACTAACGTATCCTTAACAAACGTTTAAGTTGATCTTAGTCTCAAATGAGACTAACGTATCCTTAAACCCAACGCCAAACCCAAATCTAAGAAGATACGGATTTGGACTAATCCACGCTCTACGGACGACAACATAAATTAGTCTCCGTATACAATCCACGGGCAACCAAAAACAAAACAAACACACGCGACACGAAGTGACCATCTGGAGAAGGAGAAAGTGGTTACCGCGATGCGGTAGCGTAATTAACTGCAGGGGCTTGCGCCTGCAGGGAAGAGCGTCCCCACAATCAAAAACCCCTCAATGAGGGGGAATCTGACGTAGTATGCTACATCGGCCGCATCCGTTTAAACCTTCGATATATGGTGTCATAAATCAACTTGGCATCTTCGGAGAGGTGGACGGATAGCACCAAATAGCATCTGCCCTCGAAGTTCAGGCCCGGACGTCCCAACGTCCCGGTCGCGTCTTTCGGCGGGGAACAGGTATGGTCCCGCAACAATTGGTCTTTCACACCTAAGATCGTATACATGTGCTCACTGGGGGTGAGTACACCGGACGGACTCGCCGAGAACTTCCAGATGGTACTATACCTATCGTCAGGTGGAAGTTCTCAGGTGACATGAGTATATGTTAGTCTTTAGACCTGAGATCGGCATTTGTCTCGTGTGAGTTCTCACTGTGCTTTGATCACTACCCTACCACGACTCTACTGAGTCGTGCAAACTGATTTTGGTTGGGTACAGTCCCGAGCCACATGGAGGCAGTGAGCGATTGTCGGGGATTCGTCTCTCCCGGTATAGGGAGTCAATATCGCATTGTGTTCGATTGGTCAGGACCATAAGACCTTGGCCAAGGCAGTTGGGATTTTCTGATAGGCTGATCAGTGGTTTCCCGGATTGGTCCTGAGCCACATCAGCATGAATTACCGGGTTATTAGGGTCTGATGTTTACCACCCCCAGACCCGGTATGTGATACTCTCAGACGAAAAGACCGGACTGTACGGAGATTGTCACAGATAGGCTCAGTAGGGATCCGGACGAGTTTGCTCGCCGGCCTTCCTTTTCGACAGGTACCGGGGTAGCCGTTACGTACAGCTAGTGCCGCTGACGTGCTTGTGGTTATGGATTTATTCAATAACTCACTGCCGGCGTACTGTCGAGTCTTTAGAGTCCTACACAGAGGGTTTCCCTAGTTCAGGCGAAATGATGTAGTAGCCGTATTAGATACGTGCAGAGTCTCGATCGATCGATGTACTTTGTATTCGGTCTTTCGATCGGACAGTTGGTAATCCTAGCCGGCTCGGGTTTGAGCCGGATTATTAAATTAGGTATCGATTTAATAGTTTACATATATGTATTTCGATATGTATATTCTAGTATTACGTTCTTCGTGTTATTCTATCTCTTTGGGCATTTGTGTTTTTATCCGAATGCAGGTATGTATATACAGCAGACTGTAATCCGTATTTTATTACAGATTACCTTCTACAAGGTGGACACCTAATCATGGAATTTTCCATTTATTGATAAAGGGAAATGAGGTGGAAATTAAGGAGAGGGAGGCATGGTGAGTGGCATGGCTTCAATAGTTCACAAATGAATTCTTTATTCATTTGTGGTTACTATTGAAGCATGGCTACACTTGTTTATTCATGAGAATTCATACTGTAACAACCCTAATTTTCATATACACTTTTCTGTACAAATTTTTTTTTTAATTTTTTAAAAATCCATAGAGGAGTATTTTAATCTGAGCACAAGATATATATAATTAATTATTTTGTTTTTAAATAATTTCATTTTTAGTGTACATAAAATTGTTTTAAAATTAAAGTGTACTTGGGGTATTTAATGTTGTTGTTATCACTTTAAGTAGTTATTTTCCCACAATAATTACAAGAAGGAGCTTGTGGCTCATTGTTAATACCTTGCACTGCTGAACCAAGCCACCAGAGTTCAAATCCCATTCCCCACATTATTTTTTATATTATTTTGTTTTAATTTTTTGGAAAGTCAACAGTCAAACCGTCATAACTCACAAAATTTATACTGAACCCAAAAAACTAAATATACCAAAATTCCACCCAGGTGATGACCCACCCGACGGTACCCCGACTCGGCTGAGTCGGCCGGCGGATCGGCCGACTTGGGCCGGCGCCGCAGGTCGGACTCGGCCGGACGGCCGAGTCGTCAACACAGAATTTCTCCGTGTTGACCTGGTCATTCCCCCTGCATACTTTAAAAGTTTTGATCGGTTACCAGATTCTCAATAAATCACTTTTATTTCAAAATTTAATGATTTTTTAATGTTTTTATATATATATTTTAATTAAAACCCTAACCCTAGCCTAACCCTATATAAACACCCCTACCCTCTACCTTCTCACCCTACATTCCTAAGTCCACTCTCTAAAAATTTCAAGAGAACTTGGTACATTAGAAAATGAGCGAAAGGCGAAGCGCTGCCAAAATCGACGACGAATTCCGGCGATCGTACTAGGACCCTTCACGACGTTTCGACGCATCGACAACCCACTACCTTCCTAGCACTCTCTAGCTTGTCCAAACCCGTAAGTCCCCCTCTTTCTATCTTTCTTTTCTCTTAAGAAAAAATACGACTTTTTTTTAAACCCGACGGAAATCGGGACAAACCGATTTTCGATTCGGTTTTCTATCAAAACTCACTTGTCACTAACTCCATAATGCTTTAACATATTCATGTTGACTATTAATCACTTAAAAATCAAATTGGATAAAGTTTCTCACATGAAATGATAACTTTTGCAATACCGTATTTTCGCACTTAAATACCACCATGTTTAGCTTATCATATTTAACCCTTAAAATTCACTATACCTTAAAATAGATCACGAGGTAATGACCTACCTCCATACACACACAAATACAACCCTAATTGATATCATCAAAACTTAGAATACGATAATACAAGACTTTTCATTAAAATACCATTTTCTTTATAAACCCTTTTCTGAAAGTTCTAAGTTGTATACAATGTTAAAACAAAACCTTTTAATAGAAAAATACGATATGTCATGGACATCGATCGTTTATCTAAACTGACTTTGTGGTGTCTAGGCAAGTGTGTCTAAGGCAAGTGGTTACTTAATTAGGACCACTACTTGTAGTGGAGAGCCTCCCACTTACCTGGCCGCAATTGACGGTGAAGAGGCGATTTGAGGCTTCTAATGACTTGTCGTTTAGACCCTTTAGAAATAGGCTAGTTGGCTTAGGAAACCCTAGAAACTAAAATACGGAAATTTACACCTTTTACAAATAAATACCTCATCTTTGTAAAACCGTTTTCTAAATGATTAGTATTTATTAAATCTTTGCAAAGCGCCACTACAACCCACCTTTGGGAAACTCGTTAGGGATAGTACGGTTTATCATGCACCCTCGAGCTTAGTAGTGCGAGATTCAGACCTCCGCAAGGAGCATTCGGTCTCGAAAGGTTTAAAATACGACATTTAAGAAAAATGAGATTTTTGGAAAATAAAATATTTATTAAAAATTATTCTTGTATTAACATATATATATTTATCATTTAAACACCTATTTTATTATAAGATAAAGTTTTCACTTTTCCTAAAAAATTACAAGATTAAAAGTTACATTAAAATACCTTGAATTTCAAATAAATCAATATTATAAATTAACACTTTTATTAGGATATTCACTAGAATAACACAAATAAAATCTACACTCATTATAACTATAAAGACGAATAATAAATACTTGAGGTGTATCTTGAAAACTATACAAAAGTATTTTTACATAAAACCCCCTCAAGTTTTATAATTTACAATAAGGACCCTAACAATTATATAACTTCAAATTACATTTCTTTTAGTCTGACTCGGATTTGAGTCTGATTATTTCTGACTTGAATATGATTCAAGTCAATCTACATTCTTTAATATTCCAACTCAATATGAATACATGAATCCCAGAATCCAGTTAACATTCTATACATCTTGACTGAATCAAACCATGGATATACATCCATTATTCCGTATTCCATTTACATGATTATGCAGTTACAACATGTTTACTGATATCATGGTTTTGGTCAGTCATCCAATGTACACAATACAATACAAAAATACTATCAAAACACTACGGGGTTTAAGGGGTAGATTGGTACGGAAGGTGTTAAAAGTGGCACGAGACGGTCAGACTTAAGACACCTAACATGAATCCAATTGCCGTTGTTCCGGGTTGTATAACGGAGCCTTGTACTCTATATTCCGTTTGCCCTGGTCTCTAGCATATAGAGACCCCTCTCGTATACACTGGCATTCTTCTGTACCAAGCTACAAACAACAGCATTAATACGACATTACAAAAATACAATACAATATTAAAAGCTACTCTCTCTCTCCTACTCTTTGTCTATTTCTCCCCTATCTTTAGGACTTACCGAGCGACCTGCTCGCTGACGACATTCTATTTCTTTCTTTTTTGAATGTCGTCAGGTGCTTTGGACCCAGCAGAGATCGAGCCCACCGGTGAAGATTTGAAGCAGTTTCACGAAGACCCCGAGCTCTAGATTTTGTATCTTGTTCCAGTCAGTATTTTCATTTCCTGTTATGCCACTGTTTAGGCATCGCTTTTCATTCCAGTTGTATTTACTTTTCATGCATTGTACAAAAGAATGTTATTAATAAAGTTGCTGTTATTTCTATATCTCTTGTCTCTTGTGAATTACTTTTATATTGCTTAGATACGCTTAGCGTATGTACTTCTGAGTATATACGTAGCGGGCCTCGTCGCGTCCCCTTCGCCGTACACTGGGAAGCGGGGCGTGACACATACACAAAACCTTTGTGTTGATTTTCTCTCTCATAGATGCTTCATAATTTCTTGAGTTCCCATTTTTCTTCATCTCCTCCCTCCTCTTGAGTTTCCTCCACCTTCATCATCTTCCTCTTCACTACCCTTCTCATGAGTTGAGAAACAAGTGAAGAGGCAAGAAAGAGATAGCAAACATTTAGATCTTCATACTACATCCTAGATTACTTGGTTTAGCAACCCAAGTTCTCTACTTGCTCCACTTGACATATTGTGAGGAGCTAGAGCCATGGGTCATATCCCTCAGGTGGATCATCTACGATAAAGGAGGACCGGAGAGTAAGATCGATCGCGGAGAACCAAAGGAGCCAATAAAGAAGATCAAGCATGTTCAAGGCAGCCACTTGGAGCTAACGAAGAGGAAAGAAGACCGAAGGACTTGGATCGTTTGGTGAGACTTCTTTCATAGTAGTTAGTTCATCTTTTAGTTTTGCTAGATAGGGTTGTGGAAAGATCCGGGTTAAAGGTTATTCTAGTGCCATGTTTAAATCGTTAGAAAAAAAATTTGTTCCGCATTTGGCCACGGTAGTTGGCCGGGACACTAGCGTAACCTTTCATGGTATCAGAGCCAGCCCATAAACTCTACACTAGCAAGTTTAAATAATGTTAAGACAACGAAACTGAAACAACTCCATAACATTGAAACCAAACTTCCAGTTTCTGTCGATTTTTTAAAGGCTTCAAAATTTTTTTAAGCAAGTGCAGAGTGATCCTTTGACTGTGAGATGAACCCTGAACAAAAAAGAATCAAGTGGAGTCCCAACGTCCCGGTCGCGTCTTTCGGCGGGGAACAGATTTTGGCACGCCCGGTGGGACCTTTTCCTCTTTCCACTCCACACTTCATGCGTCGTGTTCGTGAACGAATCGCGGTTTAATATGGTTGCCATTGTGTTCGAGGTACTAAGATTTGTTTTTTCTCCCGTGCAGAAAAAAGAACATCAATGGCCTCTAACTGCTCCAACTGCAACTGCAACTCCCGTTCCGCCTCATCTGGAGGAGTAACCTATGGGCCCTAAGCGACCTCCCTTTTCACAATGCCGGTGGAACAAGTGACCCAAGCCACCTCTGGGCTATTCTTCGGGACCATGCTCCCACCGATGAGCTTCAATGCCCCTGTACCATTGCAAGAAGCTCAGAAGAAGTCGGTCTTTGATCGGCTTACCACTACTGCGGCTCCTCTTAACGGGTCACCCAAACCAAGCGCTTCAGTTTTTAGCAGACTGGGTCAAAGCTCCAACCGGCCCGTGAAGAAGCAAGCAATACCAGAAGGCGTTATCCCGAAGCGGATAGCCATTCCTACTCCTGAAGTCACCAAGGCGGCTTCTCCGGCTAAGGGGTCGGTCTTCACAAGACTGGCCGTTTCAGCTCCCACTCAGGGTGAAGTAACCAAGGCCGTTTCCCCTACATGAAAATCGGCCTTTTCAAGATTGGTCATTCCCTCTCAGCGAGCTTCTGTCTTTGACAGGCTGGCGCCAATAGCAGAATCTCATCAGAACAGGGGGCATGGAAAAGCTGATCCAACAGCGGAGGTAATCCCTGCCGCACGACATGCTCAACGTCGCCACTGGCTCCGAGTGATGAATGCTAGGGGCAATTCCCCTTCTGGACTGACTCCGCCAGCTTCAATGGTGGAAGTTGATACTGCTGTTCCAACTGGGAACAACTTTGAACCACTCAGGAGGGTCCGCAAGAACTCTCCGACTGCTGTGCTGAAAAGATCCCCTCCACCTGTGGAGGATGCCACAAAGGCGAAGCTTGAACATCCCCTCAGCGACTGTCCTCTAAAATTTACAAGGTCTGGCGTCAAGTCCAAGACTCGGTGATTGATCCAGATTATTCCCGCCGACAGAAAAAGATAAAAGTTCGGCGAGAAGGGGATCACCCTGTCAAGCCACAGAAGGTGTCACCTGTTTGGGTGCCCGCTGCAACGGCTCCCTCAGCTTCGACCGCCCATAAAAGAAGGAGGCGGGAGAAGATCCCTGCGTCTTTGGCAAATCGCAAAGACACTGAATCTAAACGCCCCAAGTCCGGGGTCATGGTGGTGCATACCGTCTATATGGCATCCGGAAAAGAGGATAGCCGTATCTCCACAGGTCATCGACCGCTTACGCGGTCAGTGACTAAGGCTCAGGAGCAACAACAACAAAAGCTGCAAGAGATGTTAACAGCTATGGCCGCACTCACAGGACCGAAAGAAAGCCTGGAGACATCCTCGGAGCAGCACCGTGAGCAGGAAACTGATGCCGAATTCCTTCGGAGAATGCTTGAGAAGAAGGACAAAGAGGCCGCGGAACAAGCGGCCAATATAAAACAAATGGCCATTCTATTCCAAGATATGGTGGGCATGATAATCCAGCCGGACCCTCCAGCCGAAGATCCTCCAGTAATAATTGAAGATGATAGAGGAGAGACATCAAATCCTCTGCCGGCTCTGTCAGCAGCGAAGGAGGAGACCATCACTAAAGCCATGCTCAATGATTATATAGCTTAACAAATACGAGCTCATCAAGCAAATGAAGCGGCTGGCTAAGTCGTCAGAACTGGACGGCCCTATCCGGGTTGGTACGATCAAATAAAGTACCCACCAGGATACAGGATTCCTAAATTCCATGTGTACAAGGGGACAGGCAATCCCCATCAACATGTCGCTCAGTTCAGGGCTCTCTGCGGCAACACTGGAGGGGATGATAAGCTACTGCTTCACCAATTCGTCGGCAGCTTGGCGGAGACAGCGTTCGAATGGTATTCAGATCTTCCCAACGATTCCGTCTTTACGGAGATGGAGTTACTATTCACCCAGCGTTTCGCAAGTGCTAGCGAACGCACCCTAATCACGGCATTGATCAATGCTAGGGTGAAGCCTGGAGAAATATGGGTTCGGTAAGCAATACGGTGGCGGAATCTATGGCCGAATTGCGAGCAGCGCATTGAAGAAGCGCCTGCGGTAGGCATGTTCGTGGGTACTCTCGACCCTCAGGCGACCATTTCCCAATTCATGATGTTTTTCAAGCCGATCACTTTCCAAGCCTTGATTGACAAACTGGCCCAAATGGACCAGATGGGTCATAGACCGTCTTCTTCAAAGCTGGAATCTCGAAATGAAAAAGGGAAAGGGAAAGCGACCTTCGTCGCCAATGCTCAACAGCAGCCCAGTGGCCCAAAACTAATTGATCGCCTAGACGAGAGACGACGATTCTTTAATGAGAAAATGAAGCGTCCTTATTTGTTTCCCCAGGACAAAACGAGGAGACTGTTCGAGCTAGCGATGCGCAACAGGCTCATCAATTTACCGGATCCAAAACGCCCATTTCAACCCGGTGAGGCTAATAATCCCAATTATTGCCCCTATCATCAAGCGATAGGTCATCCAATCGAAGATTGCTTTGTCTTCAAAAGGTGGATTGATAACCAATACCAACAGGGCAAATTCGCACTGTCCGAGAATTAGAAAGTAAACCCGCCCCAGCCGCACGCTCTCAAAAAGGCGGACACACCGAGGGCATCGTGCTCTTTTGTCGAAGAAGCTCCATGGGAGGTCGCTCTTTCAGCCAAAACGAAAAGAATGATGGAGGATCTCCAAGCATGTCCAACGATCAGGTGGAAAAATCAGCTAGAACCCGAGATCATCGAGGGAATGCTGAAGCCACGCCCGTCGCCAAAAATTGGTAGCGATAATCAAAACGCTCAGGCCCAGTCGTCAAAGTCTTCGAAGAAAAAGAAGAAGACCAAAAAGCTCGTGAAGCCTGGTGACAAGCGCACAGACCTGCAAAAACATATCGACACGTTGGAAAAATATAACCAGAAGGCGCGAACCCCGGTCACACTTCAAGAGTTTCTCAGCCACGTCCTTGAGGACGGAGATGATGGCAATGGAGAAGACTCGTTAGTTGAACTTGAGGATTATGTGGAAAGATGCCATGCGATCTCTCACTCGTCGATAGACGGTGAAGAAGCTCCCGACACAGAGAAACTGGGGGCAGATCCCGAATCAGAGCTCCTAGGACCGTCAGACGAGATGATTGATGCATTCCTGAACGAAGCTCTTCTGAAAAGCAAGGCTGATCGCGAGCGCAAAATGGCTATATTTGGAAAAGCCAAACGTCGGCGACTGGATGAAAGGGTTGAAGCGCCCCAACCAGACTGAGGCATTCCCACGACAGACAATAGCAGGCTTAAAACGAAGAAAAGGTTCGCCAAAGCCATATCGATGGGAATGAAGCTGCCACCCTCCGAAGGAAACACTTCTGATGAAATACACCTTAATAAAGAGGATGTGCATCCTAATTACTGTTTATATCATCGAAGGATTGTGCACCCTACTGAAGAATGCAACGCCTTTAAAAATTGGTGGCAAGGGTATGTCGCTCACAGGTAGTACTTCAAGAGGATGAAGCGTGAAGCTCGTCGACAGCGGAAAAATGCGACAGACGAACGTGGAAGAGCTGCCGGCAACTGTCACATGGTTGATAGCAGGGGATCGTAAGTTCTCACCTTCGGGAGTGATTCTGAAGAAGAAATGGCTCTTGGCCCTCTCTTCAAAGAATCCACCTCAGGAAAAGAGGAAGAACCGAAGAGCTGCGAGAACATTCAGCTGTGCAATCGCACATTACTTGAAAAGAATCTCGGACCCGTAAACAAGGGGTCGAACAAAAAGGATAAGGGAAAAGAAAAGGTCCCTGAGGATATCACCCTCGATGACCAAGCCTTCGAAGAGCTGACAGTCAAGGATCCGCCTAAGAAAAATAAGGTGGATTACAACGTTCTGGCACACCTGAGGAAGATACCCTCACAACTAAGCATTCTCGACGCCCTTCTGCTATCCAAAGAGGCGAGAGATTCTTTAATCAAGGCACTACAAGAGCCCAAGCAGTTCCAAGCTTTCATCGCCGAAGAAAAGATGAAGGACGAGCTGGAAGAAGTGCACACAGCCGATATCACCTTCGGCGATGAAGATCTCCTCCTCGGGACGTGCGAGCATAACCGTCCCCTTCATGTCTCTGGATACTGTCATGATATTAAGATAGGCAAGATCCTGGTTGACAATGGGTCCTCCGTCAATCTCCTCAATGTAAGAGTGTTGAAGGAAATATGCATGAGCGTTCAGCACCTTGCTCGTCATAAAATCACCATCTTCAGGTTTGACTCTCGGTCATCACGGACGCTCGGGTCTGTGATACCGACGTTACGCTTTGGGCTGCTCGTCACGGACATCAAATTTCATGCCATTGACGCTAAGACATGTTACAATGCTTTGCTCGGCAGGCCATGGTTACACGAGTACAACATCATCCCTTCTACACAACATCAGTGTATAAAGTATTTCAAGGATGGTCTCGAGTATACCGTGACAGGGGAACTAAACCCATTCTCCGTGAATGAAGTCCGAAAGTACGAAGATGCAAAATACTTCTTTCCAGATTTCGAAGACACGGAAAGATGCCATAAACCGATGAACAAAGCTATCACCACTATTCCAGTCTTCGGGAGTGACACTGTGGAGGAAGAAGAAATAGTTTATTCAGGGCCGCCCTAGTGCAACAAGCCGGGACCGTCCACCCCTATTCTGGTCTTTGGCAGTGACTCAGAAGATGAGGTCAATTCCATATTTTCTGTACGACCATTGATACAAGCCTTCGCTGGCGATGCTTGGAGTTTGCAAATCGCCATGGTTCCGCGAGAACATTACAAAGAGCTCGACGCGCTTGGTACCTATAGCGTGCAAGAACTGCAGACATTCTACGTCCCTCCCAGGCGAAAAGATGAAAATGCGATCCTCTTTTATCGATCAACGGAAACCAAAGTGGAGAAAGAAATTTGGCATGGTGCCGATTCTACACTTGACAGGCTTCAGCCCATCCGTCTGCCCAGATACTACACAGAAGGATTAAAAAGGCTGTTGAGGCGCCAAGGCGTACCCTTCAAACAAACTGCTCGACAAGCTCAGTTCTACAACAGGATCTGGGACGTCCTTGGAACTCAGCGAAAATTGCCCAACGGGAGAATGGAAACGATCGGGCTTGGATATGTTCAATCCAAGAAACGGGAACGATTCCATGACTGCTACGTTATACATGACTTTGATGAAGAAGGAAATGTTCTGTTAAAAGATGCTAACCCTGAACCAAAACGAGGTCCCGCCATGAAAATGCCAAGTCCATCGTTTGAAGAACAGATGGAGAAGCTAATAAGGGAAGCGGGTCAGAAGGTCCGGGATGACCATAGCCGCGAAATGGCCATTTACGAGAAAGCCAGGACGCAGCGCCTCCTTCAGCAGGTCGCGAAGAATGACAATGCTCTTCGTCGCCAGCCCGTCATACAAAAGACCCGGCGCAGAGGCAAAAATAAACCAAAGAACGGAAAAAACGTTCGACAGCGGCAAAGCGGGTCTAAGAAGCCACGCGATCAAGAATCGAGCAGCCGGGATCCGTCTCTTATAAAGAAGATGGGTCGAGCATATTCTTTTCCCCAAGATAAGACAAGGAAGATATTCTACCTCGTCGTGAAACATCGGATGATTACGCTCCCGGAGTCCAAGCCCCCCGAGCAAGCAGACAAGGTCTCTCACCCAGGCTATTGCTCCTATCACCGAGCAATAGGACATCCTCTCGAAGATTGCTTCACCTTCAAGAACTGGGTTGAAGACAAGTATCAACTCGGCAGATTCACCCTATCCAACAGTTGGAGGGTAAGTCCGCCACGAAAGCATGAATCAAAAGCCACTTATGCGATGAGAGTAGAACCAGATCAACATCGGTCTTGGAAACGATCTCGTACCTGTCACGCGATAACGCTGTCAGAAGAAGAACCCGAGAATATGGATGATCTCTCTTGGTGCTTTGAAAACGAGGATGATTAGGTGATCTCAGAATTTCCACCGGCACCAAAAGAGCTGGAAGATGGGATACATACTACTGCAGATAACCTCAAGAAAATCGACTTGGGGATGGAAAACGACCCACGGCCGACGTTCGTCAGTGAAGTGTTGTCTGAAGAAAAGGTGGCTAAGCTTAAAGACGTGCTCATTCAATATAAATATTGCTTCGCATGGAACTATTCCGAGATGCCGGGACTAGATCCAGAAATAGCCGTGCACAGATTGGCGATATCTCCGGACATCAAGCCAGTCAAACAAGCACCGAGAAGAATGAGGCTCGAACTTGAGATGAGCATCAATGCCGAGGTCAAGAAGCTAATCAACTTCGGCTTCATCCAAGAAGTTCAGTATCCTGACTGGATCGCCAACATCATCCCAGTGATGAAGAAAAATGGGACGGTGCGCATCTGCGTGGACTTTCGGGACCTCAATAAAGCTTGCCCGAAGGACGATTTTCCTGTAACGCTTACCGAGCTGATGATAGATAATACGTCCAGTCATGAAGTTTTCTCCTTCATGGACGGCTCATCAGGATACAATCAGATAAAAATGCATCCCGAGGACCAGAAGCATACCGCTTTCCGGACCCCTTTAGGCATATTCTGCTACAAGGTGATGCCTTTCGGTCTAAAGAACGCCGGTGCCACCTATCAGAGGGCCATGATGAAGATTTTCGATGACCTCATACATGAAATCGTCGAATTCTATATTGACGACCTCGTAGTTAAAAGCAAATCATACGAGGAACATTTAGAGCATCTGAAGACCGTGTTTCAGCGCCTTCGGAAATACAACTTGAAGATGAACCCTCTCAAATGTGCGTTCGGAGTTTCCTCGGGCAAATTCCTAGGATTCATCGTACGACACCGGGGCATCGAGATAGACCCATCAAAGATCAAGGCGATCATGGAAATGCCTCCGCCAAGAACTCTCAAGCAGCTGCGGTCTTTCCAAGGAAAGCTTGCATATATCCGGCGATTCATAGCCAATCTCTCCGGCAAGTGCCGTCCTTACAGTCACCTAATGAAAAAGGGAACCCCGTTCTTCTGGGATCGCAAATGCTAAAGCGCACTGGACGAAATCAAGCAATACCTTGAGAATCCGCCAGTGCTGGCCGCTCCCGTTAAAGGAAAACCTCTCGTCCTGTACACAACAGCCCTCGAAGGTTCCTTAGGCGCGCTGTAGGCACAAGAGAACGACCAAGGGAAGGAGAGAGCCCTCTACTATTTGAGTCAAGTTCTCCTGGGGGCAGAAAGCAACTACTCCCCCATCGAAAAACACTGCCTGGCGTTGATCTTCACGATAACGAAGCTCAGAAACTATGCGTTGGCACATGAGGTCCATCTCATATCAAAGGTGGATCCCCTCAAATATTTGATGTAAAAGACCATATTAATGGGACGGCTCGCTAAATGGACCCTACTCTTAATGGAATTCTCGATAACTTATCGTCCTCTCAGGGCAGTGAAAGGCCAGGCCATCGCCGACTTCCTTGCTGAGCATCCGATACCTGCCGACTCTCCCTTGAACCGCGAATTGCCAGACGAGCACGCGTTTGACACGATCGACGGGGGGAGAAGAGAGAATGATACTCAGTGGGAAATCTACTTTGATGGAGCATCTTCCATGAACAAACAAAGCACCCCCATAATAAAATCAGGGGTAGGCCTCATCTTTGTGACTCCATAAGGAGGGATAATGCGCTTTGCCTTCTCCTTAACAGAGCCGAGGACAAACAATGAAGCCGAATATGAAGCATTGATAGCAGTTCTTGAGATCGCTGTCGACATGGGAATCGAGAACCTCCTCATTTATGGAGACTCCTAGCTGGTCGTTAGTCAAGTAAATGGCGATTATCAAACGTGCAAACTAGAGTTGGTAAAGTACGGTGAGAGAGTGCAACAACTGCTGACTCGAATCCCTTCCTACACCCTGGAAAGCATACCGCGTGAGGAAAATAGCAAAGCGGATGCATCGGCCAAACTCACTAAAGAACTGGCCGATGAGAACCTCGATGACGTGAGGATCGTTGTGCAAAGCCGTCGGGTTCTTGCGCCGACAGAAATATCTCCGGAGTCGTCCGAAGAAAAGGGAGCTACCGAGCAAACGGCCCTGAAAATAAAAGACCAGGAAAAGGCTAAAGATTGGAGATGAGTCTTTATAGACTAATTCAAATCCCGTCGAACGCCTGAAGATGCGTCCTCAAGACATCAGCTAATGAAACGAGCTCTATCTTTTGCCTTCGTCAATGATACTCTATATAAGAGATCATTTGATTCTCTGTGGCTAAGATGCTTGGGACCTGAAGAGGCAAGGAGAGTCGTCCAAGAAACCCACGACGGACTCTGCGGTTCTCACCAAGCCGGACCGAAGATGAAACTAAAGATCAAAAGAATGGGCTACTATTGGCCCACGATGATCCAAGACTACCTCGAATACGCGAAGCAGTGCCACACGTGCCAGTTTCACGGAGAATTTATTCATCAGCATCCAAATCCCCTACACCCAACGGTGGCTAGCTGGCCGTTCGAAATGTGGGGAACTGACATAATCGGCCCCATCGAACCAGCATCGTCCAGAGGACATCGGTTCATACTGGCAACAACCGATTACTTTTCCAAGTGGGCAGAAGCAGTACCGCTAAGAGACGTGAATACGGAGAACATCCTTTATTTCTTCAAGACACACGTCATTTATCGGTTCGGCACTCCGCGACGGATTATCTCCGATAACGGGCCGGCTTACAGAAGCCATAAAATCAGCCGCTTCGCGCAGCAACATAATATAGACTGGAGATACTCTTCAGTCTACAATCCTCGAGCTAACGGTCTGGCTGAGGCTTTCAACAAGACCTTGACCAAGATCGTGAAGAAGACGGTGTCCAGAAATAAGAAGGACTGGCACGAGAGACTGCATGAAGCTCTCTGGGCGTATCGAACTACGTTCAAAACAGCCATAAACACAACGCCGTATGCATTGGTATTCGGCACAGAAGCGGTACTCCCCCTCGAGATAGAATTACCCTCTCTACGAGTGGCGGTTCACTACGAGCTAACAGACGAAGAAAATGCTCACCTTCGGCTTGAGGAGCTTGACGCCCTTGATGAAACCCGGCTCATGGTGCAACAAAACCTGGAGGCTTATAAAGAAAAGATGACACGCTCATACGAGAGATTGACTAGGCCGAGGACATTCCGCAAAGGCGAACTCGTGCTAGTGGTCAAAACACCTATGATCCCCAATCGTCCGAAACGGGGAAAATTCGAGCCGAATTATGAGGGCCCGTACATCATAGACAATGTTTACCAGGGTGGAGCCTATCTACTTATGGACATACATGGCGAAAGTCCTTTCAGGCCAATAAACGGTCGATTCCTGAAAAAAATACTACGCCTGACAAGTCACGGCCTAGGTCAACGATAAATGAAGACGCCTATGTCCGCTCGCAATCTTCCTAAGCGCAAACTCTATATGTAGTAGCCGGCCATCGGACCGAAACGTCCTTAAACTAACGATGGACCACTATGTCTTAAAACTGGCTATTGACCGAGACGTCTATAAACTACTACGGACCGCAGCATCCTAAGGCCGACAAAAAAAAATAAAAATAAAATAAAAAAGAAGAAGAAGAAAGAAAACGGTATGTCCATAAGCGAGATGGGCACGGATGAAAATCCGAAAGGGCTCCGTGAGTAAAAACAGCAGGGCTACCGGCGAGTTTTGTGAAAACCCGAAAGGGCGCAATCTCGTTAAAAGACACTTGCAAGGTCCTCTCGATCTTGTGAGGAGAAAATACCTGTGTGAGATCCTTACGACTCACAAGGGAGCAACACACTTAGGGATCCCCACGATTCCTAAGGAGAAATTACACTTACGAGATCCTCACGACTCATAAGGAGAATTCCCCTTTAAGACCCTCACGGCTCACAGGATTCAAAAGCTTTAAGTTACAGGGATCTGAACCTGTTCTTAAGCCATCACAACCCATAGATTGCCCTACAAGCGTTTCAATATTGACCCTTGTATGCAATCCACGGGCACGAATAAACATTTCCCTAACAAAGTCCCACCAGAGACCGGGGATATGCTCAAACGGTAAACAACCCTTGTAAGTTCTCTCGACTTATAAGAAGAAAACACCCTTGTAAGATCCTTACGACTTATAAGAGACCATATTCTTAAGAATTCTCCCGATTCTTAAGGAGAAAACGCACTTACGAGATCCTCACGACTAGTAGGGAGAAATACCTTTATTTGACCCTTACGGCTCATGAAGTCAAAAGCCTTAGTCGACAGGATCTTAACCCTGTTTGCTAAGCCACCTTTGTTCGAACTGACAAAGGCAAATGATGATTCGCTCCTGGCAATATCCCAGTTGTAGAGATGTTGATGCCTAAATCGGTATCAAATCCCAAACTCGCAGTGAGCCACAAATGCATATGAAATAGCCGAAATGATGGGGCAACTTGCAACAAAATCAGCAAGTAAAATATATGCATACAAAATAGCCGAAATGATTGGGCAACTCGCAATAAAAAGCAACGAGTAAATAAAACAAATAGCCGAAATGATTGGGCACCGCGAAAAATAGCCGAAATGATTGGGCAATCGCGACTTTCGCGATATAGAAGCTGAAATGATAGAGCACCGTGGAAAGAAAAATATATATATATAAAATGAAACTTTTTGCCCTACAGGTGACATCACATCAATCCATGTATACAATCCAGGGGCACGAACAAAGAGGGAACCATACCTTCCCCCCAGGCTCTATCCGAAAGAAAGCCAAGTCTCGATGGTTCACAGACAGTCTAGAGATCACCGACAGCGTTCCTTCTCATTCCAGCAGGATTCGGACGAGACAATCAACCTTAGAGCCATGGCAGAGTCCCTGTTCCAAATCTCGACAGTTCACAGATAGCCTAGAGATCACCAACAGCGTTCCTCCTCATTCCAGCAGGATTCAGACGCGACAATCAACCTTGGAGCCATGGCAAAGTCCTTGTTCCAAACCTTGACGGTTCACAGATAACCGAGAGAGCAAATCCTGACCCCGTAGAACATGGTTAAAGTCAATTTTGACCCCATCGGAAACGCCAAGAGCAAATCTTGGTCCCGTAGAACACGGCTAATGTCAATCCTGACCCCGTGGGAAACGCCCAGAGCACCTCCTAGTCCCGTGGAACACGGCTAGTGTCAATCCTGACCCCATGGGAAACACCCAGAGTACCTCCTGGTCCCGTGGAACACGGCTAATGTCAATCCTGACCCCGTGGGAAACGCCCAGAGCACCTCCTGGTCTCGTGGAACACGGCTAATGTCAATCCTGACCCCGTGGGAAGCGTCCAGAGAAAATCCTGGTCCCGTGGAACACGGCTAAAGTCAATCCTGACCCCGTGGGAAGCGTCCAGAGCAAATCCTGGTCCCGTGGAACACGGGTAATGTCAATCCTGGCCCGTTGGGAAGCGTCCAGAGCAAATCCTAGCCCCGTAGAACACGACTAATGTCAATCCTGACCCCGTGGGAAATGTCCAGAGAAACCCCTGACTCCGTGAAATGCAGATAACGTCAACCCCCTGACCCCGTGAAATGCGGATAAGGTCAACCCTCGACTTTCCTGTCAAAGCAATTCTTTGATTCGGGAGCAAGTCAACTCATCAATCACTTACGTGTCCTCTCGACTTGTAAGAAGAAAATTCTCTTGTGAGATCCTTACGACTCTCAAGAGAAAATGCACTTAGGAATCCTCACGATTCCTAAGGAGAAAATACACCTACGGGAACCTCTCGACCTGTAGGGAGAAAATTCTTTATGAGACCCCCACGGCTCATAAAGTTGAAAAGTCTTAGGTGGTAGATCCTAACCCTGTCTCCCAAGCCATCATTGCCTCGCAGAGAGGTCAAGGTAGATTTTCTACAGGCCACACTCTCCGATAAGATAGGAAACAATCACTTACAAGTCCTCTCGACTCGTAAGCAAGAAAAATTCTCTTGTGAGATCCTTACGACTCTCAAGAGAAAACATACTTAGAAATCCTCACGATTCTTAAGGAGAAAATACACTTACGAGATCCTCACGACCCATAAGGAGAAATACCTTTATGAGACCCTCACGGCTCATAAAGTTGGAAAGCCTTAGAAGGCAGATCTGAACCTGACTCCTAAGCCATCGCCGTCCTACAAGAAGATCAAAATAGATTATCCACAAAATGCATTTACTAAAATGGACACACCAACATGAAGCAAAATATGTCTTTTATTCATGAATCAAAATGAGTACAAAGTACAATTTATGAAAGAATAAAAAAATACTCTCATTCAGGAGTTTGTACGAAAGAAGAATAAAAAGAAAAATATACAATTCTTCATGCCGGCGGACGATGTAACAGATTCGTCAGTTCATCCTTTTTCCGCTGGGCCTCGGCTTCATAATTTGTTATCGTTGTGAGACGGGCCTCCGCTAGAGACTGTTGGGCCTGGTACGAGGCAAGCCGACTTTCAAGCTCTTGTTCGGTGACTTTATTGGATTCAAACATCTCGCGGGTAAAAATGACGGCTTTATCAATAGCTACCACCTCCCTGATAGCTTCTTGAAGCACCCGCCAGAGTTCATACGCACGAGTGGTCTTGGTCGTAAGTTCAGCTTGAAGTCCCCCCAGCGCATTTGAAGCCAGCTTCCTCTCTGAAAATTTTCGGCTGAGCCTCTTCTCGCATGATAACATATTTGCGGTGCACTGTTCGATCAGCCCCCGCAAGCTCACATTTGCAGCCACAACCTCTGAAGGAAGGCGCGTACATTCAAGACTATGCAAACAAGCCTCCACCTGACGACAAAACTCAACCCAGACTTGCACCAATGTTTTGCTATGGTAAGTAGCAAGAAAGGGGAGAGAACTGTTTGCTTCGGCGGCAAATTCCTCGACCGTGATCAAACTACCAGCACGAAGGTCTTCGATCAGAGCCGACAAAGAGTGAAGGCTTAGCTTTGCCATCCGCTCAGAGGCACGTAGAGCATAGGGGCCGGGTAGCATGGCGATGCGAGATTCCAGCGTGGTAAGAACTGGAAAAGCTGTTAAGATTTATAAACAATCAACGAGCCTTGCAAGTAAAGAGCAGATGGAACAACGTCGAAACTTTACTTACCCACAGTCATGCAAGAAGGGTCCAAAAGATCCCCAGGCCCGTCCAAAAGATCCCCGGGCCCGTCAAGAATCTCAACTTCGTCATCGGCTTCCAGAACTACAGAAGACATCAATATCGTTATATGAAATAATAATAATGCCGCGAGAAGAAGGCAAATAACACTAACCTTGCTCGGAAGAGAGGACGATGTGTTGAAGGGATATTGCCTGCGGAGCGGCCATCTCTAGCAAACGCTGAAAGGATTTTGTAGGAGACAGATCAGCGATAGACGCCGCCAACCCGTGTAATTCTAAAATGGCAGAAAGGCTCAGATGATGGAGAGATTATTAAAATAAAATATAGAAGGCTACCTTCGATGCTCCTCCCGCTCTGAACTGGAGGGATAGCAGCTTCGGCGGCCTCCTCCATGCCCCCAGGCACATCATCAGGGACATGGGCCGGTATAACAACTTCCAATTGAGGAGCAACGACCACCGCTGCAGGCTCCAATGAAAGGACGGTGGCCTTGACTACCTGTCCCATAGTCTCCGGGCCATCCCCAGAAAGATCCATTGAATCCGTGGCCAATGAAGATGCCTCTTCCGGGAGAGCAAGCACCGGGAGAACGAAAATCACCAATGGGAGCTCCGTTGCAGGAAGAACTGGTGTATCGACCCCCTCCACACTTACTAGTGTCTCATCGGGGATATTTACAGAGTCCATAGTCATGGCGCGACTCAAACTGAGATCCTCTGCCATTTCCAAAGTCCTTGCAAAGTTTTCACGAAGATAAGGATATATATATAAATAAGCAATGCAAAATACTACAAAAAGATATATAAGTATACCAATGCACCAAGGAGCTTCTAGTATGGCTTTTTCAAGCCGGCGTTCCTTCTCAAGAATTCGTGCTCGCCGGGGTTCGAGGGTAGACTCGTGGCCACCAGTCCACAACGACAGCGCATCTTCGGCATCGGCCGAGATAGGCTGGTTAAAGGCTATCTCGCCTCCCTCTTCCAAAGGACCTATAAATATCCGCCGTATCGATGGAGGATCTTCGTAGAAGATGACGGCAGGATAAGGCCTCTTCGGGACCCTTACATTTTCAGTCTCATCCTGGGAGCGTCTTATAGCCTCAGCCAATTATGCGGCTTCCTCGGCAGATGAACCTGGAAAAAGAAGACCACCATCCGACTCTTGCATAGCTATTGGTTCATCTTGAAAGATAGGCTCGGATTCCACTAAAAAGTCGAGCAGATTGGTGACCGTCTTCTTTCGCCTCTTTGATCCAGAACTAACACCAGAAGACGATCGCTTCTTTTCCCTCGGTGCTTTGGTGCGACATTGACCCACTCTCCTTCAGTATCCTCTCTCGGCGGTGCTACCGATGATGACACTGCCATTTCTGACGCCGCAGCTGATGAAACTGCTACTGGCGCCTTATCAGAAGCCCTTGCCTGAGCTCTAGTGCGCATCGGCATACCAACTGTCGGGGTCAAGTCCACATCCGCCGCCTCAGGAATAAGTATGGTACCAGTATCCCTCAAGGGAGGGTGAACCATTGTCCGCGGTCACGGCGGGACTCCCGTAGCCTGGAGCGGGGCGAGAGCTCTAAGCCCCAAAAGTATCCTCCTCTCCTCAGCAATGATTGGACTAACCCGGTGGCGATACTAACCCGTGAAAGCCCCCATGCACCTCAGAATGTAGTCGGCCTCGGGGATCATGAAATGAGAACTGGTGTTCAGCCTCATGAAATGGTGGGTGGCATCACGAACAGCTTCCAAAGAAGAGCTGGGCTCCACTATGAATGCCTCGAAGGGGACACCCTGGTTATATCCCAGTTGACGGGCAAAGCAGTGTGGATTGTACCGCATGAAAAGAGCCTCATCGTTTCGACGGAACACCAGATAACCGGGTTTGATCGAATACAAGTGCATGGCTTCCTTGGACTTCAAGGAGGGTGCTCCCTCTTTCGACAAGTCAAAAAGTTGTTGAATAGGTCCCGAAGGAGCAGAGAGGACTCGATCTTTAAATACCATCCCGCTTTCGTTGGCATAAGGATTGAGCAGCACTCGAAGAGCCCCTAATTGAGTCGGGTCAGGAGCAGAAGCGTCCACCAACCTCATGAGCCGCGGAAAGGTATGAGCATCATAAAAGCTGGGTCTCTGGTGTGCAGCAAATGCTCCTAGCACATGCATCTCAATCCATGACGTAAAGTAATGAAGAGAGAAACTCACTATGTTCACGCCTGAGGTTGAGGTATTGGCTGCAGTGCTTAGCCCATGGTACAGATGCGACAGCCCTGCGATGCCCACGGCTAGTCGCGTCCCATCGGCGATGCGATGAGTAGGGTAAATGACCGAGGCTCTCATGAATCGACGGTGCGTTGGAACGACAAACCAACTGAGCCAAACGCTGATAAAACCGATGAAGAAAGTTTCTTCATCCATGCCAGGAGCCGCGATCGACTCGAAAGGTATAGCCGACAAGACTGGAATGTAGAACTGGGGCAAATCCTCTTCTCTAGCCGGTAGCCTATTTAAACCAAACCCGAAGGGGTCGTTGATATTCGCGAACTTTGGAGGCGCCTTTGATAGAACGTCTCCACGAAGGAAGCAGGCGATAAAGCTTTTAAAATTGACGCCATGTTCTTCTGACTCCGTGAACAGCTTCTCAAAAATCCCCAGAGTCTTGATTAGATCGGGTACTTGTGGCGGACGGCATTTTCAGTTGACAAGCCGTCAAGCGTAGCGGGCACAGTCTCGAAGGAATACTCGTCAGAGGGAAACAATTCTTCGTAAGGCGCTCCCCTGATCGGTAAACCCGAGATCTCGCGAAACTCTTCTAAAGAGATCGAAACTTCGCGGTCCCCTAATAAGAAAGTGTTGGTGGGAAGATTCCATTGATTAAGGAAAGTTTTAACCCACCATACATGAGGAGACTGATAATGGAAGAGAGATGCGTACACCGCCTGGTAAAGCCCGACCCTCTGCAGTCGCGCACGATGAGCGGACAAGATGTAACGAGCCCAGAGAAGATAGCCCGTAGGATGACGAGGGGTAAGACCTATCTTGTAGACTTGTCCCCAAGGCCGGGCTTCACCTTGGCAGATACGACGCCCCAAGATGTCTATGGCCGGCACAGGCTGGTTTGGTATCCCAGCTGTCAACGTTTCGAGCCGGCCTGTAGGAGTCCAATCCGCCACCTCTACAGCAAAAGCAGTCCGTGGACGGTCCATCGGCAAGAATGGGTGGAGAGTTTCTGTTGGCACCTCGCAAAGAAAGCTTCGGCGACCGCGGATGATATGACCGTACCAGGTCCCCCACAAAAGTAAGTTGGTGCAATCCGGGTCATGATCCCTGATCATTACCATCACTTCTTCATCCGACGGTGATTGAGGAAAAGACGCCTCCGAGCGAGTAAAGGGAAAGTATGGAAGAGAAGCAAATGTTCCTGAAATAAAGGAAGGGGAAACGATTAGTGAAGCCCACACGTGTGTATATATATATATATATATATATATATATATATATAAGAAGACGATAGAAGAAAACGACAAACAACTTATTTTATGGGACCATGTGTTACAAGACACGTGGGCCCCACAAAATCAAAATGGCGGCTCACTAATAATGAGGCTGAGCAATCATCATGAGAACAAAAAGAAGATTCTCAATAAATTCAAATGACTCTACACATTCCCCCAAGGAGAAAACCCATTACAGAAACTCTGTGCAAATCGAGAAGGATCTCTGCAAGAACAACTCAGGATGAAAACCCCCAAGAAATCTTCTTTTAAGAACTAAGTTCTTTAGAGGAATTAAATTCCTTTTGAACAGAGTAATTAAATTCTCATAAAAATTTTTAGAGCTAAGCTCTTTGAAATGGAATTAAATTCCAGAGGGAAGACAAGTATCATCATCAATCCCCTAAGATCAGAGAAACCCTAGCGAAAGGGGTTTATTATTTAAAAATTGGACATTCTTAAAGAACTTGGAAAGATGGGCTTTTGTTAAAGGGAAAAACCCTTGGTATGGATTTAAAATCCAAAGAAAATTTCTACAAGAAGTTCCTCGGCCGTTCAAGATCCTTACCTGAAAAGGGAAATCTTTTGTTGACAGAGTTAAACTCTAAAAAATTTTGGAACAGAGAACTGAGCTCTGAGAAAGAGAATTAAATTCTAAAGGCAAGAACAAAGAAGAAAGAAGATGAAGGAGTGGAGGCACTGCTGAAGAGACCCTTGCATTTATAGGATGTGATGGGAAACAGTTCATCTGCCCCCTTCCCTAAGCAAATCCAACGGCCACAAAGATGACAGAGTTGCACTCACGTGCAAACACGTGAGAACAACACTGTGGGGGAATTTGTTCCCTCATAAAATACAAGTAAAAACCCCAATAGAGCATCACGTGCGCACACGTGATCGGGGGTCACGTGCTGACACGTGATGGCTTCCTGAGGGCTCTGAAATGATAAGAATTGAATCCTAATCAAATGGGGTCACGTGCCCGCACGTGATAGGCCTTTAAGCCCAATGAAGTATAATAAAATAGTAAGAAAAAACCCCAATGGGGCATCACGTGCCCACACGTGACCAAGGGTCACGTGCTGACACGTGATAAGTTCCCGAGTTCTTTAAAATAACAGAATTAAATTATGGTTAAATGCTTAATCCGTGGGTCACGTGCCACCACGTGATGGGGTCTTAAAAACTCTCTGAGTTAAAGGAAAGAAAACCTAAAAAGGGGCATCATGTGCCCACACGTGACAAGGGGTCACGTGCCAACATGTGATGGGTTCCTAAAGATCTCTGAACTAATAGAATTAAATTCTAATTAAATAGTCAATCAGTGGGGTCACGTGCAAACACGTGATAGGCTCTTAAACCTTCTGAACTAAAAGAATGAAATTCTAATTAAAGCAAATCAAAAACCCTAATTGGAAAAATATTTCCCTAGATCTTTCCAAACAAAAAGATTGTGCTCTGTAAAGTGGAGCACCGTTGGATTAAAAATCCAATGGTGATTAAAAATCACCAATTTATAGAATGATTCTATACAAGGAAAGATTTTTCTAAAATCTGCTAGGAACAACAAACAAAATATCTTTTGGATTAAAAATCCAATGGTGAATAAAATTCACTGAGTGATCTAAAAGACCATGTTGGTTACAAAATCAATCAAAATTTTTCAGTGAAAGATTGACTAAACAAACTGATTCTTTTCTTCCTCCTATAATTAGGAGCCAAGAAGAGAAAAGAAAAAGGAGGAGAGATACAACAACAGAGAGAAAAAAGAAGAGAATTTAATTCTCCAGAAAAAAAGAAGATTTCTTCGGAAAAGAAAGAAACCCTAGGTAAGAGGGAGAAAGAGATCATTCTATAATCTCCCATAACCCTATAAGAGAATTTAATTCTCAAACTAAGAGTTTAACTCTTCTGAATAAGAACTTAGTTCTTCCTTTGGTTGAAGATCCGCAGAAGCAGATCTCCCCATAAGTTGAGAATTTAATTCTCATCGGGAGGATTATGCCATGCAGATCTAAAACCTAAGGGAGGACCTAAGTTCAGAGAATTTTATTCTCCCACAAAGCACATAGGAATTTAATTCCTCCAACAAAGATAGGGTTCAACCCTTAAAATAAGAACTTAGTTTTCTTCATGGTTGAAGATCTGCAGAGACAGATCTCCCCATAAGTTGAGAATTTAATTCTCATTGGGGAGATTCTGCCATGCAAATCCAAAACTTAGAGAGATAATTGAGTTTAAAGAATTTAATTCCTCTAAACAAAATTAGGGTTTAACCCTACAAAAGAAGTTAATTCTTAAATAAGGGACTTAAACTTTTCATGCACGTAAAAGAAATCAGTACCCAACCTGATCACGTGTGTCCATGTGACTCCCCTCCTCAGTGATCAAAAGAGAAAGAATGAAATTGGGTTACATGCTCCCACGTGACCCCTGACAAACACTATTTTAAAGATGGGGTAAAACTGAAGGATTAAATATCCAACGCATGGGCGCCCTCACGTGTCCCCACGTGACCCTTAACAAATCCTGTTAATATCCAGTGCATGGGTGCCCATCACGTGCCCACACGTGATGGCCATGAAGACTAAAAGTGTTTAACACTTATTTTAATATTCTGAGAATAAAATAATGGAAGTTTGGGACCAACACTCAAGCGCCTAACGTGACCCCACGTGAGCGCTTTTTCTTTTTTAGTGTTTAACACTATTTTAAGCACTTCATCCCTAGTGTTTAACACTATTTTAAATGCATCACGTGGGAACACGTGATCGTCAGATATGTGCTAGTGTTTAACACTATATTCAAACCAGTCTTAGCCCAAATTGGCTAAGTCTTCCAGAGACAAGATCCCCTTTGACTGAACCTCAAATACACCCTTGCCTTCCATAATTGATAATCTCATATGGCATACGAGTGCTCAGCACTCAATACAAGACAAAAATATGGTCAGAACCCAGACCCATGCTTAGCATTGCTAAATAATGGGGGGTTGAGCCCAGAAAAATGTTCAGCAGCCAAAATAAAGGTCCAACATTTTAAACTTAATTGGACTTAGCCCAAGTTGGCCATAAGTCCTCAATTCAGATTTAACTGAGCCCATGTGCTCATAATCTAATTAATTGATTTTAGTCCCAAATTGGACTACAGATCTCCCAACCCACATTGGTTCAAGGGTACATCTATTTACTTCTTTGATATTTGTCGTTGTAATCCTTCAACGTCTTCAGAGAGGTGACGGGTCCCGACAACCAAACATTCCATGGACTGTGGGGTCCTTAAACTCACGTAGACTATGATGTCTTTAAACTATGGACTGTGGGGTTCTTAAACCCATGGACTATGATGTCCTTAACCTTGGACTGTAGGGTCCTTAAGCCCGTGGACCGAGATGTCCTTAAACTAACATTGGACCGTAATGTCCTTAAACTAACAATGGACCGCAATGTCCCTAAACTAAACAATAGAGCCCAAATGCTCTTTTGTTGGATCTAAATGATCTTGTTAAGTTGATCTTAGTCTAAAATTAGACTAACGTATTCTTAACAAACGTTTAAGTTGATCTTAGTCTCAAATGAGACTAACGTATCCTTAAACCCAACCCCAAACCCAAATCTAAGAAGATACGGATTTGGACTAATCCACGCCCTACGGGCGACAACATAAATTAGTCTCCGTATACAATCCACGGGCAACCAAAAACAAAATAAACACACACGACACGGAGTGACCATCTATAGAAGGAGAAAGTGGTTACCGCGATGCGGTAGCGTAATTAACTGCAGGGGCTTGCGCCTGCAGGGAAGAGTGTCCACACAATCAAAAACCCCTCAATGAGGGGGAATCTGACGAAGTATGCTACATCGGCCGCATCCGTTTAAACCTTCGATATATGGCGTCATAAATCAACTTGGCATCTTCGGAAAGGTGGACGGATAGCACCAAATAGCATCTGCCCTCGAAGTTCAGGCCCAGACGTCCCAACGTCCCGGTCGCGTCTTTCGGCGGGGAACAGGTATGGTCCCGCAACCATTGGTCTTTCGCACCTAAGATCATATACATGTGCTCACTGGGGGTGAGTACACCGGACGGACTCGCCGAGAACTTCCAGATGGTACTATACCTATCGTCAGGTGGAAGTTCTCAGGTGACATGAGTACGTGTTAGTCTTTAGACCTGAGATCGACATTTGTCTCGTGTGAGTTCTCACTGTGCTTTGATCACTACCTTACCACGACTCTATTGAGTCGTGCAAACAGATTTTGGTTGGGTACAGTCCCGAGCCACTTAGAGGCAGTGAGCGATTGTCGGGGATTCGTCTCTCCCGGTATAGGGAGTCGATATCGCATTGTGTTCGATTGGTCAGGACCATAAGACCTTGGCCAAGGCAGTTGGGATTTACTGATAGGTTGATTAGTCGTTTCCCGGATTGGTCCTGAGCCACATCAACATGAATTACCGGGTTATTAGGGTCTGAAGTTTACCACCCCCCAGACCCGGTATGTGATACTCTCAGACGAAAAGACCGGACTGTACGGAGATTGTCACAGATAAGCTCAGTAGGGATCCGGACGAGTTTGCTCGTCGGTCTTCCTTTTCGACAGGTACCGAGGTAGCCGTTACGTACAGCTAGTACCGCTGACGTGCTTGTGGTTATGGATTTATCCAATAACTCACTGCCGGCGTACTGTCGAGTCTTTAGAGTCCTACACAAAGGGTTTCCCTGGTTCAGGCGAAATGATGTAGTAGCCGTATTAGATACGTGCAGAGTCTCGATCGATTGATGTACTTTGTATTCGGAATTTCGATCGGATAGTTGGTAATCCTAGCCGGCTCGGGTTTGAGCCGGATTATTAAATCAGATATCGATTTAATAGTTTACATATATGTATTTCGATATGTATATTCTAGTATTATGTTCTTCGTGTTATTCTATCTCTTTGGGCATTTGTGTTTTTATCCGAATGCAGGTATGTATATACAGCAGACTGTAATCCGTATGTTATTACAGATTACCTTCTACAAGGTGGACACCTCATCATGGAATTTTCCATTTATTGATAAATGGAAATGAGGTGGAAATTAAGGAGAGGGAGGCATGGTGAGTGGAATGGCTCCAATAGTTCACAAATGAATTCTTTATTCATTTTTGGTTACTATTGAAGCATGACTACACTTCTTTATTCATGAGAATTCATACACAAAACCTTTGTGTTGATTTTCTCTCTCATGGATGCTTCATAATTTCTTGAGCTCCCATTTTTCTTCATCTCCTCCCTCCTCTTGAGTTTCCTCCACCTTCATCATCTTTCTCTTCACTACCCTTCTCATGAGTTGAGAAACAAGTGAAGAGGCAAGAAAGAGATAGCAAACACTTTGATCTTCATACTACATCCTAAATTACTTGGTTTAGCAACCCAAGTTCTCTACTTGCTCCACTTGACATATTGTGAGGAGCTAGAGCCATGGATCATATCCCTTGGGTGGATCATCTACGATAAAGGAGGACCGAAGAGTAAGATCGATCGCGGAGAACCAAAGGAGCCAACAAAGAAGATCAAGCATGTTCAAGACAGCCAGTTGGAGTTAACGAAAGGAAAGAAGACCGAAGGACTTGGATCGTTTGGTGAGACTTCTTTCATAGTAGTTAGTTCATCTTTTAGTTTTGCTAGATAGGGTTGTGGAAAGATCCGGGTTAAAGGTTACTCTAGTGCCATGTTCTAATCGTTAGAAAAAAAATTGTTCCGCATTTGGCCACGGTAGTTGGCCGGGGCACTAGCGTAACCTTTCATGGTATCAGAGCCAGCCCATAAACCCTACACTAGCAAGTTTAAATAATGTTAAAACAACGAAACAGAAACAACTCCATAACATTGAAACCAAACTTCCAGTTTCTGTCGATTTTTTAAAGGCTTCAATTTTTTTTAAGCAAGTGCAGAGTGATCCTTTGACTGTGAGATGAACCCTGAACAAAAAAGAATCAATTCCACCATGTTTTGGCCGGCCACATCCTTCTAAAATCCGACCTCACCGGTTTTATTATGGTGGATTGTCTCGTGGTTTGGTCTGTGTTCTTATCTCATGGAGTTTGGGTTTCAGGTGTTGTTTGTTTTTGCCCAAGTTTGATGTTCTGTTGTTTTTCAGTTTGGGACAATTCGGAGTGTTTCGAAGTTGTTATATTTTAACAACTATTTAATTGTTATCAGTACTTAGATTAGCATCTGCGACCGTGAATGTCATTTGATCGGTAAACCCGTCTATCTGCTACATGTCCTTTTAGACGGGTTTGCGAACTTGACATTCACGTTGATGTTCTGTGATTGTGCTGATATTGTGGTTGGATTGTCGTGGTGGATAGCCGGTGGTGCAATGATTTAGAACAGTTGTATTAATTTGTACATTTGTTATTGCGGGGCGAGCGTTTGACATGTGGACTGCCGTCTTTGCCGGGTTGTATATTATTTTAGGGCACGACCGGGTTGAGGTCGTTGTCACTATTTGTACATATTATTTTCATTTTCTGCACTAGGATTACCCCACGGTGGAGTGCACGAATAGCCGGGTTCTAGAAGGCAACAAGCGCGCATCTCATGGCGTTGAGACGGAAGGGGTTTCATTCTAGAATTGGCGGGCTATTCGCCACACTCGTAGGGGGTATAGGATGACCCACGGAGGGGCGCCCAAGTTACCGGATTTCGTGAAGTGCTGGGTGGCCCATTCACTTTGTTGAAGGGGGTTGCTTCACTTCTGGGATCGGCGGGTAACTTGCCGCGCTCGTAGGGGTCCAGTTTTTCATTGCACAGGCTATCCACACGACCGGGAACGTCGGGTTTTATTTGCGGTTCAGATGAAACCCGGGGTTCCATGATTATCCACCTTTCTGTATTGTTGGATGAGATTCTGTGATGTTGCTTATTATCATGCCTGGGACGAATGTTATATATACTTATATATATACTAGTAGATATTGTATATGTTTTGCACCCGCGCTAGTATAGCCCCCTCTCCGTCATTAGTTAAGTAACCTAACGGGTGATGACGGGGCCCCGTGGCGAATGTGGATGGCATATACGTACATCGTATTTCGTTCTTTTCTGGTGTGATAGGATTAAACTGATGGGACCGTATTAATTTTTATTAATGCAAGAAAATAAACCTAAAAGATGTTGTTGGAACAAATTTTGAAAAACTGTAGTTATATTCTCTCGCTTTGCACAGTGGTATTCGGTCATGAATATCCAGCACCTCATTCCATGATGCAAGAGCCGAGATCCTTTCACGGGGAGTGACCTCTTGAGCGAAAGTCTATACTTTAGATTACTCGGTTTTTCAAAAACAGAAGTTTTTCAAAAGCGGAGCCTAAACCACTCTTTTTTCAAAACTGCTCAGGTTCCTTCAACGATATCAAGTTCATTACGTTAACGGGTTTTTTTACCAAAAACCCAGCGGTTGCCCTCCGTCATTTCCTACGAGTATTGCTCAGTATTCGTGCTGCGTTTATTGACCTCGTCAAGGCGTAGTGAACGGTAGCTAAGTAGTTCTCGTTTGTAGCATATGTTGCGATTATTTAGGACAGTCGTACAACCTTGTTGACCTCGTCAAGGGTTGTGCGGGTGGGTCTACATTAATCAAGATAATGACAGGTTGAACTTGACTAGCAACTTATGGTTTGTTGATCTCGTCAAGATCATAGGTTTTTAGGGGCAAAAACCACATTGGGAGTTTCAAACATACAGGAAACTTTCTAGTGTTGCATACCTTCTGGAGTGTGGTGACTAGAGTGGCTGCCATCTAGTTTATCACATGATGATAGTTGGATCCCGATCCCACTGATGAGTAGGATTACTCTTGGAGATTTTCTCACTTAACAATCAATGTTATAAACTAAGTAGGTGTCTAGAAAGGTGTTAGCGGGGCTACACCTCAAAGGAAAAGAGGTTATGTAATTAAGGAACTTTGCGAAAGTGTTGGAAAACCTCTCTCGAAGTACCAACACCAGCCTGGCCAAAAGTTTAAGCAAGTATTGTGACGTGCGATTAATCCCAACTAATTCTTCTTTTAAGGTTTGAAGAAGAATTTGAGGAAACAGTGGGAGCCATCCTGATTAGATAAACTAATAACCAATCTAATTTTGCAAGAGCGTACGCTGAGTGTTTCTTTTCTCTCTCCAGGTAGCAACTATTTCACGCCTTAATCAAGATAAAAAAATGTATTGCTTGACCGATCCGAATTCTTATTCGGGGCTAGAGAACGTCGGTTTAGCTCTAACTTATGATGGCGGTTATGAGTATGAACTAGGGAAAGAGGATTGCATGAATTCCTTGATGACCCCAACGAAGAAGAAGCACACTATTGCGTCTTCTTCAGGTGCTTTTGTTATTGTGAACTGTTTTTCGGTCAGTCCTACCTCCTGGGTACTGGATACCGGATCAGGATCTCATATCTGTAATTTATTGCAGGGACTGAGAAAAAGTAGGATAGTTGGACCAGGTGATATGTCCCTCAGAGTAGGAAATTGAGCACAAATTGATGCTGCTGCTGTCGGTGAATATCACCTAGCATTGCCAAATAGCAATACTATGATTTGAACAATTGCTACTATGTACCTTCTATGGTTTGCAACATTATATCAGTTTCTTTACTTGATAAAGATAGATATAAGTTTGTTCTTGACAGAAATATCATGAACATTTACCTTAATCAGGTATTGGTTGCAGACGGTACACTGTATAATGGTATCTATGTTCTGAATCAAAACACAGTTCTCAGTATACAAAACACACGCAAGAGGAAGAGTTCAGATGTGAACGAATTCTACTTTTGGCATTGTAGACTTGGTCATATCGGAGAGAAAAGACCGAGTAAGTTGCATAAAGATGGACTTTTGGATACGTTCGAATTTTTATCTTATGGAACTTGTCAATCTTGTCTCAAAGGAAAGATGAGCAAATCTCCGTTCATCGGACACGGAGAAAGAGCAGCAGAGCTCTTGGGACTCATACACAGTGATGTATGTGGTCCAATGTTTATACATGCAAGGGGTGGGTTCTCGTACTTCATCACATTCACTGACGATCTCTCTAGGTTCGGATATGTGTATCTCATGAAACACATCTTAAGCTTTTGAGAAATTCAAAGAATTCAGAAACGAAGTAGAGAACCAGACTGGCAAAATTATCAAGATCCTCTGATCGGATAGAGGAGGGGAGTACTTAAGCACGGAATTCCTAGATTACCTAAAAGAGAATGGAATTCTCTCTCAGCTTACTCTTCCGTATACACCACAGCATAATGGAGTATCGGAGCGGAGGAACCGTACCCTATTGGATATGGTTCGCTCCCTGATGAGTAACGCCGGGTTGCCTCTTTCATTTTGTCACGTCCCGCTTCCCAAAAGAGAGGTAACGGCACGTGACAAGCCCGCAACGTATTTATTCCGAGAAGATCATTTCTCAAAACAAATACTCTAAGCGTATATAAGCACTATAAAATAACAAGAAAAGACACGATAATTAAAATCCAACTTTAAATATTTACATTCCCAATTTTCACAAGTTTCAAACTGAATACATGATGTCTGAAAACAAAAAAAATACAAAAAAGGAAGTGCCTAAACAAGTGGCATACTGGAAGTAAAAGCTGAAAAGAATGAATTAGTAGCCGGTCTGCTCCGCAAGCTGAAAGTAATTCTCCTGACTCGGCTCGATCTCTTCAATTTTTAGATCACCTGACGAACATTTTAAAGAAACAAAGAAATGGGTGGAATGCCCGTCAGCGAACTTGCGCTCGGTAAGTCCCAATAGAGATGTGTAATATATAAATTGAGTGCAAGATGACATGTAATATAGTATAAATGGAAATTGTAATATGTGAACAAGTATGGTAATGTATATGGCAACTATATCAGCATGGAAATGTAACATGGGCATAGCAAACAAGTATAGCATGGCCGTGGAGTGTAGGTATAGTGAATATGAAGTGAATGTAAGTGTCCTAAAAGGTCTCAACAGGGTAAAATTAACTAACGTGAGTTCAAGTGTGAATGTCAACCAATCTCAAGAGTATTCTCGAACCCAAGGCTATCGTCCAGAGGTTAGGAATTACGGGTCCAAAATAGCGGGACTTCAATTATTATTGAAGTATTCCAAACCTAACAGGCTATCATCCAGAGGCTTGGAAACTCGAGCCCTTATTCGTGAATTCATGATGTACCGTTTCAGCCCGGTATCACAGCAACGTTATTTGTACCGTTTCAGCCCGGTACCACAGCAACGCTATTTGTTATAATGGGACTCATGAGATTCCGTTGGATTCATACTCAAACTACCCCAATACCCCGCATAATCTAATTTAAAATTATAGTCACAATTATTGCCCGAATCAATGAATACATAAGAAAAGTACAAGTTCATGTTTCAAGTCGAGTTCATATATTCATGTCAAGTTCAAGTATTTATGTCAAGTCATTACGTATTCATGATTCGGGTCAAGTCGAGTCGAGCATGTAATAGGTTTATTCAATTAAGTCATGTAGATGCAATGAACGAGCGATATATAGCATGTGATGGATCAAGTATAATATCAAGATTCGATTCAAGTTACGTGTTAACTAATATGTCCATTTTCCTAATAATTTGAGACGGTACGAACTAAATTTGTTTGTTTATGGAAATTAAGCAAGTGAAAGCCCTCATTGTGTTTATGTGAAATATCTAACTTTTGGAAACATTAAGCTATTTTAATTGAAATTAAATCTTCTCATATTTGGACATTTTATTTTAAAAAAACTATTTTTTTACAATTTTGTTTTCTTGAAGCTACAATATATGATATTTAAGTTATTTTAATTTTTGTTTAGTTTTGCTTTAAAAACTCGTATTTTCTTTTCTTTCGAGAATGCGCTCCATAAAGTGCTCCAATCTCACCCACTAGACCCAAGATGTGCGATAATCCGCACCATTTTGGATAGGGCTCCCCTAAAGAGAGTTGTAGGGACAAAATTGTCAAGGAAAAAGAGAATCAATTAAATTAAATTTTGGTAACCTGATGGTATTTTAGTGTAAAACGTTTCTATTAGAAAAACGCTACAAACATGTGATCGTGTTATGATCCAAAAGTGAGCGTGTGGGATAGGTCGTTACCCGTGCATTTTCTACAACTATGGTTTAACAAAGACGATCAGGTTCGTATATACTGCTTGGTCTTCCTTTATGAAACACAACATTAAATGGACATAGATGATCTAATATGATCTGTGATATAATTTTGGAAAGTGTTAATTGGTGCATATAATATTTAATTCTTTTGAGTGCATAACTCTGTTATATGTTTATCAATCTTAATTTTCTTTTCTTTTCTTTTTCATTTCTGTTACAGTTTATCAGTAAAAAAAATAACAACTAAGGAATGCAGGTGAAAATGAATGGAGCAAAATATGATAATCAGACTATAGGATGTGGAGTGTAAGTTTTAATATTCTCCACAACACACATCTTTCCTTCCTAGCAAAATGTACAGCCCTTACCCGAGCATTGACCCCTTAAGTTCTAGGGTCAAGCTAGGCGGTTGCAAAACTATGATGAAGAGGGGCTCAAAATGCAATCTAGGAAGCAAACCGTCAGGAGAAAATTTATCTTGCCTCTCATAATTAGCTTCATGTTGTCAAAGAGCATGAAGATGAATGTATATGATCACATGAAGATGTACAATGCTTTAAACACTAATTGTTTCTCATAAGTCAACAACTGGATCGACAAATGGATACAATAGAATCCATGCACACCATTAATAAAGCCATCTTGTAAAATAATCAGATTTTAGCACACAAAAAAGAAAGAAAATGATGTTTTTGCTGATAACAAGAAGTTCCTAGTATATCAAAGACTGAGACGAAGGGGAAGGGGAGAGATAGATCGAGGAGAGGATGGGAAGAGGACTTACGCGCGATTAGAATGGGTGAAAACGTGAGAAAACTTTTTCGGGCATTTCATTGAACACCTTCGAGCTCAAATTGAAACGTCGATGGATGAGGGTCTGCAGGCGTCGACGGTGGCTTTAGCGGCTGTGGGCGACGGCTAGGATCTCCGATAGTGGCTCAAAGGCGGCACGACGACGATGGAGCACAGGCTTGGATGGCTCGAGCTCGGTCGCTCGAGTTTCGGAGGGGGTGGCGTGAGGTTCGGGGATGGAGGCCAGTGAGGAGAGGTGAGCGAGAGGAGGTTAGAAGAGCTGGGGCGACAAGGTGGTGAGGGGGTCGGCCGGCGAAGTGCTCGAGGAAGGTAATGGATGAGGGAGAAAAAGAGATTTTTGAGAGAGGAAAGAGAATTAATTGGATTGACGGGTAATAAAAACTTGGTTTTTATGAATGAGATTTTGGTTTTGATTGAGAGAATTCAAAAAAAAAATTGAAGAAGAAGTAACTGTTGTTGGAGATGAGAAGAAAGGGTTTGGTTTTGAAATTGTTAAGAAAGCATCCAAATTAATTATCATTAACAACAATTAATAATAATTAACATTAGATTAATACCCATTACTTCAAATCAATAACCTGGAGAAATTAAGAGGAAAGGAAAAGATAAGGGTCTTGGGCCTATGAATGTTTGGGCTTTGAAAAATTAAAATAGAAATGGATTTAAATAAAAGAGTTGGATTTAGAAAAAAAAAATTAATGGAAATAAAATGAGGGGAAAATGAATGGGATTTGGGGTGAAAAGAAAAGAAATAATTATAAGGAAAAATAAATCTCGAAGTAAAAGACGGGTTCCGAATATTCGACAAGTACCCGTATTTCAGAAGAATACGGTATTTAAATATATACAAAGATATATGAATATGAGGGTCGTTACACATTTTGGGGACTTACGCTCGAAGCAGCAGCATACCTATTGAACTATGTTCCATCCAAATCAGTGCCTAAGGCACCATTCGACTTATGGAATGGTAAGAAACCATATCATAAAAGATTTAAGATATGGGGTTGTTCGGTTTACATTAAAAAGCATAATCCGGACAAGTTTGAGGCACGATCAGTTCTCTGTAAATTTGTGGGATATCCAAAGAATGGTTATGGATATCTCTTCTACCACACCGAGGAACAGAAAGTGTTTGTATCTCGCTATGCCATATTTTTGGAAAGGGAGTTTCTTGCAAAAGAAACTAGTGGGAGTTCGGTAGAACTGGGAGAAATCCATGAACCACAGAATGAAACTGAAGGTTTGGAGGACCCGCTAGATTCAATAGTCTCAGACGAACCTCAGCCACTCCGCAGATCTGGTAGGATTTCTCATCCGTCCGAGAGATACTACGGTTTTCTCATAGACGGGGATCGGGAGGATTGCATCTTAGAAGAAGATGATCCTACCAGTTTCAGGCAGGCCGTTATCAGTAGGGACACTGATAAGTGGCTGGATACTATGCGATCCGAGATGGAGTCTATGTACACCAATAAAGTGTGGTCCTTGGATATTGCTCCACATGGGGTAAAACCCGTTGGATGCAAATAGATCTACAAAAGGAAACTTGGTGTAGATGGACAGGTTGAAACCTATAAGGCTAGATTCGTTGCAAAAGGTTTTCGTCAAAGTGCAGGAGTGGACTATGACGAAACCTTTTCTCCAGTGACTATGCTCAAATCTATTCGGATCCTACTTACCATTGCTGCCTTCCATGACTATGAGATCTGGCAGATGGACGTAAAAACGGTTTTTCTAAACGAAAGTTTAGAAGAGTGCGTTTATATGGATCAGCCGGAAGGTTTCGTAGACAGTGGGAGAAGCGGGAAGGTGCGCAAGTTGCTTAAATCCATTTATGGATTAAAGCAGGCATCGCGGAGCTAGAACATCTGTTTTGATGAAACAGTCAAGGAATTTGACTTCATCAAGAACGAGGATGAACCTTGTATTTATAAGAAGATTGTAGGATGAACTGTCGTGTTCCTAGTCTTGTACGTGGAAGACATTCTTTTGATAGAAAATGACATTCCTATGTTACAATCGGTCAAGCTATTCTTATCACAAAGGTTCTCCATGAAGGACCTGGGAGATGCCTCGTACATTTTGGGGATTAAGATCTACAGAGATAGATCCAAGAGATTACTCGGACTTTCACAGTCCAGGTACATAGAGACCATACTAAAGAGATATAGTATGGAAGATTTCAAGCACGGTAAAATACCCGCATTGCACGGAATCACCCTCTCCAAGGAGATGTCTCCCATGACTGACGAGGAGAGGGTTCGTATGAGCACTTTACCCTACGCTTCGGCGGTATGATCTATAATGTATGCGATGCTATGTACAAGGCCAGATGTAGCTTATGCGCTAAGCGTGGTGAGCCGGTATCAGTCAAATCCAGGTGAGGACCACTGGATAGCAGTAAAGAACATTCTCAAATACTTGAGAAGGACTAAGGAGATGTTCTTGGTTTACAGTAATGGAGACCTAAAGGTCGAGTCCTTTACCGATTCAAGCTTCCAGAGTGACAAGGATGACAGCAAGTCTATCTCGGGTTTTGTGTTTACCCTCAACGGAGGGGTGGTGTGTTAGAAGAGCTCCAAACAGGATACCGTCGCAGACTCGGCGATTAAGGCTGAATACATTGCTGCAAGCGATGCCGCAAAAGAGGCGGTCTGGATGAAGAAGTTCATTAGTGAACTTCAGGTAGTTCTGTCCATTGTTGACCCAATACCTTTTTATTGCGATAACAATGGGGCTATAGCTTTAGCGAAGGAACCACGGTCCCATCAGAAATCCAGTCACATCTTTAGGCGGTATCACCTGATCAGGGAGATCGTAGATCGCCAGGAGATCGAGGTCCGAAGAGTGGATACAAAAGACAACACTACGGATCTATTCACCAAAGCCCTTCCTCAAGCACAATTCGAGAGACTTTTTGAGATGTTGGGTATGCGGTACGCCAACAGCTGGCCCTAGAGCAGACGTTGGATACTCGGTACGCTAATATATGGCCTTAGCGCAAGTGGGAGATTGTTGGATATGTATGCCCTAGAGACCATTATCGTATATGTATACATATGGATACTTGGACATATATATATACTGGACAGTCTTGCTCGATATGATAGTATGCTATCTGTTTTGTCTTTATCTTAATATGTGCATATTTTACTTGCTATTACATATCTTTTATACATGTTGATAAATCCCGTAGGATCATTGCTACACTACCTGCGTTGTGATGGCGATCATACTTGTGGGAGCTGGGTAGTCGGTACGCACATCCTTAAATGGTCTATAGTCATGGGAGTATCGAGACTGGGCATCGATATTCCGGAGTAGACTAGTGTATACGTTTCTAGACCCCGACGAGGGACGACGGTATGGTCCAGCAACCATTGGTCTTTCGCACCTAAGATCGTATACAGGTACTCACTAGGGGAGAGTACACCGGACGGACTCGCCGAGAACTTCCAGATGGTACTATACCTATCGTCGGGTGGAAGTTCTCAGGTGACATGAGTACAGGTTAGTCTTTAGACATGAGATCGTAATTTTTCTCGTGTGAGTTACCACTGTGCTTTGATCACTACCCTACCACGGCTCCACTGAGTCGTGCAAACAGGTTTTGGTTGGGTACAGTCCCGAGCTACATGGAGGCAGTGAGCGATTGTCGGGGATTCGTCTCTCCCGGTATAGGGAGTCGATATCGCACCGTGTTCGATTGGTCAAGACCATAAGACCTTGGCCAAAGCAGATTGGATTTACTGATAGGCTGATCAGTAGTTTCCCGGATTGGTCCTGAGCCACATCAGCACGAATTACCAGGTTATTAGGGTCTGACGTTTACCACCCCCAGACTCGGTATGTGATACTCTTAGACGAAAAGACCGGACTGTACAGAGATTGTCACAGATAGGCTCAGTAGGGATCCGGACAAGTTTGCTCGTCGGCCTTCCTTTTCGACAGGTACCCGGGTATCCGTTACGTACAACTAGTGCCGCTGACGTGCTTGTGGTTATGGATTTATCCAGTAACTCACTGCCAGCGTACTGTCGAGTCTTTAGAGTCCCATGTAGAGGGTTTTTCTGGTTTAGGCGAAATGATATAGTAGCCGTATTGGATACGTGGAGGGTCTCGATCGATTGATGTACTTTGTACTCGGACTTTCAATCGGACTGTTGGTAATACTAGGCGGCTCGGGTTTGAGCCGGATTATTAAATCAGGTATTGATTTAATAGTTTACATATATGTATTTCAATATGTATATTCTAGTATTACGTTCTTCGTGTTATTCTATCTCTTTGGGCTTTCGTGGTTTTATCCGAATGCAGGTATGTATATACAGCAGACTGTAATCCGTATTTTATTATAGATTACCTTCTAGAAGGTGGACACCTCATTATGGAATTTTCCATTTATTGATAAATGGAAATGAGGTGGAAATTAAGGAGAGGGAGGCATGATGAGTGGCATGACTTCAATAGTTCACAAATGAATTCTTTATTCATTTGTGGTTACTATTGAAGCATGACTACACTTGTTTATTCATGAGAATTCATACACAAAATCTTTGTGTTGATTTTCTCTCTCATGGATGCTTCATAATTTCTTGAGCTCCAATTTTTCTTCATCTTCTCCCTCCTCTTGAGTTTCCTCCACCTTCATCATCTTCCTCTTCACTACCCTTCTCATGAGTTGAGAAACAAGTGAAGAGGCAAGAAAGAGATAGCACACACTTAGATCTTCACACTGCATCCTAAATTACTTGGTTTAGCAATCCAAGTTCTCTAGTTACTCCACTTGACATACTGTGAGGAGTTATAGCCATGGATCATATCTCTCGGGTGGATCATTTACGACAAAGGAGGATCAGAGAGCAAGATCGATCGCGGAGAACTAAATGAGCCAACAAAGAAGATCAGGAATGTTCAAGGTGGCCACTTGGAGATAACGAAGAGGAAAGAAGACAGAAGGACTATTCCCCGCCGGAAACCGGCAAGACGAACGTCTTGCCTGAATCTGGGGGCAGATACTAATTGGTGCTATCCGTCCACCTCTACGAAGATGCCAAGTTGATTTATGGAACCGTGTATCGAAGGTTTAAACGGATGGGGCCGATGTAGCAGACTTCGTCAGATCCCCCCTCATTTGAGAGGTTTTTGATTGTGGGGACGCTCTTCCCTGCAGGCGCAAGCCCCTACAGTTAATTATGCTACCGTATCGCGGTAACAACTTTCTCTTTCTCCATATGATCACTTCGTGTCATGGGTGTTTGTTTTGTTTGTGGTTGCTCGTGGATTGTATACGGAGACTAATTTATGTTGTCGCCCGTAGGGCGTGGACTAGTCTAAATCCTTATCTTTCTTAGATTTGGGTTTGGGGGTTGGGTTTAAGGATACGTTAGCCTCATCTGAGACTAAGATCAACTTAAACGTTTGTTAATGATACGTTAGTCTTATTTTAGACTAAGATCAACTTAACGGGATCGTTTAGATCCAACAAGAGAGCATTTGGACTCTCTTTAATTTAGGGACATTGCGGTCGATTAGTTTAAGGACATTACGATCCATTGGTAGTTTAAGAACATCTCGGTCCATCGTTAGTTTGAAGACATCGCGGTCGAGATTAAGGACATCATAGTCCATGGGTTTAAGGACCCCACGGTCCGATGTTAGTTTAAAGATATCGCGGTCGAGGTTAAGGACATCATAGTTCGTGAGTTTAAGGACCCCACAGTCTAATGTTTAGAGACGTCATAGTCTATGAAATGTGTGGTTGTCGGGACCCGTCACCTCTCTGAAAACGTTGAAGGATTACAACGATAAATATCAGAGGAGTAACGAGATGTACCCTCGAACAGGTGTGAATTGTTTGAAAGATCTGTAGCCCAGTTTGGGACTAAGATCTGTTGAATATTTGTGAGCAGAGGTTCTCAGTTCAATATAGGTTGAGGACTTATGGCCAGAATTGGTCTAAGTCCAATTAAAAAAAATGTTAAACATTTTTAGTTACTCTGGCTATTAAGCCTTTATTTGGGCTCAACCCTTTTAATAATGTTAAGCATTGGGCTCTGACATATTTTATCTTGTATTGAATGCATAGCATTCATCAGAACAGAGTGTGTTCTGACAGTGCAACACGTGGCGCGTCAGACGCTGTACGCCAATTACAGAGCGCATTGCGCTTCTGTCAGATAGCGCACACGAAGGTGACACGTGTCGTGCTTAGCGCTAGTTCATTAGCGCATTGTGCTTTTAACTTATGTGCGCTTTGCACTAGTCTGTTGGCGCGCCAGCGAGTGACACGTGGCGTGCTTGGAGCTAAGCGCCAGCCTATGAGCGCAGTGCGCTGTTTCAAAAAGCGCAAAGCGCAAGTGGTGCCTTTGGTTGACACTGTTTACCCCAATCAGAACAAAGCTCTGTTCAAATTCCGAGGCGGGAGATGAAGCAACGCTTCATCTTCCCCCAATCAGAGCAAAGCTCTGCTTTGAAAATTTTAAATTTAATAAATGAAGCAACGCTTCAGATTATTTGCGCTGCGCAACACGCCACGTGTCAGGCGTAGACGCATCAGCGCAGCTTCCAAGGCAGCGCACCCAATCAGAGCAAAGCTCTGTTTTAAACAAAATTAAATGAAGTAACGCTTCAGCTGCGCAAGCACTGCGCTGCGTGACATGTGTCAGCGCAGATGCGCTGGCGCAGTTGCGCTGTGCGCTGCACGACACGTGTCAGCGCAGATGCGCTGTGCTGTGCGCTGCGCGACACGTGTCACGCGCTGGGGCATCTGCGCCAAACAGAATTAAAATTCTAAGAAATCTTTTCTGTTCTTGTTAAAACAAGAAGATTTTCTTCTGCAAAGCAGAAGCTCTTCGATCAAAGATCCAACGGTGGGGAAAACTCCCCAAATCACTCAGAGAAAGATCTCTTTAACAAATTTAACTAATTTATGAGCACTATAAAAAGGACCGCATGCCTCAATTCAAAGGCATCAACATCTTTCTAACAAAAAAAAGAAAGAAGAGAACTCTTGAGAACTCCTCAAGAACAACAAAAGGTAAAAACCTTTGAAAGAAGAGAAAATTCTCTTATGAACAGATCAGTGATCTAAAAACAAGATCATTGATCTTTAAACATAACTAAATAAAATGAATAAATAAAATAAAAATAGCGCTTTGCACTTTTTCATGAACCTTTGGTTCTTTAAGATAAGAAAAAACTTATCTTTTCCTTTGATCTAAATTAGATCAAGAAATCCAACAGTGCTTTGCACTTCTGTTCTTGAATCTAAAAGATTCTTAGTGCTTTGCACTTCCAAACTGCACTGTTGCGCTCTTGAGAGAGCGCCACGTGTCAGCTACAGAACAACTTGCGCTACGCGCTCTTGAAATAGATCTTTGCTCTCTGGAATTGGCGCAGCTCACCAGAGCGCGCCACGTGTCAGCAGCGCAACAGCGCAGCGCACTGCGCCGTTGCGCTTGCGCTCACCGGAGCATGACACCTGTCCTCACCACAAGCGCTTGCGCTCAGTAATTGGCGCAAAGTGCCTGATAAATGCAATGCATTTCTTTTCCTGAAGGGCCAGGCCCAAATCAAAAAGACCAAGCATGCCAAAATAAATTGCAAAGCAATAAAAGGGCAGAGCCCAAATAAAATTGATGACCTGCATCATTTATAAAGGGCAGAGCCCAAAACAAATTGATGCTCTGCATCCTTTCTGGGCAAAGCCCAGATAAAAATAAGAAGAAATGCGATGCAAAAACAAATAAAATGTTGAACATTTTCAACTGGACTTAACCCAATTTTGGCCGTAAGTCCTCAAATTAAATTGACTGAGCAAGATTGCTCTCTTAAATCAATTTATATCCGGTTCGAGGGTACATCTCCGAGCTCCTCTGACACCTATCGTTGTAATCCTTCAACGACGTCAGAGAGGTGACGAGTCCCAACGACCATACGTATATGGACTGCGGGGTCCTTAAACTCGTGGACCGAAACGTCCTTAAACTAATATCGGACCGAAACGTCCTTGAACTAATGTTCGTCCCCAAATGGGAATGTTGGACCGAAATGTCCTTAAACTAACGAGGGACCACAACGTCCCTAAACTGGCGATGGACCACCATGTCCCTAAAACTGGAAAATGGACCACTACGTCCCTAAACTGGAACAATAGAGCCTCCAAATGCTCTTTTGCCGGATCTAAACGGTCCCGTTTAAGTTGATCTTAGCCCCAAACACGGCTAACGTATCCTTAAACATTCAAATGGACTATAAAACCCTAAATCAACTTCGGTTCGAGGGTACATCTCCGAACTCCTCTGACACCTATCGTTGTAATCCTTCAACGATGCCAGAGAGGCGACGAGTCCCAACGGCCATATATTAAATGGATCGCCACGTTAAGTTGATCTTAGTCTTAAATCAGACTAGCGTATCTTTAACGAACGTTTGAGTTGATCTTAGCCGCAACGCGACTAATGCATCCTTAAACTAAAAGCACCAAACCCAAATCTAAGTAAATATGGATTTGGACTAATCCACGTCCTACGGGCGACGGCATTACTCAGTCTCCGTATACAATCCACGGGCAACCACAAACAAAACAAACACACACGACATGAAGTGAAATTCTGGAGAAGGAGAAAGTTGTTACCGCGATGCGGTAGCGTAATTAACTGCAGGGGCTTGCGCCTGCAGGGAAGAGCGTCCCCACAATCAAAAACCCCTCAAGCGAGGGGGAATCTGACGAAGTCTGCTACATCGGCCGCATCCGTCTAAACCTCCGATACACGGTGCCATAAATCAACTTGTTATCTTCGGAAAGGTGGACGGATAAAACCAAATAGCATCTGCCCCGAATCTCAGCGTCAGGACATCGCAGTCTTGCGCGCCGTCTTTCGGAGGGGAACAGATTCTGGCAAGCCCGGTGGGACCTTTTCCTCTTTCCACTCCACACTTTGTGTGTCGTGTTCGCGAACAAATCGCGGTTTGTTGTGGTTGCCTGTGGATTCGAGGTACTAAGATTTGGTGTCTTGCTCCGTGCAAAGAACTGAAGATCGATGGCTTCAAACTGCACTGCCTGCAACTGCAACTCTCGCTCCGTCCGCGCTAGAGGAGTAACTTATGGGCCCCGAGCGGCTTCTCTTTTCAAGACGCTAGTGGAGCAGGTAACTCAAGCCACCACTGGATTATTCTTCGGGACTATGCTCCCACCGTTGAGCTTCTATGCCACAATGACGTTGCAAGAAACCCCGGAGAAGTTGGTCTTTAATCAGCTTACCACTACCGCGACCCCTCTCAACGGGTCGCCCAGTTTCAGTACCTCAGTTTTCAACGGACTGGGCCAGAACGTCTGCAAACCTGCGATACCCGAAGCTACCATCCCAAAACGGATAGCTACCCCGGATCAAGCGGACGAAATCTTTGGAAGGGTTTCTCCTTCCGAGAAGTCAGTTTTTACAAGGCTGGCTATTCCGGTTGATGCTCCATGCGAGGTCCTCAAAGCTGCTTCCCTTACCCAGGGTAGGGGGCATGAAGAAGCTTATCAAACAACGGAGGTGACTCCATCCGAAAGACACGCCCGACGTCGCCACTGGCGCCGAGTGAGGAAGGCTGGGGGCAACTCCCCCTCTGGATTTACGCCACCAGCTCCGATGGTAGGGATCAATGCTGCTGTTCCAACCGAGAACAGCTTTGAATTGCTGAATACGGTGCGTAGAAACTCTTCTACTGCAATGTTGAAACAAACTCCTTCAGCTGCGAAGAGTACTCCAGAGAAAAAGCTAGAACAGCACCCTCAACGGCTGTCCTCTAAAATTTACGGAGTCTGGCGACAGGTCCAGGAGTCAGTGATTGATGAAAACTATCTCCGCCAACGGAAAAAGATGAAGGTTCGGCAAGAGAAGGATTACTCCGTCAAGCCACAAAAACCAATAGCTACCCGGGTGCCCATTACAACGGCCCCCTCAACTCCAATCACTCAAAGGAAAAGGAGGCCGCAAAAAGCCCCTGTGAACATAGCGAAGCATAAAAGAGCAGAACACAAACGCCCTAAATCTGAGGGCATAGTGGTGCACACTGTTTATATGGCTTCTGGAAAGGAAGAAAGCCGCACTTCTGCGGGCTACCGACCGCTCACCCGATCCGTGACGAAAGCCCAAAAGCAACAACTAAAACTTCAGGAAATGATGACAGCAATGACTGCGCTTACCAAGCCAAAAGAAAGCTCGGAAGTATCATCAGAACAGCGGTACGAACAAGAAACCGACGCTGACTTTTTACGCAGAGTCCTCGAAAAGAGGGACAAAGAAGCTGCAGAGCAAGCGGCTAACATAAAACGGATGGCGCTCCTCTTCCAAGATATGGTAGAGATGATGTTACAGCCGGACCCTCCTGCTGAAGATCCTTCGATCGTCCTTGAAGACGATAGGGGAGAAACGTCAAATCCTCCACCGGTTCTGTCAACAGCCAAGGAGGAGGCAATCTCCAAAGCTGACCTGGACGAATATATAGCTCAGCAGATCCGGGTTCATCAGGCAAACGAAGCGGCTGGGCAAATTGCTAGAACCGGACGACCGTATCCGAGCTGGTACGATCAAATCAGTTACCCGCCGGGATATACGATCCCTAAATTCCACGTATATAAAGGGACAGGGAATCCGCATCAGCATGTCGCTCAATTCAGGGCCTTATGCGGCAATACTGGAGGCGGTGACAAATTGTTGCTACGTCAATTCGTCGGCAGCTTAGCAGAAACAACCTTTGAATTATATTCGGAGCTACCTAACGACTTTGTTAAAACATTTGCAGAGATGGAGCTGCTGTTTACTCAGCGTTTCGCGAGTGCTAGTGAACGCACCCCGATTACAGCACTGATAAATGCCAGGATAAGGCCGGGCGAAACGTGGGTCCAATACGCAACACGATGGCGAAACCTATGGTCGAAATGCGAACAACGCATAGAAGAGGCACCTGCAGTAGGCATGTTTGTGGGCACTCTCGATCCGCAGGCGACCATCTCGCAATTCATGATGTTCTTCAGGCCGACCACCTTCCAGGCCTTGATCGACAAATTAGCCCAAATGGACGAGGTGGGCCATGGGCCGTCTCCTCCAAAACCAGATTCCCGAAATGAGAAAGGAAAAGGGAGAGCGATCGTCGTCGCCAATGCTCAGCAACAGTCGAACAACTCAAAGCCGGTCGTTCGCCAAAACAGCATGCGCCCACGCCCATCCCTCGAAGAGAGGCTAGGACGTCCTTACTCGTTTCCTCAGAATAAAACGAGAAGACTGTTCAAGCTGGCAGTACGCAACAGACTCATCAATCTGCCGAATCCAAAACGTCCGTTGCAACCAGGCGATCTTAATAATCCCGATTACTGCCCTTATCACTAAACGGTAAGTCACCCGATTGAGGATTGTTTCGTCTTTAAGGGATGGATTGAGGATCAATACCTACAAGGCAAGTTCGCGCTGTCTGAAAGCTGGAAGGTGAACCCACCACAGCCGCACTCTCCAAAGAAGACGGACACGCCGGGGGCAGCTTGTTCTTTAGTCAAGGATGAAAACGATGGAGAAAACTCATCAGATGAATCTGAGGACTACGTGGCGACTTGTCATGTGATTTCTCACTCACTGGCAGACGTTGAAGAGGCTCCTTGCGCTGAGAAACCAATAGCGAATCCTGAGCCGGAGATCCTACAGCCATCAGACGAGTTGATCGATGCCTTCCTAAATGAAATTCGTCTGAAAGCAAAAGCCAATCAAGAGCATGAAATGGCCATACTGGAAAGAGCCAAAGCATTCCCGTCAAATCAAAAGCCATACACTGCGGTTAAAAACAAATTCAAGACGAGGAAAAGGTTCGCCAAAGCTTTATCAGTAGGAATGAAGCTACCGCCCTCTGAAGAAAATACTCTCGCTGAGGTAGAGATGCACCCTAACTTCTGTTTATATCATCAGAAGATCATACATCCTACCGAAGACTGTGAATCTTTTAACTGTTGGTGGTAAGGGTATGTCGCTCAAAAGCAACACTTCGACAGGACAAAATATGAAGCTCGTAGACATCAGAAAAATGTGATAGATGAGCGCAAAAGAGCCGCCGACGATTATCATATAGCCGACTCCAAGGGATCGCAAATTATCACCTTTGGAAGCGACTCTGACGAGGAAGCTGCCCTCAACCCTCTTCTCAAGGAATCCATTTCAAAGATGAAAGAATTGAGAAGTTGCGATAATGTTCAGCCGTGTAATCGCACGCTGCTCGGAAAAAATCTCGGCCCCGCAAATAAGAGATCGAACAAAAAGGATAAAGGGAAGGGAAAAACAGCCCTCGTAGCCAATGCTCAACAGCAATCAAGTGGCCCTAGACCGGTTGTTTGCCGAAACAACAAGCAGCAACCCCTCCAGGAAAAATTGAAACGTCCTTACTCGTTCCCGCAAGATAAAACAAGGGGACTGTTCGAGCTGGCAGTGTGCGACAAACTCATTAATCTGCCGAGTCCAAAACGTCCGTTACGGCCAGGCGATGTTAATAATCCTAATTATTGCCCTTACCATCAAACGGTAGGTCATCTGATCGAGGATTGCTACGTCTTCAAGAACTGGGTTGAAGACCAATACCAACAGGGCAAACTCGCGCTGTCCGAAAACTGGAAGGTGAGCCCGCCACAACCACATGCCTCGAGAAAGATGGATACACCGAGGGCATCATGCTCATTCATAAGGGAAGCCCCGTGGGAGGACGTTCTTTCAGCCAAGACGAAAAGAAAGCTGAAGGATCTCCAAACTTGCCCGACAATCAGGTGGAAAAATCCACTGGAACCCGAGATCATCGAGGGAATGTTGAAACCGCGCCCAACTCCAAAAACGGGTGGTGATGGTCAGAGCGCTCACACCCAGCCGTCAAAGTCTTCGAAGAAGAAGAAGAAGACCAAAAAGCCCGTGCAGCCCGGTGACAAGCGCACGGACCTGCAAAAACAGATTGACGCGTTGGAAGAATATAATCAGAAGGCGCGGACCCCAGTCACACTCTAAGAATTTCTCAGCCACGTCCTTGAGGACGGAGATGATGGCAATGGAAAAAACTCGTCGGATGAATCTGAAGATTATGTGGCAAGCTGCCATGTGATCTCTCACTCGACAATAAATGACGAAGAAGCTCCTTACACAGAGAAGCTGGGGGCAGATCCTGAGCCAGAACTTCTAGGACCATCAGACGAAATGATTGATGCATTCCTGAATGAAGCCCATCTTAAAAGCAAAACTGATCGAGAGCGCGAGATGGCCATATTCGAGAAAGCCAAACGCCGGCGACTAGATGAAAGAGTCGAAACACTCCCATCGGATCAAAGTACATCCGCCGCAAATGAAAGCAGGATCAAGACAAGGAAACGATTCGCCAAAGCCATATCGATGGGAATGAAGCTGCCACCCTCTGAAGGAAACACTCCTGATGAAGCGGATGTACATCCTAGCTACTGCTTATATCATCAGAAGATTGTACACCCTACTGAAGAATGCAATGCTTTTAAAAACTGGTGGCAGGGATACGTTGCTCACCGGCATCACGTTCAGCGATTGAAGCGCGAAGCTCGTCGGAAACAGAGCACGACAAATGAGCATATGAAAACTGCCGGCAATGGTTACATGGTTGACGGCAGAAGATCGCAAGCTCTCACCTTCGGGAGCAATTCTGAAGAAGAAATGACTCTCAGCCCTCTCTTCAAAGAATCCACCTCAGGAAAAGAGGAAGAAAAGAAGAGCTGCGAGAATGTTCAGCTGCGCAATCGCACGCTACCCAAAAAGAATCTTGGACCCACAAACAAGGGATCGAACAAAAGGGATAAGGGGAATGGAAAAGCGACCTCCGTCGCCAATGCTCAACAACAGCCGAGTGACCCGAAACCGTTTGGTCATCAAAACAACAAGCCGCGATACCTCAATGAGAAGTTGAAACGCCCTTACTCGTTTCCTAGAGATAAAACAAAGAGACTGTTCGAGCTAGCGGTGCGCAGCGGGCTCATCACTCTGCCGGATCCAAAACGTCCGTTGCAGCCAGGTGACGTTGACAATCCTAACTATTGTCTCTACCACAGAGTAATGGGTCACCCACTCGAAAATTGCTATGTCTTCAAAGGCTGGATTGAGGATGAATACCAACAGGGCAAATTCGCGTTGTCTAACAACTGGAAGGTGAGCCCGCCACAACCACATGCTCCGAAAAAGATGGACATGCCGGGGGCATCGTGCTCTTTCATAGAGAAAGCCCCATGGACCGAAAAGTCCATAAACTAGAAACTCGCCTCAAATATGGCAACGATAGACCGAAACGTCGTTAAACTAACGATGGACCACTATGTCCTAAAACTGGCTGTAGACTGAAACGTCGTTAAACTAACGATGGACCACTATGTCCTAAAACTGGCATTGGACCGAAACGTCCCTAAACTAACGACGGACCGCAATGTCCTAAAACTTGCAAATGACCGAAACGTCGTTAAACTACTATCAACCCGCGGCTACCTCAAGCTGGCGTGGTAAAAAAAAACACAAAAAAAACGGTATGTCCATAAGCAAAATGGGCATGATGAAAACCCGAAAGGGCTCCGTGAGTAAACAACAGGACTACCGGCGAGCCTTGTGAAAACCCGAAAGGGCGCAACCTCGTTAGAATAAAAAAAAGAATAAACAGAAAAAAGAAAAAGAAAAAAGAAAACGGTATGTCCATAAGCAAAATGGGCACGGATGAAAACCCGAAAGGGCTCCGTGAGTAAAAACAGCAGGGCTACTGGCGAGTGTTTGTGAAAACCCGAAAGGGCGCAAGCTCGTTAAAAGACACTTACAGGGTCCTCTCGACCTTGTAAGGAGAAACCACCCGCGTGAGATCCTTACGACTCATAAGGGAGCAACACACTTAGGGATCCTCACGATTCTTAAGGAGAAATTACACTTGCGAGATCCTCACGACTCGTAAGGAGAACTCTCTTATGGGACCGTCACGGCTCATAAGATTTGAAAGTCTTAAGTTACAGAGACCTGAACCTTTTCTTAAGCAACCCCCACAACCTCCGATACTGCCCTACAAGAGGTTCAGTATTGACCTTTGTATACAATCCACGGGCGCGAATAAACATTTTCCTAACTAAGTCCTATCTGATATTAGGGATATGTTCGCACGATGAATAACCCTTGTAAATCCTCTCAATTTACAAGGAGAAAACCCTCCTGTAGGATCCTTACGACTTACAGAGGAGCAAAACACTTAGGAACCCTCACGATTCCTAAGAAGAAAATACACCTATAAGATCCTCACGACTTGTAGGAATAAATAACTTTGTGAGACCCTTACGGCTCATGAAGTCAAAAGCCTTAGTCGATAGGACCTTAACCCTGTTCGCTAAGCCTCCTTTGTTTGACATCGACAAAGGCAAGTGATGATTCGCTCCTGGCAATATCCCAGTTGTAGCGGTGCTGATGCCGAAATCGGTGTCTAATTTCAAGTTTACGGTGAAAAGCAAGTAGGCCGCACATGCATACGAAATAGCCGAAATGATGGGGCACCTTGCAATAAAAAGCAGCAAGTAAAAACATGTGCACACAAAATAGCCGAAATGATTGGGCAACTCGCAATAAAAAGCAGCGAGTAAATATAAAATAAACAGCCGAAATGATTGGGCACCGCGAAAAACAGCCGAAATGATTGGGCAATCGCGACCTTCGCGATATAAAAGCTGAAATGATAGAGCATCGCGGAAATAAAACAATAACAAATTAATATAATGAAACTTTGGCCCTACAATTAAGATCACATCGATCCCTGTATACAATCCAAGGGCGTAAACAAAGAGGGAACCATACCTTCCCAACAGGCTCCATCAGAAAGCGAAGCCAAATCTCGACGGTTCATAGACAACCTAGAGACAATCTCGACATTTGTCACAATATTGAAGACAAAATGTCAATAAACGGAGCAAAAGGAAGATCCCTAGCTTCAGGGTCTTGACGTCAACAACCGACCTCAGAGTCGCAATGAAATGGAGCCACGACATAGTCCCTAGTTCCAAATTTTAAGGGCAATATCTACGGCCTAAGAATCAACAAAGGCGTTCCTTCGCAATCCATCAAGATGCAGATACAACGCCAACAAAAGACCTCGCGGTCGAAACAAAGTGAAGCAACGGCAAAATCCCAGCTTTATCTCAACAATCGTCTCGATACAGCAGACGAGATATCAACAAAGGCGTTCATTCGCAATCCATCAAGATGCAGATACAACGCCAACAAAAGACCTCGTGGTCGAAACAAAGTGAAGCGACGGCAAAATCCCAGCTTCATCTCAACAATCGTCTCGATACAGCAGATGAGATGTCAACAACAACGTTCCTCCGCAGTCCAGCTGGAGGCAGATGCAACGTCAACAAAAGACCTCACGGTCGAAACAAAGCGGAGTAACGGCAAAATCCCAACTCCACCTTAGCATTCGTCTCGTTACAGCAGACGCAAAGTCAACAACGGCGTTCCTTCGCAGTCCAGCAGGGTGTACATGCAAAGTTAACAAAAGACCTCACGGTCGAAACAAAGCGGAGTAACGGCAAAATCCCAACTCCACCTTAGCATTCGTCTCGTTACAGCAGACGCAATGTCAACAACGGCGTTCCTTCGCAGTCCAGCATGGTGTACATGCAAAGTTAACAAAATACCTCACGGTCGAAACAAAGCGGAGTAACGGCAAAATCCCAACTCCACTTTAGCATTCGTCTCGTTACAGCAGACGCAATGTCAACAACGACGTTCCTTCGTAGTCCAGCAGGGTGTACATGCAAAGTTAACAAAAGACCCCATGGTCGAAACGAAGCGGAGTGACGGCAAAATCCTAGCTCCACCTCAGCATTCGTCTCAATACACCATACGCAGTGTAAGCAAATGAAGCGAATGCCAAATTCCTAGCTTCAAGGTCTTAACGGCAAGTCATATAAAGCCTGAAAGACCACCGGAGATCATCCCACATGGAGTGGTCACCTCCTCGACGTTCGTTTCGATACAGCAGACGAGTCGTCACCCCAGCGTTCTTCCTCCAGTAGGGATTCGGACGTGACAAAGCAAACGAAGCGAAGGCCACATTCCTAGCTTCAACGTCTTTACGGTAACTCACATAAAACCGGAAAGACAATCGGAGATCATCTCGCACCAGCACAGAGTGGTCACCATCTTGACGTTCGTCTCGATACAGCAGACGAAATGTCAACCCCAGCGTTCTTCCTCCAACAGGATTTGGACACACCAAAGCAAACGAAGCGAAGGCCACATTCCTAGCTTTAACGTCTTTACGGTAACTCACATAAAACCGGAAAGACAATCGGAGATCATCTCGCACCGGCACAGAGTGGTCACCACCTTGACGTTCGTCTCGATACAGCAAACGAAATGTCAACCCCAGCGTTCTTCCTCCAACAAGATTTGGACACACCAAAGCAAACGAAGCGAAGGCCACATTCCTAGCTTCGACGTATTGATGGTAACTCATATAAAACCGAAAAGACAATCGGAGATCATCTCGCACCAGCACAGAGTGGTCACCACCTTGACGTTCGTCTCGATACAGTAGACGAGATGTCACCCCAATGTTCGTCTCGACACAGCAGATGCAACGTCATTAAACGAATGGAGCCACGGCAAAATCCCTAGTTCCAAACCTCGACGGTTCACCAGCAACCTAGAGACAACCTCGACGTCCGTCTCGATACAGTAGACGAGATGTCACCCTAACGTTCGTCTCGACACAGCAGACGCCACGTCATCAAACGAATGGAGCCACGGCAAAATACCTAGTTCCAAACCTCGACGGTTCACCAGCAACCTAGAGACAACCTCGACGTCCGTATCGATACAGTAGACGAGACGTCACCCCAATGTTCGTCTCGACACAGCAGACGCAACGTCATTAAACGAATGGAGCGACGGCAAAATCCCTAGTTCCAAACCTCGACGGTTCACCAGCAACCTAGAGACAACCTCGACGTCCGTCTCGATACAGTAGACGAGATGTCACCCCAACGTTCGTCTCGACACTTCAGACACAACGTCATCAAACGAATGGAGCCACGACAAAATCCCTAGTTCCAAACCTCGGCGGTTCACCAGCAACCTAGAGACAACCTCGACGTCCGTCTCGATACAACAGACGAGATGTCACCCCAACGTTCGTCTCGACACAACAGACACAACGTCATTAAACAAACAGAGCCACGGCAAAATCCCTAGTTCCCACCGCAACATTCGTCTCGATACAGCAGACGCAATGCCAGCAAACGAAGAAAAGGCCAAATTCCTAGCTTCAGGGTCTTGACGGCAACTCACATAAAGCCCGAAAGACTATCGGAGATCATCCCCACACCAGCGCGGAGTGGTTATGACTCATCGGGGCTCTCCAAAATAAGCCTAACCTCAAGTAAAAAGCGACATGGCAAATTCCTAACGCTTGCTCTTCCGACGGTCAAACTGCCAAGGAGGATTGCTTGAAGACGTCTTGTCCAGCCCCCGAAGGGATCAGAGACACGGCAGTCGCAGGGCTACTCGAATAGCACGATTGCCTATCGAGGACTATATCAGCTTATGCGACGGTACGATGGCCAAAACCCTAAGTACCACCAACCTTAACGGGCTTCTGTCGCAAATAGCAGAGGTTAAATGCGACGTTAAGATGTTCTTGCGAGAAACGCTCGATTCGTCTCGACTTGTGAAAAAATTGTCGAGGCGGCTCGACTCGTGAGATAAAGCCTTAGGCAGTGAGCATAAAAGAAGCCTGTTTCCTAAGCATTGGGACCCCGCAAGTTGGCCCAAAACGGTCTCTTGCATACCATCCACGGGTCTCACTCTCCAACGTCGAACTTCGACAAGGAGGGGAACAACCGCTTACAAGTCCTCTCGACTCGTAAGAGGGAAAAATCTCTTATAAGATCCTTACGACTTATAAGAGAAAACACACTTAGGGATCCTCACGATTCCTAAGGAGAAAACCCACCTACGAGATCCTCTCGATCCATAGGGAGAAAAGTCTCTATGAGACCCTCACGGCTCATAGAGTTGAAAAGTCTTAGGCAACAGATCTGAACCTGCGGCCTAAGCCCTCGCTATCTCGTGAAGAAATCAAGAAGCTTACTCTATTACCTGCTAATTGTGACGACATGCTGAGAAAGAGGAAAAGCAACAGAAAGAGCATCCGATTTATATTTGATCAAGCGTTCAAGACACATTCATTCATGCATGGGCAAAAAGACTCAGGACAAAAGATATATAATAAAGACAAGCTGGGATAAAAAAAAATTCATTAATATTGCCCGAAGTTCTTACAGTCATAAAAACAATAAACGAAAGTTACAATAGAATAACCTCAGATCCAGGGCATGGATTGAGGAATTCAAAAGCGACCCTATCTATGAATTTCCAAGCCTCGCTGACCATCCTAGTGTGCTTTCTTTCGCGAGCACAAGCGTCAGGGTCCCTCCTGATGTCTTCCACCCTCCGATAAGCAGCGAGTATGGCAGACTGTTGAAAGACCTCGTGTAAGAGATCGATAAGACTGTCTCGCCGTCTCTTTGACATAAAGTTCAACAGGTACACCGAGTGCACCTTATCCTCAGCGGCATCCAGCGCCCTAAGCGGCACACCGGAACAGAACAGGGGAAGCACTTCCCAGATGGCTCCCACGATAAGCTTAAGAAGGGAGGAACACCGGGGAAGCAGATGACCGTTGTACGCGTTGAAGCGGCTCATGATTTCAGCACACTCCGCGTTTGTGAACTCTCGATTTTGAGAGCGGCCAAGTCGGCGGATGTCCCCGTAAGAGATGATCTCGTTAAGAGCATACATGTGGGCGTCCATTGTTCCTGTGGAAGAAGATCAGCAAAATTAGCAGAACGACTGATTAGGCGAATTCTTGTTAAAAAATGAGCACAAAGAGTTAAACTCCTCGAGAGCAATGCTCTACGAATAGGGGTGACGCCTATCAGATGCCATAATAATGGAAATTTGAAGAAGTCCCCCAAGAACTCTGAGATCATTATTATTAAAAGTTGATATAATCCTTTAAATACAAAACTCAATTTTTAATTTTCATTATCCATACTCAAACTCTTAAGATTTCATCTCATTTTTAGATCAAAGAGATCTATGTCTTGACAAAGATGCTAGGTTCTGTTCATGGGTCAAGAAACCCTGAAACAGATTCTTGAGAGCAAGGCTCTATTGGTGAAACCCCAGAAGGGTTTTCTTTAGATCAAAGATCTATGAGAGCAAAGCTCTATTAATTGAAATTAATTTAATTCAAGGTTAATTTTTACCTATAAAGTTTCTTTTGAGGAAAATTTAACTCTGAGAGTTCCTAAAGGCAAGAGCAAAGCTCTGGAGTTTTGAAAGTAAAAATCTTAATGATGATAAGCAGCTGTGGAGGATCAAAGGTCCTATTTATAGGCATCAAGTGCCTCTTCAACTTCCAAAAGTTGCCACGGCGGTTAGAATTCTGTCACCGCTGCGCTCACGTTTGGGGCCACGTAAGCGCAACGGTGGGGGGGGCATTTGTTTACCCTAATCAGAACAAAGCTCTGTTCAAATTCCGAGGCGGGAGATGAAGCAACGCTTCATCTTCCCCCAATCAGAGCAAAGCTCTGCTTTGAAAATTTAAAATTTAATAAATGAAGTAACGCTTCAGATTATTTGCGCTGCGCAACACGCCACGTGTCAGGCGCAGACGCATCAGCGCAGCGCCCAAGGCAGCGCACCCAATCAGAGCAAAGCTCTGTTTTAAACAAAATTAAATGAAGCAACGCTTCAGCTGCGCAAGCACTACGCTGCGCGACACGTGTCAGCGCAGATGTGCTGGCGTAATTGCGCTGCGCTTTGCGCTACACGACACGTGTCAGCGCAGATGCGCAGGCGCAGTTGCGCTGCGCTGTGCGCTGCGCGACACGTGTCACGCGCTGGGGCATCTGCGCCAAACAGAATTAAAATTCTAAGAAATCTTTTCTGTTCTTGTTAAAACAAGAAGATTTTCTTCTGCAAAGCAGAAGCTCTTGGATCAAAGATCCAACGGTGGGAAAAATTTCCCAAATCGCTCAGAGAAAGATCTCTTTAACAAATTTAACTAATTTATGAGCACTATAAAAAGGACCCCAGGTCCCAATTCAAAGGTATCAACATCTTTCTAAAAAAAAAAAGAAGAGAACTCTTCAGAACTCCTCAAGAACAACAAAAGGTAAAACCTTTGAAAGAAGAGAAAATTCTCTTATGAACAGATCAGTGATATAAAAACAAGATCATTGATCTTTAAACATAACTAAATAAAATGAATAAATAAAATAAAAATAGTGCTTTGCACTTTTTCATGAACCTTTGGTTCTTTAAGATAAGAAAAAACTTATCTTTTTCTTTGATCTAAATTAGATCAAGAAATCCAACAGTGCTTTGCACTTCTGTTCTTGAATCTAAAAGATTCTTAGTGCTTTGCACTTCCAAACTGCGCTGTTGCGCTCTTGAGAGAGCGCCACGTGTCAGCTACAGAACAACTTGCGCTACGCGCTCTTGAAATAGAGCTTTGCTATCTGGAATTGGCGCAACTCACCAGAGCGCGCCACGTGTCAGCAGCGCAACAGCGCAGCGCACTGCGCCGTTGTGCTTGCGCTCACCGGAGCATGACACCTGTCCTCACCACAAGCGCTTGCGCTCAGTAATTGGTGCAAAGCGCCTGACAAATGCAATGCATTTCTTTTCCTGAAGGGCCAGGCCCAAATCAAAAAGACCAAGCAGGCCAAAATAAATTGCAAAGCAATAAAAGGGCAGAGCCCAAATAAAATTGATGCCCTGCATCATTTATAAAGGGCAGAGCCCAAAACAAATTGATGCTCTGCATCCTTTCTGGGCAAAGCCCAGATAAAAATAAGAAGAAATGCGATGCAAAAGCAAATAAAATGTTGAACATTTTCAACTGGACTTAGCCCAATTTTGGCTGTAAGTCCTCAAATTAAATTGACTGAGCAAGATTGCTCTCTTAAATCAATTTATATCCGGTTCGAGGGTACATCTCCGAGCTCCTCTGACACCTATCGTTGTAATCCTTCAACGACGTCAGAGAGGTGACGAGTCCCAACGACCACATGTATATGGACTGCGGGGTCCTTAAACTCGTGGACCGAAACGTCCTTAAACAAATATTGGACCGAAACATCCTTAAACTAATATCGGACCGAAACGTCCTTAAACTAATGTTCGTCCCCAAATGGGAATGTTGGACCGAAATGTCCTTAAACTAACGAGGGACCACCACGTCCCTAAACTGGCGATGGACCACCACGTCCCTAAAACTGGAAAATGGACCACTACGTCCCTAAACTGGAACAATAGAGCCTCCAAATGCTCTTTTGCCGGATCTAAACGGTCCCGTTTAAGTTGATCTTATCCCCAAACACGGCTAACGTATCCTTAAACATTCAAATGGATTATAATATCCTAAATCAATTTCGGTTCGAGGGTACATCTCCGAACTCCTCTGACACCTATCGTTATAATCCTTCAACGATGCCAGAGAGGCGACGAGTCCCAACGACCATATATTAAATGGATCGCCACGTTAAGTTGATCTTGGTCTTAAATCAGACTAACGTATCTTTAACGAACGTTTGAGTTGATCTTAGCCGCAACACGACTAATGCATCCTTAAACTAAAAACACCAAACCCAAATCTAAGTAAATATGGATTTGGACTAATCCACGTCCTACGGGCGACGACATTACTCAGTCTCCGTATACAATCCACGGGCAACCACAAACAAAACAAACACACACGATATGAAGTGAAATTCTGGAGAAGGAGAAAGTTGTTACCGCGATGCGGTAGCGTAATTAACTGCAGGGGCTTGCGCCTGCAGGGAAGAGCGTCCCCACAGTCAAAAACCCCTCAAGCGAGGGGGAATCTGACGAAGTCTGCTACATCGGCCGCATCCGTCTAAACCTCCGATACACGGTGCCATAAATCAACTTGGCATCTTCGGAGAGGTGGACGGATAAAACCAAATAGCATCTGTCCCGAATCTCAGCGTCAGGATATCGCAGTCTTGCGCGCCGTCTTTCGGAGGGGAACAGATACGTGGCATGTTTTAACGCTGAGCGCCGATCCAAGGAGCGCAAGAGCGCAGTTCATGAGTGCAAGGCACTTTTCAATAGCGCAAAGCGCATCTGATCAATTTTAAGATCAAAGAACAAATTTTATGTTCTTCTTAAAGGAGGCTTTGCCTCAAGATCCAAGAACAAAAGTTCTTGTTTTATAAAAGGGCTCTGCCTTTATAGATCAAAGATCTGTGAATGAAGTAAAATAATTCTATTATTTTTTTATGATTAGAACTTTTGATATTTTTCTTTTTATCAAAAACCTTGGTCTTTTTTCAGATCTATGATCTTTTTAGAAGATGGTTCTTCTTTTTACGAGATGGTTTCATATCTGTTATTCAAGAACATAGTTCTTTACCTTGAAAATGAAGAAAAATCTTTTTTTTCTAAGAGCTTGCTCTTCTTTTTCTCAAAATTTTTGCAGAGCGTTTTTCTCTTTTTTTCTGTCTATTTGAGACTTGAAGTGTAGGGGCCTTTATATAGGGCCAATTGGTTTGTTGAATCAGTTTTAAGAGATCTTTCTCTCACTGATTTGGTAATATTTCCCACCGTTGGATCTTTGATCCTGAGGCTTCTGTTTTACAGAAAATAATCTTCTTGTTTTAATAAGATTGGAAAGATCTTTCCATAACATAATTTTAGTTCTGATTGATTAATAATTTATTATTAGTAGATCTTTTGATCTAACGGTGGGAGATTTTTGATCCCAGCGCTGGCGCATTTTGCGCCAGCACACCTGCGTTTGACACGTGGCGCGCAGCGTAACTGCGCTAGCGCGCCTGTGTTTGACACGTGGCACGCAGCGCAGAGCACAGCGCATCTGCGCTAGCGCGCCTGTGTTTGACACGTGGCGCGCAGCGCAGAGCGCTGGATCTGAAGTATTGCTTCAACTTTTAAATTTTGAATTTTTGAAACAGAGCTTTGTTCTGATTGGGGGTGCGCTGCCTAGGGCGCAGCGCACCTAGCGCTGGCGCGTTAACGTTTGACACGTGGCGCGCAGCGCACAGAATCTGAAGCGTTGCTTCAATTGAAATTTTGAATTTTTGAAACAGAGCTTTGCTCTGATTGGGGGTGCGCTGCCTAGGGCGCAGCGCACCTGGCGCTAGCGCGTCTGCGTTTGACACGTGGAGCGCAGTACGCAGCGCACAGAATCTGAAGCGTTGCTTCAATTTAAATTTTGAATTTTGAAACAGAGCTTTGCTATGATTGGGGGAAACAAATGCCCCCCACCGTTGCGCTCACGTGGCGCACACATGAGTGCAGCGGTGGCAGCATCTGAGCCCTTGGATCAACTCAGAAGTTGAAGAGGCGGTTCAGTGCCTATAAATAGGACCTTTGGTCCTCTAGATGATTATCATCTTCTTTGAGAATTTTTGCCTAGAGCACAGCTCTTCTGTTTAAGACTTTTCAAGAGTAAAAATTCTTTCCAAACTTCGGTATAAATTTTAATAAGTTAGGGTTTTACTCATTAACAGAGCCTTGCTCTTTACAGATCTTTAATCTAAAGAAAACCCTTTTAGGGTTGCATTAATAGAGCTTTGCTCTCTTGGAATCCATGGATCTAAGGAGATCTTTTCTGGGGTTTCTTAGCCCATTAACGAACAGAGCTTTGCTCATGAAGAACTCTTAGAGTTTGTTCATAGATTTCAGAATTTTTAATTCATTAAAACTCTTATTTTAAATCTTCTGATGGTAATTCCATCATTTCTTCAGAGCGAGGCTCTTAGAATTCCCGAAGAATTTTTTAATTACCCTCATAATTGACTTTGACAGGTGTCATTCCTGTCTGCAGAGCATTGCTCTCGAGGAGTTTAACTCCTCTGTCCCGAGGGACCTTTTTATTAAATGCAAAATCCTTTTTAAGATTCCTTTCTTAATTGCACAGAATTAAATTCATTGGGTAATTTATTTAGCACTTATTTTCTCCTTGGGGATATCAAGAGTTGTTTAAATCTCATGTCTATTTCAATAAGCTTTTTCTTAATCAGTCTGTCTACTAACTCTCACTGATTTCCTTTTTCAGAGGTTATGGCAGCTCATTTATATGATCTCGATGAGATTATCTCTTATGGAGACATCCGCTCACTCGGCCGTTCCCAAAACCAAGAATTCACAAACGCCTAATACGCTGAAATTATGGGTCGCTTCGGTGCGTATAATGGTCGACTGCTTCCTCGTCGTTCCTCTCTCTTGAAGTTTATTATGGGAGCGATTAGGGGAGTACTTCCTCTGTTCTGTGCCGGCATACCGCTTAAGGCATTGGATGATGCGAAGACAAGGTGCACTCGATGTATCTGATGGGCCTAATCTCAAAGAAAAGACGAGTCAATCTTGTTGATCTTCTGCATCAGGCTTTTCAACAGGCGGCAATACTCGCTGCCTATCGGAGGGTGGAGGACATCAGTGAAGACCCCGACGCTTGTGATCGCGAGAGGAAGCATACTAGGATGGTTCAAAAGGCTTGGAACATTTTAGATGGCCTTACTTTTGAGTTTCTCAATCCATGCCCTGGATTTGATGTCGTGCCTTTGTAAACATTCCAATTATGTTTTTATTTGCTGTTTTCCTCAATGTAGGCATTTTATGAATTATGAATGGCAAGCCTTTTCATTTCTATATGTTTATTTTATACATCAAACTTTTTCGCACGTGCATGAATGGGTATGCCTTGAACGCTTAACTGAATGTGAATAAAATGTTCTCCCCACTGTCGCTTTCTTCTCTTTTCTTTGTTACCAGCACGTCACTTTTGTAAGCATAGTCTGCAGATGATAGAGCGAGCATTCCGTTTTGAGTTCTTCGAGAGGTAGTGATGGCTTAGAAACCAGGTTCAGATCTGCTGCCTAAGACTTTTCAACTTTATGAGCCGTGAGGGTCTCATAAAAACTTTTCTCCCTACGAATCGAAAGGATCTCGTAGGTGTATTTTCTCCTTAGGAATCGTGAGGATTCCTAAGTGCGTTTTCCTTCATAAGTCGTAAGGATCTTATCAGAGAGTTTTCTTCTTTACAAATCGAGAGGACCCGTAAGTGTTTAATGAGATTGACGTTATCCGCATTTCACGGAATCAGGAGTTGCTCTGGATGCTTCCTACGGGGTCATAGCCGTGTTCTGCGAGGACCAGGCTCCGCTCTGGACGTTTCCAACGGGGTCAGGATTGACATAACCCGCGTTCCACGTAACCAGGAATTTTGCTCTGGATGCTTCCCACGGGTTCACTGCCGTGTTCTGCGAGGACCAAACTCCGCTCTGGATGCTTCACACGGGGTCATTGCCGTGCTCTGCGAGGACCAGGATCCGCTCTGGACGTTTCCCACGGGGTCAGGATTGACTTAAGCCGCGTTCCACGTGACCAGGAATTTTTCTCCGGATGCTTCCCACGGGTTCACTGCCGTGTTCTGCGAGGACCAAGCTCCGCTCTGGATGCTTCACATGAGGTCATTGTCGTGCTCTGCGAGGACCAGGATCCGCTCTGGATGCTTCACACGGGGTCATTGCCATGCTCTGCGAGGACCAGGATCCGCTCTGGACATTTCCCATAGGGTCAGGATTGACATAAGACGCATTCCACGTGACCAGGAATTTTTCTCTGGATGCTTCCCACGGGTTCACTGTCGTGTTCTGCGAGGACCAGGCTCCGCTCTGGATGCTTCACACGGGGTCATTGCCATGCTCTGCGAGGACCAGGATCCACTCTGGAGGTTTCTCATAGGGTCAGGATTGACGTAGGCCGCGTTCCACGTAACCAGGAATTTTGCTCTGGATGCTTCCCACGGGTTCATTGCCGTATTCTGCGAGGACCAGGGTCCGCTCTGGATGCTTCACACAGGGTCATTTCCGTGCTCTGCGAGGACCAGGATCCGCTCTGGACATTTCCCATAGGGTCAGGATTGACGTAGGCCACGTTCCACGTAACCAGGAATTTTGCTCTGGATACTTCCCACGGGTTCACTGCCATGTTCTGCGAGGACCAGGCTCCGCTCTGGACATTTCCCACGGGGTCAGGATTGACATAAGCCGCGTTCCACGTGACCAGGAATTTTGCTCTGGATGCTTCCCACGGGTTCACTGCTGTGTTCTGCGAGGACCAGGCTCCGCTCTGGATACTTCACACGGGGTCATTGCCGTGCTCTGCGAGGACCAGGATCCGCTCTGGACGTTTCCCACGGGATCAGGATTGATATAAGCCGCTTCCACGTGATCAGGAATTTTGCTCTGGATGCTTCCAACGGGTTCACTGCCGTATTCTGCGAGGACCATGCTCTGCTCTGGATGCTTCACACGGGGTCATTGCCATGCTCTGCAAGGACCAAGATCCGCTCTGGACATTTCCCATGGGGTCAGGATTGACGTATGTCGCGTTCCACCTAGCTAGGAATTTTACTCTGGATGCTTCCCATGGGTTCACTGCCGTGTTCGGCGAGGACCAGGCTCCGCTCTGGATGCTTCACATGGGGTCATTGCCGTGCTCTGCGAGGACCAGGATCTGCTCTGGACGTTTCCCATGGGGTCAGGATTGACATTATCCGCGTTCCACGTAGCCAGGAATTTCTTCCGCATTTTACGGAGTCAGGGTTTGACTCTCGGTCATCTGTGTACCGCCGAGTCATGGAACTGGGGGTTGCCGCTGTTCCGCTTTATTGTGTCTGTTGTAATAAGACGAATGTCGGGATGATCTTCAGGCTATCTGTAAACCGTTGAGATTTGGCTTCTTCTTCTGATGAAACCTGGGGAGGAAAGGTGTGATTCCTTCTTTGTTTGCGCCCCTGGATTGTATACAGGGATTGATGTAATATCACCTGTAGGGCATAAATTTCATTTTTATTTTTCAATTCTTTAACGATGCTCTATCATTTCAGCTTTTATATCGTGAAGGTCACGATTGCCTAATCATTTCGGCTATTTTTCGCGGTGCCCAATCATTTTGGCTATTTGCATGCATATATTTTTACTTGCTGCTTTTTATTTGCAAGTTGTCCCATCATTTCGGCTATTTCGTATGCATGTGTGGCATGCTGGCTTTTTGTTGCAAGTTTGGGATTAGACACCAATTTTGGCATCAGCATCGCTACAACTGGGATATTGCTAGGAGCGAATCATCATTTACCTCCGTCGATATCGAACAAAGGTGGCTTAGCGAACAGGGTTAGGATCCTGTCGACTAAGGCTTTTGACTTCATGAGCCGTAAGGGTCTCATAAAGGTATATCTCCCTGCGAGTCGTGAGGATCTCGTAGGTGCGTTTTCTCCTTAGGGATCGTGAGGATTCCTAAGTGCATGTTCCCTTATAAGTCGTAAGGATCTTACAAGAGTGCTTTCTCCTTATAAGTCTAGAGGACTTACAAGGGTTGTTCACCGTGTAGAAATATCCCTAGTCACGGATGGGACTTTGTTAGGGAAATCTTTATTCGCGCCCGTGGATTGTATAAAAAGGTCAGTATTGAGCCGCTTGCAGGGCAGTATTGGAGGTTGTGGGGGCTGCTTAAGAACAGGTTCAGATCCCTGTAGCTTAAGACTTTCAAATCTTATGAGCCGTGAGGGTCTCATAAGAGGATTCTCCTTACGAGTCGTGAGGATCTCGCAAGTGTGATTTCTCCTTAGGAATCGTGGGGATTCCTAAGCGTGTTACTTCCTTTGTGAGTCGTAAGGATCTCGCGCGGGTGGTTTCTCCTTACAAAGTCGAGAGGACCTTGCAAGTGTCTTTTAACGAGATCGCGCCCTTTCGGGTTTTCACAAAACTCGCCGGTAGCCCTGCTGTTTTTACTCACGGAACCCTTTTGGGTTTTCATCCGTGCCCATTTTGCTTATAGACATACCATTTTTCTTTCCCTTCCTTTTTTTTTCTAACGAGGTTGCGCCCTTTCGGGTTTTCACAAAACTTGCCGGTAGCCCTGCTGTTTTTACTCACGGAGCTCTTTCGGGTTTTCATCCATGCCCTTTTTGCTTACGGACATACCGTTTTTATTATTTCTTTTTTCTTTTCTTTTTTTTCTGTATCAGCTTTGGGATGGTGCAATCCACCGTAGTTTATCGACATCTTGGTCAACAGCTAGTTTTAGGACATAGTGGTCCGTTGTTAGTTTTAAGGACGTTTCGGTCCGCTGTTAGTTTAAGGACGTTTCGGTCCGTCGTTAGTTTAAGGACGTTTCGGTCCATAGTTTAAGGACATTTTGGTCCGTTGTTAAGGAAGCCGGTTACTACTTATAGAGTTTGGGCTTAGGAAGATAGCGAGCGGGCATAGTCGTCGTCATCTATCATTGACCTTGGCCATGACTCGTCAAGCGTAGTATTTCTTCAGGAAGCGACCGTTTATTTGCCTGAAAGGTCTTTCACCATGTATGTTCATGAGTAGATAGGCTCTACCCTGGTAGACTTTGTCTATGATGTACGGGTCTTCATAGTTTGGCTCGAATTTCCCCCGTTTAGCACGATTGGGGGTCATAGGTCTTTTGACCACTAGCACGAGTTCGCCTTGGCGGAATGTCCTCGGCCTAGTCAATTTTTCATATGAGCGCGTCATCTTTGCTTTATAAGCCTCCAGATTTTGTTGCGCTATGAGCCGGGTTTCATCCAGGGCATCGAGTTCCTCAAGCCGAAGGTGAGCGTTCTCTTCGTCCGTCAGCTCGTAATGAACTGCCACTCGTAGAGAGGGTAACTCTATCTCGAGGGGGAGTACCGCTTCTGTACCGAATACCAACGCGTACGGCGTTGTGTTCGTGGACGCTTTGAACGTAGTTCGATACGCCCAAAGAGCTTCTTGCAGTCTCTCCTGCCAGTCTTTCTTATTTCGAGACACCGTCTTTTTTACGATCTTCATCAAGGTCTTGTTGAAAGCCTCAGCTAGACCGTTAGCTCAGGGATTGTAGACTGAGGAGTATCTCCAGTCTATGTTGTGTTGTTATGCGAAGCGGCTGATCTTGTGGCTTCTATAGGCTGGCCCATTGTCGGAGATGATCCGTTGCGGAGTACCGAACCGATAAATGACGTGCGTCTTGAAGAAATGGAGTATAATCTCGGTCTTCACTTCCCTCAGCGGTACTACTTCTGCCCATTTGGAGAAGTAATCAGTCGTCGCCAAAATGAATCGATGTCCTCTGGATGATGCTGGTTCGATGAGTCCGATTATGTCAGTTCCCCAAATTTCGAACGGCCAGCTAGCCACCGTCGGATGTAGTAGATTTGGATGCTGGTGGATAAAGTCCCCATGGATCTGGCACTAATGGCATTGCTTCGCGTACTCGAGCCATTCCTGAATCATCTTGGGCCAATAGTAGCCCATCCTTTTAATCTTCAGTTTCATCTTCGGCCTGGCTTGGTGAGAACCACAGAGTCCGTCGTGAGTTTCTTGGACGACTCTCTTTGCCTCTTCAGGTCCCAGGCATCTTAACCACAGAGAATCAAATGATCTCTTGTATAGAGTATCATTGACGAAAGAAAAAGACAGAGCTCGTTTCATAAGCCGGTGTCTTGAAGACGCATCTTCAGGTGTTTGTCGAGATTTGAAGTAATCTATAAAGACCTTCCTCCAATCCTCAACCTTTTATTGGTCTTTTACTTGTAGAGCCATTTGCTTGGTCGCTACCTTTTCCTCGGACGACTCCGGAGATATTCTTGCCAGTACAAGAACCCGACGGCTTTGTACCATGATTCTTACGTCATCGAGGTTCTCGTCAGCCAATTCTTTAGCAAGCTTGGCTAATGCATCTGCTTTGCTATTTTCCGCTCACGGTATACTTTCCAGGGTGTAGGAAGGGATTTGAGTCAGCAGCTGATGTACTTTCTCGCCGTACTTTATCAACTCTGGTTTGCACGTTTGGTAGTCGCCATTTACTTGACTGACGACCAGTTGGGAGTCTCCGTATATGAGGAGGTTTTCAATTCTCATGTCGATAGCGATCTCGAGACCTGCTATCAAAGTTTCATACTCGGCTTCATTGTTTGTCCTCGGCTCTGTTAAGGAGAAAGCAAAGCGCATTATTCCCCCTTATGGAGTTACGAAGATGGGGCCTACCCCTGATTTGATGATAGGGGTGCTTTGTTTGCGCTTCTTCATGGAAGACGCTCCATCAAAATAAAGTTCCCATCGAGTATCACCACCGTCGATCGTATCAAATGCATGTTCGTCTGGCAGTTCGCAATTCAAAGGGGAATCGGAAGGTATCGGATGCTCAGCGAGGAAGTCGGCGATGGCCTGGCCTTTCACTGCCTTAAAAGGTCGATAAGTTATCAAGAACTCCATCAAGAGCAGGGCCCATTTAGCGAGTCTTCCCGTTAATATGGCCTTTGACATCAAATACTTGAGAGGATCCACCTTCGATATGAGACGGACTTTATGCGCCAATGCATAGTGCCTGAGTTTCGTTATCGCAAAGATCAACGCCAGGCAGTGTTTTTCGATGGGAGAATAATTGCTTTCTGCCCCCAGGAGAACACGACTCAAGTAGTAGAGAGCTCTTTCTTTTCCTTGGTCGTTCTCCTGTGCCATAATGCGCCTAAGGATCCTTCGAGGGCTGTTGTATACAGAATGAGAGGCTTTCCCTTGACCGGAGCATCCAGCACTGGCGGGTTCTGCAGATACTGCTTGATTTCGTCCAGTGCGCTTTGGCATTTATGATCCCAGACGAACGGGGTCCCTTTCTTCATCAAGTGACTGTATGGACGGCACTTGCCATAGAGATTGGCTATGAATCGCCAGATATACGCGAGCTTCCCTTGGAGAGACCGCAATTGTTTGAGAGTCCTTGGCGAAGGCATTTCCATAATTGCCTTGATCTTTGACGGATCTATCTCGATGCCTCGGTGTCGGACAATGAATCCCAGGAATTTGCCTTAGGACACTCCGAACGAGCATTTGAGAATGTTCATCTTCAAGTTGTATTGCCGAAGTCATTGAAATACGATATTCAGATGCTTGAGATGTTCCTCATATGATTTTCTTTTAACCACGAGGTCGTCGATATAGCATTCGACGATTTCATGTATGAGGTCATCGAAGATCTTCGTCATGGCCCTCTGATAGGTGGCACCGACGTTGTTTAGACCGAGGGGCATCACTTTGTAGCAGAATATACCCAGAGGGGTCCGGAAAGCGACGTGCCTCTGGTCTTCGGGATGCATCTTTATCTGACTGTATCCTGATGATCTGTCCATGAAGGAGAAAACTTCATGAGTGGACGTATTATCTATCATCAGCTCAGTGACTGGTACTGGAAAGTCGTCCTTTGGGCAAGCTTTGTTGAGGTCCTGGAAGTCCACACATATGCGCACCGTCCCATTTTTCTTCATTACCGGGACGATGTTGGCGATCCAATCAAGATACTGAACCTCTTGGATGAAGCCAGAGTCGATTAGCTTCTTGACCTCGGCGTTGATACTCATCTCAAGCTCAAGCCGCATTCTCCTTGGTGCTTGTTTGATTTGCTTAACGTCCGGGGATATCGCCAATTTGTGCACAGCAATCTCTGGATCTAATCCTGGCATTTCGGAATAATTCCATGCGAAGCAATCCTTATGCTGCATAAGCACGTCTTTTAGCGTATCCACCTTTTCTTCAGACAGCATCTCGCTGATGAATGTCGGTCGCGGGTCATTTGCCATCCCCAAATCAATTTTCTTGAGGTTATCTGCAGTGGTATGTATTCCATCTTCCAGCTCTTTCGGCGCCAGTGGAAACTCTGAGATCACCTCGTCATCATTGCTTTCGAAGCACCATGGGAGATCATCCATATTCTCGGGCTCTTCTTCTGACAGCGTTACCACGTGACAGGTACGAGCTCGCTTCCAAGACCGATGTTGATCTGGTTCTGCTCTCACGGCTTTGGGTTCATGCTTCTGCGGCGGGGTTACACTCCAGCTGCTGGATAAAGCGAACCTGCCTTACTGATATTGGTCTTCAACCCAGTTCTTGAAGGTGAAGCGGTCTTCAAGAGGATGTCCTATTGCTCGGTGATAAGAGCAATAGTCTGGGTGATAGACTTCGCCTGCTTGCTCGGGGTGCTTAGATTCCGGGAGTGTAATCAGTTGATGTTTATGGCAAGATCAAGTATTTTCCGTGTTTTGTTCTGAGGAAAGGAGTATGCTCGACCCATCTTTTTTATAAGAGATGAATCCGGGTCGCTCGGTTCCTGATCGCGTGGCTTGTTGGTTCCGCTTTGTCTCTCTCGAGCGCTTTTCCCGCTTTTTGACTTATTTTTGCCTCTGCGTCGGTCCTTTTGTATGACGGGTTGATAAGGAAGAGCATTGTCATTCTCCGTGACCTGTTAAAGGAGGCGCTGCGTCCTGGCTTTCTCGTAAATGGCCATTTCACGGTTATGGTCATCCCGGATCTTTTGACCCGCTTCCCTGATAAGCTTGTCCATTCGTTCTTCGAACGACGGACTGGGCATTTTCACGGCGGGTGCTCTTTCTGGTTCAGGGTTTGCACCTTCCCACAGAACATCTCCTTCTTCATCAAAGTCATGTATGACGTAGCAGTCACGGGATTGCTCCCGTTTCTTAGACCAAACATATCCAAGCCCGATCGTTTCCATTCTCCCATTAGGCAACTTACGCTGAGTTCCGGGAACGTTCCAGATCCTGTTATAGAATCGTGCTTGTCGCGCAGTTTGCTTAAGAGGTACGCCTTGGCGCCTTAACAGCCTTTTCAGTCCGTTCGTGTAATATCTGGACAAACGGATGGGCTGGAGCCTATCAAGTGTAGAATCCACGTCGTGCCAGATTTCTTTCTTCACTTTGGTTTCCCCGGATCGGTAGAATAGGATCGCCTTTTCACCTTCTCGTCTGGGAGGGACATAGAACGTCTGCAGCTCTTCCACACTGTAGGTATCAAGCATGTCTAGTTCTTTATGATGCTTGGGTGGAACCATGGCAACTTGCAGACTTTGCTCTTCATCAGCGAACATTTGTATTGAAGGCGGAGCAGAGAATATAGCATGGAACTCATCTTCTGAGTCGCTGCCAAAGATCAACATTGGAGCGGACGATCCCGGCTTGTTGTACTGGGGTGGACCTGAATAAACTATCTCTTCCTCTTCCGCAGTATCACTCCCGAAGATCGGAATGGTGGTGATAGCTTTGTTTTCCAGTTTGTGACATCTTTCTGTGTCCTCAAAGTCTAGTAAGAAGTATTTTGCGTTTTCGTTCTTGTGGACTTCGTTCACGGAGAATGGGTTTAGCTCTCCTGTCACAGTATACTCGAGACCAACCTTGAAATACTTCATACACCGATGTTGTGTAGAAGGGATGATGTTGTACTCGTGCAACCAGGGTCGGTCGAGCAAAGCGTTATAGCATGTCTTAGCGTCTATGACGTGGAACTTAATGTCCGTGACGAGTAATCCGAAGCGCAGCGTCAGTATTACAGATCCGAGAGTCCGTGATGACTGGGAGTCGAAACTGGAGATGGTGATCTTATCCCGAGCGAGGTGTTGAACACTCATGCAGATTTCCTTTAACACCCTCACGTTAAGGAGATTGACGGAAGACCCATTGTCGACTAGGATTTTACCTATCTTGATGTCATGACAGTACCCGGAGACATATAGGGGACGGTTGTGTTCGCATGTCCCAAGTAGGAGATCTTCATCGCCGAAGGTGATATCGGCCGTGTGTACTTCTTCCAGCTCGTCCTTCATCTTTTCTTCAGCGAGGAAAGCTTGAAATTTCCCAGGCTCTTGCAATGCCTTGATTAAAGAATCTCTCGGCTCTTTGGATAGAAGAAGGGCGTCGAGAATGCTGAGCTGTGAGGGTATCTTCCTCAAGTGTGCGAGAACGTTGTAATCCACCTTACTTTTCTTTGGCGGGTCCTTGGCTGTCAGCTCTTTGACGGCTTGGTCACCAAGGACGATATCCTCAGGGACCTTTTCTTTTCCCTTATCTTTTCTACTTGACCCACTGTTCAAGGGCCCAAGATTCTTTTCGGGCAGCGTACGATTGCGCTGCTGAATGTTTTCACAGGCCTTCGGTTCTTTCTCTTTTCCCAAAGTGGACTCTTTAAAGAGAGGGCCAAGAGCCATTTCTTCGTCGGAGTCGCTCCCGAAGGTGAGAACTTGCGATCCCCCGGTGTTGACCATGCGACAGTTGCCGGTAATTCTTTTACGCTCCTCAATCGTATTTCTTCGCTCCCGACGAGTTTTTACGTTTCATCCGCTTAAAATGTTGCCGGTGAGCAATATATCCCTGCCGCCATCTTTTAAAAGCATTGCAGTTTTCGGTGGGGTGCGCAATCTTTCGATGATATAAGCAGTAGGGAGGATGCATTTCTGCTTCACCAAGAGTATTTCCTTCGGAGGGTGGTAGCTTCATTTCCATTGATATGGCTTTGGCGAACCTCTTCCTCGTCTTGAACCTGTTTTCATTCGTGGCGGATATACTTTGATCTGGTGGGGGCGTTGCAACCCTTTCATCTAGTCGCCGGTGCTTGACTTTTTCAAATATGGCCATTTCACGCTCCCGGGCAGCTTTGCTTTTAAGTAGCGCTTCATTCAGGAACGCATCAATTATTTCATCTGATGGCCACAGGAGTTCTGGCTTAGGACCTGCCCCTAATTTCTTTGTGCAAGGAGCCTCTTCATTGTCTAGTGATGAATGAGAGATCTTGGCAACTTTCCACGTAATCTTCAGATTCATCCGATGAGTCTTCCCCATCATTTCCATCCTCAAGGACATCGCTGAGAAACTCTTGAAGTGTGACCGGAGTCCGTGCCTTCTAGTTATACTCTTCCAGCGCGTCCATCTGTTTTTGTAGGTCCGTGCGCTTGTCACCAGGTTTCACGGGCTTTTTGGATCTTTTCTTCTTCTTCTTTGAAGATTTTGACGGCTGGGTGTGAGTGTTTTGGCTATCACTACCAATTTTTAGAGTTGGGCGTGGCTTCAGCATCCCTTCGATGATTTGGGGTTCCAGCGGATTCTTCCACCTGATCGCTGGGCATGTCTGGAGATCGTTCAGCATTCTTTTGGTTTTGGCTGAAAGAGCGACCTCCCATGGGGCTTCTTTAACAAAAGAGCACGATGCCCCCGGTGTGTCCGTCTTCTTAGGAGTGTGCGGTTGTGGTGGGTTTACCTTTCACTTCTCAAACAGCGCAAACTTTCCTTGTTGGTACAGGTCCACGATCCATCCCTTAAAGACGAAGCAATCTTGAATTGGATGGCTTACTGTTTGGTGGTAAGGGCAATAATTGGGATTATTCGCTTCGTCGGGTCGCAATGGTCGCTTTGGATTCGGCAGATTGATAAGCCTATTGCGCATCGCCAGCTCGAATAGTCTCTTCATTTTGTCCCGTAGGAACGAGTAAGGACGCTTCATTTTCTCATTATAATAGCGTCGTCTCTCTTCCAGTTGATCCGTTAGTTTTAGGGCACTGGGCTGCTGTTGGGTATTCGCAACGAAGGTCGCCTTCCCTTTACCCTTTTCGTTCCGCGGCTCCGGCTTCGGAGGAGACGGTCTATGACCCATCTGATCCATCTGGGCTTGCTTGTCGATCAAAGCCTGGAATGTGGTCGGTTTGAAGGACATCATGAACTGTGAAATAGTTGCATGAGGGCCTAGGGTGCCCACGAACATGCCCACCGCTGGTGCCTCTTCGATACGTTGTTCGCACTTTGACCACAGATTTCGCCATCAGATTGCGTATTGAGCCCAAGTTTCGCCCTGCTTTACCCTTGCATTGATCAATGCTGTTATCGGGGTGCGTTCATTTGCACTCGCAAATCGCTGGGTGAACAACAACCCCATTTCTGCGAAAGTTTTGACGGATTCATTTGGGAGTTCGGAGTACCACTCAAACACCGTTTCCGACAAGCTGCCGACGAATTGGCGGAGCAAAATCTTGTCATCGCCACCGGTATTACCACAAAGAGCCCTGAACTGAGCGACATGTTGATGGGGATTGCCTGTCCCCTTGTATACATGGAATTTGGGGATCGTGTAGCCCGGCAGGTACTTTATCTGGTCATACCAACCTGGATATGGTCGCCCAGTTTTCACGACCTGGACAGCCGCTTCATTTGCCTGGTGAACTCATATTTGTTGAGCAATATAATCATCCAGGGCCGCCTTGGAGATAGTTTCCTCTTTGGCTGCTGAAAGAGCCGGAGGAGGATTCGACGTTTCCCCTTTGTCGTCTTCAATAATGATCGGAGGGTCTTCAGCTGGAGGATCCGGCTGTAACATCATCCCGACCATGTTTTGGAAGAGAAGTGCCATTCGCTTTATGTTAGCCGCTTGCTCTGCATCTTCTTTGTCCTTCTTTTCGAGGACTCTACGAAGGAAGTCAGTATCAGTTTCTTGTTCGTGACGATGTTCTGATGATGTCTCCGGGCTTTCTTTTGGCCCGGTGAGTGCGGCCATCGCAGTCAGCACCTCCTGAAGCTTCTGCTGCTGTTGTTCCTGAGCTCTTGTGATGGATCGGGTGAGTGGTCGGTGGCCCGTAGAAGCGCGGCTATCCTCTTTCCCGGATGCCATATAAATAGTATGGACCGTTATGCCCCCAGACTTGGGCGTTTAGTCTCGGCGTCTTTGCGATCTGCCATAGTTATAGGGGCTTTCTCTGGCCTCCTTCTTTTCTGAGTGGCAGACGTTGAGGGGGCCGTTGCGGCGGGCACCCAGGTGGTTGTCGTCCTTTGTGTTTTGACAGGACGGTTCTCTTCCTTCTGAGCCTTCAGCTTCTTCTGTCGGCGGAGATAGTCCTGATCGATCACTGACTCCTAGAACCGTCGCCAGACTTTGTAAACTTTGGAGGACAGCCATTGAGGATACTGGTCCAACTTCACTTATGTAACATTCTCCACCGGAGGGGGAGATCTTTTCAGTACGGCGGTAGGATAATTCCTGCGCACCCTGTTCAGCAATTCGAAGCTGTTCTCGGTTGGAACAACAACATTGATTTCTACCGTTGGGGCTGGTGGAGTTAGCCCGGAGGGGTTGTTGCCCCCAGCCTTCCTCACTCGGCGCTAATGGCAACGTCGAGCCGATGGTGTTGGTTTAGTGATGGGGATGGCTTTGTCTTGCCCCCTATCCAGATGAGGGGCTGTTGCTGGCGTCAGCCTGTTGAAGACTGATGTCCGTTGAGAAGCGGTATCCAACCGGTCAAAAACAGACTTCTGAGCAGGGACAAGAACCGTAGTAGGAATCGGAAAAGCCAGTCTTGTAAAAACTGACCCTTTGGTAGGAGAAGCCACCTTGACGACTTCAGGAATAAGGATGGCTATCCTCTTAGGAGCAACCTTCTCTGGGATTGCAGGCTTCATCATGGGCCCACATGGACTTTGGCCCAATCTGGCGAAGACTGAGGCGCTGGAGCAGGACGACCCGTTGAGGGGGCCGCGGTAGTAGCAAGCCGATCAAAGACCGACTTTTTGGGAGCTTCTGGTGTTGGTATAGGGGTGCTGAAGCTCATCGGCGGAAGCATGGTCCCGAAAAACAATCCGATGGTGGCATGAGTGACCTGGTCCACCGGCATCGTGAACAAAGAGGCTGCTTGAGGCCCGTAAGCTATGCCTCCAGATGAGGCGGAGCGCGAGTTGCAGCAACAGTTGGAGCACTTTACGCAAGTAGATGCCATTGCTGTTTCGCTTTCTGCACCAAGAAAAACGCCAAATCTTAGTAACTCGAACCCAAGGGCAACCATTAGAAAACCACGATTGGTTTGCAAACACGACACACGAAGTGTGGAATGGAAAGAGGAAAAGGTCCCACCAGGCGTGCCAGAATCTGTTCCCCGCCGGAAACCGGGAAGACGAACGTCTTGCCTGAATCTGGGGGTAGATACTAATTGGTGTTATCCGTCCACCTCTCCGAAGATGCCAAGTTGATTTATGGCGCCGTGTATCGAAGGTTTAAACGGATGCGGCCGATGTAGCAGATTTCATCGGATTCCCCCTCATTTGAGGGGTTTTGGATTGTGGGGACGCTCTTCCCTGCAGGCGCAAGCCCCTGCAGTTAATTACGCTACCATATCACGATAACAATTTTCTCCTTCTCCATATGGTCACTTCATGTCGTGGGTGTTTGTTTTGTTTGTGGTTGCCCGTGGATTGTATACGGAGACTAATTTATGTTGTCGCCCGTAGGGCATGGACTAGTCCAAATCCGTATCTTTCTTAGATTTGGGTTTGGGGGTTGGGTTTAAGGATACGTTAGCCTCATCTGAGACTAAGATCAACTTAAACGTTTGTTAAAGATACGTTAGTCTTATTTTAGACTAAGATCAACTTAACGGGATCGTTTAGATCCAACAAGAGAGCATTTGGACTCTCTTTAATTTAGGGACATTGCGGTCGATTAGTTTAAGGACATTACGATCCATTGGTAGTTTAAGAACATCTCGGTCCATCGTTAGTTTGAAGACATCGCGGTCGAGATTAAGGACATCATAGTCCATGGGTTTAAGGACCCCACGGTCCGATGTTAGTTTAAAGATATCGCGGTCGAGGTTAAGGACATCATAGTCCGTGAGTTTAAGGACCCCACAGTCCAATGTTTAGAGACGTCATAGTCTATGAAATGTGTGGTTGTCGGGACCCATCACCTCTCTAAAAACGTTGAAGGATTACAACGATAAATATCAGAGGAGTAACGAGATGTACCCTCGAACCGGTGTGAATTGTTTGAAAGATCTGTAGCCCAGTTTGGGACTAAGATCTGTTGAATATTTATGAGCAGAGGTGCTCAGTTAAATATAGGTTGAGGACTTAAGGCTAGAATTGGGCTAAGTCCAATTAAAAAATATGTTTAATATTTTATGTTACTCTGGCTATTAAGCCTTTATTTGGGCTCAGCCCTTTTAATAATGCTAAGCATTGGGCTCTGACAAATTTTTTCTTGTATTGAATGCATAGCATTCATCAGAACAGAGTGTGTTCTGACAGTGCGCCACGTGGCGCGTCAGGCGCTTTGCGCCAATTACAGAGCGCATTGCGCTTCTGTCAGATAGCGCACATGAAGGTGACACGTGTCGTGCTTAGCGCTAAGTGCTAGTTCATTAGCGCATTGCGCTTTTAATTTATGGGCGCTTTGCGCTAGTCTGTTGGCATGCCAGCGAGTGACACGTGGCACGCTTGGCGCTGGGCGCCAGCCCATGAGCGTAGTGCGCTGTTTCAAAAAGCGCAAAGCGCAAGTGGTGTCTTTGGTTGACACGTGGCATGTTTTAGCGCTGAGCGCCAATCCAAGTAGCGCAAGAGCGCAGTCCATGAGTGCAAGGCACTTTTCAATAGCGCAAAGCGCATCTGATCAATTTTAAGATCAAAGAACAAATTTTATGTTCTTCTTAAAGGAGGCTTTGCCTCAAGATCCAAGAACAAAAGTTCTTGTTTTATAAAAGGGCTCTGCCTTTATAGATCAAAGATCTGTGAATGAAGTAAAATACTTCTATTAATTTTTTATGATTAGATCTTTTGATCTTTTTCTTTTTATCAAAAACTTTGGTCTTTTTTCAGATCTATGATCTTTTTAGAAGATGGTTCTTCTTTTTATGAGATGGTTTCATCTCTGTTATTTAAGAACATAGTTCTTTACCTTGAAAATGAAGAAAAACCTTCTTTTTTCTAAGAGCTTGCTCTTCTTTTTCTCAAAGTTTTTGCAGAGTGTTTTTCTCTCTCTTTTTCTGTCTATTTTAGACTTGAAGTCTAAGGGCCTTTATATAGGGCCAATTGATTTGTTGAATCAGTTTTAAGAGATCTTTCTCTGATTGATTTGGGAATATTTCCCACCGTTGGATTTTTGATCCTAAGGCTACTGTTTTACAGAAAATAATCTTCTTGTTTTAATAAGATTGGAAAGATCTTTCCATAACAGAATTTTAGTTCTGATTAATTAATAATTTATTATTAGTAGATCTTTTGATCTAACGGTGGGGGATTTTTAATCCCAGCGCTGGCGAACCTTGCTCTAGCGTCCCTGCGTTCGACACGTGGCGCGCAGCGCAGAGCGCAGCGCAACTGCGCTAGCGCGCCTGTGTTTGACACGTGGCGCACAGCGCAGAACGCTGGATCTGAAACGTTACTTCAACTTTTAAATTTTGAATTTTTGAAACAGAGCTTTGCTCTGATTGGGGGTGCGCTGTCTAGGGCGCAGCGCACCTGGCGCTAGCGCGTCTGCGTTTGACACGTGGCGCGTAGAGCACAGAATCTGAAGCGTTGCTTCAATTTAAAATTTGAATTTTTGAAATAGAGTTTTGCTCTAATTGGGGGTGCGCTGCCTAGGGCACATTGCACCTGGCGCTAGCGCGTCTGCGTTTGACACGTGGCGCGCAGCGCACAGAATCTGAAGCGTTGCTTCAATTTAAATTTTGAATTCTGAAACAGAGCTTTGCTCTGATTGGGGGAAACAAGGACTTGGATCATTTGGTGAGACCTATTTCATAGTAGTTAGTTCATCTTTTAGTTTTGCTAGATAGGTTTGTGGAAAGATCCGGGTTAAAAGTTATTCTAGTGCCATGTTCTAATCGTTAGAAAAAATTTTGTTCCGCATTTGGCCACGGTAGTTGGCTGGGGCACAAGCATAACCTTTCAAATCCCCCGGACTTAATCGACACGGAGCTATTATTACTGGTTGTGCGCCGGGTTGTAAATCAATGCTGACTTTAAGAGCTCGATCAGGAGGAAAACCTGATATATCTTCCGGGAATACATCCTCGAACTCTCGAATTACCTCTGGCTTTGATCCTTCCGCTTGCAACGCTGCAACCTCTGCCTTCTTTGGTTTTGCTCTGTATATGCTAGGCTCCAAGGTCCGATCTCCACTTTTGAAGTAGAACACTGGGTGATATGGTATTTCAAACACTACCCTCATTTGGCGACAATCAATGTAGTGAAGAAAGTTCCCAGCCAGTCCATTCCTAAGACTACGTCGAAATTCGGTATGTCCAGCACTTTGAAGTCCGCATAGAATTCTCGAATGCAGATGACCACTGGACACAGATCGAATCCCAAAGTTGCCTTTAGAACGCCGTTCCCCAAACTAACGTTCCAGCTGGATATGAGCGGTTTAACTGGGATCGCATGAGTTCGGATGAACTGTTGTGACATAAAGCAATGTGATGCCCCAGTGTCGAAAAGCACGAGTGCAGGTAGGATGGCTACTAAGATTGTACCTAAGTCGCATGGGATAGGTTTAGGTATAGCAATTATAGATGACTAGGATATGAAATAACTTGAAAGGAAATAGGGAAGAGATTTACCGGTGATAACCTGACCCGTAGCTTTGGCCTCTTCGACCGACATAGTGAATGCTTGGCGTCGCGGCACTTTCCTTTGTGCCTGATTAAACACTCGGCGTTGGGGTTGAGCGGTCTGGGTGCGGGAAGTTGGAGCTGGAAGAGCTAACCGGGCAGGAGGAGCTTGGATCATCGGTCTAGTTGGAGGGTTGTTAGGCCCTCGGTTCTGGGGGAATGCTCCGATGGCATGAGTAGAAGACCCACAGATCAAGCAAAAGTTGTTTGCCCTACAACAGTTCTTCACAAGGTGCCCTGTTCTTTTGCAGTAGGGGCAAAAGTCTGGCCTGCTGTAGGCAAACGGACCTACTATCCTCCGAGGTGGTCCATTGAAAACTGGCCTGGAAGAGCCCCTCCTGTGATCTGGTGCATAGGGCGTTTCACACTGACTGTCTGCGGCCTGCCCCTCTTCTTCACAACCGCCTCATAGCGTCGTGCAGCCTTCAAAGCAATTTCATGGGTTGGGAAATCCCCTGTAGCGAGTGTAGCTTAGATTTCAGGGTCCAACTCTTCCTGAAATCGTCGTGTCCAGATCTCAGCTGTGGGAATAAGGTGGGCAGCGAACATGTTACGATCTTGTGTTAGCAGTGTTGTAAGTGAAATCAGAAAGTTGAATTTGAGACAATATCTTACCTGCTAAGCATGGTAAACTCAGCATCATATTCATTCACCGACTTGACCCACATCGAGCCTTTCTGTAAATGGATGAATTGCTGCTCCATGTCAAAGCGGGCGGTCTCGGGGAAGTATTTAGCGTCGAAGAGGTCTTGGAATGTTTTCCATTCTATCAGTTGTGTGAGACGGCTCTCCTCAGCCTTCCACCATACTCCGGCATTATCGGTCATTTGCAACTTAGCAACTCTTACCCAAGAAATATCTGGTACTTGAGCTGCTGTCAAATCATCCTCTATCTCCTGAACCTATTCTTCTGCCTCAAGTGGGCTCTCCTTACCCGAGATGTTCTTTGTGTGCAGTGCCTGAAATTGCTTAACTCCGGATGCTTCGGTTTCGGGGCGGTTCATCAGGATAGAAGTCTGCTTCTGCTGACCCTCTGATAGGCTCTTGATAGGCTTAAGCAGTACCGTTTGTTTATTGATAGGAACTGCAACGGTAGGTGGTGGTGGTAGAGTAGGCGGTGGAGTATTGCCGTTGGTACTGGTATTGTTCGGAGAGTCCATCACCTTGATATAAAAGATAGGTCAGGATAAATTCAAGGAACTTGAAATGCAAGGAATGTAAATGTTTGTTAAACTCATTAATTCTTTTGGTATATTGTTTATGATTTCATGCAGAACTGACCTGCATGGGCCACCAATAAAACTTGTCACGCCCCGCATTCCAGTGGACGGAAAGCGATGACGTGGCAAGCTCGCGGTATATTTATCCAGAGAAGGTCATTCCCTAAATAAATATACTAAGTGTAATGAAAAAATAATATACAATGCAAGAATAAATGAAGACTGTAAAAATTTTCAACGAACATTTTTATTTACATTCAACTTCCAAAATTTACAAGTATATGGGTTTATTCTAGAAAGTAAATACAATAAGGAAAATGTCTAAACAAGTGGCATACATAAACTGAAGAAAAGTGAAGCTGAGCTAGTCCTGAGTAGCTATCTGGTCATAATCCTTCTTAATAGCGTCCCCTTCTTCCGTCTCGACCGTATCTGACGAATATTCTAAGAAAATAAAGGTGAGTAAAATGCCCGTTAGCAAACTAGTGCTCGGTAAGTCCCAAGGATAAAGTATGAGTAAAGAAAATGATAAGTGTAGAATATATATATGACGAGTAAGAGTATATGTTCAAGGGTAAGTATATACTATAGGTCTCTATATGGTCAATATGTTAACGTTAAGTTCGAAATGTGAATGTCAACGCAGCCGTAGAAATATTCACGAGCTCAAGAGTGGGGCCCCAGGAGCAAGGAAATATAGGCCCACTTCATGTGTTAGTATCGGCGCTCTAGGCTGTGGATGAGTCAATCCAACTGATATTCTAGTAAAATAAAAAAGAGAGGTTAATACGGGACTCCTCAAACTCCGTTGGATTCACACAAGAAACTATCCCAAACATCCTGAGTATAATATATTATAACTGGTTAATATACTTAATTGATTCGATTGATTGATTAACATGTCTTGATCGAAACCATAAATTGCAAAAGGTGTAGAATGAAGTCGAGCGAGTCGAGTAATATGCGAGTCATGACAATTGCAATCTTGGGTCGAGTCAAGTTTGTTCAAGTAGATTGGGTTTGAGTTCATGTTCGAGTTCGAGTTTAGATTTGGGTTTAGGTTTTTTCATGTGAATTGATGTAAATTGTTAAAAATCTTATGTTCGGGAGAAATCGACAACTGCTGCACATGGACGGCAGGATTTGTGTATTTTTCCAAAACAATTGCCATTTGATAATTCCATTAAGTTGTCTAACTTGAATATGCAAGCTCTCACTTTCTTCAGTTCCCCGGGGCTCAAGAGAATTGATCCCGCTTAAACCTATATTAATCTAGAGTCCTTAAATATTATTTGTATATCTCGAGGTTTTTTTTATGGAAAATACTTTAATATAGTTTAAAAATAAATCTCGAGAGTGATTTATAATATTTAGGGTTTTCATGAACATGTATTTTAATTGTTGGGGTGTTTTAGTGATAAAAACTTATCTTTTAAAAATTTACGGTATTTTTATGAAAACCTAGCTCTTTTTGGTAACTTGATGCTATTTTATTAAAAAAAATTAATATTTTATTAAAAAAAACTAAATTTTAAAAAATAGTTTTATAGTTTGTTTTTATTGAAAATACGGATTATACATTTATATAATTTTTTCCAAAATTTAGTTTTGTTTAGAAAAGACGTATTTCTTAAAAACCGTATTTTTATTTCATTTCGATACCGAATACTCTGTGAGGAGTTCTACATCTCGCTCTACTATCTCAAATATGTGTGATAATCCACACCATCCATTAGCGGGTCCCTAACGAGAGTTGTAGAGGTGTAATTTCCAAGGATTTTAAAATACTGATTAAAAGAAACCCGTTTTGAAAAGATGTGGTATTTTAATGAAAAGCTTTTACTTTGAATTATCCATATACTTAGAATACCGTGCAATGAAACCATAGTGTGCGTATGGGGTAGTTCATTACCCCTTGAAAGTTCTAGGGTTTGGATATACTAGATATCGAAAAGAGCTTACACTAAAGTTCATGGTATTTTACTGAAAAAATTGGTATATGATTGTTTCACATGAAAATTTTGGTTAAATAAAAAACTAAAAGGCTGTAAACAAGATTACAAGTAATGTGAGAAATTTAGTTTGATCTATTTTGCCTTAAAGAGGGGAGTTCCATGGTTAAATAAACATGTATCGGAGATAACTCCACTTTACCGACATGTTTTAAAAAAAAAAGATTTGAGATGAAAGAAAAGAGAGAAAGAGGGACTTACTGGCTTAGATCGTTAACAAGAAGGAGAAGAAGCCTTCGGGGGTTGTGGTTTCGTCGGAGATGCTATGGTCGTCGAACATGGCTTGCTCCTCCTCTTGGGTGCTTAACTCCACTTGGTAGTTTGAGAGTTTGAGAGAATTTTTGATAGAAATTTCAGAATGGGAGAGAGGTAGGGCATGGGGTGGTATTTATAGTGGAGAATTAGGGTTTGGAAATTATTAATGTGAATTAAAAGAATTTAAATGGTGTTAAATGGTGAATTGAAGAATCTCTATTTGATTGCAGAAAAATCAAACAGTGCAGGGGAGTTGAGGGGAGTCAAGGGTCAAGTGTGCAAAGCACGGAGGCAATTGGGCGCATCTCACCCTTGTGCGGCGGCCAATAGGGAAGAATGGGCGGTCGGATTTGATTGGCATGTCTCGAGATTCATGCCACGTATCAAGTTGGGTGTTTACTTTTATTTGCGCATGTTTGATTTTTCTGAAATTTTTCGTTTCTCCGTGAATTGCACGTGCACCTCTTAGACTTCCGAAAATCAAAAAGAAAAATCTAAAAAAATAATTGGGTTTGATGGGAATCGAACGTACAGGCTATATCACAGTAATGTAGAGACTTTACCAGCAAGCTACAAGTTATTTCTTACTTTTATTTAACAAAAATAACTTTTAACTCTTACACATGTTGTAATACCCTTTTCTGTACAATAACAAGAAATTTCTGTACTGGGATTTTAGAGTTATTACACTAATATTTGGTTTTTACAATTTGTTTTAGTTATTTAGCCATGTATTAATCTTATTAACGCAATATCATCATTTAGGTAATCTCATTACCTAGCGTCTTTTCACACAACCACAGAAAAATTATGAAAACAAAATAGAATGTACATATACCGCATCTGCATTTGCCACGGGGCCTTGGGTTTTCACCGCAAGGTTACTTAACTTATTGTTGGGCAGAGGCAGGGCTAGCATGGGTGTAAAACGTATATAGTATTTATTTATATATCATATATATCGCTATATATATCATCGCATGCAGATAATCAGCATTACAGGCAAGCGATAAATATCATCACAGGCATGGTAATCTCAATACAGACGTGCAATGACCATCATAGAAATGGAATGGTCGGATTTCCAAAGAATCTCGTGTTTCGTTCGAGCCACAAACGAAACACGGCATTCCCCGATCGAATGAATAGCCCATACATAGCCAACTGAAGACCCCTATGAGTACGGCAATCCACCTGCCAACCCAAGAATCGAGGCAACCTTGCATTATCACCATGACGGGGCCACCTAACACTTTCTCGAATCCGGTGACTTGAGCACTCCTTCGCGGGTCTACCCTTTACCCCCTACAAGCGCGACAAGCAACCCGCCATTCTCTACTCAAGTGACTCGGTCTCAACTCCTTGAGATAGCCACCCGATGCAATCTAAAATCCGGCTGTCCGTGCACTTCTCCACGGGGTAATTCTATAGCCCGTATTAAATACAACGGTGACAACGATCGCAACCTGGTTGTGTCCCGATAATAAATAATACAGATAACGGAAACGACGGCCATATGTCGACCGCTCATCCCGAATAAAAGAATATACATGAACCGGTAACGACGAACACAAGTCGACCATTCGTCCCGAAATAGAATATACAATTGGATAATGCAAGAATTGAAATGCAACAGAAGAATCACAATCAAACACACGAGGGACTATTTGTTGCAACAATCCGCACCAAACCAAGCAAACCAACATCAGATACTTCATATACATACATACAGAATAATTCGACTAAACAATTTTTTTGCAGGTAGATGATCCAATTAAAACTAAACATGCTCCATGCAAATTAAAATATAAAATAATGTCCAAGGTATGAACATAATTGTAAGAAAATACCATTGATCAATTAATTAAAAATTCCCCACAAACCATTAGGCTCGGCTGGAAAAAATATGGCTCTATTAGAGCTAAAAAAAATTTTGGAACGGAAGGGAATCAATAATTAATGATGTTATGGTATAAAGGCAACATTAATTTAATTTAGAACATATGCTTGCAAAACTTTCATGGTTGTAGCCACGTGATAGAAAAAAAAATGCAAAGCAAAATAAAAATGTGAAATTTTATTCATCTTCAACAACAAACGCAATTAGATGTAAACGATCGACTCTGATACCAATATTAGTATTTCGGTATTAGAATCGCAACGTTTGTGGACCGCGGCGGAATGTAAAATCAAAATTATATAAAACTTAGCACAAAAATAACAACCAAGATCATTTCATTTACTAATAATTCCACAAACTAAGAAAACTAGAGAAGGGGTTTAAGATTGCTACAGCTTTGTAGCGTGTCCGTCCATTTGCGGAAGACCCCATCTACACTCCGAGGACACTAGCTAGGCTCCATCTTCGATTGGATCGAGCTTGTAAGGTGACCTTCTTACCAAAGATGATCCACCATGAGATAGCACATCACAAGCTCTAACTAACACTTGATCACATCGAGTGAAGCAACTTACTCACTAAACTTGCTAGGGATTATGTATAAGAGATGTAGTATAAGTGTTCACTAATTTTCTTTCAAGAGTTCCTCTCATTTTCACTCAAGAACTTTTCAAGAAAGCAAAATATGAAGTGTGTTGAGAATGAGTCTAGAATCAATGAGAGTTGTCATATAAAGATCATTTTTTTTTCATCGTTTTCCTTTCAAAATACTAGAAGGCTCCAGAAATTCTCTACACAAATATCTTATTTATGACTTATTTGTAGTTATCATATATCTAAAAATGAGCCATCATCTAGTAACCATCCATCTCTTCGTGTGTCTCCTACACGCACCAAGAATGCATCAATCATACATGTCTATATATGTATATATAAAATAAAGAGAATAAAAGTGAGCATAATATTAGTAAATGTATATTTATATCAATATATAATTATACATTTAATTATTAAATCAACAATTGATTTAATAATCCGGTTATATCAATATAATATCGGCTAATATTATAAATCGCCTGATTAAAATACGTGTATCAAATACACGTGACTAATTGTAATGACTCTGAAATCTCTGTACGGAAATTCTTCTATTACTATACAGAAAAGAGTTTGACAGGCTGTGTATGAGTTATAAGTCACTTTTGCTAAATAAAAGCAAGAAGTCATTTGTAGCTCACTGGTAAAGCCCTTGTACTGCTGTGACATAGCTTGTGTGTTTGATTCCTGTCCGACACAATTTTTTTTCTGATTTTTCTTTTTAACTTTTTGGAAGCCCAAAAGATTGCACGTGCAATACACGGGGAAATGAAAAGTTCAGAAAAATCAAATATATAGAAAATGGTGTAAATACAGAGTTGATCAGATGGCACGAATCTCGAGACAAGAAGATCAAGATTCGACCGGCGGATTTGCCAATAATGCCGGCGGGGACGGCTGAGATGAGCCCAAAATCCTCCGTGTTCTGCACACTCATCTCTTCATCTATCATTAACTCCTCTGCTCTATTTGATTTCCCTGCAATCAAACAGAGACCTTTCATTTCACAATTTAACATCATTTTAATGCTTTTTAATCCACATTTTTAATTTCCAAATCCTAATTCTCCACTATAAATACCACCCCACATTTTGGCTCAGCACCATTCTGAAAATTCTATCCAAAACTCTCTCAAAAGTTCCTAGGTGCAAGTGGAGTAAAGTGGAGTTAGCGAGCAAGCTTCTTCCGTCGAAAATCGAAACTGATTCCAGAGCTCCCGCGACACCATGAAACCCCCCTCCTCTTCTTTTACCTCTTCTTGACATTTTCAAACGGTAAGTCCTTCCCAATCTCTCTTTCTCTTCATTGAAATTCAATTTTAAAACTTATATCGGTAAATGGAGTTATTACCGATATCATTTTTCTAAACCCTAGAAATGCCTTCTCCTTTATACTTTGATCAACCAAATTTTTACACAATACTTGTAACTCTAAATACCAATATTTAGAATCAAGTTTAACCTAGAATCTCATGTGAAACATTCATAATTGAATTTTTTCATTAAAATACCATGAACTTTGATATCACTTCTTTTAGTTTTGATAAAACTATACCTTTAGGAAAAAATTCACGGGGTAACGAATTATCCCACACGTACACTTTTGTTTCATAGCACGATACCTATTTTGTATGAATATTCCTTACGAAGAAAATCTTACAATAAAATACCACATACTTTAAAACCGGGTTTCTTTTAAAATAGTATTTCATATTCCTTTGCAATTATACATCTACAACCCTTGTTAGGGGCCCCGCTAATGGATGGTGTTGTTTATCGCACATCCTGAGGATAGTAGAGCGAGATGCAGACTTTCTCACGGAGCATTCGATCTCAAAATGATATAAATACGGTTTTTAAGAAAAACGAATTTTCAAAATAAAACTAATTTTCTAAAAATTTAAAATTATACAAAATTATAAATCCTTATTTTCATTATATTATGAAACTACTTTTTTATAAAATTGAAAGATTGAAAAATGTCAATAGAATACCATCAAGTTACTAAAAAGACTAGTTTTCAATAAAATACCATAAACTATCAAAATCTAGGTATTCCTCCCTAAAATACCTCAATACTTAAAACACATACTCATGAAAACCCTAAGTAATATAAAAACCCCTCGAGGTTTTACTTTTAACTATATTAAAACATTTTTCATAAAACCCCCTCGAAATATACAAAACAATAATTAAGGATTCTAGTAAATATAGGTTTAAGCGAGATCAATTCTCTTGAGCCTCAGGGATCCGGAGAAAGTGAGTGATTGCCTATTCAGGTTAGAAAATTTAACAGGAGTTATCAATGACAATTGTCTTAGAAAAAGACACAAATCCTGCCGTCCATGTGCAGCAGTTGCCGATAATTTCCGAACCTAAGAATTCAAGAGTTAAATCTGTACAAGTGTCGGACTCAGTCTGAGTCCAATCTCAAGCCTGAATCCAAAATCAAACACAAATACTTGATCATGAACTTGAACATTCGAAATCATCATCAAATTCAAACATGTATACTTTGACTTGAATTTAACATGAATACCAGAACACAATTGTTGCTATTGAAACTGACTTGACTTGAACCATGAATACAACTTGACATGAATATATGAACACTTGACACGAATACCTGATATTGACATGAACTCAATCTTTCTACCTGATGTATTCATTGATTCGAGCAAGGCTATTAATTTAACTGTAATGTAGAATACACGGGGTGTTGGGATAGTTTATGTATGAATCCAACGAAATCTCAGGAGTCCTCCTAGATTATGAATCCATGTCTACTAACACAAGAAAGATATCATGAGGGTCCGAATTTCCATGCTCCTAGATTATATCCTGTTGAGTTTGGAATAGTTCAACACTAGGTTGAAGTCCCGTTACTTACACTTGATTCGAGCCTGTGTTTCCTTATCCTTGAATTACAGCCTATTGGGTTCGAGAACACTCTTGAGATTGGTTGACATTCACCCTTGAACTTACGTTAAATTAGTTTACCCATATAAAGACCTTTTAGGACACTTACATTCACTTCATATTCACTATACCTACACTACACGGCCATGTTGTACTATGCTCATGTTATTTTGCCATGATATATATAGAATTTCATGTTAAATAGAATCGCCATACTTACATTAAATGATATGTTTAAATAACATATCTCCTAGTCCATTAATCCATGAAATACATTTTTATCATTATACTTTATACTTCACACTTATTCCTTGAGGACTTACCGAGTGAAAGTTCGTTGACGGGCACTCCACCCATCTTTGTTTCTTGGAATGTTCGTCAGATACTGTGGAGACTGAGGAGGTGGACACCACTGAGAAGGAGCACGAGCAGATCATGACTCGGGACTAGACTAGCTATCTTTTTCAGTTTATGTATGCCACATGTTTATGCATTTATCTTCTTGTATTGTATTTTCTTTCAGTTGAACTCATGTATTGTAAATGCTTCAAGTTGAATGTAAATAAAGTTGTTGAAGTTTAAATCTCATGTTTATTTCTTGTCATTTTATCTTGCTCATTTTACGCTTAGCGTATTTATTCCGGAAAATAACCTTTTCGAAATAAATACGTCGCGAGCTTGTCACATCACTGTTTCCGTCTACTGGGAAGCGGGGCATGACAGGTTTTGTTGGCGGCCCATGCAGGTCAGTTATGCATGAAGTCTTAAGCAATATATCACAAGAAATATAAAATTCAACAACTTTACATTTCTTGCAATTCCATTTCCGTTGAATTTATCATAATCTTTCTTCTTTATCTAAGGTGATGGATTCTCCCAACAACCCTAGCACCAATGTCAATGGAAGTACACCACCACAACCTACCCTTACCGTTCTACCACCTCAACCTACCGTATCCGCTCCACTCACAGAACAGGCGATGCTTTTGGAGGCTATCAAAAGCCTACTTGAGGGTCAGCAGGCTCAAAGCACGATTTTGCAGGAGCAGACTGCTCTCCTTCAACAAAGTTTCATCCGCTCTGAATCAGAAGCACTAGGAATGAAACAATTTCGTGCATTACACACGAAGAACTTCTCAGGGAAAGAGAAACCACTTGAAGCCAAGAAATGGGCTCAGAGCATAGAAGACGATATAGCTGCAACCCATGTTCCAGAGGTGGCTTGGATCAGAATAGCAAAACTCTAGCTTACTGACAATGCCAGAGTCTGGTGGATGGCTGAGTATAGCCGTCTTGAGCATCCGATCGAGTGGAAGACTTTCCATGATCTCTTTGACGCCAAGTATTTTCCGGAAATCGCACACTTCGAGATGGAACAGAAGTTCATTCACCTACAACAAGGATCCATGCGGGATAAGTTGGTGGATGAGTATGATGCAGAATTCACCATGCTCGGTAGATTTGCCGCCCATATAATTCCTACTGTAGAAATCAGAGCCAGGCGCTTCCAGCAAGGATTAGACCCTGAGATCCTGGCTTCCCTAGCAACGAGAGAATACCTAACACATGAAGCAGTTTTGAAGTCAGCCCGTCACTATGAAGCTGTCATTAAGAAGAAGGGAAGGCCATAGTCGGTCGGTATGAAACGTTCCTCCAACCAGATTACTGGAGGATCCTCTTCTAGGCCAACTCTCTCAGCGCCAGCTATGAGGCCAGGAGGATCATTTTCCGAGACCGAATCAAACTTTTGTATCTATTGTAAGAGGACCGAACATCAAGTCAAGCATAGCCGTCAAGCGAATGGTCTTTGTTTGATATGTGGATCACCCTCACACACTGTAGGAACTTTCCCACTGTAACGACTCTGAAATCTTAGTACGGAAATTCTTCTGTTAAAAAAACAGGATAGAGTTTCACAGCCTGAGTACAAGTTATAAGTTAATTATGTTTAAAAACAGTAAGAAACAACTTGTAGCTCACTGGTAAAGCCCTTGCACTACTGTGACGTAGCCCCTGTGTTCGAAACCTATTAGACACATTATATTTTTCTGATTTTATTTTTTAAAACTTTTTGGAAACCCAAAAGTTTACACGTGCAATGCACATAAAAATGAAAAGATAGAGAAAACAAACATGTGCACAATGTTGTAAATACTGGCGTGAACACGTGGTACCAATCCACCGGCCCCCCTCACCAAATTGACTGATGAGATTGCTCCTAGGGCCAGTACCGACGGTCGGCATATGGAAAAAGATGCTCGGGCTTTGCACACTCGACTCTTGTCCTACCCCTAACTCTCCTGCACTGTTTGATTACTCTGCAATCAAACATAGACCCTTCAATTCCCTATTTATCATCTTTTTAATACATTTTAATTCATCTTTTTAATTCCAAAACCACAATTCCATACTATAAATACTACCCCATGCCCCAGCCCTTCATCATTCTGAAATTCCTAGCCAAAATTCTCAGAATTTCTCAAGTACAAGAGAAGTATAAGTGGAGTTAGCAAGCGGTCAACTTCCGGCGAAGAATCGAAGCAATTCCGACGACCCCGCGACACCACGACGACAACAATCTATCCTCCTACCTCTTCTTAATATAACCAAGCAGTAAGTCCTTTTCAATTCCTGTTCTTCTTCCTTAAAAAGCTTTTTTCAAAACATGTCGGTAAGTGGAGTTAATACCGACATTTTATTCTAAACCCTAGAAATTACACTTTTTCTTAAGCATTTCTTATTCATATTTCTACACCTTACTTGTTAACATAAAACTAATGTTTAGAGCCAACTTTTCACTCAAAAATATCATGAAACATAAATTTAATTAAATTTTTACATTAAAATACCATGAAGTTTAGATATATCATCTTATATTCCTTTGTTTAAATATACCTTTAGAAAACTTCACGGGGTAATGACTTACCCCTCCCAAACACACATGGTTCCATAGCACGATACTCTTTGAAGGTATTTTTGTGCCGAATACAATATATTTCATTAAAATACCATTTACTTTAAAAACGATTTTCTTTGGAATTGTATTTTAAAATTCCTTTGCAAATAAGCCTCTACAACCATTTTTAGGGGACCCGCTATTGGATGTTGCGGATTATCGCACATCCTTGGGCTAAAAGAGCGAGATGCAGACCTCCTCGTGGAGCATTTGGTCTCGAAAGGTTTTTAAATACGGTTTTTAAGAAAAACGCATTTTTCTACTTAAAATAAAATTATTTTTTTATAATTATATAAATATTACAAATTCATATATTTTCAAAATATAACAAACTTACATTTTTTCTAAAGATGAAAGATTACAAGTTTCCTCAAAATACCATCAAGATACCAATAAAAGTTAAGCTTTACAATAAAATACCATGAACTTTCCAAACTAAGCTATTATCACTAAAATACCTCAAATCTCTAAAATTTACATCCATGAAAACCCTAAATAATATAAATAAGTTCTCGGTTATTTTGAAACTATATTAAAAATATTTTTCATAAAACCCCCTCGAGTTATATAAAATTACTTTTAAGGACTTTAGTAAATATAGATTTAAGAAGGATATTCTCTTGAGCCCCAGGGATCCGGAGAAAGTGAGTGCTTGCCTATTTAAGGTAGAAAACTTAACGGTGTTATTAATGGTAATTGTCTTGGAAAAAGACACAAATCCTGCCGTCCATGTGCAGCAGTTACAGATAACTCCCGAACCTAATTCAGGATCTAAATCAATTACAAGTGTCAGACTCAAGTCTGAATCCAAAATCAAAACTTGAATCTAAAACCAAACACGAATACTTGATCATGAACTTGAACACACGAAATCAATGTTGAACTCAAACAGGTACACTTGACCATTGATCATGAATCGGGACACTTGTACTTGACTCAATCAAAACATGAATATTTGAACACTATGACTTGACTCGAACCATGAATACAAATTGACATGAATATATGGATACTTGATCTATACATGAACTCAATCTTGCAACTCGATATATTCATGAATTTGAGCAAGGCTGGTAATTTTAGCTGTAACTTAGCATATACGGGGTGCTGGGGTAGTTCATGCGTGAATCTAACGAAATCTCTAGAGTCCCACTAGATCATAAATCCATGTCTACTAACACAAGCAAACTATCATGAAGGCCCGTATTTCCTAGCTCCTGGATTACAGTCTGTTGAGTTTGGAATACTTCAACACTAGGTGAAATCCCGTTACTAACGCTTGATTTGGGCCCGTGGTTCTTTACCCCTGTTAGGTTCGAGAACACTCTTGAGATTGGTTGACATTCACCCTTGAACTTACATTAAATTAGGGTACCCAAGTAGAGACTGTTAAGACACTTACAGTCACTGCATGTTCAACATATCTACACTACACAACCATGTTATAATTGTTTGCCATGCTCATGCTATATTGTCATGTTTACCTACTTACCATACTTGTTCACATATATTACGATAGAACTGCATGCTAAATAAACTTTCCATGTTTACATTAAACGACATGCTGATACAACATACCTCATACTCACTTGTTCATATTATACTTTTACTTTATCATTACACTTTATACTTCATTTCATTTCTTGGGGACTTACCGAGCGAAAGTTTGCTGACGGGCATTCCACCCCCCTTTGTTTTCTTGGAATGTTCGTCAGATACTGTGGAGACTGAGGAAGTAGACATCTCAGAGGAGGAGCACAATCAGATTGAGACCCAGGCCTAGACCAGTTATCTTTTCTCAGTTTATGTATGCCACTTGTTTAGGCATTTCCATTCTTGTATTTTTCTTCAGTTGATATCATGTATTGTAAATGAATCAAGTTGAATGTAAATAAAGCTTTTGAATTATAAATCTCATGTTAATTTTCTTGTCATTTTATATTTCTTATTTTACACTTAGCATATTTATTCCGGGAAATGACCTTCTCGAAATAAATACGTCGCGGGTCTCGTTACGTACCTACTTCCGTCTACTGGGAAGCGGGGCGTGACTGGTTTTATTGGTGGCCAATGCAGGTCCGTTCTGCATAAAGTCATAAGCAATATATAACAAGAGTTATAAGATTCAACAACTTTACATTCTTTGCAATTCAATTTCCGTTGAATCTATCCTAATCATTCTTCACTATCTAAGGTGATGGATTCTCCCTGCAATCCTAGCAACAATTATGGAAGTACACCACCACCTATCCTTACCGTCCTACCATCTCCACCTACCATAGACGCACCACTCACAGAACAGACGATGCTTCTGGAGGCTATCAAAAGCTTACTTGAGGGTTAATAGGCTCAAAGCACGATTTTGCAGGAGCAGACTGCTCTCCTTCAACAGAGTTTCATCCGCTCTGAAGCAGAAGCACCGGGAGTGAAACAATTTCGAGCGTTACACCCGAAGAACTTCTCAGGGAAGGAGAAACCACTTGAGGCCGAGGAATGGGCACAGAGCATTGAAGACGACCTAGCTGCAGCTCAAGTTCCAGAAGTGGCTTGGGTCAGAATAGCAAATCTCTAGCTTACTGACAATGCTAGAATCTGGTGGAAGGCCGAGGAGAGTCGTCTTGAGCAGCTAATCGAGTGGAAGACTTTTCTTGATCTCTTTGATGCCAAATATTTTCCGGAAACCTCATACTTCGAGATGGAACAGAAGTTCATTCACTTGCAATAAGGATCTATGTGGGATAAGTCAGTAGACAAGTACGATGCTGAATTCACCATGCTCAGCATATTCGCTGCCTATCTAATTCCTACAGCAGAAATCAGAGCCAGGCGCTTCCAGTAAGGATTAGACCCGGAGATCCAGGCTGCCCTAGTAACGGGAGAATATCTGACACATGAAGCAGTTTTGAAGTCAGCCCGTCGCTATGAAGCTGTCATTAAGAAGAAAGGAAGGCTACAGTTGCTCGGTATGAAATGTCCCGCCCATCAGATTACTGGAGGAGCCTCTCCTAGGCCAGCTCTGCCAGTGCCAGCTATGAGACCAGGAGGATCATTTTCCGAGACTGAACCGAACTTTTGTGTATATTGTAAGAGGATCAGACACCAAGTCAAAGATTGCAGTCGAGTGAATGGTCTTTGTCTGATATGTGGATCATCCTCACACACTATAGGAACTTGTCCACACAACCGAACTGGCCCAGCCCCCGCAGCTAGACCGGCTATTCAAGCTCCACTTACTCGTTAGCTCTTCCTGCACCTCCACGTAGACCACCTTCACCTCGTCAGCTATCGATGTATCAGCATGAACAGAGAAATGTGCAGAGACGTCAAGCTTACATCTTGGTGGCCGTAGAAGCCGAAGCTATAGGTCAAGGTAACACTGGTAAATCCCCTCCCATCTTTTTCGGCTTTTTCAAACCCTTGCATCCTTTCGCTCTTTCAAATATTTTCAAGCACCTTCGGTACAATATCAGTAGTTCTTTCACCACCGCTATAATTTAATTTTTCTTGAATTTGTTACAACTTCCTTGTATAAATTTCGAGGACGAAATTTTTATAAGGAGGGTAGAATGTAACGACTCTGAAATCTTAGTACGGAAATTCTACTGTTAAAAATACATGATAGAGTTTAACTGCTTGAATACAAGTTATAAGTTAATTTTGTTTAAGAACAGTAAGAAACAACTTGTAGCTCACTGGTAAAACCCTTGCACTGCTATGACGCAGCCCTTGTGTTCGAACCCTATCAGATACATTATATTTTTCTGATTTTATTTTTTTAAACTTTTTAGAAGCCCAAAAGTTTACACATGCAATGCACATAAAAATGAAAATACAAAGAAAACAAACATGTGCACATTGTTGTAAATACTGGCGTGAACACGTGGCACCAATCCACCGGCCCCCTCACCAAATCCACCGGCGAGATTGCTCCTAGGGCCGGTACCAACGGTCGGCCTGTGGCAAAAGATGCCTGGGCTTTGCACACTTGACTCTTGGCCTACCTCTAACTCCCCTGCACTATTTGATTACCCTGCAATCAAACTGAGACCCCTCAATTCCCTATTTATCATCTTTTTAATGCATTTTAATTCATCTTTTTAATTCTAAAGCCATAATTCCATACTATAAATACTACCTCATGCTCTAACCCTTCATCATTCTAAAATCCCTAACCAAAATTCTCAAAATTTCTCAAGTACAAGTGGAGTTAGAAAGCAGTCAACTTCCGGCGAAGAATCGAAGCAATTCTGACGACTCCGCGACGCCACGATGACAAAAATCTATCCTCCTACCTTTTCTTAATATAACCAAGCGGTAAATCCCTTTCAATTCCTCTTCTCCTTCCTTGAAAAGCTTTTTTCAAAATATGTCGGTAAGTGGAGTTAATACCGACATTTTATTTTAAACCCTAGAAATTACACTTTTTCTTAAAAATTGCTCATTCATATTTCTACACCTTACTTGTTAACATAAAACTAACGTTTAGAGCCAACTTTCATTCAAAAATATCATGAAACATAACTTTAATTTAACTTTTACATTAAAATGCCAAGAACTTTAGATATGTCATTTTATATTCCTTTGTTTAAATATACATTTAGAAAACTTCACGGGGTTATGACCTACCCCTCACAAACACACATGGTTTCATTGCAGGATACTCTTTGAATGTATTTTTGTGGCGAATACAATATATTTCATTAAAATACCATTTACTTTAAAAACGGTTTTGTTTGGAATTGTATTTTAAAATTCCTTTGCAAATAAGCCTCTACAAACCTTTTTAGGGGACCCGCTATTGGATGTTGCCGATTATTGCACATCCTTGGGCTAGTAGAGCGAGATGCAGACCTCCTCACGGAGCATTCGGTCTCGAAAGGTTTTTAAATACGGTTTTTAAGAAAAGCGCATTTTTCTACATAAAATAAAATTAATTTTTTCATAATTATATAAATATTACAAATCCATATATTTTTAAAATATAAAAAACTTACATTTTTTTATAAAGATGAAATATTATAAGTTTCATCAAAATACCATCAAGATACCAATAAAAGTCAAGCTTTACAATAAAATACCATGAACTTTCCAAGCTAAGCTATTATCACTAAAATACCCCAAATCCCTAAATTTTACATCCATGGAAACCCTGAATAATATAAATAACTTCTCGAGCTTATTTTGAAACTATATTAAAAATATTTTTCATAAAACCCCTCGAGTTATATAAAATTACATTTAAGAACTTTAGTAAATATAGGTTTAAACGGGATCAATTCTCTTGAGTCCCAGGGAGCCGGAGAAAGTGAGTGCTTGCCTATTTAAGGTAGAAAACTTAACGGTGTTATCAATGATAATTATCTTGGAAAAAGACACAAATCCAGCCGTCCATGTGCAGCAGTGACCGATAACTCCCGAACCTAATGTAGGATCTAAATCAGTTACAAGTGTCTGACTCAAGTCTGAATCTAACTCAAGTTTGAATCCAAACTCAAAACCTGAATCTAAAACCAAACACGAATACTTGATCATGAACTTCAATACATGAAGTCAATATTGAAATCAAACAGGTATACTTGACCATTGATCATGAATCAGAACACTTGAACTTGACTCAATCAAAACATGAATATTTGAACACTATGACTTGACTCGAACCATGAATACAACTTGACATGAATACGTGAATACTTGATCTATACATGAACTCAATCTTGCAACTCGATGTATTCATGGATTCGAGCAAGGCTGGTAATTTTAGCTGTAACTTAGCATATACGGTGTGCTGGGGTAGTTCATGGGTGAATCCAATGAAATCTCAGGAGTCCCACTAGATCATGAATCCATGTATACTAACACAATCAAGTTATCATGAGGGCCCATATTTCCTTGCTCCTAAATTACAACCTGTTGAGTTTGGAATACTTCAACACTAGGTTGAAATTCCGTCACTAACACTTGATTCGGGCCCGTGGTTCCTTACCCCTGGATTACAGCCTGTTGGGTTCGAGAACACTCTTGAGATTGGTTGACATTCATCCTTGAACTTACGTTAAATTAGTGTACCCAAGTAGAGACTGTTAAGACACTTACAGTCACTGCATGTTCAACATATCTACACTACACGACCATGTTATAATTGCTTGCGATGCTCATGCTATACTGTCATGTTTACATGCTTACCATGCTTATTCACATATATTACGATAGAACTGCATGCTAAATAAACTTGCCATGTTTACATTAAATGACATGCTGACACAACATACTTCATACTGACTTGTTCATATTATACTTTTACTTTATCATTACACTTTATACTCCATTTCATTTCTTGGGGACTTACCGAGCGAAAGTTCGTTGACGGGCATTCCACTCACCTTTGTTTTCTTAGAATGTTCGTCAGATACTGTGGAGACTGAGGAGGTAGACATCTCAGAGGAGGAGCACGATCAGATTGACACCCAGGCCTAGATCAGTTATCTTTTCTCAGTTTATGTATGCCACTTGTTTAGGAATTTCCATTCTTGTATTTTCCTTCAGTTGATATCGTGTATTGTAAATGAATCAAATTGAATGTAAAAAATCTATTGAATTATAAATCTCATATTAATTTTCTTGTCTTTTTATATTGCTTATTTTACTGTGGAGACAGAGGAGGTAGACATCTCAGAGGAGGAGCACGATCAGATTGAGACCCAGGCCTAGATCAGTTATCTATTCTCGGTTTATGTATTCCACTTGTTTAGGCATTTTCATTCTTGTATTTTCCTTCAGTTGATATCATGTATTGTAAATGAATCAAAGTGAATGTAAATAAAGCTGTTGATTTATAAATCTCATGTTAATTTTTTTGTCATTTTATATTGCTTATTTTACGCTTAGCGTATTTATTCCGGAAAATGACATTCTCGAAATAAATATGTCGCAGGCATCGTCACGTACATACTTCCGTCTACTGGGAAGCGAGGCGTGACACCCACACAATCGAACTGGCCCAGCCCCTACAGCTAGACCAGCTATTCAAGCTCCACCTACTCATTTAGCCATTCCTGCACCACCTCCACGCTGACCACCTTTACCTCGTCAGCCATCGATGTACAAGCGTGTACACAGAAATGTGCAGAGACGTTAGGTTTTCACTTTGGCGGCTGTAGAGGCCAAAGCTATAGATCAAGATAACACTGGTAAATCTCTTTTCCTCTTTTTCAGCCTTTTCAAATTCTTGCATCCTTTTGTTCTTTCATCTACCCAAACATTTTCATGCACTTTCGATATAATATCAGTAATTCCTTCACCATTGCTGTAATCAAATTTTTCTTGAATCTGTTACAATATCCATGTATAAATTTCAAGGACGAAAATTTTATAAGGAGGGTAGAATGTAACGACTCTGAAATCTCTGTACGGAAATTCTTCTGTTACTATATAGAAAAGAGTTTGACAGCCTGTGTATGAGATATAAATCACTTTTACTAAATAAAAGCAAGAAGCCACTTGGAGCTCACTGGTAAAGCCCTTGTACGGCTGTGACATAGCCTGTGTGTTCGATTCCCGTCAGACACAAATTTTTTCTGATTTTTCTTTTTAACTTTTTGGAAGACCAAAAGATTGCACGTGTAATACATGGGGAAATGAAAAGTTCAGAAAAATCAAACATGTAAAAATTGGTAAAAATACAAAGTTGATCAGATGGCATGAATCTCGAGGCCAGAAGCTCAAGATTCGACCGGCGGATTTGCCAATATGGCCGGCGGGGACGGCTGAGATGAGCCTAAAATGCTCCGTGTTCTGCACGCTCGCCTCTTCAGCTACCCTTAACTCCTCTACACTGTTTGATTTCCCTGCAATCAAATAGAGACCCTTCATTTCATAATTTAACATCATTTTAATGCTTTTTAATCCATATTTTTAATTCTCAAACCCTAATTCTCCACAATAAATACCACCCCACACTTTGGCTCAACACCATTCTGAAAATTCTAGACAAAACTCTCTCAGAAGTTCTAAGGTGCAAGTGGAGTTAGCGAGCAAGTTTCTTCCGTCGAAGATCGAAGCCGATTCCGGAGCTCCCGCGACACCACGAAACCTCCCTCCTCTTCTTTAACCTCTTCTTGATATTTCCAAACGATAAGTACCTCCCAATCTCTATTTCTTTTCATTGAAATTCAATTTTAAAACTTATATTGGTAAGTGGAGTTATTACCGATATTCTTTTTCTAAACCCTAGAAACTCCTTCTCCTTTATATTTTAATCAACCAAATTTTTACACAATACTTGTAACTCTAAATACCAATGTTTAGAATCAAGTTTAACCTAGAATCTTATGTGAAACAACCATAATTGAATTTTTTCATTAAAATACCAAGAACTTTGATATCACTTCTTTTAATTTTGATAAAACTATGCCTTTAGGAAAAACTTCACGGGGTAACGACCTACCCCACACGTACACTCTTGTTTCATAGCACGATACCTATTTGAAAATGTTTCCTAGCGCTACCATTATGTTTAAACCGGTATCAAGCATGCAATTTTCAAAAATTTAGGATGCTAAGGTACACTAACCTAGAATATAACTAGAGTATTAGGGTTTATATGATGATATATCAAATTCTAACTAAGTGAAAGAAATAACAACCTTTGTAGATCGAGTCATTCACTTCTATAGCTCCGGGTAGTAGTCCCTATGACTCCTCTAGGCTCCACTTGAAGAAGGAACGAGCTTACTTCGCGATCTTCGTGTCGAAGATGATTCACCTTGAATCTTCTCTAATTCAAGATACCTCTTCACTAATCCACTATTAGTGAATGAAACAACCTATACTTAATGGCTAATAGAGTGTAGGTTGATGAAGTAGGAGTATAAGCTCACTTAGAAAACTCTAAATCTCTAGGGTTCACAACTCATGTGAGGGTTAGATCTTGAAGCAAAAGGAAAAAGAAGGAAAATGGAGAGAGCTAAGGAAAAATGAGCTAGGGTAAAAATGAAGAAGTGTGAAGAATGGCTTAATAAATCATTCACTTATTGAAGCATGCAATAAAATGCAATAATAAATTGCAACCATGCTTGTATAGTGAGCACAAATGAATAAACAAATGATCAAGCCATACTTCACCCATTCCACAAATATCTCTCCTTTTTCCACCTCATATTTCTATTTTCTCAAAATAGAAATGCCATGCTTCATTATATATATATATATATATATATATATATATATATATATCACACACACACACACACACACATATATATATATATTAAGAGAAATAAATAATTAGTGAGAAATAATATTAGTTAATATATAATTATATCAAATATATATATATATATATCAAATTATTAAATCAACACTTGATTTAATAATCCGGTTATATCATATATAACCGATTAATATCATTTATCTGTATATCATATTATCAAATCAACACTTGATTCAATAATCCGGTTATATCACATATAACCTGACCGATTACAAATGTCGCCAGATTAGAATACGGTATCACATACGCGTATTTAATCAGGCTCCCGCACATATCAGCATATGTGCCCTACTTCGTTTCGCTTGAACTATGAAATCTCTGTGTGGGACTCTAAAGACTCGTCAATACGCCAGCGGTAGGTAATGATCACATCAGTTACCTACAAGCCGTCAGCGGTACTAGCTGGACGTAACGGCTACCCAGGTATTGAGCGATTAGAAGATCAACAAGAAAGCTTGTCCAAACTCGCATAAAGCCTATAAGTAACACTTACCGTACAGTCCGATCTCTTCGTCTGATATGTCGCATATTGGGTCTAGGGGTGGAATCGTCAGACCCCAGTAACTTGATAAGTCATGCCGATGTGTGGCTCATAACGGTTCGAGAAATTACTGATAACTCTTACCAGTAAATCTCATCAGCCCTGGTCAGGGACTTACTGTTATAGAAAATCAAGCATAGCACAACATTAACTCCAAATACCGGGAGAGACGAAATCCCTCCTATCGCTCACTGCCTCCATGTGACTCGGGACTGTACCCAAAATCCATCCGTTTACACGACTCCTTTGAGCCGTGGTAGAGAGGAAATCGAAGCATAGTAGGAACCACACAAGACACTATGACGATATCGGGTCTACAGACTACTGTACCAGTGTCACCAGAGAACTGCTATCTGACGATAGGTATAGTACCATCTAGGAGTTCTTGGCGCATCCTGTTCAGTTTACCCATTCTCTAATGAGCACATGTGTACAATCTTTGATTTCAAACACCAATAGTTATGGGATCAACCATCTCCTCCTACATGGTCAAGAAATGTACACACTAGTCTACTCTGGAATATTGATGTCCTGTTTCGATACTCCCTCGACTAGGAACAGGTAAAGGATGTGCTTGTGGACTACACAAGTCCCAGTAGTATGATCCGTATCATATTCCTGGTAGTCAAGCAAACATTCTAAGGGCTTTATCAACATGTATTAGAGAGACAATATAATAATACAAGTGTATATGTTAAGATAAAGAGCAACCGGATAACATACTATCATGTTGAGCAAGAAAGTCCTCTATATATATGTCCAAGCATCCACTAAAAAATCATACAATAATGGCCTCTAGGGTATACATATGCCTAACAATCTCCCACTTGCACTAAGGCCAGTTGTTGTAGTATCTCATACCCAACATCCCAAAAATTCTCTCAAACTGCGGTGGGAGAGGGCCTTCGTGAGTGGATCCGTTGTGTTTGTAAGTCGATGTACTACACCCCACGAGTTGCGGGGAGGCGGAAATATGAAAAACGATCTTGTTCTTTGGACTAACATCGACTAACCACAAGAATCATTGCTAAACTATAACTAACATATACATAGGAGTTGTTAACTACTATGAAAAGAGATTATACCTAGTGAACCTAGTCCTTCGTCTTTTCGTTCTCCACCTCCTCTTCGGCCTTCTCTACGTAATAGACGATCCACCCGTGAGCTTCTACTCCAAGCTTCACCTCTAATCTTGAGGTAACTAGGTTTCTTTAGTTGCTAATCAATGGTACCTAGGTGATATAGAGTATGGTTATGGATAAATTAGTCTATCTAATCCTTGATCTCAACACATGAGGGGTAGGATTAGGGTTTGAAGAGTGAGAGAGCTTGAGGAGAGAGAAGGTGAGGATAATAATTATAATGAAATAATGAACTCTCTTGAATATATGAAGCATAATCATTTATCAAATTAATAAATAAAATGATTAATCAGCATGCTTCATTTATTCATTATTTGCGATTCACTATATGAGTCATTAACCATTTAATGATGCATTAATGACATGAATGAATCACACAAATGAGTCACTAATTCAATAAATGCTTATGCCACCTAAACCCTAAAGTCATCATCCTTCTAGAAGCTTCCCGCCAAATTACGAGAACGCCCCTCCTATCCATGAAAACACGGAGAAACTTTAGACTGTATAAATCCAATAATCTGATACTAGAATCTGGCTTAAACCAAAGCCGGCTAGTAAAAACTGTCCGAACGTCGTACGTGCGTCTAAACATGTATGCGTCCGAACCCTTGTCGTAAAACCATACGACCTCTATTTCGTTTCTCCTGGAGCAGGGAAACTTTCTATGTGGGACTCTAAAGACTCGACTACTACGCTGGCAGTGGGTTTAACCACAGACCGCAAGCGGCACTAGCTGTACGTAACGGTCCCCAGGTAGATGTCGATAAGAAGGCCGATGAGGAAACCCATCCGAACTCCTACTGAGCCTGATGTGACAATCTCCGTACAGTCTGGTCTGTTCGTCTAGGACAATCATGTATTGGGCCTAGGGGGCGGCAAGCGTCAGTCCCCTAAAAGCGGTATAAGTCGTGTCGGAGCGAAGCCCATTACACCTTGAGAAACTACTGGGAAACCTACCAGTAAATCTCGCTTGACCTGGCCAGGGACTTTGCGTAATGGCTCTCTGACACAGCGCGATATCAACTCCCAATACCGGGAGAGACGAATCCTTTCTAACCGCCACTGCCTCTAAGTGCTTCGGGACTGCACCCAACTGCTACCTGTTTGCACGACTCTTTTGAGCCGTGGTAGGGTAGCAATCTAAGAACAGTGGGAACACACTCGAGGCGAAGCAGCAGTGTCAAGTCTGCGGACTATGCTGTACTCATGTCACCTGGGAACTATTAACCGACGACGGGTATAATACCAACCAATAGTTCCCTGCGAGTCCTGTCCGGCGTACCCGTAACCCAACGAGCACCTATATACTATCTCTAGTACGACGTACTGATGGCTGTGGGACAGACCATCTCCCCAACTGGGATGAAAAGCGTACACACTAGTCTACTCCGGAGTATCGATGCCCTGTCTCGATAATCCTACGACTAGGGACCTGAAAAAGGATGTGCTTGTAGACTACCCAGCCCCCACTAGTGTGACTGCCATCACAACGCTGGTAGTCAAGCAAGATCCTAAGGGCTCTATCAATACGTACACACATATTAAGATAGAGAAAACCAAGTAGCATACTACTATGTTTAGCAAGACTGTTATATAACTGTGAATATCCCAAGCTTCCATTAAGTAATATACAAGCTAGTATGATACAATAATGACCCCTATGGCATATACACTAACAGTGTTATCCTTCGTGTCAACTATCCTGACCTCGATCTTCCGTCGATCTACTATCTCCCGGATCAGGTGATACCGCCTAAGAATATGTCTGGATCTCTGATGGGACCGGGGTTTCTTGGCCAAAGCCACAACTCCATTGTTATCACAATACAAAGGTATTGTATGCTCAATGGATGGAACCACACCAAGTTCAGCAATGAACTTCTTCATCCAAACAGCCTCTTTGGCGGCATCGTTGGCAGCGATATATTTAGCCTCCATCGTCGAGTCTTCTATGATATCTTACTTGGAACTCTTCCAACATACCGCCCCTCCATTGAGGCTGAAGACAAAACCCGAGACTGACTTACTGTCGTCCTTATCACTCTGGAAGCTCGAATCGGTACAGGACTCCACCTGGAGTTCACCGTTACCATACACCAAGAACTTTTCTTTAGTCCTTCTCAAGTACTTAAGAATGTTCTTCACAGCTGTCCAGTGCTTTTCCCAGGATCTGATTGATACCTACTCACTACACTCAGTGCGTAAGCTACATCCGGTCTGGTACATAACATCACATACATGATAGACCCAACTGCAGAAGCATAGGGTATCACTGTCATGCGAGCCCTTTCCAAATCAGTCTTGGGAGACATCTTTTTGGAGAGAGTGATTCCTGAGCAAGCGGGTAAATTACCACGCTTAGAATCTTCCATACTAAACATCTTTAGTATGGTGTCTATGTACCTGGATAGGGACAATTCCAACATCCGCTTAGATCTATCTCTATAGATCTTTATCTCTAGGATGTAGTAAGCATCACCTAGATCCTTCATAGAGAACTTATGTGATTAGAAGAGATTGACTGAGTGTAGCATAGGAATATCATTTCCTATCAAAAGTATATCATCCACGTACAATACAAGGAATACAACCTTACTCTCTAGAACCTTTTTGTATATACAAGGTTCATATACGTTTTTTATAAAGTCAAACTCTTTGACCACGACATCAAAATAGACGTTCCAGCTCCGCGATGCCTGCTTTAATCCGTAAATTTATTTAAGCAGCTTGCACACCCTTCCGCTGCTCCCACTGTCTACGAAGCCCTCTGCCTGAGTCATGTACACGCTCTCTCTTAAATCACCATTTAGAAAAGCCGTCTTGACGTCCATCTGCCAGATTTCGTAGTCATGATATGCAGCAATGGCAAGTAGGATCCTGATGGACTTAAGCATAGTGACTGGAGAAAAGCTTTCATTATAATCGATACCAGGTCGTTGACGAAATCTTTAGCAACTAGTCTAGCTTTGAAAGTCTCAACCTTTCCATCTACACCAATTTTCTTCTTAAAGATCCACTTGCTCCCGATGGGTTTTACCCCTTTAGGAGCAACTTCCAAAGTCCATACTTTGTTGGTGTACATGGATTCCATCTCAGATCGCATAGCATCCAGCCATTTCACAGAGTCCCCACTTGTGATGGTCTGCTCAAAACTAGTTGGGTCATCATCTTCCATGATGTAATCGTCGCTCCCACCGTCTATGAGAAAACCATAGTATCTCTCAGGTGGATGAGGAATCATACTAGATCTGCGGAGTGGCTGAGATTCGTCGGAGACTATTGGATCCTCCGGTTCTATCAAATCATCAGTTGTAGTTTGTGTTGTTGGAACTTCTTCCAGCTCTACCTCATTACCACTAATTTCTTTTATAAGAAATTCCTTTTCTAAAAAGGTGGCATGTTGAGCAACAAACACATTTTGTTCCTCACTGTGGTAGAATAGATATCCATGTGAATTCTTTGGATACCCTACAAACTTGCAAAGAATTGATTGTGCCTTGAGTTTGTCTGGATTCTATTTTTTAACATAGGCCGGACAACCCCATATCTTAACTCGTTTAAGATATGGTATCATTCCACTCCATATCTCATATGGTGTTTTAGGCACAGATTTTGATGAAACTTGATTCAATAGGTATGCATCTGTCTCAAGTGCATAACCCAAAAAGGAAATAGGTAACTCAGCAGTACTCACCATAGAGCGCACCATATCTAATAGGGTGCGATTCTTCCGCTCTGATACTCCATTGTGCTGTGGTGTATACAGAGGAGTAAGCTGAGAGAATCCCATTCTCTTTTAAGTATTCTCGGAATTCTGTGCTCAGGTATTCTCCTCCCCGATCAGATCGTAACATTTTAATACTTTTACCCGTCTGGTTTTCTACTTCGTTCTTATATTCCTTGAATTTCTCAAAAGCTTCAGATTTGTGTTTCAACAGGAACACATGTCCGAATCTTTAGAGATCATCGAAGAATGTAATGAAGTATGAGGAACCATTCCTGGCATGTGTAGACATAGGACCGCATACATCACTATGTATCAGTCCCAAGAGTTTAGTAGCTCTTTCTCCGTGTCCAGTAAACAGAGTTTTGGTCATCTTGCTTTTGAGACATGACTAGCAAGTTTCATAAGATGTAAATTCGAACTGATTTAAATATCCATCTTTATGCAACTTAGCTAGTCTTGTCGCATTGATATGACCAAGTCTACAGTGCCGCAAGAAGGCTTCGTTCATTTCTGAACTTTTCCTCTTATATGTGTTCTGTATATTTAGAACTGTAGTTTTATTTAGAACGTATATACCATTACATAACGTACCAAACCCAATCAACACTTGATTTAGGAAAATGTTCATAACATTATCCTCTAATGCAAAATTATATCCTTCTTTATGCAACAAAGAAACTGATATAATATTATACATCATTTTTGGTACGTAATAACAGTTGTTCAAAATCAATGTATTACCATTTGGTAATACTAGGTGATATTCGCCAACTGTTTTGGCTGCAACAATTGCTTCTTCCCTACTTTGAGAGACATATCACCCTTTCCCAGTTCTCTATCTCTCCTTAACCCATGTAACAAATTACATATGTGGGATCCTGATCCGGTATCCAATACCCAGGACGTAGAGCATACTGAGAAACAGTTCTCGGTAATGAACACACCCGAAGAAGATGCATCAGCATGCTCTTTCTTCGTTCGGGTTGCGTAGGAATTCTGATATTCCCCTATTCCTTGCTCAAACTTATGACAATCATAAGAAAAAGCGGAACCAACGTTCCCCAGCTCAGTATAATAAGCGTGTTCGGTCAATACATCCATATTATTATCTTGATAAAGGCGTGTCATTGGTCGCTATCTGAAGAGAGAGAGAAGGAAACATTTTAGCGTGCGCTCTTGCAATATTAGATTGGTTATTATCTTATCAAATCAGGATGGCTCCCACTATTTTTATCAAATCTCCCTTCAAACCCTAAAATGTAAGATTAGCCGGGATTAATTACATCCTACAAGTTCTCCAATCGATCAGCTAGGCAGGTATTGGTACTCCGAGAGAGTTTCCCCATGCTTTTGCTTGGAACTAATTAAATTACCTCGTTCCCGCAGGGGCATAACCCCGTTAACACCTTTCTTAGACACCTACTGGATCAGCTAATTGTAAAGTGAAAAACTCTCCCAGGAGTAACACTTACTCGTAGTGGGTATCGGGATCCAACTATCTCATAGAAGGTATGCAATCTCATTGCAAATTTCAACACATGAAATTCCCGATATCTGTTTTTACCCCAAGCGGTTTATGACCTTGACAAGGTCAACAAACCATAAACCGAAAGTCAAGTTCAACCCGTTTATTTCGTGATTGAATTAAACTCACTTACACGACCCTTGACAAGGTCAACAAGGTCATACGACTAGCCTAATCCAATCGCATCACATGCTGCAGATAAGCACTAATCAGCTAACGCACACTACGTCTTGACAAGGTCAACAAACGCAACACGAATACTAAATAGTCCTTATCTGAAATGATGGAGGGTTATGACTGGTTTTGAAGAGAACCTTTAGCGTAATGAACTTGATATCGTTGCAGAATCTAGTATTTTGAAAAAGGAGTGATTTTTGTAGCATTTGCTAGTTTTGCTAAAGAGGTGATGGCATGCTCTCGACGTGTCGCGTATTCAAAATTCTAAAGTTAACCGCGATCAAGACGGTGTCACTTTGCAGCTAGCCGGTTGAGCACGGGTCGATCCGCAAGGAGATGGTTGTTTGTCCGTTCGAGTCTTAGACGAGTCAATAAAGAATGTGTATGTTTATGTTCAGTTCTATCCTAAGTGTTCGTATTTATTTTCAAGTAAGCTTGTTAAGGTTAAGATTGGTTAATAGAGTTAGGATTAGTCTTGTGCTTATCTTTTGCCATTCTTAAAACGATATTGGGATAATCGAAAGTAGCGGGGATTAGGAGGACATAGGAATGGGATTTGTGAGTTTAAGCGAGCTTTCCAACGCTAAATCCATTCCTAGTGCCCCTTGTCCGTCCGCTAAATACACTTATCCCAACCCTCCGCCAAACACCCGCAATCATGTATCCAATTAAGTCACAACTACATGTCACGTTGTAGTGCTCTTAAAGGACTTCTCGACTTAGGTTGCGGCTACATGTCACGTATAGCATGCCTAAGTGAGGGGGTTGCGTTTGTTTGGTCGGGGTTTGTTTCAAGATGTTTGGCGAAGAGAAGCACAAGGGATTTTTCCGTCCCTCATACCACCTTCCTTAGCCTTAACAAGTGCGGAAATTATTCACACATTATAAAAGGAAATAAAAACAAAACAAGAAGGAAGAAAAGAAGGAAAAGGAAAATACGGTTTTACAAATGTGCAAGCTAAGTACTTGGGTCCTCACCTAAACAAGGAACTCCGTCGAGTATCATCACTTGGAAATAATACGGAAAAGAGAAGAGAAGGAAAATAAAACAAGCAAAGAAATAATAACAACTACTTAACAACAATAATAAAGTTACACTAGAAATTAAAATAAAATGCAAGAATTAAAAGATACAAAATAAAAAACCCTCATTTTCATTTCATCATCCACTCAATGCTCTCACTACATTTTAATGGAGAAGACATGAAGAAGAAGAAGGAGAAGAACTAAAGCTAAACTAAATCCTAACAAAAAGAGGCATAAAAAGAAGACCCTTAGTTTGGCACAAAACTGGGCTATTTATAGGCTGAGTGCTGAAACCCTATGGCAAGATTCTCTACTCAAATGAAGTTACCAAACTACTCTAAAAATCCGAGTTGACACTGAGTCAACTCGGCTGCGGATCCGCCGCGAATCGGCCATTTTGGCCACGGATCCGCGCTTCTTTGAGGGAGTTGGGTTGTCGTTTTTTCTGGGTTTTCTTGTGTTGCTCTCTTCTGTTGTTCTACATGCTCCAAATTGCATATTGCTTCCACAATTTCTTCAGATCTGCAACAGTCCAAAATGACTTCAAAAATAATTCTCTTGACCTTATCTCCCTCGAGCTCCGCGCACCCATTGATTCTTGTGCTGCCCCTCTCGTGCTCTGTGCTTGTCCGAGACACGAATGACCGCTGTCATTTGTCTTATCTCTGGAACTGGTACACGACACTGGACGGATACGGATGACCGGAACCCGGCTTTTTTCAGTTGGCAACAGATATTCTGTATTTTTGCATAACTGTGGAGATTTTGTATCATTTGCGTTTTTTTGGACTAGGAACCTGTAGCCTGTAAATATGTAGCAAATACGGATTAAAAGCACCTGCCTATAAATAAACGAGCATAAGAATGAGCGGTAATAAATGCAATATTCTGGTATGAACAAATACCCTCAAACTTAACTTTTGCTCGTCCCGAGAAAAACCAATTATTCACAAAAAGTCCTAACCTCACTTTCGTAGGGAACGCGATTGCACTGAGCTCATGCAACAAGCCGTTAAACCTCTAGGTGTCCCTAGTAGGAGGAGTGTTGTCTCCTGAGGGTTTTCAGCGGATTACACCCACAAAATCTCGTTAAGCTAGCGTCATAAGTTAACATCGATTCTACTCCTACAGTTTAGTATCTACGTTAGAAACTCTATTATCCTAAGTTAGAAATATCCAACCCTTATGTTTCACACCTCCTTTCTGTTTAACTTAGATCCTATACGTTCCAAAAAGTTTAGAAAGATGTTGGTATCTCCTGATTTTTCCTTTTAAAGTACGGTCTTAAATCAAGGATTTTTATCAACTTTACAGAAAAAATAAGTCTTATTCTCTATTTCTATCTTTTATCCAAACATCGATTGTATACCTCTACGTGTGTGTATTATTTCACCCCTACACTTGAGAATTCAATTCAAGCTATAGTAACCTTGCCCTAATACCTAATACTACTTCTTTTCATTAATGATGGACGATGTTGCTCACACACCTTTCATGCGACTATTAATGCTTCTTGAGGCACTAACAGCCGATTACTGAATGTGTAAGCTTAAAGAGTAAATAGCAGTTTTCAGATCTTGACTTTATTTATTTATTTTTCGTTTTCAAGACCAGATATATTTTTCAATATGCTCTTTTGGTGTTTAGCTTTAAATACATTTTTTCTTTCATACTAGGTTTTCAGGCAAGAGTATTTCTAGGTATCCTCTACTATCCCAAGTTTCAAGGTGCGTGTAAGTGCAGTTTGTAGGTTATATACTTTCTAAATTTGGATTCAAGAATAGAAATTATTTTTCAGATTTATCCTTCAGTAAAGCATCGATACTTCTCCTTCATCTTGACTTAACTCAAGAACTGAACTCAAGATTACCTATTTCTCAAAAAAAACTGTAAGGACGTATAATTACCAAGGTTAAATAAAATGAGGGTTAGTTTTAGGGTTTTCAATTGCTAAGCCTAAGATTTAGTTATTTCTAACGTATCAACTAAACTTTCGGAATAAAAAAATCTAAGTTACCCTATTAGCTAACTTGACGACAAAGTTTTCATATTTTTGTATTTTTTTTTTATTTTTATGGGTTTTAAAATAAGTATGCAAATACAAAATATACATATGAATAAGAAGGAAGAAAGCTTACCGAGCACACCCCCAAACTTAAACTTGACAGTGCCCTCACTGTTAGGCTACACCAAGAGGGTCAAAATTGTCGGCACTTCCCAAAGAAATTTTTTATACAAAATAAAAAGAAAACCAAAAATATAAACACCAATAGGATCCCCCCAAACTTAAGTGAAACAGTGTTTCCACTATTTAAGCGGTGAAGTTTAGAATTTAGGGGGGAAAGAACAGTATTAATCTATACAAGGCCTTACACAGGCCAAAAGTGAGCACCAACCATTCAAAAATTCTATCTCTGTAGTGTGTTGGTTGGTGAAAGAATGGGGAGAGGAAAGAAATGGAGAATACGTGAGACCGTATGTGAATGGAAGCGGAATACGGTCTCGGTATATGAGAAGAAGAATGGTGGAAATGAAAAAGAAGTGGTGTGCGAACTTAAGGGTGAAAATGGAGTGAATAAATTAGACAATTTATGATGACTGATGTGTAAACAACGATTGTGCTAATCTATCAACCTGTCGACAAATGGAGTCAAATCCTTCAAGATTCGTGAGAAAACATGGGTACGCCGAACTTGGTAAACCAGACATAGTAAATGAGTGTGATACTGTTTCTTGCGCGGTCGGAACGATGGAAGGATGGAGGGGAGTGATTGAGGAAGATTATCGGTTAAAGGTTCTGGAGGGTGTACACAGTCAATGAAAGGGATAAGATGAATTGGAAAATCTGACTCATCAAGTAAAACTGGTTCATCCTCAAAAATATCCTCAATATTCTCCTCAAAATTCAGCTTATCCATGCAATTATCATTAATATCTAGACGCATATGAAGTTTGGGAAAAACAGTTAACGACTCGGGATGATGTCCATACGGAAGTGAAAGTAAATAATGAATTTGAGAGACAAACTCATCCAAAGTTGTGGGTTCATCATCCGAAATATTTCCGGTGTCGATATCCTCAATCAAGTGAAAATCAATATTCATAGACACCTCATCAAAAGCACGGACATTAATCAATTCAGGTTCTGAGATGGAGGTGTAGAGGTCAAAAGGTTTGGGATTGGTTTCACTCGAAAGGGACCCTTCACAATCAGGTATATCAAACACTACAAAGTCGCACAACTCATTAAACATTCTATCTTCAATCGGTAAATCCTTTGGGGCACTTGATAGACATTCAAATCCGGAGTTGTGGGATTCAATTTGCAATGGGTAGGTTTGATTTGGAAGGGTGTACGGCTTGCTTTCACTACTCAAATTCTCAAACCGTCCAATCTCCTCATCATACATTGGAAAATGCGGAGCTGGTTGAAAACTAGCTACCGGGCACTAGGTTGTATGAGGGCGGCCATGGACGCATTCAAATCCATCATCTGCTGGTATGACGCTACCCGAAAGTCTTCCAATGACTGTTCCAGACTAGACATGGGTTGTGAAGGGGTTTCAGTAAAAGATTCAAACTCGTTTGGATACTGGAAACTCCCAAAAGGCTGTGGAGAATCAATGTCTAGGGAAGGTGCAAAAGTCGGGTAGTATTGATAGGAATTGAATGGTTGGACAGGAGTAGGATCAACATTTGGATAAGAAGGTGAATAGAATTGTTGATCTAAAGAATTGGAAGTGGTGAAAGGAGTAAAAGATCGGCTACGGGATTGTTCAATACGTTCAGCAATAGACATATGTCTTGGAGTTACAACAAGACTCTCAAAAGAGGTATCAACGTAAGAAGGTGGGGTAGGTTGAAACGGTTGATACAAAGTGGATTGCGGAGTCCAGTTGTTCGTCCTAGACCCGCCTATCCGATCTTTCAAAGAGATTTTTGCATGAAGGGATCGTTCGATGTTCGACCAAAGCAAGAACCGTAGGAAGTTATGATCGCACGCTTTCGGCATGTCGTGTATTCAAAATTCTAAAGTTAACCGCGATCAAGACGGTGTCGCTTTGCAGCTAGCCAATTGAGCACGGGTCGTTCCGCAGGGAGATGGTTGTATGTCCGTTCGAGTCTTAGACGAGTCAATAAAGAATGTGTATGTTTGTGTTCAGTTCTATCCTAAGTGTTCGTATTTATTTTCAAGTAATCTTGTTAAGGTTAAGGTTGGTTAATAGAGTTAGGATTAGTCTTGTGCTTATCTTTTGCCATTCTTAAAATGATGTTGGGATAATCGAAAGTAGCGGGGATTAGGATGACATAATAATGGGATTTGCGAGTTTAAGCGAGCTTTCCAACGCTAAATCCATTCCTAGTGCCCCTTGTCCATCCGCTAAATACGCTTATCCCAACCCTCGACCAAACACCCGCAACCATGTATCCAATTAAGTCACAACTACATGTCACGTTGTAGTGCGCTTAAAGTACTTCTCGACTTAGATCGCGTATACATGTCACGTATAGCGTGCCTAAGTGAGAGGGTTGCATTTGTTTGGTCGAGGTTTGTTTCAAGATGTTTGGCGAAGAGAAGCACAAGGGATTTTTCCGTCCCTCATACCACCTTTCTTAGCCTTAGCAAGTGCGGAAATTATTCACACATTATAAAAGGAAATAAAAACAAAACAAGAAGGAAGAAAAGAAGGAAAAGGAAAATATGGTTTTACAAATGTGCAAGCTAACTACTTGGTTCCTCACCTAAGCAAGGAACTCCGTCGAGTATCATCGCTTGGAAATAATACGGAAAAAAGAAGAGAAGGAAAATAAAACAAGCAAAGAAATAACAACAACTACTTAACAACAATAATAAAGTTACACTAGAAATTAAAATACAATGCAAGAATTAAAAGATACAAAATAAAAAACCCTCATCTTCATTTCATCATCCACTCAATGCTCTCACTACATTTTAATGGAGAAGACATGAAGAAGAAGAAGTAGAAGAACTAAAGCTAAACTAAATCCTAACAAAAAGAGGCATAAAAAGAAAACCCTTGGCTTGGCACAAAACTGGGCTATTTATAGGCTGAGTGTTGAAACCCTACGGCAAGATTCTCTGCCCAAATGAAGTTACCAAACTACCCCAAAAATCGGAGTTGACACTGTGTCAACTCGGCCGCGGATCCGCCGCGAATCGGCCATTTTGGCCGCGGATCCGCACTTCTTTAAGGGAGTTGGGTTGTCGTTTTTTCTGGGTTTTCTTGTGTTGCTCTCTTCTATTGTTCTACATGCTCCAAATTGCAAATTGCTTCCATAATTTCTTCAGATATGCAACAGTCCAAAATATCTTTAAAAATAATTCTTTTGACCTTATCTCCTTCGAGCTCCGCGTATCCATTGATTCTTGTGCTTCCCCTCTCGTGCTCTGTGCTTGTCCGAGACACGAATGACCACTGTCATTTGTCTTATCTCTGGAACTGGTACATGGTACTAAACGGATACAGATGACCGGAACCCGGCTTTTATCTTTTGGCAACAGATGTTCTGTATTTTGGCGTAACTGTGGAGATTTCATATCATTTGCGTTATTTTGGACTAGGAACCTGTAGCCTGTAAATATGTAGCAAACACGGATTAAAAGAACCTGTCTATAAATAAACGAGCATAAGAATGAGCGGTAATAAATGCAATATTCTGGTATGAACAAGAGGTCACTCTCGGTGAAGAGATCTCGGCTCTTTTATCATCGAATGAGGTGTTGGATATTCATCAAGGAATACCACTATGCAAAGTAATAATTAGAGAAGCTATCAAAACAAAACCGAGTGGGTTGTAGAATTTACTAGTTTTGCTAAAGAGGTCACTCCCGGTGAAGGGATCTCGGCTCTTTCCTCATCGAATGAGGTGCTGGATATTCATCAAGGAATACCACTATGCAAAGTAAGAACTAGAGCTACTTTTTGAAAATTTTGATTCTACAACATCTTTAGCTTTATTATCTTTTCATTAATCTCATTAATGAAGTCCCATCATTTATGTTTCCTAAACATCACAGAAAAGAAACGAAAATAAAACGTATGCTTATGCCATCCGCATTCGCCATGGGGCCTCGTCATGCACCGTTTGGTTACTTAACTATCGACAGAGCGGGGCCTGGACTAGCGCGGGTGCAAAACATAAGCAATATTTATTATATATATATATAGCATTCGTCTCACGCAGTTATATGATCACATCACAGAACTCAAGCAACAAAATTCAACATATGAAATATTGGATATACTAGGAGGTCCGTGTTTTAAATTAATCTAGTTATGAAAACACGGATTCCACGGTCATGATGAATAGCCAAACCCACATCCATAGAACCCTACGAGAGCGACAAGCAACCCTGCCAATTCTAGAGTTAGGAGACCCGGTCTCGACTCCTCGAGATGGCCTCCCTCTTGACTCTAGAACCCGGTTACTTGTGCTCCCCGTCTTGGGTCTATTCTAATGCGGAAAAGTAAATAATATACATCAATGGTGACATCATCCTCAACCCGGAAGTGTCCTAATAAAAGAATATTACATACATTTTTACATGAATGAAAATAGAAAAACTCTCATCTCACGTAAAAAAACCTGGCTATTCAATCACGACGATCCAATTTAATATATCATAGCAACACATAACACCACATGTCATAAACGTAAGTAAATATGCGTATCCTGAATTCCGTTGACATATAGCAACGAGATCGGGGATACCCCACATATTACATTTACGGTCGCAGAAAAGAAATGATAAACTACAACATTTAGAATCCGAATTTACCTTAGACATCATAAACCGGGTACATCTCATATTCTGAATTTCATGCCTAACCCTATAAACCTTGCATTTTAGTCTCAAATCAAAAACACATTTCAATAACTTAGTTGGGTAATTCAACAAGATTCCCGACTACCTGATCGAATGCTCGTCGGGAACTTTAGTAGATGGCCGCACCCCCGATGTCGTCGACGAAGTGCACTTAGGCGGAACACCGTGGCCGCGAGCACTCGAGTGGATGCTTTTGGCAACGGGGTTCTCCTGCAGTCACTTAGTCGGGGCTATGGGGTGTGGCTATCTAGTAGTGTTACCCGACGAGTGTTCGCGTACTATACGCGATTGCGACAGAGTTTTGATCCGAATCGAAACTCCGTGGCAATCGATGAACCGAGACTAAAACGCTAGATTTACCGATTATAAACTAGTTTTCACAAAACTAATTTAATGTGGATTCCAAATATTGTGTCACTTATCATCATAATCTAGACGACGTTAAACATTTCGATCGATTTATCAAACACCCACAAATCACAGAGACCTCAACAACTTGAGCCTCACTAAAAACACCCAGAAAATGCCAAATAAGACAATGGAGCGGCACAAGAAGCATGATCCCACAATTCAACAAACTTGCGGAGGAACCGCGGCTAATCTTGGGGTTAGGCCGCGGTTCCGCGGGGGTTTGAACAAATTAGGTCTTCGTACTTCTTGAAGCTCCATAAAATACCCTGCATAATTTTCTGCATATTTTTAATCTCAAAAATTTCAACTTTTGAAAAATGGACAGAAACTTGGTGAAATCCGGGTTTCGAAACTCGATCGAACACTTTAACGTCGTAAAGACTTCCCCAATTGTTCTAGCTTGGCTCTGATACCATGAAAGTGTTTCCTAGCACCACCACTATGTTTAAACCAGCAACAAGCATGCAATTTTCAAAAATTTGGGGTGCTAAGGTACACTAACCTAGAATCTAACATGAGTATTCAGGTTTATATGATAATATATCAAGTTCTAAACTAAGTGAAAAAATAACAACCATTGTAGATTGAGTCCTTTACTTCTATAGCTCCGGGTAGTAGTCCCTACGACTCCTCTAGGCTCCACTTGAAGAAAGAACGAGCTTGCTTCGCGATCTTTGAGTCGAAGACGATCCACCTTGAAGCTTCTTAAATTCAAGCTACCTCTTCACTAGTCCATTATTAGTGAATGAAACAACATATACTTAATGGCTAATAGAGTGTAGGTTGATGAAGTAGGAGTACAAGCTCACTTCGAATACTCTAAAGTTCTAGGGTTCACAATTCATATGAGGGTTATAACTTGAAGCAAGAGTAAGAAGAAGAAGGAAAATGGAGAGAGCTAAGGAAAAATAAGCTAGGGTAAAAATGAGGAAGTGTGAAGAATGGTTTAATAAATCCTTCACTTATTGACGCATGCAGTTCTATTTCATTGTAATGCTTCATCTTTACTGCATGCAATAATAAATTGCAACCATGCTTGTATAGTGAACACAAATGAATAAACAAATGATCAAGCCATGTTTCACCCATTCCACAAATATCTCTCCTTTTTCCACTTCATATTTCTATTTTCTCAAAATAGAAATGCCATGCTTCATAACACACACACACACACATATCACACACACACACACACACACACACACACACACACACACACACATATATATTAAGAGAGAAAAAATAATTAGTGAGCAATAATATTCGTTAATATATAATTATATCAAATATATATATATATATATTTCAAATTATTAAATCAACACTTGATTTAATAATCCAGTTATATCATATATAACAGACTAATATCATTTATCTGTATATCATATTATCAAATCAACACTTGATTCAATAATCCGGTTATATCACATATAACCTGACCGATAACAAATGTCGCCGGATTAGAATACGGTATCACATACTCGTACTTAATCAGGCTTTCGCACATATCAGCATATGTGCCATACTTCGTTTCGCTTGAACTATGAAACATCTGTGTAGGACTCTAAAGACTCGTCAATACGCCAGCGGTAGGTAATGATCACATCAATTACCTACAAGCCGTCAGCAGTACTAGCTGGACGTAACGGCTACCTAGGTATTGAGCGATTAGAAGATCAACAAGCAAGCTTGTCCAAACTCCCATGAAGCCTATAAGTAACACTTACCGTACAGTCCGATCTTTTCGTCTGATAAGTCGCATATAGAGTCTAGGGGTGGAATCGTCAGACCCCAGTAACTTGATAAGTCATACCGATGTGTGGGTCATAACGGTTCGAGAAACTACTGATAACACTTACCAGTAAATCTCATCAGCCCTGACCAGGGATTTACTGTTATAGCTAATCGAGCATAGCGCAACATCAACTCCCAATATCGAGAGAGACAAAACCCCTCCCATCGCTCACTACCTCCATGTGAGTAGGGACTGTACCCAAAATCCACCTGTTTGCATGACTCCTTTGAGCCGTGGTAGGAAGGAAATCAAAGCATAGTGGGAACCACACAAGACACTATGACGAACTCAGGTCTACAGACTAACCTGTACCAGTGTCCTCATAGAACTGCTATTGGACGATAGGTATAGTACCATCTAGGAGTTCTCGGCGAGTCCTGTTCAGTCTGCCCATTCTCTAATGAGCACTTGTGTATAATCTTTGATGTCAAATACCAATGGTTATGGGATCAACCATCGCCCCTACAGGGTCAAGAAAAGTACACACTAGTCTACTCTAGAATATCGATGCCCTGTCTCGATACTCCCTCGACTAGGAACAGTTAAAGTATGTGCTTATAGATTACACAAGTCCTAGTAGTATGATCTGCATCATAGTCTTGGTAGTCAAGCAAACATCCTGAGGGCTTTATCAACATGTATCAGAGAGACAGTATAATAATACAAGTGTACATGTTAAGATAAAGAGCAAGCAGATAGCATACTATCATGTCGAGCAAGAAAGTCCTCTATATATATGTCCAAGAATCCACTATATCATACAATAATGACCTCTAGGGCATACATATTCCTAACACTAGTTTGTATGAATATTTGTTACGAAGAAAATCTTACAATAAAATACCACATACTTTAAAACCGGGTTTCTTTTAAGACAGTATTTCATATTCCTTTACAATTATGCATTTACATTCCTTGTTAGGGGACCGCTAATGGATGATGCAGATTATCGCACGTCCTAGGGATAGTAGAGCGAGATGCAGACCTCCTCACGGAGCATTCGATCTCGAAAGGATATAATTACGGTTTTTAAGAAAAACGAATTTTCTAAATAAAACTAATTTTCTAAAAATTTAAAATTTGACAAAATTATAAATTCATATTGTCATTATATTATGAAACTACTTTTTTATAAAATTGAAAAGTTAAAAAATGTCAATAAAATACCATCAAGTTACTAAAAAGACTAGTTTTCAATAAAATACCATAAACTTTCAAAATCTAGGTATTCCTCCTTAAAATACAACAATACTTAAAACACATGTTCATGAAAACCCTAAGTAATATAAAACCCCTCGAGGTTTTACTTTTAACTATATTAAAAAAAAATTCTTAAAACCCCCTCGAGATATATACAAGAATAATTACGGATTCTAGTAAATATAGGTTTAAGCGGGATCAATTCTCTTGAGCCTCAGGGAGCCGGAGAACGTGAGTGCTTGCTTATTCAGGTTAGAAAACTTAACAGGAGGTATCAATGGAAATTATCTTGGAAAAAGACACAATTCCTACTGTCCATGTGCAGCAGTTGCCGATAATTCCTAAACCTAAGAATTCATGAGTTAAATCTGTACAAGTGTCGGACTCAGTCTGAGTCCAACCTCAAACCTGAATCCAAAATCAAACACGAATACTTGATCATGAACTTGAACACTCGAAATCAACATCAAATTCAAACATGTATACTTTGACTTGAACTTAACATGAATACCAGAACACAATGGTTGCTATTGAAACTGACTTGACTTGAATCATGAATATAACTTGATATGAATACATGGACACTTGACACGAATACCTGATATTGACATGAAGTCAATCTTGCTACCTGATGTATTCATGGATTCGAGGAATGCTATTAATTTAACTGTAATGTAGAATACACGGAGTGTTGGGGTAGTTCCTATGTGAATCCAACGAAATCTTAGGAATCCCCCTAGATCATGAATCCATGTCTACTAACACAAGCAAGCTATCGTGAAAGCTTGTGTTTTCTTACTCCTGGATTATAGTTTGTTGAGTTTGGAATACTTCAACACTAGGTTGAAGACCCGTTACTAACACTTGATTCGGGCCCGTTGTTCTTTACCCCTGGATTACAGCCTGTTGGGTTCGAGAACACTCTTGAGATTGATTGACATTCACCTTTGAACTTACGTTAAATTATTTTACCCATGTAAAGACCTTTTAGGACACTTACATTCACTTCATATTCACTATATCTACACTACACGGCCATGCTATACTATGCTCATGTTATTTTGCCATAATATATATATATATATATATATATATATATATATATATATAGAATTGCATGTTAAATAGAATTGCCATACTTATATTAAATGATATGTTTAAATAACATATCTCCTAGCCCATTTATCCATGATATACATTTTTATCATTATACTTTATACTTCACACCAATTTCTTGGGGACTTACCGAGTGAAAGTTCACTGACGGGCATTCCACCCATCTTTGTTTCTTGGAATGTTCGTCAGATACCGTGGAAACCGAGGAGGTGGACACCACCAAGGAGGAGCACGATCAAATTATGACTTAGGACTAGACGAGCTATCTTTTTCAGTTTATGTATGCCACATGTTTAGGCATTTCTCTTCTTGTATTGTATTTTCTTTTAGTTGAACTCATGTATTGTAAATGTATCTAGTTGAATGTAAATAAATTTTTTGAAGTTTAAATCTCATGTTTATTTCTTGTCATTTTATATTTCTCATTTTACGCTTAGCATATTTATTCCGGAAAATGACATTCTCGAAATAAATACGTCGCGGGCTTGTTACGTCACCGTTTCCGTCTACTGGATAGCGGGGCGTGACATTAATCGAACTCCTGCATGTATCCATATATGTGTCCTACATCATTTGCCTGTGCTTGGAAACCTCTGTGTGAGACTCTAAAGACTCATCAATACACAGGCAATAGGTTAGGATAATATCCATTGCCCACAAGCACGTCAGCGGTACTAGCTGCACGTAATGGCTACCTAGGTATTGATCGAAAGGAGGTTAATGATCAAGCTCGTCAAAAATAACTAAGCCTATCACTGACATTCACCGTACAGTCCGGTATGTTCGTCTAAGAGTGTTATATACAGGATCTGGAAGTGGAAACCTTCATACTCCCAATAACCCATTAAGTCGTGTCGATCATGAACTCATAACCACCCGAAAAACTACTGATAACATTTATTAATAAATCTCAATTGCTTTGACTAAGAACTTGTGGTTATAGTTGATCAAGGACATCACGACCTCGACTCCCTATACCGAGAGAGACGAAATCCCTTCGATCGCTCACTGTCTCCATGTGCTTCGGAACTGTACCCAACTAAAATATATTTGCTTGACTCTTTAAAGCCTTGGTAGGGTAGTAATCAAACTTCAGTGGAAACACACACAAGACACTATGACAATCTTAGGTCTACAGGCTACCCTGTACTCATGTCATATGAGAATTGCTATCTGCCGATAGGTACAATACCATCTAGGAGTTCTCAGGTGAGTCCGTCCAGTGAAACTCATTCATCTAATGAGCACCTTATACAATCTTTGGTGTCAAACACCAATGGTTATGGGATAAACTATTTCCCTGGTCGGGGTCAAGAAATATATAAACTAGTCTATTATGGAGTATCGATAACCAGTCTCGATACTCTCTTGACTAGGGTTTTTTAAGGATGTGCTTATAGACTACCCAGGTCCCACTAGTATGATCCCTATCATAATCCTGATAGTCAAGCAAAAATCCTACGGACTTTATCATTATCTTTTTCCGATACGTGATAACGAGTAAAACGTATTCATATGAATGATAAAAATAAACCAGATAGCATACTATCATCTCGAATAAGATTGTTCTCTCGTATAGGTCCTCCTTTAATTACAATAATTACTTTGATGGCACCTATATCTAAAATAGTCGAATTCTCTTTCAAACCTTAAAAGGAGAATTAGCCGGAATCATCATTCCCCCGCAAGTTCACTAACCGGTTGGATAGGCCAGTGTAAGTACTAAGAGGAGGCTCCCCGTGCTTTCGCATGGACCTAATTAAATAACCCTCGTTCCTCAGAGGCGTAACCCCATAAACACCTACCGAGTTAGTTTATTGCGAAGGCGATATTCTCCTGAGAATAACTTTTATTAATAGTAGGTATCAGGGTCCAACTATCATGGCACGACAACCTTGACGAATGATAAAGAAATCACCACACACAATAGAAGGTATACAAACTCATTGTAAATTTCAATAATTGAAACTCCCAATAATATTTTTACCCCTAGGAACCCTATGACCTTGACAAATGATCAACAAATTATAGAGTATGCTAGCCAAGTTCAGATTCATCATTTCTTGATTAGATAGATCCACCCATCCGAGCTCTTGACAAACGATCAACATGACCATACGATTGCCCTAACTAATCTCATCACATGTCACAAGTAAGGATCACTTAGCTACCGTATACTACATCTTGAGGCATAATCAACAAACGCGGCACGAATACTGAGTACTCTACTTATCTGAAATGATGGAGGGTGATGGCTGATTTTGAAGAAAACCTTTAACGTAATGAACTTGATATCGTTGAAGGAATCGAGTGATTTAAAAAACAGGTTGTTTTTGGAAAATGGATTGGTTCTTACAACATTGGTTTAGGTTTATTTTCTTTATATTAATCATATTAATGTAGTCTCAGCGTTTAATTCCTATCACACCAAACAACAAGATAGGAAAAGAAAATAGAATATTTTTATATGCCAATTGCAATTGCCACGGGGTATCGGGTCTTCACTGTTAGGTTACAAAACTAACAGTAGGTTGGACGCATGGTTTTTGAAATTGTAAAACATATAGGAACACTTATTTATATATAAATATACATCACAGGCAAGTAATCACATCACAGGTATGCGGTAAACAATACAAAATATGGAATAGTCGGATATACTAGGAACGCGCATTCGATTGAGCCGCAAACGAAACACGACATTCCACGGTCGCCTAAATAGCCCTAACATAACCATAACCAAAACCACTACAAGCACAGCGAGCCACCCGCCAATCCTAGAACGAGGCGACCCAGACTTAACTTCTTGAGCTGGCCACATAGCGCATTCTAGAGCCCGGCGGCTCGAGCACTACTCCGCGGGGCAATCTGTATTATATACATTACAAATAAGACTCGAAGGTCCGAATAAAAGAATAATACATTTGGCAGTCCACAGAATACATGAATTGAAATACAACCATTGTACACATTCATATTCACATTCACACGAGGGGCTATTCAACGCGACAATCCAAACCATTCCATAACACACTAACATCACTTTCAACTAATGTGCAACCTAGTCTAATTGATCACACATCAATTAGGTTACGTTTACCAACACATATCTTTATACGTGTTAATCCAACTCGATCAAACTCTTTGATCGACTTGAATTGGTAAAAACGACTATAAAATTCAAAACCCCAACCCTGGACACATGAAATTTCCAAAACTTGAAATTCTAGTGCATCGAAGCTCATAAAAATCCCTCATTTACTTGAATCGAAGTCCTGAAGGGCCCGGAATGAGGCCAAGAGCCGATAGAGCACTCGGGCTCGCCCTAAAAATATCCGAGGGGGCTTGGGGAACCTGAAAGCACCATTTTGGTGCTCTCAGGTCCCCAAACCCCCTCAAGAGCACCAATTGGTGCTCTCGGGTGGGATCATCCCCTCCCATGCCTCCATGACGTTCTAGGGATGCCTCCTGAGCTGTCATGGGGTTCTTGGTCCAAACCAAGAACCCCAGGCTCATAAAAAAGAAAAAATTGAGATCTTTCTGTGCAATTTTTAAAACAAGATTTTCAAAACTAGGGTTTTAAAATTCCATTAGCCTAAACCACAACTACTTATAGATGGATCGGCTCTGAGACCATGTAAGGATGTTGTGCTAAGGTCGCAACACTTACGGACTGTGGCAGAAAGAAAGAACAAAAATTTCAAGACTTAGCACTGTTGGATATAGTCCCCTCAATGCAATTATTGTGATTGCGGAATGGCAATTGCTTAATTGAAGGAGGGCCTATACGGAGAACAGTCTTTCTCAAGATGATAGTATGCTATCTGGTTTGTCTTTATCTTAACATGTGTATACGTTTTACTCGTTATTACGTATCGCTAATACATGTTGATAAAACCCATAAGATCTTTGCTTGACTACTGGGTATGATAGGGATCATACTAGTGGGCCCTGGATAGTCCATAAGCACATTCTTAAATGTTCCTAGTCATGGGAGTATCGAGACCGGGCATCGATATTCTAGAGTAGACTAGTATATACGTTTCTTGACCGCGACCGGGATGATGGTTGTGTAACATTTCATAATTTTAAAGGATTATTTTAGAATATTAAATTATGGTAATGCGAGTTTTTATCAAAATGATAATAATTATGGAATGGGTTTATTATAATTTGGTGTGTGCGTGTGTGTGTATATACATGTAAATGAAATAGGGTTTCTTTTTTTTTAAAAAAAAAAGAGGAGATGGCATAGCATAAAACTCTTTGATCAAAATAGTATGGCACCATATTTTTTTATTTGTGCATTGTTGAACTATATGTTTAGGGGAGGGAGAGAGAGAAGCATAGGCACACCCATGCCCATGCCTCCCTCTTTTTCCTCTCCATGACATCTCCTCACCTTCCTTCTCTCATTCCCTCATCTTAATTCCTTCTCATTCTCCCAACTCTCATGGCTACCCCTCATCTCCCACACTCTCACTTTCTCTCATCACACTCTCAAAATTAAAATCACAACTTCAAACAAAATTCACACTTCATCATATGAAACCACATCAAGAGGCAAGTTGAAGCCATCTAGATCAAGTGGAAGCCCTCATTATCTCTTCAAGTGCTTCCTACAACTTTTGATTTCCTCCTTGAAGCTCATTCAACAGGTATAAGATCCATCTTGTATCAAGTTTTAAGTTTATGGCCATGAAAAATATATAGTTTGCATAAAAACCATGTTTTTATGAATTAGATGTTAAAAAGATAAGTTTTTGAGTACGGTTACTTGTTGTAGTAAAGTATTAGCAAAGTTCTCTTGATAATACAACCTGTTTTGACTAGAAGAGGGCATTTGATGCAAGAATTCTGGATTTGCGAAGTGTTGCAATTTCAAATTTTGGTTTTCTACGAATTTTTAATGTTCAAATAAAATCTGAAGTGCATCGGAGTTTCTAGAAAAATTTTAGTAGATTCCAGGATGATGGATATAAGGTTTTGGACGGTTGCACGAAATACGAGGCAGAACCATGAGGTTATGGCTACTATTTGCCGCTTTGTGTCGGCTCCACTGTATTATTAGGGACTGGGGTTTCTTTTAGGGTTTCTATACTTGATATTTAAGCCAATGGAATATGATAAATTGTCCCGGATTTCCTATTTCAAAATTTGGGAGTGTTTCAAGTTGGTTTTCGTCCTTTATTACAAGTTTTGTTAACTTTAAAAATGGTTTTCATGACCCCGAGAGGTAGTTCGATATAATTAGCACACGTTAAACCATGTTAATAGTAGGTCCTACCCTATGTATGCTTAGGTTGTTAGTAACGGTTGCTATGTGATACTTATTCGTGCGTTATGGTTTGATGTTTAGGAATGGTTGCGGAGACGTTTGACGCGGTGAGGACAGGCAAAGCTTTCACGGGTTTTAACGAGCACGAGTCGTCTTTAAGTGAGTGGAATAGCATCTACAAGTGGGAAATCAGGCGGATGGCGTATAAGACCCCCGACTACCAGAAAATTTATAAAACATCGTGTCGCTATTTTAAACCATTCGCGACACTTGACTACATTACCATTCTATTAGTATTGTATTGATTACCATATCTATACTTGCTTGCATTGCCGTATGGTATTGATACTTAGTAAATACCATGTTTCATGTTAAATTTCAATTCTTATATTCTAATTGCCTTGATTATATGTACAAATTTGATAGAACACCGTACAAATACCAACGATTGCCATGTTGCACAATCACAGACGCGTATGCTACACTATACATCGTTGGTACTACCATAACACTTAGAAACTGCTTTGTTATAAGTATTAGATTATCTCCATGCTATTAGTAAGTATTAATTGCTGCTTACCATGTTTTCGTTATGCGTTATATATGGTTGATCTTGTAAGATTGTGGCCTTTATCGATGATGATATATATCAGTGGTATGAGAAACACACACACATACACACATACACACACACACACACACATATATAAATGTAATTATTATTGTATAATAATTATAAATCTTGTTTGTATGTGATGATATCCGGATATCTAGGAAGGAGGGAGACAACGGTACAGATATCACAGTTTTCTTGTGTGGTTAGTATGGTGTAATCCGGCAATCGAGGAAGGGAAGAGACCGATTCGGATACACCTGTGTGAGATATGTTTAGTATAATCCGGTAATCGAGGAAGGGGGAGAGACCGATTCGGATACACCGGTGAGATGTGATGAGATTCTGGTTAGCGATGATTGACACGGATTTCGTGATGATTATGATGATGTTGATTTCATTGCATTCATTTTTGTTCACTATGCTTATTGTGTGTGTGTGTGAATATATCATGTGATGTGTTCATATCAGATTTTTGCATTTTTATATCGCCCATTCTTAATCACATTGCATATAAGTAGGTATCCATGTCTGCTAAATAGTTGCAGGTTACAGGTTCTCAGCTCGTTACAGTGAAATTCATGAAAAGTCGCTACAAATGTGAGACTGCAACCAACAACAGATGAATCCGTATGATGCCGCTTATCAGTTCAAGAAACAAATGGAAAATCATTTAGACACTTTAATGCACAAAGTAAAAGGGCAACACAAGATCCAAGACTTCAACACGGAGCTCAAAGCGAAAGTCCACATCATTCTGCACTGTTGGAAATCTGGAAGGAGATTGAAGAGATTCTGAGAGACCAAGTGAAGAAAACAGAAGATAAAAGCAACATGAAGAAACCCTGAAGAAATGGGCCCATGAATCCACCAAATGGCCGCGGAACCGCGGCCCAACAGGCACTTCTGTCGCGGTTCCGCGGCCGCATTATGCACGTGTCGGTGGGGTGTCAGTGCTTTGACTCGGTTTTTGGGTTGTTTTGTAATTTCATGTATGGATCAGAATGTAAACCTAGGGTTTTTCCTATCTATAAATAGGAGAGTTCAAAACCAAATGAAGGCATGCCTCTTTTTAATTTCTAGATCTAATAATTTTAATTCAATTGTAATGCGTTTTTGAGAGGTCATCAATAAAGTAAGTTTTATTTATTTATTTATCTCGCATTCTTTTTATCGTATTTTAAATACCTGCAATTTTTAATTGTTAATCTAGTGGTAGAATTAATCTGCAATTTCATATCTTGATCTTTATTTTAATTCTTTTAATGAGTGAGTAATTCCTTACTTGTTAGGGTAGGAGAAGGAAGGTTTGAGAGAAGGAAATCTCTCTCACTCCTTTCTTTGCCCAATAATTTTAAATACGGACTCCCTTTAATTCAACCTCAATCCACTCACTACGGCACCCTATCCTATATGATAGCGGTGATTCCCTAGTTAGACCAGTTGTGGTTGAATTAACCGGAGGTTAGGGCTAAGAGCTAAGAATAGACGGACATGGACCAAAAGGAAGAAACTAAGCATGGAAATCCTAGCTTAGACTTGTAAGTTTCTTCCTAGTCGTGCTAATCCCCGTTGTTGCCGATTACCCTAACACCTATATTCATAACTAAGGCATTGAAAGATGTGAGAATATCTCTATCTCGAACTAACCTAATCCTAACCTTAGCAAGCTTTTTATCGACTTATTCTCATTCATAGATCTTAAAACAAAACCCGACTTAATCGGATTTAACTCGTTAGAACATAAAGAAAAGGATTCTTTCTCCCTGTGGATCGACCCGTACTCAACCAACTAGCTACCAAGCGACACCGTCTTGATTGCGGTAATTAAAAATTTAGAATACGCAAAAACGTAACAATCTTGAAGTTATTTCCATTCACTGAGTTGGAAACTCACCCTTATTGGGCCATAGCTCCTTGCAGGACCACCAACACAGATACCTACCTGCGACGTTGGCGCGACATCTTTTGGGATTCTTGCTTGCTTTTGCTAGGTGGGTTACGATGTGTAAGGTAACGACCTTGGATATTTATTCTTTTGTATCTAGTGTCGATCCATCTACCACTTGCATTATTATTTGACTTAGATCGAGTTGAGAATTAATGTATATTCTTTTTGGTCGAACTCATATGGAGTCGACTATTAGTTTTACTTATGCAGTTATTTATAGTTGCTTGTGATCCTTCTGTTGGGTTATACTAGTGCTCTGACCATCTACCGTGGCCGTTTGCGGAACAAAAATTTTAGGATTTGAAAAACTGGCACTAGAATAATCCGATGTCGGATCTACCATATACCTAAACTAGCTAACATGAGAGGAGCTAACTACTATGATAGGAATTTCTAACCAAAAGATCCATGTCCTTCGGTATTTTTTCCTCTTCATTTGCTCCTAGTGATCTCCTTGATCGAGCTTGTTCTTCTTTGCTTTCTCCTTCGGTTCTCCTGGATCGAGCTTGATGGTCGGTCTTCCTCTGTCAAAGATGATCCACCCGAGAGATGTAGTCCATGGCTCTAGCTCCACACTAAGAGTCTAGTAGAGCAACTAGAGACTTTAGATTGCTAGTCTAAAGAGTCTAGGATGTAGTGTGAGGTTCTTTGTGTGTTTCTATCTCACCCTCTCTCTTGATTCTCAACACATGAGAGTGTATAGAGAAGTGTTCCTGCCAAAAATTTCTGCGCAAAAGAGCCCAAGGTATCAAATGACAACGATACGCTTAAGAAAATGCGAACCAGTATTTTACGGGCTGTATTTTGATAAACACCCGAATGAGAAACAGCTAAATTCTGATGGTATCGAAAGTGTCTCGAAAATTCCTTCGATTTGATATATTATGGGCCTCATAATTCATCCAGGATCAAAAGTTATGAGGCATCACGTGCCTACACGTGATCGGGCATCACGTGCCCACACGTGATCGGGCATCATGTGCCCACACGTGACCATTTACAGGCATATCTTGTAGGCACTGAATAAAAATAAAATAATAATTGGAGGGGTCACGTGCCAACACGTGACGGGCCTTTAAACCCACTGAAAGGGATTAAAAGATATAATAGAACTGCAAGGAAAGATCCTAATGGGGTATCACGTGTCTACACGTGACCAAGGGTCACGTACTGACACGTGATGATTCCTTAGCTCTTTAAAAACAGCAGAATTAAATCCTGGCTAAAAGCTTAAACAGTGGGGTCACGTGCTCACACGTTATAGGCATCTAAACCTTCTGAACTAATAGAATTAAATTCTAAATTAAGGGAAATCAAAAACCCTAATATTTATTTAGATCTTTCCTTACAAAAGAGAACTATGCTCTGTAAAGTAGAGCACTGTTGGATTAAAAAATCCAATGGTGATTAAAAATCACCAATTTATGGAAAGATACTATACAAAGAAAGATTTCCCTAAATTTCACCAGAAATAACAAACAGAATATATTTTAGATTGAAAATTCAATAGTGAATAAAATTCACTGTATGATCTAAAGGATCATATTAGTTATGAAAACAAACAAAATCTTTCAATGAAAGATTTGCTAAACAAATTGATTCTTTTCCCTCTCCTATAAATAGGAGCCAAGAGGAGAAGAAATAGAGAATTTTGGGATTTTGAAATTTTCTAAAGGCAAATAGCAGAGGGAAAAGAAAGGAGAATTTAAATCTCAAGAAAGAAAACCCTAGGTGAGAAAAGTGTAAGGGATCAAATCTTCATAAAACAAAAAAAAGAGAATTTAATTCTCAATTTAAGAGTTTAACTCTTATGCAAAAGAACTCAGTTCTTCCTCTGATTGAAGATCTGCAGAAGCAAATCTCCCCATAGGTTGAGAATTTAATTCTCATCGGGTTGAGATTCTACCACGCAGATCCAAAATTTAGAGGGAGAATTGAGTTTAGAGAATTTAATTCTCCTAAATTCACTGGAATTTAATTCCTCCAAGATGAAACTAGGGTTTAACCTTATATGAGAATTTAATTCTCCTAAAATTATAGGAATTTAATTCCTTCAAGATGGACAAAACTAGGGTTTAACCCTAATTGAGAATTTAATTCTCTCAAATTTACAGGAACTTGATTCCTCCTAAAATGAAATTAGGGCTTCACCCTATACAAGAATTTAATTTTTTACATATATGGGAATTTAATTCCCCTAAAAATAAATTAGGGTTTAACCCTACATAAGAATTTAATTCTTTCACAATAGGAATTTAATTCCTCCAAGATAGAACTAGGGTTTAACCCAATATGAGAATTTAATTCTTCCAAATAAAAATTTAATTCTTTCACAAGAGGAATTTAATTCCTCCAAAATCATAATTAGGGTTTAACCCTACAGAGAATTTAATTCTTAAAAATAAGGAGACTTAAAAGATCTCCATGCATGCAAAGAACTAAGGTCACGTGGCCCCACGTGACCCCTGAAAAGATCCCCAAAAATAAGAAGGAAAAAGATTTGAGGCAATGCCTCACGTGCTCCCACGTGACCTCCAAAACAAAGAGAATAAAAGCAAAGGAAATGTGGGTTTTGAGCGCTCTCACATGTTACCATGTGACCCCTAATAAATGCCTTAACAAATCAGTGCATGAGTGCCTATCACGTGCCCACACGTGATGGCTAAAAATTAAAAGTGTTTAACACTTATTTACAGAACAAAGTAAAAGGAGATCCGGCCCTACCTTTGGACGTCCTCACGTGTCCCCACGTGACCCTTTCTTCTCTAGTGTTTAACACTAATTTGAGAGCTTTATTTCCAGTGTTTAGCACTGATTGTCTTTTAGTGTTTAACACTAATTTGAGAATCTTGTTTCTAGTGTTTAACACTATTGTTTTCTAGTGTTTAAACACTAATTTGAGAGCTTTATTTCTAGTGTTTAACACTACTGTTCTCTAGTGTTTAACACTACTTTTAGCCAAATTGGCTAATTTTCCAGAGGCAAAAGACTCCCCTTCAACTGAATCTCAAAATTGAGTAAAATTCATAACTACAATGTTTAATGCTCAGTCAAAAATAGAAATATTATTAGAGCCCTCAAACTCTTATTAAGCATTGCTAAGTGATGAGGGGCTTAACCCAGAAAAATGTCTAATGGTCCAACAAAAGGCCAACACTTCAAACTTAATTGGACTTAGCCCAAGTTGGCCATAAGTCCTCAATTCAAACTTAACTGAGCCAATGTGCTCATAATATAATTAATTGATCTTAGTTCCAAATCGGGCTACAGATCACTTAATCCACTTTGGTTCGAGGGTACATCTCTTCACTCCTCTGATATTTGTCGTTGTAATCCTTCAATGTATTCAGAGAGGTGACGGGTCCCGACAACCACACATTTCACGGACTATGATGTCCTTAACCTTGACTGTGAGGTCTTTAAACTCACGGACTATGATTTCCTTAACCCCGACCGTGATGTTTTTAAACTAACACCGGACCGTGGGGTCCTTAAACTCAAGGACTATGATGTCCTTAACCTCGACCGTGATGTCTTTAAACTAACATTGGACTGTAGGGTCCTTAAACCCACAGACTATGATGTCCTTAACCTCGACCGCGATGTCTTTAAACTAACATTGGACCGAGATGTCCTTAAAGTAACAATGGACCGTAATGTCCTTAAACTAATGAACCACAATATCTCTAAACTAAACAATAGAGTTCAATTGCTCTTTTGTTGGATCTAAACGATCCCGTTAAGTTGATCTTAGTCTAAAATGAGACTAACGTATCCTTAACAAACGTTTAAGTTGATCTTAGTCTCAAATGAGGCTAACGAATCCTTAAACCCAAACCCCCAAATCCAAATCTATGAAAGATACGGATTTGGACTAGTGCACGCCCTGCGGGCGACAACATAAATTAGTCTCCATATACAATACAAGGGCAACCAAACACAAAACAAACACCCACGACACGAAGTGACCATCTGGAGAAGGAGAAAGTGGTTACCGCGATGCTGTAGCATAATTAACTGCAGGGGCTTGCGCCTGTAGGGAAGAGCGTCCCCACAATCAAAAACCCCTCAAGCGAGGGGGAATCTGATGAAGGCTGCTACATCGGTCGCATCCGTTTAAACCTTCGATACATGGTGCCATAAATCAACTTGGCATCTTCGAAGAGGTGGACGGATAGCACCAATTAGCATCTGCCCCGAAATTCAGGCAAGATGGACCTGCACGGTCGCGTCTCCGTGTTTCGGAGGGGAACAGATTCTGGCACGCCCGGTGGATCTTTTCCTCTTTCCACTCCACACTTCGTGTGTCGTGTTTCGCGAACAAATCGCGGTTTGCTTTGGTTGCCCCTGGATTCGAGGTACTAAGATTGGGTGTCTTGCTCCGTGAAGAAAACAGAAAATCAATGGCTTTCAACTACACAAATCGCAACAACTGCAACAACTCTCACTCCATCCCCGCCGTAGGAGTGACCTACGGGCCTCAAGCGGCCTCCCTTTTTAAGATGCCAGTGGAACAGGTAACTCATACCACCACTGGGCTGTTCTTTAGGACCATGCTCCAACCAATGAGCTTCAATGCCCCTCTGCCGTTGTAAGAAGCCCCGAAGAAGTCTGTCTTTGATTGGCTTATCACTACCGCGGCCCTTCTCAGCGGGTTGCCCAAACCAAGCGCCACAGTCTTTGACAGGTTGGGCCAAAACTCATTTGGGCCCATGAAGAAGCCAGCAATACCAGAAAGGGTTATCCCTAAGCGGATAGCCATTCCTTCTTACGAAGTCGTTAAGCAGGCTTCTCCTGCCAAAGGGTCGGTCTTCACAAGACTAATTGTTTTAGATCCTGTTCCAGGCGAAATCGTCAAGGCTGCTTCCCCCGCTCGGAAGTCTGCTTTCGATAGGCTGGTTATCCCCACTCAGTGGACATTAGTCTTCAATAGGCTAACAACGACAACTTTCGATCAACACAGGGGGCATGAGGAAGTCACCCCTACGGCTGAGGTGATCCCGGCCGCACGACATGCTCGACGTCGCTACTGGCGCCGAGTGAGGAAAGCTGGGGACAGTTCACCCTCTGGACTGACTCCGCCAGCTCCCATGGTGGAAATCAATGCTGCTGTTCCGACTGGGAACAACTTTGAACCGCTTAGGAGGGTTCGTAAGAACTCTCCGACCGCCGTACTGAAAAGATCTCCTCCACCTGTGGAGAAGGTTATGGAGACGAAGACGGAGCAGCCCCCTCAACGATTGTCCTCTAAAATTTACAAGGTCTGGCGTCAAGTACAAGACTCGGTGATTGATCAAGATTACCCTCGCCAATAGAAAAAGGTGAAAGTTCAGCGAGAAGACAACCATTCGGTCAAGTCATGTAAGGAGACAGCTATATGGGTGCCCGCTACAACGACCCCCTCAACTTCGACCGCCCACAAGAGGAGAAGGCCGGAGAAAATCCCTGTGTCCGCGACGAATCGTAAGGGCACTGAACCCAAACGCCCCAAGTCTGGGGGCATGGTAGTCCACACTATTTATATGGCTTCAGGAAAAGAGGAAAGCCGTGCTTTTACGGGTCATCGATCGCTTACTCGATCGATAACTAAGGCTCATGAGCAACAACAACAAAAGCTCCAGGAGATGCTAACAGCTATGGCCGCACTTACGGGACCGAAAGCAAGCCCGGAGACATCTTCGGAGCAGCGCCGTGAGCAGGAAACTGATGTTGAATTCCTTCGGAGAATACTTGAGAAGAAGGAAGAAGAGGCTGCGGAACAAGCGGCCAATATAAAATAAATGGCCCTTCTGTTCCAAGATATGGTCGGGATGATGTTACAGCCGGATCCTCCAGCTGAAGATCCTCCGATTATCCTCGAAGATGACCGAGCAGAGACATCAAATCCTCTGCCGGCTCTGTCAACTTCCAAGGAGGAGACAATCTCCAAAGCTGCCTTGGATGATTACATCGCTCAGCAGATACGAGTTCACCAGGAGAATGAAGCGGCCGGGCAAATTGTTAAAACTGGACGACCCTATCCTGGTTGGTATGACCAAATAAAGTACCCGCCGGGATACACGATCCCTAAATTCTACGTATATAAGGGGACGGTAAATCCACATCAATATGTCGCTCAGTTAAGGGCTCTTTGAGGCAATACCAGAGGTGACGACAAATTGTTACTTCGTCAGTTCGTCGGCAGATTGGCGGAGACAACATTCGAATGGTATTCTGAACTCCCGAATGATTCTGTTAAGACATTTGCGGAGATGGAGCTGCTGTTTATGCAGAGATTCGCGAGCGCTAGCGAGCGTACTCCGATTACCGCACTAATTAACGCCAGGGTGAAGCCGGGTGAAACTTGGGTCCAGTATGCAATACGGTGGAGAAATTTATGGTCGAAATGCAAGCAGCGCATCGAAGAAGCGCCGGCAGTGGGCATGTTCGTGGGAGCTCTTGACCCTCAAGCGACCATCTGCCAATTTATGATGTTTTTCAAACCGACCACTTTTCATTCCTTGATTGATAAGCTGGCCCAAATGGACCAGATGGGTCATAGACTATCTTCTTCGAAGCTGGAATCTCGAAATGAAAAAAGGAAAGGGAAAGTGACCCTCATCGCTAATGCTCAGCAGCAGCTTAATGGTCCAAAATCAGCCGATCGCCAAAGTGATAGACAACCATCCCTTTGAGAAAAAGATGATACGCCCTTACTCGTTCCCTCGGGATAGGACGAAGAGGTTATTCGAGCTAGCGCTGCGCAACAGGCTCATCACCTTGTCGGATCCAAAACGCCCATTGCAACCCGGGGATGCCAATAATCCCAATTATTGCCCCTATCATCAAGCGGTAGGCCACCCAATCGAAGATTGCTTCTTCTTCAAAAGCTGGATTGAGGACCAATACCAACTGGGCAAGTTCGCATTATCCGAAAACTGGAAGGTGAACCCGCCACAACCTCACGCCTCTAAAAAAGTGGACATGCCGAGGGCATCGTGCTCATTCATAGAGAAAGCCCTATGGACCGAAAAGTCCGTAACTAGAAATTCGCCTCAAATACAACAAAGATTGACCGAATTGTCCTAAAACTAACGACGGACCGAAATGTCTTAGAACTAACAATGGACCGAAACGTCCTTAAACTAACGATGGACCACTATGTCCTAAAACTGGCTTATGACCGAAACGTCGTTAAACTAATACAAACCCGCGGCGTTCTCAGGCTGACATGGTAAAAAAAAGAAAGAAAAAAAAGAAAAAAAAAACACGGTATGTCCATAAGCGAGATGGGCACTGATGAAAACCCGAAACGACACAATCTCATTAAAAGACATTTGCAAGGTCCTCTCGACCTTGTGAGGAGAAAATACCTGCGTGAGTTCCTTACGACTCACGAAGGGAAGCAACACACTTAGGGATCCTCACGATTCCTAAGGAGAAAATACATTTACGAGATCCTCACGAATCGTAAGGAGAATTCCCCTATGAGACCCTCACGGCTCATGGGATTCAAAAGCCTTAAGCTGCATGGATCTGAACCTGTTCTTAAGCCATCACAATCCCCAGACTGCCCTATAAGCAGTTTAAATTGACCCTTGTATACAATCCACGGGCTCAAATAAACGTTTCCCCAACAGAGTCCCACCACTGACGAGGGATATCTTCATATGGAGAACGACCCTTGTAAGTCCTCTCAACTTATAAGGAGAAAACACTCTTGTAAGATTCTTACGACTTATAAGAGACCATACACTTAGGAATCCTCACGATCTCTAAGGAGAAAACGCACCTACAAGACCCTCACGACTTATAGGGAGAAATACCTTTATGAGACCCTTACGGCTCATGAAGTCAAAAGCCTTAGTCGACAGGATCTTAACCCTGTTTGCTAAGCCTCCTTTGTTCGACATTGACATAGGCAAATGATGATTCGCTCCTGGCAATATCCCAGTTGTAGCGATGATGATGCCTAAATCAGTATCAAATCCCAAACTCCCAGCGAAAAACCAGCAAGCCTAAAATGCATATAAAATAGCCGAAATGATAGGGCAACTTGCAACGAAATCAGCAAGTAAAAATGAATGCATACAAAATAGCCGAAATGATTGGGCAACTCGCAATAAAAATCAGCGAGTAAATAAAACAAATAGCCGAAATGATTGGGCCTCGCGAAAAATAGCCGAAATGATTGGGCAATCGCGACTTTCGCGATATAAAAGCTGAAATGATAGAGCATCGCGGAAAGAAAACAGAAAAATACATATGAAATAAAATTTTGCCCTACAGGTGAGATCACATCGATCCCTGTATACAGTCCAGGGGCGCAAACAAAGAGGGGACCATATCATCCCATCAGGCTCCATCAGAAATAGAGCCAAATCTCGACGGACACATCTACAGCCTGGAGACCCACAACAGCGTTCTTCCTTATTCCAGCAGGGTTCGGACGCGACCATCAATCATGGAGCCATGGCATAGTCCCTAGTTCCGAATCTTAACGGCAACATCTACAGCCAAAAAAAAAATCAGCAATGGTAATCCTCCTCATTCCAACAGGACTCGGAAGCAACATCACCAGACGGAGCCATGGCAAAATCCTTAGTTCCAAATCTTAATGGTTCACAGACAGCCTAGAGACCACCTCGACATTCGTCTCGTTACTGCAGACATAACGCCAGCAAAGCGGAGTGACGGCAAAATCCCAGCTCCACCTCAGCATTCGTCTCGTTACAGCAGACGCAATGTCAATAATGGCGTTCCTTCATAGTCTAGCAGGATGCAGATGCAACGACAATGAAAGACCTCACGGTCGAAACAAAGCGGAGTGATGGAAAATCCTAGCACCACCTTAGCATTCGTCTCGTTACAGCAGACGTAATGTCAACAACGGCGTTCCTTCGCAGTCCAGTAGGATGCAGATGCAACGACAACAAAAAACCTCACGGTCGAAACAAAGCGGAGTGATGGAAAAATCCTAGCTCCACCTCAGCATTCGTCTCGTTACAGCAGACGTAATGTCAACAACGGCGTTCCTTCGCAGTCCAGCAGGATGCAGACGCAACGTCAACGAAAGACCCCATGGTCGAAACAAAGCGGAGTGACGGCAAAATCGCAGCTCCACCTCAGTATTCGTCCCGTTACAGCAGACGCAATGTCAACAACGGAGTTCTTTCGCAGTCTAGCAGGATGCAGATGCAACGTCAACGAAAGACCCCATGGTCAGCAAAGCGGAGTGACGGCAAAATCCCAGCTCCACCTCAGCATTCGTCTCGTTACAGCAAACGCAATGTCAACAACGGCGTTCCTTCGCAGTCCAGCAGGATGTAGATGCAACGTCAATGAAAGACCACATGGTCGAAACAAAGCGGAATGACGGCAAAATCCAAGCTCCACCTCGATATTCATCTCGATACAGCAGACGCAACGCCAAATCAACGAAGCAAAGGCAATATTCCTAGCCTCAGGGCCTTGACGGCAGCTCATATAAAACCTGAAAGACTATCGGAGATCATCCCACACCAGCGCGGAGTGGTCACCAACTCGACGTTCGTCTCGATACAACAGACGCGATGACACCCCAGCGTTCTTCTCCCAGCAGAATGCAGACGCGATGTCACCCCAGCGTTCTTCTCCCAGCAGGATGCAGACGCGATGTCACCCCAGCGTTCTTCCCCCAGCAGGATGCAGATGCGACACCAACAACGAAGCCATGGCAAAGTCCCTAGTTCCAGGTCTCGACGGTTCACCAACAACCTAGAGACCACCTCGACGTTCTTCTCGATACAGAAGACGAGATGTCACCCCAGCGTTCTTCCCCCAGCAGGATACAGACGCGACACCAACAACGGAGCCATGGAAAAGTCCCTAGTTCTAGGTCCCAACGGTTCACCAGTAACCTAGAGACCACCTCGACGTTCGTCTCGATACAACATACGCGATGTCACCCCAGCGTTCTTCTCCTAGCAGGATGCAGACGTGACACCATCAATCGGAACCATGGAAAAGTCCCCAATTCCAAAACTCTACGGTTCACAGACAACCTAGCGTCAGCCAATGACCCCGTCTCGGAAATACATCAGCCAATGACCCCGTCGCGGAAATACGTCAGCCAATGACCCCATCTCGGAAATACATCAGCCAATGACCCCGTCTCGGAAATACGTCATCGACATGACCCCGTCGCGGAAATACGTCATCCACATGACCCCGTCATGGAAATACGTCATCCACATGACCCCGTCGCGGAAATACGTCGGCCAATGACCCCGTTGCGGAAATACGTCGGCCAATGACCCCGTCTCGGAAATACGTCGTCCAATGACCCCGTTGCGGAAATACGTCGGCCAATGACCCCGTCTTAGAAATACGTCATCCAAATGACCCCGTCGTAGAAATACGTCATCCAAATGACCCCGTTGCGGAAATACGTCATCCAAATGACCCCGTCTCGGAAATACGTCGGCCAATGACCCCGTCTCGGAAATACGTTATCCAAATGACCCCGTAGCGGAAATACGTCAGCCAATGACCCCGTCGGGGAAATACGTCATCCAAATGACCCCGTCTCGGAAACACATCATCCAAATGACCCCGTTTCGGAAATACGTCAGCAAATGACCCCATCGCGGAAATATGTCAGCCAATGACCCCGTCGCGGATAAAGTCAAAAATTCCTGGTTACGTGGAACGCGGCTTATGTCAATCCTGACCCCATGGGAAACGTCCAGAGCGGATCCTGGTCCTCCCAGAGCACGACAATGACTCCGTGTGAAGCATCCAGAGCGGAGCCTGATCCTCGCAGAACACGGCAATGACACCGTGGGTAGCATCCAGAGCAAAATTTCTGGTCATGTGGAGCACGGCCTAAGTCAATCCTGACCCCGTGGGAAACGTCCAGAGCGGATCCTGGTCCTCACAGAGCACGGCAATGACCGCGTGTGAAGCATCCAGAGCGGAGCCTGGTCCTCGCAGAATACGGCTATGACCCCGTGGGAAGTATCCAGAGCAAAATTCCTGGTTACGTGGAACGCGGGATGTGTCAATCCTGACCCCGTGGGAAACGTTCAAAGCGGAGCCTGGTCCTCGCAGAACACGGCTATGACCCCGTGGGAAGCATCCAGAGAAACTCTTGATTCCGTGAAATGCGGATAAGGGTAACCTCACCCATCACTTATGAGTCCTCTCGACTTGTAAGGGAGAAAATTCTCTTGTGAGATCCTTACGACTCTCAAGAGAAAATACACTTAGGAGTCCTCACGACCCCTAAGGAGAAAATACACGTACGAGATCCTCATGACTCGTAGGGAGAAAAGTCATTATGAGACTCTCAAGGCTCATAAAGTTGGAAAGTCTTAGGCAACAGATCCTAACCCTGTTTCCTGAGCCATCTCTACCCTATAAAGAGTTCAAGATGAACTGTTATCTACCATTTATGGGCCACACTTGCTAAAGCTACATGCCACTGAAATGGAGAAGCTACTCATGAGCATATAAACTACTTCACGCCAGAGTAAGACATATAGAAATGGAAGGGTGTGGCTCATGGGGCTGAGGGTTTGGAACTATATCTCTTAAGAGTCGAGATTTGAGTCAATGATAAATGACGACGCTTGTGTCCGCTCGTTATCTTCTCAGATCAAGATTCTGAAAGTTATATACCAACCCGAAACTGGTCATACGCTATGCATAACTCTGCACTACTTCACCCACGTACATACTTACGTGGGCAAAGTAGTGGAGGGCATTTGTTCCCGCCAAAAATTTCTTCGCAAAAGAGCCCAAGGTATCAAATGACAACGATACACTTAAGAAAATGCGAACCGGTATTTTCCGCGCTATATTTTGACAAACTCCAGAATGATAAACAGCTAAGTTCTAATGGTATCGAAAGCGTCTCGAAAAATCCTTCGATTTGATATATTATGGTCCTCATAATTCATCCAAGATCAAAAGTTATGAGGCATCACGTGCCAACACGTGATCGGGCATCACGTGCCCACACGTGACCATTTACAGGAAAAGCCTATAGGCACTGAATAAAAATAAAATAATAATTGGAGGGGTCACGTGCCAACACGTGACGGGCCTTTATACCCACTGAAAGGGATTAAAAGATATAATAGAACTGCAAGGAAAGACCCTAATGGGGTATCACGTGTCTACACGTGACCAAGGGTCACGTGCTGACACATGATGATTCCTTAGCTCTTTAAAAACAGCAGAATTAAATCCTGGCTAAAACCTTAAACAGTGGGGTCACGTGCTCACATGTGATAGGCATCTAAACCTTCTGAACTAATAGAATTAAATTCTAAATTAAAGGAAATAAAAAAACCCTAATATTTATTTAGATCTTTCCAAACAAAAGAGAACTATGCTATGTAAAGTAGAGCACCGTTGGATTAAAAATCCAATGGTGATTAAAAATCACCAATTTATGGAAAGATTCTATACAAAGAAAGATTTCCCTAAATTTCACCAGAAATAATAAACAGAATATCTTTTGGATTGAAAATCCAATGGTGAATAAAATTCACTGTGTGATATAAAGGATTATATTAGTTATGAAAACAAACAAAATCTTTCAATGAAAGATTTGCTAAACAAATTGATTCTTTTCCCTCTCCTATAAATAGGAGCCAAGAGGAGAAGAAATAGAGAATTTTGGGATCTTGAAATTTTCTAAAGGCAAATAGCAGAGAGAAAAGAAAGGAGAATTTAATTCTCAAGAAAGAAAACCCTAGGTGAGAAAAGAGTAAGGGATCAAAGCTTCATAAAACAAAAAAAAAGAATTTAATTCTCAATTTAAGAGTTTAACTCTTCTGCAAAAGAACTTAGTTTTTCTTCTGGTTGAAGATCTGCAGAAGCAAATCTCCCCATAGGTTGAGAATTTAATTCTCATCGGGTTGAGATTATGCCATGCAGATCCAAAATTTAGAGGGAGAATTGAGTTTAGAGAATTTAATTCTCCTAAATTAACAGGAATTTAATTCCTCCAAGATGAAACTCGGGTTTAACCCTATATGAGAATTTAATTCTCCTAAAATTATAGGAATTTAATTCCTTTATGGTGGGCAAAACTAGGGTTTAACCCTAATTGAGAATTTAATTCTCTCAAATTTACAGGAACTTGATTCCTCCTAAAATGAAATTAGGGTTTCACCCTACACAAGAATTTAATTCTTTTACATATATTGGAATTTAATTCCCCTAAAAAGAAATTAGGGTTTAACCCTACATAAGAATTTAATTCTTTCACAATAAGAATTTAATTCCTCCAAGATAGAACTAGGTTTTAACCCTATATGAGAATTTAATTCTCCCAAATAAGAATTTAATTCTTTCACAATAGGAATTTAATTCCTCCAAAATCATAATTAGAGTTTAACCCTACAGATAATTTAATTCTTATAAATAAGGAGACTTAAAAGAAATCCATGCATGCAAAGAACTAAGGTCATGTGACCCCACGTGACCCCTGAAAAGATCCCCAAAATTGAGAAGGAAAAAGATTTGAGGCAATGCCTCACATGCTCCCACGTGACCTCCAAAACAAAGAGAATAAAAGCAAAGGAAATGTGGGCTTTGAGCGCTCTCATGTGTTACCACGTGACCCCTAATAAATGCCTTAACAAGTCAGTGCATGTGTCTCTATCACGTGCCCACACGTGATGGCTAAAAATTAAAAGTGTTTAACACTTATTTACAGAACAAAGTAAAAGGAGATCCGGCCCTACCTTTGGGCGTCCTCACGTGTCCCCACGTGACCCCTTCTTTTCTAGTGTTTAACACTAATTCGAGAGCTTTATTTCCAGTGTTTAGCACTGATTGTCTTTTAGTGTTTAACACTAATTTGAGAATCTTTTTTCCAGTGTTTAACACTGTTTTTTTCTAGTGTTTAAACACTAATTTGAGAGATTTATTTCTAGTGTTTAACACTACTGTTCTCTAGTGTTTAACACTACTTTTAGCCAAATTGGCTAATTTTCCAGAGGCAAAAGACTCCCCTTCAACTGAATCTCAAAATTGAGTAAAATTCATAGCTACAATGTTTAATGCTCAGTCAAAGATAGAAATATTATCAGAGCCCTCAAACTCTTGTTTAGCATTGCTAAGTGATGAGGGGCTGAACCCAGAAAAATGTCTAATGGTCGAACAAAGGGCCAACACTTCAAACTTAATTGGACTTAGCCCAAGTTGGCCATAAGTCCTCAATTCAAACGTAACTGAGCCAATGTGCTCATAATATAATTAATTGATCTTAGTTCCAAATCGGGCTATAGATCACTTAGTCCACTTTGGTTCGAGGATACATCTCTTCACTCCTCTGATATTTGTCGTTGTAATCCTTCAATGTCTTCAGAGAGGTGACGAGTCCCGACAACCACACATTTCACGGACTATGATGTCCTTAACCTCGACCGTGATGTCTTTAAACTAACACTGGACTGTGGGGTCCTTAAACTCATGGACTATGATGTCTTTAAACTAACATTGGACTGTGGGGGTCCTTAAACCCACGGACTATGATGTCCTTAACCTCGACCGCGATTTCTATAAACTAACATTGGACCGAGATGCCCTTAAACTAACAATGGATGGTAATGTCCTTAAACTAATGGACCGCAATGTCCCTAAAGTGAACAATATAGTTCAATTGCTCTTTTGTTGGATCTAAACGATCCCGTTAAGTTGATCTTAGTCTAAAATGAGACTAATGTATCCTTAACAAACGTTTAAGTTGATCTTAGTCTCAAATGAGGCTAACGAATCCTTAAACCCAAACCCCCAAACCCAAATCTAAGAAAGATACGGATTTGGACTAGTCCACGCCCTACGAGCGACAACATAAATTAGTCTCCGTATACAATCCACGGGCAACCAAACACAAAAAAAACACCCACGACACGAAGTGACCATCTGGAGATGGAGAAAGTGGTTACCGCGATGCGGTAGCATAATTAGCTGCAGGGGCTTGCGCCTGCAGTGAAGAGCGTTCCCACAATCAAAAACCCCTCAAGCGAGGGGGAATCTGACGAAGTCTGTTACATCGGCCGCATCCGTTTAAACCTTCGATACATTGTGCCATAAATTAACTTGGCATCTTCGAAGAGATGGACAGATAGCACCAATTAGCATCTGCCCCGAAATTCAGGCAAGATGGTCCTGCGCGGTCGCGTCTCCGTGTTTCGGAGGGGAACAAGGAGGTTGTAAATGAAGGTGGAGGAGCTCAAGAACTAGAGAGGAGAGTGAAGCAAATGGTGAGAGTTGAAAATAATGAATCAAGCATGTGAGAAAATCCTCACCATGGTTTTTTAAAACCCTTTTTTCCAATATAAAAATGCACCCATACTTGAATAGTGTTAACAAAGGAATATTCAATTCATTTGTCAATACTATTCAAGCATGGCTCTCTCCATACTCACCTTACTGTCTTTACATCTCATTTTCCATTTAAAATAAATGGATAAAACTAAAATAAGTTGTCCACCTTCTAGAATGTTTTTCGTATAAATATGGATTACACTCTACTGTATATACATACCTTTATCAAAGAAATAGAATAACATAAAGAACATAATACTAGAATATACATATCGAAATACATATATGTAAATTATTAAATCAATACCTGATTTAATAATCCGGCTAAATCCCGAGCCGGCTAGTATTATCAACTGTCAGATCGAAAGTCCGGGTACACAGTACAATCGATCGATCGGAACCCTGCACGTATCCAATACGGCTACTACATCATTTCGCCTGAACCAGGAAAACCCTCTGTGTGGGACTCTAAAGACTCGACAGTACGCCGGCAGTGAGTTGCTGGATAAATCCATAACCAAAAGCACGTCTGCGGCACTAGCTGTACGTAACGGCTACCCGGATACCTGTCGAAAAGGAAGGCTGACGAGCAAACTCATCCGGATCCTTACTGAACCTATCTGTGACAATCTTCGTACAGTCCGGTCTCTTCGTCTGAGAGTATCGCATACCGGGTCTAGGGGGTGGTAAACGTCAGACCCTAATAACCCGATATTTCGTTCTGATGTGGCTCAAGACCAATCCGGGAAACTATTGATCAACCTATCAGTAAATCCCAACTGCCTTGGCCAAGGTCTTATGGTGCTGGCCAATCAAACACAGTGCGATATCGACTCCTTATATCGGGAGAGACGAATTCCCAACAATCGCTCACTGTCTCCATGTGGCTCGAGACTATAACCAACTAAAACCTGTTTGCATGACTCAGTAGAGCCGTGATAAGGTAGTGATCAAAGTACAGTGGGAACTCACACGAGACAAATGACGATCTCAGGTCTGAAGACTAACCTGTACTCATGCCACCTGAGAACTTCTATCTGACGATAGGTATAGTACCATCTAGAAGTTCTCGGCGTGTCCGTCCTGTGTACTCACCCCCAATGAGCAGCTGTATACGATCTTAGGTGTAAAAGACCAATGGCTGTGGGACCAACCATCGCTCCTCGTCGAGGTCTAGAAATGTATATACTAGTATACTCCGGAATATCGATGCCCAGTCTCGATACTCCCATGACTAGGGACCTTTTAAGGATGTGCTTATCGACTACCAAGCTCCCACAAGTATGATCGCCATCACAACGCAGGTAGTCAAGCAATGATCTTACAGGCTTTATCAACATGCATAAATGATATGTAATAACAAGTAAAACATACGCACATATTAAAATAAAGATAAACCAGATAGCATACTATCATATCGAGCAAGATTATCCTGTACATACATATGTCCAAGCATCCAGATGTATACATATACAATAATGGCCTCTAGGGAATTCATGTCCAACAATCTCCCACTTGCACTAAGGCCATATATTGGCATACCGAGTACCCAACGTCTGCACTAAGATCAGTTGTTGGCGTATCACATACCCAACATCTCAAATATTCTCTCGGACTGTGCTTGAGCAAAGGCCTTGGTGAATGGATCCGCCGTGTTGTCTTTTGTGTCCGCTCTCCGTACCTCGATCTCCCGGCGATCAACGATCTCCCTGTACCAGGTGATACCGCTTCAAGATGTGTCTGGATTTCTGATGAGACCGTGGTTCCGTCGCTAAAGCCATAGCTCCATTGTTGTCGCAATACAAAGGTATTGGATTAACAATGGATGGAACCACCTGAAGTTCAGTAATAAACTTCTTAATCCAGACGGCTTCTTTTGAGGCATCGTTGGCAGCAATCTATTCAGTCTCCATCGTTGAGTCTGTGACGGTGTCATGTTTGGAACTCTTCTAACAGACCGCCCCTCCATTGAGGGTAAACACAAAACCATAGACAGACTTGCTGTCATCCTTGTCACTCTGGAAGCTCGAATCAGTAAAGGAATCCACCTGGAGGTCCCCATTACCGAATACCAGGAACAGTTCTTTAGTCCTTCTCAGGTACTTAAGAATGTTCTTCACTGCTGTCCAGTAGTTCTTTTTTACCGCTAAAAGCCGGGAAGACATACGTCTTACCCGTTTTTGGGGGCAGATGCTATTTGGTTTTATCCGTCCACCTCTTCGTAGATGCCAAGTTGATTTATGGCACCGTGTATCAGAGGTTTGGACGGATGCGGACGTTGTAGCCGACTTCGTCGGATTCCCCTTCGTTGGCGAGGGGTTTTTGATTGTGGGGATGCTCTTCCCAGCAGGCGCAATCATCTACAGTTAATTACGTTACCGCGTAGCGATAACCACTTTCTCCTGCTCCAGATGTTCACTTCGTGTCATGTGTGTTTGTTTTATTTTTGGTTGCCCGTGGATTGTATATGGAGAGTAATTTATGTTGCCGCCCGTAGGGCGTGGATTAGTCCAAATCCGTATATTCTTAGATTTAGGTTTGGGTTGATTTAAGGATCTTTAATCTCGTTTGAGATTAAGATCAACTTAAATGGTTGTTGAGGATACGTTAGTCTAATTTTAGACTAAGATCTACTCAACAGGATTTTGGGATCATTCAGATCCAACAAAAGAGCATTTAGGCTTTATTGTTTTAGTTTAAGGACGTTTTCGGTTCATAGCTAGTTTAAGGACGTTGCAGTCCGTTGTTAGTTTAAGAACGTTACAGTCCATAGCTAGTTTAAGGACATAGCGGTCCATTAGGATATGCTCATGGGTTTGGGAGTGCACCCAAGAGATGTTGGCTGTCGGGACCCTCCACCTCTCTGAAGACGTTGAAGAATTACAATTACATGTATCAGAGGTATGGAGAGATGTACCCTTGAACTAAACTCCAGATTGAAGGGAGAGATCATGGTGGAATGAACACCATCTTAGATTTCATATGTTAGGGGATCATTATTCATCTTTGGAACTGAGATCGATTCGGGGAGGCCTGAGCATAGGAAGGCCCGGTTAATTGGCGATCAAAGAGTTTTGGCCTTGGGAGACTTGTCTAGTTTTGGTTAGGGTTGGCCTATCATAGTGTTAAACACTAACATCTGCTCGGCACTCACATGCTCCCACGTGAGGCTCTAAAGTAGTGTTAAACACTGAAATTTGGAGCACTCACGTGTGGCACGTGAGGCGCCTGAGGATTGGGTACTACTTCTTTGGGTTTATTTCCTTGTTCTTTTTATAAGTGCTAAGCACATAACTCATATAATGCTCACGTGCGAACACGTGAGGTGCTTAAATTGTGAGTGCTGTCTTTGGAATTTCCCTTATTTCCATGTAAGTGTTAGGCAACTGTTTCGGGGTCACGTGGGAACACGTGAGGCGCCCCAAAATCGGAACTGTCTTTGGATTTATTCCCTTTTTCATGTAATTGCCGTGCGCTCGTTTTAAGGGGTCACGTGGGAACACGTGATTTGATCTCAGCCCTTCCTTTTTTTTCCTCAGAGGTGCTCACGTGACCAGTCTTTTCTTTAATATGCATCGAGATTCTGATCTGAGCTTTAGGAATTTTAAGTCCCTTATTTTATAAGAATTAAATTCTTTTACAGAGTTAAACCCTAGTTTTATCAGAGGAATTAAATTCTTATATCCTTTTGGAAGAATTGAATTCTTTGAATTTAGTTCTTTCCCCTAAGTTTTGAGTCTACATAACAGAATCTTCCCGATGAGCATTAAATTCTAAACTTGTGGGGAGATCTGCTTCTGCAGACCTCAACCAGAGAAAGAACTAAGTTCTTTGAGAAGAGTTAAACTCTTGGTTTGAGAATTAAATTCTCTTTTGTTTTGTGGGAGCTTTTGGGAGGCTTCTGTATATTTTTTTTTAAGCTTATGGGGTGGTCTCCTTCTTTTAGAGAATTAAATTCTCTCTCAATTTTTCTTCCCCTCCCGCCTGTGTGTTTCTTTCCTCCTTTCCTTGCTCATATTTATATGAGAAGAAAAAGAATCAATTTGTTAAGAAAATCCCTCATTGTGAGATCATGATTGATTCCATGATCTTTTAGATCAATCGGTGGATTTTATTCACCGTTGGATTTTTAATCCAAAGGCTCTCTGTTTAACAGAGAGGATTTCTTGTTTGATTAACAAGATTATGAATATCTTGTTAGTTTTAAAAAGATCAAAAATATATTTTCTTAATATAGAATTTAATTCTATCATATCTTTTTAGTTTAACAAGATTAGGAAAATATTTTCCTATGATAGAATTTTATTCTACCAGATGATCACCGTTGGATCCTTGATCCAAAGGTTCTCTGTTTAACAGAGAAGATCTTTCTAGTTTGACGAAGATCAGGAAAATATTTCCCAAAATAGAATTTAATTCTAGAATTTGATAGGAGCATTTTAAATTGGGGCGCTCACATGCTTTGCATGTGAAAGGCAAGAGAACTCACGTATTTAACACGTGACCCCTGCTGTGGGTTTTAGCCTGTTTATGATCAACGCTCATATGCTTTGCATATGAGCGCTCACGTGTTTTACACGTGAGGCCTGTTTGGCCATTGGTGATTTATGTTCAGCGCTTATATGCTTTGCATATGAGCGTTCATATGTTTTACACGTGAGGCCTGTTTGGCCCATAGTTATTTTCTTTCAGCGCTTATATGGTTTGAATATAAGCGCTCACGTGTTTAACACGTGATGTCTAATCATGAATTTTTTCCCTATTTTTATAAGGGTTATATGGGAACAAATAGCTCTTGGCCGAAAATTTTGGCGGGAACAAATGCTTGTTCCAGCCAAAATTTTCGGCCAAGAGTTACTTGTTCCCTTATAAAAAGCGGGAGAATCCTCAAAATTTGGCTTCACGTGTTAAACACGTGGGCGCTCATATGCAGAGCATATGGGCACTAGAATAAAACAATTAATGGCCAAACAGGCCTCACGTGTAAAACACGTGAGCGCTCATATGCAAAGTGTATGAGCGCTGAATAAAATAAACTTAAAGGGCCAAACATGCCTTACATGTAAAACATGTAAGCGCTCATATGCAAAGCATATAAGCGCTGAACATAAATCACCAAGGGCCAAACATGCCTCACGTGTTAAGCACGTGAGCGCTCTGAACATAAACTGGCTAAAACCCATAATAGGGGTCACGTGTTAAACACGTGAGTGCTTTTGCCAATCACGTGCAAAGCATGTGAGCACCCTAATTTAAAATGTTCCGATCAAATTGTAGAATTAAATTCTATTTGGGAAATATTTTCTTGATCTTTCTTAAACTAGAAAGATCTTCTCTGTTAAACAGAGGACCCTTGGATCAAAGATCCAGTGGTGATCATTTGATAGAATAAAAATCTTTCATAGGAAAATATTTTCCTAATCTTATAACAAGAATAAAATTCTATGTTAACAAGAAATCCATATTAAGAAAATATATTTTTGAACTTTTTAAACTAAAAAGTTTTGATAGAATAAAATTCTAATCTTGTTAAAACTAACAAGATATTCATAATCTTGCTAAACAAACTAGAAATCTTTTCTGTTAAACAGAGAGCTTTTGGATTAAAAATCCAACGGTGAATAAAATTCACCGATTGATCTAAAAGATCGTTTTGGTTGATTATAAAATCAATCAACATCTCTTAATGAGAGATTTTCTGAACAAATTGATTCTTTTCTTTCTCCTATAAATAAGAGCAAAGGGACAGAAAAAAGAGGGGGAGAAACGGGGAGGAACCCCTCCCAAAAGCTCCTACAAAAGTAGAATTTAATTCTCAAACCAAGAGTTTAACTCTTCTAAAAGAACTTAGTTCTTCCTCTGGTTAAGATCTGCAGAAGTGGATCTCCCCACAAGTTGAGAATTTAATTCTCATCGGGGAGATTCTGTCATACAGATTCAAAACGTAGGGGAAAAAACTGAATCCAAAAGAGTTTAACACTTACAAAACATAACGGAATTTAATTCCTATGGAACTAGGGTTTAACCCTTTAAAAATAATTTAATCCCTACAAAGAACAAAAGGAGAACTTGATCCCTCGGAACCATAGAAGAACAGCCTGATGATTCATTAGCATTCAAACTCTACAGCTCACGTGATCCCACCTGAACACCTTTGAGGAACAAAGAGGGAAAGAGTGAGATCTAGTAACGTGACCCCTGAGTAGTGCTCAACACTTATAAAAGAGAAAAGGGAATAAATCAAAGGGCGGTTTCCATTCTTGGGGCGCCTCACGTGATCCCACGTGACCCCTGAGAAGTGCTCAGCACTTATAGAAGAGAAAAGTGAATAAACCTTATTTTTGGAGCGCCTCACGTGGCCCCACGTGACCCTTGAGAAGCGCTCAGTGATTGTTTGTATTTAAAGAAGTGTTTGTAGTTAACCGCAATCAATAACGGTGTCGTGTGTAGCTAGACCGAGATGAGTACGGGTCGTCTTCAGGGAAACGTTGAATCTTTTAATCTTACTTTAGGCGTGTTGAAAAAGAGAGAGGAAGAAGAATAAAGAATGGTGAAGAATGGTTGTAGGTTCTAAATCTACGACAAACACGGATGCAAAATATAGATCTAGATTAACTACGGATGTAGGTTTTATATAAAATGGGGTTTGTAGGGTTCATTAAGATTTAGTAGCCATAGATGATTAATTAAAGATTACTCTTTTTATCCTTTAATAGATTTAAAACTAGATCGACAGTGATGCATGTAGATTAGGGTTTCTGGAGGGAAAAGGGTTCCCACTCTTAACCCCTATCTCGACATGGATCTCCGTTCATGTCTAGCCTTTACCAAAACAATTGTTAATCTAATCTCTAATTGTGGTCATGATTATCAATGAATTGATAGCGCGCCCAATTAGGATATTAACTATTCTTTTGATAAAGTTTATAAACTTTATAGGATGTAAAAACAGTTTAAGGATCTTCATCATCCATTAATCTACCCTAATCCTATGAACCCTAACAAGCAAACAATTACTCGCGCATGTTGGAAAAAGAAAAGATAGAGAGGGAAATCATATTGAATAACTACAAAGAAATAAAATAAGAAAACAACTACCTTTATTAATCAACAAGATCAATTACACTTTGTTCTCTTAGAAAATGATTACAAAATACTAGTTTGCTTCTTGATCTCTTCTAAGGAGGTAGATGAACTGTTGATGATCAATCAAGATTCTTGAACCATCGTGGACTTCGTGATCGCGTCGGTTTGATGATTTTCCAAGAGGCTCTCGGTCCTTATTTATAGTCACAAAGCCAGAACCCTATTTTCATAATATGGAAACTAGTTGTTAGGATCCCAACCACCAAAATCCCGAGCCCTAAATCCTTAGAAGTGCGGCGGAACCGCGACCATTGGATAGGTTTGGCCGCGGATCCGTCGTCTTTTGGTGAGATTATGGCCACTAATTTTTGTAATCAAAGGATCCAAGCTGGTTGGTTGAAATGGAGTAGTGCAATAGGGATTTTATGTGATCGTAACTTTCCGTTAAAATTGAAAGGGAAGTTTTATCGGAGCGCTATTCAGCCTGCCTTATTATATGGTACAGAATGCTGGGCTCCTAAGAAGCATCATACACAGAAGATGCACGTAGCGGAGATGCGCATGCTTCGTTGGATGTGCGGTAACACTAGAAAAGATAAGGTGCGAAATGAGGATATTCGTACAAAAGTTGGTGTCGCACCTGTGGAGAAGAAGATGCGGGAAAACCGGCTAACATGGTTTGGTCATGTGCGACGCAGACCTATAGAAGCACCGGTCCGACGAATAGATACTCTCGATATGGGCAATGGCAAAAGGGCAAAAGGGAGACCGAAGAAAACATGGATGGAGGTGATACGAAACGATATGGTTGCCAAAGGACTCAATGAAAGTATATTGGTCGATAGGAGTGAGTGGAGGCAGAGGATTCATGTGCTGGAACCGGCGTGATTCTCATGTTGGTTCATGTAGCCTACCCCATATGCTTGGGATAAAAGGCTCAGTTGTTGTTGTTGTTGTATGGCCACTAATTTTTGTAGCTTCATATCTGTAACACTTGGTGATCTTTTGAGTATTTAGACTTTGAAAATCTTCTCTACGTTTCTGCCAGAATTATTTTCTTCAATTTACTTGAATATCTTCGGCAGATTTGATCTTGCCAACTCAGATTTCCTTGATTTCAGTCATATGATATAATTCCTGCACAATTATCTCAATAAATTATGTTAGTATAATTTTTTTTATTGAGATATTATCTTTAACCATTTGTCATGATATTTTAGTTTAAGAGAATTGGTCAAATGTATTTAATAAGGTAAGCATATTAAATGAGCCAAATGTTACATGGATATTATATGCTTACTTTTTCCTTCATAATATTAATTATAATATATAAACACATGAAAATAGTATTTTTACAGATAAACCCTCATATGTGTCATATATTATAATAAACACCTTTTTATATAGAAATAGTAGGAAAAATGTCATATTAAAAGAGCAGTTTTATCAACTGAACAAATACCCTCAAACTTAACTTTGATCGTCCCGAGCAAACCAGTTATTCAAGAGAAGGAGAAAAAGAAAAAGAAAAATCCTAAGTAGCACACTTTCGTAGGAAACACGATTGCACTGAGCACGTGCAATAAGCCGTTAAATCTCTTGGTGTCCCTAGTAGGAGGAGTGTTGTCTCCTGAGGGTTTTCAGCGGATTACACCCACAAAATCTTATAATAAAAGAAAGATAGTGAAAGTTACATACAAAGATAAGAATTATGAAAGAAAGAACTTGAAAATAAGAGTTTTCAACTACACTAGTTTTTAGTTTCTATGAGCCCTATCTTAATGATCATGAAAAAAAAGTTAGAAATCACATCATCCCTTAATAAAACATCGTCTTTAGTTTTCCTCCCTATCTGTCTTCCAAACATTGATCATATACCCCTACGTGTGTGTAAAAGACATCTCTACACTTAGAGAATTCAATTCAAGCTATCATACTCTTGTCTATCTTCCAAAGTACTTTATAGTTGGTGAATATTTTAGATGGAATTGCTTACATATTCTTCATGCGACCGTTAATACTTCTTGAGGTACTAACCGACCGATTACAAAATGTGCTCGTGCATTTAGGCGTAATTCCTCGTTTCGCAACACCTAAGGCTTAGTAATGGCTCCCAAACCAGGTGGTCTAAGGCACTAGGTGATAAATCACCCTCGCTATATTTTTTTATGCTGCCTTGGTAATTACAAAACCAGCGTTCATTTTTTTTACCACCACTTATATTTATTTATTTATCTTTTTTTTATACTAAGGCTTTTAGACAAGAGCATTTCAAGGTATCCTCTATTATCCCAAGTTTCAAGATGTGTGTAAGTGCGTATTGTAGGGTATCAACGTTCAAATATTTGGCCTCAAGAATAGGGACCATTTTTCAGACTTATTTTTATCCTCAAATTAGTAATTTCCTTCATCTTACTAACTCTTGGGACAACAACTCATAACTACTTATTACTAGTTTTGTTTAAGAAAACATCTAACTTTCTTGCTTTTCTGGAACTATTTCTATCTTTCTTATGTAAATTTTCACTTTCTAACTTTCATTATCAAAAAATTTTATGCCCAGCACCAAAGATAATTCAGTGAATACAAAGCTCCCCCCCAAACCTGTTTGCAGCAGTGTCCTCACTGATGTTGTCCTTGTTAGTGTATATGCCCTAGAGGCCATTACTGTATCATACTAGTTTGTATATTACTTGATGGAAGCTTGGGATATTCACCTTGTATAAACAATCTTGCTCAATATAGTAGTATGCTACTTGGTTTGTTTCTACTTCAATGTGTACTTGTGTTTATTTCAGTATATCACTTATACGCATTAGTGGAGCCCTTAGGATCTTTGCTTGATTACCAGCGTTGTGATGGCAGTCACACTAGTGGGGGCTGGGTAATCTATAAGCACATCCTTATACAGGTCCCTAGTCGCAGGACTATAGAGACAGGGCATCGATACTCCGGAGTAGACTAGCGTATGCGCTTCTCATCCCAGTGTGGGAGATGGTCTGTCCCACAACCATCAGTACGTCGTACTGGAGATAGTATACGGGTGCTCGTTGGGTTACGAGTACACTGGACAGGACTCGTCGGGAACTGACAGGTTGGTATTATACCTATCGTCAGTTATCAGTTCCCAGGTGACATGAGTACAGCTTAGTCCGCTGACTTGACACTGGCACTTCGCCTCGAGTGTGTTCCCACTGCACTTTGATCACTACCCTACCACGGCTTAAAGGAGTCGTGCAAACAGGTGGTGGTTGGGTGCAGTCCCGAAGCACTTGGAGGCAGTGACGGTTAGACAGGATTCGTCTCTCCCGGTATTGGGGGTTGACATCGCGCTGTGTCTAGGAGAGCCATTACACGAGTAGTCCCTGGCCAGGGCAAGCGAGGTATACTGGTAGGCTTCCAGTGTTATCTCAGGGTGTTTTGGGCTTCACTCCGACACGACTTGTACCGCTATTAGGGGACTGACGTTTTACCGCCCCCTAGGCCCGACATGCGATGTATCATACGAACAGACCGGACTGTACGGAGACTGTCACATTCAGACTCAGTAGGAGTACCGATGGGGTTTCACCTCGTCAGCCTTCTTGTCGACATCTACCTGGGGACCGTTACGCACAGCTAGTGCCGCTTGCGGTCTGTGGTTAAACCCACTGCCAGCGTAGTGTCGAGTCTTTAGAGTCCCACACAGAGGGTATTCGTCTCTGGGCAAAACAGAGTAGAGGTCGCATGGTTTTGCGACAGGGTTCGTTCTCATCCGCGCACTTGTGCACGTTTGGAGTCCGGACGGATATTACTGGCTGGCTCTGGTTTGAGTCAGATACCGGTATATGTTTTGGGGTTGCTTTTATCTCTCAGTATTCATGTTCCTCGGAACAAGGATGCAGGTGTGTATGCACAGTTATTTGAGGAAGAGGAAGAGGATTTTCATTAGGCTTTCGGAACGGGTGCGTATGCACAGTTGACAGTCGTCTTTTTCCAAACCCTAATGGATTTGTATTATATCAATTAATAATAGATAATAAAATGAAATTGTGTCATGGTTGGTTTTTGTTGACTTGTTGACCATGGTTGAAGATTTGACCATCATCATTACAAAAGCAAGATGCTTTTTGATTCTTGCAAAACATTTAATGTTTGAAATGATAATGGTCATTCCTAAACCTTCCATCAACTATTTCATTTTCATTATTATTATTAATTAGATAATTCTTTTTCTTTTGATATGGTTGCAAAAAGGAAAAAGAGAGCTCATTCTTTCATAACCATTCTCTCTCCTCACTTCATCTTCTTCTTCCTCTAGCTCAAGGTGACTCCTTCTCATGTGTTGAGAATCCCTCACCTTGAAAAGAAAACAACCCCTAGATACTCTCTACTCATTCTAGGTTCAAGGTTTAGCAAGCCGGAAACCCTAGTTCACTCAAAGTTCGAGGAAGAGCCCAAAGGTTGAACCCTCAGGTGGATCCATCTTCGACGGAAGAAGGCTACGAGGAAAGAACCATCAACCTCCACAAAGTTTGAAGAAGAAGGAGTTCAAGTTTAGGTATAACCATCTTCATCCGAGTAGCTAACTCTCTTTAGCAAGTTTGCTAGTTTTAGTTTAGGAAAAGATCCCGACTTTGTTTAGTCCATGTTGCCCCTTGCGCTAAAAATTTGATTTTTATACCGTTTCCGCCTCCCCGTAAGAACCGGGGGTCGCAACGTGGACTTACAGTCCTTTGAGAGCATATACCTGTAGACTTGAGGAGGGACAATAATAGGGGTAAAATAGTAGTTAAATGAGGACTACCCCAAACTTGTTCTTTGGCATGCACAGATATTCAGTTAAGTCCTTTTTCACTCCCCTCCATTCTTTAAGATGATACAATGTTACCGAAATATGGAGGTGAGGCGGAGGAAATTCAGTTATGATAAAGCGGCTCCTGTAAAAACAGGAACTTCTCCGTTGGGTCAGCAGAAAAATACGGTTTCAATCTATGCCCATTTACTTTAAAAATTGAACCATTTTTTATATTTTCAACTTCTACTGCCCCGTGCGGGTGTACATACCGCACCACAAAATGTCCTTTCCAACGAGATTTAAGCTTACCCGGATGAAGATGGAGACGAGAATCGTAAAGAAGGAATTGTTGTCCCGGTGTGAAAGTTTTTCTCAAAAGGTTTTTATCGTGGAACACTTTAGTCCGGTTCTTTACTATCACCGCATTATCGTAAGCTTCATCGTGGAGTTCGCTTATCTCATTCAATTGTAGTTTCCGATAACTGCTAGCTTGATCAAAATCGAAGTTTAGTTCTTTAATAGCCCACATTGCCTTATGTTCGATCTCGATAGGAAGGTGGCATGCCTTCCCAAACATAAGGCGGTATGGAGACATACCAAGATCGGTCTTATAAGCGGTGCGAAATGCCTAAATAGCATCCTTCAATTTGGTCGACCAATCTTTACGGTTTTTAGAAACCGTCTTCTCCAAAATTTGTTTGATTTGCCTATTTGAGATCTCAGCCTGCCCGTTTGTTTGGGGATGATAGGGCGCAGAGAGTTTGTGGTTGATTGGATATTTCCGCATCAAAGCCTTAAAAGACTGATTACAGAAATGCGTTCTGTTGTCGCTAATTATAGCACGAGGATGTCCGAATCGCGAAAAGATGTTTTCTTTAAGGAACTTAATGACAACTTTGTTGTCATTAGTGCGACACGGTATTTCTTCCATCCATTTTGAGACGTAATCAACCGCTAGCAAGATATATAAATTCCCAAAAGAGTTGGGAAAAGGGCCCATAAAATCAATACCCAAAATATCGAATATTTCCACAACCAAGATAGGTTGGAGCGGCATCTCATTTATTCATGAAATCCGACCCAAGTGCTGACACCGTGGACAAGTTTTGCAATGATCATAAGCATCTTTAAATAGTGTTGGCTAATTAATGACACATTGCAAAATTTTCTTCGTCGTTTTTCGAGGTCCAAAGTGACCGCCGCATGCCTGATCATGACAAAATGATAACACACTCTTGAATTCATTGTTAGGGACACACTTGTGAATGATTTGATCTGAACAATACTTAAACAAATAAGGTTCATCCCAGTAAAAGTATTTTACTTGGGATAGAAATCGAAGTTTGTCTTGTTTCGACCAATTGCTAGGAATAAGTCCCGTCGCTAGATAATTCACAATATCCACGAACCAAGGTTCTTAGGATACGGTCAAGAGCTGTTCGTCAGGAAATGAGTCATTTATAGGCATGGTCAACGTTGGTGAAGAAGAGATGTGTGAAAGATGGTCAGCTACTACGTTTTCACATCCACTCTTGTCTCGGATGACAAGGTCAAATTCTTGTAACAATAGGATCCCATGTATTAGCCTATCCTTAGCATCCTTCTTCGATAAAAGGTGTCGTAGGGCGAAGTGATCAGTGTAAACCACTATTGGCGAGCCAATCAAGTAGGGCCTGAATTTTTCTAATGCAAATACAACTGCCAAGAGCTCTTTTTCGGTATTTGTATAATTAATTTGTGTATCGTTCAAGGTCCTACTTGCATAGTAAATTACATGTGGTATCTTATCAATGTGCTATCCTAAGACCGCACCAATAGCAAAATCTGATGCATCACACATAAGCTCGAACGGGTGGTTCCAATCCGGAGATGATAAAACGGGGGCTGTTTTGAGAGTTCTTTTAAGCAACTCAAAAGCAGCCTCACAATCCGAATCGAAGTGAAATATTGTATCCTTGGACAAGAGAAGAGTTAAGGGTCTAGCAATTTTGCTAAAGTCCTTAATGAATCTCCTATAAAATCCTGCATGACCAAGGAAGGATCGTATATCTTTAACACATTTGGGACGAGGGAGGTTATGGATGACATCTATTTTAGCTTTGTCTATCTCAATGCCTTTTTGTGAAATTATATGTCCAAGGACAATATCTTCTTGGACCATAAAATGGAATTTTTCCCAATTCAAACTTATGTTCTTATCCTTACAGCGGGTAAGAACCGCGTCAAGATGACGAAGGCAGTCCTCAAAGGAGTCCCCAAATATGGAGAAATCGTCCATAAATATTTCCAGAAAATTCTCAACCATGTCTGAGAATATCTCCATCATACACCGCTGAAATGTAGCGGGAGCGTTGCATAACCCAAAGGGCATGCGTCTATAAGCAAAAGTACCGAAAGGACAGGTAAATGTGGTTTTATCTTGATCCTTTTCAGCGATGGGGACCTGGTTATAGCCAGAGTATCCGTCCAAGAAACAATAGTATTCGTGTCCAGCTAATCGTTCTAACATCTGTTCAATGAAAGGTAAAGGGACGTGATCTTTCCTCGTTACGGCATTGAGTTTCCTATAATCAATACATACGCGCCACCATGTTTGGGTGCGTGTTTGGATCAACTCATTAGCCTCATTAGTTATGACCGTGATGCTAGACTTTTTAGGGACCACGTGAATTAGACTTACCCATTGGCTATCAGATATCGGGTAAATTATACCACTATCCAGGCACTTGACGATTCTTTCTTTACCGCTTCCTTCATAACGGGATTTAACCGTCTTTTTGGGTCTCGGGTTGGTTTGGCTTCATCCATCAGATGTATATAATGTTCAACAATTAAGGGACTAATCCCTTTGATGTTAGCCATTGTCCAACCAAATGCTTGCCGATTTGATCTCAATACCGTCAAAAGTGCGTTCTCTTGCTCTAAAACTAAAGAAGCGGATATATTCACGGGTAAAAACTCATTCTCATCTAAATATGCATATTTAAGATGAGAAGGTAGAGGTTTGAGATCTAGTATTTGCGGAGAGACAATAGAAGGTGGGGTAAGAGAATGATACTCGGACTCCTTAAGAGGTTCAAAACTTGCATAGGATATTTACTCAGAAAGTGCTACTGACTTTTGCGACGAGTCAACTGATTCAAACTCGGGGACGGACTCATCGAAGATATCCTCACTATGATTTTGTGCAAGATCAAACAATGTCGCACTAGTGTTGTCCAGAGTATCAAAGTAAAGTTCCTCATCCATGCAGCTTTCGGGAGCTATCTCGTTGATGGAACAGACATCAAGCAAATGAGCAGAAGAATCAGATGGTTGACTTCTTAGCTTGTAAATATTAAGCTCAATTGTCATCTTCCCGAAGGATAAGTTTATAGAACCGTTACGACAATTAATTACAGCGTTGGAAGTTGCTAGAAAAGGTCGACCGAGTATCATCGGGATTTGATTGCATAGGTTTGCCACAGGCTGTGTATCTAAAACAATAAAGTCCACAGGGAATATGAATTCCCCGACTTTAATTAACACATCTTCTAGTCACCCCGAGGTTTGGTGATTGATCGGTCTACCATCTGGAGAGTACAATGGGCGGGTTTCAACTCTCCAATACCTAGCTGCTCATATACGGAATATGGAAGCAAGTTAACGCTAGCTCCAAGGTCGAGTAAAGCACGATTAATATTTTTACCCCCAATAGAAATAGATATGGTAGGACAGCCAATGTCCTTACGTTTCTTTGGTATTTGCTGGGTAAAAGCTGTGCTAACATTACTCATCATGAAAACTTTTTTCGGCACTTGTGTTTTTCTCTTCCTACTGCAAAAGTCTTTAAAAATTCTTGCATAAGATGGGACTTGTTGAATAGAAACTAAGAGTGGAATATTGACGTTAACTTGGTTAAACATTTCCACAATCTTCTCCATTTGTAGGTTAGGTCTGTTGGCACTTAATCTGTTTGGAAACGGAGCATTATCAATAAGTTTTGGGTCCAACATTTGTGGAGAAGATTGTGGGGAAGGATTCGATCCCAGAATTGGAGTGGGGATTATTTTAGATAGATTCGAGGAAGTGGGCTGAAGGTTTGAGCCTTGTGGGAAGCGTAGAATAGGCTCGGGAGTAGGTGGGAGATTAGACGAATTAGGTGAAGAAGTAGAAGCCGAGGTATCATTGGTATCACTAACGTCATCAACTTGTTCACTCACTTGGTTATCTAGCACTCTTCCCGATCTCAACGTAGTAACGACACTCACATTATGATTTTGTGAGTGGCCAGGATTCGGTAGGGGTTGAGATGGGAGTTTCTCTTTTTCTCTCGCACTCATCGCGGCATTCAACTGTGCAATTTGGGCTTCTATTGATTTAATACTCTCACCGTGGGAGGCGGAGTCTTTCTTTATGTCATCAATAGAAGACCTCATATCAGCCGACATTTGGATGAAATGTTTCATAAAACAAATCTAAAGTTTGTGCGAGTGACGAGGAGTTATCGGTTCCAACCAATTGCGGTGCAGAAGTGTTGGCCGAATTTTGAAAAGGCTGCGATAGAAAGGGGTGCTGACTCTGTGGTGGTGGTGGTTGTTGCTGTGGAGGAGGTCTTTGGTAATTGCTTTGGAACTGATTTTGATTTTGGGGTTGGTTTTGGTTCCAAGCAAAATTAGGATGATTCCTCCATCCCTGATTGTACGTGGAAGAATAAGGATCGTTTCTAGGTCGCTGCTGAAAAGCAGCATTAGTTTTCTCGTGACCTTAAAACGGTGTATTCATAGGACATTCTTCCGTCAAGTGTGATGGATCGGAACAGCAACCACACACGGTTTTGGGAAGCGTTACCTGGTTTAGGGAGACTGATGAGAATTTGTTTTCAATAGTGTCGAGTTTCTTTTGTATCGCTGCCATTTCGGCTTTTACTGCAATGGAAATGTCGAGCTGATGAATACCTCTCCTAGATGAAGGTGGTCAAACGCTTTCCCACTGCAAAGTGTTCTCAGCGAGATCCTCCAGATATATAACATTTCGAAATAATAAAAATATTATTTTTGGGAAATTTATAATTTAATATTATTTTATTGAATATTTTAATAATTCGGTATATTTAAATAAAAATAAATGGGGAATTTTATTTGGAAAATTCTAAAATAGGGTAAATTAGAGAATTATGCCATTTCTAAGTTTAATTGATTAGTTATATGCTAATTTAGTGCTAATCGCGATTAAAAATCGCTAATCGGTTTTTTAGTAATTTTGTGCAAAACATGCACATATCTTTTATTTTCCTACACTTGTGCATTTTTTACCATGGTTTCTCATTTGGGTTTACTATTTGAGTGAGAAGGAATTTAGAGAAAAGAGAAGAAATGGAAAAGGGGTTTATATTAAAGAATTTAGTAGTTGGTGAGAGAGAGAGAGGTATGGGCTTCTTTGACTAAGGACTTAGCCATTTCCTCTTCAACCTTCACTCATTTTTCTCCCTCTCCCTCTTGTTGCTGCTGCTGCTCCTGCTCCTCACCTCCCTCCCCTCTTCAACTCCTCAAATCACCTCTAAAACAACTCCAAAACCCCACTCTCATTTCATTAAAAGTGTGCACAAGCTCAAGATCTACACATTGGACCAAGGAAGCAAGGATTTTGGCCACTAGGGGCAACTCAAGAAAATTCTTGAGTTGCCAAATGAGGTATTTTCTGGACTATTAGCTTAGTTTTAGCATTACTTATACCCCCATGTTTAGATTGAACTGATATTGTTTGATGTTGTGGAGTTAAGGAAAACCTAGTTAGGGTTTGAGGAAATTATGAGTTGTAATATGAAATTAAGTTCAGTAGAGGCTACACCAACACCCTAGTGCATGAATTGAGATCCTAACCTGAGACTTAAGGCCTGGAATATGGATTTAGAAACCGATATCGGAAAGCTTGTGGAATCTGTGAAGGTTATATGAGATCTGCTATCACCCGAGACATCCTAAAATAAAATTGATTGGACAGTGAGATGTGCAGGAACCCAGGAAGCTAACCCCAAGACCCTATCCCCTAACTCCTAGACCCGGCCGCAGATTTATCCTGTTTGGCCGCAATTTGCGGCCATACCTACCCCATTTTGGTTAGTCTTGGTTTTGGTGTTCCCTCATCAGTAGATTAGGCCCCTGGTATGTGTAGATTTGTCTAGTTTGACCTAGGGTGAAATCTGGAGCCTATTTCCTTAGTTGCTGTTTTGGATTCGTGTTTCCGTATTCCGTATTTTTAGTTCTGAAATTGTGTATTGTGATTTACCTCGACTATTTGGCGTTTATACGACGATATCGAGGATTTGTTGATGGTTTTGAAGGCGTGCCCATAGGTTCTAACCTATAGGCCCCTTATCGTATCGTTTTGGGTTTCGTGTGCCGTTTTAGCTTTGATTTGGTTTTAATACGCATTTACGATACTATGATGTGTAGGTACCCCATGAAGACTTCGGGACGACAAGTAAAGCGCGTGGAGACGTCGACAAATGAAGACGCAAGGTGAGTAGATTATATCTACTGGGGAAGTCGGGTGGATGGCGTATAGCACCCCCGCAGTCCGTAGTTGGTATACTATATATTATTCTTGATAGTTATAGTGTGTCGTGGATATGGTGTTAGGTGTATTATGGATAGCTTAGGGTTAGAAGTAAACTAGTATAGTTCATAGTCGCGAACCTTAGAATAGGGTTACACCCACACGCGCACCCTTGCATATTCACTATACTTACACTGTGTTGTTGATGATATTGGATGACATTGAAGAAGAGTCGATGATTTTGGGCATTGTGCCGTGAGATCGGTGATGTGATGTGATTCGTACTTGCGATATGACATGTGATCTTAGCGGGCCGTTGGGCATGTGTTTTACCCCCGCTTCCATACTTATATAGATGGTATTGATTTGTACTAGACTTAGATCTGTACCCTAGATTATATGATATGATGATAATGATACCTGATATTTGATGAGAGGAATGTGATACTGACCCGTACCTAGCTATTGGGATGCCGTAAGACGATTTACCGTACGAGCTTTATATTGATGATAGATCCGCACTCATGACTTGAGGATGTCATATGATATGTTGTATCGTACGCGACACTGTTGAGGCGGGATCACCGACTATTATATCTATATATTGACTCAGATTTAAGTGGTTTCCATACCCCTCCCGATTGACTTGATACTTAGACCTGTAGTTTGCATAGTAGATGTTAGACTAGACCCGAGTCATTCTTATTTCAAATGGCATAACTGCATGACATATACATATGAGTGTAGATTCTTTACTGTTACGTTGATTATTCGATTTCCGCATATTCATGCTATTCGCATTGCTTTGCATATGTTTATTGCTATATTACTATCATGTTGCTAGGGCACCAACACCATTATCGATGATGCGTATGTTCCACGTACACTTGCTTGCCGGCTCACACACTTCATCATCGATAATTGCCATGTCACTACACAGTAGCATTATTACATCAGGATATGACCTTGTATGTGCATACTATTATTTCCATGTTGTATGATATACTGTTATACTTGCATTTCATTATATGTCACATACCCATACTTGTACACATACATCATACATTGATATCTTCATACTTGCTTAGATTACGCATTGAGATATGTTGTTTTCATGTTAATTCTGGATTTGGGGAACCGTGGATATTTCAAAAGAGAATAGTTAATTATTTAAAAACCCGGTTTCCCTTGATATGATATTTCGGTGCGTCCACCATGTGTTTTCTCGGTGATAGAGTGATATATGTGAACCCGAATCGAGGAGTTGGATGAGGCCGATTACGGGTACATGGTGGACCCAGTATGGTACCCCGGGGCGAGAACGGTTTCGCTGTGTAGTAGACGGTGAGCCTGGCAGAGGGACTACTACCTACCGGTGATTGGTTTGACCTGGCGGTTATCCGGAGGATACTGACCAGAGTCGATAGATGGATATGGGCGTACTGCCGGGGCCGAGGGCCGATTCCGCAGACATAGCCCATGGGCTGATCCGGACTGACGGAGCCCGATAGATGAGGATTTACGTGTCGATGCTAGGCACGGGTTTCATGATGTTTTCCATGATTTGATTATATCCTCATATTTACATGCATGATGCTTATTGTCATTGGGTGGACGGGTTCCACGTTTATACAGACTTGATCACATACATACTGGATTTACACGATCATACTTCATGCAGACATACCTTATACTGATGACATGTTATTATCTGAGGCACTGGCACGAGTACTTAGCACTACCTACATGATTAGATGTTACATTGCCACTTTATCATGCTTCAGACTTACTCTTGAGGGTTTTATTTTTATACTGATTGTTTGACCTAGGATTATGTCTTACATTCGATTTCTGCTTGTAGATATTTTCTATTCACGAGTTGGCAACTCACCCCCGTTGTGCCACAGTTCTTGCATGGTTTGCCGTACAGGTTCCATAGCGGCATTTCTGGCACACTTCTTTCCTTTGCGGGTGATTTGCTTGGTAGGTGGGTTCTTTGTATCAGAACCGCCGTTGTACATGTATTATTCATTGTATCTAGAAATTCCATCAACCAAAAACTTGTATATTGTTTCAGACTCAGACACTAGTGATGTATTATTTCGACCTTAGAGTCGCGCTTATTAGTGTTACAGTTTTCATGCTTATCTGGGTTCCCTTCTGAATTTTGATCCTCGCCATTCGGCGTTGTATAGTATATTGCTTGTATGTTCATTTATCCTTAAAATGGTTTTAGATTTCTGGGCTTTTGGCTTACTTGGATCAGATGGAGTCCTATAGACTTCATATGGTTCAAGGGCCACTCACGTGCTCTTTCGGGTCATGACAAAGTTGGTATCAGAGCGCTAGGTTAACCTTGGTTCGAGTCTAAGTTTGACTATGTGGAGCCTAGGGCGTCTATATATATACGGAACTTAGGCTTGACCTTACGAAACTTAGACTTAGTCGAGGGGGTATTAGACCCGAACTTTTGTCGCGTAGGATGACCCTTGGTTGATGGAATAGGTGACTAAAGTAGAGTGACGTACCGTGGGTATATTCCGCGGCATACTTACGACACGCCACTCCGCTTAAGGAACCTTAGGATGTACATATTTTCGAGATCAGTGATTCTCTTCATATCCATGACAATACATCCATTTGAGATCCTCAATTCTATTAGTTTTATGATCATACCTTTATTGATGCTGTTCCTTCTTATGATCATGTATCCACTCTGGATCTGTTGTTCTCTTTCTTGCCATTGATCTGCTCTCTACGATACATGATTGAGGCTCCTGTCGCCATATTGAGCGCAGTTTGGGCTGCTGCTAGGGTTACGGTCAGTGCGAGCTCGTCTGGTACGAGGGCCGACCATTATGTTTTCTGGTGACATGGGAACGTCTCGAGTTAGTATTGGTGACTGTGACCTCTAGTGGAGGCGAGTGCTTGGTCTTGCACCGGATGATCGGGCCATTGTTAGAGCTGTCAGTTGAGAGAGGACTGTTGATATACAGCATACCATACGGAGATTATGATGTCGCCTACCGTACAGACAGATGGACCAGCTGTTGCTGAGATTCATAGGATGTCGCTTCCGGAGCTTACGAGCTGAGATCGCCGGAGCTTCCAGGCAGTATGAGACAGATGATAGCTAGTCTACCCGATTTGAGAGACGAAGGTGATTCGTCTAATTTATGCGCCAGAGTAGGCCCAGTTGAGTTGAAGACTTCCAGTGCGGAGAGTTTCACTCAGATCTAGAGCAGACCGATTTAGAGATGACCGCCAATGTATTGCCTTTCCTAGAGGATTGAGACGCTGTTCAGCGTACATACGAATGAGCCAGTTGCTGCTGCAAATGACGAGATATCGCCCAGATGATTGGAGCTACTGCAGCATGAGTATATACTTAGAGATATGATGGACGGTCGCTAGTCACCGAGGGTGGATGACTAGGGCGTGCGATTCGTTCGCTTACCGATGCGAGGTCATCAGATAGGTTGCTTCCAGCTAGAGACGACTTCACGCGGAGACATTGAGAGTCGACAGAGACGATCTAATGTCAGAAACCTGCTATTCCAAGTTTAAAGTATTCGGAAAGACATGCAGGCAATTCTATGGACCCTCTAGAAGAATGAAACCCTAACTCGACATAATGACCGTGTGAAAGCCCTTGAACCTTAGGGTTTGCGGCAGTTCTGCGGCGCCATTAGTGAGGCTTGGGTTTTCCCTTCTATGGCTGGATCATTGATGCTGTGGTATGTACTCGATGCTGTTAAACTGTACCCAAGATGTTGAGCTCTTGGGGGATTATGAGGTTTTGACGAATCGATCGAATGGTTCGACTTCCTTCGGATGCTAGGTGGTGAGATGCATTTCTTGGGAGACTCCAGATAAGAGGATAGCCGTTGGAGCGCAGTCCGTGCAGCCACGATGAGACGAGTCCGAAGCAGTCGACATTGAAGTAGAGTGAAGTAAAGAGTTCGCAAGAGATTTTGATGAGATGACGTCCCACTCCGCTGACATCAGAGATGCGATACGCACGCAGAGGCGTTGTATATGGATATATCTTCCAGAAAGAGGCGCGATAAGTATGCAGCCGTTCCGGAATAAAAATTAGCTTCAGCAATGGATGATGACTTCCGGGCAATCCGGCAGGAATGAGATTTGAGAGAGAGACCTCGACAGGACCTTTCTGGAATACGATACGAGAAGACCTAGACCCAGGAGTGGTCATATTGCGCAGACCCAGCAGGCCAGAGTTCGGCATCGTCGATGAGGTAGTTGACCAGGTTCGGATAAACGACCTTACCCAGATGCGTTGCGAATTGATCAAGGACGGACGAGTATTGAGTATTCCTCTGATGGTTGGGACGCGTTCCCGAGGACCTGTTCGGCCAGACATCTTCTATAGAATGATGAAACTACAGAATACGCGCTTTCGAGTCCGTGCGAGATACTTCGGATTGACCATGGCCGATAACAGTGAAGTGCGTAGATAGCATGGCGTGACGTCATAGTGGACGACGATAGAGACAAGTGGAATCAGAGGTTCGTGCGAGACGCTGACGAGCTGTCATTACTTCCCGTCGAGACTAGAGACCTGATATGCTTACAGAGGCGTTGAGATGCGACCAATTTCCGAGAAAATGTTGTGCTGAGGACACAGATGTCTATCGAGTGAGAAGAAATTATGCAAGAGAGCCAGCCTCCGTACAGTTCGGCATAGGCATGATCGGAAGAGACCTTGAGCAGGATTCCTTCTAGGACATTGCTGCAATGATGTTTGCACCCAGGATCAGATGTGTGATGTGCATTCAGAGAGCCAGAGGCCGACGCCAGTGACATGCTGCTTTACAAGTGGTCGTGAGGATTGACCGAGAGATGACCAGATAAGTGCCAGAACGGAATCGTCCCCGTTAGCACACCTGACAGGGCCGATGAGCCGATCGATGGTGAGATTGGTAATCCACAGAGAAGATAAGGACCCAGAGACAGAGGATGCCAGACCGTGAGTAAGGACAAGTAGATATCTTGCGCTGCTAGCATTGGATGCACTGACACTTTCTCGACTTTGAAGGAGGGACTACCGATGACGGTATTGACGATTGGTGATCTTGTGATTCGATTATCACGTATCCGACAACTTGGATTTTGACTGAATGTTTTTGTAGTTGGGGTTTAAATTTAAATTCGGGGACCGAATTTATTTAAGGGGGGTAGATTGTAACATTTTGAAATAATAAAAATATTATTTTTGGAAAATTTATAATTTAATATTATTTTATTGAATATTTTAATAATTCGGTATATTTAAATACAAATAAATGGGGAATTTTTTTTGGAAAATTATGGAAAATTCTAAAATAGGGTAAATTAGAGAATTATACCATTTCTAAGTTTAATTGATTAGTTATATGCTAATTTAGTGCTAATCGCGATTAAAAATCGCTAATCGGTTTTTTAGCAATTTTGTGCAAAACATGCACATATCTTTTATTTTCCTACACTTGTACATTTTCTATCAAGGTTTCTCATTTGGGTTTACAATTTGAGTGAGAAGGAATTTAGAGAAAAGAAAAGAAATGGAAAAGGGGTTTATATTAAAGAATTTAGTAGTTGGTGAGAGAGAGAGAGGTATGGGCTTCTTTGACTAAAGACTTAACCATTTCCTCTTCAACCTTCACTCATTTTTCTCCCTCTCCCTCTTGTTGCTGCTGCTGCTCCTGCTTCTCACCTCCCTCTCCTCTTCAACTCCTCAAATCACCTCTAAAACAACTCCAAAACCCCACTCTCATTTCATTAAAAGTGTGCACAAGCTAAAGATCTACACATTGGACCAAGGAAGCAAGAATTTTGGCCACTAGGGGCAACTCAAGAAAATTCTTGAGTTGCCAAATAAGGTATTTTCTGGACTATTAGCTTAGTTTTAGCATTACTTATACCCCCATGTTTAGATTGAACCGATATTGTTTGATGTTCTGGAGTTAAGGAAAACCTAGTCAGGGTTAGAGGAAATTATGAGTTGTAATGTGAAATTGAGTTCAGTAGAGGCTACACCAACACCCTAGTGCATGAATTGAGACGCTAACCTGAGACTTAAGGCCCGGAATACGGATTTAGAAACCGATATCGGAAAGCTTGTGGAATCTGTGAAGGTTATATGAGATCTGCTATCACCCGAGACATCCTAAAATAAAATTGATTGGATAGTGAGATGTGCAGGCACCCAGGAAGCTAACCCCAAGACCTTATCCCCTAACTCCTAGACCCGGCCGCAGATTTATCCTGTTTGGCCGCAATTTGCGGCCAGACCTACCCCATTTTGGTTAGTCTTGGTTTTGGTGTTCCCTCATCAGGAGATTAGGCCCCTGGTATGTGTAGATTTGTCTAGTTTGACCTAGGGTGAAATCTGGAGCCTATTTCCTTAGTTGCTGTTTTGGATTCGTGTTTCCGTATTCCGTATTTTTAGTTCTGAAATTGTGTATTGTGATTTACCTCGACTATTTGGCGTTTATACGACGATATCGAGGATTTGTTGATGGTTTTGAAGGCGTGCCCATAGGTTCTAACCTATAGGCCCCTTATCGTATCGTTTTGGGTTTCGTGTGCCATTTTAGCTTTGATTTGGTTTTAATACGCATTTACGATACTATGACGTGTAGGTACCCCATGAAGACTTCGGGACGACAAGTAAAGCGCGTGGAGACGTCGACAAATGAAGACGGAAGGTGAGTAGATTATATCTACTGGGGGAAGTCGGGTGGATGGCGTATAGCACCCCCCGCAGTCCGTAGTTGGTATACTATATATTATGCTTGATAGTTATAGTGTGACGTGGATATGGTGTTAGGTGTATTATGGATAGTTTAGGATTAGAAGTAAACTAGTATAGTTCATAGTCGCAAACCCTAGAATAGGGTTACACCCACACGCGCACCCTTGCATACTCACTATACTTACACTGTGTTGTTGATGATATTGGATGACATTGAAGAAGAGTCGATGATTTTGGGCATTGTGCCGTGAGATCGGTGATGTGATGTGATTCGTACTTGCGATACGACATGTGATCTTAGCGGGCCGTTGGGCATGTGTTTTACCCCCGCTTCCATACTTATATAGATGGTATTGATTTGTACTAGACTTAGATCTGTACCCTAGATTATATGATATGATGATAATGATACCTGATATTTGATGAGAGGAATATGATACTGACCCGTACTTAGCTATTGGGATGCCGTACGACGATTTACCGTACGAGCTTTATATTGATGATAGATCCGCACTCATGACTTGAGGATGTCATATGATATGTTGTATCATACGCGATACTATTGAGGCGGGATCACCGACTATTATATCTATATATTGACTCAGATTTAGGTGGTTTCCATACCCCTCCTGATTGACTTGATACTTAGACCTGTAGTTTGCATAGTAGATGTTAGACTAGACCCGAGTCATTCTTATTTCAAATGGCATAACTGCATGACATATACATATTGGTGTAGATTCTTTACTGTTATGTTGATTATTCGATTTCCGCATATTCATGCTATTCACATTGCTTTGCATATGTTTATTGCTATATTACTATTATGTTGCTAGGGCACCAGCACCATTATCGATGATGCGTATGTTCCACGTACACTTGCTTGCCGGCTCACACACTTCATCATCGATAATTGCCATGTCACTACACAGTAGCATTATTACATCAGGATATGACCTTGTATGTGCATACTATTATTTCCATGTTGTATGATATACTGTTATACTTGCATATCATTATATGTCACATACCCATACTTGTACACATACATCATACATTGATATCTTCATACTTGCTTAGATTACGCATTGAGATATGTTGTTTCCATGTTAATTCCGGATTTGGGGAACCGTGGATATTTCAAAAGAGAATAGTTAATTATTTAAAAACCCGGTTTCCCTTGATATGATATTTCGGTGCGTCCACCATGTGTTTTCTCGGTGATAGAGTGATATATGTGAACCCGAATCGAGGAGTTGGATGAGGCCGATTACGGGTATATGGTGGACCCGGTATGGTACCCCGGGGCGAGAACGGTTTCGCTGTGTAGTATACGGTGAGCCTGGCAGAGGGACTACTACCTACTGGTGATTGGTTGGACCTGGCGGTTATCTGGAGGATACTGACCAGAGTCGATAGATGGATATGGCCGTACTGCCGGGGCCGAGGGCCGATTCCGCAGACATAGCCCATGGGCTGATCCGGACTGACGGAGCCCGATAGATGAGGATTTACGTGTCGATGCTAGGCACGGGTTTCATGATGTTTTCCATGATTTGATTATATCCTCATATTTACATGCATGATGCTTATTGTCATTGGGTGACGGGTGGACGGGTTCCACGTTTATACAGACTTGATCACATACAGACTGGATTTACATGATCATACTTCATGCAGACATACCTTATACTGATGACATGTTATTATCTGAGGCACTGGCACGAGTACTTGGCACTACCTACATGATTAGATGTTACATTGCCACTTTATCATGCTTCAGACTTACTCTTGAGGGTTTTATTATTATACTGATTGTTTGACCTAGGATTATGTCTTACATTCGATTTCTGCTTGTAGATATTTTCTATTCACGAGTTGGCAACTCACCCCCGTTGTGCCACAGTTCTTGCAGGGTTTGCCTTACAGGTTCCATATCGGCATTTCTGGCACACTGCTTTCCTTTGCGGGTGCTTTGCTTGGTAGGTGGGTTCTTTGTATCAGAACCGCCGTTGTACATGTATTATTCATTGTATCTAGAAATTCCATCAACCAAAAACTTGTATATTGTTTCAGACTCAGACACTAGTGATGTATTATTTCGACCTTAGAGTCGCGCTTAGTAGTGTTACAGTTTTCATGCTTATCTGGGTTCCCTTCTGAATTTTGATCCTCGCCATTCAGCGCTGTATAGTATATTGCTTGTATGTTCATTTATCCTTAAAATGGTTTTAGATTTCTGGGCTTTTGGCTTACTTGGATCAGATGGAGTCCTATAGACTTCATATGGTTCAAGGGCCAGTCACGTGCTCTTTCGGGTCGTGACAAGTTATTTCCAGGCTTCACCATTGTCTTTGGACATGAAATTGCATTGACACATTGTTTCAAGCATCTGCTTTGTCGCTGGAATAATGCCCTCATATATAATTCGGCAAAAATCCCATCTATGTATTCCATGATTTGGACATTGGACAAGCAGATCCTTAAAACGTTCAAAGCACTTCCAAAATGGTTTATTGGGAAGCTGGGTGAACTGGTTGATTTCGCTCCTAACACGGGCGTTCTTATGATTTGTGTAAAATTTCTTAAGGAATGCTATCAGGAATTCATCCCAATTGGCAATAGAGTGTGCGGCATTATTATAAAGCCATTTTTCTGCCAAGTCGCACAAAGTGAATGGGAGAAGACGCAAGCGCATAGCATCCACGGACAATTGTGAAGTACCCATCATTGCGCATACGTTTTCGAATTTAGTGATGAAAACATACGCGTTTTTAGACTCAGGCCCGTAAAATTTGGGCAACAGATTGATGTAGTGGGGTTTAATTTCAAAATTATCCCCGTTGGATGGTGGAATGGATAGAAAGGTTAGAAGTGGACCACGGATAGGATAACATCTTTCTTGGAGAGAGATGCGCGGTTGATTCTGCTCACTTACGGGTGGCAGCAGCGTGGTGTTATAATTTGATGGAGTACCATCCATCTCGGTCGTTGTAGTATAGTAGTGAGTATTCCCGCCAGTCACGCGGGTGACCCGGGTTCGATCCCCGGCAACGGCGCCATTTGATTGTTTGTATTTAAAGAAGTGTTTGTAGTTAACTGCAATCAATAATGTTGTCGCGTGTAGCTAGACCGAGATGAGTACGGGTCGTCCTCAGGGAAACGTTGAATCTTTTAATCTTACTTTAGGCGTGTTGAAAAAGAGAGAGGAAGAAGAATAAAGAATGGTGAAGAATGGTTGTAGGTTCTAGATCTACGTCAAACACGGATGCAAAATATAGATCTAGATTAACTACGGATGTAGGTTTCATATAAAGAGGGCTTGTAGGGTTCATTTATATTTAGTAGTCATGGATGATTAATTAAAGATTACTCCTTTTATCCTTTAATAGATTTAAAACTAGATCGACAGTGATGCAAGTAGATTAGGGTTTCTGGAGGGAAAAGGGTTCCCACTCTTAACCTCTATCTCGACATGGATCTCCGTTCATGTCTAGCCTTTATCAAAACAATTGTTAATCTAATCTCTAATTGTGGTCGTGATTATCAATGAATTGATAGCGCGCCCAATTAGGATGTTAACTATTCTTTTAATAAAGTTTATAAACTTTATATGATGTAAAAAGAGTTTAAGGATTTTCATCATCCATTAATTTATCTTAATCCTATGAACCCTAACAAGCAAAGAATTACTCGCGTATGTTGGGAAAAGAAAAGAGAGAGAGAGAGAAATCATATTGAAGAACTACAAAGAAATAAAATAAGAAAACAACCATCTTTATTAATCAACAAGATCAATTACACTTTGTTCCATTATAAAATGATTACAAAATGCTAGTTTGCTTCTCGATCTCTTCTAAGAAGGTAGATGAACTGTTGATGATCAACCAGGATTCTTGAGCCATCGTGGACTTCATGATCGCGTCGGTTTGATGATTTTCCAAGAGGCTATCGGTCCTTATTTATAGTCACAAAGCCAGAACCCTAGTTTCATAATATGGAAACTAGTTGTTAGGATCCCAACCACCAAAATCCCGAGCCCAAAATCCTTAGAAGTGCGGCGGAACCGCGACCATTGGATAGGTTTGGCCGCGGATCCGCCGTCTTTTGGTGAGATCATGGCCACTAATTTTTGTAGCTTCATATCTGTAACACTTGGTGATCTTTTGAGTATCTAGACTTTGAAAATCTTCTTTACGTTTCTGCCAAAATTAGTTTCTTCAATTTACTTGAATATCTTCGGCAGATTTGATCTTGCCAACTCGGATTTCGTTGATTTCAGTCATGATATAATTCCTGCACAATTATCTCAATAAATGATGTTACTGGAATTTGTTTTTATTGAGATATTATCTTTAACCATTTGTCATGATATTTTAGTTTTAAGAGAATTGGTCAAAGAAATTTAATAAGGTAAGCATATTAAATGGGTCAAATGTTAAATGGATATTATATGCTTACTTTTTCCTTCATAATGTTAATTATAATATATAAACACATGAAAATAGTATTTTTACAGATAAACCCTCATATGTGTCATATATTATAATAAACACCTTTTTTATATAGAAATAGTAGGAAAAATGCCATATTAAAAGTGCAGTTTTATCAACTGAACACTCAGCAATTACAAAAGAAAAGGGAATAAACCCTATTTTTGAGGCGCCTCACGTGATCCCATGTGACCCCCTAACAGTGCACTTGTAAAAGAAAAAGGGAACAAATTCAGAACAAGAGAATAAAATAGGGGCAGCTTTCAGTCTTTGGGGACGCCTCACATGATCCCATGTGACCCAATAGTGCTCAGCATCAGAAAAGAAAAAGGGAACAAATTCAAAGAAGCTGTGCCAAATCTCAAACGCCTCACGTGACTTCACGTGAGCGCTTCAAATCTTCAGTGTTTAACACTACTCCAAACACTTCACGTGACCCCACGTGAGCGATTCATACCTTCAGTGTTTAGCACTACTTCAAACACCTCAAGTGACCCCACGTGGGCGATTCATACCTTCAGTGTTTAACACTACTTCAAACTCCTCACGTGACCCCACGTGAGCGATTCATATCTTCTGTGTTTAACACTACTTCAAACACCTCACGTGACCCCACGTGAGCGCTTCAAATCTTCAGTGTTTAACATACTTCAAGCGTCTCACGTGACCCCACATGAGCGCATCAAATTCTTAGTGTTTAACACTACTTCAAGCACCCCACGTGATCCCACGTGAGCGCCTCAAATTCTTATTGTTTAACACTATTTTAAGCGCCTCACGTGGGAGCACGTGAGCACTGATCATACAGTAGCGTTTAACACTACTTTAAGGCCTCATGTGGGAGCACGTGAGCGCCAATTATATATTAGTGTTTAACACTATGAGAGGACAATATTATCCAAACTTAGATCAAATCTCCCGAGGGCAATCAATCGAGCCCCCATGCTCAGGGTCCCCCAAACCGATCCAAGTCCCAAAGATGACTACTATTCTCCTAACATATGACATCTAAACTGATGTTCATCCCGTTCCCCAAATCGGGATATTGGTTCAATGGTACATCTCTTCATACCTCTGATACATGTCGTTGTAATCCTTCAATGTCTTCAGAGAGGTGGAGGGTCCCAATAACCAATAACTCTTGGCGCACTACCGAACAAGCTTTTCAAAAAAAGGGAGTAAATCTAAAATACATCTCAATTTGGGGGCGTCTCACGTGACCTCACGTGATCCCTTGATAATGCTTAGCTCTCAGAAAAAGAAAAGGAGAATAAAGCAATGGCAATTTTCATTCTTCAGAGTATCTCACGTGACCTCACATGATCCTTGATAGTGTTTAGCACTCAGAAAAGGAAAAAGGGAATAAACCCAAGATAGCTCCCATTTTGGGGACACGTCACGTGTTCCCACGTGACCCCCAAACGGTTGTGTATAAAAGAGGGAGAAATTCCAAAGACAGCGCTCGCATTTTGAAGGCACCTCACGTGTCTGCACGTGACTGTTTGATGAACCAAGTGTTTAGCACTTATAAATGAAAGAGGAATAAAATCCAGAGAACAGTTCTCACCTCGGGCGCGTCACGTGCTCACACGTGAGCCAAGTGCTCAGCACTTTTATATATATATGAGGGAATAAACTCAATGAACAATGCCCACTTCGGGGCCCCTCGCGTATTCACACGTGAGCTCCTCCAAAGTCCAATGTTTAACATTGATTCAGTGCTTAGCACTATGGGGTGACTAAGGGAAATCAACCTTAGCTCAAATTAGCTAAGTCTTCCGAAACCAAGACCCTTTTTGTCACCCATCAACTGAGCCCCCATGTTCTGGTCTCCCCAAACTAATCCTAGTCCCAAAGATGACTAGTGTTCTCCTAATAGATGACATCTAAACTGATGTTCATACCATTCACCAAATCTGGATATTGGTTCAAGGGTACATCTCTTCATACCTCTGATACATGTCGTTGTAATCCTTCAACGTCTTCAGAGAGATGGAGGGTCCCAATAACCGATAACTTTTGGTGCATCCCAAATGGTTGAACCAAAACCACACAGACTATGACGTCTTTAAACTGGACTATGATGTCCTTAAACTTTATAGACTGTGAGGTCCTTAAACTCATAGACTATGATGTCTTTAAACCTTACAGACTATGACGTCTTTAAACTATGGACTATTATGTCCTTAAACTTCATGGACTATGATGTCCTTAAACTTCTGGACCGCAATGTCCCTAAACTAAACAACAGAGCCCAAATGCTCTTTTGTTCGATCTAAATGATCCTGTTGAGTAGATCTTAGTCTAAAATTAGACTAACGTCTTCTTAACAAATATTTAAGTTGATCTTTATCTCAAATGAGATTAACGATCTTTAAATCAATCCAACTACAGAAACCCCAACTAATATTGGTTCAAGGGTACATCTCTTCACTCCTCTGATATGTGTCATTATAATCCTTCAACGTCTTCAGAGAGATGACGGGTCCCGACAACCAGACATTCTATGGACTGTGGGGTCTTTAAACTCATGGACTATGATGTCCTTAAACTTTACGGACCGTGGGGTCCTTAAACTCATGGACTATGATGTCCTTAAACTTTACGGACCGTGGGGTCCTTAAACACATGGACTATGATGTCCTTAAACATTACAGACTATGATGTCTCTAAATTACCACGGACTGTGGGGTCCTTAAACTCATAGACTATGATGTCTTTAAACTTTACAGACTATGACGTCTTTAAACTGGACTATGATGTCCTTAAACTTTATGGACTGTGAGGTCCTTAAACTCATAGACTATGATGTCTTTAAACTTTACAGAATGTTGTCTTTAAACTAGACCGCAAAGTCTCTAAACTAAAACAATAGAGCCCAAATGCTCTTTTGTTGGATCTAAATGATCATGTTGAGTAGATCTTAGTCTAAAATTAGATTAACGTATCCTCAACAAACTTTTAAGTTGATCTTAGTCTCAAATTGGACTACAGATCTCCCAACCAATATTGGTTCAAGGGTACATCTCTTCACTCCTCTGATATGTGTCGTTGTAATCCTTCAACGTCTTCAGAGAGGTGACGGGTGCCGACAACCAGACATTCTATGGACTGTGGGGTCCTTAAACTCATGGACTAGGATGTCCTTAAACTTTACGGACTGTGGGGTCCTTAAACTCATAGACTATGATGTCTTTAAACTTTACAGACTATGACGTCTTTAAACTGGACTAAGATGTCCTTAAACTTTATGGACTGTGGGGTCCTTAAACTCATGGACTATGATGTCCTTAAACTTTATGGACTGTGATGTCCTTAAACTCATAGACTATGATGTCTTTAAACTTTACAGAATATGACGTCTTTAAACTGGACCGCAAAGTCCCTAAACTAAAACAATAGAGCCCAAATGCTATTTTGTTGGATCAAAATGATCATGTTAAGTAGATCTTAGTCTAAAATTAGACTAACGTATCCTTAACAAATGTTTAAGTTGATCTTAGTCTCAAATGAGATTAACGATCCTTAAACCCAACCCAAACCCAAATATAAGAAGATACGGATTTGGACTAATCCACGCCCTACGGGCGACAACATAAATTAGTCTTCGTATAAAATCCACGGGCAACCAAAAACAAAACAAACACACACGACATGAAGTGACCATCTGGAGAAGGAGAAAGTGGTTACCGCGATGCGGTAGCGTAATTAACTGCAGGGATTTGCGCCAGGGAAGAGCGTCCCCACAATCAAAAACCCCTTAACGAGGTGGAATCTGACGAAGTCTGCTACATCGGCCGTATCCGTTTAAACCTTCGATACATGGTGACATAAATTAACTTGGCATCTTTAGAGAGGTGGGCGGATAAAACAAAATAGCATCTGCCCCTAAAATTCAGGCCAGACGTCCCAACGTCCCGGTCGCGTCTTTCGGCAGAGAACAGATTCTGGCATGCCCGGTGGGACCTTTTCCTCTTTCCACTCCACATTTCGTGTGTCATATCTTTCAGCGATCAAATAATCGAGGTATATATGTTTGTGGTTGCCCTTAGGGAAGTGGATACTGATGCCGGCATTTCGTCTCTATGAAGAATGGCGTTTACTCCCACCTTAGCAACTAAGGCTCTGTCATATCTGGTGGAGTTAAGTACGGGCCACTTCCAGGCTCAAATCTCTGCAATCCGGCTCTTCAAGAAATCAACGGGCTTCTTTTTGGATCGATACTCCCACCTCCCACCCGCGGCGCCTCAACGTCGATGGAGGAATCCCAGAGGAAGTCTGTCTTCCACAGGCTGGTTCCCCAAGCAGCAGCTTTGTCGACGGAATAAATCCTCAAACAACTGGCACATGCCAAGGACCAAGGTCGACACAGGGGGCAGAATATTCAAGCTCTCAAAGGAAACAGGGGGCAGGCTCAGCAAAATGCTGAAGCTAATCAAATCCCGGCTGTAAGAAACGGTCGACGTCGATATCGGTATCGTACAAAATGAGCCGGGGGCAGTTCCCGTATGGTCCTGTTTCAACCCCAGTGGTGAATGTTGTTATTCCAACTGGGAACAACTTCAAACTGTTGCGAAGGGTCAAACGAAATTCTCCTACCGCAATATTGAAGAAGTCTCTGCAGCCCATGGTGATCCCACGAGAGCAGAAACCAGTTCTCTCCCTGATACAACTTTCCTCATCAATTTATAAGGTGTGGAAGAAGGGGGCTCACCCGAAGACGGATCTTGATACAGCGGTTCCTTCCAAAACCAAAGCGGACTTTCACAAAAAAGAGAGGCCCAATAAAGCTCAAGTGCCCGAAGCAAGCTCCAAAGGCCAAAACTCCAAACACCCCAAGCCTGGGGGCAGGGTAGTTCACATAGTCTATGTGGTGAATTCGAAATACGGAGTTCGATCTTCTACTAGTCACCGACCTCAAACTCGGTCCCTGACAAAAGTTCAACTACAACGTGAAAATATGCAGGAGATGCTTGCTCAGGAGGCATCACTCGCTAATCCATCGTCTAAGGCAAACCCCGAAGACACACTTGGAGAAAGGACTGGCACGAGAGACTGCATGAAACTCTCTGGGTTTATCGAACTACGTTCAAAACGGCCACAAACACAATGCCGTATGCATTGGTATTCGGCACTGAAGCAGTACTCCCCTTGGAGATAGAGCTGCCCTCCTTACGAGTGGCGGTTCATTATTAGCTAACAGACGAAGACATCTTCGGCTTGAGGAGCTCGACGCCCTTGACGAAACCTGGCTCATGGCGCAACAAAACTTGGAAGCTTACAAAGAAAAAATGACGCGCTCATACGAGAGATTGACTAGGCCGAGAACATTCCGCCAAGGTGAACTCGTGCTAGTGGTCAAGAGACCTATGATCCCCAATCGTGCTAAACGGGGGAAATTCGAGCCGAAGTATGAAGGTCCGTACATCATAGACAAAGTATACCAGGGTGGGGCTTACTTGCTCATGGATATGCATGGCGAAAGACCCTTCAGGCCAATAAATGCCCGTTTCTTGAAGAAATACTACGCCTGACCGAGACGTCTATAAACTACTATGGACCGCAGCATCGCAAGGCTGACGCAAAAAAAACGGTACGTCCATAAGCAAGATGGGCACGGATGAAAACCCGAAAGGGCTCCGTGAGTAAAAACAGCAGGACTGCCGGCGAGCTTGTAAAAACCCGGAAGGGCGCAATCTCGTTAAAAAAAACGGTATGTCCACAAGCAAAATGGGCACGGATGAAAACCCGAAAATGCGCCGTGAGTAAAAACAGCAGGACTGCCGGCGAGCTTGTGAAAAACCAGAAGGGCGCAATCTCGTTAAAATAAATACACATACAAGATCCTTACGACTCGTGAGGAGAATTCCCCCCTGTGAGACCCTCACGGCTCATAGGATTCAAAAGCCTTAAGTTACAGGGACTAGACCTGTTCTTAAGCCGTCATATCTCTCAAATTGCCCTACAGGAGGTCCATATTGACCCTTGTATACAATCCAGGGGCATGAATAAATATTTCTCTGCCAAGTTCCCACCAATGGAGCGAAATTTCCCTGGTTGGTGAACAACACTTGCAAAGTCCTCTCGACCTTGTAAGGAGAAAACTACCTGCGTGAGATCCTTACGACTCACAATGAAGCGATACACTTAGGGATCCCCACGATTCTTAAGGAGAAATTACACTTACGAGATCCTCACGACTCGTAAGGAGAACCCTATCATGAGACCCTCACAGCTTATAAGATTCAAAAGCCTTAAGCTACAGGGATCTGAACCTGTTCTTAAACCATCACAATCCCCAGATTGCCCTACAGGCGGTTCAATATTGACCCTTGTATACAATCCACGGGCATAAATAAACGTTTCCCCAACAGGGTCCCACCACTGACGAGGGATATCTTCATATGGCGAATGACACTTGTAAGTCCTCTCGACTTATAAGGAGAAAACACTCTTGTAAGATCCTTACGACTTATAAGAGAACACACACTTAGCAATCCTCACGATTCCTAAGGAGAAAATACACTTACGAGATCCTCACGACTCGTAAGGAGAAATACCTTTATGAGACCCTTACGGCTTATGAAGTCAAAATCCTTAGTCGACAGGATCTTAACCCTGTTTGCTAAGCCTCCTTTGTTCGACATCGACATAGGCAAATGATGATTCGCTCCTGGCAATATCTCAGTTGTAGCGATGCTGATGCCTAAATCGATACCAGATCCCAAGTTCCACACTCGCGATAAAAATCTGCGAGCCAAAAATGCATATGAAATAGCCGAAATGATGGGGCAACTTGCAACAAAATCAGCAAGTAAAAATATATGCATACAAAATAGCCGAAATGGTTAGGCAACTCGCAATTAAAAACAGCAGTAAAAAGATAAAATAGCCGAAATGATTGGGCATCGCGAAAAATAGCCGAAATGATTAGGCAACTCACAATTAAAAACAGCGAGTAAAAAGAAAAAATAGCCGAAATGGTTGGGCAACTCGCAATTAAAAGCAGCGGGTAAAAAGAAAAATAGCCAAAATGATTGGGCACCGCGAAAAATAGCCGAAATGATTGGGCAATCGTGACTTTCGCGATACAAAAAGCTGAAAAGATAGAGCATCGCGGAAAGAAGTAAAAAAATGAAATGAAACTTTTTTCCTTACAGGTAGTCCATACTAACCCATGTATACAATCTATGGGCATAAATAAAAAAAGGGGACTATATTTCCATACCAGACCTTGTCAAAGGGAGAGTCAGATCTTGACGGCAACATCTGCATCCCAGAAGAACAACAACGGCGTTCTTCCTCATTCCGGCAGGATTCGGACGCGGCGTCAACAAAGCGGAGCCACGGCAAAAGTCCCTAGTTCCAAGACTCTACAGTCCACAGACAACCTAGAGTCAACCAATGACCTCCCCGCCGGATCAACGCTCCGTCTCGGAAACAAGTCAACCAACCCCGAAGAAATCAGTGTCCTTGGCAAAAACCTTGATTCAGGGAAATCAGCGTCCTTGACGAGAGCACCTCGATTCGCGTCGACCCGCAAGGAAATCAGTGTCTTTGCAGGAATCTCTCAATTCGTCTCAACTCCGAAGAAATCAGCGTCCTTGGCAAAAACCTCGATTCACGTCGACCATAGAGAAATCAGTGTCTCTCCAGGAATATACGACGTCAGCAAAATGGAGCCATGGCAGAGTCCCTAGTTCCAAGTCTCGACGGCCAAGTCTACAGCTTGGAGACCCATAACTGCATTCCTCCTCATTCCAGCAGGATTCAGATGCGAGAATCAATCACGGAGCCATGGTAGAGCCCCTAGTTCAAAGTCTCAACGGCCAAGTCTACAGCCTGGAGACCCACAACAGCGTTCTTACTCATTCCAGCAGGATTCGGATGCGACAATCAATCTCGGAGCCACGGCAAAGTCCTTAGTTCCAAATCTCGACGGTTCACCAACAACCTAGAGACCACCTCGACGTTCATCTCAATACAGCAGACACGATGTCACCTCAGCGTTCTTCTCCCAGCAGGATGCAGACGCAACACGAAACAACGGAGCCATGGCAAAGTCCCTAGTTCCAGGTCCCGATGGTTCACCAAAAACCTAGAGACCACATCGACGTTCGTCTGGATACAGCAGACGCGATGTCACCCCAACGTTCTTCCCCCAGCAGGATGCAGACACGACACAAAACAACGGAGCCATGGCAAAGTCCCTAGTTCCAGGTCCCGACGGTTCACCAAAATCCTAGAGACCACTTCGACGTTCGTCTCGATACAGCAGACGTGATGTCACCCCAGCGTTCTTCCCCCTGCAGGATGCAGACGCAACACAAAACAACGGAGCCTTGGCAAAGTCCCTAGTTCCAGGTCCCGACGGTTCACCAACAACCTAGAGACCACCTCGACGTTCGTCTCGATACAGCAGACGCGATGTCACCCCAGCGTTCTTCCTCCAACAGGATGCAGACACGACACCAACAACGGAGCCATAGCAAAGTACCTAGTTCCAAGCCTCGACAGTTCACCAACAACCTAGAGACAACCGCGACATTCATCTCGATACAGCAGACGCAATGCCAGCAAACAAAGCGAATGCAATATTCCTAGCTTCAGGTTGTTGACGGCAGATCATATAAAACCTGAAAAATTATCGGAGATCATCCCACACCAGCGCGGAGTGGTTATGACTTATCGGGGCTCCCAAACTAAGCCTAACCTCAAGTAAAAAGCGACATGGAATATCCCTAACGCTTGCTCTTTCGACGGTAATAATACCTGGAAGATTGCTTGAAGACGTATTGTCCAGCCCCCGAAGGGATCAGAGACACGACAGTCGCAAGGCTACTCGAACAACAAGATTGCCTATTGAGGAATACATAAGCCAATGCGACGGTACGACGGACAAAACCCTAGTACCACAGACCCTAACGGACCTCTGTCGTAAAGAGCAGAGGTTAACTGTGACGTTAGGACATCCTTGCGAGAACTTTTTGATTCGTCTCGATTAGTAAGGAAATTAGTGTCCTTGCGGGAACTTCTCGATTCGTCTCGACTCGTAGGGAAAAGCCTTAGGCAATGGGGATAAGGACCTGTTTCCTAAGCACTGGGCCCTGCAAGTTGGTACAAGATGGACTCTTGCATACTATTCATGGGCCACACTCTCCGAAGTCGAATCTCGACAAGGGGGAAATAACCACTTACAAGTCCTCTCGACTTATAAGCGGGAAAATTCTCTTGTGAGATTCTTACGACTCTCAAGAGAAAGCACACTTAGAAATCCTCACGATTCATAAGGAGAAAAAACACCTACGAGATCCTCTCGACTCATGGGGAGAAAAGTCTTTATGAGGCCCTCATGGCTCATAAAGTTGAAAAGTCTTAGGTGGCAGATCCTAACCCTGTCTCCTAAGCCATCACTGCCCTGCAAAGAGGTCAAGATGGACTATCTATGGGCCACACTCTCCAAAGTCGAACATCGACAAGGAGGGAAACAATCACTTATGAGTCCTCTCGACTTGTAAGGGAGAAAATTCTCTTGTGATATCCTTATAACACTCAAGAGAAATCGCACTTAGGAGTCCTCACGACCCCTAAGGAGAAAATACACATGCGGGATCCTCTCGACCTGTAGGGAGAAAAGTCTTTATGAGACCCTCATGGCTCATAAATTTTAAAAGTCTTAGGTGGGAGATCCTAACCCTGACTCCTAAGTCATCACTGCCCTACAAGCAGGTTAAGATGGACTATCTACGGGCCATATTTGCTACAATTACATGCCACTGAAATAAAGAAGCTACTTACGGGTCCTTACGATTTGTAAGGAAAAATACCCGAGTGAGATCCTTACGACTCACGGAGGCGATGGACACATAGAAATCCTCACGATTTCTAGGGAGAATTTGCACCTACGAGATCCTTTCGACTTGCAGGGAGAAAAACCTTCTTGAGACCCTTACGGCTCATGAAGATGGAAAAAGTATTAGGCTACAAGGACCCTAAAATTGTCTCCCAAGCCCTCAATTCTACGGTCACACATTACTTTGCACTACTTCACCCACGTACATACATACGTGGGCAAAGTAGTGGGGGTATTTGTTCCCGCCAAAATTTTCGGCCAAGAGTTACTTGTTCCCTTATAAAAAGGGGGAGAATTCTCAAAATTTGGCATCACGTGTTAAACACGTTGGCGCTCATATGCAAAGCATATGGGCACTGAGAATAAAATAATTAATTGCCAAACAAGCCTCACGTGTAAAACACGTGAGCGCTCATATGCAAAACGTATGAGCGCTGAATAAAATAAACTTAAAGGGCCAAACATGCCTCATTTGTACAACACGTGAGCGCTCATATGCAAAGCATATAAGCGTTGAACATAAATCACCAAGGGCCAAACATGCCTCACATGTTAAGCACGCGAGCGCTCTGAATATAATCAGGGTAAAACCCATAATAGGGGTCACGTGTTAAACACGTGAGTGCTTTTGGCAATCACGTGCAAAGCATGTGAGCACCCTAATTTAAAATGTTCCTATCAAATTGTAGAATTAAATTCTATTTGGGAAATATTTTCTTGATCTTCCTTAAACTAGAAAGATCTTCTCTGTTAAATAGAGGACCCTTAGATCAAAGATCCAGCGGTGATCATTTGATAGAATAAAAATCTATCATAGGAAAATATTTTCCTAATCTTATAACAAGAATAAAATTCTATGTTAACAAGATATCCATATTAAGAAAATATATTTTTGATCTTGTTAAACTAAAGATTTGATAGAATAAAATTCTAATCTTGTTAAAACTAATAAGATATTCATAATCTTGCTAAATAAACAAGAAATCTTCTTTGTTAAACAGAGAGCCTTTGGATTAAAAATCCAACGGTGAATAAAATTCACCGATTGATCTAAAAAATCATTTTGGTTGATTATAAAATCAATCAACATCTCTCAATGAGAGATTTTCTGAACAAATTGATTCTTTTCATTCTCCTATAAATAAGAGTAAAGGGACAGAAAATAGAGGGGGAGAAACGGGTAGGAACCCCTCCCAAAAGCTCCCACAAAAAGAGAATTTAATTCTCAAACCAAGAGTTTAACTTTTCTAAAAGAACTTAGTTCTTTCTCTGGTTAAGATCTGCAGAAGAGGATCTCCCTATAAGTTGAGAATTTAATTCTCATCGGGGATATTCTGTCATGCGGATTCAAAACCTAGGGGAAAGAACTGAATCCAAAAGAGTTTAACTCTTACAAAACATATAGGAATTTAATTCCCCTGGAACTAGGGTTTAACCCTTTAAAAAGAATGTAGTTCCTACAAAGAACAAAAGGAGAACTTGATCCCTCGGAACCATAGAAGAACAGCCTGATGATTCATTAGCATTCAAACGCTACGGCTCACGTGATCCCACGTGAACACCTTTGAGGAACAAAGAGAGAAAGAATGAGATCTAGTCACGTGACCCCACGCGACCCCTGAGAAGTGCTCAGTACTTATAAAAGAGAAAGAGAATAAATCAAATGGCAGTTTCCATTCTTGGGGTGCCTCACGTGATCCCACATGACCCCTGAGAAGTGCTCAGCACTTATAAAAGAGAAAAGGGAATAAACCATATTTTTGGAGCGCCTCACGTGGCCCCACGTGACCCTTGAGAAACGCTCAGCAATTACAAAAGAAAAGGGAATAAACCCTATTTTTGAGGCGCCTCACGTTATCCCACGTGACCCCCTAACAGTGCACTTGTAAAAGAATAAGAGAATAAAACAGAGGCGGCTTTTAGTCTTTGGGGATGCCTCACCTGATCCCACATGACCCAATAGTGCTCAGCACTCAGAAAAGGAAAAGGGAACAAATTCAAAGAAGCTGTGCCAAATCTCAAACGCCTCACGTGACTTCACGTGAGCGCTTCAAATCTTCAGTGTTTAACACTACTTCAAATACGTCACATGACCCCACGTGAGCGATTCATATCTTCAGTGTTTATCACTACTTCAAACACCTTACGTGACCCCACGTGAGCGATACATACCTTCAGTGTTTAACACTACTTTAAACACCTCACGTGACCCCACGTAAGCGCTTCATATCTTCAGTGTTTAACACTACTTCAAACACCTCACGTGACCCCACGTGAGCGCATCAAATTCTTAGTGTTTAACACTACTTCAAGCGCCCCACATGATCCCACATGAGCGCCTCAAATTCTTAGTGTTTAACACTATTTCAAGCGCCTCACGTGGGAGCACGCGAGCGCTGATCATACACTAGGATTTAACACTACTTTAAGGCCTCACGTGGGAGCAAGTGAGCGCCAATTATATATTAGTGTTTAACACTATGAGGGGCCAATATTAGCCAAACTTAGGTCAAATCTCCCGAGGTCAATCAATCGAGCCCCCATGCTCAGGGTCCCCCAAACCGATCCTAGTCCCAAAGATGATTAGTGTTCTCCTAACAAATGACATCTAAACTGATGTTCATCCCATTCCACAAATAGGGATATTGGTTCAAGGTTACATCTCTTCATATCTCTGATACATGTCGTTGTAATCCTTCAACGTTTTCAAAGAGGTGGAGGGTCCCGATAACCAATAACTCTTGGCGCACCACCGAACAAGCTTTTAAAAAAGGGGAGTAAATCTAAAATATATCTCAATTTGGGGGCGTCTCACGTGACCCCTTGATAATGCTTAGCACTTAGAAAAAGAAAAGGAGAATAATGCAAAGGCAATTTTCATTCTTCAGAGTGCCTCACGTGACCTCACGTGATCCCTTGATAGTGATTAGCACTCAGAAATGGAAAAAGGGAATAAACCCAAGATAGCTCTCATTTTAGGGGCACCTCATGTATTCCCACGTGACCCCCAAACGGTTGTGTATAAAAGAGGGAGAAAATTCCAAAGACAGAGCTCGCATTTTGAAGGAAGCCCACGTGTCTGCACGTGACTGTTTGATGAACCAAGTGCTTAGCACTTATAAATGAAAGAGGGATAAAATCCAGAGAACAGTTCTCACCTCGGGCGCCTCACGTGCTCAGCACTTACATATATATATATATATATATATATATATATATATATATATATATATATATATATATATGAGGGAATAAACTCAAGGAATAATGCCCACTTCGGGGCCCCTCACGTGTTCACACGTGAGCTCCTCCAAAGTCCAATGTTTAACATTGATTCAGTGCTTAGCACTATGGGGAGACTAAGGGAAATCAACCTTAGCTCAAATTAGCTAAGTCTTCTGAAGCCAAGACCCGTTTTGTCACCAATCAACTGAGCCCCCATGTTCAGGTCTCCCCAAACTAATCCTAGTCCCAAAGATGACTAGTGTTCTCCTAACAGATGACATCTAAACTGATATTCATCCCATTCCCCAAATTGGGATATTGGTTCAAGGGTACATCTCTTCATACCTCTGATACATGTCATTGTAATATTTCAACGTCTTCAGAGAGATGGAGGGTCCCAATAACCGATAACTTTTGGTGCAACCCCAAACGGTTGAACCAAAACCACACAGACTATGACGTCTTTAAACTGGACTATGATGTCCTTAAACTTTATGGACTGTGAGGTCCTTAAACTCATAGAATATGATTTCTTTAACCTTACAGACTATGATGTCTTTAAACTGGACCGCAAAGTCCCTAAACTAAAACAATAGAGCTCAAAGGCTCTTTTATTGGATCTAAATGATCTTGTTAAGTAGATCTTAGTCTAAAATTAGATTAACGTATCCTCAACAAACGTTTAAGTTGATCTTAGTCTCAAATTGGACTACAGATCTCCCAATCAATATTGGTTCAAAGGTACATCTCTTCACTCCTCTGATATGTGTCGTTGTAATCCTTCAACTTCTTCAGAGAGGTGATGGGTCCCGACAACCAGACATTCTATGGACTGTGGGGTCCTTAAACTAATGGACTATGATGTCCTTAAACTTTACGGACTTTGGGGTCCATAAACTCATAGACTATGATGTCTTTAAACATTACAGGCTATGACTTCTTTAAATTGGACTAAGATGTCCTTAAACTTTATGGAATGTGGGGTCCTTTAACTCATGGTCTATGATGTCCTTAAACTTTATGGACTGTGAGGTCTTTAAACTCATATACTATGATGTCTTTAAATTTTACAGACTTTGATGTCTTTAAACTGGACCGCAAAGTCCCTAAACTAAAACAATAGAGCCCAAATGCTCTTTTGTTGGATCTAAATGATCCTGTTAAGTAGATCTTAGTTTAAAATTAGACTAACGTATCCTTATCAAAAATTTAAGTTGATCTTTGTCTCAAATGAGATTAACGATCCTTAAACCCAACCCAAACCCAAATCTAAGAAGATACGGATTTGGACTAATCCACGCCCTACGGGCGACAACATAAATTAGTCACCGTATACAATCCACGGGCAACCAAAAACAAAACAAACAAACACAATACGAAGTGACCATCTGGAGAAGGAGAAAATGGTTACCGCGATGTGGTAGCATAATTAACTGCAGGGGCTTGCGCCTGCAGGGAAGAGCGTCCCCATAATAAAAAACCCCTCAACGAGGGGGAATCTGACGAAGTCTGCTACATCGGCCGCGTCCATTTAAACCTTCGATACATGGTGGCATCTTCGGAGAGGTGGGCGGATAAAACCAAATAGCATCTGCCCCCAAAATTCAGGCCAGACATCGCAATGTCCCGGCGGAGAACAATACCCCCCACTACTTTCCCCACGTAAGTATGTACGTGGGTGAAGTAGTGCAAAGTAATGTGTGACCATAGAATTGATGGCTTAGGAGTCAAGTTTAGGGTCCTTGTAGCCTGAGACTTTTCAACTTTATGAGCCGTAAGGGTCTCAAGAAGGTTTTTTTAAGAGTCGAGAAGAATCGATAAGTTCTCGCAGGAACATTGTTTTTCCTACGGGTAGAGATGAATCGAGAAGTTCTTGCAGGAACATTGTTTTTTCCTACAGGTCGAGACGAGTCGAGAAGTTCTCGCAGGAACATTGTTTTTCCTACGAGTCGAGACGAGTCGAGAAGTTCTCGCAAGGACATTATTTTCCTTATGAGTCGAGACGAATCGAGAAGTTCCCGCAAGGACATTATTTTTCCAATGAGTCGAGACGAATCGAGAAGTTCACGCAGAAACATTGTTTTTCCTACGAGTCGAGACGAATCGAGAAGTTCTCACAAGGACATTATTTTCCTTGCGAGTCGAGACAGATCGAGAAGTTCTCGTAGGAACATTGTTTTTCCTGCGAGTCGAGGTGAATCGAGAAGTTCTCAAAAGGACATTATTTTCCTTACGAGTCGAAACGAGTCGAGGAGTTCTCGTAAGGACATTATTTTCCCTGCAAGTCGTGTGGATCTCATAGGTGTATTTTCTCCCTAGAAATCGTGAGGATTTCTAAGTGTCCGTCGCCTCCGTGAGTCGTAAGGATCTCACTCGGGTATTTTTACTTACGAATCATGAGGACCCGTAAGTAGCTTCTTTATTTCATTGGCGAATGTGGCTTTGGAAAATGTGGCCCGCAGATAGTCCATCTTGACCTCCTTGTAGAGCAGCGATGGCTTAGGAAACATATTTGGATCTTCCACCCAAGACTTTTCAACTTCATGAGCTGTGAGGGTCCCATAAAGAATTTTCTCCCTACGAGTCGAGAGGATCCCGTAGGTGTATTTTCTCCTTAGGAGTCGTGAAAACTCCTAAGTGCGTTTTCTCTTGAGAGTCGTAAGGATCTCACAAGAGAATTTTCCCTTTACAAGTCGAGAGGACTCGTAAGTGGTTTTTTCCCTCCTTGTCGATATTCGACTTCGGAGAGTGTAGCCCGTGGATAGTATACAATAGTCCATCTTGGGCTCACTTGCAGGGCAGCGATTTCTTAGGAAACAGGTTAAGATCTGTCGCCTAAGACTTTTCAACTTTATGAGCCGTGAGGGTCTCATAAAGACTTTTCTCCCTACGGGTCGTGAGGATCCCGCAGGTGTATTTTATCCTTAGGAATCGTGAGGACCCCTAAGTGCGTTTTCTTGAGAGTCATAAGGATCTCACAAGGTAATTTTTTTCCCCTAACAAGTCGAGAGAACTCGTAAGTAGTTGTTTCCCTCCTTGTCGATAGTCGACTTTGGAGAGTGTGGCCCGTGAATAGTATGAAATAGTCCATCTTGGACCGACTTGAAGGGCCCCAGTGCCTAGGATACAGGTCCTTATCCCCGTTGCCTAAGTCTTTTCCCTACAAGTCGAGAAGAGTCGAGAAGTTCTCGTAGGAACATTATTTTTCCCACGAGTCGAGACGAATCGAGAAGTTCTCGCAAGGATTTCCTAACGTCACAGTTAACTCCTGCTAATAGAAGTCCGTTAGGGTCTGTGGTACTAGGGTTTTTTACCCGTCTTACCGTCGCGTTGGCCGGTGTATTCCTCGATACGCAATCTTGCTGTTCGAGTAACCCCATGACTGTCGTGTCTCTGATCCCTTCGGGGGCTGGACAAGACGTCTTCAAGTAATCTTCCAGGTGATATTACCGTCGAAAGATCAAGTGTTAGGGATATTCCATGTCGCTTTTTACTTGAGGTTAGGCTCATTTTGGGAGCCTCGATGAGTCATGACCACTCCGCGCTAGAGTGGGATAATCTCCGATAGTCTTTCAGGTATCATTTGAGTTGTCGTCAAGAACCTGAAACTAGGGATCTTCCTTTGTTTCGTTTGTTGATATTGTGTCTGCAATATTGCAACGAATGTCGAGGTTGTCTCTTGGCTGTCTGTGAACCGTCGAGATTTGGAACTAGGGGACTTTGTCGTGGCTCCGTTTGTTGACGTCACGTCTGCATCCTGCTTGGGGGGAGGAAGAACGCTGTTATTGATCTTTAGGCTGTAGATGTTACCGTCGAGACTTGGAACTGGGGACTCTTCCATGGATCCGTTTGTTGATGTCACATCTGTATCTTGCTGGAGGGGGGAAGAACGCTGTTGTTGATCTCTAGGCTGTGGATGCTACCGTCGAGACTTGGAACTAGGCACTCTGCCATGGCTCCGAGGTAGTCTCTAGGTTGTCTGTGAACCGTCGAGATTTGGAACTAAAGGACTTTGCCGTGGCTCCGAGGTAGTCTCTAGGTTGTCTGTGAACCGTCGAGATTTGGAACTAGGGGACTGTTCCCTGATAAATATCAGGAAAAACCCCAATGGGGCATCACGTGCTCACACGTGACCAAAGGTCACATGCTGACACGTGATAGTTTCCTGGGACTCTGTTAAAATAGAACTAAATTCTAAATCAGGCAAAAAATTAAAGGGATCACGCGCCCACACGTGACGGACCTTATAACCCCCTGAAGAAGGATTAAAAGATATAATACAACAGCAAAGAATACCCCAATGGGGCATCACGTGTCCACACGTGACCAGAGGTCACGTGCAGACACGTGATGAGTTCCTAAGCTCAATGATTAATAGAATTAAATTCTAATTAAGCGAAATCAAAGACCCTAACTGGTAAAATATTTCTTTAAATCTTTCTGTTCCCTGACAAAATATCAGGAAATTCCCCAATGGGGTATCACGTGCTCACACATGACCAAGGGTCACGTGCTGACACGTGATAGGTTCCTGTGATCTCTACTTTATAGAATTAAATTCTAGTCAAACAAAAATATAACAAAACAGCCAGGAAATTCCCCAATGGGGTATCACGTGCTCGCACGTGAACAAGGGTCACGTGCTGACACGTGATGATTCCTTAGCTCTGTTAAAAGGTAGAATTAATTTCTTAATAAAATGTTTAATCAAGAGGATCACGTGCCAACACGTGCCAGGTTCCTAAACTCTTTAATTGATAGAATTAAATTCTATTTAATAACTAAATAATGGGAACACGTGCCAACACGTGATAGACTTTTAAAAGCCTTCTGAAATAACAGAATTGAATTCTAAATAAGGGGAATCAAGAACCCTAACTGGAAAAATATTTCCTTCGATCTTTCCAAACAAAAAAAAAGATTGTGCTCTATAAAGTGGAGCACCGTTGGATTAAAAATCCATTGGTGATTAAAAATCACCAATTTATGGAAAGATTTTATACAAGGAAAGATTTCCCTGAAATTCACCAAGAATAACAAACAGAATATCTTCTGGATTAAAAATCCAATGGTGAATAAAATTCACTGAGTGATCTAAAAGATCATGTTGGTTACAAAAACAACCAAAATCTTTCAATGAAAGATTCACTAAACAAACTAATTCTTTTCTTTTTCCTATAAATATGAGCTAAGAAGAGAAGAGGAGGGATCTGGGAACTTTGATTTTCTGAAGAAAAACAACAACAGAGAGAAAAGAGAGGATAATTTAATTCTCAAGAGAGAAAAGAAGTTCCTTTCAAAGAAAAGAAACCCTAGGTGAGAAAGGGGAAAGAGATCTAAGCTCCATAAAATAAAAGAGAATTTAATTCTCAATTTAAGAGTTTAACTCTTTTGAACAAGAACTTAGTTCTTCCTTTGGTTGAAGGTCTGCAGAAGCAGATCTCCCCATAGGTTAAGAATTTAATTCTCATCGGGGAGATTCTGCCATGCAGATCCAAAACTTAGAGGGAGAATTTAAATTTAAGGAATTTAATTCCCCCAAATTCATAGGAATTTAATTCCTCAAAATAAAACTAGGGTTTAACCCTATATGAGAATTTAATTCTCCTAAATTCATAGGAATTTAATTCCTCTAAAAGAACAGAGCTAGGGTTTAACCCTATATGAGAATTTAATTCTCCCAAATAAGAATTTAATTCTTCCACATACATAGGAATTTAATTCCTCTAAAACAGAATTAGGGTTTAACCCTACAGAGAATTTAATTCTTAAAACAAAAGACTTAAAGCTCTCCATACACGTAAAGAACTCGGTCACGTGATAACACGTGACCCCCATCCTCAATGATCTGAAAAGAAAGAACAAGAATGAGTCATGTGTCCCCACGTGACCCCTAAAACAGATCCCTCAAAATGAAGAAAGAAAAACTTGGTGGCAATGCCCCACGTGCTCCTACGTGACCCTCAAAATAAAGGGAACAAAGCCGAAGGCAGAATCTATTTTGGGCGTCCTCACGTGTCCCCACGTGACCCCTAATAAACACTTTAATAAATCAATGCATGGGTGCCCATCACGTGCCCACACGTGATGGCTGTGAAGACTTAAGTGTTTGACACCTTTGAATAATCTAAGAACAAAACAAAGGAAGACTGGTCCCCTCCTTCAGAGGCCTCACATGGCCCCACGTGACCAATCTAATTTTAGTGTTTAACACTATTTTTGAGTGTTTTGACTTTAGTGTTTAACACTATTTTCAGCGCATCACGCGGGAACACGTGACCATCAAATATATGTTAGTGTTTAACACTATATTCAAATCAATCCTAGCCTAAATTGGTTATGTCCTTCTGAATCAAGACTTCTCTTTTTACCGAGTCTCAAGTACATCCTTGCCTTCCAAAATTGATCATCCTATATGGCATATGAGTGTTCAGCACTCAAGAAAAGGCAAAATGTTCTCAGAGCCCTCAAACTCTTGTTTAGCATTGCTAAATAATGAGGAGCTGAACCCAGACAAATGTTCAACAGGCCAACAAAGGGCCAACATTCCAAACTTAATTGGACTTAGCCCAAATTGGCCATAAGTCCTCAATTCAGATTTAACTGAGCCAATGTGCTCATAATCTAATTAATTGATCTTAGTTCCAAATTGGACTACAGATCTCCCAATCAACTTTGGTTCAAGGGTACATCTCTAAACTCCTCTGATATTTGTCGTTGTAATCCTTCAACGTCTTCAGAGAGGTGACGGGTCCCGACAACCAGGTATTTCATGGACTATGGGGTCCTTAAACTTATGGACTATGATGTCCTTAACCTCGGACTGTGGGGTTCCTTTAAACCCACGGACTATGATGTCCTTAACCTTGGACCACCATGTCCTTAAACTGGTAATCGACCGCAATTTCCCTAAACTAAAACAATAGAGTCCAAATGCTCTTTTGTTGGATCTAAATGATCCTGTTAATTTGATCTTAGTCTAAAATTAGACTAATGTATCCTTAACAAATGTTTAAGTTGATCTTAGTCTCAAATGAGACTAACGCATCCTTAAACCCAACCCTAAACCCAAATCTAAGAAAATACGGATTTGGACTATTCCACGCCCTACGGGCGACAACATAAATTAGTCTCCGTATACAATCCACGGGCAACCAAAAAAAAAAAAAACACACGACACGAAGTGACCATCTGGAGAAAGAGAAAGTGGTTATCACGATGCGGTAGCGTAATTAACTGAAGTGGCTTGCGCCTGCAGGGAAGAGCGTCCCCACAATCAAAAACCCCTCAATGAGGGGGAATCTGATGAAGTCTGCTACATCTGCCGCATCCGTTTAAACCTTTGATACATGGTGCCATAAATCAACTTGGCATTTTTGGAGAGGTGGACGGATAGCACCAATTAGCATCTGCCCCAAATTCAGGCAAGGCGGACCTACGCGGTCGCGTCTCTGTGTTTCGGCGAGGAACATGGACTTTGCCGTGGCTCCGTTTTGCTGACGTCGTATCTGCTTATGATTGGAACGAGAAAGAACGCCGTTGTTGATTTCTAGGCTGTAGATGTAGCCACCGAGATCCGGCTTTCCTTTGGTGAAGCCCGATGGGGCAATATGGTTCCTTTTCCGTTTGTGCCCATGGATTGTATACAGGGGTCAATGTGATCTCACATACAGGGCAAAAGTTTCATTTTTTTTTTCTTTCCGCGATGTTCTATCATTTCATCTTTTTATATCGCGAAAGTCGCGATTGCCCAATCATTTCGGCTATTTTTTCATGGTGCCCAATCATTTCGGCTATTTTTTTTACTCGCTGCTTTTTATTGCGAGTTGCCCAAACATTTTGGCTATTTTATATGCATACATTTTGCTCGCTGATTCTTACCGCGAGTTGCCCTATCGTTTTGGCTATTTCATATGCATTTTTGCTCGTTGATTTTTATTGCGAGTATGGGACCCAGGTCTGATACCAATATTAGCATCAGCATCGATGCGACTGGAATATTTCCAGGAGCGAATCATCATTTGCCATGAAAGTGCTTAGAATTTGATACCGATTTAGGCATCAGTATCGCTACCACTGGGATATTTCCAGGAGCGCATCATCATTTGCCTTTGCTGATTCAAACAAAGGTGGCTTAGCAAACAGGGTTAGGATCCTGCCGACTAAGGCTTTTGACTTCATGAGCCGTAAGAGTCTCATAAAAGTGTTTCTCCCTACGAGTCGTGAGGATCTCGTAGGTGTGTTTTCTTCTTAGGAGTCGTGAGAATTCCTAAGTGTGTGTTCTCTTATAAGTCGTAAGGATCTCACAAGAGTGTTTTCTCGTTAAAAGTCAAGAGGACTTACAAGTGTCGTTCACCATATGAGGACATTGTCGTTAGTGGGACTTGGTGGGGGAAACGTTTATTTATGCCCGTAGATTGTATACAATGGTCAATATTAAACCGCTTGTAGGGCAACTTGGGGAATGTGATGGCTTAAGAACAGGTTCAGATCCCTGTAACTTAAGGCTTTCGAATCCTATGAGCCGTGAATGTCTCATATGGGGGATTCTCCTTTCGAGTCGTGAGGATCTCGTAAGTGCAATTTCTCCTTAGGAATTATAGGGATCCCTAAGTGTGTTGCTCCCTTTTGTGAGTCGTAAGGATCTCACACAGGTATTTTCTCCTTACAAGGTCAAGAGGACCTTGCAAGTGTGCATGAATTTTTTACGAGTTCGTGCCCTTTCGGGTTTTCACAAACTCGCCGGCAGTCCTGCTGTTTTTACTCACGGAGCCCTTTCAGGTTTTCATCCATGCCCGTTTTGCTTATGGACGTACTGTTTTTTTTGCACGATGAAACTCTCGAGAATAGTTTCGCCGCATATGACCCATCTGTTTGCCGGTGGTATTTGAGTTGCAGTCCTTACCGCTGGGACTTGCAGACTTGAGTTCCACTGTAGCTGTGTTTAAGGGGACGTATTTAGTTTAAAGACATCTCGGTCCATTGTTAGTTTAGGGACATCTCGGTCCACAACTAGTTAAAGGACGTTGCGGTCCGTTGTTAGTTTAGGGACATTTTAGTCAGGGATATTTCGGTCTACGGCTAGTTTAAGGACATTGCAGTACGTTGTTAGTTTAGGGACATCTTGGTCCACAGCTAGTTTAAGGACGTTGCGGTCCGTTATTATTTTAAGGACATCTTGGTCTACAGCTAGTTTAAGGACGTTGCGGTCCGTTGTTAGTTTAGGGACATCTCGGTCCACAGCTGGTTTAAGGACGTTGCGGTCCGTCGGGATTTTGAGGCGAGATTTCGCCGGATACTACTTATAGAGTTTGGACTCAAGAAAACAGCGAGCGGACACGAGCGTCGTCATCCATCATTAACCTGAGCCGTGACTTTTCAAGCGTAATATTTCTTAAGGAACCAGCCGTTTATTGGCCGGAAGGGTCTTTCTCCATACATATCCATGAGAAAGTAGGCCCCACCTTGGTAGACCTTGTCTATGATATACGGAACTTCATAGTTTGGCTCGAATTTCCCCCGTTTGGCATGATTGGGTATCATAGGTATTTTTACGACTAACACGAATTCTCCTTGGCGGAATGTTCTCGTCCTAGTCGGTCTTTTGTATGAGCACGTCATCCTTGCATTGTAAGCTTCTAGGTTTTGCTGCGCCATGAGATGAGTTTCATCGAGGGCATCAAGCTCTTCAAGCCGAAAGTGGGCATTTTCTTTATCCGTCAGCTCATTTCGGACCGCCACTCGTAAAGAGGGTAGTTCTATCTCCAAGGGAAGAACCGCTTCCGTTCCGAATACCAACGCGAATGGCGTTGTATTCGTGGTCGTCTTGAACGTGGTCCGATAAGCCCAGAGAGCTTCATGCAATCTCTTGTGCCAATCCTTTCTGTTTCTGGACACCGTCTTCTTTGTGATCTTCGTCAAGGTCTTGTTGAAAACCTCAGATAGACCGTTAGCTCGGGGATTATAGACCGAAGAGTATCTCTAATCTATATTATGTTGCTGTGTGAAGCGACTGATTTTGTGGCTTCTATAGGCTGGCCCGTTATCCGAGATAATCCGTCATGGAGTGCCGAACCGGTAGATGACATGTATCCTGAAGAAATGGAGGATGTTCTCTGTCTTCTCCTCTCTTAGCGGTGTTGCTTCTACCCACTTAGAGAAGTAATCGGTTGTTGCTAGTATGAACCGATGTCCCTTGGATGATGCCGGTTCGATGGGCCTGATTATATCGGTTCCCCCTATTTTGAATGGCCAGCCAGCCACCGTCGGATGTAGCGGATTTGGATGCTGATGGATGAAGTCTCCGTGAATTTGGCACGAGTGACACTGCTTCGCATATTCAAAGCAGTCCTGAATCATCGTGAGCCAATAGTAACCCATTCTTTTGATCTTCAGCTTCGTCTTTGGCCCGGCTTAATGGGAACCGCTGAGTCCGTCATGAGTTTCTTGGACGACTTTCCTTGCTTCTTCCGGTCCTAAGCATCTTAGCCACAAACTGTCAAACGATCTCTTATATAGAGTATCATTGACGAAGGCGAAGGATAGAGCTCGTTTCATGAGCTGATGTCTTGACGACGCGTCTTCGGGCGTATGATGAGATTTGAAGTAGTCTACAAAGACTTCTCTCCAATCCTTCGCCTTTTCTTCATCCTCTAATTGGAATGCCGCTTGTTCGGCCGCTTTCTTTTCTTCAAACGACTACGGAAATATTTCTGCTCGCGCGAGAATCCGGCGGCTTTGCATAATGATCCTTACATCATCAAGGTTTCCGTCAGCCAGTTCCTTAGCGAGTTTGGCTAACGCATCTGCCCTTCTATTTTCCACTCGTGGTATGCTTTCCAGGATGTAGGAAGGGATTTGAGATAGCAGTTGCTGCACTCTTTGCCATATTTCACCAATTCTGGCTTACACGTCTGATGGCCGCCCTTTACTTGGCTAACGACCAGCTTGGAGTTTCCATATATGAAGAGATCTTCGATTCCCATGTAGACAACAATCTTAAGACCCGCTATCAAAGCTGCATATTCATCCTCATTGTTTGTTCTTGGCTCTGTTAAGGAGAGGGCGAAACGCATTATCCCTCCTTGTAGAGTCACGAAGATAAGGCCCACCCCAGCTTTGGTTATGGGGGTGCTTTGCTTCCGCCTCTTCATAGATGATGCCCAATCGAAGTAGAGTTCCCATCGGGTATCTCTCCCTTCTTTGTCCCCGTCAATTATGTTGAACGCAAATATTCATCTGGCCACTCGCAATTTAAAGGAGAGTCAGCGGCTATCGGATGTTCTGCGAGAAATTCGGTGATGGCTTGGCCTTTCACTGCCTTAAGAGGTCAATAGATTATCGAGAATTCCATCAGAAGGAGGGTCCATTTGGCAAGCCTTCCTGTTGGTATGGCTCTTGACATCAATTTCTTAAGAGGATCCACTTTTGATATGAGATGAATCTCATGTGCCAATACATAATGCCTGAGCTTCGTTATCGTAAAGATCAGTGCCAGGCAATGCTTTTCAATGGGGGAGTAGTTGTTTTCTGCCCCCAGAAGAATTCAACTCAAATAGTAGGGCAATTTGAGAGATATGACGGCTTAAGAACATGTCTAAATCCCTGTAACTTAAGGCTTTTGAATCTTATGAGCCGTGAGGGTCTCACAGGGGGGATTCTCCTCACGAGTCGTGAGGATCTCGTAATTATACTTATTTTAACGAGGTTGTGCCCTTCCGGGTTTTCACAAGCTCGCCGGCAGTCCTGCTATTTTTACTCACGGCGTCCTTTTGGGTTTTCATCCGTGCCTATTTTGCTTGTGGACATACCGTTATTTTTAACGAGATTGCGTCCTTCTGGGTTTTCACAAACTCGTCGGCAATCCTACTTTTTTTACTCACGGCACCCTTTCGGGTTTTCATCCGTGCTCGTTTCGTTTGTGGATATACCTTTTTTTTGAACGATGAAACTCTCGAAAATATTTTTGCCGCAGGTGAGCGGTCTGTTTGCCGGTGGGACTTGGGGGTGGCTTCATTGCTGGAGTAGCTGTGTAGCCGGTAGGACTTGAGTTGCAATCTTTACCGTTGGGACTTCGATTGCAATATAGATCTCAAAATAGGATATCGCCGTATTTGGAGCGATGCACCATGTTTGAGATGACACACTAGTTTAGGGATGTTTCGGTCCATTATCGCCATATTTGAGCCGAATTTCTAGTTTAAGGACTTTTCGGTCCAACATTCTCATTCGGTCGCGAAGTTGCATAACTTTTCCCTTCTAACTCTTGTTTGTTAAGACGCTGCTGCTTGTCCTTTGTTTGATTGGACACTTCACACCTTAGACTATTTTTACCTTTTTGGACTTCTTCATCTATCATCATGCCAATGGGGTTGTTTTGCAGGAAGTACTGGGCATTTTAAATAGCACATGCCCCCTACTTATCAATGTTGCTTTCCGATACTGATGGAGCGTCTTCTTCATATACAAAGGAACGAGATATCACGTCATTCTCTCTGTCGAGTCTTCCTCTTCCTTGGAAGAATGAATTTGACTTGGGGTTTTTTCCTCATCATCTGATTCGGAGTGGGACATGGGTTTCACATCCCTCCAATGGTTTTTTTGGTTCAAGTGGGATATTCCACTTGATTGCAGAACCCGCTTGTAAGTCCCATGATATTCTATCTGCTCTTTAAGAAGAAAAGACCATCCCACGTAAAGATTATTCCGCCAGTGAGAAATATGCACCCTGTGTATATCTTGGGGGGAAGAGAGTACCCACGCCGTCGCTATTTTTGCGACAGGTTGCTTCAGAGCCGCTTATTTTTATTGAGCGTAGGCGACAAACGCCATCTTGCCTCTGCTTTTCACTCGTCATCATCGGATGAGAAAGAGTCTTGACCCATTTGATCCAATCGAGCCATTTTATCCATGAGTTCTTGGAAGGTTGTCGGCATGAAAATGGCCATAAATAGGAACACCTTTTGAATTTGGGTCAAGAGTGGCTATGAACATTCCCACAGCTGCAGCTTCGTCGATATGTTGCTCGCATTTTGACTAAAAATTTTGCCATCGGGTAACATATTGAAGCCAGGTCTCATTCGATCTAACCTTTTCATTGACCAACGTCGTTACGGTAGTGCATTTATTCACACCAGCGAATCTCTGACAGAAGAGCGTCTCCATCTCGTCGAAAGTATTCACAGAGTCATTCGGGAGTTACGCATACCATTCGAAGGCACTGCCCGCCAGACAGCTAACGAACTGTCAGAGAAGAAGTATATCATTCTTTCTAGTGTTACCGCACATAAATCGCGCGATGTGCTGGTGAGGATTCCTGGTTCCTTTGTATATGTGGAACGTTGGAAGTGTGTACTCTGGCGGGTACTGTATTTGATCGTACCACGTCGGATACGGTCGACCAGTCTTGATTGATCTATTTGCGGCTTCACTGGCGTAGTGAGCTTTGATTCGCTGAGCGATATATGTGTCCATCTTTTCTTTTAGGAATCGTTTCCTCCTCAACTGTTGATGAGGTTTGCAGAGGATTTGAAATGTCATCTTTATCTTTAATACCAACTACCGGCGGTTCATCTGCCAGTGGTTCCGATTGAACCATCTTTCCAGCCATATTCTGAATCAGAAGGGCCGTCTGGTTCATTTTAGTGGACATTTCTGCTGCTTCTTCATCTCTCTTTTTAGAGCGCTCTTTAGGAAATCAATATCTGACTCCTTCTCTACTCTTTCTTCGGGTGTGTCCTCAGGATTTTTCTTAGGCGATGGATTAGCGTTTGCTGCCGCCTGAGCGAGCATCTCCTGCAGCTTTTCACGTTGTAGTTGAACTTTTGTCAGGGACCGGTTTGAGGTCGGTGACTAGTATAAGCTCGATCTTTGTCTTTGGAATTCACCACATAGACTGTGTGAACTACCATGCCCCCAGGCTTGGGGTGTTTGGAGTTTTGGCCTTTGGAGTTTGCTTCGGGCACTTGAGCTTTATTTGACCTCTCTTTTTTTTGAAAAGCCGCTTTGGTTTTGGGAGGAACCGCTGTATCAGGATCCGTCTTGGGATGAGTCCCCTTGTATTTGAATGGGGATTTGTCAGAATTTGGCTGACGTTTAGAGGAAGAGCCACAGACAACGATTGAGTTCTTCACCTTCTTCCATACCTTATATATAGATGAGGAAAGTTGTTATAGTGAGTGAACTGGTTTCTGCCCTTGTGGGATCTCCATGGGCTGCGGAGATTTCTTTAATATTGCGGTAGGAGAATTCTTTCTGACCCTTCGCAAGAGTTTGAAGTTGTTCCCGGTTGGAACAACAACATTCACTATTGGGGTTGAAACAGGACCATACAGAGAACTGCCTCCAGCTCATTTTGTATGATGTCGATATCGACGTCGACCGTTTCTTACGGCCGGGATTTGATTATCCTCAGGATTTTGCCGAGCCTGCCTCCTGTTTCCTTTGGGAGCTTGAATATTCTGCCCCCTGCGTCGACCTTGGTCCTTGGCAGGTGCCAGTTATTTGAGGACTGATTCCGTCGGCAAAGCTGCAGCTTGGGGAACCAGCCTGTGGAAGACAGACTTCCTCTGGGCTTCCTCTATCGGCGTTGAGGCACCGAGGGTGGGAGGTGGGAGTATCGACCCAAAGAGAAGCTCGTTGATTTCTTAAAGAGACAGATTGCAGAGATTTGAGACTGCAAGTGGCCCATACTTTACTCCACCGGATATGAAAGAGCCTGGGTTGCTAGGATGGGAGCAAATGCCATTCTTCATAGAGACAAAATGCCGGCTTCAGTATCCCATCACCCAAGAGCAACCACAAACATATATACCGCGATTATTTGATCGCAGAAAAACACGACACACGAAGTGTGGGGTGAAAAGAGGAAAAGGTCCGAACAGGCGTGCCAGAATCTGTTTACCGCCGAAAGCCGGGAAGACAAAAGTCTTGCCCGTTTTGGGGGGCAGATGCTATTTGGTTTTATCCGTCCACCCCTCCGTAGATGCCAAGTTGATTTATGGCACCGTGTATCGGAGGTTTGGATGGATGCGGCCGTTGTAGCAGACTTCGTCAGATTCCCCCTCGTTGGCAAAGGGTTTTTGATTGTGGAGACGCTCTTCCCTGCAGGCGCAAGCCCCTGCAGTTAATTATGTTACCGCGTAGCGATAACCAGTTTCTCCTGCTCCAGATGTTCACTTCGTATCATGTGTGTTTGTTTTATTTTTGGTTGCCCGTGGATTGTATACAAAGAGTAATTTATGTTGTCGCCCGTAGGGCGTGGATTAGTCTAAATTCGTATATTCTTAGATTTGGGTTTGGGTTGATTTAAGGATCGTTAATCTCGTTTGAGATTAAGATCAATTTAAATGGTTGTTGAGAATACGTTGGTCTAATTTTAGTCTAAGATCTACTCAACAGGATTTTGGGATCATTCAGATCCAACAAAAGAGCATTTGGGCTCTATTGTTTTAGTTTAAGGACGTTTTCGGTCCATAACTAGTTTAAGGACGTTGCGGTCCGTTATTAGTTTAAGTATGTTACGATCCATAGCTAGTTTAAGAACATTGCGGTCCATTGGGATATACTCATGGTTTTGGGAGTGCACCTAAGAGCTGTTGGCTGTCGGGACCCTCCACCTCTCTGAAGACGTTGAAGAATTACTGCGGCATGTATCAGAGGTCTGGAGAGATGTACCCTTGAACCAAATTCCAGATTGAAGGGAGAGATCGTGGTGGAATGAACACCATCTTAAATACCATATGTTAGGGGATCATTATTCATCTTTGGAATTGAGAACGAGTCGGGGAGGCCTGAGCATAGGAAGGCTCGGTTAATTGGCGATCAAAGAGTTTTGGCCTTAGGAGGCTTGTCTAGTTTAGATTAGGGTTGGCCTATCATAGTGTTAAACACTAACATCTTCTCGGCGCTCACGTGCTCCCACGGGAGGCTCTAAAGCAGTGTTAAACACTGAAATTTGGAGCGCTCACGTGTGGCGCGTGAGGCGCCTGAGGATTGGGCACTGCTTCTTTGGGTTTATTCCCTTGTTCTTTTTATAAGTGCTAAGCACTTAACTCATATAATGCTCACGTGCGAACACGTGAGGTGCTCAAAATGTGAGCGTTGTCTTTGGAATTTCCCTCTTTTCCATGTAAGTGTTAGGAAACTGTTTGGGGGTCACGTGGGAACACGTGAGGCGCCCCAAAATCGGAATTGTCTTTGGATTTATTCCATTTTTCATGTAATTGCTGAGCGCTCGTTTTAAGGGGTCACGTGATTTGATCTCAGCCCTTCCTTTTTGTTCCTCAGAGGTACTCGCGTAACCAGTCTTTTCCTTTATATGCATAGAGATTCTGATATGAGCTTTAAGAATTTCAAGTCCTTTATTTTATAAGAATTAAATTCTTTTACAGAGTTAATCCCTAGTTTTATCAGAGGAATTAAATTCCTATATTCTTTTGGAAGAATTAAATTCTTTGAACTTGGTTCTTTTCCCTAAATTTTGAGTCTGCATAACAGAATCTCCCCGATGAGAATTAAATTCTCAACTTGTGGGGAGATCTGCTTCTGCAGACCTCAAGCAGAGGAAGAATTAAGTTCTTTGAAAAGAGTTAAACTCTTGGTTTAAGAATTAAATTCTCTTTTGTTTTTTGGGAGCTTTTGGGAGGCTTCTGTATGATTTTTTAGAAGCTTATGGGGTGGTTTCCTTCTTTTAGAGAATTAAATTCTCTCTCTATTTTTCTTCCCCTCTCGCCTGTGTGTTTCTTTCCTCCTCTTTTTTCTCCTATTTATATGAGAAGAAAAAGAATCAATTTGTTAAGAAAATCCCTCATTGAGAGATCATGATTGATTCCATGATCTTTTAGATCAATCGGTGAATTTTATTCACCGTTGTATTTTTAATCCAAAGGCTCTCTATTTAACAGAGAGGATTTCTTGTTTGTTTAAAAGATTATGAATATCTTGTTAGTTTTAGCAAGATCAAAAATATATTTTCTTAATATAGAATTTAATTCTATCATATCCTTTTAGTTTAACAAGATTAGGAAAATATTTTCCTATGATAGAATTTTATTCTACCAGATGATCACCGTTGGATCTTTGATCCAAAGGTCCTCTGTTTAACAGAGAAGATCTTTATAATTTGAGAAAGATCAGGAAAATATTTCCCAAAATAGAATTTAATTATAGAATTTGATAGGAGAATTTTAAATTGGGGCGCTCACATGCTTTGCATGTGAGAGGCAAGAGAACTCACGTGTTTAACACATGACCCTTACTGTGGGTTTTACCCTGTTTATGTTCAGCGCTCATATGCTTTGCATATGAGCACTCACGTGTTTTACACGTGAGGCCTGTTTGGCCATTGCTGATTTATATTCAGCGCTTATATGCTTTGCATATGAGCGCTCACGTGTTTTACACGTGAGGCCTGTTTGGCCCTTAGTTATTTTCTTTCAGCGCTTATATGCTTTGCATGTAAGCGCTCACGTGTTTAACACGTGATGTACAACCATGAATTTTTTTTCCACTTTTTTATAACGGTTATTAGGGAACAAATAGCTCTTGGCCGAAAATTTTGGCAGGAACAGTTCTCACCTGAATTTGACTGATACTGGCTCACCGCGCTAAGTGCGTAAGCTACATCTGCTCTGGTACATAGTATCGCATACATTATATATCCTACCGCTGAACCATAGGGTATAGTGCTTATGCGAACCCTCTCCTCATCAGTCTTGGGAGTTATCTCTTTGGAGAAGGTGATTCCGTGCAATGCGGGTATGTTATCGCGCTTGGAATCTTTCATACTAAATCTCTTTAGTACGGTCTTTATGTACCTGGACAGCAAAAGTCCCAATAATCTCCTGGATCTATCTCTGTAGATTTTAATCCCCAGAATGTATGGGGCATCACCCCGGCCTTTCATGGAGAAACTTTGTGATAAGAACAGCTTGACCGATTGTAGCATAGGAATATCATTTCCTATCAAAAGAATATCGCCCACGTACAAGACTAGGAATACAACAGTTCTTCTTACAATCTTCTTATATATACGAGGCTCATCCTCATTCTTGATGAAGTCAAATTCCTTGACCGTTTCATCAAAACAGATGTTCCAGCTCCGCGATACCTGCTTTAATCCATAAATAGATTTAAGCAACTTGCACACCTTCCCGCTGCTCCCACTGTCTACAAAATCTTCTGGCTGATCCATATAAACGCACTCTTCCAAACTTCCGTTTAGAAAAGTCGTTTTTACGTCCATCTTCCAGATTTCATAGTCATGGAAGGCATCAATGGCAAGTAGGATTCGAATGGATTTGAGCATAGCCACTGGAGAAAAGGTTTCGTCATAGTTCATACCTGGTCTTTGACGAAAATCTTTTGCAATAAGTCTAGCCTTATAG